>JAXCHB010000148.1:172500-2572500 GCA_036926305.1 Uropetala carovei
TGAATTTTTTTATTAAATCGAAACAGTTTTCGGCTATCTTTAGCAGGAGGAATAAAAAAAAAGACGGGAATAAATCCGATTATAAAATTTTTTATGAGATTTTCAGTTTAAAAACCTTGCGTTATTATGTTTCAATTTCCTTCTCGTAATTATTTCTCAAAATTGATGATGAAATGTCAGTTTTCATCGTTATTGACGATACTCTAATATTAGCGGATTTTTTCCAGTTCAAAATATATTTCAACCTCGGATTATTACGCTTATTTTTTTCTTCTCAACCTAGGCAAATAAGCGTTCAGGTTTAATAATATTTAACATATTAAAAGCGTCGCTGTTTACCATAGTAAAACCCTTTCAATAGGTAATCGTAGGTGGGATCGGTTTTCAGAAGAGTGGATTTGTTTTCATCATAATATTTAAAAATCCACTACTTAAATAAATCCATTTTATATACTAACCTAAACATATATGAACGTACTACTTCGGACGCAAAGATTGGAAAGCTGAGTTTGGCGATGACGCAATACCACCGAGTCCCTTTGATGGCGGTCTTTCTGCTAACATCTCATTCGAAAGTACAGTTTGTACAGTGTGGACGTCTTGTTTATCTTTTACGTACACATACTCCTCCTGGGCTCTCTTCGGGGGGGGGAAAAAAATTCTCCAAACGGAAATATCAAAATATTACTCGCTGAATTACCGCTTCTCCAGCCAATATCGAATTCGCGTAATTTCATACGTGTTATGCTTGACTTGTACGTAATTCAAAATCGAGAAATTTCGGAAGTTTCCCCGTGCTCAAGTTTCAAAGGTAGAGGCAAAGAGATGAGTCAAGAGACTCCCTATAAATAGCTCCAATATCCTCTTATACATCATGGCTTACATAAGAGCCTTTTCCACGAAAAGATCCAAAGCGTCTGAAATTCAATTTCACACGCATGCATTGTGCGCGTGTTTGTGTGCGATCGCACGAGCGCGCGCGTATATTAAAATGAACGTGCATACACATGTATACACATGTATACACGTTCATAAAAACCTAACTACATGAATTTGCACTTGCTTCATGAACATTACGCCACACCGTTACCTTTTGAGCTGAACATTGGAAAGAACGTCCATCATTCTGAACGAGCCATGACTTCCTCTCGAAAATATAATATTGGTTGTAGATTCATTTTAATGGATTAATACGGAACGAACTCTTTCATCGTGGTCCCCTTAACCGTTTCATATTTCAGACCAATTTGAATTTCCTTTTCAAGCAGAACACTCCAAAAAGGACTTGAGTGAACATTTCGATGAAAACGATCCGCGGGACCATTCACTGTTAACTCTATAGCGTAAGCATTTCTGTGCCTTTCTCTTTTTTACATTCACTCGCTAGTATTTAATGCTAATTTCCAATGATTGTGCCTCTACGATAATATAATTTATAATTCTGATAATTCGGTTAACTGACCGTTAACTCAAACGTGCGCTAATGCATGCGTAAAGTATATGGAGGTAAAAATCTAATTTTCATTTTATATCGCTTATAAAAGTTGTGCTTCGAGAGAACTGCTCCAATTAAATTATGGCCTGCCGGGAACTCCATCACCATCATCAGAGAGAATCATACGCACAATTATATGAAGATACACGCATAAGTACAGGAGTGAATATGTCTGCCCCCCGATTCTCATTGATTCAATCGTTTAAAAAGCTTAAAAAAATAAGCACAAAAATATAATTAATGTGCAGCGTTTAGTTTTACAATTTATAGCCCATTCAATCATCTGCTTCCATTGTTATCCCTTATACGCCATCTACGCATGATAGTTGTTTTTCAATTACAGAAATTAATTTACTTAAAATATGATGCTTAAATTTAAAAAATGCGAGGGTAACGCTTTTAAAGGATAAATTTTATACTTGAGGGAGTAACTGATTAATGCGGTGATGCATAAAGTTCACCACCTACCATTTTGTTCGCTAACGATAGTTAGTAAAAATAATGAAAACTGAAGGCAATCAGTCTGAGAGATTATTCAAGTTTTCATAAAGTGAAATCGAACAGGAAAACGATTAGTTTGGGTACAGTCGTTCGGAACCCATTCATTAGCGACGTTACATAAACCTACGCTCACCGTATACTTGTCTCTTGTGATTATCCACCGCACATAACCGGCCCTCTTCCATTATTTTTTTCTCCCGGAGGCAAGAAACCCTCGAACGCCACCCACGCCCGCCTCCACAGGAATCCTAACTCACTCTGCGCATGAATCAACGGAAGGATCATTAAAATAAAAATGAAACGCATCCCAAACCCCATCCGCCCACACTCCCGCCTCCGAAATCCTGACGGATGCCTTTCCGAAGAACAAAAAAAAAAAAAGACGCTCGATAACTCAATGGCGAAGATTTGGAGGGAAGGCCTCTAAAGTGATTTCGCAAAAGAGATCTGAGAATTGAAAGCAGCCGCGACATCGAAAAAAAAAAACACAGGCGAAGATATAAATAGAAAAATAACGAGCCAAAACAAGACGTATAGGAAAAATTCAAGGATATTATCGGAATGATTGTTCTAGGACAGTGATAGCAAACCCTCTATTTCCCGCGTGCCAATTTTACTGAAATTGTCGAATAATTTTCCATAAAAAAGTATTTTTTTGCGTGCCAACTTAATTAAAATCGTGATCAAGAGATAAGAGATTGAAATTTGTAACCATAAAACTATTGTTTACAATAGTTAACTAAATAACACATGTTTTTTCGGCACTAAATCAGTAGGATAAATGCTTTGATTGGTTTTCGCCTTCCGTTGGCGTGCCGACCAAAATCGTCTTGCGTGCCACTTATGGCACGCGTGCCATAGGTTCGCCATCAATGTTCTAGGCAATAAATAAGTTAGGAATCGGACGAAAAGGAACTTTGCGCGGGAATGCAGGAGAGAAAAAAATGGGAGGCGAAGGAAAGGGCGAAAAAAAGAAGGATGGATGAGAGAAGGGCGGAAATTAGAGGTTATAGAAATATAGATAAGGCTAGGAGGGGCGCTAAGGCGAAAGAGAAGGGAAGAGAGAGAGAGAGAGAAATAGGAAATGAATATGCTAGTTTTAGATGGATAGAATTTGCTGAGATCGAAGAGAGAGAGGGACAAAGGCCTGGAAGACTTAGGACGAGGAAGGAGTTGGGAGTTTGGGGTTCGGTCGGGCAGGAGGGCGATGGTGTGGGATTGTGGATTACGAGGAAGAGGGAAGCGAAAAGAGGAGGAGGAGAAAGGGTGGATGAGGATAGTGGAGATGAAGGAAGGGTGGATGAGTACAGCGGGGATGGAGGAAGGTGACAAGAGGGGATCGTGAGAAGGGAAGCCGGACGGATGATTGGAGTTGGGAGTGAAAGAATGCCCCCCGGTAACTCGAGATTCGGTGGGGAAGAATGCGAGGATAAGACGAAGGAGGGCCAAGAGAAAAGGAAAACTGTTGAGGGAATCAAAGAGGGAGCCACCGAGACTGCTGAGAACCGATAAATTCATTCGCACGGATTTTGTGGGGGTTAAAAACTGTTTCTTTAATAAAAAAAATATTATTTCGCCACGGTTGGTCGAACGTTTACGATCCCAGCCGAGTGGTCATATAGAGTAAATAAGGATCTTTATGACTGCACGAAAGAGGTAAAAAAACATCAAAGTGGTACTCGAGAAGTGTTTCCTGATTAAGTAGCAGTAGGGTAATGTCATTACGAGGCTGTTTTAGAAAACATGCTTTCAAAATGCAAACAAATGTCAAGTATATACCTATAACGCTTTTCGTTTTTCTACTCAGCAGTAACGACTGGGAATGTATTCCCAGCCAAAAATGATTAAAAAAGCGAAATTAGCTTATTTGTTTCGCATGAATTTTATCAATTAGTATATTTCAAATGAAATGAAATATATAACGCATTTTCGCTTTCAATGAATTGCTACGTAATGACGTAGCGTTTGGTATAGAAAATGAAGTGAAAACGTGAACGAATTGAAGTGTCCTTTGCCAGTAGTTGACAAATTAACTTCAATACACGGGAATATGGACAAGAGGGATCCGGAGACTGTTGGAGAGGGGGATCAAATGAGTTCGGAAACTCGCGTTATGTCTGCAGACTGCAAGGAAATATGAGAGAATGGGAGGAAATTGATAGATCTGGGCATAAAACGAAAATAGAACAGAAAATTCCCCGGGGAAGAGGAAGGAGGGTGAAAAAAAAAGGGTTCGCGAGTAGGATAGTTTGATGCCGACTGACGGATTTTTTCTTGGTGGATAGTGGTGTCCCTTCTGGTTCTCCTTTGTCCCTCCGTCTCTCCGGCGAACGACGGGGTAGGGAGAATGCGAAAAGGGATGCGAGAGAAGGGACGGAGAGAAGTGAAAGGAAAAGAGAGAAGGGTTATGGAATGCATCGACGCCTCGCCCGATAAATGCGTCCTCCGGTTCCCTCGGATTGGATTTCCCGAAAGTTAAAAGTTTTATGTCTTCGGAAGGGGAGTGGGTGTTGGCGCAGGGAGGTGTTTCCTCCTCTCGATTCTCCCCCCCCCCCTCCTCTCCTCCCCTCCCGGGAGCTGCCGCATTAGCGAGAAACTTCGGTAAAGGAAACTCAACAATCGCTTCCGCCCCCCGCCCCATTCCCGCCATCCCTCTCTCACAACCTTGCGATCTCACACCCCCTCCATAAAATCTCACTCCCGCCCCTCGCCCAAAACGTCGCTTTCCCTTCCATCCTTCCTCCTCTCTCCACCTTTCCCTATAATCCTGCGAGATATTTTATCTCGCTCCCTTTCGCCTCCTTCAACCTTCTTCCCATTCTAAGGAGCAAAAAGGACGAAATAATTAATTCTCTGTTTTTGTTTCGGGTCCAATCTTAAGACTATCACGCAGTGGTTCCCGTTTCCCATGGCGTTTATCCCCGTCCCGAGAACTGTTTAAAATCTCGGCGTTATTCAATTAAGTTTCCCTGTTCGTTATATATGTCGGAGGTCGAGGGAAGCAAATATTTGGAAGAGGGGAAATGGGGGTTAAGTAGATGATGGCTGTTTATACCTCCCTCACTTATGTTTGGAACTGATGTTTTAAAACTGGATGTCCTCTATTTCTCTGTTTAACGATATGCGCCTAAACGTTTATCCAAAAGGTTTATGCAAAGTGTTATCCTTCACGATGAAAGTTTTTTTTACTTATCCATTAGCATTTAAGTAGGGCGCAAGGCGCACTGAGCCGTTAATGGAAATGGTACACTAGCGTCAGTTTCTTATATACGTTTACTTCCGCTTAAGCGTCTACCATTCAGCGTACATTTTTATGTTACAATCTTTTGTATTCATGTGATAATTATACAGTCTCCACGGATACTTTCAAAAATGTGTATGTATGTCGATTTTAGAAGACAAAAATTCTACACCTGTTGTTTTTCACTATTCTTGGCAAATAAAACTCCGAATTGGGACAATTTTTCTTATTATCATTCTTGTGGGCGAATTTAGAATATGAATACTACAATATCTTGCAGAAGCTGAATTAATAAAATATGCAAAATCACGGGAGTGTGTATAAATTGAATATTTTTCTTTATATAAACCTATGAATATTTTAATTTGGCGCAACGTTAGCGCCACGCGATCACTTGCTTAATTACTACCTGCGTGCTTGGAGAAGTTATCGGATTGAAAGATCAAGAAACCCATAGGAGCTTTTTGTACATTCAGTACAGTTTTTAGAAGAGATACACGAATTTCCGTAAGAAACACTTCGTTCACACATACGTTCGAGATGCCGAGTTCCAACCATTCCTTTATACAATTGTATTTTATGACATCTAAAACAATGTCATTTTTTATTTAATTTAAATTATTGAAGTGCCTGTCGCTATAAAAACATAATAACTGTAGCTAGAGTTTTATTTTTTAAAATAAATTGTCACTTTAATCGATGCACTAGGCTGCCTATTAATTATAAAATGTTTTAAGACACTGCATGGTTAAAATTGACTTCACTTTAAATTAAATTAGCGGTTCAACTGCACGTAAAATTTGAACCTGCCGTTTTTCTTCGCTTAGTATGTCCTTATTTAATTTTTCATAACACCTTTTACCTCCTATTAATGTAATATAAATTACTTTGGATAGCCAAAAAAAAGTTATTATGAATTCAGATCTCTCTTACACCTTACATGCGTTGAAAGGCGAAAGGTGTTTTGTCACGCACGCCTCAGTGTGATATTAGTATGCACGGTAGACGTGGCGAGCAAAATATATCTTTTGTTGAAAAGATGGAAGCGTTCTTTCGCACTCAAAGACTATATGACGGATAATTCTGAATGCATCTAAAATCCTAAATCGGCCAAATTAAACTTAATTCTTCCAGCAGTCCACCTGTTCAAATATCGAGCATGCGTCTCGATCTTAAATATTTTTTTAAAAAGGCAATTTTTCTGAGCTATGCGCCGACTCTACGCTCGACTTTTTAAATATAAACCACGGAACCCTTGCGGCGAGTTGTCATTAAAGCCGATTAATAAATTAATGCCTCGCTTGACGTTTAGGGATTGCTACCCTTATGTTCAATAGGCCGGGACGACGTGAGAGCGCGTCGACCAAATCTCCGCGGAATACGGAATCCTTTCTCTGAGCTCCTCCATTTGCATCTAAACAGCCGCGCAAGTGTTCCAGATAATTCGCTACGAGAGAGGCGACGAATTGATGTCTTCTGCCTCCCACTTTATCGCTTCCTCTCCGTCACACTAACTCCCTCGCTTAACTTCCCAGAAGTTCCTCCAAGCGAAGAACTCGACTGTATCCCTTCGACGTTAATGAGGAAATTCTCATGCAAAAGCTACTTCGTCGCATCAGCTCAGATTTCACGTAGGTCCTGTTTTCTATAAATAAAATTGTTTAAGAGAGTGAAAGAAGCGAGAGAGAGAGAGGCCGAAAGGGGTGAGGTGATAAAAGAACTGCCGATAACGTTCAAATTCTCCTTTTATGATACTCTCAGAAACTTCGAAGGGAATTTTCTTCTTATTCGTCTCGTCTAATGAAAGTTTTGCGTGGCGACTCGGGATGAGACAAAATCATAAAGTTCACAAGCAGATATTTTCTATTTAATTATCTAAGGATCACATCACGGCTTTTTACGTCTAATCACCGCATCAACGGGAAAAGGAGAGGACAGACGGGATTCGAAATAGCCTCCGTAGCCAGACGCATTAACCGACCCATATCTCATAAAACCCTTCAACAATAAGAAAAAGTCCCCTTGCTCCGATCCACAATAAAATTGTTCCTCCGCTTGACGTCACATCTTCCTCCCCTTCTCTCTACCCCTCTGTCCATTCTCCAACTTCGATTTCGTCATCATCACATCCCGGCGAGTGGTTTCATCCGAAGACACTATCCTGTAACGCCTCCGCTCCTCTACCTCTCGCCCATTCATTCGACCCCTTTAGCCCAAGACGATGCCGCCTCATTTCCAAGCGAACAGCGACCTACCGAACACAAACATTCAGTTGTTTGTCGGAGATATTTGCCTTTAAAACGGGTTCTTGTTTCCACGTTCACGCGCCGCGAATGATAAATTGTTGATGCGTCAGCGCTTAACTGGGTGTTTGTATTTATACCCACAGAAACGCAAATACACACAGACATATATACATACAGCAAAATTTCTCTCTGCATCAACCCTCTTAACTGCCACTTTTCTACAGAATCGTCAGTGATCGCTTAACTGGAGTTTCACAGTATTTCTGTTCGTATGCGTAATCATCGATCTTTTTCTACGAAATAAGGAATACATGTTTCCTTTTGGTTCTTTCAATTTTCACTCACTCATGCCTCCATCCACCATTCCTACGCTATTCTATATATATATATATATATATATATAGTTTCCGCGATCTGTTGGTTGGTTTGTCTGATGTAACGCTACACCCGCTCGCTAGAAAAAAATGCAAATAACAATATTTATTTTTGCATGCCTGGGAATGATACGAACCCGCGACCCCAGCATTGGAAGCTACACACGCTAACCACCCCTTCGAATCGAGACAGAAATTATAAATTTGGCAGGAATGCTCGATTAACATATTTTAAGGCGATGACGACAAAAAAAATCACAAAAAAAGTCCTGGGTTCGACTCCAAGGAAGGCATTTCCCTTTTCCATAAAATAACACGTAAAAATCGACTTTTCGACGTGCAGACTTTCATTCTTTTTTAGATTAAAATTAGAAAGAATTAACCTAAGATTTTGTAAAAAATTATAAAGATTTTATACTGTTCATCTTTTTCCGCCTACATTTCGAAATCGCTCTTGTTAAACGTTTATAATTTACATATATTGGGGAAATCATGCAATGTTTAATGGGATGTTGTCTTGCCTGTCAATTACATTGTTAGACCTCGAAATACTATTGTTATATCAAACCTTATGGGTGTAAGCGTGCATTGAATGCTTTTAATGCAAGAGAGAGAGAGAGAGAGAGAGATATGAAAGAAGAGAGAAATGATTTTCGTATAAACAAAAGTAAATAACATTCTTAAATTATTGTCATTCTCTTTCGTGGAAGAATATACGCAACTATTTTAAGTTTAACTAAAGAAAGTCTGTCATATGTAACTCGATGAAGGATCCACTTCACTTCAGGCATTAAATTCAGAAAAGAAAGACAACTGAAAACGCATTATTGAACCGAATAAAAATTATCCTTTGAAATTTCCATTTTTGATATATTAATTCGACCCGTCAAATTGACAGGCTATTACATAGTTAAAATATAATTACCTCATAGACCTAATCTGCTTTCATATGCAATCGGTCGCTTTTAATCTCTCTAGATTATAACTAGAACTTTTCATCATGCTCTTCTGCTCTGTGGGACATTGTCCTAGAAAATGTATAAATTGAATCATACGATGATCTCCGATTTTCATCTATTAATATTTCGTTTCTGAAAGGTAAGCGTTTGAGCAAAAACGTCAGGTAATATATAATAATGCATTATTATACGGAAAAGTACCTACAATCATGTATTACTCTGAATTAAAATTGCTACACATTCCCATTTCATGCTAATACTTTGTTTAAATACTTGTAATAACAATAAAACAAGACTGCATCAAATTACAAGTTTCTATACTTTTGGAAGATAAATATAATCAACTTCGACAAATAGGTCACCGTGAGAGTGGACCAAATTCCAATAAAAATTCTGTTTCGCCATGACTTAAATACCTCTATCCCCCAATACGAGGAAAAAAGTATTGGAATGCCAGAAAAATTGATTTCCGAACGCAAGCCCCCCCCCCCCCCCCTCCCTTCCCGCGTTGGCGGAAACGGGACAAGGAAGAGAATATACGCGATTGGTCTGATTCCTCTGTGCTTCTCTCCCTCCATCTATCTATCTCTTTCTCCATCCATATCTCTCTCTCTCTCTCGCGTTCCATGTCGGCTATTACGAAATTCCACAAACCGCAGCGTGCCCACCTTGACCCCCCTCAACGTCCCTTACCATCTTGCCATCACGGATTGCACGCTGCATCTCACATGACGACTCTGACATGGAATCCCCACGATGCACGAGGTTCGCTATATGACGTGGAACCCGAAGCCCCAAGTGCTCAAAACTGAGTCAGACAGCTTTCAGACACGGCGACAAATTTCATTCCATGCGAATCGAAAGAACCGATTAGAGGAATCTTTTCGTTTTCTTTTTTTAGGGCCGTGTTTGCCCTCCTCCCGCGAAGGGATGGAAAAACACTGGGCGGAAATACGTGTGGGATCTTTGATTCTCGCCGCGCTTTGTGCTCCTTTTGTATTATCGAAGTTCCGAAAATGAAAAGAAAAATCCCGAGATTATTATTGGACCATTATTTATTTTCCCCGTCACAATCTACTTCGCACCGGATCGAAGGAAAGAAAAACAGTCATTCCAACGGGTTCTTGTGATTGATTTCGAACACTTGGATTTGAAAAACTCACGAGTTCACTTCGCTGGCTCTCTTAAATTTATAGTAGCGGAAGAGTAAGTTGGGAGTTTGGCGTTCGCTCATGTGCGCGGTGCTGGATAATCGAGGAATGGATGAAGAGGGATGGAGGGAGAGAGAGAAATGGGGAGGGAGGGAGAGAGAGAAATGGGGAGGGAGGGAGAGGAGGGGAGGGGGAGAGGGATTGAGGGAGAGGTGTGAAGGGAGAGGGGGTGGAGGGAGAGGGAGGGAGAGGAAGAGGGAAGGAAAGGAAGAGGGAAGGAAAGGAAGAGGGAAGGAGAGAAAGAGGGAGGGAAAGGAAGAGGGAGGGAGAGGAAGAGGGAGGGAAAGGAAGAGGGAAGGAGAGAAAGAGGGAGGGAAAGGAAGAGGGAGGGAGAGGAAGAGGGAGGGAGGGGGAGAGAAACGGAAAACATTTACGGTTGATTTCTCCTCGAATGCTTAAAAAAAAACTTCGACTTGGAATAACGTTAGAATTAAAGCACTAACTACATTTTAGAGAAGATTGAGATGAAAATTACTATCATTTCTATTTCTTACGTATGAGTTATATTGGTTAATAACATTATTGGCCGCTTAATAATGACGAAACAAATCAAAAGCAGTATAAATTACGGGTGACCTAATTTGAAACGCGGGTAATCAATATCAGCAGGGATCTTTCGCAAGAGATATTAATTTGTTTGAAAATAATAAAACTAGTCCTTTCCCACTTTTTTTATTTTATATAAAATAGTAGTTCAACCAGCTGAATGCATCACTGATGTCAACTGGGCCATTTATTACTAAAAAGTTTCGCGTTCACGTTTTCCGTTCAATGTAAAAAATAAACGAAAATAATGATAACGTAATTAAAGCCCCTTTTCCAAATGGCTTATTACACAATAAATGGGAAACGCGGTTGCATAGCGTTGAAGTTGTATGTACTCGAAATTAAAATGAAAATATTTTGCCCATTTAGTTCATTTAACTGTTTTTGGTTCCGGTGAAAATTTTCCAATCTAGAAAACCATTGTTTTATGAATCCTTATTTTTGTGCATTATCTAGTGTGCTTTGAGACGGTTCTATAATTTTAAAGCTTCCGGATCGATTCAAACCTGAGTACACTTGAAATAACGTAATATGCTCAATTTCAACAATAACGTTGAAAGGATAAAAAATACTCTCATTCTTCGCTTACATCATATACCAGAGATTCCAAATCTAATGCTTTCGAGCACCGCTACACTCTTTGGCAGCTTGACAGTGTTCTTTTCCATCCTGACTGTGCTCTTCTGAGATGCTTAAAATCAATACTAATTCCATTTATTCCGTTCATTTCTTTCTATACGAATATAAGTGCAGTGAGAATAACTTTTGACGTTGGTTTCACTCTATTTGCAATAATCCCTATTTTTGAAACCGTTCATTGGTGCTCGCTTGATATTGCATGTTGTAACCACATCGAAAATTGTCGAAGACCAAAAAGGTGAATTTTTTTATCCATTCCTGTTCTCAGAGTCACCACAATTACGGCGCTCCGCCCTCGGAAATGACGCTGTGCGGATTAATATTCCCCTGTTATATCTCGCAAGAGTAAGCTAACCCAGTCAAGGGATTCCCCTCATACCCAACGGGTGCGTGTACGTTCTCATGTATGTGCTTGCGCACGTGTGCGTTTGTGGATGCACGGATCGGTGAATCTGAAACGATAGTTGGTCGGGTTGGCGTTGGTGTGGCCGTGCGTGATCGCGGTAAAAATTCCAGAAAGTTTGTGCGAATGGAGCTTCATGCAAATGGGTTTGAAGTATCCGATAAATATGTAAATATGGACACATTTTTTAAACGTAAAATTTCTGTGTTCACGAACAACTTCTTTTGCAAAGAGTTCGTGTTATCTTTTTCGTTTTCTTAATAAATCATTTCGTGTTTTTTAATTCAATTGAAAAGCTCTCGTAAATTACTTAAAGAGATAGTTTCCAAAAAGGTGTGGTGAGTGTGCCATACGTAACCATAAGGAATTATTTAGTGAGCATTCTTGCTGGACCTTCTGCTAATGCAGGCAAAAATTATGGAAGGAGCAAACGTGAAACTTTAATGAAAAATTACCTGAGAGATATGTACGGAGGTAAGCAGTAATGGTAAGCTATATATCACATCAGCAACATCCTACTTCCTGCTTCTCATGAATCAGGAAGGAATACTCTCTTAAATCCTGAATTAAAAAGTGCCCTATAATGAAATTAGCTACGTGTATTTGGCGATGCTATGAATAAATCGTTGAAAACAAATTATTCGAAGAAAAATTCGACGAAAACGAATTCGTCGAAAACAAAAGAATTAATATTATATAATAATATTAAAAGCAATAAACAGTAGTATAAGAACCACTATTAAAAAGATAAAAATATAAAACAACTTTTAAAATGGTATTCATTGTAGTACTACATATTTTAAAAGAATGTATACATTTACCGTCGAAAGAACACATACTAGCAATCTGAAGCGTTAATCATAAATCTCAAGTTATTTCCCTTCATTTAAACACGATTGTATAAATCAGTTTGAACGCCAATTGTTTTCATTAATAATTCTGCTTTGAAACAATGACAAATTGATTTTCGACGTATTAGCTTTCGACGAATTTATTTTCAACGAATTCGTTCCAAACAATTGTTATATTTCTAAAGATTTTCCATAGAGTTTATGATAATCCGTTTTATATTTACAAATAAATGGACTAACTTTATGTTTAGTTGAAAAATGCATGCAAAATAAAGTTTTGTCGACTTATCAATTTTTGTCCTTTAGGGAAATAGGCTTTAAAATATTATGACGCAACTAATGCTAGCTTCTTTGAGGATAAGTGGAGATTCTTCTAAGTGGCCGGGCCAGGATTAAATTAATGCCAATATCTCTGACCACAGTTATTTTCCTAAAAAGACAAATCATATGGAACACATGTTTTCCTCATTTTAAATATACGAAACAAAGCTCGTCCTGTGACTTATGCTAATGGACCTAATTCCCGTTACGCACGGCACATTTCATGCCTCTCTTTTGAGAAAAAAATTCGCCTTTGAAGGCAGCTATTTCAGGCAAGTAGAAAATTTTTTTCTGAACATGTGTAAAAGCCAATTCAATACCGCACAACAATCCGCCGACAAAACTAACGCAAATTCCCTTTTCAATAAAAAAAAACATTTTCGGGGATTTGCATACGAAAACCACCAGATTATTTTCAGAATTTGAAATTTTCGTGTCCCGTTGAATTAGGGGAGGGGCGTGGTCATTTTTCCGATCTTCCCTTGACCGGACAAACAAAAAAGAGCGCCATCCCCCTCCATGACATTTTCCCATCACCATTCCAAATTAATTATCTGTCAGTTTCTCCTGCAGAGAGAGCCTTCTGACGTCACTCACACCAACTGTGTTTTACTCCTACACATAAGTTTCTTTCTAGCTCTTCTTTCCTTTTTGAATAGCTTTACCTATATATTTCTTCGTTCCCTTTATATGTGTATGTATATATTACAATATTTCCTTTCCATGTTCTATTTCATTAAAATCTTGACACTTTATCTTTTGCTTTGAAAAATTGTTATAAAAACTGATAAATTCCTCTGAAATTTAGCGAGTGTTAGGAAACGTACGAGAAAAAATGTAAAAAATACAAAATGAAACGTGAATGATTTTTTCGATTTATTTGCAAATTTTCTAACGAGCAAAGGGGAACTATCATTGGAAATACGTATTGCCCAAAATTTTAACCACTGAATTAAATTTAAAACATCTGTATTTAAAAGTATCTGATGATTTCTCTTTTAGAATAGAACTATGTAAAAACCGCCCTAATGATGAATACACTTACAGAAATACTTACAATAACCGAAAGCTTAACTACAATATTTTGTGATTCGATAATCTAAATAAATAAAATAGATAAATTAGAGATTAAAATTAAAATGCAAATCTTTATCGTACACACATGATTTAACATAAAACGTTTGAAAATCTGGTCATCTTTCCCCTTTTTTTTGCATTTCTGTGACATTGCTCATTCAATTAAAATTCTGTTAGAAACTTTTCAAAGCAAACACGAATACGAATTTTAATTCACCCCTTGATAATTTAGGTGTGCTTGCAAAGTTATCCAACTTGAATAATTCGCCGTATTTAGCATCATCATTCTATTTTACAAAATTTCAACCAATTCTCTCAGTCTTGGACATTCTCTCTTGCACGCTGAAATAACCCCATAAATACCTCTGCAACCACACCCCCATGTCATATCTCAACGCCCGTCATTTTTCGTTTGCTCTTCCGATGCACATAGCCCTCTCCACTGCTCTCTCATTTCCTTCTCCGCCGAGCTTTTGTCAGCTGTTAGAGGCGCATATCCGCCACCGCGACAAGTGGGCGTTGCTGTCACATTCCCTCTCGCGTCCTCCCTCGAAACTCTTTTTAAAAATTTCATGCTCTGTCTCTCGTTTAAATTACACCACAAAAAGGTCCTCCAGGAAAAAAACTGTAAAATTCCATTTTCATTCTCATCAGCAATCAAAGAAAAAATAACAGGTTGAATCAAAATGCTACGAAGCGAGTTTCCTAAAAATGTTCAGTCGCAAAATCGCAGTAAAAATATACTGCTGTCCTTTTGTTGATATTCGTATAAGAATCCTGCGATATTTTGCATGTCTTCAGAAGACAACCTAATAGAGACAAGCTTGATTAAGCCGATGAAGGTGAATTAGGAGGCATGCAGAGAAAAAATATCCCCCTCAATATTAAAGGGGGCCCCATGGAAGGGTCAAAGTGAACGATGGATGGAAAACGCGAGTTTTTAAGAATTTAATGAATCGATGAGATTTGGCAGGTGATATTCGTGGCGTTGGTTTACATACAGAAGGTGCCAGTTAATTACGAAAGCCTTACATATATTGCTGTGATCGGCGCCTGTTTGTGACGTTGTTGTAGTTGATAAGGTCTTGAGAATTTCCTCGAGCGCTCTAATTGACTCAAAATTTTATATTAGGTACAGATATAGAAAATTTAGAGCAACACAACCTTTATGGGTAATAAAAGAAGGGTATACAGAGCGTAAATAAAACTAGAGAGCGAAGATAAGACATTCCTACTGACATTTACAATTAGTGTTAAAATTAGTTAATCTCAACTTTTCATTATTGTTTATTAGGTCTTCTTCCGATTCCTGATGTCTCTCTAAGATTACGCAAATGGCGACGCTGAAGTACAACGAACATTGCGTTCTTACCGTATAACGTGGAAATCAACTTCGTCCTATTGTTCGTACAGAGTGTATAGGGCGATTATCACCTGTTTTAAAAATTAAAAACACCCGGCTCTCGCTCCGATGGTTTTTTAAGTTGAGAAATAAAGGTTTCTGGAATTTAAAGGAGTCTGAGATTTCGACTGACTGGCTGACCAATCCAATGAAAGCTGCGGTCATGTATTAGACCAGGATGGCAAATGATTTTTGTTTCACGTGCCATGAAAGTAATTCGAATAATCAGAACTTTTTCGCGTGCAACTCGTTTACTTCTTTAAGAAAATTCATATTTTATACAGAAAATACAAGTTTTGTCGCGCCATGCAAAATAGCGTGGGTAGCCAAAAGACACGGGAAAACAAAAGCTTTAAGAGATTTCCAAAAATTTAATCAGAGAATAGCTAATATGTATCGCGTAGTTCAGGGGTTCCCAACACGGTGCCCGCGGATACCATGGCGCCCTGGGAGGTTCGCCGTCGCGCACGCCGAGGTTTGTTCTGCTGCACTCCTTAATATTTTGAACACTTGTGACTAATAGTGTTGAGCGTCCACAGAATGCTGGAAATTTATCAATGTAATAAGACTTCATGACTCCGTCTAATAAAAGTTACATACAGCGTTTTTAAAGATGTATCTCGCAGTTTGTTTTTCCACAGCTCAAGAATATACTGGCGCCCGCCACTTCCGCTTTAAAGTCGAATGCGCAATTGTCCACATAAAGGTTGGGAACCCCTGGTGTAACTTTATCAGCGCTCCCAGCTTAGTGTAAACCAACCTGAAATCGCAACTGCTAAATTTACTCTTGTAAGATAAACGACCCTAATTTATGCAACTTACTGTTTAAGGACTCAATCTGCCCACGCACATCACAGTAATACGCCCGCTATCGATAACACCGAGCGATTTCTATTGGTCGATAGTCGAAACACACCCACCTTGAGGCTTTGGGGCGAAATCACTGACCTCTCTCTTGTTGTCAAAGCCTGGACACGCCAAACTACGCGGATGGGGCTAATTGTCGCCTGTCCAAACACCTCTAACTGGCGATGGATGTGATCGCGAGTATAACTCCCAGTGTACCGCCTCTCCTTCCTCGGGTAAACACCTCGGTCCCCTCACCCTAAACTAACACCCGCTAACCGTGCTGAACGCGTCGCTTTGAGCAAACAACTTTTACCGCTCATGTATTTGTCGGCTCTCGAATGTCGTTATGTTCCCGCGACTTTTTGCGTGTTTACATCTAACTCCACCGGAGGGTTCCGTTGGCGGCTTGGCTTGGAACGCCCACCCGGCGTGTTTGGTCTACGGATGGCATTTTAACTGCAGAAACAAATCACTCGGAGAGAAGCTGCTCTTCAACGACGCTGCTCGTGATTGACACGCCGTCAGCTCTTTCCCGCCTTTCATTCTTTACCCACTTGAAGACATTATTTTTAAACCGTAGGGAATACCAGAGCAAATTGGCAGGCTCCCGTTGATTTTAAACAAGTTTCCTACTCATGTTAATACAGGAAATTCCGATAGCAAATGCTATTATTAGAGTCTAAGACCACTGAATTGTCACTAATAGCGGCTTTTTACCTGGTTCACTCATCCCTTTTTGCCTATAGGAGTTATAGTGATCATCCATTGAAACAGGCCCATATCACATATCAAATAGACTGAGAATTACCAATGCTTATTTCATTAGCAATACACAGGATAATATTAATGCTTAGCGCAAGCCATCCAAGGCTCGATCATCCTGAGATAGGTCAATGGTGTTTGAATATATAAAGCAGCGTTTATTTAAGGCAGAGGTCCCCAAACTTTTTATTGAAAAGGCCACATTAGGCTTTATGTACGACAGCGCGGGCCACTTAAGACTTTTCAAATGACTGATCGTGCCGTGTGAAAACCTCAAGTTTCGAGGGGGGGGGGGGGGGGGGGGTGTGTTGGGTTGGGTAAGGATGTAACCCGCGGGCCGTAGTTTTGGGACCCCTGATTTAAGGTATCTTTTCATCAAATTGTATTTTAAACTTTTTACATCTAAAAATAAAACTTAGTGGGAACGAATAAGCAAGAAATATGAAAGAACTGACGTATTCCGAAATATATGCAATGACATCAAATAGATGCTTACATATTTAATCGGTCATTCCTGTCCTTTATATTACATTTTTAGTGTAGCTGCGTGCGTGGGCACGTCACACCTGTGTGGTAGACATAAAAATGAAAGCGTCAGAAAAAACCTGGAAAACCTTAAAATGTGGAATAGTTATGAAGGAATTAATTTTTAAATAAACTTTTTCCGTAAATATACACTGTGTATCCATTTATGTTCATACCATTGCTTTGTTAAAATCTTTAGAATTAAAATATGAACTTGAGACTTGGACTGTTGTGCAGCCTCTTGAAGAGAAGATTCGAATTAGCTTAAAATCCATTTGATACCAAAAATAACGGGATGTTTTCAATATTTTAACAATGAGAAATTCTGATACAAAAGAAACGAGTCTAAATATTATGTCATGTAATATTTTGGAATGGAAAATGAAAGGAGGCAGAGAAGAGGAGAGAAAGATTGAAAGAGAATTTTAAAAATCACATTTTATGTGCTGAAACGAAGAAACGCGAAGAAAGATGAAATGCTATTTTTACTGCGATTTTATAACGATTCGATTATTTAAATATAGAAACACAATGTGGTCTTTTTAATTCTATTTCGTTAACAATGAACTTCATCAGTCAAAACAGACGTTATTTAATCGTTTTTCCGTATCTAATTCCACCGCTACGCTAAAGTTGGGATCGACGCTGCAACAGGCATGCTAGTACATGTTTAAATAGTAAATTGAAATTTTTAAAATTAAATGAAAGAAGATAGAGATCTCGTAAATTGATTTAATTCGATTTTCTAACAGCTAAACAAAATTTCGAACTAAAATAGTCTGACTTTGTTTTGACAAAATTAAGAATTAATTTGAAATCTTACTTCGATGATTAATTGATACATCCGAATCAATGCACAAGCATTACATTTTAAATCACATCCATTTCGCGAACGAATGATAAATGTTTTATAATTATAAATAGTCCATGAGCGTGATGAGGATTATTTTTACCGAAGATGCGCGAAGTGGCCTCCGATTCCATTGAAGTCTTATCAGAAACCTAAGAGTGTTTAGACGTTTCCTAGACGGAGGTGTGGAGGCCAACAGCTTTACTAAATTGAATTTCTAGGTTTGGTGCCAGTCTGCCTCCATGGCGAAATAACCTGGTCCTATCCCCCTCACTCCAAACGAATTGCGTATGCCCTATAGCAGGGTTTTTCAAAGTATAGGCCGCGACCCAACGATGGACCGCTAAACGATCGATAAGGGCCTCGAGAAAAGTTCGATCCAAGATAAGTTGACGCAAAATTTAGGCTAAATTGTTGACAAGGTAACAAAAAACAACTAATGGGAGCTAAAGGTTATTAAATTGTGCCGTTTAGATTTTAAATACATCCTTAGAAATTCTTACTTGACAATATTTTATAGGGTATAATCTTGATGGGCCGAATAACGTATTTTCTAATAATATTGGGTCGCGGAGGAAAAAGTTTGAAAACCCCTGCCCTATAGCGTATAAATCGCGAGCGGATGAAGAGTAGCGGCATTTGGTTTAAACCGAAATATTTTTATAATTATAATGCACATATATGCATTAAAATATTTCGTAATAAATAAATCCAGTTGATTTTTTAAAATCAAAGCTGTTAAAAATAACAATTCGCGTTTGTGTAAAAAAAACCGCCGGTTTGGCATGGCGAACAAAAAACATTCGAAATTGATTTTGGAACGTCTTTCCTCGTATATAGCATTTATCTTAACTTTATAGATGAAGTCCATTATTACAATCCTGCATTCATTATATTGTACGATTAGAACGCTACGGTGAAACACTGCCGCTACGAGTGATATTTCCCTGAAGCTCTGATTAATTTTACGCACTTAAAAATTCAAGTTGATTCAATATGTCCGTAACGGTGAAAAATTGTCTGAGAAAGATAATTATTTAAAGTGACGAAAATATGCTTATGAAAGTTGCTGAAAACGCATAACTTGACGAAAGATCACGTCATTTACTTCAGGAAAACTATAAAAATCCGATTCTTAATTAAATACACGAGTACTGATTGTCATTTTTTACGATTAACAAACTAGAAAAGATAGCTGTAATTGTTTATCCAACCATCGGTGGCACATTAATTTTAGCAATACAGGGAATTTGAAAATATAATCAATAAAAGCTCATGTTTGTAAACATTCAACAGATAGTTCTTTCTTATCTCAAGCACACTTCCTGTGAGGTCGTGAACGATACGGGAGTCTCAGAGCCAAGAATTTCTTCCTTCGACAAAACCTACTCATTACTTCAGTATCATGTTTTAATGGCGTTTTTCTTTGCGAACCCCGGTTGAATTTTATTATTCCCTTTGTATTTTTCCCCCTCAACTTTCAAAGTTCGAACCGAAAAATCTACTGCGACTGAATTCTAAAAAACTGACTGATGTGACTCAACTCAACTCTTGGAACTGTGAGACTCGAATCATATCACCGAACAGAAAGCAGCAATAAAACCACGACACAGGCATCGTCAGTTTAAGCATTTGTTTCGTTTTCAGCCACCACACACTCATTGAAAAGAGCTTAAAGCATTTATTCCATTAACGTGCTGTTAAATCGGTCGCTTTTGATGATTTTCATCGCTCGAGTATACGCGCTTCTGATCCGATTAGCCTTCGCTGTCTCCCCTCATTCCACTCCACCGATTTGATGAAGAAGCCTCCGAATTCCTCATTCTCACACATCCTCCTCTTCCATTTCCTTGTCAATTCCCCGCCCAAAGCACGTTAATTTCAATAGCTGCCATCCTTTGATAACACATTCCGGTTAATCAGCTAGAAAACATGAAATATACTTTGAATGGCACGAAGATGGACGCTACATAAAGAAAACTTCGCAACGATTTTTTTAAAAACACATGAATGAATGCGACGCCAACGGATTCGAGAAGTGAATGTGGGCGCGTTTTCCATTTATTCATGCATTCACACCTTATTGTTCTTATGTAATTTATATGGTCATATTAATGCAAGTTCTTAATAATCAAGCAAAATCCATCTATCAATCATAGATACAGTTTACCTTTCCTAATTTACTCGATTCCTTTATGAATAAATGTGAAATATTTATAAATTTTTCGTTTTTGCTACACAGTAGGACGTGTGAAAATTTGAAGTTCACGTATCTGAGATGTAGTATACTTAATTGATAAATTACTATTCTATTGATATTAGACAAGCATTTAACATTAACTTATGATGACTTTTTCAAGCTAGAAGCAAGGAACCTTTTTCAAAAACTGATTTTAACAACGTGAAGAGGAGAGAGAATTGTAAAGGAAAGAAGGTTACAGAGGACATCCATGGAGGAGATCTTGGTTTGAATCCTTCTGGAGGCTTGCCAGCTCCCCAACTTGTGTAAAGGACATAAACAGTTCGGCAATTCATCCTTCGGAATTGAAGTTAACCGGCGATATTCCCAAGAGAAGGCTAACTCCAGAAACGGGTTTCCATTCTATTACGTGCGTCTGTGAGTGAGGCGTGTGTCGGCCATAAAACGCGGCAGCACGACAAGATGACGATTACACAACTGCTGAAAAAATACAGCTGAAAGATAACTTTAATTTCTGAACAGTAAAATTTTCCCTTTTTCTGTAAAGATGGCTGCGATGTGATTTCATTGAAGGAGTTCAAAATAAAAAATGGAGTGGGCAAATGTCTAACACGCGCCTTTCGAAAAACTGGTTTCCTGTTCGTAAACTATTTTTCATTTCCGATATTACGACAGAAATCCATTTTTTCGCAAAAAGACAAGAATAACGTCGTTACGATACTAGTGCTGGAGGCTTTATCCATTATTCGTCGGCGATCTTACAATCCAATGAGATAATCTCAATTCGAAAAACTTCGTCGAGTAAAAAAAAAGAAAATCATCAACCGAAGCTCTATTATCATCTAATAAACTCGCTGGATTGGCTCCCGCCCAACATATCTCGATACAAAAGCAACGAAAATACGGTTCGTGTGGATTGGTCACGTCAAAATTTCCCTCTTCTCATCGACGTGAAAATACCGTATATGCCCGAATATAAGGCGACCCCGAATATAGGGTGACCCCCCCCCATTTTCCCACCGAGAAAACTAGAGGGACTGAGGGACAATTTTGGAAAAAACCTCGCCTTATATTCGGGCATATACGGTATGTCATTTGCGGCACCATTGATGCTTAATCGTTGTTCTATTGTTGTTTGCCCGACAAAAATTACGCCCTTTTTACCAGTCATGTTATCAAATTCTCTTTCATTTAAATGAAAATTCAGCGTCCCTAGCTTAATCATCCTTCCATTTGCGCTTTTATAATTCCCTCTCCTTTCTTTTCACTGCCTTTGGATACCAAAATGAGCACATCCACGACTATAAATAAATATAATCGAAAAAATTTATTGGTTCGGGTATGAATTTTCCTCAAAGGACGGTATCAACTATTAGGGTTATTTAAATGGCGTAAATAGCTACCTCTTTTCCAGCTATAATTCAGATAAGCACAATACCTTTAAAATGCATTTTGATTCCCAACTATTATTGTTGGTTTTGCAATAAGATCGGTCAGCAAAACGCGTGAGAGTGGTTTTAAGTTTGGCTTCTTCATTTGCACAGACAAAACTACAGCATTGTCTCTCATTATACATACACAAACATTTCCATCATTATGGCCATTAAACGTCTTGATTTACACACAACTGACTGTTCCAGAAAGTAAAAATAGCTTTGGGCATATATTACAAAAGCTCCGTGGCAAGGCAATAATAATGAAGATTTATTTGGGATAAATATGGAAACAGGAGAAAAATTCTTCCATGATGAGGAATCGTTGCCGGCCAGATATTCTACCACTGAACTACCTTGGTAGATGAATTCTGATGTCTATGAACGCGGATGTTTTCCTTATTTAGTTTATTTATTACTTTAAATACATAAAAAACGTCATTACATTAAAATAAATTTATATAAATGTTATTTTCTTGTCGTTAGCCAAATATTAAAAACTTACTCAGCTTTCACAGAAAATATCCTCAAAGACCATAAAATGTTTTAGCAATTTTAATTTCCATATTACTAGCACAATATCAATGAATAATAGAATATTTGTTTATTTTCGTTACCGTCGTATTATTTATCGTTTTACTTTCTAATTTTAGTTTATGTTATCTTACTAGCAACAGAAATTAAATCCTGTAGTCGAAGCCGGGGCTTTTTTCGCCATTGACTTTTAATACGTGATTTCAGTAACGTCAAATTTCGATCTCCTACCTAGTCGGGATGTAAGTTAAAAACACGTTAAAAATCGTTACGCAGGGAGACCGAATAAGCGTTTTATATGGTGGACGTATGTATGCATACATTTTAAATGAAATAATTATTAGCATATGCTTTATTGCTTAATCTCAAGCTAAAATACCCGATTGTAACGGACAATTAATGTGAGCGGGAAGTAAGTAGTCAATATATACCTTTTAGTATGTATCATATTTCATATTCAGTTATAAAAGACTTAATTATTTCAACAAAGCGCCAATAACAAGAAAATTTTACACAAACATTGCTCCCGACAATCATCTAATAACATCATCACCCTAATCCACGTACACGGAATCAGTCAAGCAAAATCTATAAGCGCATTTTCACCATCCACTGTCTATAATCTTCCTAATGGACTCCATTAGTTCATCGAAGGGAGCGAGAGAAATCAGGCAATATAAAAAAATATTTCCCTTTATCTCCAATTCGCAATCAGCTTAATTGAATATGGTTATGCCACTTGAGATGGGACGAACGGGTTTTGATCGCTCTTAGACGACGTGGTCGTTCGATGATCCTTTTCGCGGATCCAGGCGGGCAACGTCGGCAGGAGACGGAGATTGACGGTTGAAGGCTTCAAACGCCCTTTCTCTTGACTCAGACCGGAACTTCGCGGCTATATAATCGACGCCCTACCAGCATCGCCCATTTACATCGAGCATCCTCAGGGAGAGCTTGTCTCTTTTCTCTCTCTCTCCCTCCCCCCTCCACTCCCTCTCTCTCTCCCCCCCCCTCTCTCTCTCTTGCTTCCTCCGTTGCTTCCGTCACGTCATCTCACTTCCTACTCACCTTACCACTCTTCCTCGTTTCTCCTCTCTCTCTCAGTGTTATATTTTGCATGATCTTTACTCAGCCCTTTTTGCGCGGATGTTTCCTTACTGCGTATTTTGTTCCTAGGTTAAACTAATTTTTTTTAAAAATATATCCCTTTCCGCCTGTAATTCTTCTTCTCCCTGTGTTGTATTGTGTACGAGACAAAGGAACAGAAGAGGAGAAATTCCAGCCTCAATATTGGTATTCCACCTTCTTCATCTCCCTCTCCTATTCCCTTCTCTCTCTCTCTTTCTCTAGGTCTCTTCTTTCGCCGCAAAAACCTCGCGTGCTTTGTTTCTCGTATCAATGTGACGTGTTTGTCGGACACGCCATCAATCAGGAGCAAGAAGGAAGAGAAGTGAGGGGAGGGGAGGGGGTGGGGAGAGGTTAGCGGTCGTCGGATGGGGTAATGGAGAAGGAAGGAGATGGAAATTCGTGCATGAGAAGGTGCGTGTTTCGGTGGTTAGTAGGAAGAGAAGGCAAAAGGCAAGGGACGTGAGAAGAAGGACGCGGTGAACTTGCTCTAGCATCCTCGGCTACGTCCCCTCTCCCTAATAGTCTCAGCTGAAGGTCCTATCCTTCGTGTGCCACGTCCTATCCCTTCGGCCGTAGTAGTTTCCGGGACAACACACTATCCTCCCCCCCCTCTCGTGGTTCTCGTCATCAATCCTCCGGCTCTCGCTCGCACTCAAGAGATCCTCCGACCCCAAAGAGTTCTTGCGCGCACTTTACGTCGTGCGGATGATATATTTGTCCAAGGAACTCCACTTTGCGGCGGTACCGCCTCCGCTCCTGGGTTTCTCGTCGGGGTTTCAACCGTTTCGAAGAATCTTCGGAATCGCCTCCCTTAAAACTAGACTTTCGGGGCGCATTTACTCGTCAATCAAGCCAATCATACAAACCCGAGATATGCCTAGGAAATTAATATTTTAATAAGAATTTTGAAACTTCGATTTCGGCACAGCTTTCACTTTACGGAGTGGAATATGATAATTTGTCGAATTTTGAAATCTCGTACAATTGAGGCGAAGTTTTAATGCCCATACAACTAAAAATGATAATTACGTACTTAGAATCCGTACAACTTTGTATGACCGTCTTTTCGCTGGACTGGATATTTTTTTGTGGAGAATATAACCGTGTACCAACGGTTAGATATATTCATTATGATAATTTTTCAATAAAAAACATTTTTTTTACGAAAAAGAGAAACATTTCAAAATACCTGCGATATCATTTTATCAAATTTCTTTTCGTTCATCGTGGCGAAAAATTATATAGAACATTTAGAAATTTCCGAAACGTTGACATAAAAAATGACTACAAAAATAAATTGGAAAATCGGATAAAAGAAAATAAAGTATCGAGACTTCTCGAACTGGGTAGGGTATATTCCGGGGATAGAGTCCATAATTAAAGTTGCGATTATTTCTCCCGCCTGATGATGCTCTCATTTCAGCGTAAACGATCTTAATAAAATGTTTCCTGTGCAAGATGTTAAAGTATTTACTTAATGAGAAAATTGTAAAAGTTTCATAAAATTCATACTTTCAAGTATTCTTGCGTTTTACGTTGGTTAAAGACGGGGATGTTGCCACGGTTAACTCTTACAAGGTCGTTCGCAGCCTGAAATTCCAGTTCTTTTAGCTTTGTTTGTCCGATGAATGATTACACAGCCCGAACAAATAAACAGAAAACCTGTATTTTTTACTCTCAAACCAGTTTACGTAAAACACAAATACTGTTTATCGTATTTTAAATAAATATTTCGGGAAATAAGGATTGGTAGATTATCTACCGTAGATAACATCGATGTATTTTTATTTTATCACATTCCTCTCGGTTTAGATTTCATACAGTTAAGAGAAAACGTTACGAAGGTAACATGTTAATAATTTAATCCCCATTCTATTGCACAATATAAAGAAAATGATTTCCTTTAACTATAAAAAATATAGCATCGATAATTTTTACCAAATAAACGACGAATTATTCTACAATGACAAACACTACCTAAGCGCTGATAAATTTATATGAAGAAGTTATATTTTGTTGTTTAAATCATAAAAAATAAGCAAATCATTATAATTTCATACCCAAATAAAAAAACTTGATAAGTCTTCAAAGAAAAATAAAAACCACGACCGGGCGTAGCAGGGCCATTATTTCACCGACAAATTTACCATGCGTCAACACCAAGCCGAATGCATAAATCACTCGCGGTTATGCATCTGAAACAGGATTGCACAAGAAGTGCCGAGCTAATCAACGCATAATCCTCACTCTGAAAATATATATTTTTTAAAAATAACGCCATCAAAAATTTTGGACATATTTATGCGGATACCAAAGAAATGTGCCACCAAAAAAAAAAACAGGACGAGAGGAGAGCGTTAAAAACCAGATTCATTTAACGCCCTACTTTGCATCCGCGGCATAAAAAAAATGCTAACACCTGCTACGCTCACGGGACCGATCGTTTAACGCGTCCAACAGAAAGAGTCGTCCACTACAAATATTCCGGATTATATCCCTCCAGGCGCGCAATTCGCGTCGACCGAGGCGTCACCGTTGTAGATCCAGAATTACATCAGGCGGATTTAAATCCCTTAGCATTCTCGATGCTCTTACACCCCCTCCTCTTCCTCCCTCTCCCTCTCTCGGCCACCCTTCCTCTCTCATTTTCTTTAATGGATTACGGCGTTCGAATCCCCTTTTGGATCTCGCTTTATCTCCGAATTTCATTTACCTTCATTCTCCCGTAGGGCCTAAGCGAGTAACCATGGTGGCGTCGTTCAATTGATGAGGCGATTGTGCCTTGGGAGTTTAGGGAGGCGTGGCGAGAGAGGAGGAGAACCTTTACGTGAATTTGTCTTCCTCTGCCCGATTATCGACAAATCGAAGGATTAAGGGAAAGGAATATCGGGAGTCATATGTCGATGAATGCGGTGTCATGATATCCTCCTCCTCTTTTCGACGCGGCTGTGTCGTGAGTGAATTGTGACGAAAACTCCCTTTAAAAGAAAAATATACGTTGCCCGTAGGGCTTCTGGAATCGTTCTCTTTTTTTTTTTTTAAAGGGATGATTTTTCTGAAATTCGTTTCTATTAATAAACGCGACACGGTGTCTTCCGGTAGGAGGAAATGGCGTGACGGCGACGCAGTCGTATTTTTTGTCAGATTCGCATCTTCTCTCCGAGCACGAATCCTCATTAGCTCTCTCGGGGAATCAATTCGCTAGTCGTGTTCCGTTACGTTTTCCAAAACCGAGTACATATCTCCTTATCTGTTTTCGTATTTTTCATACCCACTACATCACCGTTTTATGCTTAACGTTGAAAGCTCTCGATTTTGCAAAGGTTTCACAGTTTTACATTAGCACCTGCAAATATATACTTATATATATATATATATATATATATATATACACGAAAATATGGCTTCATATTTTTAAACATTTCTAAACATTTAAAATCGACTGTTTTTCCAGAAATTGTGAACTAGAAACAAATATCAACATTACGAACTTCGAATTTTTACATTGAGCATAGTAAACGCCAAAACGATTAAATGATTTTTGATTTACTTACACATCAGGCAGCGCTCTCTAATTTTGGTCCAAATTTAAACCGGCCCTTAATAAATCGTTTTAAAGAATTACAATAGTTTAAAAAATAGTACGTTTACTTACCGCCGTTTTATATGTCTTACACGACACATTTCCGTTATTAAATTAAATCGAAGGAGTCTTGAGCTTAGAGACATAATCTTTAGTATGCGACTGATTTATATCTAAGAAAATATCGAGAAAGAGGCTACAATGAAAAAAACTGGAAATGTTCCACAGATTCATGTTGATAATTCAGTCATCGTCAAGGAAGGAACATATATGAGTATTGCGATTTCAGGTTCCTTTATCGGTGTTTCTAAGCCTATGTACATATCTGAATGTTTATCTCTGCCAATATAAAGTAAAGAAATGCGAGAAGCCTAACAGATTGGCGTAGAAAATAATCCTTAAATCCTTTTCTAAAAGAGTTTCCATAAAATATTTAAAAAATTGATTTGATGAAGGACATTTCCGAGATGTTTAAGTGTTGAAGCTTAAATTCGGATGGAGGACATATCTGACGGAGGGATTTCTATAAAGGATATTAAAACAAACAAATAGTTACGGATGATTTAAAGATGCGTGCATGAGTGATCTAAGTATGAAGATATTTGTGTTAGCGTTTGTACACACACACACACAAACTCCTGTTCGATTATAATTTTTATCTTCCGGCGTTTCCTTTTTACGAAAATAATGAATCTTCTTCCCCGTGATTCGCAAGCCGAATTTACATTCCCCTGTGACCAAGGTAACAAATTTAATCTCCACGAATAGCCTAAGCCTATGAAAGTTTTTCCGTCATTAGAAGAGTTACGGAGAGAAGGAAAGGTTGAATATGAAACACGGAATACATTTCACGTAGGAAACCGTTATCACTTCAGGGTGTCTGCGCGTGGTAAAAATACTTTGGAGAATACTAATCAACATGTACTTGTGGTTTCCAAGTAGAAAGAAGCGGACAAGATGTACCCACGTGACTTATAGCGTGTAAAATTCTAAATCCCCGAAAAAAGGCTGAAAATTTTCTTCGATAATTGCCACTGATCATGAAAAGGAAACGTATCATAGTTCAAATTTCATCTTAAGAAAAACGAACATTTCACTCGTAATGCTGAAACATACCGTGACTGATGAACGTATTTAAAAGGATCGCTTAGGTTAGATTACGATTTTTTACTCATTCAAAAGATTACTAAGGATGATCGAATTTCACGATAGAAAAAAAGACCACGACTGGCATAAAAATCGTTACTCCCTTAATAAAGAAGAAAACTACAGGGCCGTATGAATTTTCGAAGCGAATTTTTTTTAAACTTGAAACTAAAGATGTGATCACATTCATCAGCTTCATTTGGGACAATTTTTTTCCGTTCTGTCGTAGATAGAGGGATAATTAATTCAGTCGCCTGTATTAGGGGACACCAGGCGAGCAATTTACAAATGGAACAACTGCCACAGCGAAAAACGCCCAAGGATGAAATATCACGATCATTAAAAAGGTGGATCAAACTGCGGGACAGCACGCACACAGCTACCTATGTGGGTGTGTGTGTGCGCGCTAAAGTGTGCGTGTGTGCGCGCGCTAGAAGTAAATGGGGGCGTGAATAAATCCATATCATTTTATGGCACGCCGTCAACCGCGTTTCCCTTTTCTTTTTCCACCAATAAGTGAACATCGAAATTAAGTCGTAACGCGAGTAAAATTCTCTGTGCACTATTTTTTGGAACGCGAACGGCTGATTTGAATATCTACCTGTCGATGGTTCTGTCATGCATCAGCGAAATACGATACCTCGGTTTTTTTCAATTTTTCTTCGGTGATTTCGACGAGTGATTTTGTGTGAGCTTATTTTTATCTTCTTTGACATTTCGGTAAAAAAAATCTACGACGTACGTCGTATTGTAGAGTGGTTAGAAGCTTTTACTTGCATGCATTGTAAATGTTTGCCGAATTGGGAACAAGATACAAAAAATGTTATGAATATGCTACGCGTAACACCTCGTATTCTTTCGAAATCTCTCACTTTTCCGTCATTTCAAACAAACCTCCCGCCGTTTTTCATCAAAGTACCCTGGTTTAACACGTTCCCGAGATTGATATACACGCTTTCTTGCGTTCTCTTTCGGCCATCCTTCGCCGGAATTAATGACCTCGAAATAACTAAAAACAATTGACTTCTCTCTTTCGCCTCATATGACCGCAGTTTTCCAGCGGCCCATAAAAGATAATAAAAAAATAATATCTAACAGAAAATGTGGACCTCAAGATTTCAAAAAACAAACTCGCGTTGCCTGTAAAAACGTCTCGCCCTTGATTTAAGCATATGTTGTCTTTCTGAAGCCAAATAGCGTGTTCATAGGAATTAATTATATTGGAATCAAGGTTCGTTTGATATATTATATTTTCCTCTACTCGCCATTTCATACGTCAAAACGTGGGTCTTTTGTGGGCGAAACCGTAGAATAACGCCATTTTTCCTGGCATGAGGTAACTCAAAATACTCTTCGGCCAAATATAAAATTCCATACATCTGTGCCGTGAAAGACAATGGACGTATCAAAATTCTAAAGAGTTACATGCGACGAATGAAATGCTATATATTTTTAACTAACTAGCTAACCATTACAACAAAGCAAAATATAGAAATTTGATACGAAACCCTATTTTCCCTCGTAAAACGTGCCTTTCAATCATCCCAGAGCTTTAATTGATTCATATTAACTGCATAATTATTTATTTATCTACGAAGCTATTGCTAGCTTTTAAACTCGTCCTAAAAATTTTAATCAAATCACCTCTGAATGTTTCTGCGTAACTGAAATTTAATTTTCGCAAATTTTTGCTCGAAATTCATCAAAATATTTCAATCTAGCCTTCCCGTAGGTTTTGAAATAAATCAAAATGGGCAAAAAAAATCTGTGTCGTAAAAACAAAACACGTTCGACCCAAGAATTCGAATTATGCGAGTCATCGAGGAAACGCGTCGCTGAAAATTTATTATCATTATTTTTTTTAATTTTTGAACCAGAGGTCTCTTTTTTCCACGATAAACCACCTCTACCTTCTTCTTTCCCCTTTCCTCTTTTTTCCCCTCGGTTCGTATCATTCTCCAGGAATTCTCTCCATCCTAAAACCCCATTCTGCCTCCTTTTGCAGCGGCCTGTGAACGGCCACCTGTTGGGTCGCCTCGTTGATATCTCTGCCCTCCCCCTTCCCTCCCCAGTCTATTGGATGAAAGAAAAGGAAAGAGAGTGGCGTCTATTGCACCCCCTCCCCCATCCAATTTCCTCCCTTTCCATCCATTCGTTTGGAAGAGAGAAGGGAAGTGATTTTCCAAGAGAAACAATGTCTAGCGTTTTCCCCCTATCGGAGGAAAAAAAAGTTTCCTTCACCTTCGCTGTTGGTGTACCTTGTTATTTTCTTCGGTCCCTTTTTGATCCCACGTCTTAGAAAACACCTCTATCAATAAAAGATGGGAGCGAAAACATCTTCTGTGTCATATAACGTTCCTCTTCTTTTTCTACATCTTTCGTAAATCTTTCACTTTGTTAATGTCGACCATTTCTGTAAAAGGTGCACGTCCAAAGCATTATATGCTTCCCGATGGAGAGAGAGAGAGAGAGAAGTAGGGGGGACACTGGGGGGAAGGCAGGTGTGTAGGAATATTTCATTCACACCGAGTAAACACCGGATCAGGAAGAAACAGGACGGGGTGTGAATTGTGTCAGTGAAATTTTTATGAGCACGTGGACGGTTCTTCATTTGTTTTTGAAGGGTACGTATGTCTTTCACGGATGGAAAGCGACGATACAATTTATTTTTGGGAAAAGCTAAAGATAACTGGCGCACAGTTTATTGATTTCAAGCGAAAAATCGTAGGGTGCTCGCCAGTGATGATATATATTCCTTTTCAATTGGATATATGACTTAGGTAAATGAAAGCGGCTAGGTAAGTCGTAAAGATTCAGGAAGAAGGATAGCGTAGACCGAAAGCTTACAAAGTTTAGGCAGGGAGCCATTAAAACAAGTTAGGAAAGTGTACAGAGTATGGAGTGTTAGAAAGAAATGATATACCATTACATAAGGGAAATAGCGTTTTAAAGTTCTTTTCTTCAACATAATCCATTTTCTTCCTATTTAATAATACTGCATTCACACGTACGTAAGTAAACGTTTTTTTGTTAGATTGTTTATGTTAGCAACAATGAAGAAGTAACCATGCGAGAAAATTTCTAAGTTCAACTCGAATTAAGACATTCTGGTTTGATTTTCTTGATAATGGCTACTCCTACGATAAAAATGTATAGGAAAAGAAATAATTTTCTTTATTAGTTCTACCAATTTTATTTGAAAAATATTTTGATATGAGCAATACTTAACCAGATATGACGAAAATTTAATTTTTTGTCTCCAGTAAAGTGGTACCCCTGATTGGCGTACGTGATTAATTTTTGCGATTTTCTTATTATATTTGATAGTAAGTCCTTAATATCAATTTTCACGAAAATCCGTTCCGTAGAAGCCTGAACGAACATGCAGACGGACGGACAGATCGACGACAATAGGCGCTCACGCTGGAGGAGGAACGCGCCTAAAAATCGGTACAATATACAATGTACAAACTTTCTCTTGTACTAATGCGTCGTTTAGTTATCTTTTGAAAAAGATAAACTATGTAGAATCGCTATAAACAACAAATAACTATACGAAATTTGATGAAAATCGTATCAGCCGTTTTTCTGAAAATCCAATTGTTATTAAAGATGCCCAAGAATAAACTAGCCTTATATTCATTCTTTGAGAAATATGAAATATGTAGTATTACTTCAAACGTAAACTCAAGTAACTGTACGAAATTTGATTTAAATTGTTGAAGCCGTTTTTAAGAAAATCACATTATTGTTAATGATGCCTAGAATAAACTAGCCTTATATTCATTTTTTTGATAAATATGAACTATGTAGTATTATTGAAGACGTAAACTCAAGTAACTGTAAGAAATTTGATCAAAATCGTTATGTTAGCCGTTTTTGAGAAAATCAAATTGTTGTTAAAAATTCGTAGAATGAACTTCCCTTAATTATTAAGCAATGTCAACCATTTCTTCATAGCTTCTATTCTGTATGATAAAGTGCCTAAGTACGGCATTTCATTCATTTCCGCTCTACCGTTTAGGCTGTAGAGCCGCGAACAGACAGACCCACAGACATACAGACAAACGGCATTGCGAAAAACACTTTTTCGGACTCAGGTACAATTGAAACGTATATTTCCATCAAAATCTGGAGGTCGAATTTTTTCGTTATAACAATACTTTCTCAATATACTTCGTATATGAGAAAGTAAAAAGGAGAAGTATAAATAAAATAAACGGATTAAGGGAGATGTACCGAGCTGGGATATACGTAAAATTTACAATCCCAACTTTGATGTTAAGAAAGATGGGAATTATTTAAGATTTAATTAAGAACGCAAAAGGAAAACGTACTGGAATATTCATCCGTACATAAAGGGCCAAGAGAATGGGTGATGCTGCCTGGGGAAATCTCCAAATCCTTCAGGAAAAATGTTAATTCCGAAAATAAGCTGAAGGGTACAGATTTTAATGTTAGGTATACTAAAACGGCGAAGGAGTTGGTGGAAACAAAGAGGATCGCCTGTCAGGGCGAAATTTCGTTGGGACTTCTTAATCCCCATGGCGGATACGGCTGCCACGAAGTCCCTGCTTAAACTTTAAATCTCTTAACTACATATGTTTGACGTGTGGAGTTATGTATATTAACGCATTTTCTGTTTCCTACGTTTTTAATTTACTTTTGTATTTTCATCAGCTAACGGTAACATATTTTCCATAATATGTATTGCAAGGCTGAGCATGCTATAAACGAATTTTAAATTCGTTAAACTGATATATTTTTTTTACTTTCTCATATACAAAGTAGTAGTAGTAGTTAGGTTTTTAGGTGCGTCAACAGCTAAGGTTATTTTGCACCGTCAAATTCTTTTGGAGAAAATCAACATACATCACAACATCCGTGCCCGAAGCGGGATTCGAACCCGCGATCTTTGGGTTAGAATACAAAGTATATTGAGAAAGTATTGTTATTGATAATCCGAAGAACCTTATACGACGGGCATTAGCTGCAATGATGTGAAAATATTCCAGTTCGTGAAACATGAGAATTAGTCTGCTACGGTAGTTCAGCGGTAATATATCTGCTCGGTAAATGGTAAGAGCCGGGTTCGATTCCCGGTCGTAACGGATTTTTTTTCATGTTTCCACATTTCTCACGATTATAGGGGACAGAAATAGGAAGTTCAGCGCGGGATTTCGTTCCTGTATGCCTGTTTGATTCAAAATAGCTGTCGATTTAAACATTAAACTGCACGTATTTTCCCGAGTCCTGCTATTGATTTTAATCAAATTTAACGGCAGACACAAGTGCTATGTGAGAACAGTGTTAAAGAGAACAAGCAGACTTTTGATGTAAATAATTACTCTTAAAATATAACCTGATTTTAGTAAATTTCCAAAAATAATATAATAAATACAAAAAAATATGAATTATTTATCTTCTTTATCATTTCTGCTTTCGCGTGTCATTCAAATTCACCTGGAACGCGCGCCATACGCTGCCGATCCCTGATTCCCGCAACATTTTTTGCAGTTGTATCACTTCATAAACCTTAAGTGCTCGTATTTCATAATAAGTGTCTTACTAAAAAACATTTGTGTTACAATATTTTTGTGCTCGTCCTATGATTAATTTTCTTAAATCAATGTTGGAATTTTATATAATACCTAGGTGTAAATATATATATATATATATATATATATATATATATATATATATATATATATATATATATATATATAGGTGGAAACAAGGTGTTGGAGGCAGCCCAATGGACACTTACCAAAATTGGAGAGCCGCTGAGTGTGCTGAATACATGAAAAACAACACAACTTCGAAAGCGACGGAGAGAGACTTCTCTCCGTTGCTGACGAATGGCTTCGGCTCGAAAAACTTTCAAATTTGTTTCATTTTTCGTGTGTTTCTGTTTTTATTGTGTCTTCAGCACCCCCAGCGGCTCTCCAATATATATACTGTTTATTTATATTGCTTTATTGTACTCTTAAATACGTATAAAGTAAGAAGGTATTATTAAATGCACCTCTGTCTGTTGCCTTTAAATTAATGGAATAGTAATTTACGTTTAGCGATCATCTTTTCAGGAACACATCCATTTCGTAAAACGAGAAATCCCTGTATTGAAGTTGCCTTAACCTATTTAAATTACTCAGTCACTCTCAACGTTCGTTCCACACGCCGAAAACCTTAATTTAGAATGAGGTTTTCTGGGATAAATCTGTACCGGCATCACTTGCTACAGCATATTTCTTGTTGATCTCACTAAGGAAACCTTTCACGACGAAAAACGCCTTCAGGCGCTTACTTATAACCCTAAAGGGAATTTTCCGAAGCTTTTTGTTTCTCCAATCTTATCTTTATTGGCAAATATTTAGCGAGTAGAATATAGCATGAGGTCGACTTTTAGACTCAAAAGCTCCGGGCCGAATTTTTTTTATTTTCTCGGAAATCTTTCGGGAGAATACGTCAAGTAGGGACCAAGACGAAAAAACGTAATATCACAAATGTTTTTAAATCTTTTTACGCGATTCTCCACTCAGTCGTTACATCTTTCATCTTAATGTTAATGAATATAAGAGAACTAGTATAAGTGCCCGTCAAAAATGACAAGGATGATCGATTATTCTGAAATAAAATTGAGGCAGTCTTCTTTGACCTGAAATAATACCTCCTGCTGAGAGGGTTGCCTTCGATCCGAGCAAACGTTCGAAACCCTCGCCGCGAGTATCTATTGTGCTTCAAAAGCTGACCTTAGTCGCCTCTTGCCAGGTATATTTCTGTTTCAGAGCGTGACAGAGGGAGTGACAAAGGGACAGACTAAGGCTTTTATATATTACCGATAGCATTAAACTAGAACCGCCTCCTTTCCCTCGCCTTCATTTAATGTACTCGATTGTCAAAACTCTACTGCAGTTTTTCCCAAACGATGGAGTGTTTTATTTTTTTGGGACTTTCCGCAAAAAAAAACTTTGTCGAGTAAATAATTCAACGACTTGGAAATTTTGGTTGGACACTACGAAAATAACTCTTGCTCTTTAACAAAATTACTGTGGTCTAGTACCGACAAATGGATGGGTTCAAAGGTTGTGATACCGGCATACTTGCATAAATATAAAACCTTGTTTCAAGGTGATGGTGCCGCAAAATCCTCTTTACCTATGAAAGGGTGGCGCGCATACCAAAAGTTTGGAATCACTATTGGCTTAGCCATCCGCCGTAGAGAGTAAATTAATTCTCTTGGGGTGGCTTTAGGTAGCCAGCGATGCTTCTCTTCTGTGCGGGTGGCTAGCGCTTCAGGCTCCCACTCCCGATATTTCGCCGCTCTGCCTCATTTGATCTGCTCTTCCGACGATTTTCGGCGGTTATAATCCGTAAGCACACGCACGGCAAATGATGATCAGACATAATTAAATATTTGGCTCCGTAAAATCCTGTTATTGTTTTGATGCACCACAAATACTTCAGATTGGCATTCGTGTTTCGATTTGTCCTGTAGATTGAAATGTGCCATAATGGCATTAAATTCGTACACTGAGACGAAAATAAGCTGTGAAGCTTAAAGTGGAAAGTTCGAGTGAAATCCTAACTCAGGTGACAAACGCTTATTTTATCTGACATTCGACCATAAAATTGTTTACAAGAATAAGTATAAAATATTTTGTTTGTATTATTATTTCCATTAGAACATAATATTCACTTATCTACTTATATAACGGATGAGTTAACGAAATCTTACGTAAATCAATGAAGAGAAGTCACGTGAACTGCAAGGGTTGTTTATTTAATCCTTTTATTGAACATGCTTTATATGTCGAAAATTGAGAAAATTTATCAAGATAACTGAAGATTTTTTTTAAATATATGGATGGGAATAATACATTTTCATAAAAGTCAAAATAAAAATACGGTCAAGTAATGGATGTTCCTCTTAATGACTCGGATTTTAAAAACAATTTTAGGTTTACGTATGAGACAAATTTGTAAAGATTGAAGCTCAGAAACAAACCGAAATGTAATTGTAGAAATTAATCAATGCCTGGATTCAACGATATATTCGGGAATATTTAATGATCATACTTCCAACATTGGGGATAAATTTAAAGGTAGCATTAGACATCAAATCGTTTATTTTGGAAAATATTTTCCACGCATCAAGCAGAATACGATTTTAAATATCGATTCAAAAGTAGAAGAGGAAATATAAATATGAAGACCATAAATCCATATTCATATGGCTTATATGTCACATGCGGGCGAGAGGCGAACGCATTGGACACTCCTTATCGAGGTAACAGCACAGTTGTAAAGAATTAAACCAATCTCTTTAGGGAGTTTTTGGGATTTTGTACGCTTTATATAGAGTACATCATATTCTTTGTGTTCCATACATTTTTAATGGCTTTGAAGTTAAATTTTCCTTCGGAGATATTAGCTTGTTTTTGTCCTAGAACGTCATTTTGACGCGTTTAAAGGGATATATCATAAAACGAATGAGACGCAAACGCATCAGGGAGGTTTAAGGCTTTTAGGTGAGATGATCCGTGATTCGTTATTCCGATTATTATTTGGTGAAATTAGCCGATGTTATATATAATAAACGAAACTTCTTTGGAAGTACTCTATCAAGATATATTTATCTTTTTGTTTCGATATATACTGACATTTAAAAGCACCGCCGAAACCATGTAAAATTTTCCCATACGCAAAAACCAATGAATTATCCGGATAAAGTAATAAACTTCGTATTCGCGCCAAGTCCATGATTTCCCTAAGGGTTTTTGCGAGCCATTTCGAAACAAGCCCGTATAACCGCGAACTCTTTTTTTCCCTTGCGAAGAAAGGATGAAATCGCTTAGAATATGCACACCCACCCGCAAACACACACACACACCTACATCGGACTTCCATTCTTTTCCTTTACATTACGCGGGATCATGAATAAATTATCTCTGGCCTCTCCCTCTCTATGCGATGACGAGAGGGACGCACACCGTTGAGAACTGAAATGGGGCAGTGAAAGAGGGGCCGTCGATGGGTTAAAAGGGTAGAAGAGGGGAGAGAGCGAACTGGCGGCGACATTATACCCGCGTATACACACGTACGCGAGGGAATATCAATGGATTCGACGCGGTAGAGTGCGCCATTGTTGGCACGACCCCCAAGTCCCCATTTCGCCCAAGCCGGCGCAATTTGAAAATCTACCTTTCGCGGACAAAGGAGCATCAAAATGCTGACCGTAGTCGAAGGCATTAATTTTGCAGGTTTAGAGAGAGAAATATTTCTTTATAGCGCACTTTCAGATAAACCAATATATGTAATCCTGCAGCATTCAAAAGATTTTTATCTTATATACCGAACTAACTGAAACCCATTTTCAATAAACGGTTACAAAAACCCTAAAACACCTATTCCATTATGAGGAAATGTATTTTTTTAAAACTTTATTTCCCTACATTTTCAACAACTGCCTCGTTACTTCGATCTCTAGAGAAAAAAAGAACAGAGTCCTCCAAAAAACCTTATAAACGGTGAAATATTTTCCGAATAACGGGTATCTCCACGAGGTTTCAACTTCTCGCGAAGAACTTCTTACAGTCTAACGAGCACAGTGGTAATCGCGTGAAAATCCCCCAGGCGAAAACAAGCAACAAAATCACCCAAACTCTAGACCATAAATTTCTATCTGAAGCGCCCCGACCGCTGCTGTAAGCTTAATTATCTACACGTGCGCGAACCGACAAAAGAGCGTAATGCGCTGGACGCAGAAAACGGGAGAGAAAAAACAAATGTTAACGAAAGGGAAAGAAGAAGTAACTACGACGCATCCGCCCACACAAAGAAATACTGACGCACTCCCGACTCTGCGTCACAGAAACGAGAAAGGCGTCGACCGCTTCTGCGAAAAGAGGAAGAGAAAGAGAGGGAGAGAGGAAAAAAGATAGGAAACGAGGAGAGAAGCAGAAGAAGGCAAATTATCCGCGCGAGTCCTTCCTTTAGGGACAAATGAATACAAAGTGTTCCGTAGAGCGAGCTAGGTTAATGTAATTGAGGGTGAGGGAAGGAGGCCCGGAGGAGGAGGAGGTAACAAGGAAAGAAAAAAAGGAAGGATTAAAAAAGGTTAAAAGGGTATAGAAGAGAATAGGAAGGTGAACGAGAGGAGGGTGGAGGATGACCCAGCAGAGAGAGAGAGAGAGAAAAAGAGGAAGCATACGGTTTCCTGGAAGACCAATGAGAAAACGGGGGGAGAGATGCCACGCTGGTACGTTTTTTTTGTATGCCTGACCGCGGAACGGCGCGGCGCAATCCGCCTATGTCTTCTTATCGTTTTAAGGTCAATAGGACACGTGGAAATGCGCTCTTTAACATAAAAAAAAGCTTCACGCTGCCTTCATTATTCGTGAGCACCTATTCCATTCACTATGCTTGTAATTCTGCTATCCCGTGACCTCAGTTGTGTTTTTCTCCCCTCGAAATGTTTTTTAAAAAGTCACTCGAGTTTAAGCGCAGATTAGGAGGAAAATAAAGGGAAAATAAATGTCCGCGTTAAAGCGAATATTTAGTTAGGGGAGGAAATTTTCCACCCCGATTTCAAAGCAGTTCTGATTATCAGAAGTCTTTATGTGCTTGAACGAAGGCTTTTCGGTAACTCAGAACTGGAAAGAAGCTTTCAAATGGTTACGCGGATTGAAATAAGAAGCTTTTAAGAGTTGCAATTTGCAGCTATCTTCAGCTGTATAAAATCTTGCTTAAATTGATTTGTAAATTATTCAGAAATTTTATTCTGACAATTGCTAGTTTTATCTTGAGAGCGTCACCGTTACTCCAGTCGATACAGCGCTTAAAATCCATGTATCACTATACAAATAGTGAAATCCAGTAGATAAAAAGTAAACCTAGCCTGGTTTTATTTTAACGCTAACGTTCACTATCACCCCAGTTCCAAAATGTGCATCTATATTTTTTCCACATCTTTTAAGGTCTTCGGTTAATTTAACTGAGTGATTAAATTGCCTTTTCTGTGTAAGGAGGCTACGAACAATAATGTATCAAAATTACAGCTATTAAGCTAACGTTGCGACGCCACTTCTCCTAGTTAAAGACGGCATAAGATGTTTCAGCTGCCAGAGTTACTGAAATCTGTATTTGTGAAAAATATCAACTCGTAAGAAAGTTTTGAGACGCGAGAAAATATAGAAATTTTAGGCGTTTCGACGTAGATTATTAATTTAGACGATATTGTCCATATATTTTTCTGTACATCCACCCGCGGAGTTTTTTATCCAACGCGTTACCACATTAACATTATTTAACTATTAGTGAGAAGGCGGTTTCTTTAATACTATCCCATTGCTTAAATGGCACATTTAATATAACATTCCAATAATCAAATATAAAATTTACAATATTACTTACGTAAACTTACCAATGATAAAATCGTAAAATAAAAATTAGCACAAATTTTAAAATCTGTTTGTTTTAAATATATTGTGTGTTAATTATATAGGTCACTCAAAATCTCACACAGCTGTCAAAGCAAAACTGTTAGATGTTGCAGTAGCTACTTGGTGTTTGAAGGTGTTAACCACATAATAGCCATCGAGGTAACCTTCCGATTATCATTTTGCACGTGATCAATCATATCAGCGTTGTTCAAAGTTACGGATAAACTTCCTTTGGCCACAAATCCCTCGAACTTTAACGAGTTGCACGCTGAGATTGACTAATAACAAAAAATGTATTACAACAACTCTGATAATTAGTTAAAAGTTTTGTTCCCATTAAATTCTTAGAAAAAAAGGATAACATTTGTATGGAAAAATGTTCTCCGGGAAACATTTTCTGTTCTGTTTACAAGCTCTTTGCAGTCCATGAGCAAAAGAAAAATATAAACGATTAAATCATTCGACGCTACTCGATTAAATGCCGTGAGTTTAAAAAAACTGTTCCGTTAATTTTCGCTAAAAATCGGTAAACAAATGACAGTCACATAAAAGAGATGCAATCCTAACACCCGCAAAACTTTTCCTCTGAAATAAAAAGAGCGCATCATGAGTTGTTTCGCGTAGTACTTCATATGTGACTATGGTAGGGGGAGTGAAAGAAATATCGAGGGACGAATGTGAATATAAATTACGGATAGGACGAGGACAGTTGGTGCAGAGAGTAGTGATTTGAGGAAGCAACTGGTGTGCACCGTTTCAAGTCACGGTGTCTTCCCCAAACACCTTAAGGCCGAGCCATTGGAGTTTTCCCCCCTTTTCTCCGAACGATTTATGTCTGAATGTGCTAGAATTTGTCCTGAAAAGATCTTGAAATTGTTCGTTGTCTCTTTTTAACCGATATGTGGCGGAGGAGTAAACAAAACCACGACGGTCAAAAAAATAAAAAAAGCTTCAGTTGAGTTTCCACTAGCCTAATAATTACTAGCGCCATGGGTTTTACTAATTGTAAGCCATGGAATTTTCTCTAATCATCGCTCGACGTCGAGCGCCTGAGAGACGAGAATTTAATTGTCCGAACAGAGAAATAATGTTGCACAACATCGGCTGAAAGCGAGAGAATGGAAGAGGCAACGGCTACGAGATAAATCCTTGGAGCATCCTTCTCACCGGTGCACGATTTTCCAACCTTTACTACCTCTTAACAGTAATTCTTATACAAACACATACGTACATTATCTTTCTCTCTCAGGCAGAATGACACGTAGACATATACATACACACTGATGTGTGTGTGTGACTATATAGCCTACGAATCCATAATGGCTTAAAAATTTTAATCTGACTCTTTACCTTATCTGGCTTTGAAATACCTATGAATTTCAAGTATTATTTGCAACTTCAATTTAAAAAATCTCCGGGACATAATCGCACACGGCAGATTTAAAATAAAAACATGTTGATGATTCCGGAATCTTTTAAATTGGATCGAAATTATAAAACTATAATTAAATACACGCCACTGGTTCTTGATTTAACAAAATAAGCCAACATACGTTTCTATTCGTATTTCCCTAGGACGATTTTTTGCTTCAAAATATACCTTTAAGTATATATTCTGGCGTATGGTGATCTCGTTAAAAATCAATGGAGAGAGGAAATAAGCGTCGCTCCCATGAAAGGGTTGCCGTTCTTTGATTGTTCCACAGAATAGTACAGACAAAACATTCAACAGTAAAAGAATCGAATAAACAGACTAATTCGTTAATGAAGTGAACTACTGGTTATTTCAAGGCCTGTCGCGATAACTCGTGTTAGTTAACCATCTCAACTCGTAAGCCTGTTCATTTCCCGCGTAAACAAGCAGAAAGTAACAAAACACGACGCGGCGTTTCCTAAATGAGAACGATTAAATTAAAATTGTATGACTCTCACCTGAAATCAGAACGCGAACTTTCCCACGTGGATGCGATGATGATAGCACCTGCGTAACCACGGAATTACTTAATCTTTCGCAATCTGTTTCAACATCCAGCAGAGAATACGACACACGAATGGAATATCGGAGACATATATGCAGCGATTCTCGATTTGAGGACGTTTCGAAGGGCGACGTATTATCGTCACCGGACGTGGTCTTTCCCGTCTCCTTTTGGCGGGGATCCACCGTCACGCGATCAGAAGCGCCGCAAAAGCACGGGAAGCAGTGGCGCCAACTCCTCTACTCGTCCCTCTCCACTCCCCTCCCCCTCCAACCCACACACCCCCTCTCTCTCTCTTTCTCTCGCTCGAACCGAGCTGACTAGTCCTGCGTGGTTCAATATAGTCCCTTCCTGCCCCAGCGAGGAGGATGCTTTGATTGCGGACGCGTAATGCCTCACCAGGGGATGAAAGGGAGGTCGACCATCAGAAGGGCTTCGAACCGCTTACCGATCGCTACCATCTCTCTCATCCCTTTACCCACATTCGGTAAACATGCCAAAAAAAAAAAAAGATTTGAAATCGATGGAGAAGTCTGGTCGTCCGACATTTTTGTCGATAATTTTGACACGTTTCCTCTCGTCACATTTCCTTTCATTTCGAAGGGAAATGTGACGAGAGATCGGTGTTTGTGAAAAACAAAAGAAAAATGTTGTGCCAAGCTGGAATTCTAATGCGAATGGAATGGTATGCCACCCGATGTGTTTGTTTGTTCCCGCGAAAAACTCATTTGAGAAATCAAAAAAAGTGTTTAAGGAGATTTTTATGCAAAAATGTTAGAAATTCTTCCTTGATTGCGTAAAATATAAACTATTTCAGAAACGGCTCTACGTTGCGTATTTCTCGATTTTTTCTTCGATAAATTAATTTTAAAAAGCCATAAACCGCCAGGGCAATCCACACGCGCATTTCAGCTACGAATAAGCCAACGCCTGATAGCTGACAATAGGAAAAATCTTAAGAACAAACGAATGTCGCTGAGGATGGCAAATTCGTAGCCGCATCGTTTTTCTCGGCTATTTTATAGAGTTATATTGGTAATCAACTGATAATTTTCGAAATACCGAAGCAAACACTAAATACGTATCACACCTATCTCCACTTTTACTCTGACACACACACACACCCTTCTGAACTACGAAAATCTATTCCTGGAAAAGGTAGTTTAATTGAAATCGTGCAAGGTGGGGTAGGTTTCCCCAAAATAATACGTCAAAATGCGACAGATTACTTCAAGTATAAGCTTTTTTTTTATCCTTTTGAATCGAAATGAAACTCGAATACTTTAAAAACCGCAACAAACCGAAAACGTGTAAGGCGAAACCGTTTAATTCGAGGGTTTAACGTAAAAAGTGTGTAAGTGTACGGTCGTGTGAGCGAGGTGGCGTGATCACGCGATTAGATCAAAGAGAATGTTTTCGACTGAGAAGAAGGGAAAAGTGAAGAGGTTTTACAACCTTCCCTTATTCCACGCTGTAAAAGTTTATAGCGATCTTCGAAAATGTACGAAGTATCGGTGTAGAACCCAATCGATTTCCACTCATGGAGTTATTCTGGTATGGCGAAAGTTAAGAGAGAAAGAGGTTAGTGAACTTTAACTAGGAAACTCTCATCGACTTTCCGACCTCGCTAAAACCGGATATACTCCCATCCCCCTCTCCTCTGGAATACTATTCACTATCCACTCTCCATGGCCCTCTCTCTCTCTCTCTGTTACTTTTCATTCATCCAAGTACCTGTCTAATCCCTTCCTCCCCTCTCCTCCTCCGTCTCCTTCCTTTCCCACTGACCTGGTAAGCACATTCACGAGCTTCCCTCTTGAGCGTTCGATGGACCGCGTCCTGTTGAATGCGACCAACGCTGTGCACACATATAAAACGTACCACACCCTATCACTACTCCTCTCTGTTCTTCCCTTATCGCCCTATTTCCTTTAGCAAGAAGGAATTTTCCGCCCGTGGGCACGGGGGGAGGTTGGAAGGGTGAAGTGAGGCCGTGTTGGGTGGTCGGGATACCGACGGACTTATAATTGGCTCCGAAGGTTTTTGGAGCCTTCTTTGGTAGCTCAGGCTCTAACGCGGCCCTAATATCCTTCTCCCTCGCTCTCTCCCCACCTCACGATACCTCTTTATTTCGATAACTTTTCCTTCTTTTGAGATTTTTTAATTTAATTTTTCCGCCGGGCTATATCGTAATGGTCTCATAAAAGTCTTTTTTTCCCCCCCAAAGTTGTCGAGCAGTGAAGGAAACGCGTGTGAGAGGATGAGAAAAAGAAGATAGTTGAGGAAAAGAACAGGGTAATGACGGGTTTTTTATGCCCATTCTGATGTTTCCAAATGTGGTTCGATAACGTTATGCCACAATCTGCGAGATGTCGATTTTTCTTCCTCAATAGTACGCAACAATCCGCCTAATTGTACGACGGAGAATGTACGGATGGTTTTCTCAGAGCCTTTTTTCTAAGCTTAAACTGGGTCACGTGCATAAAACCGAGCAATATTCGAAATGATTAATGCCAGATATATGGGCGGATTTAGAAGCAACATTTAATCGGAGTGAATGCGAATTCTGGAAGTAAGATGCATGAAATGAAGAAACACTGAAAAGGCATACGGAATAAGTAAAACGTTTGCTTAAAATATTCGGAGAAGTTTTGGACTCCATCCCAGATAATTACATAGTAAATTTAAAAACTTTCTCTATAGTCATCTCCGTGCTTAATTCTCTCCCGTTATAAAGATGCGTACTCATTGGAGCTAAAGATAATATTTGTGAAATCTTATGCGTCATCACGTCGTTTTACCAATCTTAATCCATTACTTTAACACTTCTTCTGACCGATGTAATTTTTAAGTTCAGTTTAACTTTAGAAAAAAATATTTTTAAGCATTTCACCTTACTTAAAAATAATAAAAGTTGGTCATATGGTATTCGTTTTTTAATATTTAAAATGAAACTATTACATAAATGATAAATATCGTGGCTGCGTGAACAAAACTATTGCAATTACGTAAAATAAAAAAACGAACTTTTCTTATTAATTCTAACGCTTTAATATATTAAGAGTTTTTGTTTACTCTTATGAACTCACGAATATAAACAATATATCCCAACATTCCATTTTGTCTTTAATAGTATATTTGTTCATTAGTCTCACACCCCTTTCCATTTGAATGAGACTAGAACGGCATAGAGATGAAAAGGGAAATCACTCTACGGCGAGGAATTATTACCCACAAATAAATACGCCATTGACCTTTTCCTTATTTCTTAAAACGAAAAAGAATACTCCACGATAATGAACAATAATCGCATAGATATTTTGTGCTGTGATTTACATAAGATTTTTATGTCTGCGCTCATGAATGGCCAGGTACATACAGTTGAACCTAAACTAGCCGTTATTAACTTTGTAGCGTGACTGCGTGCATGCGTGTGTCACACCGGAGTGGAAACGGTAGATCCCGAAAGGATGAGAAGTGAAAGCATAAAAAATATCTGAAAACCTTGAAATGTGGAATGGGAAGTTTATGGAGTAATATATTTTTTTAAACAAAAATTTTTCATAAAAATACATTTCGTCGCCATTAATACGTAGTAATGAAATTGTCTCATTCAATTTTGCAGAATTAAGACATGAATATGTGAAATGGAAAATTTTAGAGCCGAAAAAAGAACTAATTTTGAAAAGGAGAATTCTGATTCCATTGAAACGATGTAATGTTTTTAAAAGGGAAATGGAAGGGGGAGGATATGGAATGAAAGAGAGAGAGAATTTTTAACGGGATTATTTTTAGATCGCGTTTTATACCTTGAAATGATATTAGTTGATTGATCGTTAAAAAAACTAATAAATTCACGGTGATTAAAAAAAGGAAGATGGACAGCATCCGGCAAAAGAATGCGATTGGTCTTCATTACTTCAATATTTTTTTCAAACGGCGTAACGCATTAAGAGCCATTGCTAATAATTGCTCCATAGTTCCATTCCTTCACGTGAACTAAGTACCTACCGGGACCAAAATCGAAGCGATGCCACTTATTGTTAGACAAGTTAATAAATGTGGATTTGAATTCTAAGGTTATAATACAGAAGAAGGATGTATCTGCTCTCTCTCTCTCTGTCGTGGGGTGTTTTAAAATATGTCAATAACAATTTAAAATTGCACATGAAATTTTTTATCCTTTTAGATGATAATTTAACAACTTCAAAGTAAGCACGAAATAGTCACAGGATTTGATTTTTATTGTATCTTATGCTAAGAACATACAAAAATTAATTTGTAAAAGGCTCTACCTTCGACAAAAGGACTAGATACATCTGTTTTTAAACCATGTAGGTCGTAAACGGGCGAATGTTTTAAGCGATTAAAAAGATTGAATTGGTTTTTCTCTCGGATTTTACTATAACGCCATCACTTTGGAGTAACCAGTAACCAATGAAAAACAAAAATCATATGCTCCATAGCGCTTGCAGCTCAGAGCTGAAATCTTACGGCATAACGGTTACTTCCTCTCACTTTTTCATTTACGATAAATAGTTTTTGAAGGAAAATGGCGCCTTCATAATTCTATATGCGGAAATTTAATGATGGTTGCAAGCAAGGAAAAACCATGAGATATGCCTATAGTCACATATGTATTTTTCAGAATATTACATACACAGAAAATTAACGTTAACTATAAAAAATATTACAAGCAGCATACACCAAATGAATATTTCAGATACAAAATGCCAAGTCGCTGAATAAAATTATTTTAATTCGTTTTCAAGTTGTATATTTCGTTTAAAACACGTGAAATTGATGAATTTCATAAAGAATCCTTAATAATGAGAATTTTAAATGAAGGGATTATAAGGATTGGGTTATTACAGCCACAGAGCTCCAAAGACTCTCGTATTATCCGAATAGATTACGCCTACTTCTGATGAGAAGGCGTCCTTAATTAATCATTCCCCAAAAATGGCTCCACGATATCAAAAGCAAGGCCAAAATGACTCTCGGCATCAAATAGAAAAGAAAAGGCGTCCCAAAAAAATAAAAGGCTGATGGGGTGCATATGGGAGGGGGGAAGAAGAAGGGGGCGAGGAGAGGGAGAGGGTAATGGTGGAGGAAATGAACGACTCTATCAAAAAAATATCCGGATGGGAGTGGGGGATAGGGGAATCCGGAGGGAATGGAGAGGAGTGGGCAGGAGATGGGGAGAGGAGGTAGAAGGGGAAAGGAGGGGATGGGAAGGGGGCACTTCCTTTATCTCCCGTCTTCCGCAATGTGTACGGGATGGAGGCCGGAAAGGTTCCTTCCTCGAGGGAAACTCTTATAAAGCATCCGGCGAACACTGAAAATTTCGCCCATTCTCATCCTATTCCCCCGCCCCTTTCCATCGCCGCTGCACAAACAATTCATCACAAGGCGAATCGCGAATGGAAAAATAACGTGGCTTGTGCGAGATCTTTTTTTTTTTTTACGGCCAGAAAATGATTTCTCAACGCGAGTTTCCTTCGGATTTATTTTTTTTCGTAAGATCGTGCCGGAAGCGGTTCTACGTAATCCGAAATGTCTTAACCAAAGTGCCTCGTCCGATGCGAGGGACTGTCGGCGGAAGGGTTTCCGATTACGACATCGCGGATCCGACCTTTGGAAAAAACAAGTGCCTTTATCAGCTTTGTCGGTGACGGAAAAAAAAGACGGCTCATTCATTTGTAAGCTCTCTGCGAGGGCAGCTGCGTGGTGGCATGGTGCGACCTCACCGGGCGATATATAACTTTTAGGCGCATTTAGGCTTGGGCATTTTTCAAGCTCTGTCATGGCAATACTTTTCGAACTCCGCCGAATGAGCGATGAATTCATTTAAAGGTTATCAGAAAAAAATCTTTCACGCTTTAAAATTGTTCAATCGATTTTTTATTAGTTGTGGTGTCACTTGTTCGAACCGGAACAATTATTTCTGACTAGCCGATGCGAAAATAAAATCTCTGCCGAAATCTTTTTGCTCGCTGGAAAATATGACAAAATTCAGAAACGCTTCGTTAAACGTTCAATTAGGACGAGCTAATAACATTCTATAAATACTCCAAAAGTGCAGTGTACATTCAGTGTAATTTTTCGAAAAATAGTTCCCAAAATAGATCGCAGGGTTTTAATATTAAATGCCTTTGAGCGGGCGCCACACTCAATTAAGTCCGGAATAATTAGTACCCTTTGCGTCCCAACGCTAAGCTGCTTCGAGGAATTTGACCGGCGTCCTTTATACACCCCCACAGTCGCTCGTTACGCCTTGTTTTCTTTCTCCTCCGCTAAAATAACACAGACTTTCATTTCGAGAGCCTCGTTTTTTTCGCGGCAACAGTAAGGACTCTTTCTCTCTGTACATATACAAATATATACAGAAATAGAGAGCAAAAGATACGCTTTTCGTGCTACTCAGAAAATCTCTTAGTTCTTCATCAAAGTCCACGGGTTTGCGGTTTTAAACAGTCACTGTTCGGAGAATGTAATGTTAAACAGGAGGGGGCATACAAAAATACTGTAGGGAAAAACTGACGGATGACGGCAAGGAGGAAAGATGGGGAATGGAAGGAAAAGGGGGCTTTGCGAAAGTAGAGAGAGAGAAAGGAAATTTTCTTCTTGGCTTATGGTCTCTCTTCCCTCGTTTCGCATGGCAACACGAAGTGGTTCTGACCACTTAGGAGTACCCCCAGTCGTGAGTAGGGTGTGTGCAGAAGGATTCCGCGCAAGCAAGCAGACCATATTTCCTCTACTGCATCCCATATCCGACTCTCTATTCCCACCTCCCCTTCACCCTTCTCCCTCCCTCTCTTTCTATCTCATCCAGCAACTAGCTCACGTGGCCAAACCATTCCGCACATCAATTTCAGAATTTATTCTACGGTAGTCATGTTGGGGGTGAAGAGCAACATCCTAGATCCTGGATACTCTGCTTCCTCTTTACACAATAAATTAACTAGATTAGGACCCAATCGTCTTTTTTTCGCCAATTTCCTCCCCTTCCGCAGTATAGATCGAAAGAATCGTTATTCATACCAATCTTCGGCTAATATCGGTATTTGTTGAGTCTATACGATCCGTAAGTACGATGAATACCTCGGAAGAATAAAGGATTCCCTAATCCCTTTTTGTATTAACACATTTATCTAGGGGTAGATATCAACGGTCAGAGTATTTGAACACATTTCTGAACGTTTTTTTTTCTTATTTACTGCTATGTACGAGTATTCTTTCCGCACGTGAGTTGATGCGACAATTTTGATTTTTTCAACAAGTGTTGCCTGACACTGATTGGAGCGTTCATTATATTTTAATGGATATTTTTTTTTAAACCTTCTGGACCTTTTAGAAAGTATCTATTATTTTTAGGGAAAAGTGTTTGAACAAATTCATTTAATATCAAAAGTTCACGATTTCGATAATTTCGTCTTGACATCGCATTTGAGCATATAGTATTTCCTGAAAAAAATCAAACAGAAAAGATATTTTACCGCCTTACATTTATTTACTTATCTTTTAAATATCTCTTAAAGCAGCATATCTATGGTCTTTTACTAAGAGCTTCTAAAGAAGTAACAAAGAAAATCAAAGAAATCAATGAGCAAATTAGGATTAGAACTCACGACCGTACGATTGGACACATCTCTACCTAATACCTACCATTTGCACCAAGATTCGTCTTTCAACAACGAAAAATGAGAAGGGAGAAAAGTGATGAGACCTATTTTACATTAAATTATTCAACATTTTTTAAAATGTTCATAGTCCAAAGTTCACAACTTCTGCTGTTTAAAACCCCCTTTCAAAACCCCCTTTTAAACCCCCCTTTCAAAACCCCCATTTCAAACCCTCCCTTTCAAAACCCCCCATTTCAAACCCTCCCTTTCAAACCCCCCTTTCAAATCCCCCTTTCAAACCCCCCCCTTTCAACTCCTCCCCTTTCAAACCCCCTCTTTTAAACTCCCCTTTCAAACTCCCCCTTTCTAACCCCCTTTCAAACCCCCTCTTTTAAACCCTTCCTTTCAAACCCCCCCCTTCTAAATCCCCCTTTTCAAACCCCCTCTTTCAAATCCCCCCTCTTCAAACTCCCCTTTCAAACTCCCCCTTTCATACCACCCCTTTCAAACTCCCCCTTTCATGTGCCCCCTTTCATACCACACCTTTTAGAGGACTCTTGGTTTTGAGCTAATTGTAAGACTTACAATTAACTTCATAGATCCTCTTTATATTTAATACGTTCGAGATTTAGACAGATGAAGCGTATTTATATTTGGACTGAAAATTAAAAGTTATAAATAAATTGGTGCATCCAGATTTCATTTTTCAGATCGAGTTTTAGGACTCGGTTCACTTTATCATAAACTGGAATATTTTCTCTACTACTCAACGGTCATTCCGTTATATGCAATTCCTGGGCTCACTTCCTTTCAACAAAATTTATAGGAATTTATTTGCGTTAGTCATTTTTCTGCGTTATGAGTAGAAATAATATAAAAATGAAGTTTTCAAAAATAACATCAACACAAGATATTTTAAATGATCCAATTTCGCTTGGATGAAAATTCCAAAAAATGTTTAACACATTTTGTTTTGAAATTTGAGAATTTGCGTATCATCATTTCACCTGTCTCAATCCTCGGGAAGGAAATTACGAAGCATAAAAATAGGATTCTATTACGTGCAGAAACATGGAAAAGATATCGAAGCACAAAATAATCGACTCACTCAGAAAAATAAACAGATAAGACGGCGCAATGCGCATAAGACATTTACGATATTTATTTTTAACTCCCTCCTTAAATTATCCATTTCCCTTACCTGATCAGAAATAAAATTGATTGCGGAATTTTGATTAAGAACAGAGTTTTTCAGTCTTTTTCAACCTGCTGACTCCTAACATCTGAAATCCCACAGATCCCTTTAAAAACGCGGATTTTTCATTCGACAACACACTGAGAAGTGGGAGCACGTCTTATTCAATTTGGAAGACCTGACAACCAAGTAATGTTTCCATGGAAACAGATTCCTTTTAAATTATTGCTAATTAATTATCACTTCTATAACTTAATAGAAAAGTATTTTTTCTACAAGTGTCGTGGAAAGATTTCCATCAAAGTGCAGGAAATGCCCCGAGTCGTTTATTTCTAATTTTAACAAAAAAAATGTATAAATTTTAAAGCGAAATATGTTTAATTAAATTTAGACATCTATGCCTATATAACTGCACTGATCACATTTCCATCTGAGTAAAGATTTTTTGGAAGTAACAAATATGTCAGCAATTAAAAAATTGACCTTTTTGTTAAAGATTGATTTCCATTAATAATATGGAGATGAACGTTCACTGATATATCATCATCATCATAGGTAGTCTGTCCGTTGACAGGTCCGTGATTATTCTAGGTTAAACTTGGTTCTCCATATACTCCTATTTTCCGCAGTTTTCTTCATGTCTTGATAGCTCTCTTTCCCTTTCAAGTCGTCCACTAGCTGAAACCTTTTCCTACCTCTTTCTCTTTTTCCATCCAGTTTTCCTTCTAGCACTTCTTTAATCATGCACTCTCTCCTCAGGTAATGCCCAATCCAGTTCGCCTTCCTCTTTCTGATAGTCTGTATAATCGTTCGCTTCTCTCCTATTCTTCGTAGTACCTACTTCCTCACTTTTCACCCTATCTGTCCATTTTATCTTCACTGATATATATATATATACATATATATACATTTATTTATTCAATTTTCAAATTTAAAACCCATTTCCGTGTATTTTGGCATCCAAAGGGAATATAGATCAAAGATTCACAACGCTAAAAAAAATACTCCACTCCACTAGAACAAAAAAATCACCCAAAATCCGATGCACAGTCACGCGGAAAATACGTCGGGAGAAAGGCAAAATGACAGAAATACATCAAACGAGTTTTATTTCACGCTTCCTACATTTCTCTATGAGCGAAATAATAACTCAGCCCACCATGGCGGGGGTAAATATAAAAAAAATGTTTTTGAAACATTCGAGGACTTCAAACCACATCCCCTGGGACCTTGAGTTGCTTTTGACTGTCGCAATGAACCATAATATCTCCAAAACTGTGTCTTGCATTCATTCTCGCTACTCATCACATCCTGGATTGTTCCTTCCAATTCCTTCCCTTAAATGTTAACCTTGTTCATATTATTTCTTTAAAACAAAATCTGCAGATCAAATTCATTTTAAGCATAAAAATGCTCCTCATTCAAACTTAAACGATATTTTTAAACAACCTTATTCTTCTTCGACTCTATTTTTATTAAACTCAATCATCGTAATTATTCTAATATCTTCGCGTATACCTTTTGTACTCGTTTCTATTTTTATTCTTCAAATAATCATTGTTTCCGCAATACTCCATCTTTTTTTAAAGCTTATCAGAGACTTTGAAAGGGTAATTTTTCATTGCATAACTCCGATGATTCAATTTTCGGAGTTCATTGAATAAATATACTGCTATAGGTATATGGACGATTTAGAGATTCTGTGATAATCTCTCTTCCAGTTTTCTATTTAAAAAAATTCATGTGTAGAATACTATTTTCCATGAACCTAGCTAATGTATATTTTAGATTCGCAACGTCCAAAAAAACTCCACTTTATCATCTAGAAGAGCCGTCGGCAACATACGAGACCGCTTCGTTCGGCCAGTAAAGCTACGATGAAAAAGTGGTCGGTAAATTTAATATAGACAATATCATACTTTTCAGTAACATTATATTCTCCAAACATTTTCTGGTGAAGTTTTAACTCTATTGAATTGTTTAGACATGATTTTCGATATGTAACTTCTGACGTATTCGCTCATCCGGCCGGCCAAAGCTTCTGTGACTTCCATTGCGGCCTTACCAAGTATTCACGTGCAGAAAAGTTGCCAACCCCTGACGTAGAATATGAGAAATTACCAAAATTACGATGCATTCAGAATATGACGTGAATACAGCGAAACCTGGGTCATTTCCCTTTTGTAAGTAGATGAAGTGGAATTTTCTTTCCAAATAAATTCTTTGAATCTACTTCCCTGTTACGTAGAATTCAACAAAGGATCGGTTGAAGCAAAAAATCTTAGTTCGAGCACAACGCCAAAAGCATTAAGTGTGAACCTCTGCCATTTTGCTTTATTTCAATCCGTTTCACTGCAGATGAAGACAAGACGGTGGAGTACTTTCGTACTCCAGTAGGACGATTAGTAGGGACGATTCATAAAATTTGAGAGCTTTAACAACGCTTGTAATTTGATGAGATTATCACCGGTTGATGTCCAGCGCTTTATGCCAAATTTAACCAATTAATTTCACGCATCGAATATTCCATTCTCTCTTGAATGTTAATCTTTATTCGATTTTAAGCCTGGAGTAAAGTTTTAAAATTCTTTTCCATTTTCACTTTATATGAAAATTCATTCATATTTTAAATGGTAGTACTCGGCTTCAGTATTTCTCCTAAGCATAAATGGATAATTTTACTTCACTATACATTATAAATTAAGTATGTGCCTTAATGATAGAAACCTTGAATGCAGTCCGTAGATGCCGTCTGTCATTTAAAAGTAATTATATCATTTCCCTTGCGATATCTCAAATGAACCTGAGTTTTGCAACTCCAACATAATTTTTAATTAACAATAACTTCAACACGTAATTAAAGCTTCAAAAATGTAAAAATTATTTGAAAAAGTTTTACGCCGGTAAAAAAATGAAACCCCAGCGCGCTACGGAATGGTTAAGAATTTAAGAAGAATTGAGAATATTTACGAAAATGACTCTTCATTTACTACATTTTACCAAATGCTTAAATGGTCACAAACACTTTCGTTTATTGAACGGCGAGCACCATTTAACCCCCAATCGCTACAAAAACCACTTAAAAATAAAAATTCAGCTCCGGCATAATTAATTGAGCGGCAGAAAATAAAACGAAAGCCAAACATTCCGAAATGAAATAACACGAAAAAAAAAAGAGGAAGACCCCGAGAACTCTCCGGTGTTTACGTGGGAAAGCTTTTCGACGCGTGCAATTTAGGAAAAAACGGAAGAAAGACATCCTTTCCTACAGAGGAATTAATCATGCGATATATGTCTAGCCCGTGAGTTTTGATTGGCAGACGTAATTAAGGCTCCTAGCGCATTCGGGTCAAAATAGTAAGGCCGCCCTCTGCCGAAATGGCATAAAGGACGGGAACCGACGCACGTACGTGTACACACCGAGGAGCGCCCTCATCAGGCTGAAATTTCACTTAACATTCGCCCCGCCATCATGGCGCTCCTGCGTCTTTTAATGCCCTATCCTTCGCGAGATGTCAAGTGCTTTGCCCCCCGTCTCATATTCTCCCTCTCTATCTTTTCTCTACCTCCCTTTTCCTCTCTCTTTCTCTCTCTCTTTCTCTCTCTTTCTCTCTCTCTGTCTCTCTCTCTCTCCATAAAACTAACATGATTCTATGGTAACTCTCTTTGTCAACTAACAAAATTTGTAGTCAATATGTATGTTATAGTCTGTAATTTAAATTGTATATAATTCTCAATCCTGACGAAAGGGTTAAATGTAAGAAGGGACTTCACAGTCTCAATTTCGCCCTAAATAAAGTCGTTTGTCTGTCTGTCTGTCTCTCCCTCCCCTCTTTCCCTCCCGTCTCTCCCTCCCTCTCTCTCTCCCTCCCTTTCACTCTCCATCTCTCACTCCATTCTCCCACCACTTCTGCTAAATATGCATGTTTTCATCCCTTGTTTTTTATATTTTCTTTAATTATTTAATTCATTTCACATAAAATTATTTTTTTGTTAATCTTATCTTGCTAAACTTGTATGTATCATTGTAATTCAACTATTGTTCTTTCATGTATCTAGAGTTTTCGCAGGTTTTTTTCCACCCCCCTTCCCTTCGTGGGTGTTTTCCTGCGTGGTCTTTTACTAGGATGGCCAAGTCTGGTCTTTCCTAGGTTTTTACCACAATTACTGTCTTTATATAGAAACTTTCCAAATTTGTAATCTGGTGTTTTACTTGTTTTTTTCTATTTTCTTTTTTTTTATGGTTCTCATTCTATCATTATCATTTGTAACTGTTGATGTAGGGTTAAATGTAAGAAGGGACTTCACAGTCTCAATTTCGCCCTGAATAAAGTCGTTTGTCTGTCTGTCTCTCCCGAACACTGTGTGGACGAGGCCGAAGAAACATGGAGAGAGAGATAGCAGAGAGAGAGAGAGAGTTAAATGGAGATATTCCGAGGGATGGTACGAAATTCCTTTTTAGAGGAAGGGAATGCGTGTTAAGGGCATAGGAAGGGCGGGATAGGACGGTAGGATGTATTAATTAACATTCCTCTCTCGGACGACGTGTTCGCGCGACGACGGAAAATGCTAACGAATAACTAATCGGTGCCCACTTTTCCCATTTGTCGCGAGTATTCATCTAACATGGCGGGCGATGTTTCCTATATCCTCCCCTTTTTCCGCCCGAGCCATCTTTCATCCTTCCACCCGTCTGATTATTGCGTCATAACGAGGGACGAATTCCACATAGGCAAATATTTCGAGGAAATAAAAGGAACGGACCGTTGCGTGGAGACGAAACAAAGCGGCAAAAAGAGGAAGAGGGAGGGAGATGGATAGATTGTTTCCGTTCACTCCCGTGCGTGGAGATCCACGGCTGAAGTTCCCACTAGCGTCAATAAATTCCAGTCGGGCGTAACCAAGTTCTCGCATAAAAGATCGCGCACGCATTTCTCTCTCGCGCGTACCTTGTTTCGAGTGGAAACGTGCGTAGTAGACTCGATTTCCAGCTATTGCCAGCGACATGACCGGAGAGTTTAAAATTCCATTCCAGCCGTACATCTTTTTTCACCTCCAGCGTACCGCCGAGTCGTTTATTTCTGTTAACCCCTTCTTTTGTTTCGCTTCGTTTTTTATTTTTCGCCCCTCTTCACCTCCGCGACTGGGCTCGACGCTTGTATCGTTTTTTTTTTTTACGTTTTCTGTAAATCGCGATGCGAGTTTGTTTTACGTTCCGAGGGATCTGGGGGAGACGGGGAGAAAGGCGGACTCGGAGCGACGCGAAATTATTTTCTCCCGTTTATGGGGAAAATAATTAGGGTCTTTTCTTGTAATTTTTTTAGGCCTTCATCCGTGGGTGTGCAGCCGCTCGTCACTGTCTCGGTAATTAGATGACGCGCCACCGTGTCGCCACGGTTTATTCTCTTCAATGGACGCGAAGCACTTGGGTGGCTCTTTTAGTTTTTCCTTTCTCGCCTCCAGGCTGCAGCTGCCGTATGGATGTGTGATGGCGGAAAGGCATTAAAGATGCCCTTAAGGCTTCTTCGGGGACAGTTATTTTGGACGACGCGTTCCTTTAGTCTGACGTCGATTCATGGCAATGAGAACGCATTCACTTTCACTACCCCACTTGTTTACATTAAAATACCGGGTCGTCTCGGCGGCCATTCTTTTTTACAATTTTTCTCCCGATTAATTTCGTAAAAGGCGAGGTTATTTATACGTCGCTCGGGGGGAAGTAATGTTTTAAAATGTCAGTCACCCATTTCCGCTACTAAACGAACGACGACCCATAAAAAAACAGACTAAAATTCACCTGCGAAAATAAATTCTCAAGATGTATATATATATATATATATATATATATATATATATATATATATATATATATATATATATATATATATATATATATATATATATATATATATATAATTCGCAAAATACCGCTCTCACGCCGGTGAAGTTATTGAACTAATTATTCCCACCGTTCTGAAATGTATAAACCTGATGATAGAATAATCCAAACTTTTATTATCTTGCAATGCTTTTCTGGCCGTTGTAACTTTTAAGGTAATACCAGAATTATAAATTCATGTTATTATTATCACGAAAAAGATTAAGATGACGCATACAGAAAACATTTAATCCTAACTTCAAATAACAAAGCGTTGCCATTTACGCCACACCTTGTTATCCTTTCCGCTTTATTTGCTTTATCATCTCGTTCGAATAAAATCATCGCCATCTACTTTAAACTTTCAGGAAACGCCAACTTTTTGTTCCATTCTTTTCCGTGGAATTAGAAAACCTCTTTCTCTTATCTCACGAATGGCTCCTTTTTTTAAAGTCGTGATGGCAAACATGTAATTGTGCAGTGCCGAAAATTAATTTTTATGGAATCATGTTATTTGGTTAGTAGTTCCTTAGCACCATTATATAAAAGTACTTACACGCGCGCGCGTGTTTCTTTGTGTGTATGTACGTAAATTAGCTTTTTGATCAAAGGTTTTTTGGGTTGACATTTAGTTTTACTATTAGCTTTTTATGGTTGACCTAGAATGTGTTACTATTTCGGTTTGTTTTTGATTTTGAAAATACTAAAAATTTAAGCGATTAACCTGAATAACCGAAGTGAGCTAGATGTAATCACTCGAATGCGTTAAGATTTTAAAAATCCTAGTTTTAATATCTAGTTGCCGGTATTCGAATTCACTGTCACCTTTGAAAAATGTATTAGTTTACCTTGACTTCGGAGACCGTCTCTTGAATAGAGAATTATCCGACAAAATACATCGCGAAACTTAGTCTGAAAGCCCTATTTGCATGAAGTGGGTAAACTTATCCTTATTGCTCAGTTTTAAGCCATTTACCCTCATTCCCGAACACTCGACTCTGGTTCCTACGTCATCCTCGGTCAACGAGATCCCTTATCCCCAAGCATCTTCATCACTTATAGTCCATTCTTCGCCTAAGCCAGCGCCATCCATATCTCTCCCACCCCCCACCCCCTTTCCTCCCACCTCCCCCCTCTCTCCAACTCTTTCTTTCTCTCTCTCTCTCTCCCTCTTTCTCTTTCAGACCTCATCCTCCTCCTCCCTGTCCTGTCAGTTATCGTGACCGTCTATATCAACGTTCTATGAAAGCGTGGGTGTGACGCGAGAAGAAGCCGGAACTCGCTAATCCCCCCTCCCCACCCTCCCCCTCCCCTCCAAACGCCCCCAGCTTTCGCCTTTGTCCTTTCATTCGCGCTTCACTTTCCTTGACGACGAACCTCCCTCCGCCGTCCCTTAATCCGTCCCTCTCTCACCCCTTTCATTCTTCTCGCTTTCAGGACAATTTTTTCCCTCGCCGAACCCCATTTTACCCAATATTTATCCACGATATTGCCCACTCGTTCCCTCCTTCCTCTCCTCTCCCCCCTTCCCTCACATTTCCACTCCCTTCCCCGCCTTGTTTCCAGCCCCCCCCCCCCTTACGCTCTTCGCTCACGTTCTATATATTTCATCCTTCCCTCAACATTTTCTCCCCATTTCAATTTTTCCCCAGGGAGACATTTTTTTTATCGTCCCCTTATAACTCCGTCCCGATCCTTTGTCACTCACCGTCACCCTGCTCAATCCAACCCTCGTTTTTTTTTCTTATTCCCTCCAATCCCCCGAAAGCCTCGTCTCAACCGCCTCCAATCCTTCTTCCTCCCTCATCCAGTCTCTTCCGAAAACCACTCGCACTTGCCAATCATTCTTCGCGTTCTCTCATTCCTCCGTTTTTTTTTCTTCCTCCTCGTTGCTTTCACTCCTCCTGCCGAGGTCTTAGGGAGGGTAAAAAAAAAACGTTTTATTTTCGTATTTTTTGGCCGGCACTTTGAAAGGCGCGAATAAAAAAAAAGGCGCGCGAAAACGTCAAAACGGAATCAATGGCTTTATTTTTCCATTATTTTAAATCGAGTTTTTTTTAGGCACGACAAGTGCACGTTCACTTTTTGATGGATGGCAGATCCGTATTTGCATAGATTTGCGTGAAAATTGCGGGCGGCGGGACACCATTCCGCCCGCGAGCTTACCTTGATTTTTAATCTTTCACTTGCCACGTAAATTGACTATTGATTCATACCGGAAGCTCAAATAGTTTATTACCTGCTCTGTTAAGTGGGATTTTATTGGTCTTTTCGGTAACCGGGAAAAAATTACTAGACGCAGGGAAACCGATACACGCGTGATGATTTGCTTTCCTAAAGGTAAAAAAAAAAATATTTCAAAAATTCCATCAGGCTGCATCGACTGAAATATGTCTCTCAAAGTTCTCCAGCTGAGTAATATTTTGCAGTCAAGAAGGCATTTATGAAATGGAACGATTCAATCTTCCGCGAGCAGAGGCGAAATAGCCAAGGCAAACGAGAGATCGCATTCTCTCATCAATTGCCCACTCATTCCGTTTCATCTTTATAGGAAACTTTGAGATTGGTTGATTGATGTTGTGTCGGTAACCTTTGACATTTCTTTTTCAGAAAATTAGCCATTGCATTGGAGTTTTTGAGCGATATTCTTCGGTAAAGATGCCAACAGACCCGCATTAAAATGAGAATATTCTGTTTTACCGCTAATTATCCTTATTTATAAATTAAATACGTGTTTTTATCCTTGATATAAATAAAATACTAACATATTATATATAATTCCCAAATCAATTTTGTTTTATTTTCTACTTATAATAACTGTAACTCACTGAAGTACATAAAGAGCTATTGAGAAGAGGATGATCACAATTTCTCGGTAATTTATAATTTTTCATACTGTTAGTATTTATTTAACCAAATCAGAAAGTAAAATACGGAATTTGTACCAATTTTTAATCAAAATAAAATTTTGAATATTGTATTCGTATTTGCGTATTCTCCAAATCTAGTTTTATACTCAGAGTATATTCCAGTTCATACTTCCATGTATAACCATCCGAAGACTTCTCTTTAACCTCTACTTGCATCTCATCAAAAAAGTTGTAGGTACCAACATCCATTTCGCGACCATAAGGAATCAAAATAATTATCTAGACCCCTTTGCCTTCTCTTGAGAATTCGCATCTAATTTTTTTCCGAGATGTTAATTCTCTTTGAAGATTAAACAGCATTTTCAAGGACGAACTTGAAGTATTTCCGAAATTAAAACTTACTCTCCTAAACTTAAGAGTGCAAAATGTGTCGCATCTTTTGTTCCGATAGATTTAACGTCTTGATTTCAACATTACCCTCGCATTTGCATCAGCCATGCCTCTTGTTTCTTCCGCTACACTTTCCAAAGAACCTCCTCCTCCCTTGGCTTCCATTACTCATTCCGCCCTCCCTGAAACCTCTCACCGAGAATCTACACGTCCTCAATCTCACTAACTCACACAAACACACACACACACGGACCCTTCACGTCATCTTCTCGCTCCTGAGTAGGTGAGGGCATCCCATTCACTACTCCGTACATCTCCCTCCTTCCTTCCTTTCCTCTCGTCTCTTCTTCCTTCCTCACACGCCATCTCAAGAAATGTGTTCCGTGACTCAGCGAGGAGAGTGTAAAGAGTAAGAAAGGGTTAGACTTTCAGAGAATGCAAACCGGGCACGTGCACTTTCCTCTGATAAATTTGAACCATATCTTTCCCTACAAAAACCTTTCCTTCCACGTTCCTTGGGCTCCCCTCTTACCGACGCCCTTCCTTTCGCAGACTTATATCTCTACCCCTCAACTAGCGCCATCCGAAGAACAATAGGAATAACGGCCAACGCGCGAATTAAGTCCCTCTCTCTTTTCTCCCTCCATCTCTTCTCTCTCCCCACCTCAATCACTCTCACTCGTCCTCTTTATCTCTCTCCTCTCTCTCTACGCCTCATCTCACTCAACATCTCCCTCTCTCTCTTCTCCCTCCTATAATTCTAACTGAGAGGTGACACGATGACGTCGGCTTCCCAGTCATTATTTCGCGCGCCTCGCTGCCTCCCACACTCGACGCGGAATTCTATCAAGAAATCGAGTGCTTTTTTTTTATGAAGCAGATGCTGTTGCGCGCGGTGCGAAAAAAAGAGAGGAAGGTTTGTCAGTCGTTTTGAAAGTGTGTTCCAAGAGGGATAAAAAACTGTGACGCGACACGTTCGAGATTATATTGAGTTCGTCCGAGTGTTTTTACACGCTCTCTTTTAAACGAAATCGCTCGTGAAATAACGTTGATCCAATACTGTGTTTGTTTTCGCGTTCACTGTTTTGTGATTATTTACTGATTTTTTTGACGATGATGATGATGATGGTACAAGTTTTGGTTGCGTTTCCGAAAATTTTCGCCCGAATTCGTTGTTTAAAAAACGAATGGTATTTGCTGAAAAATATTAATGGATTTCAATCATTTTTTTTAAATTTAAGTAGCTCTGAAAGATGAATTATATGCCGTATTTTTGAACGCGAAAATAATTTATCCGTCAAAGAGTTAGCTCAAGGTAACATAAATCTAAGAATATTTTTTCCCCGAAAAATGAAAATTTTCGATAATATTTGCTACCCATGGCACAGGACTTCAAAAGCCGTTTTTTGTTATCGTGGGATTATTTCTTAAATAAATCAAAGAGCTGAACTCATGGGAATATTCGAATGAATGATGTTGGTAATCCCTACAACGTATCCATTTTATGGCAGTCGGATTTGCATTATTTATAGGATTTTAATTTCCATAAACCCCTTAAAAATGACTACTGGATTCATATTTATATCAAAACTCAACGGAAGAAAAAGATACAAATATACACTGATTAATTCAAATTCTCGGCGAAAAAGAATGGAAACAATAATTTCAGTTTATCTTCGAAGAAATGATTTTTATCCCGATTTATTAAAGGGATGTTTATAAAAAAAGCTTTAACTGAGTTATATTATCGTTTAGGATGTCGATTAACAACGAGACGTTAACATATAAAAGACGCAGATGCGCATCATAGTTTCCCCGATGGAATTAATTAGGGATGATGGATTTAATGAGCGTAAGTGCGTGTTCCTCAAGCTTGGCGTGATCCCGTCGTGCCTAACGACATACCAAAACCCGTGAACACTGCGATGCACGCAAAATCCGTCCCCTCGGAGACGAAAAACTTGCGATTATTGATTCAGAGGGAGAGACGCAAAAAAAGGTGAACAAAGGAATCACGACACCACGCGTTAGAGAGAGAGAAAGAGAGAGAGAGAGAGAGAGAGAGAGAGAGAGAGAGAGAGAGAGAGAGAGAGAGAGAGAGAGAGAGAGAGATAGAGAGATAAAGACATTACGACCCTTTAAGCCGCGGGAGTCTCGCTCCATCCATAAGGAAAATTCCAGAATCCTTGTTCCATCCATAATTCCCTCGTCCTAAGCCTCCAATTTCCTTCTCTCACTCTCTTTCTCTGTTCCTCCATTCCCTCCATTCCTCAACTCCATTTCTCTCTCTCTCTCTTTCTCTCTCTCTCTTCCTTCAAACTCCAGCGTTAACCAATATCTCCCAACCCACTCACCGTGTTTCCGCATGCATGCCTGAATATCTGCCTCGCGAACGGAGAAACGGGGTTTTCGGTGAATTACCAATCCTCCTCCGCGTCACTCCCTTCTCCCTCCTCCTTTCCCTCTCTCCATCCTCCCCCCCCCACGTTTCTCCTCTCGGAATTCTCAATTAACCGCGCTGCCGGCGAAACAAAATTGCACTCCCGAATGAAAGTACGTTCGTCCGTCCTCTCGATGGAATAGAAATGTTCCACGCCGTAAACGCTTCTTCCCTCTCCTCCCTCCCCCCCCCCCCCTTTTCCCGTTCCCAAAAAAATAACCACACCCTCCCCCCCCTCCCTCCTCTCCACACCAGACTACCCCCTCTCCTTTTGTTTTCCTCGATTCTCTTCGGCCTACACCGCAATAATCTCTAGTCAGATAAGCAATCAGGACGCCCGCGTCGAAAGGTTTTTTTTTTTTTTTTTAACCTCCCCTACGGAGACACGGGAGACATCATTACGCCAGTCACATCCGTTGTACTTTGCAGATCGGGAAAAGTAAAAAATGACGCGTTTCGTTGTACTGGCCCGAGATAAAGAGGACGATGAAGAATTTTGGCGACAGTCGCCGATTTAATTTTGAAAGCGCCTTTTTGTTTTCGAAAGTTTCATTCGTGACCGATAAGAAAAACATACATTTTTAAGCACCGCTTATCGACGTAAAATATCAAATTTTGAAAGGACTTTTTAACTTTATCGTCAGTGGCTTCCTCGCAGATCAGTATTCAAGTCGGATATTCAGGCGGTTGGGATTGAAAACCAAGTGGAAAAACATCCAAATTTCTAGTGGTAAAAGTAACCATAAATTCAAATCGAGTTCACGCGTTGATCTATAATTTATCATTTATTTTTGAAGATGATTTCCGCTTAATAAATCAGCAATAATTTCTCGAATATCTCACGCCATCCGGCGAGTTATGTGCGATTTTTTTCTAAACCGCGAGCACTTCTCTATTCATCACTGGAAGAACAAGCAACTGATTATTTACGATTCCTTTACCAAAACGTTAAGAGCACATGCCCAAGCGTCTCGGGGTCTACGCTTCTATCCTTTTAACGCGCCATTATCGCCAGACTCCGTCGCTTCTCCCTTGAGTAATGGATTTTACCAACCTTCATATATATATTCCCCCGGCGCGTGTGCCGGCATCTACACAGCAATCGCGTCACCAAAGCGGCCGCGTTCCCTTTTGACGTCATACGATTCCTCTTCCATCTACTGGTCTCCCTCTCTCTCTCCTTCATCCTCAACTGTATTTTTTCCGCTTCGTCTCTTTCTTTTTTTTCATCCTCACTTTCTCTCCGTCTCCAACACCTTGCTCCCAGCCTCCAGCCAACCTCTAAATCTCTCTGCAGAAATTTTAGGAATTCCTCTTTTTCTTGAATCTTTCACCGTCGCCCCTTGAAAGAATATTCGTCCTTTTTCTCCCTTCGCCCTATTCCTCCTCCCTCCCCCCCCCCTACTCTCCTCCTTCACCTTCTCTTCCTCACTCGAAATTCTACTTGTTAAAAAAAAACTGTTTCGGGAACGAGTTCGTTTTCTTGTTCTTTCCACCCATTATTTTTGTCGCCGCCAAGTATGTCTGTCTCCCTTTCCACTAGAAGTGATTCTTAATTGAAGGATCGGATACAAACTAACTACCGCTTCATAGAATTCGCTCCGCTCGCTTCTTTTTTCTTTTTAGGCGCGTTACGCTTCCAGCGTGAGCGCCTATTACGGTCGGTCTGTCCGTCCGTCCGTCCGTCTGTATGTTCGTTCTCAACTTCTACCGAACGGATTTTCATGAAATTTGATATTAAGGACTTACTATCAAAGATAATAAGAAAATTGTAAAAATGAAACGCGTAAGCCAATCAGGTACCACTTTACTGGTGACACAAATGAACTTTCCGTCATATCTCGTCAAGTATTGCTTATATCAAAATATCTTTTAAATAAAATTTGTAGAACTAGTAAAGCAAAGTATTTCTTTTCCTATATATTTTTATCGTAGGAATGGCCGTTATCAGAAAAATCGGTTCGAGTTGAACTTGGAAATTTTCTTGCGTGGTTAATTCTTCATAGTTGCTCTCACGAACAAACGCTTAATTCCCGTACGTGTGCGTGAAATATTTATAAATAGGAAGATAATGGAGTTGGTATTTATGTTCATTATGGATACTTTATTCAACTGATATCGCTCAAAAATCGTCTAATTTAATTCAAGTGGTACAATGTTGACTCGCAGCGAAATTCTTCATACAAATGTGTTTTATTTTTACAGAACTCGATTTATACGGTATCATTCGAGCGCATTAGATTGCTTAAAAATAAAAACAACATTCCGAGAACTTTTTACGAGGACGAGAGGTTTTATAAGAAGACCGACGAGAGAGCCATTTTTGATGATTCTATTTCTCTTCCCTTTGTGCGAATCTGAATTCATTAAACTTGAAACATCACCAAAAAAAAAAGAACAAAAGATCCTCGCGTTTCTTTTCTTTTATGTAATAACGGACCCGCGAACGGTCAACTGCTGGGATTCATCTTTTCGCTCTCTTTCCCCGCATTTCTTTCTTTTCTTTAGAAAGGAGACTTCCATTATTTTTTAATCTTAAAACTTCTCGGATCGCGAACTTCACTCCGCATCACCTCGGGACGAGTTCTCCATTCGCTGGTTCCGAATCGATTTCAACTATTTCTCCCGCATCCCGTTTTGGGTTCCATCAGTGCGGAGGAATTGACGTTCGCTCACTCTCACTCACAACCTCTAAAATGGATGGCGCAGCGGATACGTCAAGACGAACCGAAGATCTTGAGTGAGGTTCCATAGAAATGAAATGATGGCGCGCCAAATGTCGAAACGTCTTTGGGTGCCATATATATATGTCACTGTCAATCTTTGCGTGTTACTTTCCCGTCTCAAAATCTAAATATTCTTGCAATATGATGACAGTCGGAGGATGAATAATTTCATATATTCACGCACACACACACTTAAACGCCAATTTTCATGTAGTTATTTTTAACCAGTACAAAAGCAGTATGTCAACTGCCTCGGACTATTTTAGTTTTTAGCCAGATTTATTTTATAATATACTAGAGCGGTGATGGCGAACCTATGGCACGCGTGCCATAAGCGGCACGCAAGACGATTTTGGTTGGCACGCCAACGAAAGGCGAAAAGCAATCAAAGCATATACCGTACTGATTTAGTGCCGCAAAAACATTTGTGTTATTTAGTTAACTATTGTAAACATTGGTTTTATGGTTAAAAATTTCAATCTCGCATGTCTTGATCACGAATTTAATTTAGTTGGCACGCAAAAAAAATCAAAGACTTTTTTGTGGCACGCGAGGCGGAAAAAATTCGACAATTTCAGTAATATTGGCACGCGAGCAATAGAAGGTTCGCCATCATTGTACTAGAGGATCCTGCATTTCAAATTTGAAATATTGTCAGAATTTTTAATAATAAACACAGAGAAGCTTGAAAGTTTATTGAATATTATTTTTTAAATTTCATATATATATAATACTTAAGTATTTACCGTAAATGTCTGTCAATATGGCAGGAAAAGAAATTATACTGCCGTATCCCTCTCCCTCCCTCTCGTTCGATACATCTACGTAAATTTCTATCGTACGACGTATGAATATTGCGACAGTAATAGGAATCTCAGGAACAAACAAAATCTGAATTTCACTTTTTAGGCGCGTTTCGCCTCCAGTGTGAGCGCCTATTGTCGTCGGTTTGTCCGTCTGTCTGTCCGTCAGTCCGCATGTTCGTTCTCGGCTTCTGCCGAACGGATTTTCATTAAATTTGACATTAAGAACTAAATATCAAAGGTATTAATATAATCGCAAAAATGAACCATGTAAGCCAATCAGGGCTACCACTTTACTGGTGACAAAAAATGAACTTTCCGCCATGTCTCGTCAAGTATTGCTTATATCAAAATATTTTTCAAATAAAATTTGTAGAACTAGTAAAGAAAAGTATTTCTTTTCCTACACATTTTTATCGTAGGAGTAGCAGTTATCAAAAAAATCAGTTCGAGTTGAACTTAGAAAATTTCTTGCATGGTTAATTCTTCATTGTTGCTAACATAAACAATCTCACAAACAAATGTTTAATTTCCTTACGTGTGCATGCAATATTTTTAAATAGGAAGAAAATGGATTATTTATGATGAAGAAAAGAACTTTAAAACGCTATTTCCCTTACGTACAGGTGTATCATTTCTTTCTAATACTCCATTGCACGAAACGCGCCCATTTGTGATACGCTGTACACTCTCCTAACCCTTTTATATATAGAGAGAGATTATAGATGTTTTCGCTGTCTGTCCATCTGTGAAATCGATTGAATGTACATGGTAAGGGATAGAAGACTGAACTTTGCTGGGTGTATGTGATCTATGATGCCATTTGTTACGCTGCCAAAGAATATTTTTGGAGAAATCAGAGGGCGGCAGGGGGTGTCTTAATTAATTATGAAATAAACTTAGTCATAGGATTATAGTGCGAAACGTATAAGAAATTTTAAGTTTAAAATTCTAAATAAACCTCAAAAAATAAAATGCGCTTTTTCATATTGCATCAGAAAATGAAGCTCCAATTTCTTAAGACCATTTTAGTTTTTTGAAAATTTTAGACTTGGTATCTTTGTTTTTGTTTTTAACCGACTAAACATTATGGCTACCTGATCTTTCTAGAGCGTTTTATTTACCGGCAACGCATTACTGCATTAGAAATTAAATTTTTAACGTGTCACGCGCTAATGACTATACTGCCTACGCGACTCTAATCACCGCACACACACACACACAAATAAGCAACACTAAAATTCTAGTTTTCGATTAAAATCACAATGCTATCAAAGACAAAGGGTAATGCCCTCGGGTGGATTTGAGCCCGTAACATTCAGAGTTTGACTCGCTAAAAGAAAACCCCTCTACCAAGACCGGCGAAGTATATGTAAACAAACGAGGGAGGCGTTCCTTAGTTGAATTCATTAATTAATTAGAGCACACAATTTCTTATGCCTAGATAGAAAACACCACTCGAAAATTCTTAACTTTTCGGTTTACTCAAGGGACCTTGGTCGAATAAAATAAAAGATTTCCCAGCGGAATTTGATGCTGAGCTACGATAAAAATTCCTCCTGGACTTCTTTTTCTGTTCGATTTTTTACACACGTATTCGCACGTGCGCACATCGCATTTTTCCTTACTCAGAAATGACACAGGCCTTAAACGCGTGGGATCGAAATACTGCCTCAGAAATAGGGCATTCGTTTCACAGACCGTTGCAACTTAAAATATTGCAATCGCCTCCGCGAACTCGACTGCTCCCGTTTCTCTCTCTCTCTCCCTCCCTCCCATTTCCCCATTCAATTGTCTTTTAGGTTATGTCTTCTGACGTGATATACTAAGGGGCTTCGCGAGTGGAGAACGGAGAAGAAGACAAGACTCTCGTTGAATTGCTTTCGGCACGTGACCGCCATTTTATGCTGTATCCATCGTCGATCAGAACGTGACGCAACTGGATCGTGTAAACACCCATAATCCCGAATTTAAAAAAATAATAATAACTGGTAGGGCAGCCCCGGATCTCCGATCCTCCACGCGATTTAAATAAACTGAAGGTTTAGTGAAATAACTTTTATTGAATAATTAATTAAATGAAATGCAAACAATCTAAATAGTTCGGCCCTAGGTTAGATCTTATTTGTTCCCTATTCATATGACGTGTTCCCCTATTTCTTTCTCTTTCTAGTACTCTCCGCTCCTCTTCTTCGCGGGAAATCCTATGAGCTTCCGCATCTCTTTCTCTCTCTTTCCTACAACACTCTTCGTTTGATCTCTGGCTCCTCTTCCTTTCTCTGGCAGCTGTAGCTGGGCTAATAGCACTCTACCTTACCTTAGTTCCAATGATTATCGTTGCACCCTTATAGACGAACTCACAAACAATTGCTTTACTTCAAGTGTCTATCAACGACTGCTTTTAACTTCTTACAGGACCTACTATAAAGGCGACGTCAATTCAATCATTTAGATTATCAATGAAGAGAAGATAACCATATAATGTGATTACAAAATAACGTGCGTCCCCATTCTCATTTAATTTTTAATTGATGCGTTAGCCTATTTGCGTTAATAAGGATTACAGATGTGTAATATGATGGTTCTACTTACGAAAAGGTAAGATCCCAGCATTAAAACGATGAAACAAAACAAAAAACAAATTAATTGCACAATTAAAAATAAAACTCAATGCGCTGGGAGCTTGTTTGTTATACACATGTTATTGACACAACTAGAAACGCTTCCCATATGCAGTCAACAGAATAATTATGCGCAAATATTTACGCTGCTATGCTTCATTAATTTCGATGCCCAAACAACAGTTCCTTCCTCTATTTGAAGGTTTAATTGGCACTAATTGAATCGGAGGCAACAATGAGTGTCTCCTTGGCAACGCCCGGAATGAGTACGAAAAATCCTAAAACTTTCGTAAAAGAATGCGTATTTCTTAAAACTTCGACCGTGTAACGTGTAAACATTGTAATAATAAGATAGCATGCAGTTTTAGCCGTCGAATAGAGCAAAAAAGAAGAAAATCGGTATATATTTACGTATTTTAATGTATGAAGGAAAAAAACCTTGCACTCTGAAAAATCGAAAATCCCGTGTAAACTTATGGGAAAATATAAATGTCTCCTGGATTCGAACCCGGGACGCTTTAGAAAACGAAAATATTTTTCCAGGGACCTCATAGCCAGTAGAAACAAAACGCCGTTTACGACGTACGGTTCTCGAAAAATACGCCGATATAATTTGTACACAAATATCTACAGACGTCAACGTAAAATTAATATATAGTTAGATAATAATAAAATTAATATAAACTTTATCGCGAGACGTAGTAACAGAAAAATACAAAAGGATTAAGAAGGAACGGAGTTCGCCCTTTTATAAAACAATGATAATTCTTCGCGCGTCGTAAAAATACTACTATTAAAAAGAAATTAATAACTTCCTTCTTAGTTTCTATCTCGGTGCACTAAAGAAGAAGCGAGTTTAATTTTCAAGCAAGCCCGGAGAGTTGTGAGGCATAAATCTCTTAAGTAAACTTCCTAACACGAGGAGGATATTTTGATCTATATGTATCGATTTCAGTTCAATAAATTATAATTCTTGGTCAAGTTTTCGAATTTATGCTCAGTAATTTCAATGTATGAAGTCTCGCAATGAGATTTGTGACATGAAAAAGTTAATTTAACATTGCAAGTTTACGTTAAACTATCGTGAGATGATCGCATACATTCCTTTTAAGCTATAACAACGAACATTTTTTGTTGTATGGTTTGAATAATTTTTTGACCTAAGTCGTTCTTGAGAAACGCTCGACTGCCTTGGGCGAGTTGAAAAACAAGAAGTTCCTTCAGAAAAGACGGTGCAATTACATCACGAAGGATGTGGATTTTTCTTAGGATATTTAATGAACATTGCGAGTCTTTCTTCCCGAACGTACTACATTCTTAAGAATACCACTGCTCCAGAACATTTTATCGAATAATTTTAATTGGCATTTTCTTATGAAACTCGTCCAATAAAATACAACTATGTAGATATATTTTTTTTTAATTGCTTTTCCAAGTCAGGACTTTAGAAATACTAGAAACGATAAATCCCATCCCAACCGTGACATATTCCTTTCAACCATTTCTCCGGAAAAGTTTTTTTTTCGCTCGTATATTTTCGACACTTTTTCTCGAAGTTTCTTGCAATAAGCATTCAAACGGAGGTATTCTACTTCATCGGCATTTATTTTAATCCTTGCGCAGCGCTTTTTGTTAAATCCATTTCCATCCTTTCATACATCCGAATTAATGATTAATCTCATATTCCTTTCCGTTTTAATTTTACTTTTTTTCCCCCCAAAAGACAAAAACTTCAAAATCGATCACTCGATTGAATTTATCGGAAATTTTTCAAAAAACATATTAAAACAAATCGGACCCTATCTCGATTTACCGAATTAAAACAACGCTCGAAATTATCCGTTTTATGAGAAAGAGGGATTATACTACTCTCGCAATAAAAAAGCGTTTTTTTATCGATAAAAACGCGAAACGCGGAATTTTAATGAAAATGTCGAAACGGCGAACTCCAAAGTGACCGATCTCGCGAAAAGCAAATTCTAAATGCGAAAGCGGACATTTCGAAATGGAAATTTAATTTTAATCCTCATGAATTTTTCAAAAGTAAAAAAATAAAGGTTATCAGTCGCAAAAAAATATATCATAGCAATCTGTGTGGGGAGACTCTCCTCTTAACGTGCGATTTAAACGGAAAAAAATTTTTTTTAGATGCAAAAACGTGAAATTTCGGGGAAATCACACATAGAAGGGATTTCAAATTTTTACACCAAAGGGTGAGAGATATCGGATGATAACAGTTTTTTTTACTTTATTTGATTTTTTTATGATACTTTGTGTGGTTCCGCGAGGTAATGTAATATTTTTGGCGGGTCGTAAGAGAACGTGATTTCATAATCCCCTCTTTATTCTGAAATATTTACATTTGATGGTTTAATTCTATGCAACATACTTATTGTGTGCCTAATGACAGCTCAAAGAATTTCCTCGATCGAAATCACTAGCCCATTTTAAATTGCAACTTCCTCTTTAACGGCTCAGTATATTTATTTTGCTGGATTTTCAATATAATTAAAAAGGTGGCAACAAGGTGTTGGAGGAAGCCCAGTGGACACTTACCAGAACTGGAGAGCCGCCGAGCTCTCCAGTTTTGGTAAGTGTCCACTGGCATTCCTCCAACACCTTGTTCCCCCTTTATATATATAAAAACATTTTCCGATATGTCTACACCACGATAAAATTTGAAGAATAATAATCATCCTTTGTAATTTTCTTGGAGGAGAAACGCATTTCTAATGATGGTCGCGATAAGAGTTATTTTTAATGAAGGCCACTGAATTCAAATGCAGATTTTTTGAAAAATAATGCAATTTATAATGAATAATAAGTGTACAAAGGATTTATATAAATAACGACATCGCAGATCACAGTGGTTTTAATACGATTTTTTTACGACTAAGAAAATTATAATAAGAAAACCCAACCCCATAAAACATAAAAAATTATTTTCACTTATTTTATTATTTCCGTTTGAACGAGTGTAGTACATTTTTTTAAATTTGTACTTTAATATGACAAAATCAAGATACCTAGTAGATAAATGAACGCAGATCCAGGGAAAAGAAAGTAAGGTTTATTTATCATAAAGTAAAATTTGAAATGCGGACCGAACCCGTCAAAAATATATGTATTTTTAACTACAAAATTACAGGAGTTTTGAAGGGAAAATTTGTGCCGCCATAGCGACCCGATTTTTGGCGATTACTTTCTCTACTCCCTGCGTCAAGGAGGGGCTGGAGGTTACTGTGAGATGCGTGCACAGATTGTCGTGAGGGTGGAAGAAGAGTGAGGGCATGTAGGGCAATGGAGGACTGTTGCAGAGAAATAGTGTCCTAATTTCAAAATTTTAAGATATTTTACAATCGCTAAACAACTGAGAATTTTGTTGGCATAAAATTTATTTTTGTGCCTTTCATTTGGGATTTAAATGTTAATGTAAAAGTTTTTGATAAAAAGATTTTACTCGATTTTATTGTTTTCATTTTTCGTTATACATGAAGCTATTTTCAACTTTCATTAACAGCTCTTTAAATTTTATTTATATGATAAGTCGTAATTTCAAGACGTTCAGTTACATTACCATCGCTAAAAAAAAAAACTTTCAGTGCCCCTGATTATTTTGGAAAAAATTGCATTTTTGACTTTTTAGTTTCTTTTAACTGTTAAATAAAAGCTTGTTTCGGATTAAATTTACTAGATGGTATTTTTACATTTTTCGTTATAAATAAACTAATTTTCAGCTTTAATTACCAGTTATTTAAATTCTGATTTTGATTATTATTCAATGAATATAATTGAATGAAGCAAAATCCTTGGATATGTATTATACCGTTCCATTTATCGAATATTTATTTATTTTCGCTACTATCGTTTTCTTTATTGTTACCAAGGTGTTGTTTCACCACAAAATAGTGTCAAAATTTGGCTAACTTGTGGAGCAATGCGACGCTACTATTTTATACCAATCAATCAATCTCGCTAAATCGGCAGCAACGCAATTCTCCACGACAACGGAAGTTTTCACCTTTGTTGTTCAGAGAAAGTCGAGTTATTTGGACGGAGGAATATGCCTTCGCCGTAGTACTATTCTATCAGAGATATATTATTATAAAATTAATAATTATTACCTCTTTAATTCCACCACGAGGCAAACAATTCTATCGATTTCACGATGGATTCGAGATTTCGAATATTATGAAAATATTACTTTAATTTTATCTTCCAATCAATTCAAGAGATTAATTCTAAAATATTTCACCACTCCTGTAAATAATAAATAATATATATTAATTGTCAATGTTTTGATAAATAACCCTATTACAATTTAAATTTATTTTTAAACTGCGATTGATAGTTAATTCGTGTGGAAATGCTCAAGCATTTTGTTATCCCTTTGCTACAAACGGAGCAATAAACCTCTGGTTCTGCTCTTTGTTTCAAAAGTTAGCTTTTCTATTTCTGCGGAAAATGTACCGAATGAGAAAGTAGTGATGCCTAAAGCCATAAGGTAAATGTGCATAACATGAACATTAATTTAATAATTCAAGGATGACTTCTTCCTGATATATGACGCATGTAATTTAAACGGTAAGCAAATAACGGCGACATTGATTGCCTGCATTAGATCAAAATTAATCATAGGAACTGGGTAATGAAAATCCAGCTTCGACAAACAAACCGTGCATCATAGGCTTTCGAGGGGAAAATCTTTAATGTGATCTCCCGAGGTTTTACGACGTACGTTCTGCATGTAGGCGAAACGTAGCCTTAACGTGCACATCACGAAGAGTAATATCCCCACAAAGATCACCAACAGCGATTTTTTTAAGAGTCATGATCATCCGGCCTTAATAATCGCGTCACTAAACTGTCCGTGCAAGCGCGCGCGGATAATCTCGGTACTAAATGTCGCGCGCTTAGTCTCGTCGCTCAAAAACCGTATCAGACATTCGCAGCGAGCTCGCATGGGAACGCGTCCGAAAAAAAAATCGAATCGGTTTCTTTCGCTGCCGCCGACAAAAAAAAACGAAGCCTCCGCAGCGGTAAAAAAAAAAAGTACACCCAATTCGATCTCGCGCCAGGTAAACGCAAAACCGATCGGAGCAACGGCGGCTTATGTACGCGTTAAATGTTTCCGCCGCAGCTTGAAAAATCCGGGAACCAATTTCATTGAATCACGATTCCACCCTCTATCAGAAACCTCTCCTATCTCCATTTTCCTTCCTCCGAAGCCGAAAAATGGGAACCGTATATTTTTCCTCGCCAATCTCCTCACCTTTTTCTTTTCCCTTCCATTCCACCCCCGCCCTCCTGACTTATCATCGTCGCCGCATCGTTCCCTTTCCGCAAACCGACCAACCGCAATCCTCGTTGCAACGATCGAAAACTATCGATCCCCCCCCTCCCCCCGACAAGTTCATCCCACGAGATATCCCTTCGCTTGCCCCTCACGTTTGGGGGGGCTCTCCAAAATAAAACTCTTGTTTGGTTTGTGTGCCCATCGGAAACGGCACGTGGGAAGGGTTGGCTGGGGGTTTTTCGGGGAAGGAAGCCGAAATTTCACCGGCATCCTCTCTTCCCCGACCTCTCCAGGTCGGATGAAAAAATACTTCCTCCGACCCATTGAGAAAGACGTGGAGTGGTCGTTCGGTTCGGTCAGAAGAGCGGTCAATTTTTAATGCGACCTCTCTCTCTCTCCTACCGCGGTCTGGCTCTCTCATCGTCGCAATGCTGATTCATCTCCGCCTCTTATTATTTTTTGGCACTCACCCACGCACTCTCCGACACCTATCTCTCTCTCTCTACCTCCCACTCCGTTCTCCCTCCCCCCCCCCCCAATCCCCCTTCCGCCCCCCCCCCCTCCCCCTCGACGCTTCTCCCTTCTCCTTATTCACTCGATTCCTGCGCCGAATTGCGCCGGTAAATTATCCTCAACTTTCCCACAAACTCATTAAGTATGCAAATTTTATGCCCCGAGTTCCCCGGCGGACCTCTCGAACCTTCCTCTCTCCCTCTCACTATACCTGCGCCTCTCTCACCTTTCCCATCCTCTCGTTTATCTTATGGGCTCATAAAAGCGACCTAACTCCATCAGTTTCCGAACCAATTGTCTATTCAACTTGCGGTGAGCGATATATATCCCGCCTCTCCTACCCAATGCGTCGAATTTTAATTGCGCCTTCCGCATCCCGTGTCTCATAACGATTTATAGGTTCGGGATACTGCGAGGATCGGATCCGAAGCTGATCGTGCAGAATGCGTTCGTTCGCACGCGAATGACTTCATCATTGTGGCAATGCCGTATTCAGGTGTGATCGGAAGGCATGGACAATTTCAGTGTGATGATCACTCCGCTCATCTCCTATTCCCAGTTCAGCTTTAAAAAAATAATGATCGGTTCTAATGATATCATCGTTGTTTTAATCATTCACACCCTCCTTTGTCGTACCTATGATGAAAACGGGAAGTTTAGTTTCTAATTAATAATTCTTTAAATCCGTCTGTTTATACTCGGAAAGTATATCCCGCCATAGGGAGACCTACCCAACGTGCAGTCATGTGACGATGCTCTAATATATATATATATATATATATATATATATATATATATATGTATGTATGTATGTATATGTATATGTGTGTGTGTGTCCGTCCGTCCATGCGTGTGTGCGCGTGCGTGTATATTAGAGCATCGGCACATTAGTAGGTCTCCCCTAAAAGTTGGATGAAAAATATTTATGGCGGGATAAGCTTTCCGAGTATAAACAGACGGATTTAAATAATTATTAATTAGAAACTATATATATATAAGTATTCACCACAGACAACTGTGGACCAAATTATAAAAGTGTCAAATTTATAACAATATATAGAAAAATTTTAATTCAGCAAAATATTTTTCAAAATATATGTTACAAAATGTAGACTTACGCCGAGCCTGTTGGTACCTCGTTCACTTCTTTTTCTACGGCGCTGCGTACGTGTTTAAGGATGAAAGAACTTAAAAACTAAAACTGAAATAGAATAGGCGTCAGTAACTATTAACCAATGTCTCATGAAAATGCAGCAGAAATTTCACCTGCACTTTTTCGGCAGATGAAGTACGTAAAGAAGAACGCCAATCGGACCAATAGAAAAAGGATACAAGGATGAAAAGTATTATGTTTGGATCAGTCAATTTACTTGGATTATGGAAATGAAGGAGGTCGGCCAATCGCACAAGCTTCTGATTCCGGGACAGAATAACGCAAACAAAGAATAATGGCGCCATTTCCTCAAATTCGAAGTCCTCGTCCGAGAGACGCAGGCGAGTCGAGAGTCTTGGAGTGTCTGCCCACGTAGCCCAAAACCCCCCAAACTTTATATCGCTACCGAAAATGTCAATCTCGAAAGACTTTCCAATATCTTTCGCGATTCCCAGAAACGATTTCCACCTTCCTCTCCTTTCCTTCTTCATCCTCCGCGAACGAAGAAACCCCTCGTTTCATCCTTCCTCGGTGATTCGAGACGCGTTAACGTTGCCTGGCAACAAAATCAAAGCCGTTCTCATAAAGCGTGACGCGTGTCGGTTCCTGCGAACCAGGTGAGCGGCAGCTACCTCCTCCTCTCGCCCGACGCGAGAAATCTCGTTTCCGCAGCGAAAGCGTGTCTCCTTATCTCGAAGGGATTATGAAAATCCTAAGGAAGGAAGTGGAGTGGGAGAAGAAGATTAAGCGACTGGGAGAAGAGCGTTTTGTCATAATCCGCCCAAATTCCGCCCCCCCCCCCTCCCCTCCCTCCCCCTCTTCCCCCTAACACAGTCTCATATTCTCCATTCGACTCTCGCTAACTCCTATTCCACTCTCTCCCTCCCTCCTTCCTTCAAACTCTCATCCCCTATCTAATCCCGGACCTATCTCCTCTAACCCTAATACATATCCGCAAGCTTATTTAGCGAGATATACGAAGGCACGGAGGGGATAAGTCTATTTGCCGTAGTAAATTAATTTTCCATCCCTCCTTACCATCCTCTTAAAGATTTCTTTTGTATTTCATATTAATCTCGCCTCGGTCCTCATTCTCCTCTCTCTCTCTCTCTCACTCTCTTTTTGTCTCTCTTTATTTTCTTTCCATCCCTTTCCGGCCTCCTCCGCTCGTTCTCCCTCCCCCTTCGCTTTTTAATTTTTTTCCTTCCTTTTCCTCTCTTCTTTTAATATTAACATCTTTCTCATCGTCGTCTTCTACCTCTCTTCTTCTCTTCGTCCCAAACCCTTTTCTTTAGCCCTCTCTCCTTTTACTCTTCCATTCTTTTCTTATCCTTCACACTTTTTTTTTTTATATTTGGAGCCCAGGAAATTCGCCACGGCGGCCGTTTCGCCACGAGACCGTACGCAGAACAGTTCGCCCATGTCATTAGAGTTATGACGCTGTGGTGATATGTTTACGATTAGAGATACCAGATTCCGAAATTTTTGTCGTAACCAAACCGTAACTGGACATATGTAATAGGGTGAAAGTATAAAGGAACCATAATTTATCTAAGAATCCCTTCCCTTGAGATTGAGGTGAAAGTCGTGTGGTAATAACTACAGCCGAAGAAGTATCATTTTAACTCTAATAAAAGCTAAGAAAAATCATGGAGAGGGACCTCTCAGAAAAGGGGTCCGGTCAATTACTGATCAGCAACGTTGCCACATCGCGCGTAACCACCGACCCTTTGCTTTGGTCCCTTGTCGTTTATTTGCCTGATTCCTACCAGAGCTCAAGTTGGACCACGTCGGCTGTATACTGTAATGCAACGAAAGACTATCCGATTTCATCGATAATGAATTACAGAAATCAACCAATCAACAAAAATCGACCAAACACGAGATTATATCCAACCCAAATCAACCGAAGAAACCCCATCACAAACCAAATCGCGGTAAATAATGAGAAGTCTAATGACGGTACACCGTCTTCTGCCGGCGAACTGCCGTATACCCCTCCATTACCCTCCTCCCCTCTCATTCTCCTTCTCTCCCTCTTAATTTTTTTGTCGGCCTTGGTAGAAGGGTGGTTAGAGCGTCTGCCGCCGAATACTAAGGTCGCGGGTTCGAATCCCGCCGAGGGCATGGATGTTTGTGTTCGTCGTAATGGGTTGTATGTAAGAGTGGACTGTATAGTAGTCTGAATATCGCCCTTTAAAATAAAGTCGAATTATTATTATTAATTTTCCTCCCTCAACGGCCATGCCCCAGTCTCTCTCTCTCCCCCCTCCCTTTCCTCCCTCCCTCCCCCTCTCTCACTCCCCCTCCCTCCCCCTCCTCTCTCTCTTTCTCTCTCCAACTCGATTCCTCGCTCTATAATTCCGTCACTCCTTCTCCCTCCACACCCTACATCTCTCACTCCGACTCTGTGGCATCCCCCAAACTTTGTTTTAAAGGGAAGAGAAGGGGCGAAGAGTGTTACGTGTAATGGCACTTTAAAAACCCTTTCAAAATCCCTTTCGTTTCGTGGAGCCATCTGTCGATGTAGCATCTGTGCCCTTTTCGTGAGGTCTGCTCGTCTTTTGTCTTCTTCGTAAAAAAAAAGGTAAGGAGAAGAATGTGGGTGGGAGGAAAGGGAGAATGAGCGCAATGCCCTTTTTCGTCGGGACTACTCGATAGTCACGTTGTATCTTTCCAGGTTTTTTTTTTTTTTTTTTGAGGGACGAGACGAGACATCCTCTCAGCTTCTGATGCCGTGACCCGTTTCGGGCCACCCTTAACGCAACGAAAATATATCCCTTCGTGATTTCTCCTGGGAGATCCTCAACCGGAAGGCCCGCCCATATAGGCGAACTATGCGGTCGCCTAGGGCGCCAAATTTGTGGCGAAATTTTAAGTTAAAAAAAATAATGTAAAAAACCGAAAAATATTTAAAAATACAAATAAAATAACGACGATGTCATTATTTCAATTTACGTGTGCGTACTGAGGGAATATGAATTATAATTCACTTCTATACATTCCTGATAATTTACTAATACTTCAAAGACACTAGCAAGACACGGTAAGCTTTGAATTTCGCGTGTTTTTGTCACTCCACTCGGCAAGAGTCGCAAGAGAACGCTTTAAAATTAAAAAGGAAAAAAAGGGGCAATATGTTACCCAGTTTACCAAAAACCTCAGCCTTGATCTGCCCTTGGGGTTTAGAGGGGGGATGGGGGCGCCGATTGCATGGTTCGCCTTGGACGCCAAATACTGGTAGATATTCCAGGGCCGCCCCTGTCTGCAAGCCATAAGCTTTCAAACAATGTAACATTTTTGACGATCCGATCATTCGTTCAAGTGATATGAGGGAACAAAAAATGGTCTACCCCAATATATATATATATATCGGAGGAACGCGTATAAAATATTTTATAAAAAAACGAGAGCCGAAAATGTTGAGTGCGAGAATTCTGTTGAGATGAGTCGACGGCGACTAACTGACCCCATCGTACGTTTCTTCGTTTTTTATTTTGTTGACGCACATCGTGAGAGAATGAGAGAAAAAAACAGAGTAAAGGCCCTCGATACGAGAGCGCACGGCCTACTTGTTTGCTTACGATAAGGAGGGCCTTAACAGAGCGTTCGCTTCCAAAATAAAAAAAATTGGGGCATTATCCTCAACGTGAATAAAAAATGTCGGTTTTGCGGTTCCGTGCGGCGAGATAAAGGGAACGTAGACTTCCATTTTTTTTTTGGCCGGTAATTAGCAAGAACATCCGCCGACGAGGCCGCCGTTCCTTTTAACGGGAAACTTTTTTCTCGGACGAAAAAATGTCCGCCCTGCGTCAGAAAGGGGTGTCCACGTGTGCGTGCGTGTTCGCGCGTGTACGTGCGTACTGTGTTCGGGGCTTTGTTTCAAACTTGTTTTGCCCCTTCTGATAATAAAGTACGTGAGAAACCTTGACGCAGCATTGCTCACCTCTCTCACTGTGGTCACATGATGGGACGAAAATCTATAATTAATTGGATTCTAAAGCCCCTTTATCCCCCCCGTCCCCAACCTCTCTTTCTCTCTCTCTCTTTCCAACTCAATCTCTCTCGGAAAGTAAATGAAAAAGAATGAAAAAAGTTCCCTAATCCTAATCGCGCCCGGAGAGAGAGGAAAAATCCAACACACCACCGGGATTTACTTACAGTTAGTCTCTATGGTTAAAAACCTTGTTTAATTTCAACGCTAGTGTGCTCTGTTTTATTCAGTTGATTTTTTGTTTAAATCCTTCAATTTCGGTAGATTTTTATTTCCTGGGTCGTCGATAACGCGGCGCGTGGTTGAGTGGAAACAAAAAATGTGGTCCTGGCAGGGGGTTGATAAATGGTTTTCTTTAGATAAAGAGGACGTGTGTTTCATGGGGAAGGAGGTTGTACTTTCAAGACTTAGCCAACATTGATTACCAATTGCTGGAAGAAATCCAATTACTTTTTTCCCGCTAGAAATGTCTCTTACATACTGAATACGTCATAGAGTATTAAGCTGTTCGACACGGTCCATTAAGTCGCGAAAAATTTAAATTTTAAAATTAATTAAGGCGTTACCGTTCTGTACTCGAAGTAACGGATGTCTGAGATAAAGAACGAGGAACGATAAGGCTATGCAAAAATTCAGGAAAATCCATCTCGAGAAATTTTTCGTTAAAACAAGGGAAGCGGTGAAAATGTGAAGCAAACGCGTATAAAAGGAACTGCTGAATAAGCAATATCACATCTCACAAACCTGAGATTTTTTTCCTGCATATGTGTGATTTTCTCATTGAATAATTAAGAATACGTTTTAATATTAATCTGTTTAAATATTGCCTATTCAAAAAACACATTATACCAGTTCGTAATTCAGAAAAAACATGCAATAAAATTTCTAGATTTCCATATATATTTTAAAGGACATGAATGTAAATTATTTAGTAGATACCCTACGGTATTATTAACGTTTAATGATTACAAAACATTGAATACGAGCTATCACTGTAACAGGTATAGTGAACTTCCTGAAAAAGAGAACGAGGAAGTCAGTTTGCATGCTTCTGTGTCTATTATTCATGCCTGCTATACGATAACAAATTGTTCCTCTAACATTTTTTTGTGTATAGCCGTCAGACTTTCCGATAAAAATTGTCGGTATGACGCTAGGTTTGACAAAAATTATAAAAACTACGCAACATAATACGTATATAGAATTTTGTGTTTAATTGGTGTTTCTTGACCTATATATTCAAATTGAAATAATGTTCGTGAATAAATCGGTTAGTTATTATTTTTTCAATAAAATAATCAGAAAATTTACGCTTTTTCTAGACAATATCTGCATTCAACCGTCAATACATATTCGGGGAAACAATGGAATCGTATTTCTATTTTTTTATGTGAAGCAAAATATCATCGGATAAAGTTTTTTCTCGGGCTTACAGCTCGCAAGAACCGCGTTTTCGCTAATAATGTGTCAAACTGCAATTCACACAAGATAACATGGACGGCTGCAGTGTGGTGCGATATACGAAGTCATTGTATCACGTCCTATGGGAGTAAATACGAGCTATGAAAAGTCATATTTATTAATGTCCCAAATAGAAAGGGCCCTAACACAAAAACGGCGAATTAATAATGTCAGCTGGAAGAATGCTCGAATATAAAAAAGTGATTCTTTCACCACTTTCCCGTACCTGATAGAACAAAATTATCTAAAAATATTGAAAATTTGAGAAAAATAATTGGACATTATAAAAAAACCACAACAATTCCGACATGCTCCAGTATAATACACCTCTGTGTTACACGTCGAAAGGGACCAATTAGCACCGAGTAAGCGGCAAATAATAGACACAGTTGCTGGAAGCAGTTTGTCCAGAGTACGGTGGCGGGTCGCTCGCTCTTTTCTCATATACTTCAGGCAGATTACGTCGGAAATAAGACGGAGATAAGAGGTAAAAACGCGCAGAAAAAAAGCCTTATTCATTGAGGGACGCTAGATTTTTCTTCTTGGAGCCAAAATAAATCCCTCCACTCACTCCGAAAAGACAAAAAAACAGAGCATAAAAAAATCAAATAAAGCTTTTCCTGCGATGAGAGTGAGCCTAATCTTTTCTTACAAGAAATTTCTAGTTCTCATGTCGACTAAAAGAACTTGCCGGCGAAATTACCTGTAATCCCCGGCGACGCTGAGCTCGGGATCACGTCTGTTGTCTGCGAAGTTTACTGGAGCAAGAGGAACGAACGAAGCGGAGACGGAAGGGAAGAACGAAACTAAAACACTCCAGGCTTGCCTGCAAAGTCAATCGATACATTATCATTAAATTTATTTATTTTGTTGCGTATTAATGAGAAATTCGACTAATTTCCCACTCCAATACACATAAAGTCAATGACTGTAATGCTAAAATACCATTTCTATTGTGAATAAAAGTTTTTCGGCCACTTTTGAAATGTGTACGAAAAAACACCTAATTCATAAGAAACTTTCATTATCCATTTAATATTATACTATAAATATCTCCTAGCAATTTCGTCAGCAAAAGAGCTTTTTAATTCTCTCGTATTTGTTTAAAAATACCTCACCAAGTTCACGAACTTACATCATAAAGCAAAAAAAATAGAAAATTGCACGATTTGTCAAAAGTAGTATTGCCTATATGCACTAACAATTATACACCTTATTATGCTTTCATAACCTATAAACTGGAGCAATGCAATGCTTACGAAAATTTATTAAACCTTTCGCTGCTGCGCCGGTATGCTACCTTCAATGCTCCCAGTGCTGGGCTCATTCTGGCTCACCACTTTCTTTCACAGTGTTCATTCATATGTACATGCTCATACTTGTATTTAATTCACTGATGTAATGTTTCGAGTGGTGAATCCAGGATTCTGTGGAGGAAACACACGAACAAACGGCTGAAATGCATGGTCAGACCATGAAAAACAGGTTCCGAAAATTTCATTTTCTTCTGTTTGGGCAGGTTTTCATTTCACTATCACATTCTGATATTTCACTACAACATTCACTTTCACTAAAACTGAAGTTTTCATCAGAACCAGCAGCCTTCAAAATGTAGTTCGTACTAACACCGACCATTTTGGTAGAAACGGATATAAAAATAAACATATGAAAAGCGATAATTTTTATATAGTCAAAATATCTTAAACGTGCTATAGTCAAAATATCTGAAACGTACTATAATCAAAATATCTGAAAAATAAGTTGAACATTGCAAGAAAATATTTACTTCAATATAAAAGAAAGCATTTAAATTGATTTAGAGGAAACTAACGAAAGTATTGATGGTGAAATGACAATACAAAGTCGAGTTCGAGCATACTCGAGCGCAGCAGTGAAAATGTTAATAGGCGCTCAATTATAGCTTGTCTTAAATTAAACGGATTTGGGTCTATTCACCTCTGCAGATGCGGTGCAATTATCTTTTGTTAACAAATGAAATATATAAACAAATGATTCCTTAAAAATACGGGATAATTTTTATGAGAATGTCGTGCAAACGCGATTACAATCCATCTCAATCCGCTCCTTTCATATTGCAGACTAACTATATCTACTTTATCTCAGAAACCTTTGAACGAACGCGTTTTCAATTGCGGACAGACTCTCCGCTCCGTGTAAAAAAAAGAAAGAGTACGAGTTACACGAAGTTTCCTTCATCCATTTCCCTCTGAGGAATCAAAACAACGCCCTCGACGCAGATTGATACACCTCGTCTCTCTCTAGAAATGTGTATAAAAGTGGGAGCCCAGACGCCCCTCGCCAGGGAAGAATCATTTGTCACGAAAGTCAACTGAACGTTACTCAAGAGCGCTTATACGTTATAAAGCGTTCGATTTCCCACGAGACTGCGCGAGTATGTGTGTGTGTGTGTGTGTGTGTGTGCTGTGTGCGCGCGTTTGGGTGTGGGTGTGTCTGCGGGACCGTGCGAGGGCGTATGCGTACTTGTTTTGCGCGAAAGAGCCGAACGAGCGCGTTTTATAGCGACCTTTAGCGGGGTTCACAGGAAATTGAATGCGAAACGAGACCACGAAGAGCGAGATTGAAAAAAAAACTGGGGAGGATCGATCCCAAAATGCTACTGTATTATAAGGTGGAGGAGAGAAATAGACGAGGATAATGGGAGGAAATGGGTGAGGTAGAGACACCTTTCAGGGAAATTGAGAAAAATCGACTGTCCTCATTTTTCTCCTCTCTCCCTCTCTCTCTCTCTCTCTATATATATATATATATATATATATATATATATATATAATTCTCTTCCTCTTCCTCGCAACAGCGAGCCATAAATAGTGTTCGGCGTCACCCTGGGTATCATCCCCTGCATCATCTGCTCGAAAACGTTGGAGAAGGGTGACGTCAAAATTCCAATCCTATACGTTTCTTATCGCGGCTTTCGCAAAAATTTACGCGACGGTGCGGTGAAAAATATAAAACACTCTATTTCGTTCTTGAGCATATATATATAAGCTTAATAGGTGACATTAATTATCGTCAAAATTTCGTATAAATTTAGAAGAGACTTTTTGAATATACAAATTTTTCCATTTTTTTAGTCTCACAGACTACGATACCATGGTTATTAATAATGGGTGAGACCTAAGTTCACGTACGTAAAAACGTGGCAAGTAGAGTAAAAAATTCGTTTCATCTTCACTCACACGGGGAAAAAAATCAAAAGGAAAATTAACTCAAGGAAAGTTATATATGAAAAAAAACATTACAGACAAAAATTTTCAAATGATTGTAACGACGGCCGCACTCACCGAAGCTTTAGTTTTCATGCCTAAGTGACCTTCGTGTCGTCCTCTTGATGTCGTGAAGTAGATTGCAATAGCAGCTATTTCTACCCATAAGCGAAATTACGAAGGTCTTGCACAGGGCCGGATTAAGCGGTTCGCAAAACACGCAAGTGCGTGGGGCCCAGATGACAAAGGGGCCTACCAGTGGCGGGTTGGGCAGCCAGGGCATCGGGAAAAGTCCTGGTGAGGCGATGATGTCCATGGGCGTGGGTTGCCTGAGTGGTTGCTGCCTCGGCCAGGAGCAGTTACTTTTCCGTATTCTAAAGCTATTTCAGCTATGCACGTAAGACGGCGGCAGCCCAGAGTGCGTCGGTGATATCACTAGGCTATGTGCGAAGTATTTTACGGGGGGCGCCATGTACCGCTGTGCAGGTCTCTTCCAATGCCTCATATAGTTTTCCAATTCTGTCTTTCCTTCTTTCTGTGTATAACGCTCTTAGAATCTATCAATATCTCAGCACTGGAAGCAGCTAGAGATATGAAATTTCGTGTGTTCTTAGATGATCTCATTATCTACTAGAAAATGTTATTACTTTTACATAAAGTGTCCTTGATTCGACTCCATATATCCTTTCGAATTGCCATTTAAAAGCACGGGAAAAACGATTTTGACCGTGCAGACATTTTTTCTTTTGCTCATTAAAATTCCTAAATATTAACTTAGAATCTTCAAACAAAAACGAAAGGACGATGGAAATTCTTAATTATTTTATTGTAGCGGTTTTTTATTGTATCTTTCCTTTTAAAATTTTAAAAATACGTAAAAGTGCGTATTTTTTGTGATTTGAACGCTTAATCTAGCATGAGTTGCTATGCAAGCTGTATTGTTTTGTTATTACTTAATTAATAAAGCCAGTGTAATTTTTAATGTTACCCGTCATATGACGGGTTATTATTCTAGTTGTCTTATATTTACGTTATCCTTGGTTTTCCCCAACTCGAGCCTTCTCACCCGCCCCCTCCCCTTGGCCCGGGCTTATTGGGGAGCCAGCTCTCAGGAAAAAGTTTTCTGTGAATATGAATCACAATACCTTCAATAAGTGACTCACACACGGAGGGTGGCACCGGGTCTCGGGCAACGCGACATTTCCTCACCTTAGGAGGAGGGGGAGCGATGTAGTGGAATGGGGATGGGACCAAGCTGGCAACGCTGTCCGCTACCTCTCTCTCTTTCTCTCCCCCACTTCTCTCTCTCCCCCCCCACCTCTCTCTCTCTCTCTCCCACCTCTCTCTCTCCCACCTCTCTCTCTCTCCCCCACCTCTCTCTCTCTCTCCCCCACCTCTCTCTCTCTCTCCCCCTCTCCGCCCGCATTTCGAATGTATATGTGGTGGTCCCCTCACAGGGAGAGGTCTAAGTGACCGACCGCGTCTTTTGCCCTAATGTTTAAACAATTATTGTTACTCTTTTGCAATAAACAAAGAAACGCATAGATTAGGAATCATTTCCCTGATTACAATCGTTTTTTAAACGAAATCCTACGAGAAATAGTAATGTATTTACGAACTTGAAGAAACTATGGAAGTAAATATAATATATTGAACTTTTCATAAAAAGCTGACGGACCAATACATGCCTTTCTCCACACAGAGCAATGAATATGATTACTCTCGACGTTAGCGTTCTCAGAAACAATTATCAGCGATTACACTGGAGAATAATTTTAAAATATTTTCAATAGTCTTTATTTCGAAAAAAAAACAAAGAAAATTGTCAACTGCTTCTATAGATAACAAAGTATCTATGAGTAATTATTATCACCCTTGGAGGCGTACGCACCGCTATCAACAATTAGAAAGTATTATCATAGCAGCGGAAACAATGGTATCAATTAGCGACGTATTTAACGTAAATTTATAAGAAAAATCAAAATATCTCTTAAACTATCGGCTTTATGAAAAAAATGTTCCAAATAAAACTTCTATCGACTTTTATTCTCTACAACTTTTATAATTACAACTATTTATGAAAACTGAGTTTTAAAGGAGATATTTGGAAGAAACGACGAAAAACCAAAATATCTATTAAACTATCGGTTTGACGAAAAATTTTTTCAAACAAAACGTGCAGCAAATTTTATTCTCTACAACTTTTATATTAACAACTATTTATGGAAATTGAATTTTAAAAGAGGCATTAAAAAAACGGAAAAACGACAAGAATAAACATCCCCTTCCGGTTGACCTATATTGTCCAAAAACTCTTGTCACTATTATGAAAGTATTATAGGGTCTCTTAATTAATCCGGCCCCATCTTGGGCCGCGGACCAGAACCTGTGTTTTGCGTGGGGCCCACGAACCGCTTAATCCGACCCTGGTCCTTCATACTAGGGGCGTTTTCCGGCGAAAGGAATAGAAAAATAGATCAAAACCCCTACGCAAGCCGTTTATCACCTCCTCCCATTCTGACCGGGAGATGGCTCCCTTGAGGCTAATGAGTTACGGCTACACGACCAAAAAAAAAAAAATAAACAGCAAGCTTATCCTTGTCCAAAACTCCAGTTTAACTGTATCTGCTCCTTCGATTTCCACCTAACGTAACAAATCCAGCGCTAATCTTTCACACTCCTCTTACTCTCAAACTCCAATCTCAATCCCTCCCTTCTACCCTTCCTCCACCCCCTCAAGTCCCATCTGTCACCTCCGCAACCAATTTCCCCCGACAGCATTTTCTTACCCTGCAATCAACCCTCCCTCCCTCCGTCCTTCAGCGTCGCGAACTTGTGCATCATCACTCTCTCTCTCTCGGTCCTCTCCCTCTCCCCCCCTTTATCGCATCCCCATTCCCCTCCGCCCACGTATCCTTCCCACTGATCCCATTTCTTATATACGCGACCCGGTTACGGTCTACCCCTTGCATCCTCCTTAACGCTATAAGGTCCGGATTCTCGGGTAACGGATCGCTCATAGGACGCGGGGTGCGTGCATCACACGCAAAACGGGGCAATCATCGAACTGATTGGAACGTCTGCGTGGGATGCGTATTGATACAAAGGTCATTCGTAAGACCGTTGCGGGTTAAAAGGGTAGAAATAACGTTTAGTTCTTCAATCGGTGGACGGAAATATAATAAAATAATAAAAAATTTCCATTCGTATGGTTTATTCTGTTGGGTTTTATTATCCAATTTTATTACTAAAAGGTTGCAATCGTTGAATATTTCAGTAATCGTCAAGTGTAACTATTGTTCTCTTGAAAAAGTGTCAAGGCTAAATTAATGAGATCGAATGAAATTCTGGTTTTCCAAGTCACGTGCACTAATTCAGCAATTCAGTCATAAAATAATTGGAGCTTACAATCATTTTTGTAAGCAAATGTGTGCCTAGCAAACCGCGTTCAATAAGTTCGGAAAGCATTATTTGCTACAGGAAAACATTGAATAATGTTGCAGGTAATTGGCATTCCTGGTTTACTGTGGCTTTAATTTAATCAAACTACGAAGTCGATTCGTGCAGAACGAGGGATTTCACGCGAGACCGCTTTTTCTTGAATTGTTTTTACTTCGTAAGTTTCGGACGAATGTTGCCAACTCCATTGTTGGTGAAAACAGAGAAGTATTTTATAATATTCTACCAATATTAATCCTCGGATGAATAAAGCTTTTAACTTTAATAAAATTATTCGTTTGAGCCTGTAGTGAGCTTGACCTCTTTAATTATAGCACAACTTGAAGGTGTTCGTAGAAACCCCATTGGGCATAATTCATGTTTGTGTTGATAAAAATCTATATAATACGCCTAAAGGGGAAATCCTCATTCAAAATAGAAGTGAGTGTGACATAAGGGTACATACTATCGCCACTAATAACTATACGGTTGATGCATCTTTAAACAAAAATAAATATCTAAAAATGCTGATACATACCGACACCTATCTATTTCAGCAGTTCGATTTAATGTAAAACGAAAGCATGATATTTCTATGATCTTTGAAATATATGGCTATGAAGACATTAGAAAATAAATATGTAATAAAGCATTTTAGTCTCTCATTAATAAGTTATAGAATAAAGGTATCACAACCTAATATTCCAGTGAAAGAAACGGAATTTATGAATGGTATTTCTCCCAAGGGTTTTGAGACTTTATAAAGCAAAGCGATGCAGACGGGCTCCGGTCGCGCACGACAGCGTCGTCCAGCGTGCCTAAGTGACTAATTTTATTAATATTAAAATTCAAGTTATTAAAGAAGCTACGTAATAACAAGTCTTTACAAGAAGGAAAGACATAAGAAAGAAGACTTTCGGCTCCCGATCAGACCGATTAGTAAGGTGATGGAAGTTCAAGCGTCCTTCGGAGCGCGAGGCCAGGCGGCGGCGTCAGCAGGAGCTATTTTGCTTTTATATTATACAAGTAAATGTGTGCTTGCATTCTGGAAGCATTTTCTCTAACCTTAAAGTAAAAATAAAACCCAAAAATTACTTTCGATGCATAAGTTCGCATCTCGGCTCCGAATTACGTGTTTTTCTGTTTCGAAAATATTGGGGTAAAAACAACCCCTAAAATTTATAATTATAATACATTTATAGGTTTTTATCATTTGTTACGAATACCTCACATTTATGCGGAATTTCATCAATGCAGCACCTCTAAGAGTGCATTTATATGAATTTCATTGTTTAAATTTTATTAATTTTTAACAGCCACAGCAATAAATATTTCTAAAATTTTCAATGTTACTTACCACCGGGACATTATTTCCTAACCCTTTTAAAATTTTCAGCTTCCTGGGCCTACAGAATGTACATAAACATTAGTCAATTTGTTAAACATTTGAGAATTTATTACGGCCGAACGAATAAAAATTTTCAAATATCTATACTCCCGTTTTCATTATTTGGCGAATTCTATAGGTAGAAAAAATTTCAGCTTGATAGCGCATTTAGAAATACCTAAACAATGAAATGTTAGTAAAGTTGTTTATAATTTTTAGCGGCCAAGAAAATAAACATTGTCGCAATTTTCCAATTATTCCTCCGATTATTTTTCTCGGTTCACCTATATATTAAATTCCAGCTCTCCAGCTATTGTAGTTTGGGCCAGACATTAGTATCCTCCTATATCCTATATCCTCCTCTTTAAGAAGAGTGCTTATAGAATGATATTATTGTTGTACAGCACTCCTTTTTACTTTTAATATTTTTCTTATGCATTTTTATATTAAAGCCATATTCTTAAGAAGAATAACACTCACTTTTAACCTTGAAGTGTACATTATAGGACTTTAGGTAATATGTCTCTCGCAGTTCTCCTTACTCTAAATTTCCCATAAGCCCCTGGCCTTCGCCAGCCCCGGTGTTTTTCAAGGAACGTAACCCCTATTGGTTTGCGAGGGGCTATTGTTTGTGCCTCACTTCTCAATCCCCTCTCATCCCTAGTGTCCTCCGTCGTTCTTATTGTCGCATTCGAAAAATTCCTGTCGATAACTCATCTGTCGATTGGGATTCAATTCTGCGAATGAGGAATATCCTCAGGGTTATATTTTGATACACGAATCCCCACTTTCACTCTGTCAACGTCAAAGGAGCGAACTTTCCTTATTCTTCTGGAGAAAAATAACGTCGGATTGCAAATCACGGACGGATTCGTGGAATTCGCCGCGAAAAAATGCTGTCTGGGTTATCGATACGCGCGATATGAGATTTGAAACGGTTCCCAGTGTCGTTTTTCTGACGGTTGATTGGCAGGATTTCCTTCTGCTTTGGTGGTAGGAGATAAAAATAACAGATCCGACTGAAAATCTATATAAAGCACGTGACCGAGAAATCTGCGTCCCTTCGCCAAAATGTACTGTTAGAAGTAGGGTTTTTTTAAAATCAGAGCTAGCCGATGATTTATAAGATTTTGTACGGGATGTAATGGGCATAAGAAAACAAGCAAGATACCCTTGCTAAACAAGAGCACGTCGATCTAATATTTCTAGCATGTTCATTTGCCTCCTTTAAGGAGGCGGCAACCCGCACTGTTAGAATGTAGATTTGCACGAGAAGGCTCACATCTGTGAAAACGTCACTCCTCTGGCTTCAGTAGATTGACTACAATATCATTTTTACTTTCTTCATACGTAGTATAGGGAAAGTATTGTGATCACGAAAAAATCGACTTCGATATTTCAACGGAAATACATACACGTTTTGAGGTCTCTAGAACACGTTTAGACTATTTTCGGAATAATGTCTGGTGTGTGCTCTAACTCAAAAAGTACTTGCCATATTAATACCAAACTTCATATATAACACTTAAGCATGAGCATAAAGAACTGATTAGCTTTTGGACAATAACAGTTAACCGGAAGTCGAGGTTTATTCGAAATCTGATTCGGTTTTTGCGATATTTCTCCGTTAAAACATCATTATTGTATATACAATTCTATACAAAGGTTATAGAGAATGTAATTTCCTACATCTTTCATTTGAAAGAATTTTCCGTAGCAGTTACTGTTTAGGAATTATTTATAAAAAATCGGTTTTTTCTGTTTCCGTCAATCTCCTTAAAAACGTCGTAATAGGTCATCTTCGTGAGGATCAAAGTTGTAGAGAATAATATTTCCTCCAAGTTTTGTTTGAAACAAATTTTCGTAGAGCCATCCATTTCGGAGATATTTTGCTTATTCGTAAATTTCCAGTATACAGCGCCACCACCATGTAGCGGTGAATTCTGTAACCATATTCAAAATATACGTAATTTACGGCAATAAGGACGACTGTATTCTTTTACGATAGGAAATAATAATTTTGCCTTATAATGCTATTCACAATAATTTAAATATCTATACCCCAAATATGGAGAAAGTCATGTGTTGGTCACATCAGATTTTTTAAGTTTACTTTTCCGATTTTTTTAACCATCTAGCGGAAATTCTTGAACTACTGGAAAATCCACTGTGAAAATGCTTATATTGATAAAAATCAAAAGGATCAAAGAATCAAGAATAATTTTCCAAATATCTATTAAAACAAAACGTTGATTGTCCAGAGAGATACAGACGGAAAGACAGCCAGAGTGATTACATTAGCAAGTTTTTGCTTTCAAGAAAACGCGATAAAATGGACCAATTTCAATATAATAATGGAACGTCTACATACGCAAGTTATTTTCATTTTTGAAAACTTCATGCAAGTTTGTAAGATGCAGCTGTCTTTAAGCAGATGCTAAGAGTGATATTTTCACATCCTTCCAGCATAGTAAAATCACCCATTTTTCAGAATTGCATATCGAACGACAGAACAAAACGCTTTTTTAGGTGCGTTTCGCCTCCAGCGTGAGCGCCTATTGTCGTCGGTCGGTCCATCCGTCTGTCCGTCCGTCCGTCCGTCCGCAAGTTCGTTCTTGGTTTCTACAGAACGGATTTTCATGGAATTTAATATTAAGGACTTACTATCAAAGATAGTAAGAAAATCGCAAAAATGAATCACGTAAGCTAATCAGGAGTACCACTTTACTGGTGACAAAAAATGAACTTTCCGTCATATCTCGTAAAGTATTGCTCATATCAAAATATTTTTCAAATAAAACTTGTAGAACTTATAAAGAAGAGTATTTATTTTCCTATACATTTTATTGTAGGAGTAGCCGTTATCAAGAAAATCACACCAGAATATCTTAATTCGAGTTGAACTTTCTTGTATGGTTACCTCTTCATTGTTGCTAGCATAAACAATCTCACAAGATACGTTTAATTTACTTACGTGTGCATCAATGTGCATGCAGTATTATTACATAGGAAGAAAATGGATTATTTATGATGAAGAAAAGAACTTTAAAAATCTATTTCCCTTACGTACAGGTACATATGTATATCATTTCTTTCTAATACTCCATTGCACGAAACTTTTTTGTGATACCTAACTTGTTAAACTATGTACATGTATTGTATAAAAAGTTTGAAAGATCCTATTTCTAATTCTTTCTAATTCTAATTTCCTAACTTGTTTATATTTGTACCATACCTCGCTCACAATAAATAAATATTCTCCCATAATAGCACATACCCTCCGGTATTTCACAAATCAAAATGCTTCATTTTAAAAGAAAAATGTGGGTAGCATCTGCGACAAAGAGCATTTAAACATATTATCGATTGTAACCAGTCGTCATGGTGTTTGCTTTTACTGACTCACATTTTTTAAATATTTATTTTTAAATACAATTTTCAAAACATATATTTCCCATTCTGCCATAAACTTGAATCAAATTTTAACTTTAACTATAAATGTTCTGCGTTCAAGCTGTGACATTTTATTTAAGAGAAAATAAGTTTCAGCGACGCTAACTCCGATGAAATTCTAGCCGAATGTTTTCCCATATTGCTGTACATAAACGTAGGCCTCGAACAGAACTGGAAGAGGAATCTATAGGCAGCAAGCAAATCATTTCTGTGGACGACACTTAGGAGATGATTCCATCAAAACTTCAAGTGCCAAACTACGAAGGATCAGCGTCAAATAGCCCTATCCACTTTAGATAAACAACCCTCCACTTCGTATATAAGCCATTCGCCGAACAGGACCACCTATCTGTGAACGACCTCACGGGAGATATAACGTACAAGAGTAAACTTTCACAATACGTTCCAGATAATACAGACCGATCTGAGCAGCTATGTCGATCCGCACATCGTAGACGTGTCCGATCTCATTAGTCACCCGAACAGAGAGAGAGAGAGGTATATAGATGCGGGAAGAGGTTTTCAACTTTTTTCTTTAATCTTTCCATGAATGGCGCTAAACCGAGCGTTGCTAAGCTTCGAAACCTCCCGTTTCTTTCGGCGCGGTTAAATTCCGAAACGCTCCCTTTTCAACACCAGGAGGGCTCGATCTACGGTCTTCCCCATATCCCTCCCTAACTCCCTCCATCCCTTTCTCTCTCTTTCCCACCCTCCCTTTCTCCTATCCTCCCTCTCCTACCTTCTCTCTCTCTCTCTCTCTCACACACCTTTCCTATCTCCCACCTTTATTATCTCCCACCCTCCCACTCTCTCACCCTTCCTCTCTCTCTCTCTCCCACCCTCCCTCTCTCTCCCACTATCCCCCTCTCTCCCACCTTCCCTATCTCTCATCCTCCCTCCCCCTTCACATCCCGCCGCGCCGCGAAAGTTGCAATTATTGGCGAACGGATAACGAAGGGACACTTTGATCCACGCTCACTCGTGCCATGTACTCCCGACACCATAAAAGCCTCTGACGCCCTTCTCTCTCCTCCCCCTTCTCCCTCATAAATAGCTTCCCACCGTCGCCGCCGACGGTGAAAAAGCGTCGTTGTCAGATAATGAAAGCTTTGCATAGAACCTTGTTCCGCAATACGTTTGCGCCGAAATGCAAATCGTGGACTTAACCTGGTCCGCGTCGTGTTCATGATTGTGATTGGCTGGGGCAAACGCGAGGGAAATTCCCGTTCTCATTCACGGCTTTTTATTTTTTATTTCGGGAGAAATGCTTTCTTCCGCTTACGTCGGGACACTTCTAATACGTCTGCCATTCTAATCACGGAGTGAACGGGCGATAAATTACTAATTAATGTTTTTCCTTGTACTTTTCGAAATTAAAATTTTTTACGTTCAGCATACTTCTTATGATGTCCCGTTCCGATTGTATCGAAAATTGTCAATTTTATTGGTATTGTGCTATAATTATATATTTTAAAATGAAATATCGAGATCGTTTTAAGGTCGGAATAAGACTTTTGATGAAGTTAAGTTAATTTAACTCCGACAACCACAAAATGGTCCGAAAACCATATGCGCATTTCAACTACAAATCAGCCCCCCCCCCCCCCCCCCCCCCCCCAGTGGTTGCCGTCCATCGATTGTCGATCCTACAAATTCCAGAACAGGCAATCAGCGGAGTCAATAACTCTAACAAACATTATTATCAATTTAGAAAAAAGCAAATTATTATTTTTTTTAATCTGTCAACACACATTTAATGGTTTTCTTTGTGTGGAAAAATTTCTACCTTTCACACTTGTTTACGATTTTCTACGCGCCGTCTCCATACGTAAATGCAAGTACAATAACGTCCCCTCAAAAGTGATACTTCTCTTCCAGTAAAAATTAAACAAATATGAATTCCTTCGTTTCCAAATTTATGCTACGCTTTCTCATCCGAAAACCATGTCTCATTGCACATTTGGCAATTGTAGCTCTCTCCAGCCCGAAAATACAATGCTCCCACTTCCTCCCCATATAACTTCAATGAAAAACATATGAAACTCGCTTACAGGTGAGTGACTCACGCGCATGCTCGAAGCGACTTGACTCACCAAGACACCCACGCACACGCACGCTCGGTCACACACACACGCATTCGCAGCGCCGGTGGATTCGTTTCATCGCGGCGGCGCCTTAAACGAATGAACTGTAAGGAGCGGAAGGGCGTCGTAAATCCTCCCACACCCGCCGCCACGCCTTTTCCTCCTCCTCTCCCCCTCCCCTTTTCCTCTTTCCCCTCCCCTCGATCCCTCTGTTTTTCCTCCTCTCCCCCTCCCGAAACTCCGCGATGCTTCAATTTCTCATGTAAGGCGAACAAACTTGAAGGGGCCTCGGCGTTGGTAACACGAGATAACAAGACACCAACTCATAAGTTTCAATGGAGGCTCTCAGGCGACGCGATATCTCAGAAGAGTCGCCTGGTCCATGACAAACTGATTCAGCCTAACCGCGTTTCACCATTTAATTTCGCCCAAAATGGATCCATCTAGAACAAACCATCTCTCCCTCTCTCTATTTCCCAAAAATCCCCTAAAAACGGGATATTCAGACATTATTTTCTTGCGTCTACTCTTTTTACTGTTGTGGTTTATGGTCCTTGGAGAGACGGAATTAGATTCTGTTGCATATTTTATTAATGGTATCTAATTTTAGATTAATCGACTCGTGGCTTATAATCAACGCCTACGCTGGCTGAAAATAGGATTAACTCGTAGAAAGATCTATTTGCTGATACTGACGTGCTCAAATAAAATCGCAAGTGCATCAAAGATAAGTATGCATAAAGAAACCACAAAATAATTAGTTATGCCCACCACGGTGGATTTTATCCAATGAAATTCGTTGTATATCCACACCAACTCCCCTACCATTACCATACTTCCTGATAAAGAAGATTATAGGCTTAAATTTCTTGATAAACCCTTGAAATCGTCGCAGATCAACTTTGCAGCCACAAGAAATTGTGGCTGTTTGCGAATTACCTTTTTCGTTTTATTACATTTTTTCAATCATAAAGTTGGAATTTATTATTTTAAAGTTTCATTTTGTCGCTCCACGTTGGCTCCGGGACGTCTCCTTAAACAATAAATCGTTTTATATTCTCCATCCTTTATGAAACCTTTAAAAACAAAACAAAAACTACTTTCGATCCTTCCGAAGACTATCATCCTTAACATAATACCGACGACATTAACCGATAAAAGGAAAAGTGACTTAAAATCTGGGAATATTCCACTCGAGTGGCTTTAAAATTGCTCCGCGAAAAAGCAATTTCGGCGTGACTTTACAGCGAGCGCGGCTCAATTTTATCTCGCTGCTACGCGTGAGTGGTCTCCTCATCGAATTCCGCTTTAAACCCTTTAAAATCCTCCTCCGATTCCCCCTTTCCTAATGCGCGCTCTCCCATCGCCGTGCGCTTCAAGAAGGATTCGATACATATATATATATATGCGAAGGAATTTGCGGACTGGACTAATCCGTGCCTCTCCGCCCCTCTTATGACTTCGCCGTTAACGTTCGATCCAATCCCAGCCTCGATCCAATGAAGCCTGACAATAGAAAGCGTAGGTATATACTTTACGAGAACGAAATTAATTTCCTATGTTCCGTGTAATCGTGCTTTTTTTATGACGATTTGTATCGACGGAAATATACAGGGCGGATTATTATCTCGTCGAGAGAACAGCATTGAAAATCTTAGGTAAAACTGATTATTATATCTGTTTACCAAACATCGCAGCCGCGTTAATCTAATAGAAAAATCACGGGATAGTTAGGTTGGAAATCCTACACATAAGGAGAGAAATTAGGCGTCTGAAATCACTAGACCATAACTAGAGAACGTAAAAGGAAAGGCTGCGCGAAACACGCACCTCAGAAATGAGAGAAACCCAGAGTAAGTACAGACTACAAAATGGAAGGGAAAGCTAATGGGCGCAATAGAGATCCGCACCGTTGACGACGGAACCCTTAAAGGACGAATATAAATGGACACTGCGTTGAAAACGTCGTAGTTAATTTAATGTGGAAGGCTAGAATTAATTCCACAAACATCTCGAACGCGGCAGCAAAAAGATGCTTACGCCAGAGCCAATTACACTTCATTCCCTAGGAAAAGTAAAGAATGGATCAATTATTTTAAAATTTTTGGAAGAACATTTTCTTCTTGAATAACGAAGCGGACTTTGTTTTAAATGCACGAGTAAATTGTTGTTTTGATCCCCATTGAATAAATAGCCATTCTTTGAAATGAAACAATAAATATTAGCACATTTATAACACCATATACCTCAGTTATTGCTTGCTAGAAAAACATGAAATTTGTAATCCGCAAGTCGAAAGTATGGTTAGAGCTCAAATAAGTTTTAAATTTTCAACCGTTAGGCAACTGAACATTATTTTATGAATAAAAATATCGTAATCTATTCACAAAATTGAACGTGATCGAAATTTTAGACGAGAAGACCCATCTTCGTTATATACAATATTTATAACTTAGCTTAAATAGGTTCGGAATTTATAGGCTTACTAGCAGGAGTGCCCGTTGAATTTTAACGGATTTAATGAATCTAAAACTTCGACCGCGTAACATGTAAACATCGCAATAATAAAATAGTACACAGTTTTAACCGTCCAATAAAGCGAAAATGAAGAAAACCTATTATATGAATTAAGGAAGAAAATTTTGCACTGTGAAAAATCTAAAATTACGTGTAAATTATGGGAAAATATTTACTGAATTAAGCTCTCCCTCCCTCCAAATATTTTATGGTCATATAGCCTATGTTATCCGCAGGGTAAAATTATATATCTATGCGAAGTTTCGTGACGATATCTTCAAAACGAAAACTGTAAGTAAAACCAGCAAGAATATATATAATCTAATGGATGAACAAAGGATCAAATGAAATTAATTAATTTAACGAAAGACAAAAAAGTAAATAGAGAACGTTTAAGAATCACAGAGTGAATATTATCCTCCGATTACACAGTCCAACAAATGAAAAGTTTTTTTTTGTTTCCTTTGCTAAAATAGGTGTTTCTTATAGACATTTTTGTGCTGAATACTAATCTGTTTTTAAAAGTTTTGTATCACGTATACTTTTTGAGAAATGAACATAGTTGTGTTTACGATAAGAAAAATGAAATATGCCTTCTCTTACCTAAAATATTTTGGTTGATCACTTCGTCTTGTAGGATGACTGTGGAATTTCTCGGATGAGACACCAACAATAATCAGCTAACATGTAAGAACTCCACTTTCCTTTATATCGTTGTTCCATGGTGGAAATATCTTGGTGGAACCTTTCTCCATGTTCATCACTGACCTCGCCCAAATTGGCAGGAAAAAAATGCAGATGGGAATCCAGAAAATGTAATTTAAGGGACATATTACAACCTAAATTATGATATGCCTGTAGCATTGCTGCCACAATATTTTCGTAATTTGAAGACTTCACTTTTCCCAAAAAATTTTCTGTAACCTGCTTAAATCCAGTCCAGGCAGCACGTTTCTTCTGGTTTAAAGATTCCTCAAATTTTGTGTCTGAAAGTAGTTGCCTAATTTGAGGGCCAATAAAAATGCCTTCTTTCAGTTTGGACTCGCTAATCTTTGGAAATTTACTATGGAGGTACTGAAAACCTGGACCATCACGATTCATTGCCTTCACGAAGTTTTTCATAAGTCCAAGCTTTATGTGTAATGGTGGCAAGTATACTTTTTGTGTGTTCACCAATGGTTTATTTTTAATATTTTTTTCTCCTGGCGTTAATCATTCACGTAATGATCCTTTTTCGCTCTACTATCCCATTCCTGAGAAAACAACAGTATTTTGTATATCCACTTTGTAATCCAAGAAGAATTCCTATTACCTTAAGGTCACCACATATATTCCATTTATAGTTATCATAATTAATTTTTTCTAAGAGGGACTTCATATCTTTATAAGTTTCTTTCATATTGACTGAATGTGCAAGTGGGATGGATGGCTTAGTGTTACCATTATGAAGAAGTCCAGCTTTCACTTATTTTTGATGAGTCAATGAAAAGTCGCCATTCTTCTGGTTTATGATCTTGTCCCAGGCATTTCATTAATCCATTTACATCGTTACAGAAAGTTAGTTCGCCGCATTCTGAGAAAACGTTAATTTGGTCTTTTTGGCGGTTCCGAAAAGCAGTTACTTTGGTTTCCTTTTCAAGAAGATTCCATCCTTGAAGGCGAGAGGCTAAAAGCTCTGCCTGAATTTTTGATAGATTGAGATCTATGACAAGATCGTTTAACTCTGATTGAGTAACTAAATGGGGGCTTTTTGAATCATCAGCTCCAAAATCTGTATCATAACTATTTTTTTCTACAAACATCGGCTCTTCATCTCTGCTCTCCAAATCTGAATTTGTTGGTGGTCTTGGCACTGGTAAGTCAACAGAATGTGGAACTGGTCGAATAGTTGATGCGAGATTAGGCACAATTTCACCATCATCACGGAGTAAATACAACTACTCTCATTTCTCGAAATCTATACGTGATACAAAAATTTTTAAAGTAGATTCGGATTCAGCATAAAAAAGCTCAGAATCACCTAAGATTTTTAATGGAACAAAAATTGTGTTTAACAGTGTTATTTTTACGCGTATGACATGGAAATATTTTTCGATTACGAAAGCAAAGAAACAGTCGCGAACGCGACATCGCCCTTTTAATCAAAGTAAGATATATCGGTGTAAGATTATGATTCTACTAGAGAGATTTACCTTATTTTATTCTACGTTATAATATTGAAATATTTTCGATGTTAGAATATTAACCTTTATTATATTTTATAGAATTGTCGTTATCGAACTCAATGATGCAGTTTATATAATTATCCTGGCAATAAATATCATCTATACCTATTACATTTCTTTGAGGAATAAAAATCTACTTTTGTTTTCAATGTGCAAAAATAATTTTAATACTTAAAAGAATATTTGATGAAGAATAATTCACTGGACAACAGAAAAACACTTATTTTTGATTATTTGTTGAAAAGTTATTGCATTTGATGCGGCACAATGCGTGAGCTGAGAAGACTACGGATAGATTGCGTCGCAGCCTAGCGGTGGTTATAGCGGCGACGAATCTAACCGTGGACTCTTCGAGCCATGCGCATCTCGTTGCTTCAAATGCTAATAACTTTTTAACAAATAATCGTAATTCAGTTCTTGAAAAAATACTTTAAAGTAGGGAAAGTAAGCTTCAAATTTACACTTACCAAAATTTTTTACGATTTATTTTCGGAGAGTTATGTCATTTTCAATTTTTTAAATTTCCGTTTTTTCCCGTTATTTCACAAAAATGTCAGAGTTTTGTGCTTGTGGCTTCTACAGTAATTTATTTTTGAACTGATGCATTTTTTAATACATAGTAGCAACCTTTTGGAGTAATAAGTCGCAAATCAGATTGCGTTATCATTTTTTGTTGCCATCTGAGAATTTTCGAGAAAAAATTGACTGAAAAAATTGATTTTTGCAATTTAAAAAAAAATGGAGGGTGATGGAAAAAAACGGATTGCGGATTTGTTTTCAGCGTGCCGAAATCATAAAGAATCACCCTTCAAAGTTCAGGAAACAAAAATGCTGTCGAACAGTGTTATTAGCTCGATTCTCTCATCCATGAGTCCTATTACGAGAAAATTGGTTATGTCAACAATAATTTGGAAACAATGAAACTATTTTTCCAATCACAATTTGTGGAAAATCTACCTCTAATTATTTAAGCTATTTACGTAGTTTTAAAAACAGCTTGTTTTGGAGAACTCTACGCCACACGAAAATATTATTAAAAACTATTTATTTGTAATATTTCAATTAAAATCAGCAAATATTAGGTTTTCATGTAAACGAAGCGAAATCGCACACAGAAATGGAAGAAAGATATTACGTTAAAATTTTTCCAATATAAATGCATTGGACTTTGAACTTCGGCGGCAATAGGAGTTGTCCTGGTAGCTTATAATGTCATTGTCACAAAACTGATAAAATCACGTATTTTTCTGATTCTAAACGAATTTTTACGCTAATTCGATCAGGATTCGGATTCTGTCTTCAATAAAAATAAACTCTGCTCTTTTCTTCATAGAACCATTTAAGTCTCAAGTTCGTATGTGCCATGTTTCTACGTAATTTTAAGGTTCAAATGAAAAATAAGTTGCAGTCATCCCTATGTTATTCAAATGGAGAAAATTAAAGAAGAAAATCTTTTTTAATTATAAAGGTCAATCAAATCGGTATAAAAACATGACTACACCACTTAACACTTTATTCGGGTTAAAATGACACCTTCCTCTTGTCTCTACGTGCTGTAGTTGCGCCGCTATAAAAAACCACACATACATACAAAGACTTTTCTTTATAGATATTTATAGATGTATAGATTACGTCAAGCTCAAGTATAAATCGACAAGAACGTCACCTATGACAAATTTCTAATGTGATTGCGGTATTCATCATTTTTTCTAAACTCATAAAGTGAATTTATTGCATTCATCTATCTTTCTACACAATTTTCCGTCAGCCTCGTCTTTCTCCAGAAAAATGTCTTATCATTTTTTATGGCTGCGCCTTCGATACGAGAACGAACTGGAATTCCAAATTCCATGAAAGCCAAGTTAAGCGGAATATTTTTCAGGAGAATCGCCATTTTTCTATTAACAGTTTGGTCCGAACAAATATGCGCAATAAAAAAACACACTGGCATCTATCTTCGGCAATTTATTCGCGCTTTTATATTCATTAATGATATGCGTCACGACTATCGAACGTTTTTTATGACTGTGAGACGGCTAAATAAATCTCTGGGAACGACTAAAAAAGCTCATTTTCTTTTTCTGATTCGCTACGATGATCATATCTAATAGCAATAATATATCTTGCAACGCAAATCCTACGAATCTTTTTATTTTGCAATTCTTTAAAATATTTATGAAAAATTCCATTCATATATACGTCTGTATACATTTGAATAATTAAGGTTGTCGTGCGGAAACAAAACCGTTACAACTCATCCATTCCCGCTTAATAATTATTTTTTGTTTCAGACATCCAATAACTAGAAATGAATGCTATACCTCAAATGTCAAAAACTGGTCAAAATAAAGAAGAAAATATATTCGAAAATGCAATTAAGATGCGCGGTTATCTTACTCCGAGAACAACGGCCAAAACGGGAAAGCAGCGGATCTAATGAGAATCTTTATCTCATATTTATGCGCTCTTCGTGTTGGTTCAGTTGGAAAGAGATCCATTGAAGGAGCTTTAAAGATCTGCCCAGTCAGTCCATGGCTCCGATGAAACAAAGGAGCTCAATTCCGAATTCCCACTCCAAAGTCGATAACTATCTTTTTGAGGAGGAAAAAAGGAAAATGCCTTAAGTCTCATTAAAAGAGATGAAAGAAACTTTTTCGCTAATTCTTCTTTATAGTTTTCGTTTTCTTTTTCTCAGCTTTTTATTTTCTTGGAATATTTTTGCCGAAGAAATGCCTGGAACAATTCGTATTTCTCTGATATTCTTATGAATCCCGAAGGAGAAAGAGAGAGAGGGAGAGAGTAATATTCGTTTAATGTAAGAATATGTTGTTTGTTGTATTTTCTACGATGACAACTTTGATTAAAATTAGAAGAAGAATTCAACAATAATTTGAACCTAATAAACGTGATACTTCCTCTTACTGAAGCCAAAAAAAAATTGAGAAATTGGTTAAATATGTTCCGTCCTTGCCCGAAACAGAAGAATTATCTCCTGAAGTGTCAATCGCCACATTTCATGGGCTCCCCGCAGGATTCGAGCGTACTTCATGCTCGAGCTGTCTTTTATCGAATCGCAATTCGAAGGATTCCCATTGTTTGAAACTCAAAACTTAAAATCTTGTTCGGAGGCCGTTCGTAATTAGTTTAAAATCTAATTGGATGGAAAACGAGTAAAAATCGGACCGCTCGGAAAACATGCGGGTGGAGGTTGGAAATGAATTTTGGAGAAAATCCCGTTAGTGATCGAATTTTCCCTCTTCGATTTATATAAATAATATATACGTATATATAAATTAAATACATGTTTAATTGTACATACACATTTCTCTTGTGCGGAAGAAAAAATCGAAGGGGAATTATTGAAACCGGACGAAGAAGTACTTGAAATAGTTTTTTTTACAGAAAAGTCCACGAACGTAATCTTTTCATCTTTCCTTTATTTCCGTTAATGATGATAATAAAATATATAAAATCATTAAATGCTAGTGCACTGCGAACCAGAACATAAAAAATTAGAAACTTCACGGTTTTCTAAAATGCAAAATATTTCACAGAGTGACATAAAACGCCTTGAAAAAGAAAGAAATCGCACTCGCTTCTTTTTATTATATATTTAAGTTGTTCTTCCATTCCACATGCTAGCCTTTATTTATTCCATCATATAGAGGAAGGGAAATGCAAATATTTCCAATTGAATGATTTGGTCGGAGGTACCGAAACACAGATCGCATTGCGGAAGTTTTTTATGCGGCATTATTCTTTGAAACGGAAATGTTTGGCTCATTCCTGCCCAAGTTGTCTTTCTTCGTAAATGAAAGAAAAATATACAAGCAACATACGATTCCTTGTTTATTTTAATCCTTAACAGAACGACCATGTCGTACATGTTAAACAACCCCAACAACCGTGAAAACGGTTCATCGATCGGATTCCACCAACTAGGCTAGCTCGATAATTCTTCACCTAATGGAATCTCTTGTGTCCTGTTAGCTCCGCCACAAAACCCGCTTCCGTGAATTGCCGATCCTTCCTCGCCTCTTTAACCTAAAACGCTAGCAAGTGGTCCGCATCCAGTCCCGTCAACACACTCACGCTGCGGATTCTAACAACTCCCCTCCCCACACACTCCCCTACTACTCCGCTACTATAGGATCACTCTTTCCTGCGCGATTTTCACGCCCTCTATATTTAAGGGGAAAGAAAGGCGCGGAGGGTACCGACCGCCCCCAACTCTCTCCACCCCTCCGGCAATGCAACGCCGCTTACCTTTAGAGCAGTGGTTCCCAAACCGGGTTCCGCAGTTGATTTTTAGGGGTGCCGAGAAAAAAGTAATTCAGCGAATAATTCAACGAATTAAATGTTTTGATAGGTAATTTTGGCAGTAATTTTTTCTCTATTAAATGGATTCTGGTGTGCAATACAAAGTAATTCTACCTTCCGGTAGGTTTTAGGTACACGCCACCAAATCCCGGCTATCTAAAGCCTTTCTCTTAAAATTTTCATACCTTCTTTCAACGAATCCAGTATACCTATCCTCTTCATACCTCTTTGCCTCTTTCCTAACATTCTTCCTTCTATGACGTCTTTCAGTAAACCGTTTTCTTTAAAATTTTGACCCCCCCCCCCCCACCTATTTCTTCTCTCTACCCATTATTACTCTAATTAAGTTCCTCTCTTCTCCTGCTATATTCAAAACTTCCTCATTAGTTTTTCTCTCCGTCCAACTGATTTTCTCTAGTCTACGACACATTCCCATCTCGAATTCCTCTAATCTCCTCACATCTGCTTTTCTCATTGTCCATGTCTCGCACCCATATAATGCCACACTCCATATCAGTATTTTCACTAACCTTCTTTTTAATCTCTTTACTAAAGCTGCCGATCAACAGCTCTCCTCGTCTCGTAAATGCCTCTTTTGCTCTTGCTATGATTCTGGTGCATTACCTCCAAATGTTATAATACCCATATGTGAAAATATAAAAACCCTGTTTCGGCGTGAGGGTGCCTCGAAATTTCGTTCATCTTCGAAAGGGTGCAGCACACACAAAAAGTTTGGGAACCGCACTGCTTTAGGGTACGGCAGAAGCGCCAGGAAAAACGTCAATAAGGAAAAACGTCAATAAGGAAAAGCCTCAATAAAGAAAATGACCCGAGGGGGTCAGACGAATCCTCCATAAAAATCAACCTCCTTCCATGGGTGACAACAGGATGACCCCCGGCGAGGCTGTCTCCCATTCCATTCCCTCATAATTTCTCCACTCCCAGAAATCTCTCCGTTTTCTTGCGTCGGCGGTCCCTCTCCGAGAGTAAGTGGGGTGTCCGCCAAGAGACAGTTCTCCATTGTGGCGAGGCGTCTCTCTCTCTCTCTTTCTCTTAGTGGCGAGTTCCGCCGCTGGCCATGGCGTTTTGAGCAATGGTCTCTCCCTACGAGCCCTCTGCTGCCAATCACCTCTTTCCTCCTCCATTCTCCTCCACCTCCTCCATTTTTCTCCCCCTTACCCTTCATCACTCTTCTCACGAAACCCTTGAACCTTTCTCGATCCCGAAATACCTCGCTAAGTCTTTTTTTTTGTCTTATTACACGACCGTTCCAACTCCCTTCGGCCAACATTTCCTCCTTTCTCTTCTATGGACCACTTTCCTTCTCCAATCTCTCTCTCTCTCTCTCAGCGTATTCCCTATCTCTATCTCTCCATAATCCTGCCTCTTCACTTTCAGCCTATCTTTTTTCTCTCCCTCTCTTTCTTTCCCCTCCCCTTGACCCCACAACTCTCGATTTTTTATCTTCCCCATTCTTTCCTCGCTCCCGAGAATCTCTGAACCCTCGATTAAAGCTAATAAAGAGTCGATTGTGTGCTCCTACTTTGACTCTTTCCTCGTTCCCCCTCCCTCTCTCTCTCTCTCTCTCTCTCTCTCTCTCTCTCTCTCTCTCTCTCTCTCTCTCTCTCTCCCTCCCCTCCCTCTCTCTCCCTTTTTCCTTTATCTTCCTCTAACAGAATGGAGATCATTTTAACTTCCTTTCCCGATCCTTCGAGCCCAAAAGGGCAGTAGAAAATGCGGTGTCAGTGGCCCAGGTTCGTTAAAACGCTGCCAACTCGGGATCCACAAAAGGACTGGATAATCTTCGATTAGATCACAACGAAGCAGCTAATGCGTGCAGGGAACTCAAAGGCATATAAGATTATGGATTATTTCTTACTCTAGAGAAGTGGTTCTCAACCGGTGGGCCGCGAAGGGGTTGTAAGTAGGGTTGCCACCTTTTGAGGATTCCAAAACCGGAGATATGAGTAAAAAAAATTATGTTAAGTATTTACATGAAAAAATGCTCATGCGACAAAATATGCTTCTTCTCTCTCTCTCTCTCTCTCACTCTCTCTCTCTCTCCCTCCCCTCCCTCTCTCTCCCTTTTTCCTTTATCTTCCTCTAACAGAATGGAGATCATTTTAACTTCCTTTCCCGATCCTTCGAGCCCAAAAGGGCAGTAGAAAATGCGGTGTCAGTGGCCCAGGTTCGTTAAAACGCTGCCAACTCGGGATCCACAAAAGGACTGGATAATCTTCGATTAGATCACAACGAAGCAGCTAATGCGTGCAGGGAACTCAAAGGCATATAAGATTATGGATTATTTCTTACTCTAGAGAAGTGGTTCTCAACCGGTGGGCCGCGAAGGGGTTGTAAGTAGGGTTGCCACCTTTTGAGGATTCCAAAACCGGAGATATGAGTAAAAAAAATTATGTTAAGTATTTACATGAAAAAATGCTCATGCGACAAAATATGCTTCTTCGATGATGCTGCAACAATAACATTGCATCGCATATCTGTTCTCGGTGCCTTGTGAAATCCAACGCGGAGTCCGAGCTGATGAAATTGTCTTCAAGATACGCAAACAAAAGATTCATTGGAACGACATATAGATGAGCGAAATTTAGAAGAATGCAATAATACGTCACAAAGTCCGTCCCGTATTGATTCCACACAGGATAATTGGCCGAAAAACGTCCCGTAACCGGAAACTGGTTATTAAAACCGGAGACCGAAGATGACTGCGAAAACCGGAGTCTCCGGACGAAAACCGGAGAGGTGGCAGCGCTAGTTGTACGTGGGCCGCGAAAAGGTTTACGATTCTCCCTCCCATAGCCCCAGCAGTAGAAAACGTCGAGATTTCGACAGGCTACGTTGAATCGATTATATGAGGTCAATGAAGAAAGTTTTCCTAGCAGAGAAACGATCACACTTGGAAATAAACTTTCATGACAATAATTGGCTGGCAAAGTTGTGTTATTTGGGGGATATTTTTAATCTACTAATTGAACTAAATCTTAAACTACAAGCTCCAAAATGTACAATTTTTACACTTTTTCAAAAAATTGAGTGTTTCAAGAAGAAATTAGAAATTTGGGCATTGAGGGTAAAATCTGAAATTTTTTGTTCCCAACCTTTTCGAACCTTGCACATATGATGAAAATTTCAATTATGACAAACAAAGAGTATTTAAGGTAATAGTAGGACAGCTTGAAGCTCTCAGAAAAAAATTTGAAGATTATTTTCCTTATGAAGATGATCCTAGACCAGGAAATATGTGGGTTTGCGATCCTTTTTTGTTTTGTTCCGATCCAAGCAACAAACTCAACAGAACAAGACACTCTTCTCGAACTGTCAACTGATCTAACCTTAAAACACCAACATACAAAAACCGCAACATTGGCATGTTTTTGAGCAAACTTGGACTAGAATACCCTATGTTGAGTCAGAAAGCCGTGAAACTACTCTTTCCATTCCCTCTCACATATTTATGCGAAACTGCATTCTCAATACCCACCACTACGTAAAATAAATCAAGAAATCGTATGGACGCCTCTGCTACTATGAGAGTTTCCCTTTCTCCAATAGAGCTCAGAATCAGCGAACTTGTCCGCCAATGCCAAGCACAACGATCACATTAAGTAAATACGTAAGGCATCAGTTATTTTTTTAATAAATATTTGTTACTGCAAAATTTTCATAATTTTTGTTGACATTTTTAAAATTTGAAATTGATACCTGAAAGTTCACAAATTTTAATATTATTAAATTATAATTAATATTATTTTGCCGAGGAATGGAAAAAATAAAAACTACCATTGATTTCCAGATTATACCTAAAAATGTTGATAAAGAAACCAGCATGAAGCCAATACAGGAAGACCGGAAGTCGTTATTTTCAACATAGTTATTTCGAAGAGTGACCCAAATGTCTCTTTAGTTTGTAATTATTTGTAAATGTTATAAATATTTTATTAATTGTTTTAATCATTTTTAAGGGTATTATTATAATTATGAAAGTTAGGGTCGCCAAGTTTCCTTATTATGGCCCTAGGTGGGCCGCGGGAAATTTCTTGAAGTTGAAATGGGCCGTGTTATCAAAAAGGTTGAGAACCACTGCTCTAGAGAATTGCGCTGCGTTATTGTAAAAAAAAAGCCCCTTTGAGAGAAAGCCGAGTTGACATTTCAATTTTGCGATGATATATTTTACATGGATCATTCTCTTTAAAAGACCCATAAAAAGGAAATCTTAAGTGTTTATTCAATAAAATATATGCAAAAAATATTTCCGAGGGGATAAATTGAAAGTATTTTCAGTTAATTAAATAGCACTCGCATTTATATTAACATAGATGTAGTTACGAGTAAAAATCTAATAATATTTTTATGCACATATTTACCGTAGTTCATAGAGAGTTACTTATTCGTAACCGAAAGGGATAATTTAATTATTAAAATATTTTGAGCCTAATACAAAAAATAAATCATCGATTTTTCTCTGCCACTAAAACCATCTGAAGAAAATAATATAGCCGTGCCTAATATTTCATTAGGTTATCAAGTTTTTCATTAAACAGAAGCTTATTTTTAAAATTCGTAACAAAATAACTAATAATATATCTTCGCGACGCTTATAATTTGGCTTTGTCAACAAGTTTGCCAAATATAAACCTCTAAAGCCCATGCACAAAAAATAGAGCAATATAGCGAGAAATATTCCCTCTACAAATATTTACGGATCGTGGGGCTCCATTTGTGAAAGCGCAACATCCCCCTATGGCGCCTTATAGATGCTCCACCTCCTCAGGATTATTCGGCACTACAACCTCCCTATCCTTCACTCTCTCCCTCTCCTTTCCCCCTTTATAACCTCATCTTCTCTCCTTACACTCCTTATTCCTCTTTGGCACTCATCTTCCTCCTTTCCACGGCGCTTCTTACTCCTCCCTCTTCTCACAATCCCTCCTCCAACCCCCCCCCCCCCCTCCTCTCTCTGTTTTTTTTCGCTTTACAGACACTCGCAGCCGAGTACTAAAAGACTGCTTATGTAGGGCGCGGGGCATTTTACGGCGCAGTCAAATGGCGTGTTATAGTTTTAAGCGGCGTCGCACACAGCTCCGGAGGGTTTATGAGCGAGGGAATGCACGCGAAGAAAATTCGCCGTTCAGCGTGTTGACAGCAGATTTGAAGCACTTTCGCGTGTGAGTGCGGGTGTGTGTTTTGCCTGTGCCTGTGTGTGTGGTGTGAGAATCTCTGGCGTAGAAACGCGAAAGAGGCGTTGTCTCTTGATGGTTTTTTCTCTTCATTAAAAGTGAAAGGGTTGTTTTCTGCGTCTATCACCTGCAAAATTCATTTCGAGTATTCCTAATGGCAGCGTTACGTAGCGTGTCCAGTAGATGCTGTGATGGGCTATTTCACTAGGACAGATAGAGGCATCATGTGTTTTCTGAGGCTAACATTTCTTTTTCCCCGGACGTATATTGAATTATTTCGGGTAACTGCTTTTTAAGTTCTGAAAGCGGCGTTTCTATTGTGCGTATGCGGTCTATATTTCATGGAGGAAAGTTATTGCACATTCTGAAAGAAGAAACGTATGCGCGAGATTTTTCCGCAGACATTCCGTGCCTAGATCTAATTATGGTCCACAAGAATGAATTTCAGCAGATATTACCTCATTTTAGATCGATTGTAAGAATAAAAGAAACGGAAAGGAAAATAAAAGGGCCTTGATATAAAAGTGGTTCTAAAATTAACAATTTTAAGAGCGAACTAATCAATCACCTCATATACAATCTTCAGAGCTACTAAATGTATATGCATATATGTATCTTTATGAGTACATATGTATTTATGTATATGTATCGTATGTGTGCGTGTGTAAATATTGCATTGAAAAGAATGGTTTAACTTTGCTACTGGAAATTCACATACTGCATTTATGGCCAAAAGAACTTCGGTGTAATTACCTGTATTTACTCCAATTATTAAAAGTTCACTAAAAGACAGAAACCATCGTTTACTTAATTTTTCAAAGGTAAACAGCATTAAACGAAGTCTCAATGTTTCAAGTTACTTTATAAATTGATTTAATGCTTTTTATTATATACTATCCGAATATAGACTCAACTTAATTTAGACTCGAGGAAGAATTTATTTTATAATTTTAAAAATTTTTATTTATACTCAATAATCTGCTTCTGTTCTGCCGAAGAAATGCTAACGTGCTTATTTCCCTTTGAAATTTATTTATCAGCATCACAAAGATACCTCAACAAGCGTTATACCTTAAAGCTCATTCCACGTCACAGAGAGATGGGAAGAATGAATAATTAGGCAGACTAATGGACGACCAGGGAGACAGTTGGGGAAGAAGGTGGGAGGGGAAGATGTTGCCCCCAATCAACAGCCTCGAGGATTAATTGGAAGACGAAAACCTTACTTATAATCATGAAATCCCGGCTCTGTCTCCTCAACTCATATTAAAAATTCCATCTCCAGGAATAAAATACATTCCGTGATCCTCCGCCAAATCGGACAAAACAACCAAATACAGATGACGTCGCAGAAATACGTCCGGTAATTAATGAGGAGAAGAGAGTGTTGGAAATTTTTCGACTCATTCTTTACGCCATTCTCCTTCAAATCGATGTATAAGTATTTTTTGCTCCCTTTTCCCTTAATGTTTTTTTTTCTCTCTCTCTCTCTCTCTTCTTTTCCTCTCTAAAAAAAAACAAATTTGGGAGGAAAAAGGAAGAAAACCACCAACGCTCTCATTCGCGCCGATAATGAGCGGTTTCATGAGCCGATAACCGATTATTTCTTTTTTCGCTCTTTGCCTCCTCGGATCTCTCTTTTTTCCCTCTCTCTCTCTTTATCCCCCTCCCCTCCATATTTCTCCCCTTTAACTCCTTTCCCACCTTTTCCTTCGCTTGAGAGACCTTTTTTCTTTCTTCCCCACTCTTTAACTCCCCTCTTATCTTTCTTTCAAACTCATCCTTTCCCCCTATCCCGCGCTACCTCGTTGCCGCGTAACCACGCCTTTAACCTCATACTGAGACCACTCCTCGCCACCTCTCCTCTCTCTCTACAACTCCCAAACTCTTGTCTCTCCTACCCTTCTTGATTAATCCACGCTCTTTACTACATTCCTGTAAACTTTTTCTCTCCTTATAATTCACTTCCTCTCTCCTTTTCCTCGCTCTGCTTCCTCCCCTTAGGCATATATGCCAATCCAGAAAGGAGGGAGGGAGAGAGAGAGCGGGAGGAGAGGATATAAGGAGTTGAAATTTGAGATGAAGCAGAAAGTAAAAGGGGAGTGAGGAACCCCATTCGCCCACTCCTGCTGCCTCCGTCACTTCGGTCTGACGACGAAAGTTGCCAATTGCGCTGACATCTGTTGGCAATTGGAGAAATAGCTTTCGTGAGTGAAAGGGACGAACAACTATGTACTTCGGAAAAAATGTTTCCGCAGAATTGGATTTCTTGCCGCAGAAGCAAGCTACTTCGGCCCCTTTTCCTTGTTTTCACATTCCAAGCGGATTATCAAGTTGAGATAATAAAGGAGGCAAGTGTCCTCGATTTCTTCTAACAGTGTTGGATTCAAGCATTATACCAGGGGTGGGCAAACTTTTCTGCATGGCGGGCCGCATCGGTGTTTGCGAATTCTTCAGCGGGCCACATTGAAAGATGCCAATGCTTAGGCGGGCCAGAGTAGAGTTTAAATCGGAAATTGCTTAGATTCTTAGGCATCATACATAAGTGAAAAACAAGCACAAACAAGGATTGTAGGGCTAAATTTTCAAAAATAAAGGTTTTATTGTCATAGTTTTACCAAAAGTAATATAAAATTGTGTTAAATTTTACAGATTGCTTTTTCACCAAAGCTTCGCGGGCCACGTTAAATGCTCTCGAGGGCCACATATGGCCCGCGGGCCACGGTTTGCCCACCCCTGCATTATACTGTATTCCGTAGGTTCTTCTTCCGTCTACTTATGTTGCTGAGGCTTTAACAAGCAAAGTTGTTTTGTTCTCATAACCATTCCCTCATTTAAATCCATCAAAATCCTTTTCCTCTTCCTGTCTCTTTCTTAGAAACCATTCCGTTTTTTTTTCTGACGTCCCACTGTGTTTCCAAATTCGACCCAACCTCTTCCTTATTATTCTAATAGCTTCTCGTATTTTATTTTCCTTATTCTAACTAACTTCCTCTTGTCTGCGCGAAATTTGCATCTCATAATCTTCCATTCTTTCCATTTGATTTCTCATAGCACGCGTCTTGCATCTAAGAGTCGCCACACTGCAAGTCGGCGATTTCACGAATATCATTTTATGGCCTCTTCCTGTTTCTATTCTCGTTATTTTCTCTTTGGTGACCTAACATCCTGTTGATGAACCATTTCTCTTCAATAACTGCAAAAAAAACAGTTGCGAAAACGAGACGCGCATTTCGACTACATAGCAGCCGCTATCGACGGTGATTCACTGACAGCAGGTTCCAAAATGAAATTGATTGGTACGTGTGCACAATCGGTGAATCACCATTGACGGCGGCCGCTTTGTCATTGGGCGCACATCTTTTCTCAGTTTAATTTTAGCATTAACCTTTCACGATTACCTACCATACCGAGTCAAAACACTACGCGGTTAAATAAAATATTCGACGCTTTGATATGTGATACAAAAAATCACACGTCGAAACGACTTCAAAAGCACGATTGTGCTCAAAATGTTATTTCTACCATTAAGCAGCTTATCGTGGGATCGACAACAATAATTCCCATTTTTTTAAATTACAGCTTAAATATCGCCAACATGACTGACTGATTGTGAGACCATAAGTAAATACTTGATACCATTTTAATCACCAACCTCGAACTGAAGCGTATTTTATTTTGCCGCTATTTTGTTAGTATTCTTTACTTTCTCATATACGAAGTATATTGAGAAAGTATTGTAATCGCGAAAAAATTCGGTCTCGAGATTTTGACGGAAATATACGTTTTAGGTGTAGCTGAGTCCGAAAAAGTGGTTTTCACAATGCCGTCTGTCTGTTATTTTATTTATTTATTGCTTAACGGGCGCTAGCCCTTGTACAAGGTTTGATAAAATTTAAATGTTGATAAAAACAACTGAACAGTTGAAGTACAAAATAAAAACATATCAATACACATAGAAAGAAAAAATAAAAACGCGTCATAAAACTACATAACCTATAAGGATAATTATTGGAAGTATAAAAACACATAAAACTGCATAAAATATAAGGATAATTATTACAATTACATTAACTGCAAACATATAAAAATAATATAGTTACAAAAAGTTATACTTGAACGCAGCTTACATAAAAGCGTTATAATGGAAAATGGAATTAAAAAATTTATATTTATATGTAATGAAATATACAATTAAAGATTTAAAAATACTATATCCTCTGGTAATTAAACATGTCAACAAACACAGTAAAAAAAGATGGCCTAAACAGTAGAGAAAAAATGAATTAAATCTCGCACTTAGGCATTTTATCATACAGAGCTTTGAAGAAATAGTTGACATTTCTTAATAATTAAGGGTAGTTTATTCTACGCATTTTTAACAACAATTTGATTTTCTCAAAAACGGCTACAACGATTTTCATCAAATTTCGTACAGTTACTTGAGTTTACGTCTTCAATAATACCAAATAGTTCATATTACTCAAAAGATGAATATAAGGCTAGTTTATTCTGGGCAACTTTAAAAATAATTTCATTTTCTCAAAAACGGCTCCAACGATTTTGATAAAATTTCGTACCGTTACTTGAGTATACGTCTGCAATAATACTACATACTTCACATTTCTCAAAAAATGAATATAAGGCTAGTTTATTCTTGGGCAACTTTAACAAAAATTGGATTTTCTAAAAACCGGCTCATACGATTTTCATTTTCTAAAGATAACTAAACGACGCATTAGTATATGAGAAAGTCTGTACGGTGTATGTTGTACCAATTTTTTTTTCATTTTCATCGAGCCTCGTCGTCACGACGATGGCATTATAGCGTGGAGTGAAGCCGTGTTTGCGATAACTGAGGAAGTTTGCGGCCGCCTGGGTTTTGGTATCTCCCACCATGAAAATATTTCCGCCGCCTCTCAAATGGGCCTCTTTCACCGCGGCCTAGTTGCGAGACTACTCGCTAGCAACTTCTTCAGAGTCACAATGATCCTGCGATGATGTCTCCGCAATTTCGTATAAGCGTTATAACGTCGGTACGTACTGGAAGACGTTCGGACAAAGAGAAAGGGGAGGTGCAAAAAGGAAGCGGTCGCACGAAAACTTCGCTGCGGCGGCGGTCGTATCGTTGGACGGTCTCGAGTCGCGCTTGCACGTTGCAAGTTCGGACTCCTTTGACGCGGCTCGGTAACGGTCACGTGACCTGTTTCTCCGCGTTCCCATCTCTGTCCTCCTTTCTTTGCCTCTCTATATCTTCCATTGTAAAAGGTTATCACTCCCATCTGACTTAGAAAATAAGGTCGATTGAAGCCACTCGCTCCATAGGTACAAGACGGTAAAGCCTAAAAGAGATTCACCAAAAATATAAGACTTAAAAAAAGTGCTGAATCTACCGAACGTTTTTTTCCCACCGTCCTCGTTTATTTTTATTTTTTTACGGCAAAGACTCGCAAGAATGTCATTCAACGTAAGCACCCTCATGATCCCTACACATTTTGTTCCACCCAAAAAGAGGACACGTCAAAGATTATCTTTGGACGAAAAATATCTCCTGCTTCCCTCTTCTCGTAGCTCTTGCGGAGTTAAATCCACAAAGAAAGAAAGGGTCTTTGCGTGGGTTGGCCGCGGTACGTGTCCCGGCCTCATTCTTTTCGCATTGTCTCCGTCTTCGCTCGATTCGTCCTATCTTTTTCAGAGTACATAATTAGTTTCTCGCATAACTTATCAAAGTGCACTTAATACCTTTCTGATAAAGCGTAACTCGGTGGATGCATTTCTCGAAGAAAAATTATATTCCTCGTTTAAAAAATAAAAGGCTGGATTTGACTCCAATATTGAAGGATTGAAGTGTTGTTATTTTTTAAAAAAATATGGTGATTGGGCTCGATAAATTAACCATAAGTCCCTCCAATGTCCGCAAAAAGGTTTGAAAAACCAGATATGAATTCCTGCTAAAAAAATCATCCGTCATCAGTGGTGATCCACCGATAGTATTTATATTTAATAAAAAAAACAAATTTACCGGCTCTCAAAACGTGCGTCTGGGTTCTCCATTATTTTTTCTGGCAATTGCTATGACACAGCTTGTCAGCTTGATTTCAATGAATAATTCCCTAATGAAATTTGGATGTTTTTGGTAGAATTTTTAGCCTGAGTATAACTAGTCTTTGCATTTTAACCTCTATAGATGTTGTAAGAAGAACTGATTTTTATTCACGTAAAAATGTTTGTATTTTATCGAACGTAAGAGAGAGTCGGTTGGTAAATAGAAGTTAGGATGAAATTGAGACGATTTCCACAGTAAGTGGAAATGTATCATGGTTATTTATCTATTTCAAACTAATTTTTGTAAATCGAACAATTACGAAAAGGGATATAAAGATGCGGTTAATTGCTATAAAATATAATATATACATGTTTATACTCATATGCATATTTTTATAATAATATATACTATGAAAATTTACAACAAAAGCCAAATTTGCATAATAAAACTTGGTAAATCGTTCAAAATTATGGCCAATCCTAATATACTAATCTCTTTTAATTTTCCGTTCGCCAACCAATCTGCTGACTTTTTCGTTGTTATTACGGAGCAAATATTTCAGAGGAAAAAATGAAATTCATTTTTCCTGACTGGCTCGAGCGCCACATTCCACGTTTGACGAATTAAACATATTGGATGACGCATCTAAAAAGAAAGACATAAACAATCCCGAGATCGCTACCAAAATTTCAGCCAATCGGCTGCGAAGCCTTCACAAAGACGCTCCCACGGGAAAATACGTGAAAAGATAATTTGTGCTTCTCACCGGTAGGTATAACCCGTCGTGCGTGCAATCTCAATATCTTCAGCGCTTGGTCAAAGGGAGAGAGGAACGCATGCAGATAGAATGAGAGAGTATGAGGATGAGGGAGAAAAGATGGGGCAGAAAGGATGAGAGAGAGAGAGGAGGGAGAGAAAGAACGAGGGAAAGAGAGTGTGATGGAATAGATACGACGTGGTCCCTCCGCTTTATCAAAGCAAGCCGCATCCCCCGCACCCATGGCCATGATGGGGTTTCCATGGTTACCATCTAAATAAATCTTGGATTAAGAGAGGTGGAGAGTCGTATTTTATATGGGCGTCCATTTTTGTTTATGTTACGTCGTGATCACATCGATTTTATTTTTTTTAAAGCAGGGAATCTGAGGATCAGTAGGTCGTATCTAACGCAAATATTATGTTAACTCGCTCACCCGGAAATAAACCGATATCCGGCAAAATCCTCGCCGTGCACAGTCTTAACACTTTTGGACGTTCTTGACACACGGTGGATCTTTTTAAAAAAAAGAAATGAAATAACAAGGGCTCGCGTATTGAAATTACCTCTTGTTTCAGTCGTTCAAAGCGCACCTCTCGAAGAAAAAAAAGCGTTCGCCCTAATTATTATTTGCGGAACCTGGAAGATTTTTACTTCGTGAATAGCACAGAGGACCGAGGATGAATGAAGGGTTGCGTAAAATACGAGAAAAACGAGATTCCGGTTTGGGATTTTGAGACTGAAGTGGCTCGAGTGGAGATAGCCAAGGCGAGAGAACAAAGTAAACAAACACTCGCCTTCTTTAGTTTATTTTATTTTTTATATCCTGAAGAATAACAACTGCGAGTGGTACGGACCTTGCATATCGCCCAACGCATATTTAAGAAAACAAGAGGGATGGAAGAGGAACGAGGAATAAAGCGAAGACGTTGATTAAAGCGTAGAGAAAAACACGCTCCCGATAGTTTTCGGGTTACGTACCTTTCAAAACGACGGAGTCCACGCCGTTCGGGGATGAGACATCCACGGCGGTAAAGCCGCGCGAACATGTCTAGAAAGGATGGCCGAGGATAACGAGGAAACGCCGAGGAACTCGACGGAAAGGGCTCTTCTCCCTTTGAAATTCAAAGGAGGTGAGGTTGAGCAGTTGTAACGGAGGAGTGTAGATGCAGAAACTGAGTTGAGTTGGGAATGAGGGAGGCAGGGGAGGTAGTTGGATAGATTACCACAGGAGAGAATGGATCGAGTACCCAGAAGTTATAGAGCCACTTCCAAGAGGCCTACTCAATCCCTTGGAGTTGCATGAGGATAGCTCAAGAGAAGTGGACACTTGAGGGAACCGCACCGGCGTCATAATGGCACTCGTACGAATCATTTGGTGTGTTTATGATCTTAATGATATTAATAGGAAAATTATGAATCTAAAAAACATAACATCGTTTTATATATATACCTATTAACAGGCGATATAACATCGTTTTATATATATATACCTATTAACAGGCGATCGTTTTTCCATTGAATACCATGCTGCGGATATAACTGCGAGAGGAATACGTACAACTTTACCTTACAAACTGCAAATGTTTGAAGAAGTCGACTGTTAATTTGGCATTGGATATTCGAAATTCGAATTCCACATATTAAGACAGATACGGAATACGGAAAAATTGTTGAAAAGAGAAACTAGAAACTTTCCCCTTTGGCGGCAGGACCAAATGAGAAAGGAAAAAGATTAATAACTATGTAAAATTTTTATATATATACACACATATGAATAAAATAATATGCTATATATATATATATATATAAAAGATGCATATTTTAAGTGAAGTAACGTAAGCGTAGGACGAGTCAGGTAGGGATGAGGTACCGTCTGTGTAAAAAACATGTGGAAAGACGTGTTTGTACAAGATAGTTTTTGGGCTCGTTTCTTGTGTGCTGGGTGAGTAAGTGAGTACGCTCGCGCCAGCGTGTGTGCGCACGAGCGGAAAGGTTACATTTAAGCAAAAAAAAACACCTTTTATTTGTGCTTCTTCAGTCGCTTTATTTCTCAGGAATCGATCTATACGAATCTAAGAAGGATTATTTTCATCACTACAAGGATTTTTCACCTCCTGCCTCGAGGGCTTTATTCGACTTGCGTTTGATGTAAAACTCGGCATAGAATAAGAGGTCACCCTATTCTGTCGAACTCCATGGAATAACAAAAATAGCGCCGAGTATAACAAAATGCACACGTCTGAGCATTTCTGCCTACGTCTCCATCGAAGAGGAAATTTTCATTATCACCGTCGTATAAGTGCAACTTCGATGATTGCGAAAAAATCCTCCTCACTTTGATATTTTGGCTATGCACGTCACTTATTTGTGCTCATCCCGTAGCGGATTTGTACATTGAAAGAGCAAACATGCATATAGGAGGAGCTTAACATGCTTTTAACGCTATTAAAACGTTGCACGCCAAAGGATTTCACACACCTGTTATTCCATTACCAAAACGACTTTGAGAATATAGGTTTAAGTTGACACGGGAGTGTAAACTCAGTCTGAGATCACTGTAATAAATTGGAAATACCACACTGCGTCATGGTTTTTGTTACTCTTACTGTGTTAACATTTTGAATGAGCTTTCGGTAATTACAAAGAAGTGCTCCTAGAAATGTAAATATTTCTCCCTTGTGAGATGAGACTCAGCTACGATTTATTTTACTTCCTGAATATCAGATTAAGAGAAGACTGAAGATGTGAAAATTTCATTCAAGTAAAAGTAACACAGTAGGTTTAGTAAAGAAACGAGCATAAAGTGATTGAAGACTTCCAAGGAAATATCATTCAATGTGTCTGCAATCCTGATTTAAAACTAAGGAAACTATACACATTGAGACCATTGAAGATAGGGCGTTTGCTACTTATCGCAAAACTGTAAGACGATTTCTAAAAAGAAAACATAAAGAGTCTTTCACTCTCCTCCGTGATTCACAATCGATTATAATTATATATCTGACATAGCGATCCCTAAAAATTTCACGCCCACATGGGTTGAAATTTTTCATACAAATACGTTTTTCATCACTCAGCGGAAAATCTATTATTTAAATTTATAATGCACATACGAGCCTCTACAACTAAAACTTGACGAAAAAATCCATTCTCTGAAAGCTAAATAAAAAAAATGCAGAATGATTGAGCACTGACTTTGATGCTCCCTATAAAGGGAGACACGCTCCAAGTACCCAAAGACATCCTATTACCATGCATTTAATTAAATGGAGTCTATATTTTTTGGTTTATCGAACTGCTCTGAACAAGGAAAAAACGTGCATTTAATCAATCCCGAAATACAAGCTCGAAAAAATACGTAACCAGATCAAAGGGTAATCCGATGAAAATTTCCCGCCATCTCCATTTCGTGTTCCGATGTTTTTTTAATTCCCCGTCACGCATCACACGGTCGTGCATAGTCACGCTCCTCTCACCCAATAATTTGGGCGCAAGCACTCGCTCATACTTAAAATGACGCAAAGACTCGTTCGCCTGTAATTTATTTTTCATTCCGCAGTTCCATAACTCCGTAGGACGAGTTTAACAAGAAAGATAAAGAATCCCTTCCTCGCGCGAGTTAAAAAAAGTATAAATCGAGTAGGCCTATCCTAGATGAAGCGAGAAGAAGTTTTCTGTGAAATATCCAATTTTTTAATGGACACATTGATGTAATAGAATTCAAGTATTTGTTAATATCAAGAGACTGCACCGTCCTTGTGTTCGCAAGAAATAGGAGCATTTTTCTCTCTCGCCAAATTTTTTTAAAAAAACCTTTACTGTACTTTACCTATGAGTAATACAAAAAGTTTAAAATCTCTGAAGTGTTTTTGTCCATTAGCGGAAGCACCTTCGTTATCATATAAGTTCCCTGGCTCCTATTTTAAAGGTCGGATTTTCGCCTTCACGATGCGTCTGTTTTTCGCTCAAATCGATAGCTTTTAATTAAGTATAAACACACCCAGCCCCAAACCTTTTCCCCATACTTTCAACCCCTTTCCTTCTTCTCTTCCCCTCACGAGAAGACTGTTAGCTTCTCTTGACAGAGAAAACAAGTGGAAATTTTGTGTGGGCATCTCCCTCGCTCTCTTCTCACCCCCCCCCCCTTTCTTCTTTTTTCTTCTTTTTCACGCCCCACGCGGCGAGGCACACGCCCTCTACTCATCTCCCCCATCCCACTAAAACTTCTCCGCTTCACGGTTATCTACATAGTGCCTCTTTAAAAGGCTTGACGACGCGGACGGGAAAATTATCGGAAAATTTGCAAACGGCCGTCTGAGGTCGATTGAGTATTGGAATCGACTGATCGGTCGGCAAGCCAAGCGCTATAATGTCAAAGGACGGTTCGCTTCCCACGGATGAGGACTACCGCAAACGCAGCGGGAAATGGTTTTTTTTTTAAATATGCATTTTAACAAAAGCCTGGTGGTTTTCCTTTGATAAATATGAGCTTTTCTCGCCAATGCGGGCTACGGATTTTTTATTTAATAAATCGCGTTTGATTTCAAATAAGAATATCACTTTTATTTTTTGTCGCTTTTAGAATGTACTTTTTCGGTACATTCTCTATAAGTCGAACTCCCTCAATCCGAATTTTTTATAACTCGAAGGGGATGCTTCTTTCTACGTTTGGGTTATGAAACCACAAGTTTATGACATAGAAAGGTGGTGTGTATAATTTTATCAACATTGTGAGATCAATACCGATATTTTTACAAAGTGGTACACAGTGCAGCTCTTTTATTTTCGTCACGAAATAGAGGAAATCAGTTGAATTACATGATTCTGAGAACTTTGTTTCAACACATGGTGTATTCGTTTATGACCATCGATTTTTTAAAAATATGTTTTACTTGTATACATCAGGTACCAATTTAGATTTTAATACACTGCGTACATAAAATAGGCAGAGAATAGGATTCAGGAATCAGAATCTCCTCATAGTGAATGGTTAAAAGCAAAATCTTTTAATATTTACCACTTATGCTCTCCCGAATTTCAATAAAGACTATAGAAAACGTTTTTCTCACATATCGTGAGTTACAGCGTGTTGTGCGTCCACGATAATCACATTTTTACGCTACCATTTACTTTTTACTAAACATCCGTCAACGATATGGTCGACTATATTGCGGCTTTTGTCTTTAAAATATTCTGCCTTTTCTCATTTTATAAAATCAACTGATATTATACAATACTGGAAACAGCCGTCGATAATACAGATATAATTGAGTACTTTTGCCATAAAGTTGGGTCGAAAAAAAGAAACGAGGCGCAGATAACGGATCGAATTTTTGTTCGCTCCAGCGCAACCGGAGGGACATTCTTTCGCAATTTTACCCGCGGTCATAACCTCCCGAATACCTCCTGCACTGCACTCCGCTTTCGTGAGGGGAGGAGAGACTCCAAACCAAACCGAATTGCGGCATATACGAGGGTTGATGAAAAAGTATCCAGACTGAGTTAATATCTCCGAGACATGTTTGTTTCACAGCTTCAGCCTGGATACTTTTTGATCAACCCTCGTTAGTATCTGAGCGGCAGCTAAAACAATTAGACTTCAGAGTAGGGTCAGTGCGGTAGGGACGGAACTAGGGAAACACACAGGGGGGGGGGGGGATAAGGAGCCGGGTAGATAAAAAGAGGAAGAGAAAGAGAGAGAGAATTGAAGACAAAGGAGAAAAGTGAATGATAATGGCAGAGTGGCAGGTGACGAGAAGAAGTTTTAACGAGAGGGGAGAGAGAAAATGGGAAAAAGAGAAGAACGCAGAGCGAAGAGAGATAAAGAGGAGAGAGACAGCGTGACAGCAAAAGAATGAGAAAGGGGGGAAGAGATATGGAGGGAGCGAGAGAGATAGAGGGGGAAGAGAGATGGAGGGGGAAGAGAGATGGAGGGGGGAAGAGAGATGCAGAGGAGAAGAGAGACGGAGGGGGAAGAGATATGGATGAGGGAAGATGGATGGAGGGATAAAAGAGAGAGGGGGTAAGGGAGATGGAGGGGGAAGAGAGATGGAGGGGGGAAGAGAGATGGAGGGGGGAAGAGAGACGGATGGGGAAGAGATATGTAGGAGGGAAGAGGTATGGAGGGGAAAGAGAGAGAGAGGGGGGGAGTAAGGGAGATGGAGGGGAAAGGAGGAAGTTTTCAGCGGTGGCCTACTTCAAACATCCAGTGTATGTAGAGTGGACTTAAAGGCTATGCCTACTCCTATCCCTCAACGTACCCACTGACTAAGGGATAATAGAAAGTCCTGAAGGTGCTGCCGAAGGAGAAGGGAACGAGAGGGATTGGGGGGGGGGGGAAATCGTGGGAGGAAAGATAAGAAAGAGAAAGGCAGAGAGGGGAGGGAAGATAGGAGAGGAGGTATGCGGCTTAAGGGAGAGGAATAGGGTGAAGAGCGAGGCAGGAAGGGTTCGAGAATAGATGAAAGAGAGATAGAGGAAGAGAGCGGAAGATGGAGGAGAGACAAATGTAGTTGGAATAGTTGGATACAGATGTGGTTGCTAGGGAACGAGATAACACGTAACCGGAATACTAGAAAAAACAAACGAACGAAAGACCACAGTTACTCTTTCGATATCGATCCCATGCGGTGGCTTGAACTCCAAACTGCCTTTAAATTACCGCACAGGTTGCCGGCGAACATTTCTTTCTCTATTCGTCGAGGGCACACCAAGCGAAGCGCGTTTTGTCGTACACGCCTGACATTCGACAAAATTTCGTTGTGCAAGCTAAGGGGAAAGAAATGGTCACAAAATTTGTCTTCGCTTTCCCGGTTGTATAATTGTGAATGAAAGCTTTGTATACGTTACATAAAATCAAAAATACAAATTGCTTAAATTATAGTTGAAATTATTCACTGTGAAATTGTTCCTTGTCACTAAAATGATATTTATTACCCTGCATCAACGGCTGTTTGCTTATTACTTGATCTTGTTAGTTATATAATCTAAATTCTGCGCGGAGTAGTTATCAAAATGTACATTGTTGGGAGGCATGTGTTCAAGCGGTCAAGGTGAGCGTGGCCTTTACCCACGTCTTCAGGTCCATTTATAACCGAAAATATTGATGGCTTTGTTACAGACGGAGAGACCGAAATGTTGAGCACGTCTACCGTGTTAGAAACTAATTGCTACAAGCAACCAGTGGCATTTCATTCAGACGCTTGGTTCGAAAAAATATTATCGCGCAAATATCTCCAGTCAAACCAAATCATAAATTCTCTCCATTAGGGTATTTTGCTCGAAATATATTTACATAGCCATAATCTGTCTGATACCAGCAATACGTATCCCGGGAAGCCATGCTCACAACATCGTGGATTTTGCGGCAATGTAGGTCACCGTATTGCATTTCATGAACATTATCTGTAGTATGTTCGCCGATTCCAATTTGGCTTTTGACTTTTATGTCCAACCGTACGTTTTTACTTCCATTCAAAACCGAGTGTAGGATGCATTACGCTTGTAGTTACATCAAAGAATGCATTGTGTATTCATTATATCCCCGCCACCGTCAACACGTGATGCATAAAAAAGAACCAAACTCTTTGCTGTAATAGATGGCTCACAGGAGCATCTACGACCCAGTCGTGTATCTGGTTATTTCCCTTGGGAACATATGTGATCCATCCCTCGTTTTCGCTCGGTTTACCAGATTCTATTAGATTTCAAATCCGTTTCGTTTTTTCTCTTTGTGATGATTATTTTACGGTGAGCCCTTTACAGTTCTCTACCTTTATTATTCTTGCATAGCCACTGGATTCGAAAAAATGTTCCTCTCCGTTTGTTATGGGTTCAATTTTTAAAAGGCATCAAAGTTGCCTACATCTCTATGTTTCGGGGACCTTTTCTATTATTTCAGCATTTTTTCCGAAAAGTAGTTGCGTACATTACCCTAGACTGAATACGTATTTTGCAGAATTTATTTTTTCCCGCAATTCACATTTTCTGGCCATAAATCTCCTGACTCTATTTTGTTAAAGACTTATACTTGTTATAAGTTGTAGTGCGATATTATAGCTTAATTAGTACAAAATAATACTCTTTGATCATAAAGCGATACTTAACCTTTTTCGCTAGTATTATGTTCTAATAACACCTTAACCACTTCACTATGAAATATGTAGGAACTGAAATGAAAATCGCCCCACACAGCAAATGACATTGCTGGAAACAGTGGCGCAACTAATGTTTATTTTTATATAGCAACAGTAACCTCTACAACACTTTAGATTTTAATCTCTAAATCAGGATTCGTTAGCTATTTCCTTAAAAACAACCATAACTCAAGAGTTCTATATGTACCATTAAATCAAATAATTCTAATTTTAGCTCCTATAAGAAATTTGTTTTGTAGTTCCTTTCGATCTATAAAATAATATATGTATTTGTTTCTTTGGAAATTTCAGTCTATAGTATCATAGAGCTTATTGAGGAAATGAAGTATCTGCTACATTCAATTAATTATGATGGACACATCGATTTCTGTGGTGAAAACCTACTACATTTTATTTAAATAGTCTCGGAACATTTCTTATTGTTAGCGCAATTTCTTTTAAATACACTCAGTCCACCCAGCAATAGGATATACGCTTTTATCTCTTCCTTGACTGTAAAATTATCAACTAGATCATCATCCTTCCGTTGCTCTTAAATTTCATGGTCACATAAACCATGATTACTTTGTCAGGTGTGACAAACTTTCTCTGAAATGCAGTTTTCCTAACACTAGAAGAAAGCCATTTCATCATAACCGTCTTCGTATATTTCACGAGCGTCAGTTATTTGTTATGGGTGATATTTTGTTGCGTGTAATTCCAGCCCCGACGCGCTGCCTCGAAACGGAATTTCCACCGATCAAATCTGAAGTTTAAATGACGGGAACGCCCGGCGTAATGGAACACGAAAAATGCTTTCTTCATTAAGAGGAGAGAAGGGGACCGGAATGAGAGAAGACAGGGAGAAAATTGATTGAGTGAAATAAAAAAAGGAAGGAAGAAAAATGGGAGATGGATTGAAGATGAAAGCTGGCGAACGCAAGGGAGATGTAGGGAGAGGGGGAAGAGAAAGGGAGATGTAGGGGGAGAAAGGAGGGGACTAAAGAGAGAGAGGGGGAGGGGAGGGAAATTGGGAGAGATTAACAAAGGGGAGGTGGGTGAGATGAGGGAGAGGGGATTGGGTGAGATTGAGAGAAAGATAAATGATGATCCAGGGGAAGAAAATGGGAAAAGTCGACCGCGCGGAAGGCAACAGTTGTATTTACTAACAATAAGACATAAACACATCCCACGAGATCTCCTTGCAACAACTGGAGATTAATTTCGCCTGCTAAGAGTATTAGGACTACGGCAACCATGGAAACGGTAACGGCACGCTGCGACAGCTGACATTTAATAACGCGATTCTTGGCACGCCCTCCATCTTCGGTTATTACCCTGACAACTTCACTCAGATTTGAAAATTAAAGATAAAAAGTTAAGCCGCCGGGCCATTAAAAAAAAACAGCTCTGGTCCAGCTTGTGTGCAAATTTCAATTTTCCCGAAGATTTTTCCGACGATATTAATGCCGACGAATATCAAAGTACTCACTATAACTATTAATTAATCACCGTTTTCATCCTTTTGGTGGCTCATCGGGCAACCTCTCATTTTTTTTTTTTACAAACTAATGCTTTTTATTCTTTCGAAAATCTGATTCGCCTCTCGATCATCCGGAGGCTTTTTTGGTTTTGTAAACACATTACAAAAAAAAGTGAAAAAATATGGTTAAGATTCCATAAAAATAAATCCCGATATATTCTGGCGAGGCTAACGTTACGGAAAAAGTCCGGTATTTGCGGATTAAGAGCTGAAAATCCTGATTTTTAACCGTCTCTATATATGTATTTCAGTAGCGCATAAAAAGAAGAAATCGCGATAAAACGAAGAAAAAAAGTCTTTCACCTCGCTTCCGTTATATTAATTTCATGCTCGATATTTCTTCCTCGCGCTGGAACTTGCCAAGTCGCGCATTATAAGCGGCAAAATGGCGTAACACGAATCGAGCAATCCAGGAAAATAAAAAACGTACACCCACATGGCGCATTTTTTTTAGGGGAAACGGCGCGAAGAGAAAGGGGAAAAAGACTCCCCAGAATTTCTTCCGCGGTGTAAACTGGAATGATTTCCCTTCTAATCCGTCAGTTTTAATTAAAGCGGTGAAAATTGATTCCTAACGCGAATAGAGTCGTAGTGTTCGACCAAGTTCCGAACTCGTCAATTTTTATTAAAAGGAATAATGTGAATTTTATAAGAGTTGCAACAAAAATTTAAAATAGGTTTTGGATGTTGCGGATGCTCTTGTGATAATTCGACAGCGCGTGCAATTTTTATTTTTTTAGATATTTTCCACATTGAAAGGGTGAAATTTGGACATATTTTTCTATTTGCGACATAGCATGAAAATCCGCAAGTGATTTTTTTTATTCGATTCCAAATCCAAATTCCAAATCAGATGTCTAACTTATCGTGACTCTCGCGACGTAACTTCCTTCAAGAACCTCAAATGCATTCGGACGAGTATTAACTGATATCCGGTTTTATCGAACGTCTCCTTATTCAATTCATTCGATATATGAAGTGCATCGGTATCGCTATTTTTTAAAATGGAAAAATCGCGAATAATTCGCAGAAACTGGCGCGTTTGCGCCTGCGCAGAAGACTCACCGTTACGTACCGTACGAATAATTTTATACTAAACCCTATCCATAGTAAGAGAGAAAGAGGATGAGTCCGGGATAAAATCAATCTTAAATTCTTCAGGAAACCAGTTTCCTAGGGGATAAAAAAGAACATAAAGCAGTTTACCGCAGCATCACGTATTATACCTTTGTTGGAGCGGAAACGTTGCCGGGTTACTCCGACTGGCAATGCGATCACTTTACTTCGATCGTAAATCACGGGGTAAAGGGAAAAAGGATAGACAGATGGAGAGAAAGAGAGAGTACTAAACCCGCTCTTACCCGAAATATTTCAAAGCCCGCGTCGAAAAACGGATGCCGCTCTCTTCTCGTGGCATTTCGCCCCATTTTTCCTTTCACCAAGATATCCGTAAGGTTTCTCCCTCTCCAAACCAACCTTCTCCTCCCTCCCCCTCCTCCCTCTCTTCCCCTCCCCCCCTCTCTCTCTCCTGTTTAGGGGGCCGCAATGGGATCGCAAGTGTCTGCTTGACACAAGCAAATGCACCTGGGAGAAAGATGGAGGAAAAGAGTTCCTACGCTCCATTTCCCCAGACCACTTCTCCTTACCCTCTTACTCTTAATCACCTCTCTCTCTCCTTTCTCCCTCACTCCATCTTCCACTCTCTCTCTCTCTCTTTCCGTCTTTTTTTAATAATTTTTATTTTTTTAAACGTATATATATTTTTTGTTAAATATGTAAATAACATTTTATATATGCATTTGTGTATATGTAAATTTATGTCCATCTATGTATCTAGGGTTTTCGCAGGTTTTTTTCACCCCCCTTCCCTTCGTGGGTGTTTTCCTGCGTGAGTTTTTACTAGGTTGGCCAAGCCTGGTCCTTCCTATGTTTTTCCCACAATTATCTAGTCTTCTTATGTTAGAATTTTCCTGAATGTGCATATTCACACCTAGTCACTGTTTTTATTGTGATTATTTCCATCTTCATTTGACTATTTGAATATATTTTCATGTAACGTGTATTTTGTAACGTAGGGTTAAATGGAAGACGGGACCTTGTGGTCTCAATTTCGCCCTGAAAATAAAGACGATTATTTATCTATCTATCTTCCGCCCATCAATCCCCTCCCTCTTAAATCCTCTCTTTCTCTAGTACATCCTTACCAATCGACGTGCTAAACGTCACCTAGCCACGCCATTAAAATAAACTTAATAAAAAAGATCCTCGCACGTGTGCCGGAGACAACACTCGTCCGTTCCATCAAACACTCTCTCGGCGAAAAAGGGGTCCTATTTTGTCCTCCTGCGGTTGAAGAAGCACCTGAATATCGATCTCAAAAAACCCTTTACTCAGAAATTCTCTCTCTCTCTAACCCCTCGGCATTAAAAATCTCGCCACCCCATCTTACCAAACTGCTCTGCTACGGAATGGAGGCGGAAAGAGGGAAAAAAGAGATATGTAGATGTATTTAAAACAAGTTAGGAAAGTGAAAAACGTATCACAAATGGGCGCGTTTCGTGCAATGGAGTATTAGAAAGAAATTATATACCTGTATGTGAGGGAAATAGCGTCTTAAAGTTCTTTTCTTCATCATAAATAATCCATTTTCTTCTATTTAAAAATAGTGCATGCACACGTAAGGAAATTAAACGTTTTTTTGTGAGATTGTTTATTTAGCAACAATGAAGGAGTAACCACGCAAGAAATTCTCAACTCGATTTAAGACATTCTTGTTTGGTTTTATCGATAACGGCTACTCCTACGATAAAAATGTATAGGAAATGAAATACTTTTCTTTACTAGTTCTACAACTTTTATTTGAAAGATATTTTGATATGACTAATACTTTACGAGATATGACGAAAATTTAATTTTTTGTCACCAGTAAAGTGGTACCCCTGATTGGAGTACGTGATTCATTTGTGCGATTTTCTTATAATATTTGATAGTCAAATATAAAATTTCATGAAAATCCGGACGGACGGACGGACGATAATAGGCGCTCACGCTGGAAGCGAAACGCGCCTAAAAAGACCGAGAATGAGAGAGAATACAGAGTAAAATAGGAAATATGGAGCAGGTGATGAAACCGGGAAGAGGGGGGGGGGGGAAGAAGGGAGAGAGGGGAATATAAAGTATATAAACTCGAATCTTCCCGAAAACGGGTATCACAGGGGTAGAATTAACTTGAAATTTCATCGCTGAACTTACTGTCTCGAGCTGAATACTTCTCCTCAAACGAGGCGTTGAATCGTGTAGTTATCGTGTAGAATAAATCAATTTTCTAGGTTCAAACCCGGAGGTACATACCTGGAATACAAAAAACCAAAAATGTCATCACATTTTTATTTCATTGTCCAGCCATTAATTACTATCATATTAAATACTAAATTTATAAGTGTTTATATAATTCAAGAAAGCTAACGTAATGATAATAATGGTAATCAAATTGATCATCCAATAGCCATGGAAAAAGTTGGAAAAATCATATATATATATATATATATATACATCGGTTACAAATAAGCCGTCATCGGTGTCGATTAGTAGAATATTTGTTCCGATTTTCCCAACTTTTCTCTGCCTACTAGAGATACAGTTCGACAAATTAGTAGTCTATAAAACTGAACTGAGAATTTATAGATCGCCCAGCCTTGTGTAATGTCTTTTACGTGTCTCAGAATAAAAGTAACCGTCGGCGAAGTGTGAACACGTTTCTCTCACTGCAGAGAGGAACACTCTCCTTAAAAAGACTACGCCTTTAACGGCAATGCGTTAAAGTGTCGAGCGGGGACGACTTTCGGAGGGTACTTCGGAAAGCCGAAGGGCTACGTGGGAACAGATAGGGGGGGGGAGAAGACGAAGGCAATTAAAAAGACAAACGAAGGGAGGAAGAGATATACGTAGGTACGGAATAAAACCGTAGAGGAATCAAAGATTAACAGAACGCATAGGAGAGGATATACGAGTTATTTTTTCACGAGGGGAAAACTCGAGCGAAAGAGAAAACGCGAGCGCGATGCAAAATGGGGAATAATGGAGGTGTTGAAATTTCCTCCTCCATCATCCCCTTCCGCATGGCCACCCTTCAAATATCGAAATCCGCGGCGCACGATTTTTCACTCGGAGAATATAAAAGAGAGAGAGAGAGCCACACGAGAAATATCCTCGAAAAAAAAATCCCTCTATCTCTTCCCTTTCATCCCGAAAAAAATGGCGTATGTTGGTAGGATGTTGAGGAGGAGGAGGACTTGTGATGCTGCAGCCAGAAACCCGCACAAGAACCCTTTTGTAGATCCTGATGGTCGTTAAGGGGTTGGAGTAAACAGAGAGAGAGAGAGGTAAAGGGAATAAGGGTTGGTGAAGGAGGAGGCGGTGAAGTGGGAAAGGGGTTGAAGGAGGGAAAGGACTTTGACAAACATGCGTCATCTCGTGTTCGCGAGCGAAGAATAAGGGTTTTTGAAGACGGCCTCGGTGTTGGCGGCGGTAAAAAGAGGGAAAGTTCGCGGAGAACAGAGAAGAGAAATAGAGAAAATAAAGGTGTGTGTGTGTGTCTGTATGTATGTGGGTGAGCGAGCAAGTGATGAGAGAAAGAAAGAGAAAGAGAGGGAGTTAATTGGCGTCCCCATTTTCATGGATGAGTCTTAAGAGGGATGCGCGGAGGTAATAAAGTGGAGGAGGAAATAAAAGGAAACGGGCTCGACTGATGCGGAAGCAAATTGCGGATCCATCCGCAGGAGGTAGCACCGGGGAGGGCAATTTTTCTCTAATCAATCTCCGGGATCCACGACGCACGCATTTCCTTCGGTTCAATTACTCTTTCGGTTCCGGTCTCGAGATGACAATGCGACGAAATTCCCCCGACTAATTTTTCTAACGAGGACATCCCGCCATCCCCGTCTTTCAATTGAGTCGTCGCTGATTTTCTATAGGGTACAATTGAATGAAAACGAATTCGCTCTATTTTGCTCGATTTCTTTTTTGTTCAAATGTACAGTGATTTCGCTTTAATAAGTGAATTTTACCTTGAATTGAATGATTATATATATTTATATATATATATATATATATATATATATATATATATATATAAATGCAGCGGTTAATATCTCTTTTAAAGAAACTTCAGACACAAAAGCGCAACCTTGTGTAATGTCATTACGAAAAAGCAAAAACAAAGAAAATCCATATAAACATTCCACAAAATAGCATTTCAATAATTTCATCCTAGGTTAGAAGTAAATTCAAAATAATCTGAATTGAAATTGCTCTATGTTATGAAAACATATGGTAATGATAGGAGGGTTGGAACAAGTGAGCAGTATGAGAATGATTCATACACAATGAAGTATCATGATTCCATCTCAACACGTTTCTGAATTATAGCACAAGTTTGACTGTGAGAACTTTTGGACAATCCCTTATATATTTATTCTTGATATTCTATAACATCATTTTCCCTAAATTTTTAAAAGAATCACTGTTGCGCGTTTTATTCCCACCTATTTACGTGAAAAAACTAATTTTTTTGCTCTTAAAGTTCCGCCGACCGATTTAGTAATTATAACTACAAAGGTTTATCAAAATATTTCTAAAATTTATTTGAATTTTACGTATTATACGTCTATTTTTCCCATCTGTGCCGCGAAGAAAGCCAATGGTTATTTAATGCTGGAAGAATATAAAATACCGGGATATTATCGCAACGTCAAAAAAATCTGGAGAGTAGAGACTGCGCAGCAATTAATCAAAATCAACACAAGAAAATTGTTAGCAGAACATTTTTTGCTATTTTTTTAAAGGATTAATAGACAAAAAATGGCATTTTCGTCTTCGCAAGTAACGCCGGCGTAATTTATAATTAACCCGGTTAGAAAAAAATTCCATTTTCAACTAAAAAAACCTTTGAAAGCACTCGAAAAAGAAAAAATTTCCCATAATCGTTAACAGCCTCTATGTTCGCGGAGCGCTGGCATTTCTGCGTGCACCAGCCTCTCACTTCTCCGACAAAATTACGACTCGAAAATCGCATAGGTCTGGCCGTCACAGATAAGAAAATCGTTTTCGGTCGCACGCTTCAACACCAGTTCCCAACTCCCTGGGAATTTTTTTTCGAATCCGATTGCAGTACGGGATAAATAAATCCCACATGCATATTTACGTACGGTAAAATGAATTCCTCGGCTACGTTCTTTTTTTTTCGCGTTTATCATTTTTGGACACAACCCAGGATTCGTTCGAGCGCGAACAATAGAGGGAGTATTTTGTGAAGAGGAGCGACCGTATCACCTGAATTGGTAAAAGGGGTCCACTGCCATCGTGTCTCCCAGAAGCGGAATATGAGGGCTGGAAAAAGACGGGAGAGGAAAACGAATAACAGGGGGTCATCGAAGTACCGGTCACGTGAGCCCTTCCCCTTTAAAGGAAAGATTTCGCATTATCCTGGGAAAGAAATTTCCATTTCGCGTCACTGCCGGTGGGTGTCTTCCGCACGACCGGAAGCCTTATCCCGAAACGCAGGTGATTGGACGGGAATAGAAAATTGTGAAGGAACGTTAAGGAAGGAGAAGGGGAAGAAGGTAAGGAAAGATGAGAGGGACGAAATTGGGGGAGAGGAGGAATTTCGAGAGAGAGAGAGAGAATAAAGTGATAGAGTGAAGATGATGATGAAAAATCCGATGTGTCCGGAACATGGCTTTTTCCACACAGATGTGATTACAATAGTGCGTACAAGTTGCTCTCGACAACGTAATCCTCAAAAATAACTATTACGCTCTTGAATGATTTTTATACGCTGAATAATTTTCACAACGGAAAGTACTTTGAATCGTTCTTCACACTGTTAAAACAATAGGCAAACAAAATGTTTAACTGTTGCTATGGATAACAAAACACGCATTACCGTCGGCAGCGTTAGCGTCGCTATCAACAACTCACAAATTTTAAGATAGCAACGGAAATAAAGCTGCGATATTCAACGTACTGAACGCAAATTCATGAGGTTGACCAAAATGTTTCTGAAACATTCCCTTCTATGAATAAACGTTTCGAACAACCCTCGTAGGAAATTATAGTGTCTAAAACTTTGATAGTGCCAAATATTTACACTAAAAGAGACACTTGAGAAAATCTAAAAATTGACGAATAAACTTCCGCTTCCGGTGGACCATTTTTAACCTAAATATAATCAGACCTTGATTTTCTAATTAAACTCTTAATTGCATAGTTTCGTGATGATTTGATTAGTAGTTAATTAGAGCGCGTACAAAATGCCTATAACGCACAGAAACACGGAGACACAGACACATCATCGAGAAAATAGTGAAAGCGTACTCAGGATACCATAAAACGTGTATTTCCGTTGAAATCTCGATTTTTTCACTCTCCCATAAACTGCGAATCGAGAAAGTTAAAACGGGGAGGCAGAACGCAGAGAAAGAGAACTTAAGGAAGGCAGGAAAGTAACAAGATGAGAAGGGATGGAAGGACGAAAGGCGGGTGTGATGGTTATATAGATGATGAGGTGGTAGGAGGAGGGAGAATTCGGGGAAAAGAAAAGAAGTAGCCGGAAAAGGCTAGAGAAGATGAAATGTAAAAGGGTCTGCGGTCTCCTCAAGTAGTCCCCACGTCGCCAGGTAGAGGTCCGGGGGTCCGAGAGTTCGATTGGTCTTGTTCGGTGCGATAAGGCTGGAGAGGGGGAGGGGTGGGAGGGGGGAGAGGAGGAATGGGAAGAAGAGGGATCAGGAGCCGTTCCTCACCCAAACAAAGACACTATGTTCCATTTCCGAAAGGGTTCTTTTGCGGAAAGGGCTGTGGGCGAGCATGCGAGAGGAGGAGGCCAAAGAGGTAGACGACGAGGAGTGATTGGATGAGAGAATCGGCGAGAAATTCGTTCGACTCCCTCCCTTTCTCCTCCCCATCCCCTCTCAGCCTTTCTCTCTCTCTCTTCCTCTCTCCCTCTCTCGCCTCGGAATTTCCTCCCAGTTCGTTCGCGCGAATGCAGCACCTTGATTGCATTTTCTCGGAATGCCATGTCCCAAAGTCCCACCCTCTTATCACGAAACAAGAGCGGTTCCCTTGTGCTTTCCGAACAATCCCATTCTTTTCGCTGATAACATGACCCAATGAACACCTAACCGGTTTTTAAAAAAATCCGTCCCTAAGCGCGCGCGGGGATTTACGTTGATAATTCTCGGAAAAGATGAAAATATATAAAGGGTACGGAACCGGATACAAGCCAGGGAAAAATAATAGTTAACGAGTACGATTTTCACATTGAAAAGGAATCAGGCTACGCGGAGTTTATGAATAGATTAATGAATGGCGCGAACACTGCCACATACTACTACTTGGAAATTTCTATCGCCGTAGACCTTCTGGTTGTAATTTTCGTGAATGCACTCCGGACGGGCGTTCAAATGTTCTGGCTGAAAGACACCGCATTTACCTGCTAACAAATGGCACTACCGTATCCACGTTCTCTTCTAAGCTCTTTGTTACAGCAACAGTTTCAATTTTAATAAGTGCTCGACATACGGGCGTACGGAAAAAATAAATGCGCAAGCGGATTTTCTTACACAACAACGTGTCAAAAATAATTTAATTTGAAGAAATACATCATTGGATCATCGTGGATTTTATACAAATGAAACTGAATAATCATTATGGGTATGTTCATCTATTGAAGGTAACGAAATTAATTCGGCTACCTGTACATTTAAATAACTGCCGCCATTTTAGTGTAGAAAATAAAATAGAAACAATGACAAGGGAGAATAAAACTAATTTTAAAAGCACATCTGTAATTAAAGTGAATAAGGGTTCTCTTTTTTTAAACTGTCGACTGTACTGATTGTTAGTCATGGTATTACTAGTTATGAATTATTGTTCCCTGGAATTAATTTTGAAGAAAAAAGTGGAATCACTGAAAAACGAATCTTCATGAAACGTAATGAAAAAACTTTAGGGCTCTAGTTTTTTAAATGGTTTTTAATCTCCCAAAACAATGAATAAAGCAAAGAGAAATTAATAAAAACAAACTCTCCGCATCAGCTAGCTCGATCCAGAATATTCCACTTTAATGGTGTATTGCTGTTATAACCAATTTGGAGAATGAAAACAAAAGTTTCGTAATTCGAAAACTTTTCATTTTTGACTCAATCGAGAAGCCCTTATACAATATGGAACTTTCACCGCTAATTTTTCATAAATTAAAATTCAGTGGAAGTTTGTCTCCACTCCGGCTGCCCATGAATATTTTGTGATTCTATCCAAGACACCTTTAGCGACCCGGCATTCATACTTTGGATAACTTAAAAGTTTATTCCGGTCACACATGATTCTCACGTCTTAAATTTGTGCTATTCCCAACAATTCCATAATGTATCTCAGTTTTTCCTGCATTTCTTTAATACTGTAATTCTGCGGAATACAGGAGTTACCGAAAATACTTCATTGTAGGAAAAAATCAATCCATAAGGGCTTATTATAAGACGATGAATTATAAACATGTTTAGGTAAACTGCTAGAGTGGTTAAATTTTTGGTTGGTGTAAACTAAGATGTAGTCCTTATCGAACGCATCGTCGACTGTGATAAAAATAGTTTTAGTAAACCGCAGTGACGGATTCAGACATTCTGAGGCCCCTGGTGATAAAATATACGGGCCCCTTGGCGCTAAACAATTAAAGAGGCCCTGCAATCTAAATATACTGAAACCTCACCTAACGACTACCACTTTCTTTGACCCTCGTTTTAATAAGTAAACCATCGCAGTGTAAAAAATACATTTTCCTTCATGACTTTTAAAATGAGATATTAAACGTTTCTGAGATTATACATAAAAACATTTTTTCGGGGCCCCTTACTTCAAGGGACCCGTAGCGCGCCAAGTGCGACCCACCTTAAATCCACCACTGGTAAATCATCGTACATGTTAATTTATATTAAATGATCTTCCTTTGGCAAAAACTAAATATCGTGCCTTGCGCGTTATCATCTAAACATCTTCATAACCGTCCTAAATAAACCAGATCGAATTTTACCTTTGAACAAAGACACGCGGAAACCGCTCTTAAAGTAAACGATAAAAGCAACGCGCATCCTACCCTATGATTCTATGTATACGGAGAGAAAACTATCGATCCATCGATATTAGTTTGAACTCATGTCAGAGCCTTCCGGTCGTAAAAGATTAAACGGAGAAAGTGAAGCGGGCTACGCTGAAGATAGAGATCAAAGGAATGTTCACCGCGGAAACCGTCTGGAGGAAACGGTTGTTTCGATCGCCGACGATAAATGATTCATGGCGAGACTGTTTTCCTCGAACGGATGAAGGCACTCTTGCCATTCCATCGCCATATGGAATGGCTAATGCGAGCGGCTAGAGCATCATCGGTGGGAGAGAGAGGGAGAAAAGATATTCTTCTTACATTTCGCGGAATCTCTGAATAGAGGATTTCTTGCGGAAGAAGGGTCTATCTCGTACACTGCGTGTGGGAAGGCAGAGAGAGAGAGAGAGGGTTTGGAATTTCGCCAGATTCCTGCTCTCAGCGTTTGATTTCCTGCTCTGGGATATGTCCGAATTATATGGTGGACCTAAAAGCACCCTCTCGCCACCCATCTCCCACCCCCTCATAAGATCCATCTCCCAACCGCTGATGCTGGGTATTTTATCTTTCGGACTCGATTAAGGATCCTGCTATTTGCGTTGAATGGACCACGTGGCGGATTCCTCGAATGAAAAGATTGGATAAAAATTAATCGTTTCAGTTTAAAGCGTATCTGTGATTTCCACGAAAGTCTGTCCCTTACCTTTTATAGCTGTTTTGATTTGTATTTTTATTTAAGCTCGTTTTATTATTTTATAAACGCGCTAATTTTTTCGCTCCCTTTGTCCGTCCGTGCAATCGATTAGATCAAAATAGCAAGTAAACTGTAAGAGAGGAAAGGCTGAAATTTGCAGGGCGTATGTGATCTATAGCGCCATTTATTACGCTGTCAGAGAAAATGTTTGAAGAGATCGGTTTAAATTCTCTTTATTTTTTACTATTAATACCATCTATAACTCTGCAAAAGAAATTTTTGAAAACTAGGTGGGTGGTAGTTGGTGCCTTAAAACATTTTCACATGAAGATTTTGAGCAAATGGCTTTAGTTGGCAATTTTACATTTTAAAATTAATTATTGAATAAAGTACTTTATGACATATAATTATTATTACCAAGTGTACAAAGAAGTTTAAGCTTACAATTCTTTTAAAGAACACCATTAAATAAAACGCGCTTTTTCTTATTGCTTCAGGAAATGAAGTTCTCCTCATTTACTTGATACGATAGTGTAAAGAAATGGTAAAATCGCTGTAAAAGTCGCTCTGACTACAATTAAATAACAGACTGAATATGAATGAAGTATCAACGCGCTTTGAGACATTCTAATGTTTAAAATTTAATAATGGTAAAATCGCTATGAAAGTCGCTTTGACAATAATTAAATAATAGACTGAATATGAATAAAGTATCAACGCGCTTTGAGACATTCTAATGTTTAAAATTTAATAAATAAACAGTATCTTTTAAAAAGTTGGCCAACAATCTTCTCTAAAAGCCTACTTCAAAGGGCGTAAAGTGATAAATTTGGGTAAATTGGAGTCAGTGTAGAGCAACACGTGTCACAATAAAACTTTCCTGCATTTTTCACCGTTAACGCGGCTAGGAGAGAGGACGTGGAAAATCTGTATATAGAGGCAGCCTCTGAAGGCAATTTGCAGCCTATGTCCGTAATTCTCTCTATGCATTAATAAAAGGCGAGCTATTTGAGAGATAATGATCTCGGTGGTCAGGTTTACTTTTTTGTAAAACGTCGCACTCGACTCTCAGTTATCGATTAGAGATTAAATGTGCATTTTCGATATCTTTGAAGGGCTATTTGTAACGGTTTTCTCATTTCCTGTAGTTTTGTATCGATTTTTTGAATTTTTAAATAAACCATGATAAATTGTTATGTCGATATGGACGGCACCTACATATAATTTTTCAAGAAATTAATGAATCTTACAAACTTCTACCATCTTTTCAATTTCATTCTCGGTAAAATAACAAATTTTTTGTCGTACTCTGATAGATAAATTGATTTTACATTGAATGATAATTTTTGAAAAACTTTATCTCCACTAAAATGAAATATTTATTTTCATTTTAAATTCAAATTTAATTTTCATAAATTTCAACCATGTATTTAAAAGTTTTCAAGTCACATCATGAAGCTATATTCAAAACAATCAATTCGATAGGTATCTTCCAATTGCTTGATTAGAATAAGGTTTTCATATTGAGTCACGAAAGTATACAACACCATATCTTTCCATTCCTTTCCTTTTATCCTTTCCACCTTAGCATTAGTACTTGCGTGAGCGAGTGAGCGTATGAGCGATTGACAACAGGTCCCTGGCGAGGATTAATACCCTGTAAACCTGTAAGTGCGCCCACTTTTTTGTACTTTTTCTTCCTCTATTGCCCACTTTTTAACCTTTACTGTTCGTGTCGTCTCTAAATATCCGCCTTTTACGGTTAAGGAGTTAATTTTGCTTTTGAAACCATATCTTTCAATTACAGAGTATCTAATTTTTATATCCATCAACATTGTTAAATTACAAAATGTAACGTTTGAATTTTTTTAATAATAATACAATTTAACTTCATATATCGCTAAATTTATCATTACGATTTCTGGAGAACATTTTCAGGGCAGTTACAACTTTTCTTTTTCTAAAGCTCATAATACAATTCTCAGAGAATTTAGCAAATAGGCACGAGATGAAATCTTTGCGAATGTTTTCGGGTTTTTCATAGGAGTGGTAGTGGTACACAAAATATGTAAGCTATAATTCGAAGTTTTTCCAAACTTAAGCCAAGTGTGACCGTTTTCTCCATGTCTTTCTTAAAATAATGACATACGGTTCCACAGAGAGGAGCGAACAAATTCTATTTTATTCTCTCCAGTCTTACAACCAGTGCCGTAACTAGGGTATGGCGAAGGTGGCATTTGCCATAGGCGCCGCTTGCAAAAGGCGCCAAACGTTCCCGAAAAAAGTGCCAAAAATTCATTTTCCCATAAGTAAGTATTAATTTAATGCCAAAACGTTAATTTATATGTAATAAAAACGCTATTATTCTTTATTAAAACGCAGAAAAAATTATATCCTACATAACCAAGGTGTTTCCGTATCGCCTAGGTACGCCTCTGCGTATAACGCACGCAAAAAAATAAAACTCACTGCTTAAGGTTTCCAGGTAAACCGTTTTCCTCCTGGAAGCCATTGAAAGAGCCTCGAAAAAAAAAATATATGGAAAAATATGACGCGCGCCTCGCCAGCCAACGAGGAAATGTTACCAACTCCCCATCCACACTTCCTTTACACACCCACGGCGAACCGATCAAGGGGGAAAAGATAAACACAGGATGGAGTCGGTGCGACACGCGAGACGAGAATATTCCTCTCCCACGACACCTAAAAGATTCCGAATCGACGCTTCGTAATAATGAACTATACACAAGGGAATTCTGAAAAGCTTTCCCAACTCGGCTCCAAAACCTCCCCTCCCCCTCTCTCTCTCTCTCTCTTGCTTTCAACCCCTCCTACCCCTTCAGTTATACTCCCGTGCCGTTCGTCATTGTGTATAAGGGATAAGTGCCTCTCGCCGCAAAGCGAAGCTCTATACGTTGAGAACACACTTCGGCGCACTCTTCTGTTTGACAGCTCTCCTTCGAGCCCGCTCCAATTCCTCCACCGGCCCACTCATCCTCCCTTTATCTCCTTTTCCTCGTCCTATCTCCTCTCCTCCCGCCGCCCTGCTCGCCTTCGTTCCCCCCTTACCACCTACGCGTATGCGAGGAGAATATCTCCATCATCCCCCACAACAACACTCCGCGTCGTTCATCTAGGGCCCGCGACCTAGAGGAAGCACAATATTAAAACTACGAATCTCCGACCTCGAATGTCCTGTCGACGATATAGGTACCATACACGTCCTCTCCTCGAATCCCTCCTCTCCCTTCCCTTTCTCATTTCGCCTAAGGGGAAAATAAATTTCCAAAACTCTTTACAAACGGGATTTTGCGCAGCACTACTGGCCGCTTCGCGCCCTGTTGCACCTCGTATTCCCCCCCCCCTCCCCTCCCCCGTCTCTCTCTCTCTCTCTCTTTCCTATATATCGTCGTTTTCGGCTCGCCTCGCTGGTCCGCGTCCCAGGACACACTATATTTTCTCCCTGCACGGATAAGCTCCTGTGCGGATAAGCCCATTGGAAATCTCCGTGACCCACTTGTTTGAGAGAGAGAGAGAAAACGTCTTATCCCTCGAGATAAGAAGCAGATAGAGTTGCAACGAGGGATGGATGGAGGCGCGGGGAAATAAATCGTACGTAAAGACTGGAAGTTAATTCATGTTGGGAGTGAGAAAAAAAACAAGTACGAGGAAAGTACTGCGAAAGCAGATATTATAAGAAGGCGATTTTTTTTACAAGCCCTGTCACTTTTGGCCCCGCCAATCCCCAGAAGCTAATCCCGGATCCACCAAATTCTTTCCACACATAGCTTTCATAGCTGATAACTTATCCTGAAACTTTGGTTTCGTTAGGTAGTGGTAGTAATAGTAATTAGGTTTTTAGGTGCGTCAACAGCTAACGTTATTTTGCACCGTCAAATTCTGTTAGAGAAAATCAACATACATCGTTAGGTAGTAGCAGTAGTAGTAATTAGGTTTTTAGGTGCGTCAACAGCTAACGTTATTTTGCACCGTCAAATTCTGTTAGAGAAAATCAACATACATCACAACATCCATGTCCGAAGCGGGATTCGAACCCGCGACCTTTGTGTTAGAAGGCAGGCGCACTGCCTACCTGTCTAACCCGGCCGGCGGTTTCGTTAGGTTGAACCGTTTCAGAGATATCGCTTGCACAGACGGACGGACATATGTACAAAGTGAATGGATAAGCGGATTTCTTTGTAAAAAAAAACGGTCACTAAAAATAACTATTTACTTCTATGCTTATCCTCTTCCCCCCGATAAATAACCTCTAATCTTCCCTATATTTCCATGTTATTCTCGCGTCGCTCCCTTTATTTATACAAAACGGTTGCGTTCGTTCGGATTCCTTCTTTTTTTGGTACACTTTTATTGATTTTCATTTAATTCGAGCAGGAACACTCCATTTTTTTTTAACCTTAAGCCGTATATAACGGTGTACGTCAAGCGCAATACGCTTCTCAATCGATTCGCGTCGCAATTCCTCCGATGGCGCTTCCACCTTTTTTTTAGTTACTCTTTATCGTCGGATAAGCAAATTCCCTCTTTAGGGAAAAACCACCTGATCGCACGCACATATTACGCATCCGTTTCTTCCTTTGCGACTTGGATAATTTATTCGTGTAGAAAATGTTCGTATTATTTCTGGCATGTGTTTATGGCTCAGCGTCGATTTCTCAACATCTTTTCCCCTAATAGTCAACGTTTCCTCGAGAAAATTGATCGATTTCCGGCGTTAAAAGAGGAAATTTTGAGCGGCGGAGGAAATGTTTTTCTGCGAAAAATTGATTTTTCCATCTTAATGTTTATTCACCTGTGGTTTTCCCGGACTCGAGCTTTTCTCCTCCCACCCTCTCCCCGCCCCCCCCTCCTCCCCACCCGGTCTTCCCTTTTCCACTTCTCTACTATTCACCCCAGTCCTCCACCCTCCCCAGCTTCTTTCAAATACTCCTTTTTATTGGTCCCTATCGCATCAATTTGAATTTTTCCCTTTTCCTTTCTAGAGAAAATAAATTCCGGATAATCGTCCCAGACGCCACTTTTCTGTTTCACTTGACGCATAACCCTTTCGGAGTAGTTTTCCCGCCGGTGACTCCGATAATAAATACACGCGCCTTAAAAAAAATATACGTTCGTCAAAAGCGTTTTATAAATCTACCGTAATCCGTTTCTGACTCAAGGAACACCGCTTTCTTTTTTGCCGGTAGGACCTCGAAGGAAACTTTTTTAGGCAATGAAAAATTAGCAAGAAACTGCCGTTTTTCTCTTCTTTAACGCATGCGATATCTGTTTACTTTAAACTCCGATGGGAAAGGAAAACGATTTTGTCGAGTTTCTTCCGAAATGGCGAGACCTTCCCTTTGAAAAATCCGTTTTTTTTAAGCACATTTATGTTTTCCACATCGATTCCTCCCACGTTTTCGCATTCGTCCTTTTATACATTCGCCCCTCAATGGAGAACTCCCACACCCTCTTACCCTTATATTCATGTGTATTCCGCCCCTTCTTGCCCCATTTCCTTTCTCGCGCCCTCTCCCCTCCATCTCTCTCCTGCACGCCCACCCTCTTTCCTCATATCCATTTCTCTCTCTCCCTCTCTATATCTCCCCCATTTCTTTCTTATTACTCTCCTTCCTGTTCTCATTCCTTTGACGTCATCCCTCCTCCTCCTCTTTTTTTTTGCTATTCCGCTGCATCTTCAGGACCTAATGCTATCCATATATTCTTCACTCCATCCGCGTCTTCCATTCAAATCCGCTCTCCTTTATCCCCCTAATGGACCGCCTTCCTGTCTTCCTTTCCCTCTCACTCTCTCTCTTCCTTTCGTTATCACGTCTCCTCTCCCCCTTTCGCCCGCTTCCAGTACTTTCTTTTCATCTCTCTCAACTCTTTCCAAAGCCGCTGGGGCGAGAACTTTCTCCGACGTCATTGTCGCTTTCTAACCTCCCGTCTCTTATCTGTCCCTCAAACCCAGTTCTTTGTACAGGCGTATTTTCCCATAATCCATTCTCTTTATTTCTGGCTCTTTATCATACTCATCTCTTCCTCATTAATAGGCTTTCATTTATTCAAAGTGCGTCGCCCTTTGTGTGTTCATGTGTACATGCATATGTATGTATGTGTGCGTGTGTATATATATATGTGTGTATATATATATATATATCATAATACCAAATTTCAGATCTGCAGCCTCATCCTTGAAAATCCTTAGGTTTTATATATTACCCTCCCTTATATATATATATATATGTCTATGTATGTATATGTATATATATATATGTATGTATGTATATATATATATATGTATGTATATGTGTGTGTGTGTGTGATTGTGTGTAAGTGTGAGTGTGTGTGTGTGTGTGTGGGTGTGTGTGAGAGTGTGCGTGTGCGTGTGTGTGTGAAGAAGCAACTCTATACGTATTATACATATATGCATACGAACATTTTCCCATCCAATTTCTACGCAGGTTGGAGGCATTCCCTCACATTTCAAAGAATTTTTCTTTAAGTTCCTTCAATTTTAAACCAACTATTAAAACGGTTAAAAGGCCCAATTATTGAACAGTTTAAAACCTACTAAACGCCGAAAGTCATGAGGAATTCTCAATAAAGTTCATTTCTAAGGGAAAGATTTGAGCTCATTAATAACGTAAGTTTTTTTTTTTTAATTGGACCCCTTTTCTTTTACTAAACGATTGTCTTCTCCAGAATTCGACTACAAAGATATTTTTCATCCATCATCTTTCCGATCTCACGAACACCACATTAAATATCGCCAACCTTTCATAAAATTCCTAATATAGTCTCCGAAACGCACGTAAACGGTCATTTCTTGAAGCACTGAAGCGTCTATTAATTACTCCCATACATTGGACTCCCTACTTTTCCAACTAATGATAATGGGCGTCTTAAAAAATCAAAAACAAATCCTGATAATATAAATCATTCGCTTAGCAATGGCGGTAGGTTCCGTTCCAAGAGATAACGCAAACGATGCAAGTATTATTTTTCCTGATTCTTGCCTGAGGCTACAGGTAAATCCCCGTGCGAGTTTACAGTATGCAAATAATCCGGAAGAGCGCCCTTGGGACGAGGAAATACGAGCCGTGTGGCTCATAAATCTAGGCACATAAGGTAGCTAAATTACCTTCCGTGATCTTATTATTCCGATTTTTTGTCGTCGACAGAATTCACATTTGTATTTAATTATAAAAATAATGGTTTTGAAAATTGCTACGATAAAAAATCGAATGAAATCAACATGATGTTGTTACTTTAATTAGAGCTTCATGTTTAACTATTTTACTTCGCTAATAAAAATATTTTAAATTGTTCATTCTTATATCATCTTATCTAAGACATACGAGTATGTTAGCGTTAAACTAAAATAAACAAACCCGCTTTTCCCTCAGTGAAGTCAGAAATTGGATCTTTCAAACTTTTTGTACAGTACATGTACATAGTTTAACAAGTTAGGTAAGTGTACAACGTATGCATCACAAATGGGCGCGTTTCGTGCAACGGAGTATTAGAAAGAAATTATATACCTGTACGTAAGGGAAATTGCGTTTCAAAGTTCTTGTCTTCGTCATAAATAATCCATTTTATTCCTATTTAATAATATTACACGCACACGTAAGGAAATTAAAAGTTTGTTTGTGAGATTGTTTATGTTAGCAACAATGAAGAAGTAACCATGCAAGACATTTTCTAAGTTCAACTCGAATTAAGACATTTTTGTTTGATTTTATCGATAACGGCTACTCCTACGATAAAAATGTATAGGAAAGGAAATACTTTTTTTACCAGTTCTACAACTTTGATTTGAAAAATATTTTGATATGAGCAATACTTGACGAAAATTTAATTTTTTGTCACCAGTAAAGTGGTACTCCTGATTGGAGTACGCGATTAATTTGTGCGATTTTCTTATTATATTTGATAGTAAGTCCTTAATATCAAATTTCATGAAAATCCGTTCAGTAGAAGCCGAGAACGAATATGCGGACGGACAGACAGACGATCAGACCGACGATAATAGGCGCTCACGCTGGAAGCGAAACGATCCTAAAAATTACTTATCGTGGCTGATAATGTGCAATTATATTTATAGTTCTATAAAACGATGAATTGCGAGCAACTAATCCCAAATACTAGCCAATTATTGCAGACCTTTATTCCATATAAGTCACCCACCCTGTTATATGAGATTAATTACTCCAAACACGCACATTAACGACTTGAAACTGATGAACGAGCTCACCTAATGGTTTGAATCCAATTGATGGTGTGCGTCACTCCTGTGGCTTTTGCCTACAGAAATAACCTTGAGCCTCATATGAGTTCACAATCTTTCTTTCCCACTGTTTCAGACTACGTTCTGTTTCATTAAGGGGGCACACCAGGGTGACGGCCTGAAACGTAGGGCTATTTTTGGGAATTTTTTATAAAAAAAGTATGCATTTAAATGAATTTATGTTTAAAAAAACTAAATGTACATCATTTTGAAAACATTTTCAAATAACAAAAGTTTGATAATAATAATAATTTTAATATATATAGCCGCTGCAACTATTGCGTGTTTCAAAAAAGTTTTCCTTCGGTTGACAGAATTCCAAGGAAACCGCCCATCTGAAACCAAAACATCAGGCATATTCTTAGAATAGAATGTTAAAACTTCGACATGACGATCTCAAAAGTCAAAGTTTACTCGAAAAAAAAAATTGCCCGCGTTTGAAAAAAATACTTTCAAAATTTCAGAATAAAACTCGCTTGTTTTTATAATTAAAACAAAAATAAACATAACTTTAAAAATCCGAGATCGTCATGTAGAAAAGAATCATATTAGTTATATTTTTTCCAAATTTGAAGGCAATCGGTCAAATGGTTATTTAGAAATACTGTCAACCAGTTTTAAAAAAGTGGTTTTCAGAAAAACGCGATTAAAGTTTTACTTTCACTTCTTTAGTACATAATTCGGAATTTCTTTAATTTACCCCTACTCGGCGATTCCTGGGCCATACAGCAAATCTTCTGCAGAAAGAACAGCCTCCTCCCTTGCAATTTTTTCAGTCTACGAAGCAATCTTGCCTCGCGCTTCTCCTCCTGCGCTCGGTGCTCAGCTTGGTCGATACGGCGCGCGTCCATGGTTTGGCAATATTCATACAAATGCTCGCCGATATTGACTTGCATTGCACTTAAAACTTGTAATAAACCCATATGGTCATCATTAAACAAGATTGTTGCTAAATTGGCAGCGGTTTCCACAACTGAAACTCCAGTGAACATAGTTTTCGGTGCTATTTTCCATATGAGTGCGTTAAAACTTTCGTTGCTGTTTTGGTTGAATGCGCCTAAGCACCGTTCAAAGAGATATTTGTTGGTAAGCTCTTTATAAATTAGCTTAATAGCATCTGCAACATCTTTATGCAGTGGTTTGTGCACATATTCATGTAATTTTCCTGTCGCATTTGCCCGTTGCCATGAGCACCAGGAGTTTTCTCCTTGCGGACAAAAGTGATGTTGCGCTTGTTCATCGGTGGAGGTTGTGTGATAGTAAGCGGCCCAAATGCCGTTAGACATTTTTTGCACAGAATCCGGATTTGCACGAATGGCCTTGCCATAATAACTAGTTAATTCGTCAATTAATTTTCTGGTAAGTTTGCCCCTACCACTGATTGTGAGACCTTTTTTTCCTTTCTTGACATTGCGGAGTCTTGAGCCCATTCGCTTTTCAACACGATTAACGCATTCCTTTTTTTTTATTGTTACTGAATCCCCATACGGCTTAGAATCAACAACTCCCTTGTAAGTTTTGGTGTCGCTGTCTCCTATGTAGTTTACGTATTTTGCGTCGTGTATTTCTCCGGATCTGCGAAACATAGCGCGAATGCCGTTCACTTCCATTTTTCCCGCCGAACCCTCGTGATTAGCATTACATTCGTTGACATGGTTTTCTTCCCATTCTTTCAATTCTTCTGTATCCTTTTTTTCTCCCAGTATTCGCAAGCCTTGCAATACGCTGATGTAAAAAAAATATCAAGAATTTTCCTCGTATAATAACCAATAAGTGATTGAACACCGTATAAGGAATTAAATCCTCGTTCTTGCCATGTCCCGTCTCCTGACACGGTAAGTTCCACAGATTCTTCACGTCCTGTAGCTTGCATCATCAATGTTTTTTCTTCTTCACCAGTTTTTTTCGTCGAACATTGTTGGACAGCATCCGAGGTAGTTTTCATACTTTGTACGATAATTTGATATAAAGATTGAAAAATAAGGCGCGGCATTTAATTTAATGATACCCCCAATAATCGCATAGCAAAAACAAATCGTCGGTTTATTTCGTATGCATTATTGATAAGCGGGCACGAGTCCATTGTTTTTGATTCGCATGATGCACAATTCACCACAACTTTGCCCCTAGTCCCCGTATACTTCTTTCTGTAAAATTTATGTCACTTCCACAAACCTAGCACCCCACACACTGGCTGATCGCATCAAAAACAGTAACGAAATTCAAAATTCCATACCCGATATTTTGTTTAATATCCACGTTAATCTCTGCGCCACAAGGACACAACGCCGATGGGCTCCGGAGGGCGTAAACACTTGAGGAAACCCTACGCACCGGCTGAACTGCGAGCGACGCGCACGTCTCTCGAAAAAATTCCATAACTTCGTCAATTTCAGGAATTTTGGCATATAACAGGTCGGAAAATATTCGTGAAAGTCTATAGTTTAAAAATAAAAATAAAAAAAAAATTCGATTTTTTCGAAGGTTCACCCTGGTGTGCCCCCTTAACTGAAACAACTATATGCCCCGCGTAAAATATAAGATTGCTCAACCACTAGATGTAAATCGAAAGCTTACACATATTTACTCACAATCAGACTCTTTTTATCCTCTCTAGATCTATCCATCCCATCGCTTTTCTCGTCAAATTACTCCCTTTGACCAGTTATATCGTTTCACTCTAGGCCAATAAACGCTGCGTCTTTTTTAGGAGCGTTTCGCTTCCAGCGTGAGCTCCTATTATCGTCGGTCTGTCTGTCCGTCCGTCCGCATGTTCGTTCTCGGCTTCTACTGAACGGATTTTCATGAAATTTGATATTAAGGACTTACTATCAAATATAATAAGAAAATCGCACAAATTAATCGCGTACTCCAATCAGGGGTACCACTTTACTGGTGACAAAAAATTAAATTTTTGTCAAGTATTGCTCATATCAAAATATTTTTCAAATAAAAGTTGTAGAACTGGTAAAAAAAAGTATTTCCTTTCCTGTATATTTTTATCGTAGGAGTAGCCGTTATCGATAAAATCAAACAAAAATGTCTTAATTCGAGTTGAACTTAGAAAATGTCTTGCATGGTTACTTCTTCACTGTTGCTAACATAAACAATCTCACAAACAAACGTTTAATTTCCTTACGTGTGCGTGTAATATTATTAAATAGGAATAAAATGGATTATTTATGATGAAGACAAGAACTTTGAAATGCAATTTCCCTTACGTACAGGTATATAATTTCTTTCTAATACCCCACTGCACGAAACGCGCCCATTTGTGATGCATACGTTGTACACTTCCCTAACTTGTTAAAATAATAATTTCGTCTGTCCCTTTCCTTCTATCCTCTAACAACCTAAAAAACTACCTTTCTGCCTGTACCTCGACCTGCTAAGAATTTTCTCGTCCCTTTCGCTCTTCTTTCCTTTCCTTTCATCTTATCCACGGGGCTATCCCACGAATCCTCGCCCTTCGCAAACAGCTTCCTTGCCGATTCCCGGACCGTTCGCGCGGAACGCAACCGCTGGAAAATCTCGCTCGAAAACCTTTCCGTAATCGTTACGTGTGCTGGGGATGCTGGAGTAGTTTAATCTTAAATATCCCTCCAGGCGACAGCTCCTCGGGTGATGCGATCCATCAATGTTACCAGCTTTCCTAGATTCGCATTTAATTAACACGGTGTGCGAATTCGAAGTTATCGCGAGCTCTATAGCTCTATAGTTTGCGGAGCGCTAGATTCGTGCCCAAAATCAATACGCCGAGGGCAAACCGTGCTCGATTTGCCCGACAACGCACATATCAATTTCTATCAGACGGCCGCGTAACCGGAGGATGGGTTTTCATGTGGTGTAGTTTGGGATGCATAAGTGTTAGGATACGGCTTGAATTGTCAAACGTCAAACGCATAACGATAAATGTAACGTTCGCGCCACATCATATATCAATTAACAGAGCAGTACACTTTTTCGTCTGATTTTTCGTAATAAAATACTGATATTGAACATCCATTATAACATTTACAAAAATATATACAGTAACTTTAAAACTGTGTAATTGTCCATGCCCAATTGCAGTTAATTTACTTATTTCAGCACATTATCCATGTTTATTAAACCATTAAGTATCCTAAGGAGTATGATGTAACTTCACAAAGAGCATTTAAAAAGTCTCTATGACAAAAGCATCCTGTTAGCGATCCCTAAGTTAACGAGAAGGAATATGATGTCACTTCTGAAGATAAAGTTTTTAAATGTCCTTTTAACTCGAGTTAATGAGTGCCAAGCGCCATTGTGGCAGCGGCATGAATTACTAAGCGACAAATTTTACGGCAACGAGCCCATCCCGGAGTTCTCTTATTTTAACACTTCAACCCACTTTCCTTGAGCGGCACGCCAGAATTAAAAGGTTTTCTCTTTGAGGAAAATGGAGAAGGGTTTGTGAAATATAAAGTCTTACAGTTTCGCACGAGGGGGAGTTGTTTTTTTTTTCAGATAAAAATATCGCACGCGACAAGCAATAAAATCGTAGACGCCATATACGTAAAAGGAAAACGTGTTTATGACTCAAAGTTATACTACGTTTTCCCAAGTTTTCATGGCACTAAAAAGACGTCTAAATGGACACTTTATATCATACGCACACAGAATCCTTTTACTGGAAAACTTCTTCACTGTTGTAAGAGCCCGATAGGGTCAAAATATATCATGTAGGTGGAACAAGTTGTCGATTAAAAGGAACTGGCCGGCGGAATAGTATAAAAGAAATACTTTTTTATTCCCGTAAAAATGTCGTTTCAAGGAGTTGAGGCCACTGACTTGACTTTCAAATGATATTCGAGTGTTGTTAATTTTCTTAATCTTACAAGCGATGACGAGGTTTTCATGTTCATTATTTCGTGCAATATTATTTGATGACACGCTCTGCGTTTTTTATATCGGATGTCTTTAGGTTTACAAAGTACAAACTCATATATATATATATGTGTGTGTGTGTGTGTGCTTACTAAAGTAATATTTTGATCTGCGTTTAGTGTATTAAAGTTTCAACTGTTTCATTTTTCAAAATCGAATAAAATGGCTTTCCAACCGGTTTGACATAATATCTTATGCGAAATAAATTACATTATCTGAAATAATGGAATAATTTATTAATAACCGAGGAAATGTATTACGGTTATCCTCTATTTTTCATAATGATACGAATATTCCGAAGGAATACAACCAATCGAAAAAATATAAATATCGTAATTATGGGGAAAGTAGCCATGTTGATATAGCTAAAATTAATTAAATTTGTCCTTCATGATAAGCAAATGTTTATTAAAAATTAATCTTGCATAATATCAAAAGAATAAATGCCTTCATTGACGCGTCTTTTTATTCAAAATAACTTCCATTATTATTAATGGGCAAAACACAAATTCAATTCAATGTGTTTGTTAAATGCATGTATCCACACTATTTATCTGTACATTTTTAAAGTTGCTAAATTTCCTCCAACGATTTTTTTAAGGCCTACTGAAAGATACGTTAGAGATATCATGTATTTAATATTAAATGCATTCAAACCCTTAAAGTTCAAGTCCCTAGGATGTTAAGAAAGAAAATTTAATTATTTCTCACACAGGAAGTGGTATAGTTTTTAAATAGAAATTTAAAGTTTAGGCGGAAGTGTACGAAAATGGATATGAAATATAAGGCTCAATTTCAGTTTTTGCTCAAAATTTAGGCTAAACATGAACGTGACTTTTAATCGGTATTGGAAAAACTAAACTTCCTCCACACATAGCATTTTTCTTTTACAATACCTTTAACGAAAAATATGACTTCGGCCTACAAAACGAACGTGAGCGCCATTACCGTTAAAATGAACCAATTTTGTTAATTAACTTGTAAATTAAGGAATGCAGCCGTTGTAACGAGGGCGTATACACCAGTACGTCTTCAAAACGAACCATATGGATAAATTATTTCATATTCCTAATTTTAGCAAAATTTAGCGAATTTCAATGAATACTATATTAGACGAGTTCTAAATAATTGTAATATTTTTGTAGCATTATTTTAACAAAAATAATAATAATAACATCACATACAACATAAACGACTCCATTTCAATGTCAGCAGATGCTAATATGTACTTCGATGATATTAATGGATACGCTTAAACGAAAGGGAATTAGTTAAACCTACCATAATATTGAATTTTTCTTCAAGCAAATGTTTAAGATTTCTTTTTCAATTAAATATTCTTACATTTTTAGTGAAGTCTGGTCACCTTTTTAAAAATATTCATTTAAAAAGAGTCATTTTTTGCCTCAGATTTTGTTTTCGGGAATGCCCCAAATGACCTCTTTAAGTTTTCCTTTTAAATCCGTTCATTCGTTGTATTGCAATGCGTTTTGTTTATGACTACGGGTATAAATATTTTACTTAAGTATCATTCCTAGACCTTGTACTTCATGCTTTGTGAGACCAGTCCTTTCATTATGAGTGCCCGAAAAAAATGTTTTGCTTCTTTGCCTTGAAAAACAGAGCAGATCATAAATTTTTCATTCGGCTTAAAAATATTTAACACGAATAATTTTTCACAGAGATTCATTGTCTCTTTTTGAAAAACAGTACATCTTGCGTTTTCATATCAAAATTTTATGAATATAATTGGTCCACGTCCTTAAATTTTTCACTTGTCTAAAAAAAACATCCAATTTAAATTTTTTCTTCAAGTAAGATAGACATTTTGTACTCATAAAATCAAGCACGAAAATCGTTCTTCTTTTGTTTCAAGAGTAAAAGGACCGTTAATAATTCTTTGTGACCGTTTCTGGTCGACTTCTTCCTTTTACTTTTGAGATTCGCGGCAATATCATGAAAATCCCATCGCCATTTTCTACCTTAATTAGAATTCACCTCAAACAATACCCAATGGAATCTGGGAAACCCTCATCGTCCGTTCGTCCTTTTTTTTTTTAGGATTTCCAGGTTTCTGCATGAATGGCCTCGAAAAAAACAAACCCATAATTATTGAGTTCGGAAAAAGGTCGTACTTTCAAATAACGAGTCTTTGGAATTGTTAGAGGAGCTTATTATTCAAACCCACACCCTTTTCGCCCGATAAAATTGACGCCTCCATTACATCTTGATAAAATATGAACTGAAAGTTAAAAGTAACTAAATGTTTTTAAGTGATTATAAGTTTAGGTTAGATTAACGTTCACTTCATACTATATTACTTTGGAAACATTACAGTTAACACTATTTCGTAACAATCTCTATAAATTATCGAGAAAACACCTTGAATTACGAAAGGAAGTACTGGAAAAATTAACACTACGATATAAAGTTGTATTTTTTTCTCTCAGAATCTTATAAAAACTTTTTAAACCGATTATAATTAAAATACCTTTTTAAATGAATAAGTAAATCAAAATGTCAGTAAGCCTGGTTATCATATAAATAATCCACTTTTACAGATATCTTACGAACCAAGAGCATTTAATTCTTTTAATTTAACTTATGATGAAAGAACTTTCGGCTTTTGCACACGATTTTATAATCTTGGCACTATATTTATCAATTTAAGGCAAGCGGCCAGTTTTGACGAAGAACGTTAGCATTGAGTAGAAACTCTTGCCGTCAAGCACAGTATTCGTCAAAACTCCCGCGGTGGTGTAAATCATGTTCCATCGATTAAACTTCTTATAAAGTTACCAAAGCTTATCCAAAAGAAGATTTTTAACCCATACTTTACAACGGTCTCAGCCTCCAGAAACTATTATGCACCGCGAAAGAAAATAAAATTTCCAAACCCGGTGCTCATGAGCTGGAGTGCGGCGATTGCAATGCGGTCTATAACCGATAAGAAAAAACTTTACTACCAAAAGCATGGGAACAAAAAAGTAGTTTCGAAAATAATCACGATACTCAATTTTTTTCAAAACATCATCTAGATCAGGAGTTCCCAAGCTTTTTGAAGCCACGGAACCGTTATATTCAAATATTTTTCTTGTGGAACCCTAACTAAGATGTGGTAAGCCTAATTGCAATAAAATTAACTTTAAATCATCATAAAGAATATTTATGTAGCTTATGTATCCTAAACTACACATTTTACAAGTGAGGATCATGTTTCCTACTGTAAATACGAGGGGGAAGAGTGTATCGGGTCATTTCCTTTGTCTACCGCGGAACTCAATTTGGCTTCCGCGGAACTCAAGTTTGGCGAACCCTGATCTAGATGACAGAAATAATTCCAACTTTCTCTTCAAAACTTCACACGTTAATTAAATGACATAGGCTAAATATTTCAGAAGAGTTTAAAACTGAACGCCACCTCCAATCCCAAAGATTCAACTTCGTAAACGATCACCCCTTTCCATTCCACTCCCATACTGCTCCTTTAAGTTTCCTCGTTCTTTTTTTGTTATTTAGCCACCGTTCAATTGCCATCCCTCGCGTTTGATCTCCCTCCTTTGCTTCACAAACATTATTCCTCTTCGATCCCTTCCTACCTAACGTCAACCCAACGCCGATGGCTCCCTCTCATACAATTTCTCTTTAAAATCTTTAAAAAATATCCCCCCCTCCCCCCCTCTGAGTATCTCCTGTTTATTATAACCCTTGAAGCCATTGAATTCGATATCAGATAACGATTGTTCGTCGAAACCGATCGGGTAATTTAAATTTGTGGAAATGGTACAAAGTTTATACAATCGTTTACAATTTTATTCATTTCAAATTTCACCCATTCCCCTACGTCTGGAAATGATTTTTTGCGAGGCCGTTTAGAATAGCCGCCGCATTGTTTTGAATGTCTTCAATGGACTCGAAACCTTTTAAAGGTTGTTTTCAATCTCAGGAATAAAAATATCGCATGTTGCTAAATCTGCGTGAATGCGTAGGGTTCTAGACATTGCGCCATTACCATAAACGTTTTACGATAACCTAAACATCTGTGGAGATTTTATTTAATTTCAATAAAAATTTGATATATCTCATTTCGTCTAAAGTTTTCCTGATTTTTCCGCCGTAATAACAGAACACTATTTCAATGAAACGTGTACTGATACTACAACATATACTCGATAAAACCCCAATATAAACGATGGGCCACGTAGGTACGAATTCCAGCAAAGAGCGGCGCACCAGTCTTGCCACGTGTCGCATAAAATTTATGAAAATATGTTACTACCTGTCCAAGTTTTAAAATTGCACTTCGTAGGTGTTATTCTTTCAACTTTATAATTACTTTTTTTAAAAATACTTTCCGAGGTAATATGAGCGCAATTTCTTAATGCTACCACATGACAGAGACTTTAAAGCCGACCTCCTCAAAGTTTCCATGTAATCATGTTTCATCCACTCCGCAACAATCGAGGCGCCATGGCCCGAGGAATCTATCAGTTCTAATCCAAGCTACACAACTCATAAAATTAATGGTACGGTCATAAACTATTTGAAATAGTCCAGAAATATAACGTGCCCACTTTTTTCAACCCATAGCGCTGATAAAATACCGCAGTCAGATCTTTCAATTAACCTAATTGTGAAAATACACCCATTACGTGCAGCTGTCACAACACCTCTTCGCGGAATAACCTACATTTCTGTTAAGAGGGAGGGTTTAATTATTTGCACTTCGTCAACTCTCCTTATGTTTGCGTTGCGTTGGCAAGGCTACGATTCTACCTTAACATCATTATTTATTCCCTACTCACGTCTGCAAATATGAGTAAATAATGAAAATCGTAGCCACTCTGCAAGTGTTCAAGCCCAAAAAGCCATCGGGTCAAGAGGGAGTTCAACGCTTTAAAGATTAATGCTTATCCTAGGTGAATAGATTTTTATCTATCCTAGAAAGAAAGAATTCATGTGCGGGGACAAAAAATTAACTAAAATAGAGTACGACCATTCATCAAAACTCCATATGTTTGACCTGTATGGTTACGCCTTTGCTTAGCACCTCTTATTTTTTTTCTCTACGCAGGAGTGTACATGAATGCACAACCACTTTAGAAAATTACAAGTCTGAAAACTGATCATATCTTTTTATTTAAATATTGGATTGATTTTTTTTAAATTACTGCTTATCGTAGCATAATATGGTTGAACCGACCCTGGAAATAAGGAATTCTCTCCCCCAATGAAACTAAATATATTAAAAGGAAATACAAAGTGAAATTTATCGAGGTGAGAGGATTTAAAGAGAGGGAGAGAGAGAGAGAGAGAGGGAGAGAGAGAGAGAGAGGGGGAGAGAAGGGAGAGAAGGGGTGGAAGAAGGATTGATTGGGGCAGAGTCAGCGGTAACAGGAGCGGGGAAATAGGAGAAGGTGATTATATTTAGGGAGGGCAAGGGAGAAAGAGGACACTGGGGAATCTTCGGGTGGGTTGAGAGTGATCGATTTCAACGTCACTGTGCAACGTTGCATGCACGTTAAAGAGAAATAAATAAAAGGATTTAATCTCATAGCGCGACGTTTGATATCTTTTCCAAACCAGCCATCGCCTTAAAAGGAGATTATGGTGCAAATGCGTGTGCTAATGTAAGCATGCGTGTTCGAGTGAGTTTCCATTCGTCGTCATATAATTTGCCTTATTTTTCCACCATTATTTATGTTAATATTAACTGACTATGCACGATGGAACTTAATGGCCGTTTGCAATAAAAATACACATTTATCCGTTTCTGGTTGAAAAACCGAATCGCCGATAGATATAAAAAGTTTAAGGAGACTACAAAGAAACCTTCGTTCGTCAGTGTCGATTCTTTCCCAGGCTTTTTATGATCATTAAAGATGCATAGTTGATCAATTTTATTTCAGCCGAGCTCAATGATTCTCGATTGAACACGTTCCTGGTTGTTATTTCTTGAGTTTTATACTTTTATGCGTTTTCCGTAACATTTTTGATAATTTTTCATTTGTTATTAAATTATTTGGCCAAGAATAGCACAGGTCCCTAGATTATATGAAGTCTGCTCTGCGACAAGACTCTAGAATTGTACACCGTCATTCACGAGAAAGGAGTTTTCCATAGCAACGCACTTCACGGGACCCTTGATGTGACGAGGTGGTTCTTAGGGTTCGCAGAACAAAGTTACTTAGATGGCACAAAATTAAACGTCCAATAATTTCATCAAACACTTTGTGTACTTTCATTTCCGTTTAATTGTAAAATTTTTAAAAAATGACTCGCATTCATAGCTGGTCGATCTCAGTATACCATTTCTAGTATTATCCGACCCATTGTGCCGGTAGCCATGATTGGACAAAGTCAATATTTGGTGACTTGGGGTTATAGCATTCCATAGAAGAGAATCAAAATACAAATGATGCTTTAATTCAAAACATGCCTTTACTTAACCAAGAAATGGGTGTAAGTATATAAGTGACTGCAAATAACACAAATTCCTTCACATAACTCCATGTCCCACATTCCAGTGTCTATATAAGCACTCTCTCATTTTTCACTCATTATTGGTATATTTTATAATTCCCATAAAAAACTCAAGTACGGTAGGATACGTAATGGTTTTTTGTAATACATTATTCAATGTGTATTGTTTAAATCTGAATTAACGAATCACTGATATCTCCACTTTATTTCAATCGGTGATTTACGAGCACAAATATATAAAAGAAACAAGTGTAAAACTTCATTTTTTAATTATAAAGCGACTAAAATTACGATTAAATTGGCTAAGGAAATAAATGCGCTGTATAGAGATGCCGGAATAGACTTTTAAAAATAGTTATCTGTAAAGAGGCATAAAAAATTAACTTTTAGGCTTAACATACGTAATCCCGATTTGATAAAGGAGGAGATGGTATGATTAATAACTTTTTGATATTTTTTGCGGCGTATTTCCGAGGTGAAAAATCGAAATAAGTGCTCTGAGCTGAAGGTAAACTGGAAGGAAGTTTTAAGGGTTATCGAAGGAAGGAAGCGGTTTGATGAGAGGACTTTGATGAATTTCAACCAAAAGCCTAATCTAATAACATAAAAATAGGAACTGATAAATTAGTTATATTCCGATACGAAAGTTGTTTTAACGCTTAAGAAATGCATGTCATTTCTAATTTTTATTTTCAAAAAGCGAGAATGGAACTAATTTTTCATAAGTAATGATTCTTTCACCTATCTACAAGATTTTGGAAGTAAGTATCTAAAGTAAGGCAAACACTATTAGGTTTCCATAGAATCCCATTCCATTACAACTGAACTAGACACCAAAAAATATACTGAGACATTTTAATATCGCCGATACCATACTGTAGGGGTTCCCAACCTTTTTGAAGCCACGGAACCCTTATATTCAAATATTTTTTCTCACAAAACCTAGCTAAGAGGTGATATGACAAATCGCAATAAAATTAAATTTAAATTAATTGTTATGTCTGTTTACATAGCTTAAGTATCTTACATTATATACAGTTTACAAATGAGAATCATGTTTCCTGCCGTAAATAACAGATGGAAGAGCGTATCGGGTCTCTTTCTCTATCGAAAATCCTTGGGTTCCGCGGAGCACAGTTTAGGAAACCCTGCCATACTTCATTAATCTATTGACAACGACGAAAGCACGACTTAATTCATTAGGTCTACTGACATTTTTTTAAAGTAAACAAGTAAACAAGAAATGCACGTACTTAAACGTACGCTATGGCATTTTTATAAATTATTTCCATAAATTACTAGCATAAACCCAAACAGAAATATCTACAAGACCAGTGATCTCAAAGGTCTTTCGCATGATATCGTTAGGACGCACCTGTAGCACTACTCACGTCTCATTTTTTTTAAATGTAAAAATTGAACCCTTATATTTCCCACATGCTCGTAGATATCGCCCTTAATTGAAGCATGCATCCATTTATCACCTATACGTCCAATTAATAACTTCCGCGCGTGTAAAAAGAGTAATTTATCAATTTCTATCATTTTCGGAGTTCTTGAAATATTCACTTTGATGAAAAGACCAGAGACGTGGAGGAAACGCGCAGCAGAATGTACTTAATGATTTTCAAATACTCAAGCCATCCATTCATTTTCCAAGGAGTAATTTCTCACGACTACTGTCAGGAGCTTTTGGATTCGATTCCCCCAAATGCCAGAAAACTCACATTATTAAAGTGGAGTAGGTTATGTTTACCGAGATAAAAAAATTCTCCTTTGAGAGTAGCGCGTGCTCATGAAATGAATATCTAGTTCTAGAGACTTCTAACGACATTGCTTAACAAATTAAGCCACGGATTAATAGGATTAAGATTACGGATTACTGCTAAACGGAAGTGTTTCAGAATTATTATTATTATGATAAAAGTGCCCTGATAACACATGAAAACATTAATGAGGAATACAAAGGAGGAATTAATAAGCGCAAAGCGTGCGGTGGATATAAAACGGAGTTAGATAAAAAATCTGATGTTGCCACCACATGACTTTCGCCATATTTGGGGTATAGATATTTAAATTATTATGAATAATATTGCTAGGCAAAATTATTATTTCGTATCGTAAAAGAAGACGTCCTTGTTGCCGTAAATTACGTATATTTTGAATGTTTACAGAATTCACCGCTACATGGTGTTGGCGCTGTATACTGGTATTAAGATAAAGCGAAATATATCCGAAATGGATGGTTCTACGAAAATTAGTTTCAAACAAAACTTGGAAGAAATATTATTCTCTACAACTTTGGTCCTTACGAAGAATACCAATAACGATGTTTTTAAGGAGATATTTAACGGAAACCGAAAAACCTGTTATTTATAAATAACTCCTAAACAATAACTCCTATAGAAAATTGTTTCAAATAAAAACTGTAGGAAATTACATTCTCTATAACCTTTGTATAGAATTGTATATACAATAATGATGTTTTAACGAAGAAATATCGCAAAAACCGAATCCGGTTTCGAAAAAAACTCGACTTCCGCTTATCCGTTATTGTCCAAAAACTAATCAGTTCTTTGTGCTCATGTTAAAGTGTTATATATGAAGTTTGGTAACGATATGGCATGTACTTTTTGAGTTAGAGCGCCCACAATAACATACACACACAGACATCATTCCGAAAATAGTATAAACGTGTTCTAGGGACCTCAAAACATGTATTTCCGTTGAAATCTCGAAGTCGATTTTTTTCATGAATACAATACTTTCCCATTACTACGTATGGAGAAAGTAAAAATTGAACACAAATATTTATCCTTGGCGCCATCACTAGTGCATTTCGATCTCGATTAACGAGGTGATGATACAATTGCATAATGCAGCTAAATGCACGACGATTTAGAGTATTCGAGATTTTTACTTTCTTCATACGTAGTATAGGGAAAGTATTGTGATCACGAAAAAATCGACTTCGAGATTTCAACGGAAATAAACATTTTGAGGTACCTAGAACACGTTTTGACTATTTTCGGAATGAAGTCTGTGTGTGTGTCTGTATGGATGTATGTGATTGTGTGCGCTCTAACTCAAAAAGTACTTTTCATATTAATACCAAATTTCATATATAACACTTTAGCATAAGCACAAAGAACTGATTAGTTTTTGGATAATAACGGTTAACCGGAAGTCGAGGTTTATTCAAAACCCGATTCGGTTTTTGCGATATTTCTCCGATGATACTTCATTATTGTATACATTGAGCATTACAAAAAATGTAGAAAATATAATTTTCTACATCTTTTATTTGAAACAATTTTCCATAGCAGTTATTGTTTAGGAATTATTTATAAATAATCGGTGTTTTCGGTTTCCGTCAAATATCTCCTTAAAAACGTCGTTATTGGTATTCTTCTTGAGAACCAAAGTTGTAGAGAATAATATTTCGTCCAGGTTTTGTTTGAAATAAATTTTCGAAGAACCATCCATTTTGGAGATATTTAACTTATTCGTAATTTCCAGTATACAGCGCCACCACCATGTAGCGGTGAATTCCGTAAACATTCAAAATATACATAATTTACGGCAATAAGGACGACTGTATTCTTTTACGATACGAAATAATAATTTTGCCTTATGCTATTCATAATAATTTAAATATCTATACCTCAAATATGGAGAAAGTCATGTGTTGGCCACATCAGATTTTATGTTGAATGTTAACAGAATTCACCGCTAGTTTAGTTTTGGGTAAGTGTGCCGGGAGACGAAAAGTTTGGAAAGCACTTCTCTTCGAGTTTCTCTGCGATTGAAAAAATTATTTTGACGCAATGTTTAAAACATTGCTATTGAACGTTAGAAGTTTTCTGGAAAAAAAAATAGCAGTCTAAATATTCGTGAATTTTTAACAGAGGTGTCAAATCTTTTTTTTAAATATTTAAATCGCAATCAAACCGCAACTTAATTAAGACAGAGCAACGGTTTCGTTCCTCGGCATTCATTCTCAACAATACCGAAGCCAATCGTCACCGGAGGAATTCGTTCCTATGCAAATGTTTACAACTCATTGTTCATATCTTTGTTTTTACGCTCCTGCGCTTGTGAATTCTGCGGCTTCAGGGATATTCAGGCGATAATGTAGAACCCTTCATATCCTCGCCGATTCCCCCCTTGGCGTGAAACCACCTCCCGCTTTGAAATCAAAAGGGCGGCTGTGTTTGATTGGCAAACACGCTGCGTTTGACATATCTCTCGGAATAAAACGTCCATCGTTGTCATGTCCGGCGATTGCGATACTACGGCTCCTATCTGCCTGAGCTCCTCTTCCTCTCCTTCCCCTCCTCACTTTCTCCCATTCACCGCCACACACGCCCTGGACAATCACAGGACCGACGCATTGTTCGGATCACAATAGGCGAGGTAAGTATGAATCTCGGGGAATATATACCAAGAAGACTTTTTCAATGAAAGTGTGCAGCAATTGCGTCGAATGAAAACCTTATCGCAGCTGTTTCCAAACTTTACAAAGCCGCGTCCCCCTTCAACTAAGAAAAATGTCCTTGCACGCCATCCTATACCATCCTCAATCAAAGTTCATAAACAATACAAATTGGATCTACGGTTGCATTTAATATATACACTTCATGAAAAACATGGACGCATATACACTTGAGAGCTAGAATTCGGCGACTGAATATTGTAGGTTTCACGATTATGACAGTTAAACCGGCAATATATACAATGTGAAGGCTTCTTCCGCCCCCTTAACCTACCCACCGCCTTATCGGGTGGTTATATTTATGCCATTCACGAGGGTTTAAAACTATCGAGATATTTACATGTTAATATTATTTTTTAAATGTACTTACTTTAAAACATAAAGCAAACTATATACATTTTCTTACATGCTTTCCAGGCATTAATCTCAGAGAAGCAGAATTTCATCAATGCAAGATCGGTTCCCAATCACGTCGTGGACTCCTCTCAGAGAGCGTTGTCAATATAAACGTATTTTTCAAAGAGTTAAGTAAGTTGTGGGAATAACTTGAAAACAGGAGAAAAATTCTGCCATGGTCGAGAATCGGAACCATGTCGCCCACTTTCCGGGAGGATGTTCTAACACTGAACCGTCGTAGCAGATTAATTTTCTCGTTCTTGAATGCGGATGTTTTTCTTAGTTGGTGCCGGGATAGCTAAGCTAGTATCTACCAGGGCATCGAACCGGAACCGAACCGAAAACCCGAACCGTAAAAAACCGATATTTTTTAAATTTTAATGAAATTTAATACTAAAGACTAAGTACAGTAAATTAGAAATTGAGATGAATGATTTGCATAGCATAATAACTTTAAAATACTCTATCGCAGGTAACGTGCTTATTTATAATTTACTTTAAACTTTCCTAACCTGTTGAAATCATTTGCTACGCATGTATGGTTTGTAAATATTCAATTCTAAATATAATCTTAAACAAATAAAATACATACTAAATATTCAAATTTAAATAATTTAGTTTCGTGTTTTGATTATTAGTTTTTTTTAATATCACTATTTTTATAGTGAATAAGTATTTCATTTGATTATAAAATTACGTAAATTAATAAATCAGTTCTTGCAAGTTTCCTAAAAATATTTTAAGGTCGGAGCGAAAAAAACCGGTTCGAACCGGTTCACTGATGATTGCCGGAGCGAAACTGGAATCGAACCGAAATTTTGTGTTTTGATTGAACCGGAACGAAAACCGAAGAGAAAAAAATTACGGTTCGATGCCCTGGTATCAACCCACACCCAACGGATGTCCTCCAAGAGGTACAACGAAGAAAATCCCCTCCCTCTCAAATGATTATATTGCCTCAGTTATAAATTGATGGAATGGATTGATCAACGACCACTATGCAGACAGCTGGAATGTCGGAATTGTTCAAACAAGTTGTGATAAATCAGGCTCTTGTATGAAGTGTAATCGCAGCTCTGAAACCTTTAAGCATTTGGGTAAGTCACGGTGACGTGCGCTCTCGGATGCTACGAAGCAATAATCGAACCATTTGCCAGATATCCGCGATATCTCCTACGCAGAATAATTTCGTCAGGACAAAGAACTTAAGAACACCTTTTGTGGAAACCTCTACGATAAAACCAATAAACAAACCTTGACATTGTCGCGGTCATATGTCAGTCTGATGACGACTGACGCAAATTACCCGAAATGACAGAAATCGAACGACGCGGGTCTCAAGAAAGAAAAAGGAGTAATATGACTTCCGACCAAAAATACATTTTGTTGTGGATTTACTATAGCAAAACCGAAATAAATACTTTCTAAGTATCTTTTCTCCTCGCAGATATTTAGCTGCATCGGTCTCGTTGCCTTTGACGCAATTTATATTTGTACACTTATTTGATGCCTCAAATCTGATATCGTAAAGAGTGGTAACACTGACTGGTGTTTACCAATAATTCGCCACAAGCTACGCCGAGATCGATACATTTGTGCTTCCGGTGAAATGGAGGGTCGAAACCGTAAAAGGAAAACTAGTGTATGTTCATGCAACCTACTCCACACTCCCGTCGTTTTATCTGGTGAATACCAAGCCGATTCCTAAGAATATGACCGCATAGCACAAGAGGAGCGTTAAATTTCACATGCATGTGGAGTGGTTAGTCCACTGTTTGGTACACATGTTTTATTAAATGAAACTGGTTTAAGGAATCGAAATCATCCTACAGGTCCACGGAGTTCTCCAAATGAAGTTCTGTAGTTGGATTTTAATTCAATAAATCTCGTGTGCCACTGGGACCGAACAACGGAGCATAATTCTTCAGGACACCATGTAAATGAACGCCACGTCGTTTCGAGCATTGGAAAGGAATACTACAGCTAGATACCAATAGTTACATTTGGGACCCGGTCAAAGGGCCGACAGCCAATGGACCGACGGCCCTTTTGGGCCCATTATTACTGTCGGCCCTTCTGTCATGTCGGCCCTTTGGTCGTTTCGGCTCTCTGTCGTATTTCGGCCCTTTGACCCTGACCCGTTACATTTTCGTATTTGAGATTTTCCATTTATACAGAACAATTGTTTTATTCTATGATTATGCTTTGGATACATTAATGTAGTTAGGAGAGTATCCATTTTAAATTAACATACTGTACTCATTTTTAGTAACTGTTATTTTTGGTTCGATGGCAAACAGAATGTTATTCACAACCATTTTATAACTTTTGGAGAATTCTGATTTATCACTATAAAATTTTATGCACATAAAGGACAGCATGCAAATTATTTATGTGGCAATAAAGCTACCTGGATACTGTTATCAATCAATGTAACACAGAGGTAGACCATTGGTTGGCTCTGTATTCGAAAATATATCTTGTGCTCCGTATTCTAAAAATACCAGTTTAAAAACTGTCAATTTAGTATTTGTAATTCCTAATCATAACATATTAATGTGCCTGTGCACATACGAAAAACAGACAGACATTTCATGACGCACGCATAAGAAGAACTTTTCCATATAGATCGTATTCAATGTTCGTCTCCCAATTCCGTTCTTAACCATCTGAAGGCAAGGAACTATCTTCTTCACACAATTCGAAGTCTCCAACCTTTAGCACAAGATATAGCTTGAGCCAAAAAGTTTGAATTCTGAATGAGCCCCGGTATAACAATGGCCTATTTTCCTCTCCAATTTCATCGGCAGAAAGTTTAAGATCGAATACTGAAGTCGAAATTGAAGCTTCTATTAAATGTCCTCAGTTTCGACGTTTGACTTTAGATTGGTATTTTTTGTCCTAACTCCTACATTTACTTTCATCCGAAGTTAAGAAGTAATGTCTTAAAAGTTTTCGAACAAGTAACAAAGGTAAAATTTAGTGATAAGAATAGATCAGAGCGAAACGAGTAAGTTTTCTGATTAGTTAAGGAAGTCTTAAAATTACTTAGTTTATAATGATATTTTATAATGATATTTTATCGAATAACCATGCACACAATTTAAATTCAATCACTCATAAACTGATATTTAATTGCAAACTGGTATTACTAACAACAATATCAATTCGAACTATATCTATTCTTCCGAAAATCATTTAAAAGGCCATCGATTTCACAAAAGATATAGTTTCAAGCCTAATTTAAATATGCATCTGATGCAAAAATTGATACTTCCAATTAAATTTAAATTAATTTTAACGTGCTATTTTTTATATTATTCGCGTACCAACCGAATTCCAATTACCATATTTGGTAGCTATGAATAAAACATTTTTGAGAAAATTACAAATAACATTAAGCGTCGATTATTTATGTTGCACAATGACTTCCGTTTCGTGCGTGCAAATAGAGAAGTTCCAGTAATTGAATATTTGATCATACCGTTCCTACGATGAATAATTGCCTCAAAATGCAAATAAACGTGGCGATAACCTGAATGTCTCGCTTATCATTTGTCGTTCAGACATGGAGAGTAATGAATAGAGTTCGAATTGACTGCCCAGTGGCGCTGAAGACTTAATCAGTGTTGAAATCGAATTATTTTGACAAAATATAATAAAATATGAAAATATTCGACTTCCAGTGATGATTTTAGTTTACAATATTTTTTAAAGAATATGACAAATGCAGCACTTCTGCGATTTCAGAGAAAAGTACATTCCAGTCTCCGAAGAAATACAAGGAAACTGCAGTTTGAAAGCGAACATTTTAAATTTTACTTACGTAACAAACAAAGCTAGCTATTGCAATTTCTGGTACTTTCCTGTTAACGGGAATACCTCCAGGACCCTTCGCAGGACCTAGTACTTACGTATTACCCCCATGCCATACTTACGTACAACATTAACAGAAACAAACCCAATCACCGGACAAGAAACTGATTGGCCTGTCTCGACATTTACAAACCCAATCTCCGGACAACGTGGAGGGTTTCTTTGGTTCAACAAAAAAGCGAGCCTAAGGCTCGTCAATATATCCTTTCAATGTTATATCCTCTTGACTGTTGTGCCGCAAATTGAGAGGATATATCGACGAGCCTTCGGCTCGCTTTGTTGTAATGGGTAGTCGTCTCCGGGCGCTACCGCGCCCTTCGCCTCGCCCGGAACCAAAGAAACCCTCCACGTTGTCCGGAGATTGGGTTTGTAAATGTCGAGACCGGTCAATCAGTTTCTGTTAATGTTGATTTTAAAATAAAATATCGTAAATCCAACAATAAGTCAAAATATCCTTTCAATGTTATATCCTCTCAAACAATCATAACAATACATGTTCATTTTTTAAAGTATTCCCGTTAACAGGAAAGTACCCAATTTTTTTCGTTAAATTTTGTTCAAATTAAAATAATTCGGAAAACTAATTTTTTCTCAGATAAAATTTTCCATACATCTTCGATTAATAGGAAATTCTGCCATTATAAAAATTAATTTAAATGCAGAAGTATTTTCATTAATTGGCATCTATTAATAATAATGCACTCGATGGAATATCTTAAATTTTCTTAACAAAATCGTGAAGAACCATCTCCGTTCCGATAAATTTCAACAATGTAGCTCATTTTGTTCCTAATAGATCATATTAGGTTATCAGCCTGAGAATGAAAATTTTACACGGGGTATACGTTCGGATGGCATCTCAAGAGTATGTCTAATCCTCTAAGTTTATCCTTCACTTCTCAAGTTTCAAACGCGTCCGCTTCATTCGTGAAAATCCGCGGATAGAGAGGAATTAACGATGCTCACTCGATTCTGCTTCACGAAGAACGAAGCGCCTCCTACCAGAGCTTAACCCCACCTCTGAACCATCACCATTCAATAATCTGCAGGCCAGTCAATCGGATGCTCGCCTAAGAAATAGCTAAATCTCTGTTCTCCGTGCTTTTTGCTAAACATAACACCATCCCTTCAATACAACTATCTTCTATCTTTAAAAGAAACAGTTCGATAAACAGCATTCCTTTCAAAATAACATTCAATAAAAATTTTCAATAAAATACAATTCAATAAAATATTTTCAATACCGAAATGAAACATTAGATAATCAAATATACCTCTTATTTTTTATCCCCCACAGCTTCGAAATCATTCTTACGTATCTCCAGCAGTCGTAACCTATTTTTTTTTAACCAACCTTAACAATATTTCGTGGTTCTTGATTACTCATAATCAAAGATCGGATTTTCTTTTTCTTTTTCGTTGGATCTTTTTCGCGTTTATTTTTCCAAAAATACAAGGAATGAACTTTTATGAACATTGCCGTGGATTTTTTCTCGTACAGAATACTTTGCAGGTTGATTATAAATTATTTCAATCTAATACTAGTAGGGCAGCCCCGGATCTCCGATCCTCAATGCGATTTAAATAAACTGAAGGTTTAGAGAAATAATTTTTATTGAATAATTAATGAAATATAAATGCAAAGTAAAGTATTAAAATAAAAAATATTTAAAAAAAGTATTTTATCTCACCTTAATATAAATAGTAAGATTAAAACCTATATAATCCTATCAAATTTCAAGTTTCTAGCATCTCTACAGATGTTAACAATTAATTGTACACAAATGCTGACAGACGTCAACGTAAAATTAATATATAGTTAGATTTCCTATACACATGTTATTGACACAGATGATAAGAATAAATTGTAAACAAATGCTGACAGTCGTCAACGTAAGCATTTTAAAACGTTATAGTATCAACTGAAACAAAATAAAAAACAAATTAATTGCACAATTTAAAATGAAACACAATTCCTTATAGAATTAATTGAAACAAAATAAAAACAAATTAATTGCACAATTTAAAGTAAAACAATTCGCTGGGAACTTGTTTGTTATAAACATGATATTGACACAGCTAGAAACGCTTCCCATTCGCAGTCAAAAGACTGATTATCCGTAAATATTTACGTTGCTATGCTTCATTAATTTCGATGCTCTGACAACAGTTCGAAGCGAATAAACTTTTTCTTTCGTCAATTTGAAGGTTTAATTGGCATTAAATGAATCGGATGCATCAATGAGAGCCTTCTTGGCAACGCCCGGAATGAGTACGAAAAGTTCGCAAAATTTCGAAAAAGAATGCGTATTTCTGAAAACTTCGACTGTTTAACGTTTAAACACCGCAAGAATAAGATAGTATAGAGCTTTAGCCGTCGAATAAAGCAAAAAATAAGAAAATCGATCCATATTTACATATGTTAATTAATGAAGGAAAAAAACACTGCACTCTGAAAAATCAAAAATCCCATGTAAACATATGGAAGAATATGTGTCCACTAACTGACTGCGAATCTGACCTCTCGACCGTCATTAACTCGGGTTAGAGGCCCATACCTCGAGGCCCATCCTCAAATCCTTAGTGCGATTGTGACTCAAGCAACATATTCGGGTGAATGCGCTGATAAAGAGCGCCTTTTTAACGGAATTCTACGATAAATAATAACATATTTACGCTCACATCTAATCTTGACGCCAAGGAATACCAACCTCTTAAGAGTTTTCGGACGGGATTGTAATGAAAGCAGACATTCGCGAGACGGTGCGGAGGGTGTAACGCTTGGTTGCTATATGGTGTTAGATGGGTGAAAAGGTAAACCGCTCATAACTAAAAAGCTTGAGTCAAAATCGCACTAAGTTAACAAAATAAAATAGTTTAAATTTTACTGCAAAAGACGTGGTCGGCTAGTGCCCCCCTGCTGAGAGGGTAAAGATATCGGATTTGAGGATGGGCCTCGAGGTATGGGCCTCTAACCCGAGTCAATGACGGTCGAGGGGTCAGCTTCGCGGTCAGTTTTCAATGTGGTCCCCGTTAGTCCACACACTAACGATCATAACAGGAGAGTGATTCCCACGAGGGACGTTATTAGGTAGGTTTTGGTGTGCTGCACCCCCTGCCACCCACCAGTCTGGTGATTTGCAGGGTATCATGTAGATGTAGATGTAGAAGCCTAATTGCCTCCTGGATTCGAACCCGGGACACTTTAGCAAACGAAAATATTTTTCCAGGGACCTCATAGCCAGTAGAAACAAAACGCCGTTTACCGCATATCTTTACGAGGGACGGTTTTCGAGAAATACGCCAATATAAATTGTACACAAATGTCTACAGACGCCAACGGAAAATTAATACATAGTTAGATTATATTATCAAACAACGTAAGCTGATAAAACTGAAAGTTTCACGGTGGATTTTACTGTTTTTAGTACATTGGGCGGAAGTAACTTCATCTCAGTCAACATTTGACGGGCTTTAAATATTCAGGGAGGTTATCCTTTACGCCGTCACGTTCTTCGAATTAAGCATCCCAGAATATCCAAATCCGAAGGCTTTGATATTCATCTCCTCCTAACAATCCATCGATGCGACTAAAACCTTTTCTCTCCGTGCTCCTTCGACGACCTATTTCGACGATCCCTTATTATCTGTCCTTTAAATTTAATCGCCTTGCCTCTTAAAGGATAATTAAAAGCGTCCCTTTCCCCAGGGGGGCGCATAAAATATAATTTGTTTTCTTCTCCATTCTAATTATTTTCTGCTTTCACAGGCACGTCTCCAAAGGTTCTCTTTAGCCTGCGCGCAATCGCCTGGCATCAAAAAGTCCAAATCTCAGGATAGAAAAATGCTCGGCGCGAAATCAAAGTTCTCGCGGATCGCATAATGAGATCTCCCTTCCAGAGTTCTTATCATTAACTCCGAGTGGTCGCTTCACCGCAGTCGCTCTATCCTCATCTTTTGTTTATTTTCGCCGCCTCCTTCATTAACTCATCGTGCGTCCCGCGGAATCATCTCGTTTTCCTCGCGGTCGCTGATAATTTCAAAATCAAACATTTTAAGAAGAATGTTATTATTTTTCTTATCTGATAATCTATATATTCAAAAGGTTAAAGTACGTACGTACGTAATAACGGCCGAGCGAGGCAGCACTGACCAGATGTCGCGATCGCTCCGACCATGGTACTACTATATATTATATATTAGTATCATGGCTCCGACTTGGTGCTGCGGGCTGGGCAGCGCAGGGCCTTTCTTACTATAATACTCGCACAGCTACAATCTCACAAGAGCTCTACACATAGGCAGCTACCACAGCTCCGATTTCCGAGATGAATGGGCTGCTAGTTTTTTTTTTAAATAAATTATCTACCAATTTCTTCGCGAAACAAAATGGCCACACGGCACTTTAAAGTGGGAAAATTAGATTACAAAACAGGAAAGGAAACTAAGGAGCGCTATTCAGTCCCGCCGAGGCGGCGGACGAAAAAGAGGGATCCTATTTCTACAGTTTCTTACGATAAAATGAAACCCGCGAGTTCGTTTCCATTGCCAGCCACCCCGCGTTCCTTGATTGGACGGGGAGGAGGTCGCTTCATCCGCAAACAATGAGCTCTCTTAAGTTTGCACAAAAAGGTCTTCCAGGCAATATTCGCGCTTCAAGGGGGAACGAAGACTCCGTGGCCTCTCATCGAGGGAATCGATTAACATACATTTAAAGAATCAATTTGTCTTTCGGGGGCGGCACCTGTCTCATCGCCTTCGCCGTGCTCCCTCCGTCAAACGCATCCTTCACCCAACCTCCTCTCTCGCTTGGGTTCTCGCTTCTTCCCCAATCCCCAAAACCCGCTCGTTCCCCAGCCTCACATCATTTATAGCAGCCGATTCTAATTCTCTGCCTCTTACACTCCTTTGTTTTCTTCCACAAATTTCCTCAATTCTCCCTCTTTCGGTGTTTTCTTCTTCTTTCTTTTGTAAACATTCTACATTCACTATTTACCTATCTTTGCCCCCGCCGTTCCTTTTCCCTTTCGTTGTTGTGTCCTTTCTTCCGACGATTTATCTTCTTCCCCCTTTTGTATTGTTCATTTCGAAGATTTTCTTTCGTTTTTTTTTTTTAAGATTCTTTTTTCGGGCCTTCTGCTAATATTACCCCTTCATGCAGGGGCGAATCCAGAGACTTCTGGGGGAGGGGGGGGGGGGGGGGGGGGGAATCCGCCCCTGCCAACTGCCCTATATTTTGAAAATCTGTACTCCTATCAGAATCCTTGCTATAAAGACCTAATCTGCGACGTATAATTGAGGATTTTTGGGCGGAATGAATTTAAGAAAGCGCCCAGTGGAGTGCAATGGGGTTATCCAAGGAGGGGGCGATCGCCCCCCCTTAGATCCGCCACTGCCATCATGTGACCTTATCCATCTTTGGCAAATCTTCATCATTCCCTTTCCTCTTTTGAATTTCTTCATCTCCTACCATTTCCATTTTCCTCCCCCCTTATCTTCCAATCTCCTTTCCCATTCTATCTACTACATTCTCCTCTCTTTTTGCCACTCTGTCCCTTCTTTTCACTCTTCTTCCACCATTGTATACGTATCTCTGTAATCACTCCCTCCTTAAGTACATGTTTGTAGGATTTTCTCAAGCCCTTCTCTTTGTGGGTGAGATCTTTTCTGTGACGAATGCGACTAATTGTTCTCAATATTTTACCTCACAAAACCCAAACTCCTGACTTCTATTTTTAAAGATCGCGTCTATTTTGTCCACTTTTGTTAAGTTTTTAAATTTTTGACTCCCTAATTGTGCTAATTTCTTATCGCGAATTAACGTCATTACGTAAACGTTAAAATCTAATCTGTATCATACGACGAAAGAGCTAAATGTAAGAGGGGAGTAATCCTTCTTAATTTCGCCATATTAAAGACGTTTGCCTGTCATTCTTTATATCTCTCTTTGTCCTTTTCATCTCCTTCCAACTTTCCTTTCTTCATTCCCCCCCTTCTTTTCTTCTCCCTCTGTTGCACCTCTTTATTCCTTACTCCCCCTCCTCCCCTCCCTCCCGCCTCCACTACCCCTTCTCCATCTCACTCCCTCCTCCTCCTCCCCTCCCTCCCGCCTCCGCTCTCCCTTCTCCATCTCGCTCCCTCCCCCTCCTCCCCTCCCTCCCGCCTCCACTACCCCTTCTCCATCTCGCTCCCTCCCCCTCCTCCCCTCCCTCCCGCCTCCGCTCTCCCTTCTCCATCTCCCTCCCTCCCCCTCCACCCCTCCCTCCCGCCTCCACCTCTCCTTCTCCCTCCCTCCCCCTTCTCCTCTCCCTCCCGTCTTCACTCCCCCTTCTCCATCTCCCTCCCTCCCCCCTCCCCCACCTCCCTCCCCCATCCTCCTTAAATGTAAGAAGGGACTTCACAGTCTCAATTTCGCCCTCAATAAAGTCGTTTGTCTGTCTGTCTGTGTCCTTCCCTTCGACACACTCACCACCTACCCACTGCCGCCGCCTCCACCACTTTTTTCTCTCTAACCTCCCTGGATTTTCTCTCCCTCCCTCCCACCTCTCTCTCTCTCTCTTTCGTAGGCCCTACGCGCATCACGCCGGATTTATTTTTAGAACCGCCAAGCACTGCCCCCGAAATTGATTTTAATTCAGTCTCTCCCTCACACAGAGAACTCTCTTTCTCTCTCCGTATTTGTTTTTAAACGAATTATTTCGAAAGAATCGCAAGATCGTCCGTTTTTTTTCTCCTTCTCCTAAAACGGATTCCTCTTCCTAATCTCTTAAATAATGGGAGTAAAATTTTCCGGTCTCCGAATAATGTCTTGCCTCCGGGACAATACTCTCACCCAGACGCAGTTCTTCCATTGTTCCTCCTATCGTTATTTCTGTCCTTGTAGCGTCACACTCGTTATCTCGCGCATCACCACGTTTCTCGACCCTTTTCTCTCACTATGCGTTTACTTGATTTCTATATGTATACGTACATATACATACATGTATATATATATATACATATATATATATATATATAAACTTACGGAAGAGGAAAGGTAAAGGAGGATATTTAGGGCAACTAGGTTCTGAAGGAAACCCAGTGAGCACTTACCGGAAGGAGAACCGCTCGGGTGTTGGAGAGACACATTTGTAGAAGTTATTGGAGCTCTCGGGATGATCCCTTCGTCATATATATATATATATACACATATTTATTTATGTACCTATAAGTATATGTGTGTACATATATACATACATATATGTATGCACATACATACACATACAGACATACATATATTTATACATATACATATATTACTCCGCATCTTAATGCACATTAACTAGGACTCCTTTGTCCTTAATCTCACCACTAGCCACAGGTTGCCTATTAATTCTTTATATCAGTTCTTCTGTTAATTGTAATATCGAAATTATTTTATAGGTTCTCCCATATTGTGAGCTAAGAAATGTTTTTTTTCTAATATAAGCAACTCGGAAGTTTAATTATAATTAATTGTAATATAATTATAATTCCCTCTTTCAAAATAATGCGAACCATCGCTAATGTCATGTCTATCATAGGTTTTTGTTACTAGACACTCTTAGAGTGGAGGTTGACTGCATTTTCTCTTAATCTACCGAGTTATTTTTATGTATGCAACAAACGTTTCTGAAGGAACAATTATCGTTTTATATAGAGTATTAAAAATCCAGAGGTATAAAAAGCTTCGGATATAAAATGAATAGGAAGACGACTCAAATCAGTGATGAATTTCAGTCCGGAGTAGTTGAATGGGCTTTAAATATTCTCAAAAGGAGCCATGAATTCCACTTTCACCCTATATTCCTCAAATTGTGAAACGTCATTTTCTCTTCGGAAATTACACCGAATAAGGGGCCATCGATTGACTCCTTTCTCTTTTCATCTTTCTCTCTCTCTCTCTTTCTCGTTTTCCTTTTCTCCCCCTTCCACTATTGTTGACGAAACTCGACGCATTGTGGGAAATGGACGGAAAACGTGATATAAATCAATTAGCCGCTATTCTTTTGTTCTCTCTTCCTTCCTAGTTTTCTTTTTTCTCTCTCTACCTCCATCGTCAGACACCTCTCGCGTCCCCCAAACACCTCCCTATCGATATGAGTTCCCTCAACCACGCCCAACACCCCTCATTTCTCTCCCTCCCCCCTCATTTCTCCCCTCCCATTCTTATCTTATCCTTATCTCATCCTCCTCCTCCACATCTTCTCGATACTAGCAAGAAACGAATCTCCCTCCCCCTCCTTTCCCCTTAGGGAACTCTCCCCTCTTTCTCTCTCTCTCTCCCGGCGGAAGTGACGTAATCTGAACGCTTCGCACGCAAGTTCACCGTCTCCTCTCCATTAACACCGCCGTTCCTCCCTCCTCCTCCTCAGGGATTGCCTTCACCATGCCTCCACTTGGTTTATTTCTACTTCTACCCTGTCTTTTGTTTTGCGATAGATATTTCCGAGGAAAAAAATCAAGATCGTTCTACCTCATCATCTCAGTGATTCCACTGTGTACGATCTCGCAAGGTTCTATACACGGATCCAAATATTTTATTCCACCCATGTAAAATCAAATTTTTTAATGAATCACTGCCGATAATTAAATACAAGACGCGTTTTTTTTATTTTAGGCATAAAAATCTATGCTGCTCAAGCAATCAAGGCTAAAAAGCGGGATATTGAAGAATGGGGAATTTCAATTCAACGCGAAAATTTGCAATTAAATTTCAATTTGATTTATGCAGTGAGAGTTTATTTCCATTTTTGTCAGACAAACGGTATTTTAAAATAAATTTGGTATTTAAATTTCAGGCTATCGTAATTGCCCATAAAAAATTACGGTTAGGCATGAAGGAAGTATTAAATTAAAATTAGAAAAGTTGAATATGTAGGACTTAAAAAAATAAATCTATTAGTCATTTTTACCATTAATCATATCTTATAAAATAAATACTTTTTATATATTTATTATTACACGTTGATGATTCTATTAAGTAAATTGCATAATATTCCAAGAATTTTGCTTTGGAAAACTTAACCCAACAAAAATATACGGCTAATAAAATAATCAATAACTAATCTTTCATATTAACAAAATATAACCGTACTACTGTTGACGCGCGTCTAAACCATACACTAATAAACTCATAATGACTTATTTTAATATAAACAACTAAATAAATAGCATTCTGCGCCACACATTAGTTATTAATGTAATGATGTTATGCTGCCACATATCTAAATCCAATTTCGTATTTATAATTTCATGAATATAGCAGCAATATGGTTGCCCTTAACAACGAAAAAAAAATTCTCAGCGTGACATAATGACGTACCAAGGCTTTCATTATAATAGGAATTAAAAATCCATTTAAATTTAAATTTTCACTGGCTTTTCTTTCACTGGGATATCAGCATAAAATTTAATATTAAAATGATAAAATCATCAGCAAGTATTCTCATTGTTTAGAATGCACTTATTCTGCCGACCTCAGATTCCAAAACGTAACTCAATTATTCTGTATGCTCCTATAAAAATGTAAATTTTTGTAAAATTTATTTTGCACATTCAACATTATACATGCATTAAATAATTGTGGAATTGCAAGAAGTCATAACCGTCGCATTTGTTAGAATTTTTTGTGGACAATAACCGTTTGTATGGTCGTTCATTGGAAATTGGAAACCGATGACATAAAACTTAGTTTTGTAGCATTTTTAAATGAAAGTTTAACAAGGAGATTTTGTTTAATTCTAGCATCTCGTATGTCTCTCAAGCACCTGTCCAGTTTTTTTATGGTGATGTTTGATATAAATTAGAAAAGTGCGTATGTCTATATATGTATGTAAGTATACACACACACACGCACGCACGCGCACACATAGATATAGTTCTCTCGCTCGATCCTTTGACAAACTTTCTCTTTATCTCTTTTTGCCTCAACTCTCCCAAAACCTACGTCAGCATATTCTGTTCTCTCCCTCCCTCCCTCCCTAACCCCTTAAACCTTCCCAAAAAAACTGCTCGGAATGGCAAGATGAAGAGAGGGGATGGATATATAGAGAGAGGAGGGAATGGAGAAAGTGCGAACAGTGGAGGAGAGGGAAAAAGCACGGGAGAATCGCACGGCTTGCCTCGGGAGACCGAAATTCATGGATTTCTGAAGGAAAAAAGGGGTAGGAAGAGACGTGATGAATTAAAAAAACATAACAGAGGCGGAGAGAAAAATGAAATAATATACGGAAAGGAAAGAGGCATTGAAGAGACCTGACAAATAAGGGAGAGATGAAGATAAATGAGGTAAGAGGAGATGGAGAGTGAGACGTGGTGACGAGAATTGAAATAACTCGTGAATGAGGATGTGGAGCAGCGGAGAGAAGGAGAGGAAGAGGGAGGGAGAGAGAGAGAGAGAGAGAGGGGAAATAAGGTAAAAAAGGAACGTTGGACCAAACAAGGCTGGATGATTACTCTAGTGTGCAAAACCTAGGTGGCAGCACCATGCATGGATTATCACCCAAAACACGTTTACGTACGAAACGTTAACAAAAAAAAGCGATGGATGGGACGCAGATGAAAGTTTTACCCAACGATTTTCGCGTCGTGTATGTTTCTTCTTTTTGCCCGTTAACAGGCACAGGAGAAAGCAAATTCTTCATCTGGCATAGATAAGATCTGAAATTGCAGGCAATGAAGTCTTGTTTGGGTTTGATTAAAATTGTCTAACCAGGAGCAGGGCCGGAGTAAGCGGTACGCAAAACACGCAAGTGCGTGGAGCCCAGAGGGCAAGGAGGCCCACGGTGGACCGACCCAATATCGTTTCGTCTCACCGAAACCCTTTCCAAGCGTTGCCGCACACATCACAAAGCTTGCAATAATCTCTTACTTGTTTTTAAAAAATTACGATTTGGATGGGCCCTTAAACGTGCGTGGGGCCCATGGGTCTCCTAATCCGGACATGACCAGAAAAAAGAATATATTCGAGCACGCCGGAATTACACTTTCCTGGAGTGCTCGCAGAGTTACGCGTCCTCTAACAATTTTTTTTGTCCAGCTTCACTACAAAGCAATACTGCTTTTTTGTTACTAATAAGGCACTACTTCAGGGATTAAGAAACGGATCCATGTATTATTACTGAGCCAAAATAAGGACATTGTAAGTAGCAATCTAATTTTCGAATGGCATCCAGATAACGTCGTATTTCTGCATTGAATTAAAATTCAAACAATACATTCATCCTGTGACTTTTGAAAAAAGTTCTCTCTTTTATGTTGGAACCCATCAGTTAAAAGCCAATCCAGATGGATAAGGATGTTTATATTCGACAGTCTAAAATGATCTTTATGCCCTAGAGCAGACTCTGTTGCAGCTATCGCTTCCGCAGAAATTCTTCGCGATATCCGTTCGGAGAAAGATGCGATACACTGCGCCACTCTCTCTTTCGTCCTGCGCGTACTTATTTATATAGACATACATCATCGGAAAATCGCGCGCGCTCTCGGGCCCGAAAGCGAATAACATATCTATTTTCCGTCGATGAGGTCGAGACTCTCGAGACGTGAATGATTCGCACGAAGTTTTTCTCGCCCATATTTCTACTCCCAATACGCCGAACTGCACATGAATCGCGAACCGCCCGAATATATATCCCGCAGGAAAAGTTACCGCGCGAAAGTTAAAGCAATCCGTTAACGAAATGATTTTGCGATAGCTCAGACGCGAATTTTCCAAGTTTCGATATTAATGGTACGTAAACTTCGAGCGTTTCCCGCGCTGCGAAACAAAAAGGATAATTTCCATAAAATACGTTACTGCGGTTTAGGATCGAATTACCAGTTATTCGCGGTCTTGGGCCACCTCATTTGGGGCAAAGCACTTACCAGACGTATTTCGACCTTCCTGCCTCAAATCGCCTGCGCACATACACGAAATACTACGCCAAATTACACAAAAGACGGATGGTGGGATGGGATTGGGTGCGAATTCCGTTCTGCGAAGTCTTAAGTTTCCCCGTCAGTTAAGGGCAAGGATAAACAGTCGCCATCATCGAAAGTGATTGCCTATAGATTCATTGCACGTCGAGGTTAGTCACCTCAGCAACAGTTCTACTCCGGTCCCTAACATTACTCTCTTGGCATCACGGCAGCATCCAGGTATGCGATTAATCTTCCCTGGACCATCTCTCCCTTTCTCTCCATCTCCCTCTCTATCCTTTCACCTCTCTCTTTCCCTCTCTTTCACTCTTCACCCCTCTTTCCATATCTATCTCTTGGCCCCCTCTCTCTCTCTCTTTCCCCACCTCTCTTCACCCTCCTCTCTCTATCTATCTCTCTCCAACTATCTCTCTCCGCCTCTCTTCCCCTCCCTCTCTCTCTCTTCACCTCCCCCTCTCTCTCCACTCGACACCAACTAATCCGACTGCAACAAAAACCTCGCCCATTCGTCACAGGCACTTATATCCAATGAGTTATTGCGTCAATTTCCCTAGGCCCAAAAACGCAAATAAAAATTCCTTTGTTTCCCAGAAACCGCGTCATCCGCAAAAGTGTTCCCACACGAAACTATCCTGTCCCTCCTTCTCGTCTCCCACACTTCTTATCTCCCCTCCCCCCCTCCCAACAACATTTCCTCCTCCCCTCCAACAATATTTCCTTCCCCTCTCTCTCTCTCCATCCCTTCCGTCTCATCTTGCAAGAAAACTCCGAAATTCGCAATTTCCTTTCCCGCGGAGCGTCCTCCGAAACTCCCCCTTGTCTTTCCGTTCTGCTCCTAAAATGAATTCCGGGTGGCGCCCTTACCCCCTCCCCCTCGTTCCACTCTCGTCCACTTTCTCTCTTCGCTTCCTACCACTCCTTATCTTTGACTCATTTACCCGAGAGACAAAAACAAAGGACGGTCCAGAGAAAAGGAAGCGTGAAAGGAGAGTGAATAAATGGATGAGAGGGAGAAAGAGAATGGAAAGAGTAGTGGGGGGGTGGATAAAGGAAGGGAGGAGAGAGGGAGGGAGGGAGAAGATAGGGAGGTAAGAGAGATGGAGGAAGAGAGAGGGAGGAAGAGAGAGGGGGGAAGAGAGAGGGGGGAAGAGAGAGGGGGGAAGAGAGAGGGGGGAAGAGAGAGGGGGGAAGAGAGAGGGGGGAAGAGAGAGGGGGGAAGAGAGAGGGGGAAGAGAGAGGAGGGAAGGGGAAGGTAGAAAGGAGAGGATGAGGAGAGAGGGGAGATGAGAGGTACAGAGGAGAGTGGGAGGTGGGAGAGAGGAAGAGAGAGGGGGAGGTGAGAGAGAGGAAGAGGGGGAGGGAAGAGGGAGGGAGAGAGGGGGGATGAGAGGGGAATGAGAGAAGTACTGACTGAGGAGAGCGGGAGGTAGGAGAGGGAGGAGAGAAGGATGGAGGGAGGCGGGAAGAGAGATGAAGATAGTTTGAAAGGAAAGAGAGAGGGGAGAAGGAAGGATGATAAGGGTGGGAGGAGAGACAGAATGAGAGGGGGAGGAAGGAGAAAGGGAGGGAGGGAAGAGGGAAGGAGGAGAGAGGAGGGAGGGAGAAGAGAGGGAGGAGAGAGGTAGAAGAGACAAGAGAGACAGGATAATAAAGGGAGGGACAGAGAAATAACAGAAGGATAGGATTCTTAGCGCGAAAGGAGAGGTAGAATATGGAAGGGAATTCAATTAATTTGAGGTTTTACGACGCGTCAACTAAATTTACCACAGAAAACCATTTCGCTCGGGAGATGGTGGATGGAGACATATAAAAGGGACAAAGGAGATGATGAAAGGAATGAGACAAGTGCACGTGCGTGTGTGTTAAGAGGGCACGTGCAAAGACGCGTGACACGAGGCAGAAATATAATAATTGATACATTAGGAAGGTCGAAAACGGGGCACGTTTCGCGAACTGGAGGAGCGTCAGGAGCGCGTTTCGGAATGTCATTACGCAAACACGTTGAAAATTAAGGGGAGGGGGCGTTTAATCCTATCGCCATATTGTCGAGAAAAGGAATATTTACGAGCTTCAGAGAAATAAACAAGCCCGAATGGAAAATGTAATTTCCCTGGTATCGAAAAAACAATAAAACGACTGAACATCGAGACGGTGCGGAATAAAAAAATCACCGAAAAGATGTCGTTTCTACCAGCCAACCGTGGACGAAGTTTAATTTCAAGAGGTCACACGGAGAGTAATGAAATCGTGTGAAACAAATGGGCATCGGTGGGATTCATTTTTTTTTTCGATTAGCGAAAGAAGCAGCAGGTAATTTTTCGAGCAGAGGAAATTATTCACACGGACTATACACTGCGTCACACTGAACACCTTTCGCTTGGGGAGAAAAATTCTAAAATTAAACTTGTATGAAGGATAGCCACCTGCGCATTTCCCACGATTTTTATAAAATGAATGAAATACATCTATCGTGCGTATAGTCGAGTCGAATTTTCCTTTAATTTCACCAGATAAAGTTGATTTGGAATCCAAAAACCGCGAATTTAGTTCTTGTCTAATAACCGGTTAATAAAATGCGCAGCACAGTTGGTTATTTTTTCTTCAGCGAGGAAAGAGGTAGTGTACCAAGTTGCTTCCACCCGGCATTGATTGACCTACATTTAGAAGTTTAATTCACATACGTTTTTATGGCCTTAATAACAAAGAACTCGTTTTCTAAAGCCGCGCAGAAATATCCTTGTTTATCCGGAAGGAGGGTAACAAAGCCTTGTTCTGCATATACGGTTAGTGATGTGTTTAAAAATCAAGAGACATTGCATCAGAGATGCAGATGGGTCATATTTATTTTCTTTTTTTACAAAAACAAGCCATAATGGATAGTGAACACTTGAGAGCGTTTTTCCCCAGATGAATACGGAAATGAAAGGAAGCACTTTTGCAAATATTCTGATATTGTGATGGACCTAAATATTCTTGCTCAACTTGGTGGAAAATTTTCAAACTATACGGTGAAAAACTTATGTAAGTCAAAGCGTCGTCTCGTTGTAACTTATAATGAGCTGGAATATCTGAAATTCTTATTTTAAAAAAGATCTTCACTAAGCATTTTTAATCACTATTCAGGATGTATTTGAGGTTTGTTTTTTTAATGAACAATTCAAAATGAAAAAGTTCAATATACAGTCTTCATTCAGTTATTAAATATTCTTTACGGACATAAGCTAACGATTCTGACTGTGATGTAAATGTATTAGAATTTTAAGAGTTTTGGCTATCTAATTTTAAATAACAATTTTGTCAAGAGAACGTTCGCCAACTGAAGACGACAAAATTACTCAATTCGCCAAAATGTGAAACTAATCATTCAAAAACTAAATGCGCCAAAACTCACCAACAGGTTTAAAAACGAATGATTGTAAACGTGGAGTCATTAAGGTGAAACTATTACTTAAAACGGAATAATCGACTTGATAAAAATTCTGTCATGTTCAATTCCCTGAAATTACCTTGGCTTATAGACAAAATGACCATAAGAAACCCCTCAGTATTTGCATTAAATATATCATGTATTGAGAATTTCCTAGATTAATGGTCCGCCCTTCAAAAATATATGTTGCGTATATCTTAAATTTTGTAGCAAATGAAAAACTTTCAAATACACTACGCATCTTTTACGGGAGAAAATAGCATCGTTAATCTCGTTTGACATAAAAAAATAACGCGCAAACCAGTATCAATATTTTGCGACAAGCAATAAAAGGATCGGAAATCTCGGTCCCCGGGCGGCATGACGTGAAAGGAGATTGCATGCGTCTCTGTAATCCTCCGTAATCCAAACACGTTTCCCGGCTAAACCTTTCGTCTCACCTCCGGGCACATACTTTCAGGAGTCCCTAACTTTTTATAGCGCCATCAAATCAATGGTGTGTTTTTACGGAGGTAAGTCTTATTTTTATGTTTATCCTTTGAATGAAATGGAATTTCTATAAATGGTCAGTCCAGAGTCTTGGAACGAGCCTCTTTATAGCTAACTTTTGATATGGACTTTTTACTTTACTCAGTAATTTCGTGTGCCAACTGATATGTTGGTAAGAATGCTTCTAATCACACACACACACGCGAGCTAAGATGGTACTTTTTCAGATCTATTCGTCTCGGCTCCCAATGGAAGGAAATACAAAAAGAAAGAATTTCAGTTCTCTGCCTGTTTTGATACTTTCAGATGTTTATTCAATGAGTTCTTCCGTTGTTGCCGATATTCTGGCAATGAAATAATTGATCGCGGACCGTTTTTACTTTCTCCATATACGTAGTATAGAGCAAGTATTGTTTTCATGAAAAAAATCGACCTCGAGATTTCAACGGAAATACATGTTTTGAGGTCCTTAGAACACGTTTACACTATTTTCGGAATGTCTGTGGGTGTGTATGTGATTGTGAGCGCTCTAACTCGAAAAGTACTTACCATATCATTATTACTAAATTTCATATATAACATTTTGGTATGAGCACAAAGATCTGATTAGTTTTTGGACAATAAGGGTTAACCGGAAGTCGAGGTATATTCGAAACCCGATTCGGTTTTTGCTATATTTCTTCGTTAAAACATCATTATTGTATATACAATTCTACACAAAGGTTATAGAGAATGTAATTTCCTACAACATTAATTTGAAACAATTTCCATAGCAGTTATTGTTTAGGAATTATTTATAAATAATCCGTTTTTTCGGTTTCCGTCAAATATCTTAAAAACGTCCTTATTGGTAATCTTCGTGAGGACCAAAGTTGTAGAGAATAATATTTCTTCCAGGTTTTGTTTGAAACAAATTTTCGTAGAACCTTCCATTTAGTAGATAATTAATTTATTCGTAAATTTCCTGTATACAGCGCCAACATCATTATTGTATATATAATTCTAAACAAAAGTTATAGAGAATGTAATTTCCTACAGTTTTCATTTGAAACAATTTTCTATAGGAGTTATTGTTTAGGAGTTATTTATAAATAACCGGTTTTTCGGGTTCCGTTAAATATCTCCTTAACAACATCGTTATAGGTAATCTTCGTAAGGACCAAAGTTGTAGAGAATAATATTTCTTCCAAGTTTTGTTTGAAACAAATTTTCGTAGAACCATTCATTCCGAGGATATTTTGCTTTTTCTTAATACCAGTATACAGCGCCAGCACCATGTAGCGGTGAATTCTGTAAACATATTCAAAATATACATAATTTACGGCAATAAGGACGACTGTATTCTTTTACGATACGAAATAATAATTTTGCTATGCATAATAATTTAAATATCTATACCCCAAATATGGAGAAAGTCATGTTGGCCACAGAATTTTTTACTTTCTCATATATGAAGTATACTGAGAAATTATTGTTATCGCGAAAAAATCGACCTCGAGATTTTGATGGAAATATTCGTTTTAGGTGTACCTGAGTCCGAAAAAGTGGTTTTCGCAATGCCGTCTGCCTGTTACTGGCTCTAGAGCCTAAACGATAGAGTTAAAATGAATTAAATGTCGCACTTGAGCGTTTTATCATACAGAATAGAAGCTTTGAAGAAATGGTTGACATTGCTCAATAATTAAGGGAAGTTTATTCTACGTATTTTTAACAACAATGTGATTTTCTTAAAAACGGCTGCAACCATTTTGATCAAATTTCGTACAGTTACTTGAGTTCACGTCTGAAATAATACTACATATTTTATTTTCTCAAAGAATGAATATAAGGCTAGTTTATTCTTGGGCAACTTTAATAACAATTGGATTTTCGGCGAATATTATTAGTGAATTGTTCTCGGATTTCACATCGGGTGATGATTTTAATAGAATTATATTCAAGACATCACCCGGTGTGAAACCAGAGAACAATTCACTAAATTTCTTATAGTTATTTAAGTTGATGTTTATAACGATTCTACATAGTTCATATTTTTCAAAAGATAACTAAACGACGCATTAGTCTATGAGAAAGTTTGTACAATGTATGTTGTACCGACATTTTTTCTTAAACACGACACTAAGTGACTTGGCCTTTGTGCGTTCAAACCAAATCTCCCGGCATTTTTTTTTTAAATCTTTAGCGTCGCTAGAAATTTTAATTAGGTTAAGCTATGTGACTTATTTTTTTTTAAAAAAAAGGAGAAATACAATGCAAAAGATACTCCGTGAATGAAAACAATAAGAAATTGTTTACCCGAACAAAGCTCAAGAGGTTAGGGAGTTAACCAAGTTAAAATGTCTTCTCAGGCAGTATATTTTCAGCCTTTAACGTAATATAGGCTGTGGTTTTTACGCTTCCCGAGAATCTCTCTCCTTCTCTCAAAACAAACAGAGAGAGAGAGATACTCAGTCGGTAGCTTAGCAACGAAGGACTAGCGGTGGGGCAAACATAACATGGGCTCCATCGTTCTTTCGTTCTGGAAAAGAGTTCGCAAGAGTCTTATCCGGAAAAAAAAGTCAACAAAGCGCTCAAGTCGGGCAAATTGGCATATGTAACTACTTTTTGGGACAAAAAATTCCAATTCTTAATCTTGGGCATAACAAGATAAAGAAGTGTAAAAACTGTAAAAAAAAAGTTACCAATATCAATAATGACCTTCGTTTAAAGCAAGACAAACTTTTAATTTTGCAGATACCTTTAATGTCATGCGCCCCTTTGAAATTAAAATAGTAAATATAAGAAACTTTAATATAAATTTCTTAATTTTATATAACTATTGATAATTTTTGTATCCGTATTTCCTAAAATTCCCTGCTAATTTGTTATTTTTGTGATTTATTTTGTCATTTCGCCTTACACCCAACATAATTTTGCGGCTCTCTGGTGAGCCGCGGCCCATAGTTTGAGAAATATTCGTTTAAAGAACGTAGAAGGGCAGATCGAAGATTTTTTTACCGTCCGATACCGAAGGAGACAGAAAAAAATAAAACAAGATTCCAACAATATTAAATAGAATGATAGACAATAATATTCAAATGTAACCGTAAATATCTTAGATCGGTAAGAGGAATATAAACGCGAATAGGTGTGGCTGTTGAATGAGACGCTGAATTGAACAAAACAAAAACTTTTGCGGGATAAATTTTTATATGTAAGACCATCTGGATTCCGAAACTAAAACATCTTCACAATATTGGCAAATAGGTTTCAAATTGTGCTGATGATGTCGCCCTTCTATGTGTATTTTCCCGCACTTACATATAGCCATTTCGATTCCAAGGAGTTTTAACACTCATTTTCATTTAAAACTGTCGAAATTTAAATACAAAATGGTACTAAATTGGTTGATTTTCCCACTCCTCGTGTGAAAAAGGGATGTCATTTTGAGATTTTGCTAAATTTATAACTGGCCGTGATTTATGATTTATAACATGAGCACGCATGGGATTTAACATCTCTCCATTATGGAACCACTAAAGAGCGGAGGCCGATAAGTTGTAGCTGTATTTGAAGAAGATTACAGGAGATATCCGATAAAAATAAAACTAATCGAACCTAACTTGTTTATAGAAATCTAGTTTGTAAGACGAATGATAAAAATTATCAGGGAATGTTCACACCTGCTTACTAGCAAGTTACTCGAATGATACATAGATAAACTGCGAGAACTGCGACGCACACGGGCGGCCGATATATTGTCAGACACAGTATTTTTAACAGTAATGCGGATTGTATTATAACATGCCGTATAATTCTTACATATTGCCAGTGCCGCAACCAGGGCGGGGCACGCGAGGCATCTGTCCCGGGCGCAACTAAGCAAGGGGCGCCAAAAATCCAAATAGTGTAGCAAAATAAACTAGAGAAAATAATTTCTTGAAGGGCGCATATTTTGTATTTGGTTTGCCCCGAACGCTAAAATATCTAGTTACAGGACTGAATAATGCTAAGGAAATGTATCAAACCATAAGGCGTTCTTTTATTTTTGTAAAGAACGCCTAAAAAGGGCGTCAAATGAGAGACTTGCACACGGGCAGCCAATGAGAGACCTGCACACGGGCTGTAAAACATTCTCAGTAGAAAAGAAGTGATGCGAATAATTAATTACCTAAGAAAAATGTATTTGTTGTAGTGGAAAAAGAAAAAAAAACAGCACTGCGTAAGACATAAATATAAAATCAGAATTTGGACTCCGTTGGTGACAAAGTTCATTTTAGTGCACCTTATTTTATATTTAAGAAATATATACATAGACACACACATTTTTGGCATACTTATTTTCTTTAGAACGGCTTTGAAAAGCAAAAAATAAAAACTGCTGCAGAGTATTAATAGATAAATCCTTTATTTGACCTGCAGAATGAAGAGAAAGAATGGTCGATAAAAGAACTGGGAATGGAATGCGAAGTGTTTTAGACAAGTAATAAGAAGAATGTCAGGGAATAGATTGCCAACGATATGCTCCAAATGTTTCCCATTTCCTGGAGATGTCGGGATCGACGTGAAAGGACTGTTTTTGAGAGAAGAGAAAGAGAGATACAGAAAGAGAGAGGAGAAATGGAGGAATGGATCTCGATTCCTGAGCTAGATAAATCTCTATAGATCAAAGTAAAACTGAAATACTGCTTCTCTCTCTTATCCACGTAGGCAAAAATGTAGTTGAAATACATATAGATACCAACAATTTCTGAAGAGTATTACAAATTCCAGTTAATTATAAATATCCAACTCTGAATATAAAAAATAGTTCTCATATACATATACAATGTACATTATGACAATTTTCCATACATAGAAATTTGGCATTAGCGGATGATTTTTTAAAATTACAATATTACCAGGATATTTTTCAATACTTATTTTAAAACGCTCTGAAATAGGAATTAAATTCCCTAATTCGAAATTTAAATCACAGTCACCGTGGCAACTTGGCAACGGACCAGTCTATAATGATGTTCGATCAATTTGCTTCGCATGCTTAATATCAACACTTTTATACTGTACATAAAATTCCGAAATAAATGTATTCGTTATGAAATATTTAGTGGATGTTAAAAGGTAACGAGAATGGAGCGTGGAGATTGGCGTATAAATATAACGAGAGAAAGAAGCATTTAAGAAGGAGAACGACGTTGACAAAATAGGGCAGAGTAAAATGACTCGGACAGAGAAAACCGAGACGACTTAATACTGAGGAAATTGAGACCGTAAAGTCTCTTTTTTTCGCATTCAACCTATCGTCAGAGAATGTAGTACGCGCATGGTCGACAAAAAAATGACATTAATGACAACAATAAATAAAAACCGAGCGAACGCATTTTTTCTAGACGGTGACTCGCGAGAGAAATTCGCATTAAAAAAAAAAGGAGCGAAATTCGTGTAAGGGAGATACACACGAATGGCGTGGGAGGCTATGTGGGTGGAGGAAGGAGGGCGGAGGAATGAAAGGGGCGAGAAAGGTGAATACACGTGAAAGGACGACGGCGACGTCGGGGTGTCGCATTAGGGAAGGGTGAGAGCGACGACCATGGAGTGAATGGTTACCACATTTGTTCCCGGAGAGCGAACTGTCCTCCCGTCCTACCGAGGAAGGAACGGAAGAATGAGGGAGGTAAGCTTCTGAAATGAATGGCCCTGATTTTTCTCCCTCTTTTCTTTGCATGTGCACCTTCCTTTTTCCCTCTCTCTCTCCCTTCTCTCCTCTATCTCTCTCTCTCTATTTCTTTCTCCAACTCCTCGACGGAGGGACGCGCTCGCTACTGGAATCGAGTGGAAGAGATGTTAGGTTGTTTCCCGAGCAACGTAAGTCATTCGTATCCCATTGTGTGGCATCACGGTTCCGTCACTCGAAAATTCTAAGTTTCTGTCCTTCTCGAGCAGGTTTCTACCTCTCTCCCCGTCTCCCTCTCTCTCTCTATTATTTTATATACAAGTAATGAATACAAAAAAAATATTAGTAACTATATAAAAGATTTACTCCTTTGTCCGTAGAATGGTACAAAATTTAAAGATGGCGGCTCAACTAGATCAACCTTTAAAAACCTATTGAAAAAAAACCTTTCATGCAAAATTTCCTCCTTTTTTAGGCGCGTTTCGCTTCCAGCGTGAGCGCCTATTATCGTTGGTCTGTCCGTCCGTCTGTCTGTCCGTCCGTCCGTCCGCATGTTCGTTCTCGGCTTCTACCGAACGGATTTTCATGAAATTTGATATTAAGGACTTTCAATCAAATATAAGAAGAAAATCGCATAAATGAATCACGTAAGCTAATCAGGGGTACCACTTTACTGGTGATAAAAAATCAACTTTCCGTAATATCTCGTAAAGTATTGCTCATATCAAAATAAAATATCATATCAAATCAAATAAAACTTGTAGAACTAATAAATTAGAGTAATTCTTTCCCTATAAATTTTACGAGTAGCCGTTATCCATAAAATCGAACAAGAAAGTCTTAAATCGAGTTGAACTTAGAAAATTTTCTGCATGGTTACTTCTTCATTGTTGCTAACATAAACAATCTCACAAACAAACGTTTAATTTACTTACGTGTGCATGCAATATTTTTAATAGGAAGAAAATGGATTATTTATGATGAAGAAAATCATTTCTTTCTAATGCTCCATTGCACGAAACACGACCATTTGTTATACGTTGTACACTTTCCTAACTTGTCTATAAACAGAAAAGTTTCCTTTTGTCATGTCACGAGGCGAGTTGGCGTAAGGGGTAATGCGTTGGACTCAGAATTCAAGCTACATATGATGTCAGTATGAGTAAATAATGGTCCCATTTTTAATGGGAAACATTCATGTAGAGTCATTTTTATATAAAAGTTATTAAAAAGAGAATGTGGATCACTCAGGCTGGTAGGAAGAATGAGAGTGGAAACGAGAGGAAAAAGAGAGAGAAAGATTGGAAAGTTTGGCGAGCAAGAAAGAGAGAGAGAAATTGCAACGTTTGGATTATCTATATGTCGTATCATTAAAATGGGCGAAAGTAAATGCACCCATAACGCTTCTTCTTTTGCCGATTTTAATGGGTTTTTAGTGCTACAGATTCTAAACTTGCATGCTTTTTAAAATTCCGAACAAAAATGTTATCCGCGGGCTACGCGGTGTATTTCATGTCGTAACCATAGACTACACGGATTCCGTCACCGGAAGCGGAATTACTAATATCGACTATTAAAATACTAAACAGTGCACTTCATGCATTAAATGCCGTATCTACCAGTATCTACTCCACTTGTATACACGTAAATGGTTACTGATTATATTTTTGAAACAATGAAAGCCTGTTTCTATGCAAATTTGAATTAAAGCGAGACACTTCAGTATTGGTCTACTTATTCAAACGTAAAATCATTTTACTAAAATGGCTCAATCGATAAATGCAATTTAAAAGAAGCTGCGATTTATAAAGCTATAAATGATATATATATATATACATATCTATAAAGTAAGGTGTTTGTATGTATGTTCTACTAAGGCTCAGAAACTACAACACGCAGAAAAAAGAGGAAGGTGTCATATTAACCGTTATCATGTGTACGGTGGTGTAGTAAGGTTTTTAAACCGATTCGGTGTACTATTTAATTATAATAAAATATTTTCGTTTATATGGAATTTCCATTTTAAATTTTTTCGTAAATTTCTCGATTTTTTTAACTCCTTACATATATATCGCAGACTTTTTTGTGGTAAATTATCTCCTCTTTTGGAATAATTTTTTAAAAGAGGGGCTTACAGATCAAATAAGACGAATTGAAGGGAAAATCTTATTTTTCATTATTGCTCAGCATTTGGATATACTTAGCAACCGATGTAAACAAATTACGTTTGAACTATAAACATATCGTAAACGTAGAAATAGTTGATGAAATACTCATTTAATATCTTCTGATTTGATTGTATGTTTTTCGTTCATTATCTATGGTCTTCTATACACAGGTTAATTCTGTGAATAAACATTACTGAACTGTTTCTTTTTCTGTAATCGTGTCATTCGCATTATAGGTATGTTTGGATATAAGTTAAATTGTTTTTATATGCCTTTTGTCTTCTTTTATTTCATATTTTAAGTGAAAATTACTGAAGATATATAATTCAATTACTAGGTTAAAGTTTTTGTGTTTTGTTTTATGTTGATTTTATTTAAAAACACGGGTCGTTAAGGTGTTTGTTTATCATGGAAACAGTTTATCAATAAAAACGGAATTGAGTATTTCATGCTAACACGCAAGTTTTTTCCTATGCTCATCCATTTTGCGTTTCAATAATAATTAGATACTTTTTTGTAATATATAATATCGTTTTGAATTAAAAGAGAGTTTTATCAATTGGAAATAATTGTTATTTTAATACGAGAACTAAATTAGATTAACATTTTGAACACGTAACGCAGTGAATTTCGAAAGATTTTATTTCAATAATACTTTTGTTGAACTTTATTATGTCTTCTAAACTAAAATTAAGAATTCGTGTCTGCGATTCCATGGGTAAAATGTAAACACTACCGATACATTCACGTAATTAATTACGTTAGAAAAGTAAAACATTTTACTACATTATTTAAAATCGATTCGTTCGAATATCTCAATCTATTATTCAATTAATTACGATGGAAAACACAATTAAGATCAATAATTTTATATCTATTTAGAGTAATAATAGGTATTCTTATTTAGTTTCTCCTGTTATTATGTTGACATACAAACTCATATTCCGCGTAATCGATATTTACTCATCACTACGACAAGCTATTTTGTGATTGTTGGTTGTTTATTCAGCAACTGAATAGAAAGCGTCAGTCGCCATCATCAGATAGATTGAGCTTTAGGAGATTATTCGTTGGTTGGTTTCGGTTAGTTTGTTGTTTTCATTTGCTATCGTTTCCTGTCCATTTTTGTGTTCTTTGTTTGTTTTCTTTGTTTTCGTTCTTATGTTAGTTGTTCATTTTGTATTCTTTGTTTATATTCTTTGTTTTTATTCTTTGTTTATATTCTTTGGTTGTGCTCTTGATTTTTGTTCTTTGATTACTTATTTGTCGGTTTACACCTTTTATGCCGACTATTGGTTAGTTTAATTCATTTCTTTTTTCTTGGTGATTTTTACATTGAACTTATATTCTTTGGTTGTACTCTTAATTTATGTTCCACAATTATTTATTTGCGATTTACATCCTTTTCTGCCGGGTGTTGGTTAGCGTTTAATTCATTTCTTTTTTATTGGTGGTTTTTCGAATTTAACGTTTTAATATCATATTTTGACAAAATTTAGCGTTTTTAACGTGAAGTTGCCTTGCCAACAGGTTACATTGTTAAACTCGAAATCCTATTACTCTCACGTATGCTCACGTTCTCACCGGACCTCCATGGACCCTCCCGGCCCAATTCATAGGTATCAGAGATATCTCAGAATTAGTTTTTACTTTCTCCGATATACGTAGTACAGAGAAAGTATTGTTTTCATGAAAAAATTCGAAATCGAGATTTCAACGGAAATACACGTTTGGAGGTTCGCAAAGGGAGAAATGATTGTATTACTATATAATACATAATTTCATTCGCCAAAGACGTCTGACATAACCCGGGCATCGCCGGGTACTTTCAGCTAATATATATATATATATATATATATATATATATTTTGGGCAACTAGGTGTTGAAGGAAACCCAGTGAACACTTACCGGAAGTAGAGCCGCTGGGGTGTTGGAGAGACACATTTGTAGAGGTTAGAGCTTTCGGGATGATCCCTTCGTCAGCACAAGAGAGACACAAAGTTGTGTCTCTCTTGTGCTGACGAAGGGATCATCCCGAAAGCTCTAACCTCTACAAATGTGTCTCTCCAACACCCCAGCGGCTCTACTTCCGGTAAGTGTTCACTGGGTTTCCTTCAACACCTAGTTGCCCAAAATATCCTTACTTACCTTTCCTCTTCCTTAGTATTTATATATATATATATATATATATATATATATATATATATATACACACAAAAAGTAAACATTCAATTATAACGATTTCATTAAAGGTTAAATTTACATTAAACGCTTTCCTGAGGCCATTAGTAATTACAAATTGCTTAGAAAAATATTTAACGCGAATGTACCATTTTCGCATTTCAGTGTAAATAAGAGCATTCGCACGGAGTTAGTTTTACGTGACTCGATTTAAGAATTTGCGTTAATGTTTCGCATTTGCATCGAAAAGTTGTTATTCGTGTCAAGGGCAACGAAAGTAGCGCCATTACCTTAATATGTCGACATCGCAACAGCGGAATGATTCCGAAAAAAAATCCAATCGACTTATATTCAGGTGAATTTTGATGACATTCTTTGCCCAACTAGTTCATGCCAAGGATAAACGCCAACCGCAGTTGGCTTGAGGCGTGGGAATAACAAAAATTAAAAAAAGAGCCATTCCCGAAGTTAACAATGTAACATTTCCATTTAAATTATTGCGCGTTTCGGATATCCCAGAATAAAAATGGCCCGCCACTCTATATTTTTTTCGCAATTTTAACCACTCCATAAGTTTTTAAAAGTTGCTTAATTAATTTGTGACCCGCATGTCAAATGAAGTCCGTTGTAGGTGGAATTTTCCGATTCTTTCGCTGGAGTCAAGCAGAGAATATTCCCTTGGAGCGGATTTTGGCATTAAAAGTGCAAAAAAAACTTGCGTTCCGAACTCTCTGCATAGCATATTGCGTGACTCAGTCCGACGTTTACCGAAATTTTCCAAAAATTGCTTCCCGAACGTTCCTCCATTTCCGCAAAATTTTGCAAATATGACCCGAATTCACCACCCTTAAAAAAATAAAAACTATGCCCTTTTAAATTTTCATCGGTTATTTCTGCGTCGCTTTTCAGAGTTCACGGTAGACCGCCATTATTGCTGGCCATAATTTATTACGCGGAAACACAGACGCGGCCAGGTTTAGCACGCGAAATTTCGGAACCGCCGCGACGTTTGACCCAGACCTAGCATCGTTTCGTTTCGTGGAATTCCCCCGAGTGCCCGATTAAATTTCGCGGAACATAAAAAAAAAGAACGGTCGAAGTCACGGTTTGCGGAAAAGACGCCGTTTTTATAAGCTTTTTTATTAACTTCACTCAGATATATACATGCTTTCAAATCCGAAGTATAAATGTATATTAATATATTTGAAACAAAAGTCATACATAATAAGAACTATTAGGACGTCCCACGATTAAAAATATTTAAACAATTTTCACGTTCTCGGTATTTTAATTTTATTTTGGAATTTATGAACAAATCGATTGCAGTAGTTATGGCGCATCTAGTGACACTAAGCGGCGAGAGAATGTGATACAAATGTAAACAAACTGTGCCATTTTAGCTTGATTATAATATCGTGTTAGTTATTGTTATTGACTTCATAGACTTCATTGACTACATGAAAAGAAAAGTTGTCTATGAAATGGAGGAAGGAAGGCAAGTGAGATTAACGAGGCAAAAAGAATACTACATGAAAAAATCTGATGTGGCCAACACATGACTTTCTCCATATTTGGGGTATAGATATTTTAATTATTATGAATAATATTACTAGGCAAAATTATTATTTCGTATCATAAAAGAAGACACGTCCTTGTTGCCGTAAATTACGTATATTTTGAATGTTTACAGAATTCACCGCTACAGGGTGTTGGCGCTGTATACTGGTATTAAGATAAAGCGAAATGTATCCGAAATGGATGGTTCTACGAAAATTAGTTTCACACAAAACTTGGAAGAAATATTATTCTCTACAACTTTGGTCCTTACGAAGATTACCAATAACGGTGTTTTTAAGGAGATATTTAACGGAAACCGAAAAACCGGTTATTTATAAATAACTCCTAAACAATAACTCCTATAGAAAATTGTTTAAAATAAAAACTGTAGGAAATTACATTCTCTATAACTTTTGTATAGAATTGTATATACAATAATGATGTTTTAACGAAGAAATATCGCAAAAACTGAATCGGGTTTCGAATAAACCTCGACTTTCGGTTATCCGTTATTGTCCAAAAACTAATCAGTTCTTTGTGCTCATGTTAGTGTGTTATGTATGATGTTTGGTAACGATATGGCATGTACTTTTTGAGTTAGAGCGCCCACAATAACATACACACACACACAGACAGACATCATTCCGAAAATAGTCTAAACGTGTTCTAGGGACCTCAAAACATGTATTTCCGTCGAAATCTCGAAGTCGATTTTTTTCATGAATACAATACTTTCCCATTACTACGTATGGAGAAAGTAAAAAGAAGGGATACATCGGAGCAGAGAAAAATAGACTGGAGCGAGTGAAAATCGTGACAGGTATAAGGTCAGTATATGAAAATAAAAACAAGCGTCTTGAACGATTGGAAAAGTTGAAAGTAAATGATGAAATTCGTATTAATAAAGACACAAAGGAACAATGAGAAGCACGTTTAGTTAAATTGAAGGAAAATCAATAACGGCGTTTGGCTAACGAAACAGAAGGTGAGCGAGTTAAACGTCTAAACCAGTTATGTTTAAATCGATCTCGAAATCTTAACAATACAGACAAATACATTAGTTTTACGGCAGACATTCACAAATTCGCCGATCAAATTTGTTGCATTTGCAAGAAAGGCTGTTATCAATTCCAATGTAGCTATTTCTTAGTATCAGTTCTAAGAGAAAATAATAGAGTTAACTTATATAACGTATCGCTACCTGAGCTTATTGAGACAGAGATACTTTTGTTATGCAGTCGATGCAAAACATTTTACCAAAGTAATACGAGATCTTACTGGAATAACATGGAACCTGAAATTATCCCAAATGAACTGCTAAGTTTGTCAGACGTAAAATTTCCTGTAAGTAGAAGTATTTCATTACAAATACGAACACTGCATCCTACGTCAGCTTTAGTTCCACAGTGATAAATTCTAACGAGTTTTATTAATGACCTATCAACTTATATTTTTAGTGAATTGTTACAAGAATTGTTGAATATAAATTAATAAGAATTCACATGCAGAATCAATGCATAATTTTTTAACATGAGATGAATGTGTTTTTGGTAGCCAAACTGATAGATTTTCTGCTAAGTATACATGAGAGTGAAAAGTAATTAATTTAAAATTATATTAAAACTTGATTTCAGTTTAAAATTTACTGGTAGACAGCATCTACAGTTTAAGTTTTATATTGTGTTAATAGTCTTATTTGCTATTTTTAAAATCCAGATATATTTTAATTATTTCAATTATATATAATTTCTTAATTCAGTTCTGGGAAAAACATTTTGAAGGGGCTGAATAGATACAGCATAAAATCATAGTTTGGCAAAGTGTTATAGTAAAAAAATGAAATTTTATAACAATATTAGCTGCAATATAAATTTCAGTATTGAATAGTAATGTTCGATGCAAATTAATACATAACAATTTGGTCTCATGTCATCATTATAAATTCATTTCACTAAAAAGTATAAAATAAAAATATATAATAAACTCTTTTAATTATTGTATCTACTCTTTTTTAAAAGCGCACTGAAAAATATAAAATAAATTTTAGGGTTCAAGAAAATATCTGGATCCTCATGAAAAAATTCACCGTATATGATAAAGAATCTCTTTTTAAAAAAAAGAGATATGGCATATGTTGATTAAACAAGAATTTACAGTCTATTTACGTGGCAGTGAATAATTTAATCAACATATGCCATACCTCGTTTTTAAAGAGATTTCTGATCATATACAATGAAAATTTTCATGAAGATCCAGATATTTTCTTGAACCCAAAAATTAATTTTATATTTTTCAGTGCGCTTTATAAAAAGAGTATAAATTAAAAAGTTTCTTATCTATACTATAAGCTCTCTTCTTACAGAGGAGGATATAGGAGGATACTAATGTCTGGCCCAAACTACAACAGTTGGATAGCTGAAATTTTCAGAAATTGTAGGTGGCATGGAGAAACCGACAGAAAAATTGAGATCTCCTATCTAAGTGTCATGGGTTCGACTCCAGAAATTCCGAAATTTGCGTTTTTTCCCATAAGAAAAGCATTGCGGCATTTTTGAAAATTAATTTCGGGCACTTTCCGATAAGATAGAGAATTGAAACTTGGACGGTTGTTAGATATCCATGAGATCTATTGAGAACCGTTATCACTTTTACCGCAAGTCGCCTGGGTTCGACTCGAGACGACTCGGTATATCTCCCATAAGAAAGCATGGAAAACATTAATTCCTGCATATAGACGAAAGTAAGAGGAATAAAGAGCTGATATTTTCAGGGTTTGTAGATGTCATGGGAATATCTCCATAGTATTTGAGAACTCCTGCGTAGGTATCATCGGTTCGACTCCAGGCAGCCTCAAATTTGAGATTATTTCCCATAAGAAAAGCATTGAAATTGGTGCAGGGCACTTTTGAGTTTAAAATTTATTTGTCGGCTCTTACTCTTTATAATAAAATTAGATAAATGCTTGCAGAATGCAAGCACACATTCACTAGTATATTATATACTCTATAATTTTCCGTTTCACGCGCAGTTCTTCGTATATCGAATTCCGTTTCCGACCCTCCCTCCCTCTCGGATGACACTCGTTTACGGACGAAAATCTACTTCAAACGTTCCACGCACGTCGCACGATAACCGTATAGGAAAGGCCATTCCTTTCTTCGGCACCCACAAATGAGCGGTTCCAGAGTCCCTTTCGGGAAGAAAAAAATATACCAAATCGATTTGCGACCAATTTCTACAAAAAAAAAACGCCTCCGCTCCCAGCAAAAATATTTTTTGAAACGTTTCCAAGCAAAAGAGGTCTGGAAAAAAGTTCTTTTTTTCTTCTGCCGTTCGCCCAGCGTGCGAATGAAAAAGGAATGAAACGAAACTCGGAACGAATCAAGCATTTTTGTGTAAAAAAAATAGTATAGTATAAGCCGTATAAATCTCCCAACGCCTCGTTGCCTCCGGACGTTTAAAGAGAACGGATATCTGCAATTCCGTGACATATTTTACGCGATCGAAATTTCTATCCCACCCACTTCCTTCACCTTCGCCCTTTTCCTACCCAAGAGGTAGTAATATGGGAAGAGGTAATTTGTAGGCGGGAGCGGATGCGAGTTAACTTAAGGTTAAGTGAAATAATGGAGGAGTCGGTTGCTGTATTGCCATTGGGTGGAAACGGTATCAGCAATGTGTTGGGGGTGGGGGAGGGGGAATGAGGGAGAGGTGAGGAGGAATGGAGGCGTTATTGTACGGCGTGGGAGGCAGTGAAAGTACATACAGAACGATTGGAGAAAGGGTGACGTAAAAGGTGCTATCGGGAGAAAGGGGGAAGGTGTAGTGTGGACGAGAGAGAGAGAGAGAGAGGGTTCGGCACGTCTCTGCGTGGGCAGAAAGGACTCGAATGTTTTGGGAAGCATTTCCACCCGAGACACGTTAACCATGTATACCCAGGAGTCTCCATGGAGCGAATCCTTCCAAAGGCAGATAATTAATTCTAAGGACTTAGATCCCGAAACTATCCCTAATCCTAATGTGGACATAACACGGGCGCATTCCGTAATACTTTTTTTTTCTTTTTAAAAGAATCGAGGTAACTGTTTAGAAGATGGATATGGCGTGATAAATTATTAATTATTGAGTCATTTGAACGATAATGTAGGATTCTTTGATAAGGCTATTAAAATTAATTCAAATCGTTTAATGATTCAACATAGAATTGAGCCGCAGTAAATTAAAAGTCACAAGTACTATCCATCGTGAGGATAAAATATGCCATTTGAATGTTTAGTAAATTTAGGCCTTCTAAAGTAAAAATAATTCGTCAAATAATAACGGACGAATTGAGTTACTAATGAGAAAAGGTATGCAACAGAAGTAATGGATAAGTATAGTATATACTACATGCATGTCATTGCCTTTTGTTAGAATTTATAAATTGAATATAACGCAGCGTTTATAATTATAGAAATAATTTTATAAAGAATTATACAGAGTCTTAAATAATATTTAAGTATTCAAGAACGAGCACTTAAAAAATACTTGTCTCGGGCAACTCCAATAGCCACAACAATGAGACAAGTGTTTTTTAAGAGCTTGTTCTTGAATTTTTCAACCATAAGACGAGTTTGATAATTCTCCGTTGAATATTTAATGATCCTGAAAAGCGTAGAATAACCCTGCTATTTCACGGATCGCAATTTAATCTTTTTGGCGAGAGTGGAATCTTCAGGATAGCAAAAAAAGCAACCATAAACCCAGCTCAGAAAATTAAATCTCTTTTCGCCTGTGCTATACGAAAGTTTTATTTTTTAAATGGTAGATTGAATTGATATAAATATTTCAGCAAGGAAAACCGACGCTAATCTTCAATATTAATTTGGAAGAGATTACTGGAGTCATTACTGGAGAATAATCGTTATTTTTTTAAGTGGATAAAAAATGAAATGAAATACATCTAATGAACGATTCACTTCCATTAAGGGAGTTTTAAAGAATAATTCCCGATTTAACGTAGTGGAGATCAATAAATCTGTAGGTATATAATTTTCAGCGGCTGTTTTCTAGTTACGAATCAAACCAGATGTATCACGAATAATTTTATGAAATTATTCATAGACAAAAACTTCCTTTAAATTAGCGATAGCCGTGCCCTTGTGATGTGTGATTGTCTTTATCATAGTTTTATAATTAAAGAAGTAATAATTTTACTTTTAAATTTAAGAAACAAATTAACTATTTTATGAGACTGAACAACAAAAAAATTTTCATTTCCATAAAGTTACAACAAAGAAAATATTTCATGATTTGCTAACAGTGGATGGATTTTGAGCAAAGCATAAGAGTAAAGATAAAGCTATTTAACGGTGAATATAATTTACTTTTATGATTAAATTTAATTCTTTAACGACAAAATTATCTTTATTTTTAAAGACTTTGACATGGGACTCTTAAAATATTCCTTTATGTTAGTTGACAATCGAAAAGTCCATTACCGCCACATACGGAATTTTTTGAGAAATCGTTAGAAACCTCACGCGTCCTAAATAACTAGATTAGCAGATTTTCTCGAATTATTTATTCATTTTAACGATCTCCACGACACGTAACGGTTCTCCCGACCGCCGCATCGAACATACTTCCAAGCGATTTTCCGAATTTCGAAACGATTCTCCGAAGAATGGCGCGTTTTTTTAATTAGCATAACAACCGGACCTGGGAAACTGAGCCATTATCTAGTCGCGGGACGACTCCGAAGCGCCGTTTCGCGGTCGGAATTTCTAGAAAAATAAAGAAAATTTCCAATTTACATTCAAATTAACTTCGATTGCTCGGCAAACACGTGACTTCATATGAGATCGACCTCACGGAATCGGTTTAAAATTCACGAAATCACTCCCTACCACCTCGGTCTCCACCTATCCCGTTCCTCACTCCCTCGAGTCGATGTAATTCCCTCTTTCAGGTCGCTCATCACGTGGGAGTAATCTTTTCGTTTCCAAACATTTCGGTCGGATTGGTGAGAACGGTTACGACTCCTCCCCAAGGCCTCTGCCCCATTCCTCCCATACCTCTCCCCCCCCCCCCCCCTTCCCCCTCGACCCACGATCGATCCCTAAGTGCAGCCGGTGACGTTGAAAGAATGAAATCCTCTTCGCCGAAATGGGACCCGACCCTGTTTCGCAAGGAAATCTCGCCCGGGAAGAATTAGTCCCGGAATCTTCCAGATTCGCCCCTTCCCTCCCCCCTCCTCCCATTTCAAAGAATCCTCGACGCCCCGTAATCCGATCACGAATTTCCAGGATATCTTCCGATTCTTTTACTCCGCGTTCGCCGTTTCGAAAATCACTCCTCTCAACCGTTTTATCTCTTGCCGATTCTTTTTTATTGTCGCTTAAAATGTGTCTTCTTCGATCCTTGTTCGCCTGCCTTTGGTTTATCGGGAAGATGGTGTACTCGAAACCTTTTGAAATGTCGCAGCTAGAGGAATAAGATTAACAAGAGCGGAGCTTGAGGAGATTTTGATCATCTTGATTTTATTTTAGAAAACCGTAAAGTGCGATGCAATGTCTACCATCTCTGTTCTTTCTTGTGAGTACCGAATGGCGGCAGCAGCGGCCTCTACGACTTCCTCTTTTTTCTCCTTGATAAAACACCGCTATGCACCCAACAAATGCCAGATTAATTTTCATATTTGACTCCTAAACGACATGTATATGTGTATTATATATATATATATATATGGCACGATTATAGGTTTTTGGTCACAACCGAAGGAAAAAATCCAAAATCGTGGAAATTACAATTTTTAAGGGCCATTTTGGCCCCATTATTGCCCCGTAAGAAAAGCACGTAAAACGGTGTAGAGGTTTTTATATTTGCTGTTTAAAATTATTTACCGTCAAGATTCGAACTCGGGACTTAAACTATCGGAAAGGATACAAATTGTAGTTTCTTATTTTTGAAGAAATAATTCAAATCCGAGTAGAATTATCGTATAGTTTTTATCGTTAATCGGTAATTTTTCTGGGTCCCAACAATCGGCTGTCGTGGCAACGAGCTCAATGCTTTTATAATGGTACGAAGACATAGAAAGCAGGTTGCCGGCTTTCCGGCAAGCAGATCGGCGCCGATTACCGTAAAGCCGGCAACCTGCTTTTTATGTCTTCGTACCCTAAGGGTAAGCTTTAAATGGGAATCAGATGGTTCTATTTTAATGCCATTAATGTTAAAGTACGATCAATGAAAGAAATCCGACATTGATATAACTAATTCCCATTTTTTGGGGCTTTTTTGCCCCATTATTGCCTCATACGTGGACAAAAATTATGAGGCAGTTCCACATGAGCTACAGACTTGAAATCTACATCTACATGATACCCTGCAAATCACCAGACTGGTGGGTGGCAGGGGGTGCAGCACACCAAAACCTACCCAATAACGTCCCTCGTGGGAATCACTCTCCTGTTATGATTCCGTATGGTCCTTGGGAAAAACGAGCTCTGATATCGCTCGGTCCTACAGTCGATCTCTCGTATTTTATTCTCGTGATCGTGCCTGCCCATGTACGTAGGTGCCTCTAATATTCCTGAGACCTCCTCTAAGAGAACTTCCGACCTAAATTTCTCCAGAAGCCTTAACCTAGCGCTAATTCTGCGATCCTCTAGCGATATCCAATTCAACTCCTTCAAGAGTGATGTGACGCTTAATTTTTGCTCATATTTTTGCTTTACGAATCTGGCTGCTCTGCGTTGGATTCTTTCTAACTCAAGTATTTGTCCCTTTTCGTACGGATCCCATATGCTGGAAGCGTATTCGACCTGAGATCTGACCAATGATAAATAACACGTTTCTCGTACCTGTTCTGTGCTACTCCTTACTATTCTGCCTACGAAGGCCAATTTCTTATTAGCTGCGCCTACGATCCTTCGAATATGCATATTCCATGATAGATCACGACAAATGGTGACTCCTAAATATTTAACGTACTCTGCAGATTGGATATTCAATCTATCAATTCTGTACTCCGAGTCTAATTCATTGTTCTTACTCTTCCAGAAACTCAATAGGGAACATTTGCTGTGATTAACTTCGATTTTCCAATCTTGACACCATGCTGAAAGGGCGTTTCAATCTTCCTGGAGCGATTTTTGGTCATCCTGACTCGTTATCTCCTTATATAAAACGGTGTCATCTGCGAAAAGTCTTATTTTGCAGCGAACTACCGAGCAGATATCGTTTATATATATCAGGAATAGTAGTGGGCCTATGACACTTCCCTGTGGAACACCTGATGCGACTTTTACCGGGTATGAAGATTTCCCATCAATAACTACTATCTGTTTTCTGTCTGAGAGGAAGTCTTTTACCCAACTCACGATATTAGGGTTGATGCCGTACTTTCCTAGTTTTCCTATTAATTTATTATGGGGTACTTTGTCAAACGCTTTTTTAAAATCAATGAAAACGGCATCAACCTGAGTGTTTTTCTCTCCGCATTGTAACAAATCGTTTACGAACAGGGCGAGCTGCGTTTCGCATGACCTACCTTTCCGAAACCCGTGTTGGTTTTTGCTTAGTGAAGAACGACCGTCTAAATAACGCAGAACAGAGCTAACAATTATATGTTCTAGAATCTTACACGATAATGACGTCAAGGAAATCGGTCTATAATTTTCGGGGTTCTCTTTATCACCGCCTTTGTGGATGGGCGTTACGTATGCTAGCTTCCAGTCTTTTGGAACGGTACCATGTGCAACGGATTTTTCGAATATTATTTTCAAGTAAGGTGCGATTACCGAGGCTAGCTCTTTCAACACACGCGCGGGTATGCCCTCCGGCCCGGGAGACTTATTTTGCTTAATCGACTCTAGCTGGTGCGCGATACCTGTTTCCGAGAATATCATATCTTCCATCGAATTTCCCTCATCATTCAAAGCTGGTTCCTCAAATTCGTTGCTCACTGAAGTAAACGCTTTCTGAAAGTGTTCATTTAACAAGTTCGCTTTTTCCGCGCTGTCATGTACTACATCACCTGCCTCCGTTCTCAATGACGCTATGGTGGGGCCTCTACCATGAACCTCTCTAACGTACGACCAAAATGCTTTCGGATTTTCTTTCAAATTACTATGCAGAACTTTCTTTTTGTAATCATTAAATGCTTCTCGCATTGTTACTCTAGCTCTTGACCGCGCCTCTCTGTATTGTTGCCGTATCATTGACCTCTGTTCCTCTGTGACTTTTGAAGAATTACTATTTAAGCGAGCGTGAAGTTTTCTTTGCCGTCTAAGAGCGCATCTAACTTTCTGGTTGTACCATCTTGGTTCCGCACCATCACGTTTAAGTTTATGTGGAATAAATTTATCCGTACCCTCTCGCATCATATCCCTGAACACGCACCATAATTCCTCTGTACTAGCGTCGATAGATGCCCCGCAGAAATAAGGGAATTGTGTCTGTAAAAAAGACCTAAATTTCGAGAAATCGCCTTTGGCGTACATATATACGCGTCTTCTAGCCTTAACCTGTTTCTCCACTTTTTGCTTAAATTCTACGTACACAGCATTATGATCGCTTATTCCTTCCTCTATGGAAAGCTTGTTCATACGCTCGGGGTAATTCGTTACGAGTAAATCTAATATATTGTTCGATCTCGTGGGACATCTTACTAGCTGACACAACGAGTGTTTAACGAAGGTTTCTATAAGTGCTTCGCATGATTCACGCTCTCTACCACCGGGATCAAAGCAATTATGATTCCAGTCTACTGAAGGTAAGTTGAAATCTCCTCCTATTATAATGGCCCTCTCTTTATTTTTCGATATTAGCGTTGCTACTTGTTTCTCGAGATTATGAATAATTTCTAAACTTGCATTGGGAGGCCTATAAAATGCGCATATATTTGCTATAGTGTATTCGCTTCCTCTAACTCCACACCAAACACTTTCTATTTCGGCGTCATTAATCGGTAGTGGAAAACTTTCGTATGCCTTGCTGACTGCTATAAATACTCCACCTCCCGTCCGGATACTACGGTCCTTTCTAAAAATTCTATAGTCTTGAGGGAATACCTCCTGACTTGCAATCTCGTCAGTGAGCCAACTCTCTGTACCGATCACGACATCGGCTTCTAGACTACGAATAATATGCTCAAAATCGGCAATTTTCTTACGGATGCTGCGGCAGTTCAATACGACGACATTTAATTTCTCACTATCGCTTCTCAGATAAAGATAAATTTGGCAGGATGAGAGGTTATCGGTTACAACCAGGGTTACCACCTCTCCGGGTTTGACCCGAAGTCTCCGGGTTTTCGGACTTGCCTCCGGGCGAGAGAAAAAATCTCCGGGTCAACATGAATATTTTCGAAATTGACATTAATGATTACGATTTATTTTTAACTTCTCTAAGAGAATAAAGATGTCATTCTAAACTGGCTGTGCCATGCAATAAACCTGGTAGACGGTACACAGGGCCAGTCAAGGGGGGGGGGATGCAGCGGATGCGAGGTATCCGGGCCCCCCGAATAAACATTCGTTTATTGCCCCCAAAATTTAGACTTGACAGTTATTTATTAAAGATTCTGACGTAAATTTTGTGCAAACTTTAATTTAAATCACATTCAACCTATGAAGGTACTGGGTTTCTTTATCCCAATATCTTTCTAAAAATCTACCCTTAAGGCCGATTCACACTGGACAGTGAGGGCGCGGTGGGGGCAGACACAGGCATGCCCGCCCGAAATACATTACATTAGTATCAAGTAAGTAAGTCTGCATAAAGTGTGAAGGGAAGCTATATAGAATTCAAAATTTATTGTAAACATGAGGGTAAATTTTAATTTACCCTCATGTTTACAGATTTTAAAATGGGAAAAGCTTGAACAGAAATGAAAAAACAACGAATTCCCTAGTATAATTTCCAAAACAACGAATTCCCTATTATAATTTCCCTGTTATAATAAAGAAAATGATGTGAGTAAGACAGATTTTTCATAGCTTGTTCGGAGTAAAAATTTGCGTAAGTGCGAAGTGAAAGTAAGTGTGGTTCCTGGCCGAGTTTGGGTGCCTTTCTGACCGCTGGCCGAGTTTGGATATACCCTTAGGGATTAACCTAACAGCTGGCCGAGTTTGGATACGCTCCATATGTTATATTCACACCAGAGGGTACGGTGACGGTGAGGGCAGGGGACGGGCGGGCGCAGTCACCCGCCCGAGAATATTTTGCCCGTCGGTGCCCGTCGCTTCCCCTCCCTTCCCCTCTGCCGCTGACTGGGTGAGGGAACATTTTTTCCACCACGTGGAGCATTCGAGCAGTGAAGACGGTGTAGATACGTGATGGCTGAGGTGACCGGTGTCACCATGGATGATGAAAGGCTGATTTTAGCAGTGTCTTCTTACGAATATCTTGTTCCAACAAGGCAGCGACAATAAACATTTCAGTGTCCGAACTGTCCGACGTAGTGCTGATCACTGCGACGCCCGCAGGAAAGCAACTGGAAATACTAATGGCATTTCTAGCTGACAGCCCGCAGTGGGCCCTCGCATTACCCGTGCCCTCACTGCCTAGTGTGAATACTCGCCATAAAATTGCTCCTGCCCTCACCGTGCCCTCACCGCGCCCTCACCGTCCAGTGTGAATCGGCCTTTAACCTCTTCCAAATCTTGAGGTAACGGAAATAACGTTTCTCCCCATAATCTAGCCTCGCCTTCGAACATACTCATAAAAATAGTCGTTCTCTGCTGAGGGGAAAGATTGAATAAATTTAAATAATTCTCCGCCTTCTGTATAAACTGCACAGGGTTTTCATCCTGTCTCCCCCGGAAAACGGGTTTGTTCCCTGCTTGAATGGACAGACCTGGAGCCATCCCTACTACGGACTCCTTGCCCATTCTACTCCTTTCCCTCTCTAACCTAGTTTCTAGGTCTTTCAACTGCTCTTCTTTGAACTCCGTCTTTTTCTGGAATTCCTCCCTCGTTTCCCTTTCTTTACAGGATATACCTCCTCGATTTTGTATTTCAACTCCTCGATTCGTTTTTCGAGGTTTTCGCTATACCGGCGGTGAGCGACTATTTCGGTTTTGTTCCCGAATATATCCGTTTTTATTAATTCAGCCATTCTATTCTCTCTTTCCTTCTTTCTTCGGCCGCTTTCTCATCTCTCTCTCTCTCATTTCCCTCTTCCTTTCTTCGGCTTCCCACTTTCTTTCTGCAGCCGCCTTTTCATCCCTGTCTTTCATTAACTCCCAAATCTTTGTCAGCGGGTCTGACTCCCTAGCTGGCAGTGATTCTTCTAACGCGGCCATTCCGAATGACTCCTCCGATTCACTGGGCACTCTCTAAATACTGCAGGCGTGACAACGACTGCACGCATGCACAAATTGTTAACGCAATACGACCAAGCGTATGCGAGGAACCGGGCAAACGGGCGAGAAAAACCGACTATGAGTTGTATGACGCCAAGGCGAGGAGGGGAGCGGTCATTTTCCCCACCGCCACCCAGACATCAAGGGTTGCCTTCAACTCAACCGCGGGAAAATATCCGAAACCAAGCACCCTCAGGAGGGAGAGAGAATTCCTTTTTACCTCCAAACCTGGAACGACCCCCATCTTTCATTCCATCCTCCGGGAGTAACCAGTCTGGTGATTTGTAGGGTATGATGTAGATGGTAGAAGGAAGGACTCCTACCCGGATGGAAACTAGGAAAGTTCGAATTGAAGGAGCCTCCATATTCGAACGACAGTAAGTTCGTAGACCTCCCCATTTTAAGTATCATAGATCTGGAAGGAAACCCCTTAGAAGACAATGCAGGAGGAGGAAACAGTGACGACTGTTCGAGCGTGTCCGACTCTGTTATTTCATTGTAGAGACGTTGCTGGATACCGGCAGTCAGATTTCTGCGGTGTCGGAAGATTTCTTTAAGAGGGCATTAGAAATCAACCCCAATTTACCAGTTTTACCCATTAGGAAAACCCACGTAATGTGTGCTAATCTGAAAAAATCAGCCCCAATTACGAAACAGGTTTTTTTTTACCCATTGCCATTAGTAATTGTGTCATTAACGTTGTGTGTCTGGTGATCAAAAGTTTAATAAAATCTCCGATTCTGGGGATAGATTTCCTCCACCAGTATAGGGTAATTATAGATTTTAGTAAAAGTGTAGTTAATTTAGAAGTTTCCCTCGGAGAATCAATAGAACGGTCTTTGGTTTCTACTTCGGTCGTCAGTAAAGACATTAATTGTATGGAAGCATGTGAAGTTGAGTTAAAAGATATTCAAAACAATGTTAATGCTATTACTCAGTTAAATAACGAAGAACAAATTAAGTTAATCCAATTATTATGGGAATTTCGCTAAATCTTTTCTTCTAATTATGTACATCGTATTCGATCAACTAACGACGAATCATTCAAACGAACTTATCCAATTCCCTTTGCCCATCGGGAAGCAGTCGATCAACAAATTCGTCAGATGTTGGAGTGGGGAATTATTGAAAAATATATTAGTTCCTACTCTAATCCGTTGATTGTGGTAGCGAAAAAGGACGGTGGTGTACGATTATGTTTAGATGCTCGGAAATTAAATAGCCTTACCGTAACCGATAGAGATGAACCACCGCGGATAGATGAGCTATTGATGAAATTTCAGGGGACAAGATTCTTCTCATCTACTGATCTTTTATCCTCATACTGGCAAATTCCATTACACCCGTTAGATCGTAAATATACGGCTTTCGTGTACAAATCATGTACCTCTGTGTTTTGTCGTGTTCCATTCGGATTAAAAAATAGTGGGGCGGCTTTGATCAGATGTTTAAGTGAAATGTTTAAAGACGAATATGATCAATATACTACCGTGTATATCGACGACATATTTATAACTTCTGTTAATTTTACGTCTCATTTATCTCACCTTCGACAGGTATTTGAAAGGATTAGGGAATCCAATATGACCCTTAACATAGACAAGTCAAAGTTTTGTGTAAAACAATTTCCTTTCCTAGGATATGTTCTAACGCCCGAAGGTCTATCTCCCGACTCAAAAAAAATCGAGGCGATAAATCAATTTTCAGCTCCGGGTAATACGAAGCAATTAAAGGGATTTCTTGGCTTGTGTAATTACTATTCAAAATTTTGTAACAAATATGCTTTTTTTGATTCAACCCTTATTGTGTGTGTTGAGGAAGGACACCGAGTGGAAATGGGATGTTTTGAAGCAGTAACAATTTGACAAAGTAAAAGAAGCCTTTTTAAAAACGGTAGTCTTTAAGCTTTCCCGATTTTAACAAAGCATTTTTTCTTCAAACCGACAGCAGTCATTACGGTTTGGGTGCCGTACTTTTTCAGAAGGATGAAGATGACAACCCTCAGGTCATCTCTTTTGTTAGCCGAACGCTAAAAGGTGCGGAGATAGCTTATACTACCACAGAAAAGGAAGCCTTAGCCATTGTTTGGTCACTCCAAAAACTTCGCAGTGTTATGGGAGGAAAGAAATGTACGATTTTAACGGATCATCATGCATTAACCTTTTTTGAACAGTTGCCACCTGAATAACAATCGTTTTAACTCGTTGGACTCCTGCTTTACAAGAATTTGATTTATACATTAAATATTGCCCAGGGAAACTAAATGTCGTGGCCGATTGGCTAAGCAGAATTCCGTTAAAAGAAATTCCATTTTCCGAACCGTACTCAAATGAACATTTTATTGCTATTCTCGATCTTAATATAAGTAATTCATCCGAGGAAGAGTTAAAAAACATAGTAGCCAGTCAGAAACTGGATAATGAAATTAAATTCATCTACAAATATTTGAACCAGGAAGAGATCTCGGAGAATCATCTGTTAAATAAAGTAAAGTCAATAGCTAAAAGCTGTAAGTTATTTAACGGCGTTTTATTGCGAAAGGTCAATAAAGAAGGTAATCGCTGGAGAATTTGGCTTCCTTCCAATATCTAAAATAAGCTTGTACGTATTATTTATACATTCCGCCTATGGACATTTCGGGGTAAAAAAGGTTTTAGCCCTGCTCAGAGAGCGATTTTACTGGAAAAACATGCGAAGACGTGCCCAGTAATTGATTTCCCAATGTGACTTGTGTCAAAGCACCAAACACCCAAATCGAAGTTTTGAAGGAAAGATGAAGGCTATAATTCCCTCTAAGCCATGTAAGTTATACGCTCTCGATTTATTTGACCCTTTGCCCAAGGCAGCACGCGGAAATAAATTCCTTTTCGTCGTGATGGACGTATTTTCGATGTATACGCAAGTATCCCCGATAAATAAACCCAACTCCTCGACATGTTTACGTATTCTTACCAAAAACTTCTTTCCCTTATGTGGGAAACCCGCATACGTTTTCAGCGACCATGGGACGCAATTCGCGAGTTCCCGGTGGAAGGAGGGTCTGAAGGCACTCGGCTTGAGCAGTATATTTTCTTCGATTCGCCACCCGCAGTCAAACCCCAGTGAACGGATTACGCGAGAATTATCTCGCGTATTTCGGGCATACTGTGCAACAGTACATCATAAATGGCCGTATCTGGTTCCGTCCATCGATAGGAGAAACTCGGCTAATTCCGTGGTATTAAGAAACTTAAAGGCTATTAAAACACGCGTAAATATTTTACCGTTGCTAGAGTGCAGTATCACGAAATTAAACCACCGCGTTCTGTTACACCTCTCCTACAAGTATCATGCACCACAACCGCTTCCAGACGCTGATTTAATTTCGTTAATCAGATTTATTTAAACTATCACGCAATTAGCCGTATTACAGAATTAGCCTAGTTTCCCCTAAGTGGGTAAATGAAGTCAGGCACGAGAGCACAGGGTTTACCCCTACCGAATTACATATGGGGACTCCCCCCACCCGAGAGCTGTTTGACTTGGTAGATATTCTTGCCGATCCCGGCATACCCAGGGAAGTCCAGTTAAAGTTAGCATATAAAAACCTGAAGCAAGCAGGAAAGGTTCGACAAAAGAAACAAAGAGGAAAGACCTACCAATTTAACGTGGGAGATCTTGTTTTGTTACGTAGGCCAAAAGTTTCTCACACGGACGCTAAACTATTTCATAAGTTTTTCCATCTTTATACCGGTCCATATCGTATCTCTAGGACGGTTGGAGAAAACGCTTGCTATTTGAATAAAGATAATTCCGAAATCGGGAATTTCAACTTCGCGAGTCTTAAACCCTATGTTCAACGCTAAAGTTAAAGAATCCATTTTATCCGCGATATCTTTTTTTGACGTTTGGGATTAGGTTAGATTTAAGGAAAATCAGTGGTTTCGTACCCAGTCCTCCCCGCGAAGAAATATTAAATTTAATGATGTAAATATTCCATTTTATCCGCGATATCTTTTTTTTGTCCTTTAGAATTAGGGTTAAATTTAAAGAAAATTTAAAGAATTTAATGTTGTCTACTTGATTATGAACTTCTAAAGTCAAGAATGTTCCAGAGGTATGGAAAATTAAACTTGCAATGTTTGTTTACGGTATGTTATGTATTGTTTGGAGAAAGGGACCCAACACAAATGAATTTCGAAGGACGAAATTTATCGTAAAATTTGTAACTGTTCTTAATTTTGAAGTCTTTGTGTGGAATTAGCCCGCTCAAGAGGATAAAGTATCAAAAGAAAAGAAAAAACTAAAGTATGACTAATTAGCCGAAGTGTTGGAGGAGACGATAAAAGTTGGAGGGAGAATTTAATTAAATGTTGAGGGCAAGTCGCGGTTGCAAAGGAGATTTGATGAGAAAGGAAAGGGCACCATAAAATGAGCCAGTCGAGAAAAAAGGTTCTTTGACATATTCGTAAGCCCACAGAAGGCGACGTCCCAAAAGTGGATAAATATTTCCCCATGTATTGTATTTGTTGTCCAATTGACAAAGGGTTGTGCTCTTCTGGGTGTACCAAGTATTAAGGCATTGATAGCAACGACCCCTATGAAAGGAAGAATTTAAAATGGTTCCTACTTCTTTGTATTAATAAAATTAGGCTGTTTTCTGATCAACTATTATAGTCATATTACCATGAGTGTTCTTTGAGCTAGGATGACATGCTTCGTTGTTTATTATGTGATTTAAATTGTTTAAAAGATATTTCTATTTAAATTTGTTTTGATTATTTAGATGATAACTCAAATAGAGAGAAATTAAGGTAAATTTTGAAGTTGGTGAAGTTTTGGTTATTTGATGAAAATATTAATTCTGTTTCTTTTTTTTTTTAGACGTATGTTACTCTGTCGGGAGTAAAACAGAATTTTGGAATTTAAAATGTTAATGTTAGTATTAAGACGCAAGGTGATGTCTAAAATGTAAAAGGAATATAAGCTATGTATCTATTTGGTGTTTATGTAATTTTATTGTCATGAGAAATGTTCTAAGAAGTAATATAATAGGAATTGTAAACAAAAAGGGGTGTATTTCATAAGTTGTTCTGTATTGTAAAATAATGGTCAAAATATTGTGTGCTAAAGACAAATTTGTGTCAATTATTTAGGGGGGCATTGTAGTGTGACGCACTAATTACCTAAAAAGTGAACGTTATAGTGAACGTGTTTGTAGTGTATTAACAAACGTGTGTGCGATCCTAATGGAAGGGTCGAAAAGACGCCCATAGGTTCGAACGCGGAAAAGGTGTGCCATCGCCGGAAGAGAAAGCGGTGTGAGAAGGACGGTCGGAGGGGCGATGGAGGGGTTGTGCGGGATAAAAGGGAGCCCACCTAGGCGACAAGGGTTCACTCTCGGTTCTTTTGGTTCGTTCTTCTTTCTGAGCTCTTCCTAAGTAGTTGTTCTTGCTAAACTCTCTCGGTGTTGCTTCATAAGGGGTTCTTGCTAGCTTCTTGCTAGGTTCTCTCTAGTTGTTCTTTCTATGTGTCATTTGTAAAAACTCACTTGTAAAAGCTCTCGCGTATAGCAAACGCACTTGTATTTAACACATGTATTGGGGGGCAATTGTATTTGCTCAATTTGTATTTTGGGATTTTTGTGTTTTGAGGATGTGTATTTGTGAATGTAATTGGAGACTTATATTTGGGCGACGTGTGAGAAACGACGTGTGATAGGGGATCCGAGAGTCAAGGAGGAACCCGCCGTTACGCTTCTCAAGCTGCAGTCGTCAGGAAGAACCGGTCACCAGAAATCCGAAGGATTATCTAACGTGTCAGACGAGAAGTCGGAGTTTGGCGTATTGTATGTGATTTATACATGTTGAAAAACACGATTGTGTAATTTAGCTTTATAGATTTTGTAAATGGGTTCATTGTTTTTACTTTCTCCGTACGTAGTAATGGGAAAGTATTGTATTCATGAAAAAAATCGACTTCCAGATTTCAACGGAAATACATGTTTTGAGGTCCCTAGAACACGTTTAGACATTTTCGGAATGATGTCTGTGTATGTGTGTGTGTGTATGTTAGTGTGGGCGCTCTAACTCAAAAAGTACATACCATATCGTTACCAAACTTCATATATAACACTTTAACATGAGCACAAAGAACTGATTAGTTTTTGGACAATAACGGATAATCGGAAGTCGCGGTTTATTCGAAACCCGATTCGGTTTTTGCGATATTTCTTTGTTAAAACATCATTATTGTATATACAATTCTAAACAAAAGTTATAGAGAATGTAATTTCCTACAGTTTTCATTTGAAACAATTTTCTATAGGAGTTATTGTTTAGGAGTTATTTATAAATAACCGGTTTTTCGGTTTCCGTTAAATATCTCCTTAACAACATCGTTATTGGTAATCTTCGTAAGGACCAAAGTTGTAGAGAATAATATTTCTTCCAAGTTTTGTTTGTAACTAATTTTCGTAGAACCAACCATTTCGGATATATTTCGCTTTTTCTTAATACCAGCCTACAGCGCCAACACCATGTAGCGGTGAATTCTGTAAACATTCAAAATATACGTAATTTACGGCAACGACGTGTCTTCTTTTACGATACGAAATAATAATTTTGCCTTATAATGCTACTCATAATAATTTAAATATCTATACCCCAAATATGGAGAAAGTCATGTGTTGGCCACATCAGATTTTTTCTTGTGCATTTCTTGTATTAAGTTATTAGGACAATATAGTTTCCTTAGCTCTGGCGCCCAACAAACGTTTTTCTTGTCTTATATTTTATGTTATCACATTGGATAACCCTGTGAGGTGTGCTGTCCTTAAGTTACGTGAGGACGCGTAAAAAAGGGGCATCACAATATCATCATCATCATCAGCCTTTTTCAGTCCACTGACGGACGAAGGCCTCCCCCAGACTCTTCCAGTTTTCCCTGTCAACTGCCTCCCTCCTCCAAGTTTGCCCCAAGAACTTAACAAGCTCTCTGTCCCACCTGTCTTTCTGTCTTCTTTTTGGTCTCTTGATGTTTCTTGGGATCCATTCGATGACACTGGACGTCCAACGCTGGTCATTTCTTCTAGCAATGTGGCCCGCCCACTGCCATTTTAACACCTTCACTCTTCTAATCACGTCACAGACTCCCGTTTTCTTTCTTACCCAGTCGTTCCTCTTGCGGTCTCTTCGGGTGATCCCTAACATGCATCTCTCCATGCCCCTCTGTGTTGTTTGCAGGCGCTGTATCATTCTGGCATTCATGGTCCATGTTTCACAACCATATGTCAGAACAGGCAGAACACACTGGTCATACAGTCTCCTTTTTAGGAAGACAGATGTTCGCATTCTTGTCAAAAGCACTCCATGCCATCTTCACTCTCCGGTTGATTTCTCCAAGAAATATATATATATATATACTTTTATATATATATATATATATATATATATATATATATATATAATGATATAAAATGCTTTCCTTGTCATTGCGTGGACGGATGTCAGAAAGATATGATCTTTCTCCTCCCTTGCTTCCGTATCTTCCTCTACCAGTGAGTGCGCTTTCAGGATTTCTGTTCGACTGTATATAAGTATGTTTTATCGATAAACATCGACACATAACTCACACTACGACATGTTATATTTTCGAGAGGGCGACAATCATTACTCACGCTCTTTCGTAGGCAGCGGTATTGGCCGGGGAGTGCCGACGCTCATTTTTTCTGAGAATACGACATATTATTTTCAACGGTAAAAAAAAATGCCCGCGACGATACATTTATCGAACGACTTGAGGTTTTGTGTTATCCTATGTGTGAGAGACAGAGAGAGTGAATGGGGTGGAGAGACGGCAGAGTGAATGGGAAGGAATGGAAGGAAGGGAGGGAGGGAGGGAAGGTGATATAGATTTGTGTGTTCGTGGGTAAGGAGTTCCTTTGGAGATGCTGGGAAGGATGTATTATGGATCGAAGGAGACCTCTCCTCTCTCTCTCTCCCTCTCCCTCACTCCGCTGATAAAGGGCAGCACGCATTTCGGCGACAGATGGCGATAATACGTCACGGTCCCGATCTCTTGCCCACCGATTCAATTATACGGGTTGTTTAGAGTACGAATTTCGAGAGAGCGGAGACCAGGTTTTCCTCGAAGGAGGAGGATGATCCATTAATCGTGTCCCTGTGGAGACGAATTCTTAGGCTGAATAAACATTCAAACTTGGAGTTTCCTGAAATTTGTTTGCGGCCGATCCTGATATGTATGAGGAACTATCCAAATGATAGGCATAAAACCTATGTATGTGCATTTTGTGCGCCACACGCGGGACCACTGGTGCAGAAGCGAGATTTATTTAAGGAACATTTATTTCTCTTTTAATAAGAAATTTATATAGTGCGCACAGATTTCATCTACTGCTGCTACTTAATTAATTCAATATATATCAAATATATGAAAATGAATGTGTGTGTATCATAATTTTAAAACTCGAAAACTACATATCGTAGAAGCAAGAGAAAAGTATCATTTTAACCGGAATAACGAGTACGGTGGTATAGTAACGTTTTTATATCGATTTCATTGACCGTTCTAATTTTTAAAATATTTTCTTTTTTCATTTTCTCCATTTGAATAACATAGGGACGAGTGCAGCTTATTTTTCATTTGAATTTTAAAATTACTTAGAAACATGATACGAACTTGAGACTTGAATGGTTCTACGAAGAAAAGAACCAAGTTTATTTTTATTGAAGACAGAATCCGAATCCTGATCGAATTAGCATAAAAATGCATTTAGAATCAATAAAATACGTGATTTTATCAGTTTTATTACAATACCCATTATAAGCTACCATGAAAACTCCCAACGTTGCCGAAATTGAGAGTTCAATGCATTTATATGGGAGAGAGGAGGAGGGAGGGAGAGGGAGAGAGGGGAGGGAGGGGGAGAAGGGAAGGAGAGGGTGGAAGGGAGGGGGAGGTAGTTAATACGTTAGTTTCCTAAGATTTTCTTCCTTCATTCATCTAAATAGGAAAATGCGGAGCGGTTTTCTTAATTTTTGCTTTATTCGACGGGTACAACTGTGTACTATCTTATTCTTGCGATGCTTACATGTTACACGGGTGAACTTTTAGATTCACTAAATCCGTTGAAATTCAACGGGCACTCCTGCTAGTATATATGTGTGTGTGCGTGCGTGCGCTTAAGGGAAAATGAAAGGTATAGATGACGGTGGCAACAAGGTGTTGGAGGAAATACTGTGAATCAGAGTTTGGAGAGCCGCTGGGGGGTGTTGAAACAACACACGAAAAAACAAAACACAAATATAAATACCGCATTTACCTTACTATAAGTCTTTTTAAATAAAACTTTACCTTATATTCTTTAACGAAGTAATAATTTTATAAAAAAAACAGTGACTGATTGTGAATAGTCTAAAATGATTTAAATCGGATGTCTTCTTGGATTGAACATTGCGGTGATAATTTTTTAGGGATTTAAATAAAAAACAGCTCTAAATATTGTTTCATTTAGCTGTTGTAGAATGCCTTATACAACGTTTTGTCGTTAAAGTAAATTTCTATAAATGGAGGTCGCCTTATTTTCGGAATCATCTTATAGTCGGGTAAATAGGAAACATAATACTGTAAAAATGCTCCTTTTTCAAACTTATGCAATTTACCTATCAAAATCAGAAAATATATTTTAACAACGGAAGAATAAAAATGATATGCTTGTATTCTGTACCTGTCTACCATCTGACATACCTTTATTTTGCAACAACTGGGATAGTAATATTATAATTACGTAATAATATATTTTAAAAATAAGTGATTTTCTGCCATGGTACCAGTCACGCAAAAACTAAAATTTGAATTTAAAAAGATAAAATTTTAAATAAGCCTCCTAAAAATCTGTAACGTTCACTTTTGATCAAATGGCGATTTTTATTGCCTAAAGATTGCAGATATTTAACCAAGAAAAACAATTTCGGCTAAAATAAATTTTGAATCGATAATTCGGCGAAGCAAGAACCTTCTATATCAAGCGAATTCATTGTTTGCGGGTCTTAAAGGTACAACACAAACCCAAAAAAATAACCTCCCATTTGCGACCTACGAAAATAGATTTTTTCCGACAAAAGGAAAGCAAATATTTGCTCCCATGGGAGCAAGCAAGGCGTGCTTTAAACGGGTCGCCAAGGGAGGTAGCTCGTAGTAAAAAATAACTTTAATAAAAACATTTTCAAAAAGGACTCTGACCAAGTCAATCCAACCTCACCACGTTTTCCCTACGTACCAACATTTTCGGGTAAGGAAAAGAGAAAAATAAATAAATGTCGCAGTATTTTTAGAAGCCACGTTGGTCTGAGAAAAAAAAGGAAGGATTTCCGTATTACGCCCACAGTCACATATTCGCCCACGCCTACTCTCTCCCTTTTGTTCTACGAAAACTACTTCCACATGCTCAGAACGGCACTCACTGTCAGACCTGGTGAAACGGAGAGCAGCGCTGGTTTAATTTGGTGCATCCCTTTTACCCTTTCGTGCGTTGCGGGAAAATAATTAAATAATACATCTCTACTTAGAGATTCTATAGGATACCAAAACTCCAGTCAAAGGGTGAAAGTATAGTTTTATTAAAGGTCCACTAATTCTATGCAATTCCCGGCATGCAAGCGGCTAAATGTTTAATAAAGACCTATCTGAGCATGCGGCTTTACATTCGTCATTATATTTTTTGTCATATTGTACAATATTAAGACATTCAAATTAATGAAATCTCATTGCTTTAAAAAAAAAAAAACAGGAAGACAAATCTCAAAGTAGTTCCCGATATAATTTTCTTGGTCTTATATCAGTTTGGAAAAATATTTTTAATTATATTTAACCAGTTCAAAGGCACTTACATTATGGTATTAGCCATTCTCATGAATAAACTCTTATAACACTTTGCTTACTCAGTACCGGCATTCAACAGAATTCCTAAGGATTGTATAGATTTCTTAGAATGCTTAAATAATACTAAAACAGAAATTTATTAAATCCATGGATTTCATAGATTTTCTAATTCTTACAGATTACTCTAAGCCTTAATCTAACGTGTTAAACAAATATTTGTTGTAGTGAAGAAAATAACACAGCCTTATAATTATTTTGCTACATGATCTGAAATACAACCCTTAATTTCATTTAAAATTTTAAAATTCAAACATTTCTTCAGTTTTCTGAAATAAAATTTATAGGACGCGTGTACACTAAGCCAGCAATATATCACAATCTCGCCCCGGACACCGCTGATGCTCACTTCAATTTTTTTGTTCTTTCGAATTAAAACAAATGTAAGTGTACTATTCCAAAGTTCTACCGGGATCGTGTCAAGTGTTACGATATCAGCGAAACGAAAGCGCTTCAAGTGATCTCGTTCAACCACACGACCTCGTAGTCCGAAGTATTTCAACCTCTTTACGTTGAATAGTTCTGAGGAGATTCTATCTTTTTGGCGCACCCAATTATCAACTTTAATCATCTTAAAATCTCGTCGTGGTTGCTTTGCGGTATATCCTCTTAAAAATATCTCCATATCATTCCACGAACCTTTTTTTTCGCTATGCTTGCCGCAGTGAATGCTTACACAGAGTCTGAAATCCTCTTTGTAGTCGACTCGGAGAGATATTTCGTATTTGCTGAAATGTTCTACGATACTTTTAACAACATGGAAATGATAAGTAAATGTGCTTCTCTGCGTTCGCTCTACTTTCGTCAAAGATTTAACCTTGGTTTCCAGTATCTAAGCCGTTCCCGTTTTCATATGAAGTAAAAATCAATGTGCATGTGTGGCTGTTGTAGTTTTTCCCGGTGCTCCTCCAACCCAACAAGTTTCTCTTTTAATTTAAGAAGTTTTTAAAACTTCGGATCTGAGGCTATAAACAGTGATGGCGAACCTATGGCACGCGTGCCATTAGTGGCACGCAAGACGATTTTGTTTGGCACGACAACGAAAGGCGAAAGCATTTATCGTACTGATTTAGTGCTGCAAAAACATTTGTGTTATTTAGTTAACTATTTTAAACGTTAGTTTTATGGCTACAAATTTCAATCTTTTATGTCTTGATCACGAATTTAATTTAGTTGTAACGCAAAACAATCAAGGACTTTATTGTGGTAATATTGGCATGCGGGCAATAGAAGGTTCGCCATCACTGCTATATAGTATTACGAAGCGAAGACATCACCGTACTTTATTCGAGTAATAAACAACGCAGACATTACGACACGAGTATGCATAACTGAAGACTGATGCATTCAAATCACGATTAAAATCTTTATTGGCTTTAAAACAACTTTTAGCATTAATTTCGTAATTTTGTGATTGTGCATTACAACGATACAAAATAACAATATTTGAATTCCAATATTTTATTTATACAAGAAACTTTTACTTTCTATATTACCATGTTAAACTAACGACGTTTCTTCTAGCGATATGAGAATCACTAGAAAGTTAGGTAGAGGCTAAAATGTATTTATCTCCTGGGTATTCCCCATTACTTCCCACAAAACTTTTTGATAATTGCATAATTTTCTGGCAGGAATTGAATTTTAGCCATTTTTGGATGCCAATAAAAAATTACTTTGTCGAAACTGAAAGGCCCTTTTTGTAAAATGTGCGTGTTTAATAAATATAATAAGATGTCATTTGACCTTTGAATTAATTGATTAATTAAATGCCTCGAAATATAAAACAGCCTAAAAATTAACAATTGGAAACGACTGTATGAGTTGACCGATAAGACGAACCTATATTTGTAGACATTTTGTCAGAAAAATTGCGTTGTATGAATTTACACACGTAAGTTGTGGTCAGAGAATATGGATTTTGCAATCGAAAATATGTAACCTCACTCATTCAACAAGAAAATAGATTTTTAAATGTTTCATTTTTTTAGTTTGTTTATTTTCTGAGATTTTCTTATTATTTTCCAAAATTAATCCGTAAATTTATGAAACATTTAATTCTGACCATACATTTTACCAAATTTTAAGTTTTTTTTATTTTACAATGTACAGATATCATCGGCGAGTGACTTTTTCTTTAATCATTTTACGGGTTTCAGATATACTAAAACGTGCTTCATTCTCTGCCCAAAAAATCATTTCCGTCTGTCTCTCACATTTTCCGCCTTCCATTCATGCATAAAACAGTATCGGGAGAATGAAATTTTAACACAAGAGGGAAGCTAAAGAGATGGCCTCTAGAAAAATTGAAAGAAGAAAACATCCAAAAAGAGTACGAAAATTATGCAGGACGACAGGATGCAGGCAGGATCTGAAACAGAGGAAATCGGCAGGAATAGATGAAATTCCAGCAGAACTGTATAAAGCTGCCGGGGAAGTGATGTTACATAAAATTTCCGCTCTGATAAAAATTATGTATGAAACCGGAGAAACATCTTGTGACTTTGAAAAGTGTTATAACAAAAATACCAAAGAAAGCTGGATCTGTCAAATGTGAGGACCATCGTACAATTAGCCTAATATGCCATGCAGCGAAATTTTTAACGAGAATTATACATAGGCGAATCGAACAAAAAATAGAATTTATTTTATCAGAGGATGAGTTTGGTTTTAGTAAAACAACTGGAACTAGGAAAGCTATATTAGCACTAAGAATCATCAGTGAGAAACGCATAAGAAAGAACAGGGAGACATATATTGCCTTTATAGATATGGAAAAGGCTTTCGATAATGTCCAGCGAAGTAGAATGTTTGCAGTGTTGAAAGAAGTTGGAGTAAAATTTAGAGATAGGAGGATCATATGGAATGTGAATAAGAATCAAAGAGCAATAATAAGATGCGGAGGGGAACAAGAAGAAGCTCAAATTAAGAAAGGAGTTAGACAGGCGTGTATTTTGTCACTCGCCATTTTTGTGCCAAAATAGAATCAGCTTTAGAAGAACTAAGAGAAAGGCTAGATATAGGAATAAAAATACGGGGGCAAACGATAAAAATGTTGCGATATGCGGACGATATAGCTGTTTTGGCTGAAAGTGAACAAGATTTGTCAACATGCTTGTTGGAATTGGAAGACATACTAGAGAATAGATATGGTATGAGAATAAACAAAAGCAAGACAAAAGTAATGGTATTAGGCAGAAACAAAGGAAAGAAGAATGAGGCAAAGATAATCACGGGGAACCAAATTCTTAAAGAAGTTAAGGAATTCAACTATTTGGGCAGCCAAATTACTGAGGATGGAAGATGTATTAGAGAAATCAGAAGCAGAATACAACAGGCAAAGGTGGCTTTTAGCAAAAAGAAGAATCTTTTCACATCAGGAAATATAAATTTGGAAACAAGGAAAAGATTGCTAAAAACATGCGTGTGGAGTTTAGCCCTATATGGTTGTGAAAGTTGGACAGTGGCAAAGGTAGAAGAAAGAAGGTTAGAAGCGTTCGAAATGTGGTGTCATAGGAGAACGCTGAAGATTAGCTGGAGAAACAAGATTACAAATGAAGAAGTTTTGGAAATGATGAGAACAAACAGAGTAATTATGAAAACAATAAGGGAAAGGAGGGATTGGCTCATTGGTCACCTTCTAAGACACGATGGACCGCTTCTAACCGTAACAGAGGGTTATGTAGATGGGAATAATAAAATAGGACGACCAAGATGGCAATTTATGGACCAGATGAAAAAGGATATGAATTGTAGAAGTTATGAAGGAGTTCAAAGACTGGCAGGAAAGAGAGATAAATGGAAAGCTAATATGAGACAACAAAGAATAAAGGATTTCACTTGATGCTGTTACCAACCAATCGCAAGATTGATAACTATAGAGAGAGAAAACGTGCCCCATTCTCTGCTCAAAAAATTATTTCCGTCTGTCTCTCACATTTTCCACCTTCCATTCATGCATAAAACAGTATCGGGAGAATGAAACTTTAACACATTTCCGGCTTCGACAGTTATCAGTCTAATACAGGTTCCGCCTCTCGCGGTTTTATTACGATATAATCTGTTGACAGCATAACCAGAAGCGGCCTTGAGTATGCGAAAATTGGGCAATCGTCCGGGGCACCACATGTTAGGGGTTTTAGCAAGTAAGTGACTCAAATTACACAGACAGAATGTATTGTTATGAATACTGCATTAGGTACATCATGGATAGAAATGACTCTCTTGCCCATTGACCAAAGAACTCTAAGGCATAACTCATCTCTAACAATCACAGAGCATCCAGAAACCAGCGCAATGCCGATAATTGCCAGTAATTTCGGCGTAAATATTTAATCCTGGGCGAAACTTTTCGATCGGGCTAAAACATTTTCACGAATTTTCCGGGTCTTTCGACAGCGACCTATCTTTCCTAACTTCCCGCAGAACAAAACACTCACTGCCCACTTCCTACCCCCGCTGCTCTCATTTCGAACTTCTCCCCCACCCTTTCCTCTCTGTTACGCGCACTTCCTCGCCTCCTCGTTCCCTCCACCCCCCCCCCCTCTTCCATCCCTTTCCTCCCATACCTTACCCCCACATCCGTCTCTCTTCTCCACATCCTCCTTCCTCCTTCTCCCCATGTCAGCCTTTAAAAATCCCTTAACTTCCAGCCGGGTTCGCTTCGCTTCTTTCGGCCAAAAATCCCCCGCAGGACAGTTTTGTTTTTAATTTTTGCCTTCCTTCGAGAATCACGTAATCCGTGAGATGAATGAATTATGGGTGAGCCAGTCAGAGAGAATACAATTTTTTAAATTCGTATTAAATCTTCAATGACTTGACCAGATTACTACAGCCATATATCTCTTTAGTTTAGTCTTAAAATTTCCTTGGATAGTAATGAAATGAAAATTATGCCCGTACAATTGCCTGTTGTTGTGTTCTCTTTAATTCAAAGCTAGCCGTATGTTTCATATTATTATTATTATTGCATTCCAAGGTAATTTTTTATCATAAATATCTTGATTTATGTCACTCTTAATTTTACTCAGTTAAGGGATAAAAGTGTTACGTTTGTTGTTAAACGACTGATGATTTTCAATTTAATTTTAAACTCGATATCTTTTCTTATGAAAGCAAACGACAGACAATAATCAATCACTGACGTTTGTATTTTATATCCTTTTCACGTACACCTGCATTTTAATGGCATAAAAAACCATTGTATTGCATCCGACGTAATCCCAAAATCAGAATAATTTTTTTATTATGTATACACTAGTGTAATTGGCCGTCAAAATTGACACACACACCTGAAATCGAATCCATGATCTTACGATAGACAAAGACATGTCTAAAAGGTGCAAGAGGTATATGCGTATCGCGAAAATTTAAAGAGCCAATAAATCAGCGATTTCCTCCTAAAAAAATCGCATTTTGAGTAAATTTGTATGCCAATTTGGCATATTTTAGCGTAAAATTCGCTATCCTAGGTTTAGAAGACATTATATTTTAGCTGTTTTCTCATTAATATTGTTGAATCTTTCATTTTCACCTTCATTATTCTTTCATTTATACACAATACATTTTTATATTGCTCGTGACCGGTATTTAACTATGCGCATTGTTGTCTTTTGAAATGTTAACAGTTAACAATGCAAAGCTTTTATAAACAAGCATGAGTAGTTCTGAAATTTTATAATGCTTTGTTCCATATTTTGTGCCTTCACTTCGCTTCACAAAATTCGTCTTAACAACTAATATATTTATTTTGGACTGAGAGCTATATTTTACACGTAAATGTGAGTAGTTTTGTTCGATATATCTTATTTTCATTATATTTTTCTGAAAACAATGTTATCACTTAAGAGCTGTGCTTGATTCGGGATTTTTGAGTGAGATTCCATTCTATTTCTTTTCAAGGTCACCAGAAATTATTTTGTCGTTTTTTAATAAAAATTTTTAACTGTCCTTAAATTATTTTTATCTATAAATTTCACAAAAATTCCTGCTTCTTATACTATAAGCATTGTGTGGAACTTACTTTAAATCAATATTGTTCTTTCGATTTTTTTAATGTGCAAAAGAAGAGATTCATAATGAAATTATCGTAGCAAGAGAATGTAATGCTACAAAATTGTTTTGATTTTTATCTAGGTGGCTCACTTCGATAAACTTGACTGCATTAGGTTATCAAAACTGAAATTCCTCATCGTTTTAAATATATTCATTATTCATTGTACATCAACGGTCTTACATTAATAATAATATAACTTTTCATCCTGTCTTTTCATATTCCAGATACAACAACCTAATAGCTTCATTATAAATACCCAAGGCTGCTTCAGCGCAGATACATCAGTCTTTTTGAGTCATGGAAAATTTTGGTGAGTGATATTATATTATCCATTATAAAAAGAAAATAGGATAATTTTATCAAAGGTTACTCTGCAATCACTGGGAATGGGTTTGTTTTATAAACGATAAAACGCAGATCCTTAAGTAGGACATATCTTTATATCTATTTAAAACACTCCTTTAGATCTATCAAATTAAGAGAAGCTCATTTTAGTATGGCCTAGATTATTCAATCTATATAAGTTTAAAATATTCCATCGGTTAAGGCAAAATATTTTAACTCCTAATAAAAGTGGTTAAAAGTTAAACTACATTTAAATGCAAATATTAAGTTAAGAGTTTTCTATAAAATTTTAAATTTTAGCTATATAAATAGAAGACTTAAATTTCATATCACTTCTCACAAAACAATTTATGAAGTTTTCTAGTAAATATATGCTAAGTTATTCTTATCAATGAACCGCTACAGTCACGTATTTAAAATTACCAGACGTTCCAGTTTTCCGGCATTTTCCCCAATTTTTGTTTTAATTTCCAAGATCCCGAAAGAAAATCACTGGATTGTCTGTATTTTAAGAACACGTACTAATTGTCTGAATTGCGCGAGACTATTATTTTTCTTTACATTGTATTGTAGAACACCGTATCAACGATGTTCCGCGAGTAAAACTGAATCTCTGTTTGTAATAGGCGCGAATAAGAGCTTGCGCTGCGGCTCGTTTTAATCTTCAGTTATTATTATTATTATTATTACATTAATCACTTACAGGGAAAGAAACCCCAATTACAAGTGATATCATAAAGATGTGCAAAAAATTAAACAACAATAAATGACATTAAAAATATAAAATAGTAAATACAGATTATTGCGTCACAAAAAAATAAATTCTTCATAAAATGAAAAAAATTAGCTCATTCAATCGTTTTTTTTTTTGCTCTTATTAAATTACTAATTCGAAAATTTTGTATGTATCCTGAGATCATAAAATAATTTATTGTATCGCGCAGGGGCAGCCAAGGAGGCAGTAGTAGATTTACAAGAATTATAAGGACCAGATACATTTACAATTTTCAAGGGGAAATAGCACACATGAAAAATAATAATAAACTTTATAATTCAATTCGGGGATCTTTATGCATCAGGCTTGTCCAAAATACGGCCAAATGTTTTTATCCGACCAGCAACCGTTTCATAAATTATGCAGATAAAATCAGTATTTACAAATAAAACAAAATTGAAAGTATAAATTCTTAAAATCGACTAAAATTATACCCTAGTTAAATAAAATTAACGTTAAATTGTGTGAAAAATATAAAATTACAGTAATAGTGCTTATTGTGATAATGCGATGATTTCATATAGCTCTTAATGCTTCAAACGGCAATAGCTGAGAAAATCGAAATTAATCTTTCTAAAATTCTCTCTCTCTGGTTAGAAAGTTTTTGAAATCTGCTCCGAGAATATGTTGGATAACCCGTTCTAGATTGACAATAAAATCGCGTGATATTTCTATGATAAGTAACTCTTTTAAATTCTCTTTTATTTCCTGAATAATTCTGTGATAACGTTGTGTTCGTATTTTGTGACTTAGTAAAATTATTCGCCACCTAATGATGGAATTATATTTAAACTACACATAACTTCTTCGTATAACATAAAAGACAAATGATGTAAAGATATCCTTTTAAAGGAGGAACGTAAAAGATAATTTTTAATTCCATCTTCGAAACTCCTTTAACGTTTATGTGCTAAAAATTTATTTCTAACAATAGGAATTTTTTTACTTTAACATCTATTAATTTAAATATTGAAGAGTTTACGTTACATATTTTATTGTATGATCGGCCACTTCGTGATATTCCATGTAAACAATATTACATACATTTAAAATAATTATCTTATTTTTCTTATATTTAAATAATTACGATTTCTTATTGTAACTGCATTTATTAGTCGGATCTAATCGACAATATTTAAATTTTCAATAAGTATTAGCGATCAACTTGAAGTTACACGCGTGACGTAACGCTTAAATCCCTAACGCTGTATCGCAAGTTGTCGTAATTGAAGTTCATATCTTCTACCTGAAATATTTTGTTATTTATCATCAACCAGCATAAATCACCATAATTGTGTCTTCCTTTCTCCACTTTTACAAAATTATTACACATATTTCACGGTCCACGGTTTCAAACTTCGTTAGAAGCGATAAATATAACGCCAACTGTAACATTCTTATGAGGGACTAATTACCACCGAAACCGCTTTAATCAGTAACATCGACGCGAAATGTGAGTATGCACTAGCTAGAAAGCGGAGGGAAAGAGGAAGAGGTAAAAGTGTGAGATGGGTGGCTATTTTCGATGGTGTCTAACGGAAGTCGTCCGGGTTGGTTGTTGAGGAAGCCCTCGCGTTTGTTAAGGCAGGAGCTAAGGGAGGGAGCGATGAAGGAAATCAGAGAAGGTTGAGAGGGGTTGCAGGGGGAAGGGGAAACTCAAAGGAAAGGATGGAATCGAAGGGTTTGAAAAAAAAACGATGTGTGTTCTAAGAAGAAATGCGACTCGCTCACAAGTTAACCCCTCCTAAATATAATCGATGAACTTCAATTTATAAGGCAAGCATCTAATCAGACGATAAGCTTCAAAGGAGAATTAAAACGTTATGTGTTCATTAATTATTTCTTTCACAAAGAAAATCTACTTTTGCGTATATATCAATCGTTATAACAAATTTTTCAGGAATATTTATTTATTCAGAATTAGTCAAAGTACCTATATAAAACTAGTAATTTGGAAATAATGATTCACTGCCTTCGCTCTCGCTTACTATATTTCTAAATCTTTTTAAATAAATTCAACTCTAATACTTCCGTGACACATTTGAAAAATGCCGTGTACAGCATCACAGAGTTAAAATAAAATCACGGCTTAACTAGGATAATAAAAAAATATTTGCCCATCCTTCCTGCATCGACAAAAGAATTTTATGGAAGTAAGACTTAAAAATAACTTCATGCATATATTCGCTTTGAGAGGAATAGGTCCGTGATATTAACTTTGGAAGATGCACATGGAAATGCAAGATGAAGTAATATTCTCTACAGTATAAAAACGTGCATTTTTCAGTCTAAACTCATTAAAACACAATTGATATAAACTGATCACAAAATTACTCACATATCTAAAGAAACGAATTTGGCTCGTTAAATCATTTTCATTAATTATACATAATTTTAATAAAAGCTATTTCATTAGACAAAATCCCTATTTAAAAAAATTATCTCGTGCAGAATTTTATTATTATTAATAAATTATTATAAGTTATTATTTAATATTGTCATTTTACAATAATATTAAAAGCGATAACAATCACGTATTGTCTGCGGCAGTATTCGAATCCGTTAACACGCTTACCAACCCTCCACCAACTCTAGTACTGTAATTTTTTTCCGCTTCGTAATATTGATTATTTTATCTAAAAATATTTGTTTGTTTCCAAATAACAGGAGTGCTCGAAACTATTGGAATATAATGAAACAACTATTTGTCGGCAATTGCAACTGGGATTATTAATGTTATAGAGGAATTGAGGTCATAAAGAAATTTAGATAAAAAACATCTATGATTTAGCAACACTATTAAAACAATTTTCCTTTGAATTTTTATTTTTTTAAACTTTTATGAAGTATTCATTCAATGCACTGAGGAGATAGGGATTGGTGAGAATGCCCATGTTATAAATTGATGAAAGGAATGATCCGAAGATCCTTATGCGACAGACATTCAGTGGTAGAATATCCGCTGTTCATAGCAGATTTTTACATCTGTTTCCACATTGCCCATATTCATTACTAAGTCAAAAAAATATCATCATCATCTTACTTCGATAATAATCTAGTTCTTTGAACTTCTTCTCAAGCAACTCAGCAAAACTTTAAGATTCGCAACACATTTCAACGGCCAGATTATTATTAACACGATTTTACTTATCACTACTTTCCCAACTTCTTGGCCAATGGCCAAAGAATAGTTTGACACGGACCCAGTGACTCAGTTTAGCAATTATCGATTATTATAACCCATGCTGGACCGATTCACACCATCCGTTCCATTCGTGTCCTCTCATCAGTGCCCATCGCGAGGTCGTGTCGTTCTGAATTATTTCAGCTCTACAATTATTTCTGATCCTGCATATTTCCGTCGTATTAGAAATAAATCTTGAATTTACTTTGGCAAACTATTTTCATTGTCACACACCTCTAAAGATTTAATTTGCTTAGTCTAATACCTAACCCTGGAAGATACTCTTCACGTTTTACAAATGGCAATTACGATCGATTATTATAGGACTCAGCCGAATAAATTTCTCAAATTATTTTTCTTTAACAATTAAAAAATGTTCTCGTACGAAAGGGAATATTAAATGCTCTTTCAAAACGATTTCATCTCAACATTTTACTATGTGATAACTCGAGCAAAAATCGACGAGGGATTTTGTATCATTTCAATTGTGTAACAAATATAAAATAAACATACTGTTACCTTCATCTACTGTAATAACCATCCGATTTTTAAATCTCCATTTTGCCCGGCCCAAAACCCGAGGTGCCCTCTTGTTACGATGATCAATTACTTAGTCACTCGTACTAGTTGGAAAGAAACACGGCATTTCTCCAATCTCATATTTTATTATATACGCTACGCTCTACATCAAAGTATTATGTCTTTAATAATCAAAGAGAATGGCTTGGTAAGTTTAAAATGTACATAATGCATGTTCCAAAATACGCGATTATTTATTAAAATTCTCCATACTCATCCTTTATATTTCTTTGAAATAAAAATGCCTATATACCTATTTGAGTCCTTAAATTTCTTTGAGATACGTAAATCCAACTTTTGAAATTTTCTACATAAAATCCTCTTCTGCTATTCCGAAGAAGACTTTCCATTAACTTTTCCATACATTATCTCGAAACTGAAAAAGATACCTGTCTCTCTTTATGCCCTACGCGTTGCCTGCTCTCATCACATGACTCTCCGACTTACTTAGTAGCACTACAACAGAGATATCCTAGGGAATCATACTCCGAAATTTCTCCATCAAAATGATTCGAAAAAGTTTCGATTAGTATTTATTAGGCACTATTACCATTTCAAGCTTATTATAAAAGTTTAACATTTAATGCCGTGGTAGAGAGCGGCGGATCTGCCTCGGAAGCTCCCATCTTGCATATGTTCTTAAAATACTTCCGTAGAAAATTTCTCGGTTTGATAGATGAGGTCCTTAGGGTAATGGCGAGAAAGAGATCGACAGCGTGAGAGATATTCGGAACAAAATGTCGTCGTCGTCAAAGGGGGATGGGTAGGACGCAATTGCCCTCTTTCCATTGAGAATTTTCTGAATCCGTCCCTGGCGGTATAATATTACTTTTCTCGAATTGCTTTCTCTGCGATTACGCAATTTCTAGAGAAACCTTCAATCTTATCAACTTTTTATAAATGTCGACTTAGGTGACTTTCGCGCTTCGGTAAAAAAAATTCAATCTAAATCAAGCCGATGACGCGAATACTCACATTTACAATAACAAATGGAAGAAAAAGAGGAATATGACGTACTATTCGTGCAATTATTATAGATTCTCTAAAAAAACAAACAATCTCACCGGCAAAGTAGACTTTTTAAACGTGAAGACTGATACGGGTGATTTTTCTTCAAGTGTGATCTTAGATAATAATTTAAGACACTAAGCACATCGATTGGATATATTGCCGGAAATTTGACGCATTTATTGCTACTAAGGTTATATCTTAAAATTTACATAATTAAAATATTATTAATCTGCAGTCTTATTTTAATATCTTTACAATTTTTTTGGTTAAGCAAATGGAGATATGTTTTATTATACAAAAAAAAGTTGCTTAACTTACTTTTTAAAACAGCAGAAAATAATCGGCTGTTTGTCTTACAAGTTAATTGAATTTAAATTGTTTAAATATGGAAGTATACCCCGATAGTCAGATTATAATTGAATATTTTTCTCCGTGATTTTAGATGCCTAAAACAAAAATTAAGATATGACTTCTAAAACGAGTGATCTTTTTGTTAAAAATAAACTCTTCAGACGAAAGTAATCCTTCCGATAAATCCTTTGAGAAGTTCACATAAACGTTCAACTTTGAGTTATCTCGCTCCGAACGCACCCCTTGTCACTATCTTTCCTAAACTTTCCACTTTTTTTTTTTAATCACAGCGAAACTTTTCCATTCTTCCTCATCCACTTTCAAAATAACCTTACCTTCGTTTTATGTTTTTTCCTCGAGCACCACAAACAAAAACTCCAAAGATCAGACGGTCTCCCTTCTTAGCCCGCCCTCCTCTCTCTTCCGCGAAACAACTGAAGCCGTAAGTGCGACTGTAAACGGCGTCCTCCTCTGCTCCGACCGCGGACGATGGAAAACCAACGGCAACTGACGGCGCCCAGCGTCGGCGTCGCGGCTAATCCCACTCCCTCCCTCGTCCTCTCCTCCCCTTCCCCTCTTTCGGCAGAGGAGGAGATTCCCCTTTCCTCCCTTATCACCCCTCCCCGACAGCGCATGCCTCTCCTCTCCTCTCTCCCTTCCTTCCTCCATCCCCTCCCTCCCATCCCACCTCCTCCTCCCTTCACACCTCTTGTTTCTCCGTGCTGCTTCCGCCACACATCTTTTGCTTAAACAGCCTTCGTTAAAGCTCGCATCGATGAACATACTGTGCTGATGGCCCTCCGCCTCACCTAAACAATACTATCAAATCGCGTTTTCGCTGGGATTCGAATATTTTATTCAGTTCTTTCGAATCTTAATGAAAAATGTTTATTGTCTTTTCTCGGAATTACGGGACACGTTGAACTTTCCGGAAAAGGACAACCGAAACACTAAAAGGCTTTTAGCTGGTGGTTCTTGCATCCCCATCTGCTTCGACAAAGAAGTATCTATTTTTTATATCACGTCTATTTCATTATGTTTTAATTTTTCACTCGATTAGCATTTCTTCGTTAAAAGATTTTATTTGGTAAAGGTGCTTTTTGAATAGTTAGCATAATATGCCACAACCGCAGTTCCATTGGTACTGCTAGAAAATCGCAGTCATTGCAGTTTTATGGCTATGAAACTTTAACAGAAATTGAGAATTCCACGAATTTAAAACATCTGACAGGTTTTCTTGAGACTGTGAAACAAGGAAAAGAGTTTTTACCGGCAAAATACGAGTTCGTCACCACATCACTACCGGTGAATTGTAAACCACGGTCAAAAAATGACACATACCTGTATTTATTGCTATTACACGCCTGCTTATGTAAATATTTTAAACCGGTTGTAATGCTGTCAATTCAAATGCGAGCATTTAGTTTTTGGCTGTTTTTCCACATTTCAACACCCCCCATCTCTGCTTCCGGATAAGATGGGCAAATAAACGTATCCATTTATATGCCGCTAGTTTTTGCGTGAGTCATTTCCTCTGTCTCCCTCTCTCTCTTCGACATGGCAAATACGTCTACAAATAAAAGGTAACAGAAAAAACATATCGTACGAGATATGCGCCTTTCGCCACGTCGCTGATAAATCGATACGGTTGATAAAGAATTCCGATCGAAACCTTTGCTCTCCCAAAAGAGAACGGACCGGGAAAGACGTCTCTTGTTTTTGGGTCCCTCTTTGATTGTTCACCCGTTGAATGAGGTATTCTGAGGACCCCTTGTCGCCGCCGCCGTCTCTCGTAAACGGGGGTAGTCGCCTCCTCGCAGCATCCTCTTCCTCCCTCTCCTCCGGCCTCCGCTTCGCACCTAATCTTCAACCTCTCTCTCCTCATCCCTCCTTTTACAATCCGAATCAGCCTCCATTACTACTATCCAGCTGGAAACACTTTACCCTTGTTTATCCCGCGTCAAAACACGTTTTCCTATCAATCGCCATCTGTTTCCCATCCCACGTGCGCTTCCAAACGCTCTCTTTCAACATATTTAATTGATACGTTTCCTAAACAAGCTAGCCACAAAAAAAGTAACACTAAGCGTTGGACCGCACGCCCGTAAATGATGGGTGCTTTATTTAATTTCCGTATGGTGCTCCCTTGTGGTCTTTCTTTGAAGAAACAACTCTTTGTTGGTATTCATAATTAGAAAATATATTTGCTTTAAGCAAATATTTTTTCTAAAAGACTGGCTAGAAGAGAGGATCCGTTTCATTAAATTTTTGGCTCGTAATTTTCTTAGCGTAAGAGTTCTACTTTTTTTTAATTGTTGGCTTTAAATTTGGAATCCAAGTTTTTTCTCCGCCATTGATTATTTAGATGGCACCTATTTTCATTCAAGGAATAGCTCTCCTGAATAGACTGGTTTGAATTTAAAGAAACGCACTGAAAAATAATACGTTTAATTTTAAGTTTTTAATTCCTGTTATTCCCGGCGTGAATCATTCAGTGCCGTCATAATTTCTCTTAACAACAGAAAGAATAAAGTGAATATACAAATGATGGTGATGTGAAAATTTTTATCGTTCGATTGAGCTTGCTGCAAATTAGTAAAAGAATGGTTTCCAATGATTCTTCCGTTAATCTCGAAATGTATAATACCTTTGTATATAATGTAATAAGAATACTAAAATAACTAAGAAGCGCTCGGTATTCAAGCAGCATCTTTTACGCAACACGATTACGTTGTATTTCATTCAGTTTCAATAGTTGAATAAAAAATGTCAGAAGATTCCTAAATTCGAAAATCTTTATGTGATGTAGATCACCTTTTATAGTAATATATGGTGTTTAAAATTATGCTGTGGATAAATCTTATCTAATCCGCTTGTTACTTATCGTATGAAACTAAAAAAGTGAATAGTGCATTAACATTCATGTTTTATGTTTTCACAACAAGAGCATCACCTTAATGGATATTTTAAATTTTAATTATTTATATTCGAATTACAGGCTAAAATCGTAGGATAAAAAATTTACTCGCCAGACAAATTATTTTCAAATAAATCAAACATCAACGTTTTATGTAACAATCATTTACTCAATTTTAAGCCTCCCATATTTATCTCAGTCCCCTCGAGGCATTCTCATTATCAACAGACTGTGTCCTCGGTGGGATCAATCCGATAACGGAAGGTAGCAAAAACATTCTGCAAAAAAATTAGGATTCGCTATAATGCCTCGTTACTTCCGCGCTTCGCTTATCCCCCTTTGGCCAACTTCAATCTATTTCGGAAGGAGGAGATGCGGTGGCAGGAGTGATGGATGAGAAATGACGAGAGACTTGATAAGATTGGACGAGGGCTTAAAGGAACTAAAAAATTAAACTCGAGGCCAAGACATGAGACGTTCCTTACTTCCGTAACTGTGACCTATAGGGGACGTACGTATTTGATGAAAAATGGCTTTCCTCGTAAACAATTTTATGCCCTTATAAAACCAATAGGCCCTCCCTTTCATCTTTGCCATATTCTATTCTCATCAATGTTTGGATATTCGTGACGTTTTATCATCGTGAGACGAGAAAAGTAGAACAGAAGGGAGATGAAAGTCTTGCTGGGAACTAGGGCGACCGCGGGGTAAATTGCATGGCGTCTACCACCGCCAGCTTCATTAATGCCTTAGAGTGCAGATTTGGCGTGAATTTATACGTCACATACTATGATAAATTTATGGAGTGGGAAAGGCGATGAAACAGAAGTGAAGAAAGCATAGAGCAATTAATTTTACTGAAGAATATATATCTTGCCTTATGTGTTAATTTCGAATGCTTAATTTTGTTCGCGTTCTTGGATATTGAATCTGCATTTAAATTTCAAAGATCTTGGCTAAAAAAAACTTAAAAGAGAAAGAAACGATAAATATTTTTTAAAGCAGATTCTTTCGTGAAAATAACCTATTTCATATTGATAAACAAATCGAATAAGCGCAAAATATCGTTTATTTGTCTATATTTTAGGGAGTAAAATGAATTGTCTGTTTAAGAAAAAATATTTTTAGTTATTACAATAGGTTAAATATAAGTAACATTTCCACGCCTTCTCCACGAAATTGTCTCACGTTCTGACAATGCTCGGAATTTTAAACAGAAAAGGAAACGTATGTATTCAGAGCATTCCTAGAGAAAAAATGAAACCTTCACGGTCGTATGATAGAATATTTACACCTACGCAGTGGAAAAGAAATCACTATCCCATGGATTTTCTATTCTCTTTGGTTTCAAGAGTTTAAACAAGGCTTTTACAACAAGTTAGGAAAGTGTACAAAAATGGGCGCCTTTCGTGCAATGGAGTATTTGAAATAAATTATATATGTGTATGTTTTAAAGATATTTTTTTCTTCATAAATAATCCATTTTCTTCCTATTTAAAAATATTGCATGCACACGTAAGGAAATTAACGTATTTTTGTAAAATTGTTTATGTTAGTAACAGTGAAGACGTAACCATGAAAGAATTTTTCCACAACTCGAATTAAGACTTTCTTGTTTGATTTTCTTAATAACGCCAACTCCTAGGACAAAAATGTATAGGAAAAGAAATATCTACTAGTTCTACAAGTTTTATTTGAAAACTATTTTGATATGACCAATACTTTACGAGATATTACAAAAAATTCATATTTTGTCACCAGTAAAGTGGTACCCCTGATAGGCCTAAGTGATTAATTTATGTGATTTTCTTATTATCTTTGACTGTAAGTCCTTAATATCAAATTTCATGAAAATCCGTTCGGTAGAAGCCGAGAACGAACGTGCGGGCGGACGGACGGACAGACGAACAGACAGACGGACGGACAGACCGGAACTAATAAACGCTCATGCTGGAAGCGAAATGCGCCTAAAAAGGGTTTTATGATCCTGCCGTAAGCTCGGCTCATTTTCTTCCCTCGGTCTGCGCGACTCGATTAATTTAAGAGATGTAATGAGTTTAGTGCTATCAAACGACTTTCTCTTAACGATTGCCTCCTGACCGGGAGAGTTTCAAAGCGAACGCAAGTTCAACAAGTCAGCGATTTGGAGATAAAAGAGAGGATGGGAGAGTCGCTTAAGCTACCGCTAGTTGGTCCTCTCGTTAATTTGGAGGAGTTTATGGGAAATTTTGTAAAGGGGTGATTGATGCATGCGTCTAGTGAACCGTTTACGCGCCTCTATTCGTAAAAGTGCCGATCGCAGCTTCTAACCTCATCGCACGAAACAAATAGAAACCTGATGGACGACCATTTTTTTAACGAAGTTGCGTTGGAATGGGAAGCGAAAATCAGAAGTTGCAGCTTTACTCAAATATTAGTTGAAATTTTTACTTAAATGATAGCAACAAAATTATAAGAAAAATATTTTGGAGCTCCTAATGAGAGACTTAAATAATCTTATTAAATAACAAGGTAAACAGACAGAATTCGTTTTTTATCCCCACTTTTTAGGGAGAGAGAATTTTAAAATGAAGGAGAGGAAGTAATAAACGAAACAAAATTTGTAATGGATCTCATATCCTATTAATTCGCTAATTAAAAATGTCCCTACTACTCTAAATTCTTTGGTAAAAAGACTTTAAGGTCATAAAAAGATTAGAATGAAATTAAACGAGAATTAATTTCCGCATTCTGTAAAATGAATTGTCTCTGAGTATGAAACTAAGGACGAAAGCCAACGTGAACATGACTTTTGTGTAATAAACGATATTAAATCTTATGCCTTGGGGAGAGCTTAAAGGTTGCTACAATCGCCACGTTTGTATTACTTCCAAGTGCGTTCCTTCGATTTTGAAGGGAATTTTTGGCTAGGAATTTTGAGTTTCTTAAAAACAAAGTATAAATCCCTCAAATAAAAACAATTATTCATAAAATGATCTTTAAATTTATTCTTAATCGAGTTAAAAAATATGAAATCGGGTATTTAACTGTATGATAGGTATTAACTTGTACTTCGGCTCACTCAAATACTCTCAAACTACGACACCCTTTTTTAAATAAAGTAAAAATACGTATAATTCGACGTTTTGTAAATTAATTTTTTTTACAATCTACGGTAGCGTAGCTTCTTCCATATTTGTAAAATGAAATGGAGCTCAGGGGTAGAAGTATCAGCGTACTTTACCTTGAACCAAATTAGCCTGTCTCTTACGAATGGCACAAAGGGATCGCATATTTTAGCCTCCCTCTCCAACGAAGCGAAACTATAGTAGGATTTCATAATATCTTAGTACAAAGGATGCACCCGCTCCTGCTTGTCAATCTGCTGTATACCAATGAATAAATGCATCGTTACCAAGCCTATTGCAATTCAATAGAGAATTATCGAGCTCGTCCTATGGCTGAAAACTATTGAAAGACTAATCACTTTATCATAAAAAATGAAAAAGTAACTACTTGTCTTTTGCATCTCCACTATTCTTACAAAGGTTATTTTTAAAAAAAGCATACGCATTTTGCCTACAACGCAGGCGTCTTTAATGATAATTCACCGAAAGTAGATTCTAAAAATAGCACGTGCGTCGGTATTTATGTTGTTTTTAAATTAAACGCACGGGAGGGCTTACGCATCTTCACAGATGAAAGCTAGTCCATTAATAGTTATCTCGGTAAAGTATATGACACTGTCTTCTTAGAAAAATCCTCCGGGTTTTTACTCAGGCTACCAAATATCCCTCTCTAGGAATAAACTTTCTGCTCCCTAAGGTTCAAATACCTTCCCTTTAATATTCGCAAACCCCAGATTCCTTCCTCACGCTCACCCCCAGAGGGCACCTACTCACAAATTCCTGACCCCTCTTCCGCACACGCATAAAAACAACATAAATACAGACAAGCGTGTTATTTTTATAATATACTATCGGTGAATCGCCACAAAATACGGCTGCATCGTAGCCAAAATGCGCATCTAATTTTTCATAATCGTGTTGGAAGTGGAAATACCCAATAAAAGTACATCAATTCCTCCATATTCGCGCGATCTCTGCCTTACGCTAATCTAACACTTGAGATCTAAATCTAAAATATGACTATTTGATTTATAAAATGTTAATTAAAAGTGGACTACTTCAACCAAAATTGTAATTTAAACTTTAAACTGTTTTACTATATAAGAGAGCTCAATCTAATATATCCTTAGCATTACTTACTCGATGGCGTGCAACAAGAATTTAAGGTTTTTCCCTTTAGGATTCTTCTAATTGGCATTTATTTAAACCTATATTCGATATTGAATTTAAAATATATGCTACTACATTTTCCATACGAGACATTTATATGATCAGTTATGCATCATTATGAAGACATTACTTAAAAACAGTTCTGAAAACGTTATTTAAAGTCTGACTGTAACAACTTTAATATTTCATTGTTTAACTCTCAATTCAAAATCAACTATAGGTTTGTATTAAGTGTAGAGTATATTGCTGTTCGGAAATGTCCCCTAAAACTCACACCCAGAAATAATAGAACCAGACAGCAATCCTTAAAAAATAAAATCAATCTCAAGCACATCTTTAAAATTGTTTATTCCCAACCAACGAAACTAACCAAAGATGAAGCCGTTTAAGTAAAATTATATTGCGAAAATATTAGCCACCTCTTATTGGTAACTGGTTGAAAATTTCAGTGCTTGCGTATAGATAAAACATTACCAAAATATTATTCAAATACACTGTGTCATTATCAAATAACCGTCACATTTTAACCACAACGGTTCATATATAATCGATTCCAATAATTATCTCTATCATGAATATAAATTATACCAGTCCTGTGTTTAGAAATGGGGCTATACGTTTTATGGCTTAGGATAGGTTTAATTGATTAACGGTTAATAGTTCTTCCTTCCATTCACTTTAATCATTCATTTTTTATCGATGTATAGTCGTAAAAGAGAGAGCCTTTCAACGTGAATGTGTAACAAATCATTTAAATTCAAACATTATTGTTACAGGTTTCATCGATAGTCTACAGACTACCTAAGTCAATAACGCGGCTTAGTTTAAAAGTCCATTAAAAACACTGTTAGGCATGGACAGACTAGCCCATTTAGGGTATCGAAATTTCGCCTGGCGCCCCACTAGGTCATTCATTCGAATCGACTCTGTCCTTGTTAACTCTGTGCGCGCTCAGCATATAAAGCTAGAGGATTTGAAACTACTAACCTCTTTTCAGCTACAAAAGATAAGATCAAAAACACTGCATAGACTGAATGCATTTGGCCACTGAAGTCGTCGTCCATATGTTTCGAAAGCCGCGAAACGAATTTCCTTCGTGCTCATAACAATTAATCTTCTTTTTCTGTCGACGGATCCTCGATATAATTAAACCAGAACCATTCTTAATTCAAAGCGAAGCAAGGTATATTCGTCATCATCAAGGTGATCAAAGGTTGACCTTTTTTAGCAGAGTGGGTAGCGTGACTTCCGATGAATCTAATCTGAAATCTTCCGGTAGGAAGAATCTTAATTAAAAATGCTTATTGAAAGTTCAGCTTTTATTGAAGGTCTTTCAATATAACATAAGTCTGTGTATTTCTCTTATGAGATAATTTTCACGTTTCATGTTAAAATGAACTGAATAGTTAATAAAAATTATGAATGCAAAAAGAAATATGATTGGAGAATAAATATTTTCAATAAATATAGTTGTGTGCAAATACAACGCTACTTCTGGTTACTATCGCATACTCTTACGTAATTTTGGAAGTTATTGCATTATCCATTCATACATAAAAGGATAAAAAATATTATTAAAATTTTGAGATAAAACGATGAATTTTTGACTTACCATGAGGTCACAATTTCGATTCTTATATTTAAACTTATATAAATTAAATTATAATTTTAAACGAAAGAACTTTTTTTCGTTTTACCGGTCTTATGTAGCATTTAAGATAGTGATGAAATAATATTGACTATTTTTAGATATTCCTTTGGTTTTAATACTTTTAACTTTTAAAAGTAATTTTTAGCTTCCATTTCCATACCTGTCCGATACTGAGATCATTTTAATCTTCTATGAATATGAGACATGATACTAAGAAGTCTTACATTCCGATTTCGGAGCACGTTTCGCTTGCATCGCGAACTTCGATATCTCACATTTTATACCTAATCTGTGCAATTTATTTGTATGACCAAATGTTCCCGTTCACCATTTCATTCTCTCTTATCTTCCCCTTTTCTGTGCCTCAAAATTCCATAGAGATCGATGACCTCGCATTTGGATCGATAGCTCGAAAAAACGTATCCCGTATGAGGCGAAATTGTCAGGGTTGCAGAGCCGATTCGAAAAAAAAATCCTCCGAGATACGGAGTGTAGGTGTACCCTTTGGGGATTAAAGGAAAGTAAGGGCAAATAGTGGGAATTTATGCTTTGCCCTTATTTGGTCACGTTTCTTCCCACATAACGAATGTACATGGTTCTAAAGGAAAGGCCTTCTACCATTCCCTTCCATAAGAAACGTAACCGATGTACGCTTTGGCGAGACAGACATTGCCTCGTTTAAAGGTTTCTTAAACTCCCATTGGTTACAAGCAGTGGCGGACATAGAGCCAGGAGATCTAGGCGACGGCCTAGGGCAGTGGTTCTCAACCTTTTTTGCCTACGTCATCGTATGTTCAGCTCATTCAGCTGTGCGTCACCCCGTTTACATTTCCATTAACTTCAAGCCAACTTTAAAGATAAATTTGGCTTTCCCTAACCACATACAGATAAAATTCTAGCATTGAAATACGCACGGGTGTTTATTCTCCTGGTTTTAATTATGTTTATAAGCCAGAATATGATGCATTGTGAATTTATCAAATATTCGCGTCACCCCTTAATAACCGTCGCATCACCCTGGGGTGTCCTGTTACCCCGGTTGAGAACCACTGGCCTAGGGCCTCGAGCCTCTGTAGGCCTCGCGTCTAGAGCGGTTAGAGAGTTAGTTCCAACATAGTCAGGAGCTTATCGCGAAAGAGGAAAGAAATGTGTAGATTGAGTGTGAAAAGTCTCAATACGAAGAAGCGGTAGTATATATCCTAAATGATGACGACGGACGACGTACAACGTAAACTACAATGGGCGCAAACCTGTATAAATCAATGGGTATCACTGACAATAAATTAATTTCTAAGGTGTGCACTCGAACATTTAGAGCTGCGATCGACCTCAGAAGCACACCCAAGATATTTTAAATATAGATGCAATTAATAGGAATTGGATAGCCTGTTTCCCTCCGTAAAATGTAACCACATGCTTACAGAAATCGCAAGTCGTGGGCCTCGCAGATTACTTTCGCCTAGGGGCTTCGAAACCGCTAAATCCGCGCCTGGTCACAAGAATAGTCATGGAAACTACTGTATTAATGTATTCTATAATTCCATTCAAAGTAGGCAGTGTTTGACTTCGCATCTCAAAACGATATATCTTGAATTAAAAAGTAAGAAACATACAGAATGCAAATATTATTTAGCCTTTGTAGTTAATGAAATGTAAACGGCACGTTTTAATGGATATTTTGCAATTTTGCTTTAAGTTCTTAAGGAATAGCAATAAATGAATTCGTTAAGCTAAACAAAACGCTCTTTCGACTTTTGATCTTAAAAATACAGCAACATCAAAGTAATAACAATCTTTATATTTTTTAAATTTTAAAATGAGTTGGAGAAATTTAGTTTTAGAGCATTTTCAACAATCATCGCTTCATCTATTACGAAATGAGACATCTATCATGAACTGTATGAATGAAAAAATAATTAATTTTAATCATTTTAAGTACCCATTAGAGATGTAATTATCACATTTATTATTTATTTGGACAAGTGCTGCGTTTTTTCCATTTCATCACTGATGATTTCATGCATTAAAATTTTACTCGACAATTTTTAATTTTACTTGTAATTATAATACCATAAGAAATCCCTTTCTTCTTCTTACAAAATGAAAATCCATGCAAGAGCTAAATCAATTACTCTTTGAAATATTAAAATAGCTTTTAATTCGCAGTTCGTATTTAATTAAAATACAGCCCAAGTTTAACTGTACGAAATAGGCTTATAGTGCACAATGGCAGTATTAACGCACTTTGAATTACATCAGTAAGCCTATGGCTCTTTAAAAAAAACGAAAAGATATAATTTGGGCGTGACAATACTCTCCTAAGACTACCAATACGTTTTTTTTTTCGAGAAACTTTTGTTTGAATAATCTAGAAATGGCGAGAAACCGAATTATTGAAATAAATGCATTTGAAATTCATTGATACTCTTATATAATCTAGTAGAACTAGGCAAATTTAATTACATGTTACGTCATTTCGATTCAGCAACAAAAATGAAAAGCTACCTTCCAGTTCTGAGTTAACAAAATTTCATTAATTTAATGATAAACATCACTATTCTATTGTTATGTATCACGCCTCATAAAACGAGAAATCTCTCGACATTGTTGTGGGAATAGTATTAGAAGAAAATGTAGCGATAGGTCATATGTAAGAAACCAATGTCCATTCTTTTTCCCTCATCTATCTATCTATCTCTCTCTCTCTGTGTATGATCTGAAATAATTTCAATTAAAACGCTTCTTATAACTCAGTTCAGAACGTTCATTTATATAACCAAGGCATCTAAGAATGTCTTCCACAGACACCGTGCTATTTCTTTTTAGCGATTAATTTATTTTCACCATTCTATATTATTTATTGTTTCTCCCCTTCGAGCCGTGACCTGAGGAAAAGCGGACGTTTTTCATCTTCGCTCCACGAACGCCGTTAACACTAACAAATTGCTCTTTTCACGCTAGGGAGTATTTTCTCCTTTTTTCCTGAATAAAGTGTTGTTGCTTTACGCATGCGCATTAGAAAATTCCTCGTGTAACATTTCTCAGGTGTTTAGTAAATGCAATAGATTACTCTTTATTGGGCGAAAGAGCGAGCAAACGGGTGCTTGATACTGAAGGCATTTATCGATTAAACTCGAGCGAGATTCCAATGAGCTCTTTGCAGAAAACAAAGATTATTTTGCCTTCTATGTGGCTCGGTTTCTTCTATTAATTATATCTCGAAGAATTCTATTGCTTTACACCACTGAAGTTCGTAGTTTCTCAAATAGAATTCTTACTTAATTTTCTCGCTTTTCGCAAGTTTAGCCCCTTTTTTCAGAAAAGTTACAAAGTTAGGCCTATGATGAACTTGACGGAACCTTCCAGAAGTGTTTGTATGGAAGAATTCCTGGTGAATAGCACATACCCACGTCCATCAAATTGGATCAATGAAACCAATTACAGAATCTTCGGATTTCATAATATAATATACGGGATGTATGTTATATAATCACTGCTAATCTCCTCAGCCCTTGTACAAAAAATCGGCTATCAAACGGGTTTTCTCATCTAATTTTATTCGAAATAATGTTAGATTTCGACATTTTTGTATGAGTCTAGAAAATTTTTTAATTTTCGCATTCCTCACAACTCCAAGGCTCATAATTTCTTCATCTAAGCTAGGACCAGGGGCGGATCCAGAAACTTTTCAGGGGGAGGAGGGGCGATCGCCCCTCCACCTATCGAATCCGCCCCTGCCAACTGCCCTATATTTTGAAAATCCCTACCCCTATCAGAATCCTTCTTTCCCTTGCTATACAGACCTAATCTGCAGCGTATAATTGAGGATTTTTGTGCGGAAAGAATTTAAGAAAGCGCCCAGTGGAATTCAATGGGGTTATCCAAGGAGGGGGCGATCGCCCCCCCCCCCCCCCCCCCTTTGGATCCGCCACTGGCTAGAGCTGTCTAACGTCTTTTGTGCGTCGGGCCAAATATGCTGAAAGCCACTGACTGGTGGGTCGGTCTGGGGGAGGGGGGCAGGAGACATTTTGTTGGAGCGAAGATCGGAGATGGGCCGGAAAGTATGCGCCCCTAACGTGCATCGTTATCGTACCGCCCATACCCCCCTTACTTAGTCGGCTTGGGGGCATTTCAAAGAGAAATATGGAACCATACCGGATACCCTTGTTAGCGGTTCTGCGGGGGGAATTTTTCGGCTGCTTTTCTCTTCCCGGTTTTCCCAATCCGTTTTCGCACATGGTGGTAAAAGGTTCGGAAGGAGGAAGAGGTATGCAGGGGAAAATATTTTATGACTGGTAGGGTTTAGGCTTAGGCAGATACAAACGAACCAACGGTATGTGCCCCTGGACCTTAGGCGCCCCAGGCGGCCGCCCAGATCGCACTTACCTTGGGCTGGGTAAAATCATGCCGCAGGCCGCCAGTTGGACAACCATAATCTAAACCAATTCGTTAAAGCATAGAAACTGATTCAATAAACCTTCTGCTTTGGTATCTAAACATTTAAATTGGAGCATCCACTCCTTAGTTTTCAATCCGTCTAACATATCATCTATTAAACATTGTTAAAATGTCTTGTCTAAACTGAAAAGTCTAATCTTAATTTTACCGGAGGAAAATATGAGTAAATATCACCATTAGCTAGTTTTATATTAAAATTTTATTCATTATTTTGTGAGTAATAGAAATAAAATATTGTCTTATTTTTCTTAAGCGGTGGATGATCAGTTTTATCAGTGAAGGAACCTTATTGAAATATATGAATCAAAAGACATGACTCGAGTTCTGTCATTTTCAGATTCTCTTCAAGATTTTGTGGTTTGATATCGAACATTGATGGAATTGAAGAGGACTGCTCGTTACGTAAAGGCCCCAAAAATTCAGCCACATTCCCTCAGACGTGTAATTCCCCAAATCCAACCTCTGCAGTCATACCAGTGTCCAGAATGCGGACGTACCGGAGCCCATGACACGTACCAGGGGCTCGTTCCGCATCAGACCCAGTACAAGAGCCGTGGTATCCATAGCGGAATGGGAGAGCACTGCAGTGGCAACGTCATCTCCGAATCCGCGGCTTTCAAAGAGGCGTCACGCAGAGCTGCCCTTCAACGAAGATCTGCGAGGCTATCCAACAAGCAATCGTTGCGCCTCCCACCCGCGCCCATAGACACTAACAGATGGGCCTACACCTTATTGGCGCCAGAGTGGTCGGAACCCATCGAATCGAACACCGCCCGCCCCCTTGAAGACTGGTTATACGCTAAGTGGTCCGACTGCGATCCCCCTATCGCGACCGGTGCGCCGACACAAGTACTGCCGCCGGCAAGAAGGTGCACGCGGTGCGAAGTGGGTACGGGGAACGTGAGGCGGAAGGAATCCCATAAGTCAAAAAACTCGATTCCTTTGATCACCGAGACCCTATACCGCTGCCCGAATGATAACTGGTCCTTTGCTAAGGATGAGCTACATAGCAGGTTCGTCCAGCGTCTCTTATTATTCAGGATTTTGTGAATAATTACTTATCATTTACTAATTGGTCAATCTCTAAATATACAAAAAAATATTTTCATGCATAGCTGTTTAGATTGTGAACGTGTAATATGAACTCTAAAGACACTCACACACACACCCTCTCACTCTCTCTCTCCCTCCCCCCCTCTCCCTCAATATATCCTTCCATTTGCAGCGCAACAGTCAAGAGGATATAACATTGATATATATATATATATATGTATATCAATGTTATATCCTACCATTTGCGGCGCAACAGTCAAGAGGATATAACATTGATATATATATATATGTCAATGTTATATACATATATATATATCAACGTTATATCCTCTTGACTGTTGCGCCGCAAATGGAAGAAAATATTGAGGGGGGGGGGGGGGAAGGAAGGGCGGAGAGAGGTAGAGGGGGAGAGGGAGAGTGAGTGTGTGTGTCAGTCTCTTTAGAGTTCATATTACACGTTCAATGATATATATATATATATATATATATATATATATATATATATATATCAATGTTATATCCTCTTGATTGTTGCGCCGCAAATATCCTTCCATTTGCGGCGCAACAGTCATATATATATATATATATATATATATATATCAATGTTATATCCTCTTGACTGTTGCGCCGCAAATGGAAGGATATATTGACGAGCCTTCGGCTCGCTTTGTTTTAATGGGTAATCGTCTCCGGGCGCTACCGCGCCCTTCGCCTCGCCCAGAACCAAAGTATCCCTCCCCGTTGTCCGGTGATTGGGTTTGTAAATGTCGAGACCGGCCAGTCAGGTCTGATATTATTAATGCTTGGAAGTTCATGTCCACGTTACTATGTTTCTTATGTATTTTATGTTTCCTTAGCGATAATGTTTTTACGGGACAGTTTATTTGTGGGGGTATAACAGGACAGTACCAAAAAAACTGCGAGACGCATTGAAAGTGTTTCAAATCACTCTATCGTTTAGAGGAGTTGTAATTTACATATTCTTCCCTATATTTTTAGAATAAATGATGATATCCCATGGAGGCACCAAAGCAACACAGTTCCTCAGTCTCCCGAAGTGCCATCCCAGGAATCCGCTCCGGAACTAGCCACTGGATACGACACGTACTCTGATGGACGCATTTTACCGCCATCTCCAGCCTCACGAAAAAGGTGATTCGTCATGTTTAAAATGAAATCGCTCAGAATTTCTTAATAAGATAAAAATAAAATATATCTTTCATGAGAAAAAAATTAAATTCCATCCAAAATGAAAAACACATCGATGAATTACTTGAATTATATTTAAATAAAATAGGAACAAATTACTTTCCACAAAGAAAGAAATCCTCCTTCAGGCACGAAAACGTTTTAATGCTTTAAATTAACACGCTTTCAATAATCATTTCAATGGCACAGATACCCTAGGAGATTAACTAGGACGACGAGTCATTCCAGCCGCGCCATGAACGAACTTTTGGCTCGCTATCGACGCATTCGAAAGAGGATGAAGATCCGCGAAATTCCTAACGACGATTCGACGACAGATACGGAAGGAACGGACGCCATCGTGACGACGCTCCTGCAGCAGCGGACGCAAAGCGCCGCACCGAGGTTGCTGCAGGACGCCACCTCGAACCAAGAAAAAGAAGAGCAGACGTTTGATGATCGCCCCTCATCCAGCGCAAATCATCCCTATGACGCTAACGAAGCCGAAACACGCAAAGCCGAGTTACAGGTTTGAGTTCCATCCTCTGAATGTCATTCACGTAAATCCCAAAGATTTTAAAGGGGATGTAGACAAGCGCGGATCTAATACAAGAAGAGAATCCGTAAGTTTTTGCTAAAAAGCTATGAGGTAAAATGTAATTATCAGTTTGAGGCTTTTATATAATGCGAATTTATTGAAGACTAGCAGAAATTCCCGGCGTTGCCCGGGGAAATTTGGTTCAAATCCGATTGGAATTCTAGATGATACATGGTATTTAAGAATTCACTCGGCCGCCGTGTTGAATAAAACGGGTAGAGAGAAACAAAAACCACGTATGAATTATTTCTGGGAACCCTCCACAATCGTACCAAATTTGATTCAAATCAATAGTAGGACATGGGAAAATACGCGTAGTTTAAACAGTACCCGCCGTCCAATTACGGATAAGGAAGTAGTCGTTTCCCACCTTCCTCACTGTGTATAAGATGTAGAGTTACCTGTTCTTTGAGAACAGGAAGTTTATGAGAACAGTTATTTCATTGAACAGTTTAGGCATCAGAACAGTCCGAAAAGAACTGTCCCGTTCTTTCTGACTCATCTCTAGATGGCAATGCATTAGCATACAAAGTTATTTTGCTTTCTGTACAATTAATATAAAACATTTGGGACTAAAACGTAGCCTACGACCTTCCTATTTGTGAAGAAAGTATTTGCTAAAAGTTTGATTATTCTAGCTTTAACGGTGTGGAAATATATAGATGCACAAACAAACAAACTTTCATAAATATATAGGAGATTGATCGTATACTTGTATTGCAAGTGACAAACATCAAATTTGAACTTCCTAAGTTAATTTACTCGAGAGTTATCGTCAAAAAACCAAATCGATGTCCCTAAACCCCCACTTAAATATTTTTTGAGATACACCACATCTTATAAATATTTTAGTGTATATGTGTATGTATGCTCTTTATACGTTTTTACACCGTTGAAGCTATCGAATTTAAAAGTTTCATGGGCCATCCCATGGACCAAAGGAAGAACTTGGTCTAGGTTTGCAGACCGTGGAGTCTCTTATACCTCATGGGGAAAACAAAATACTATTTCCATAAGAATGCATGGGAAATGGTGTGGAGAAACCCCAAAATGCCATGCAGCCCTTCACTGATGTGGATATAAATATACCTAAATATTAACTTACGATCATGGGAAATGGCTTATTTTACGCATGAAAGACTGAGTATTTTAATTCTGTTCGTGTTTTGTCATATTTCATGCTAAATCGCTCGAAATTTTCCTTTGAGCGCAAAATTTATCGATTTAGATGACCATTTTCCAGGCGGCAACAAAGTTAAATTTCTTAATTGTTGTCCTCTTCAAAGTTAGAGATATCCACGCCGTGGCGCGCCGTAGAGGAAGAATAGGTAACTCCAAGATAAAGGGTCCAATGGATTCATGCCTAAATATAGTCTAGGAATACTTTTAAAGTGAGTCAATTAAGGAATATTAGAACATTGTTATCTTTTACCATTAACATTGAAAGATTTATCGCAACATAAATCGATACATCTACTTACATTTGTTCGGTAACCAAGATGTTGTTTATTGTTTACGTTTTGGCTAATAGTATTGACATAATCCACGTAATTTTATTGCTGCTTTAAAGGCTTCGGTGCATCTATCCATGTGAATGTTAAGTAAGACGTTAATGCGTAATTATATTAATGGTAAAACTTTACAATGCAATACATAAAATAGTAAATGTTAATGTAAGCATCGCTTGCGTAATTAAGGAATGGGGAACGTTTGCCCCGAACAATAAAAATCGTTTGCTACTTCAAAGAAAACTTTCCCGAGCGAAGCCGGACGTTTCAGCTAGTATATAATATAGAAGAAGAATGTAATGAGAATTAAACTATACGATTAGGAGGGAAACCACAAAAGAGAAAGAGTTGAGTTGCCCCGAGCAATAAAAATCGTTTGCTACTTAAAAGAAAACTTTCTCGAGCGAAGCCGAGCGTTTCCGCTAGTAGCCCATATTTTAAGCTGGACCAGTCTAAAGATATACTGCAAGTTTCATAAAAATTAGACCAACCGTTTTTGCGTGATGCGGTAACAAACAAACAGACAGACAACAATTCTGCAAACCGGTTCAAACGTCTTCTTGTGATGCAAAACACAAAAAGAGTAAAACCCAGACAAAAAACAAATGTACAGACAGAGGTTATAATTTTATTTATATAGATCATATGCTGCAATGAATCTCTCTCTAATTTTTGTATGTCTAAGCCAACTTTATGACAATTTTAACGGGTAAATATTTTTTTTGTTGCTTGATATATTGTTGTTTACATTGTTTCGCCATTTAAATCACCTATCAATCTATTCAAAATTATCTTCTGATATATATTTACAAAATTATACACCATTTATGAATAGGTTTTTAGATTCAAGAACTCTATCTCCCTTCGTGGCTCATAGCGTAACCTCAAAAGTTAAAAATTAATTTTAGTTACCTTGGACGCGTCAAAATTAGATATTTTTATTTTAAAGTATGCCGGAAGGCGGACTTTATGCGTGACAGTTATGGAGAATAAACTTAAACGGAGGAGAGAGGTTCACCGCGGCTATTAAATGAAAAATGTTTCAGTGAGTTTGGAGTGGAAGAGCAGAAGTCCAACGTGAACGGCGGCAGTAGCATTCCTGCGACGGGAATTTAATCGTCAACTTTCAAGAACACATTTCGTGGGCCAAAATTCAATGCTACTCACTCATCACCAGAATTGTTTTGTGGTTTGCACAAAACTTTTTCATTTAAACGCCAAAAAGACATTCGGATACGAATGACAATGATGATGATTTTTACTACGGTAATATTTATTCAGGAAATGAAATTAATTATTACTACCACCACACAGAGGGCAAGAAAATGCTTCATTGGGTCTTTTACTAAAACTCACTATTGATTCTTATGTTATAAAATCTGATGTGGCCAACACATGACTTTCTCCATATTTGGGGTATAGATATTTAAATTATTATGAATAGCATTATAAGGCAAAATTATTAATACACTCTTCCTTATTAAAAACTGTTTATTAGTAATATTTCAATTAAAATCAACAAATATTTGGTTACCATGTAGGTAAACAAAGCAAAATCGGACTGAAATTCAAAAAATTTTCCCGTATAAATGCATTAGACTCTCAACTTCGGCGACAATAGAAGTTGTCATGGTAGCTTATAATTGGCATTTTCATAAAACATAAAATCACGTATTTTTCTGATTCTAAACGCATTTTTACGCAAATTCGATGAGGATTCGGATTACATTTTTAATAAAAAATAAACTTTATTCTTTCCCGCATAGAGCCATCCAAGTCTCAAGTTCGTGCCATGTTTCCAAGTAATTTTAAATTTAAAATGAAAAATAAGCTGCACTCATCCCTATGTTATTCAAATGGAGAAAATGAAAAGGAAAATATTTTTTTAATTAGAAAAGTTAATCAAATCGATATAAAAAGCTGACTACACCTCTCAAATCTTTATTTCTATTAAAATGACACCTCTTGTTTCTACTTCCTGTAGTTGCTGAGTTATAAAAAAACATACATATAAACACTTTACTTTATAGATATCTATAGACTATATATGCTAAAAGTAGAACAATATTAACGGCTTAGTGCAATGTCTAAGCACTGCAAAACGATATATCAGAAGTAATGCTAAGGAAATATTGAATTTTTGATTTGCCGATTTATCTTATAACTAGTTGTGATGAGCCGGCCGGGTTAGACTGGTAGGCAGTGCGCCTGCCTTCTAACCCAAAGGTCGTGGGTTCGAATCCCACTTCGGGCATGGATGTTGTGATGTATGTTAATTTTCTCTAAGAGAAATTTGACGATGCAAAATAACCTTAGCCTTAGCTGTTGACGCACCTAAAAAACCTAATTACTACTACTAGTTGTAATGAATCAAATGGTCGAAAAATATTTAAAACATGCCTCATTTGAGTTAAATAGTTGAAATTTAATATTTACGTTTACGTTCATTTCTTTGCCTTATTAAATGCCGCGTCGGCGCTAAAGGATATAAAAGGTATTTACGTAATGGTTAATTTAAATTGTTACGAACCTTGTTGTCGCTGACAACATTTAAAAAAGCATGCAAGAAATTTTCTAAGTGAATTACAACATTCTTGTTTGACTTTATTGAAAAGGTGTACTCTTACGATAAAAATATCTTTGGCAAGAAATATTTTTACTAGCACTACAAATTTTATCTGAAAACTTTTTTGGTATGACTAATTAATATTGTACGAGATGTGATGGAATGAATCTTCATTTTCTGTTTTTACTTTTTTACTAAAGTGGCACTCTTGATTACACACTTTACCTAAACAATTTATATCGTTCTTTTATTTTCTTTACTCAAAAGTCGTTAATAACAAATTTCACGAAAAACCACCTAGTTATTTCAGAGATGAAATGACTGGCATGACCTGGTCATAAAGCTTTCAGTTTTTACTTTTAGTAAAAAAATGCCCCCCCCCCAAGTTATTGAATTTAACGCGTCATAGTCATTTACATCTGCAATATGTTTGACAATGACCATAAAAAGCATTCCATCTTTAGATAAACGGGTATACTTTTCAACCCCATATCGACCATCTTTGCTGCGCCATTTCAAGGAGAATATAACGGAGAGCTATACTAGTACAGTATAAAGTTATGAGAAAACTTATCAAACCACCTTTAAGTTGAAAAAAAATTTACGGAGCAAAATCACATAAACTCAGGAAAAAGAGTACTCACCGCACAAACTTGTAACTTTATAACTTTCGCGATTGTGAACGTCTCGAAATGAAATTCAATACGTAACTTTGTGAAAACATAATTAAAAACCGGAGGGGATGCACATTAAAAAATTCCATTCTTTATGTTGAAATATACGAAAGATAAGAAAAATTTATAAGATTCTTGATTTAAATCGTTCTATCTCTGAAAGGAAACTGGTTTTCTAGAACTCGCAAATATTATTCGTCCTTTACGCAATACTTTCCAAAAGTACCATTATTTTCGTCAAAAACTTGGACGCTTTTTATTTTCTTCTTAAATTACAATACGATTCAATTAAATCACAGCCAAAAAAATCGGCTATTGGCAAATTCTCTGGGAAAACTCTGAAAAATAGCTTTTCTTAAAATCCCTTTCCCTGGATAATTAATTGAGATGTCATTTGCAAGTTTTGTGACACTAAAAATAATAAACATTTTTCAATTAATAAGTTATTTCTGACGATAAATACAACTACAATTCGTGGAAGTCGTCACAATGACCAAATCGTGTCAACGGTTCGGCCTTAGTCTCAATATAGAAGACGTAATCTTCAGTCACATATATTAAAATGTACTGCGGATAAAGGACAATGACTATCTTATAGCGATATTATTAAACATTACTAAATTTCATTAGATTAACTTATTATATGACTAAATAAATCTTAGTTTGACCAAAATTTAGGTATTATCCAAATATTTTATCAAATAATACACACACACACATATATGTATGTGTGTGTATATATATGCAATGGAATAGAAACAAAAAATGTTATATATATATATATATATATATATATAACATATTTTTTGTTTCTATTATATATATATATATATAAAACATTTTTTGTTTCTATTCCATTGCATTCAGTTTTTTACCTAAGAAGAAATTATTTCATATTTTTACGGGCTAGAACCTGGATAATTATGATTAGGTTCCTATAAAAACTCCGTAAACATTTAAATGACACGATAACACTCTCTAACATAGAGAAAGCATTACTTAATATTTTTCGATGTGAAACAAATTTATTGATTGAAAGTTACATCACTTTAATTTTGGATTATATAAATTATTAAAAATTACTTCGTTTTTAATTCGAAAAATATTATTTCCATTTTCCACTCTTATTTTCGACATTCAAATATTTTTTTTTATTACTTCCCATCTATTCTGCCGATCAAATATTGAAATATAATTTACATCTATAATATATTGTAATTAATAAAACCAATACACAGGAACTTGGCGCTTCGAGTAACCTTGTATTCTCTATCGACATAATTAATGATATTTTTGGCAGCGTTAATTGTTCGTTATTTTAACAGACATTGAAACAATGATAACTTCTGAACTGAACTCTGGAAACTCTGTAATATAATCATACCCCTTAACAAAACAGTGTTTACCTTTACGTAACTCTGTAGTTTAACTTTAAGCTCTAATCAGTGATAAATACCGTTTGTCTCGCCCCAGAAAGCGAACGAGCAGGAAGAGGAAGAACTGACAGCAAAGGATAGAAGAGAAGGGATCAAAAGGGATGCTGAAACCAGCGCCTCTGTGAAGCCAGAAACAAGAAGCCTGAAGGTGTCGTCGTCTACGCCGCCGCTTCCACGACAACATTCTCCCCCAAAGACTCAAAAGCACTTCAGGATGACCCGCAAGCCTCCCTCCGCAACTTCGAGGGCCCTACCGAGCTTCCGGGTAATCATGGAATCCCTTGCGGAAGATCGACCTGAGTCTCGCTCCCAAGAGACAAAGATGCGGTCGAGGGGGGTCTCTTCCACTGGGCTAGACGAGAAAGCGGCTTTGGCGAGACCAAAACTCTCTCAACCACCCACCGCAACGCCACTAAGCCTAGATCATGAACAGTACGTATTTATGCTACCTAATCACCGATATAAGGAAAATAGTGCCCTCTTTATCTTCCATAACTACCCTGTTTCGATTCCAACGACCTTAACCCAAGAAGAATGCTTACTTTCAAATCTTTGAATAGCCAACTATCAAACGGTAAGAATGGCTCCATAATTAATCAAATAAACAACATTTATTTTGCGTGTTTTAAAGAGGGTTAAAGAGGCCTTTTATAAGACTCAATTTCATCAATGATCACATCCGCTTTTGTGAATACAATGCTTATATTTAGAAAACGTATCAGAAAAGCCCTTATGACCATAAAATTTTATTTCAACGTTTATTTATTTGAAGCTATTATGTTACAGAGCATTAATAAAATTAATTAAATTATAATTTATCAATTTCAAAGAATACTGCAAGTTCATAAGTAACAAAATATTATGATATGGTTAATATGGATTATCTTATTTAATTCAAACAACAGATTTCGACTACGTCCAGCTGCTGATAAAGATAACCTGAAACCAACAATAGAAGACGTAAGCGATCCCGAAGTCGGAGAAGATAATTTATTTGCCATGATTGACAATAAATTGGCAGAACATGGCATGTCTTCAGTCACAGAGCCTAATGAAACCCCAAAGCCTAATCGAGGGTCCGAGATTACCAGTAGTAATTCAAATGAGTCAGAATCCAGAAAGGAGAAACTCATGGCTAGTAAAAAGCACACTACTAGCCCAAGAGACTCTCCAAAAATGAAGACTACAGAAAACGTTCATAAGGATCCCGTTCCTGGAAACAACGATGAAGATATCTGTCAGCTAGATGTAGAAAAATGCATTGGCATGTTTCTTGAACCATCAAAGAAAGAAAAAGAACAAGTGAGTACTTTCTGCATTTTCCTAACAAACCTCTCGCGATAAAATAATCGCTTACTATAAAAATATATCACAAATAATTTAAATGATTTACTGTCATATTTTTTCGGCCTTATCTTCGTGACCTTTTAACGTATGAATACCATAAGGTACTCAAAACACATTTATATTCAATGTGAAAGTGCAATATCTTAATCATTGAAATTTAAGGATACGAGGTATTTAAAAAGAAAATTCTGTCAGTTTAAAAGTAATTTGAAGGACGCCATATGATTTTTTCTTGAAGGGGTTATAACTCCATATTTACCGTAATTATCGCAAAAATGTATCTAATAAGATGATTTAATTATAATTTTTATATGAATAATCATTAACAATACCAATGTTTGCTCTATGATTCATCTTCTATTCTTAAATGTTAAATCCAAAATGAGTAAACATTATTCAGGATTTAAATTGCAGCAAAAATTTTGGGAGTAACTTGATGGGAAGTATTGGACAGGGATCGTAGTTTAGAGTATATGCGATCTGTAGAAGTGAGAGTTAAAAGGTGAACGGTATGGACGAAACCTTTCCATTAATTATTACTTATTGTTAGAAGAATTTTTAAATATCCCGTGATTCCCTTTACCTAGTCTGCATAACCGGCTACATTGAACTAACTCATTTTAAAGGTCATTTATTTTTTACCGTTTTCGATGATTTTCTACATGCCACTTTGGTAAAATATTTATTTCAATCAAGGATTAGGTTCTTATAAATTTATTTTGTATCATAATAATCATAAGTTATTTTACGGATTAAGACAGAAATTTTTGGTTTTGACGCGTTAAAATCTCATGATGGGATAACCTGCTTGATCGATTAATTCATTTCATTTTATTACGTTTTTATTGAGAAAAATGGCATTACTTAATAAAGTAAAAATAGTTTTCAAAATTTTGTACTCCAAGAAATGATCTTCTATACGAATATAAAGTATTTATAAGAAAAATACCGTTCCTTCTTACATTTCGTAGGTTTATTAAATAATTAAAACAAGTACATTATGCTTCCTAAAATATGTCGCCCAGGGTTATAAATGCGCTTTTATTATTTTCTCGTGATCAGACGGATACTTCGGAGCAAGAAAAGCCATCCACAACCTCCAAGCAGAAAGTTGAATGCGACGACCTCTCTGATTTCCACTTAAAACTTGTAAGTGAACTGACTGAACAGTTAGTTCGAGCGAACTCTGCAGGAGGGTGCTCAAGTGCCACTTACGAGGTATCCCGTTCAAACGCACCGACCTCCGCTCCATCCGCTACGTTTTCGTTTGAAGAAAGTTCTACCGCGGACACTACCGGTAATCTGACGCAAGACATTGAAGGTAGCCTATGTGAAAGTAATCCAAAAGGTAAGCATCTGAAGAATGTTAATTAAGAAAAAATTTCAGTCAGTTGCTACCAACTGAAGGCGATGCGTGAAAATAATTTTCTGCTAATAGTAATACTTTATTTCCGATTAAATAAAAGCGGTTTAGACGAATAACTTAAGCGCATTAAATAGGATCTTAATATAAGATTTATTTTTTAATTACTATTGTAATTTATTTATGGTTAATTTCAGCGATAAAAAATTAAGAAGATATATTTTACAAAGTCATTCATTAAAAATTAGGAATAATATAATACAGTTGGCACATTTACCTTTGAGTTCATAAATCGTTTATTAGCCTACATAGTAAATCATGTTTTTAGCTGGCATTTGTTCATTTAAAATCGGGTATAATTTTACTGCATTTTCGTTTCCTAATAAGCAGTGCTTCTTTCGTGACGGTACGCTACGGTACGTCGTACCGGCACCTTTTTTTTCACAGCGATGTTGACACACGTCTAATTTCGGTATGTTTTCATTTTTTAAATTCTTTAAAGCTTAAAGGAATAAACGGCTTCTATAAATGTTATACATTTTGATTTTTATTATCAACATTGTTATTAAAAGTTCATCACAAATTCAATAGAGAATGGGGAGAGGGTGCAGGAAGAGGGGGAGGGGGAGGCATTTTAAAATTTATCAATATATGAGTACCGGCACCTTTTTTTTCCAAAAAAAAGTACTGCTAATAAGTATTTATTATTCGTGTAACCTCCTCAGATCTTTCTTTAAAACTTGGGAAAATAATTTTATCCAACAGCGTCTGCTGATAACAAATCAAATTCATCCCTCGTACCATCTCGCCGTGAGATTTCGAAGGTAGTGAAAAGACAGGTGAAGCACGTCCGTATGGGTGTCGGTCAATTGGAGAAACTCATTCGACTTCAAAGGTGAGTTAACTAAAAGTTATACTACCTTAGTTTTAAGGCGAACAATACCGTTCATGTAATCGAGGTCAGTTCCTAAGGAAGAAGTTTATTTATAATATACTAGACGGATGAGCCCGTTTAAAACGGCCTTTGAAAACAAGCAATATAAAAATAAAACCAACCAACAAATCATAAAATTATAATATTTGAATAAGATTGGAAAGGGCTACAAATAAAAACAAAGGAATAGTTTTAACAAATTAAGAGGAAAACAGTCTTATACCTCGATAATATTATTTTAGCTATTCAGTAGCTCTCTTATAACGACGTTCCTTGTAAACTAGCTGATCCCGCGTAAAGATTGCGCGATGAATTTTAAAATTGATTTATAAAAAATGATGAAGTATATCAAATAAGTTGATCTCAATAATTCACGTTTAACTCTAAAAATGCATTTCCTTACACAGTAATTGATCACGAACTTTTATGTTTTTCTTTTTATTCAATATATGTCCTTTCTTTTTTGTATAACAATCAATGTAACCGTTTATGTAGATTATCAATGAAGAGACGATAACCATGTAATGTGTTTTAAAAAATAACGTGTGTCCCTATTCTCATTTAATTTTGAATTTATGCGTGAGCCTATTTGCGTTAATAAACATTATGGATGTATAATATAATGGTTCTACTTACAAAGAGATAAGATTCCAGCATTCAAACGATTACAGGAAGATTCAACTGCTTTGACTGAATCGTTAGAAACGCTTCCTATACGCAGTTAACTGAATAATTATCCGTAAATATTTATGTTGCTGTGTATAAATGTTGACATTGCTACAGCAATAATTTCGATGCTTAAAGTGCGAAGCGAATAACGCTATTCTTTCACCTATTTGAAGATTTAATTGGCATTAATTGAATCGGAGGCAACAATGACGGAAAGAGTACTGTCCGTAAAATTTTGAAAACAATTGCGTATTTCTGACAATCTAGACCGTGTAACATGTAAACATCGTAAACATAAGATAGTATAGAGTTTTAGCCGTAGAATAAAGCAAAAACGAAGAATATCGGTCCATATTTACGTGTTATAATGAACGAAGGAAAAAAACCTTGCACTCTGAAAAATCGAAAATCCCGTGTAAACTTGAGAAAATATAATTGTCTCCTGGATTCGAATCCGGGACTTTATGAAAATGAGAAGTTTCTAGGGGCCTTCACAGATTGTAGAAACAAAACGCAGTTTACCGCATATCTCTATGACGAACGGCTTTTGAGATACAGGGTGGGACGGACGGACGAACGGACGGTCGGCTATTATACAGGGTGTCCCAAAAGTCGCGCAACATAGGAACAAATAAAATATCGTCCAGTTCTGGAATGACAATTGTTTGCATCATTTCGAGATTCGTCTCACCTGTTACATTTCCATCGAAGAAATATGGCCCAATTAACCGATTATTCCAGATCGCAGCCCACACCATAATTCTCGGATCAAATTGAACATGTCCTTCCTCTGTCCAGTGAGGATTCGAAGTGGCCCAATAACGTGCATTATGCCTATTCACTTGTCCACTCAGGTGAAAGACCGCTTCGTCACCGAGAATGATGTCTTGTACAAGTTGTTGTGGATGTCGTAAAACCCACTGGCAGTACTCCATACGCCGGTCTGTATCGTCGCCATGGAGTTCCTGCACGAGGTGGACTTTGTATGGGTGGAACTTATTTTTGCTTATGACGCGATGAACGGCACTTGATGAAACCCCTGTTTCTTGGGATAATTTCCTTATCGATTTACGTGGGCTATTTTCAAAATGGCTACAAACCATTTCTGATGTTTCTGGATCACTGACACTTTTCGGGCGATCACTACGTGGCAGATCGTGAACACTGCCAGTTTTTTTTAAGACGAGCAAACAATCGACTCACTGTTGAGTAATGGACTGGTGGCCTCTCAGGGTGGACTTCATTAAATTCATTAGCAACTGTTCGTTGTGATGCATCATGCTCCCCATATAACAATATGCCTATGTTGCGCGACTTTTGGGACACCCTGTAGATATAGATACTCATTCATTTAACAGCAATTGCCCTTGATTATCTTTATCCTTAACCTAAAATTTCAAATTATGTTTGTCACGTGTTCTAGTTATGGCTACATACAGCTGTCCATGTGAAAAGCAATATTTAGTAAGTAATCACAATCAATCGTTCAATTCCACTAAACAGCAGTTAAGAACAATCTCAATAGATATCTCAATTCACACGCAATCAGCGCATATACCTTATTTATTTAGATAACAATGTAATCTTTGTTTGGTTGGTTACCCTATAATTGGATTGACGCGAATTAAAAAAAATCTGATGTGGCCAACACATGACTTTCTCCATATTTGGGGTATAGTTATTTAAATTATTATGAATAGCATTATAAGGCAAAATTATTATTTCGTATCGTAAAATAATACAGTCATTCTTATTGCCGTAAATTATATTTTGAAAATGTTTACATAATTAACCGCTACATGGTGGTGGCGCTGTATACTGGAAATTAAGAAAAAGCAAAATATATCCGAAATGGATGATTCTACGAAAAGTTGTTTCAAACATAACATGAAAGAAATATTATTCTCTACAACTTTGGTCCTCACGAAGATAACCAATTACGACGTTTTTAAGATGGTATTTGACAGAAACCGAAAAAACCGATTATTTATAAATAATTCCTAAACAATAACTGCTATAGAAAATTGTTTGAAATAAAAGTTGTAGGAAATTAAATTCCCTATAACATTTGTATATACAATAATGGTTTTTTAAAGGAGAAATGTAGCAAAAACCGAATCGGGTTTCGAATAAACCTCGACATCCGGTTAACCGTTATTTTCCAAAAACTAATCAGTTCTTTGTGCTTATGCTAAATTGTTATATTTGAAATTTGGTAACGATATAGCAAGTACTTTTTGAGTTAGAGCGCCCACAATCACATACACACGCACACCCAGACATCAATCCTAAAATAGTATAAACGTGTTCTAGGGACCTCAAAACGTGTATTTCCGATAAAATCTCGAAGTCGATTTTTTTCTTGATCACAATACTTTCCCATTACTACGTATGGAGAAAGTAAAAACAACGTGAATGGAGAGGGGAGGAAGGGAGGATAGGGTAGGGGTAGAGATGGAGGGGAAGGAGTAAGGGGAGAGGAGTGGGGGTAAATGGAGCCGTGAACCGCTGAACGGTGTAAAGCAGGGTTTCCCAACCTTTACGTTGGCAAGGGCGCCTTCGGTTTAACAGCAAAGGCGACGGGCGCCAGTGTCCTCTCTCCCCCTCCCCTTCCACTCAACACTTATAGCTCTTAGCTGTAAGTTTTAAATTTTATTCTAAAAACCATAAAACAAAAATTACAAAGTAGCGAGATTATACGGGCTGATGTTTTTTTCGAGCACCCTGAAAAATCGCTATATCTAAGAATACTAAACGGAGAGAATTGCTAAAATGTTTATGAACATAATTAGATGTAATTTTTAAAAAAATTACAGCAAATGTCGAAAATGAGCACCACATTGCTGATTGCATATACGTGCTCTCCTCAGCATGTTGTCTGACGCGATTTTTCAACGTCCTCGAATAAAAAAATCGCCCTGTATAATACGAACATACAGCCTTTCGAATATTCTCTATAATAAAAACGTCGTTCTGTAAGGAACGCAAGATGGCCGACAGCGAAATCTAATTAGACCACTTGAAAATGTTTTGTCAGTTAGCTAATACTGAACGCATTCTATCACAATATATTGTTGCTAGTTGTTAATACTCGAGTGGCACATTTATTTGTTAATGTAAATATCATACCCATTATTTTCCCTACGTTATATATGTATAAATATAATTATTTCCCTGTCTTTGCACACCGACAATTATATGTAGCATTGACGAGAACAAGGTGGGAGAAGAATATCAGAATTTTATGGCCGAAAATAAAACCCAAAGGCATTCACTAAACGACAACAGAGTATTCACTAGAAATGTAGTATATGACGAAATATTTCATATGTAATAGTATGCTATTAATTATTTTAAATGCAAATATTAATAATCTATCTATAACTCTTCCGCTGATATTTCGACGGGAATTACACTAGTTTTATAAGAAAAGTACTAATCGGTGTTTTTAATAAATACATGAACAGAAAAATGTGACTAGAGGGCAAACATGAAGTGGCATTCCTTAATCAACAAGGAAGAAAAGAATAATGACTGTTCACAAAAGGGGTGAGATAGATTACAATAAAGATTAAAGGTAAATGATACAATGAGCCACTTCCGAGAGGTTGGTGAATTGATGAAAAAAACTGCGAGAAAAATCATGAAATACATTAAATGACATAGTATGTAAATCCTATAATACAAAGTCCCCAAGTCTTTTTAGATTGGTACTTTCCAGTATTCTGTGACCGCTAAACACTATCATTCGCATGAGCTGCAATTTTTAAGGACACCTGAACAAACCTCGGCGGGCGTCACAGCGAACCTTGGCGGGCGCCATGGCGCTCGCGGGCACCGCGTTGGGAAGCCCTGATGTAAAGTCTGGAAGGAGGCATTCTACTCATCCAGATTTCATCACACTTTTGTAAAACTAAGAACTCAAAACGACGCCTGTTTAGTAGCGTACGCGAACATACTTTTAGGATGATCGAATATACGTTTGGGTCCATTAAATACGATTGATAGGTACCTCGAAGAAGCTTAAACCGGAACTGGTGTTTGTGGGCAATAATCTTAGCTACTATTGTAATGAATGCTCGGGATAAAAGCTACTGATAGATTTTAATGCGCGTATCTTTTTAATCAGAATATTTGCATGAATGGGATTGCGAAGATGAAAAATAGATCGCTTAATGGCTTCTCCTTTCCCATTGAAATGTGACACATTTAACTTCGACGAAAATACAAATTTCTACACTACATTATAATTCCCATCCATTGAAAAAAGGGATCTAATCCACAGCACCATAAAAACGTATACCAATTAAATGAAGTCATGCAACTACATCATTACACTTCAGGAGAATTTAGATGAAATGACCTCTTACATTTGATGATTCCAACGGCGTACGAATCTGGCAAATTCTGCTCACAAACACTTTTCCAGTAGGCACTAAGTTCTGCTGATGAGGTCCCAGATTATGAATTTATCCTCAGGAATACAAAAATCCGTCACTTCCGAAAAAGGTGTACTTTATCGGAACTATAGAGAAAGAACACGTCCACCCGTCTAGGAAGGCAAAGTTTGACTGACGGGCTAAGATGGCGGCAAAACAAAAAACGCTCGCGGCGCATGTGCCAAGGTTGATTTTCAGTGGTTAGATAACTATCTCTAGCTCGCAATAGAACCAACCCAAGTAACCGGGCCCCGGCTATTGTGACGTACCCGATAAAATGTTCCATTTCAGGAACGCGAGGAGAGGCTCACAGGAACTATTCTATAAGCTCTGGTCAAAAAGGCTCGATAAGTCGAGGCTCCTGGAGAAAGGCAGGTTCAACCTTTACGTAAACCAGGAGACCACATATCGCGGCAGAATTAGGAGGGCGGAGACAATAATCTGAATTAATTTCTCGCACATAAGTGCTGTATACAGTGGGATATGAAAGATCTAGAGAAGTGGTTGCACAAGTGGCATGCCAAATTCACGTGAATATATGGTCTTGCGTGCCAGTAATAAATTTTAATAAAACTGAATGATCATTTTCTATTAGTTGAGTTGGTTTAATTAAAGAAGGATCACAATGTAAACGGTGTACATTTGTACGTATCAGTCTGAATTTTCGTATTTTGCATTCATTCAGTCATATAGGCGGCGTTAGAGAACACGAGACGGAAGGCATATGAATTATATAAAAACAGTGTTACAGAATTAGAAGCAGAGTTTATAGATGAAGAATTACTCTTACTGCAAAGTATAACGTTAGTTCTAAATACTTGTAATAAATATATAGAATATGACTTATTTATCTTCTTTGTCATTTCTTCTTTCGCTTGCCATTCAAAATCACCTCGCCTGTAACTTTTGGCGCGCGTGACATAGGCTACCGACCCTTGGTCTATAGCAGTTGTGTCCAATATAATTTTCATGCTTGCCACAATTGTGACAAATGCAATACTGTTTTTGCCACATTATACAAAATGCAATGTTATATTTATAAATAGGACTTTATACGAGAGCGCTAGAATGATATAATATATTTTATATTATTTATTATTTTAAAAAATGACATTTTACATTATTTTTCTACAACCACTACATTATTACAATGTAGTACAGTGTGTTTCGCTTTATGTGATCATACTGAGTTACATTTAAATGATTATAGCAAGCGGCTGATAGCATTAAACGGCAAATTTTCTTAAATTAGATCTGGTTTTGGAATTCCGCGTTTGATTACAATAACAGGCTGATAAGAATAACCATTGATAATAACAAGCGGCAATTACTTTAGTAGAGTAAGCAGAGAATCAATTCATCTCACGTCTATAGTCGATACGCCACATGTGGCGACCGTATTGGACACCACTGACATAGATCGACTGTTATAGTACATAACTTTTGAATGTAGAAATTTATTCTTGCTAATGCGCGTCATTCGTTTTCGAAAGTTGGTAATGAGAAGGGGAGGGGGACGAAGGTTGGTAGTGAGAGCAGGATGAGGGGGAAGGTTAGAGGTTCGCCTGAGGAGGCTAATACCTTGGAACGGTCCTGTCCTCGGTTAAAGAGTCAAAAGCGGGCATACACTTGTAGACTATTCCTGAGTCATTCAGAGCGATAAGAATTAAGTCGATGCTCGCTGCCTACCGATTCAGAAGCTACCACAACTTTTTAAGACGGCTATAACTACCTTCAAAGGTCTTTCGGAGCTCTCGGAACTACTTCGATGTACAGAGGGGCATGCATATATTAAAGAAAATCTGATGTGGCCAAAACATGACTTTCTCCATATTTGGGTACAGATATTTAAATTATTATGAACAGCATTATTAGGAAAAATTATTATCTCATATCGTAAAAGAATACAGTCGTCCATATTGCCATAAATTACGTATATTTTGAATATGTTTACAGAATTCACCGCTACACGGTGCTGGCGCTGTATGCTGGTATTAAGACAAAGCAAAATATCACCGAAATGGATGGTTCTACGAAAATTTGTTTCAAACAAAACCTGGAAGAAATATTATTCTCTACAACTTTGGTCCTTACGAAGATTACCAATAACGATGTTTTTAAGGAGATATTTGACGGAAACCGAAAAACCGGTTATTTATAAATAACTCCTAAACAATAACTCCAATAGAAAATTGTTTCAAATAAAAACTGTAGGAAATTACATTCTCTATAACCTTTGTATAGAATTGCCTATAAAAAAATGATGTTTTAACGGAGAAATATCGCAAAAACCGAATCGGGTTTCAAATAAACCTCGACTTCTGATTAACCATTATTGTTCAAAAACTAATCAGTTCTTTGTGCTCATGCCAAAGTTTTATATGTGAAGTTCGGTAACGATATGACAAGTACCTTTTGAGTTAGAGCGCCCACAATCACACACACACACACACAGACATCATTCCGAAAATAGTCTAAACGTTTTCTAGGGACCTCAAAACGTGTATTTCCGTTGAAATCTCGAGGCCGATTTTTTTCGTGATCACAATACTTTCCCATTACTACGTATGGAGAAAGTAATAAACAGCACGAAAAAAATCATTTTCATAATATCTGTTCTATCCAGATAATGCGAAGGCACAGCGCAAGTAATTACCTTTAATATGCAGAAAGACCAATAAGACAACGAAGACACGTTAAAACATCGTCGAATTATTTCAAACATTAGCATGTTTTAAAATACGTAATTTACCGCATTTATCCATCCAATTTACGTAAATGAATATAGGTTTATATGAGCATATATGGCTTGAAATAACAATGCCCGTTTCCAAGGCGATCATTGATGAAAATGAACGATTTTTCTTAAATCGGCGAATTTTAACGTAAAATTTGTTAAAGTTTTACCTTTAGGTGAGAAAAGACGAAGAAAATTAAACGGCCCGTTTATTTTCCTTTAAAATGGTCCTAATTTGAAGGTCGTAGGTCAATTATTTCTAATTTTAATTTCCAAAAGAGTAAAACTCTGCACGTTGAAAATTAAATTTTAAGGTGTAAACTTATGGGTCGAGATATGAGACTCGTATGGAATGTAAAACATCTCCTGGCGTAGAACCCGGGACTTTTTTGAAAAATTTCTTTTAGCATTCGCTTTTTGAACGTATTCATAGCAATCCTACCGTATTTGGCTGGACTGGCTGAAGAAATGGCCGAGATATGTTGAGATATTTATAACTAACTGATGAGGCCTCCTAGAGACATCGCAACAAAGATATTAAGCGTTTTATTATAGTAGATACCACTATATGTAGTTGTAATTTGAAAGCTTACGCTATTTCCAACTTAATATGTGATCACAAATTCTGAATATAAACGTAACGTGTTTGTTTGTTCCTTCCTTTTCTCAACAAAAATTCTTTTAATTGCGTTATTGGGTTTTTACTACGTAAATTATGAATTGGTGGTCGTAGCAACGAGAATATTTCGGTTTTCTCCTTCCATCGCTATTTTTGCAGACGAGATTAAATGAATTTGCACGTATCTTTGCTTAAACTTCTGATATTTTGTAATAGATACGTATATTCATAAATCTATTCACTGTAATACCAAATTAACTTTTTCTCTTTTAACTTTTTAACTTTCGGCATTAGTACATGGAAAATGCCCAAGACTAAACGAACGGGACCCTATCGAAGATATCTTGAGAATATCGATGAATTTTGCCATCCTGGAGTAGTTTAAATTGATTGCAATCATAGGTCAAATGAAAATTTTCTATAAAAATTGAAAAAATCCCGCATAACCGAGAAGTACCCACTTAATGATTATTTTCGATCTCAAGGAACCTTGTTTTTGACTTTAGTACAATAATTATGGCGTGGCGATGGTTGCATTTGCTACAGACCTCCTACAAATTATGTCAGGAAATATCTTTCCGTTTAAACGAATAATCGACTTTATACTAAAATATTACACTAATTATAATGAAATTATTTTTTATTTCACCCAAGGAAAAATAATAATTGACAAAAAAAATTGTTTTAAAAAGGGGCTTAATAAACTTAGCCATAGGCTCCAAATCCTCCTATTAAGGTTCTGCGTTAAAGTAATTACGCTGACTGGAAAACTCTCACATTTTGGTGTAGTTAATGAATTTATTTAAAAATTACTTCTTCATTAAATTGTTAAATAAAGCTAAATGAAGTAATTGGGGAAGCACCAAAACTGAGACTATTTAGGTGATTTTGGATAAAATATTCATATCAACTACTGTCAAATTTCGTTTTGAAAGTTTAGACTCCTTAGTAAAAATATAAATCAATAAAATGTTACCAATCAAAGGTATTAATAAATCACGCTAAATGATAATTTTTAATAGCTTTTAGCCTCACGGCACTGTTCGTATAATTATGGCATTATCTAAGCAAGAAAATACAAATAAAATTAATGTTTTATTTTCTTAATTTTATAATAAAACTAGATGGTATAAATGCATATTATATATGATTCGTTAACCATAAAAAATATCATTATTTAAGTGTTTCTCTGAATACTGATATGTTTCTTTACGTTTGTTCAAAACAGAATGCTGGATGAAGACGCAACGAGTAAGAGTCCCGATGCTGAATCAACCTGAATAGTTATTCTATATAAAACTGAAGAAGCCTCTGGCTAATTAAAAATATTAGTTTGAATCTAAACTAGTCAATTGTAAGCCATTAGCATTTTACATGTTTAGTATCTTAATTTTATATACGAACAAAATATTCGAATTCTAAAACCTGTCAGCGTATTGAACCTGAATGTCAAGGATTTTTAATTGCATTTTGTGGCAAACGTTAATTTTGGTACGTTCTGAATATCTCTTTGATGACACAAGTTTTTAAGCTTTACTTTTTACCATACAATGATAAGAAATTGCGTCCAAGTTTTACATGTACTGAAACCTAAATTGTGTTTTGTGAAGTCATAAAACCTCTTTGTTCTCGTTAAAATTCTAATAAAGTGTTATTGACTTTTCTTTCCTAATTATTTTATGGGGAATTCATCCATTAAAAACTCATGGTGATCATAAAGCTCATTTAATAAGTTATTTGCGTATTTTAAACTGTGATGGAAATGTCATTTTTTAACTGGGGGGACGGTCAGTGACGGACTTGTGCAGAGGGGTGACCGGAGGTCTGGGATACCCCCAGAACGCACTAATTTCATATTTTAAAAGTGAAGTAGATAAATAGTTAAAATATAAATAATTTAAATGAAAAAAGTTAACATTCATATTACCTAACCTATTTGAAACCAAGTTCCATCCTCCAGTTCATACCATTCACATACTACACACTACTCAAACTTGAATGTTAATATGTATACATATACTCTTGAAATTGAAGCTGTATAAATCACTCAAAACTCTAGGTCTCCCCCCTGGTTACCTCTCATTTGGGTGATAAAAACAGAATAACATTTAAAAATTATAATCCTTTATTAACTATATGTACGTTACGTCTCTGAATATAACCCTCCCGGGTGGTAAGTTCCAACCAATTATTAATAAACATTAAAAATCCCTAAGTTTATCATTTTTATATATTTTTTTGACCGTCGGAACTAGTGGTACGCCGTCTCCCCTCATTTCTATCACTGGTTTTTAATGTGAAAGATTCGCTATCTCGTTTAACATACCTACCGATGGTTAATGATAAGAAAATATAAGCTTTTACTGGCTAAATTGAATGTAAAAAACAGAGGAAAGGCTCCGGAACCAGTAAATTTAAACATACCAACGGTTGAATGAGGGGAAAAATCTTATAGGTAATTATTCTATTCGAAGTACTTTTAATATTATAAGCTGAGCCCGCGAAAAATTTGCTCGTTTAATTTTAAATTGATTCATAAAAAAATAATAACTTTGTAAAATAAGTTGATGTTAATAATTCATATTTTACTCTAGCAATGAATTTACACAGTATAGGATACTTAGATATTTGACTCCCAATGTAAGGTTTGCGTGTTAGAATCTCACTGAGGGAAAGGCAGTGTGCACATATTTAAAAAAATGTTATCCGTAGGTAATCAGAAATCTGTATTTTATAATTTATGGTAGAGAGTAAATTGATGCGGCACAGTAATTAAATTGAAATGATGATTAGTGATCGGAAGATTCTTACGCGACAGGCATAAACTGTAGTGATGTGAAATGAGGAAACAGAAGAATAGAACTGCTAAGACCGTGAGTAAAACTGGGTCTTAACACCACAAAGAAAGCAAATATTGGGAAAAGGAAGATGTGAACTTTCTGTAATTTACAGGAAATGTCATCCACTTAATCAATCACAAAACATAACTCTTGTAAAAGCGACGCCACAAAAAATAATTATATATCCACTTAAGCCAGGCTAAAGTATTAAAAAAGTAAGCGCTGAAACAATTGATTGTAGAATAATGCGGAGTATAAACTTACCCAAAACTTCAATTAAAACAAAAATGTACTAACTTAAGGATTCCATTTTTACGTCGTTTTGGCCACATCACATTTTTTCAAACAAAACTTGGAAGAAATATTATTCTCTACAACTTTGGTCCTTACGAAGATTAACAATAACGATGTTTTTAAGGAGATATTTGACGGAAACCGAAAAACCGGTTATTTATAAATAACTCCTAAACAATAACTCCCATAGAAAATTGTTTCAAATGAAAACTGTAGGAAATTACATTCTCTATAACTTTTGTATAGAATTGTATATGCAATAATGATGTTTTAACGGAGAAATATCGCAAAAACCGAATCGGGTTCCGAATAAACCTCGACTTCCGTTTAACTGTTATTGTTCAAAAACTAAACCGTTCTTTGTGCTCATGCTAAAGTGTTATATATGAAATTTGGTGTTAATATGACAAGTACTTTTTGAGTTAGAGAGCCCACAATCACACACACACACAGACAGCATTCCGAAAATAGTCTAAACGTGTTCTAGGGACCTCAAAACGTATTTCCGTTGAAATCTCGAAGTCGATTTTTTTCATGATCGCAATACTTTCCCATTCGTATGTAGAAAGTAACAAGTTGGGAAGTGTACAACGTATCACAATGCAATGGAGTATTAGAAAGAAATTAGTATATACCTGTACGTAAGGGAAATTGCGTTTTAAAATTCTTTTCTTCATCATAAATAATCCATTTTCTTCCTATTTAATAATATTACATGCACACGTAAGGAAATTAAACGTTTGTTTGTGAGATTGTTTATGTTAGCAACAATGAAGAAGTAACCATGCAAGAAATTTTCTGTTCAACTCGATTTAAGAAGTTTAGTTCTCGATAACGGCTACTTCTACGATAAAAATGTGTAGGAAAGGAAATACTCTTATTTACCAGTTCTACAACTTTTATTTGAAAAATATTTTGATATGAGCAATACTTGACGAGATATGACGAAAATTTAATTTTTTGTCACCAGTAAAGTGGTACCCCTGATTGGCGTACGTGATTCATTTTTGCGATTTTTTTCTTATATTTGATAGTAAGTCCTTAATATCAAATTTCATGAAAATCCGTTCAGTAGAAGCCGAGAACGAACATGCGGGCGGACGGACGGACGGACAGACAGACGGACAGACGGACGGACGAACAGACGGACCGACCGACGATAATAGGCGCTCACGCTGTAAGCGAAACGCGCATAAAAACGAGTTTATCTTCAAATACACCTCTGACGCAGAAACGAACTTCACCGCACGAATGCTAGAGAATAAACGAGGCTAAAACGCCCTATGGGACTTCTCTCGAAGCCCAAATCCCTCGACGAACGAAAGAGAAGAGGCGGAGTGTAAAAGTGCGAGAATACTGCTAGGGATTGCAATCCCGGAGGAATTTCACAATCCCGGGATTTCGGGATTCTAAATTTCCAATCCCGGGATCCCGATTACGTTTTATTAAATTTTATAAAAATATTAAAACCATGGTTTTAGTTACAGAAACTGTTTTATTTATCCCATTTCCATAACGCATATAAACTGCTTCACTGTAATAATTGAAGGTAGAAGACAGCAACACAGGTGAAACAATAATAATAAAACATACTATTATCTTATAAAACGCCAGTGAATTTACTGTATGCTACGGTACGAAAGCGAATTCAATTTACACTGTCACTGTATAATCAGGTGCACTTATATTATAAAGCACAAGGGACGAAGAGCGACGAAGATGTTAAGCCGAGCAACACCAAAGAATGCAACCAACTAGCCGTAGCAAGCGTTCTATCTTAATTAAATGTGACAAAAGCGTTTGAGAGAGTAGTTCCTTTTGTTTATACCGACGTGCCCGGCCAATCTTTCTCCAACCGGCACAAGAATGAAAATATTTTCAACTCACTTGAGCTGGAGCAGATTTTCGACTCTGAAGTGCGATGCTATGGGAACCCAGTGAGAAAGAAAAACGAAAAAATACTACATTATATTCATAGATATCTCGGAGTCACATAACCAATAAAGAACATATGAATTCGTTAAGGGTATATGAGAGATACAGCACTTGAGCTCAAGAGCTGAAAGAAATATTAAACTGCCCCAAAGCGGTACTATGGGAACTCGAGGGTAAAATTAGAATATGCCTTAACGTTAATAAAAACATCTTAAATGTAGTCGGACTAAACTAAAATGAAGATTCGTTGAGGGTACTCCAGTATGAATGTGATTAATGCCTAAAGATAAGCAAGGAAGCAAAAGACCTGGCCCGTTTAGAATGGAATTTGAGAGCGGTGCAACGTATGTCTCATGACTAGGACAAAAGTGATATTGTATCAGCCAAATCTTACATACCCCAGTTTGGAAACCACTGACCTAAAAAACGATGTTTGACGGAATTCGTAGGATCAACTAATTTGTTGTATAGAAGCAGAGAAAGATCCGAATGACGAAGCAAAGGATTGTGAATGCTCATTCGTTAACAAAAATCTTTCGGTTCATTTATACATAAGCTTGAAGCCGAACAATGCCGGATAATTCTTTATTAGCTATTAATATAAATAATATAATAATATTATCAGATTAGTCTCGATATAGAATTGAATCATTGATATGTTAAAACAGCGAATCTCAGCACAAAAATGAATAATATTAAATATTTGTAAATCCCGAAATCCTGGGATTTGCTTGATAAAAATCCCGGGATTTCGGGACTAGGATATTTAGCGGGATCCCGGGATTGCAATCCCTAAGTACTGCATATGAAGTGGTCCGTAACGGAGTTTCCCCGGCAGTACTGCATATGCAGTGCTCCGCAACGAACGTATTAACTGTAACCCTAGAATTCCTAAGGCATTTTATATTTCTGTTATGACATTATATATAAGTAATATGGATATTTATTACATTGTTTGACAAGAATATTATGAAGACAACATGACCGGGAGGGGACAAATACATATATTCAATTAAAACTGAAACCCGCTCTAAAACCTACCAAGTTGCACTCGTTAATCATTTGTCATAAATATGCTGAAAAGGTTAGGTTCTTTAAAAATTACTCTGTTCAAAAGTAATGGTTAGCTGGAAAGACATTGAGAAATTAATTAATCGCTAAAAATATCTTAATTTCTTCTATATGCGGAAAAATTCGAGGGCCTACCAGGGGACCCGGGACCAATTGGCGCGTGGCATTTGGCCACCCACATCACCCTATTGTTACGCCACTGCGCAAGCAAAGTACTTTAAAAAGGTGTTTATAAATAGAAAAAATGTGCCGTGGCCAACACATGACTTTCTCCATAGAGAGCAAGGAATATGATCTCGACGTCAGCGTCCTGAGAAATAATTATCAGCGACACACTCGTGATTAATTTAAAAACATTTTCAATAGTCTTTATTTAAAAAACAATAAGTAAATAAAATTACTAGCTGTTTCTACGGATAACAAAATTTCGATGGGCAATAAAAATGGCAGCGTACGCAACGCTATCAACAATTGGAAAAAATTTTCATACAAGCGGAAACAATAGTATCACTTAGCGACTTAATTAACACTAGCAGAAATTACCGGCGTTGCCCGGGAAAATTTGTTTCAAATCCGATCGGAATTCTAGATCATACATGGTATTTAAGAATTAACTCGGCCGCCGTGTTGAATACAACGGGCAGAGAGAAACAAAAACTACGTATGAATTATTTCTAGGAGGCCTACACAATCTTAAAAAATTTGATTCAAATCTACTTGGGAAAATACGCGTAGTTTAATCAGTACCCGCCGTCCTATTTCAGATAAGGAAGTAGTCCTTTCCCATCTGTCTCACCGTGTGTAAGATGTAGATAAGAAAGAAAATCTGGAAAATCAGCCAATTCCTATAAATCAGGAAAATTAGGAAATTCAGGAAAATCAGAAATTCAGGAAAATCGGAAAAATCAGAAAATTCAGGAAAATCAGGAAATTCAGGAAAATCAGGAAAATCAGGTAAAACAGAAAATTCAGGATCATCAGGAAATTCAGGTAAATCGGATATCTGGAAATTCAGGAAAATCACAAAATTCTGGAAAATCAGGAAAATCAGAATATTCAGCAAAATCAGGAAATTCAGGAAAATCATGAAATTCAGGAAAATCAGGAAAACCAGTATCAGGAAATTCAGGAAATTCAGGTAAATCAGGAAGCAGCAAATTCTGCAAAATCAGGAAATTCAGGAGAATAATTTTCCTGATATTCCTGAATTTCCTGATTTTCCTGAATTTCCTAATTTTTCTGATTTTTCTAAATTTCCTGATTTTCCTAAATTTCCTGATTTTCCTGAATTTGCTGATTTTTCTGAATTTGCTGATTTTCCTGATTTACCTGAATTTCCTGATTTTCCTGATTTTTCTGAATTTCCTGATTTGCCTTATTTTCCTGTATTTGCTGATTTTCCTGAATTTTCTAATTTTCCCGAATTTGCTGATTTTCCTGATTTACGTGAATTTCCTGATTGTTCTGAATTTCCTGATTTACCTGATTTCCCTGAATTTCCTGATTTTCCCGAATTTCCTGATTTTCTTGAAATACCTGATTTTCCTGAATTTCCTGATTTTACTGATTTTCCAGATTTCCTAAATTTCCTGAATTCAGGTAAATCATGAAATTCAGAAAAATCAGGAAATTCAGGAAAATTAGGATATTCAGGAAAATCAGGAAATGCAGGAAATTCAGGAAAATCAGAAAATTCAGGAAAATCTGGAAAATCAGGAAATTCTGGAAAATCAGGAAAATTAGAAAAATCAGAAAAATTAGGAAATTCATCAAAATCAGGAAATTCAGGAATATCAGGAAAATTATTTTCCTGAATTTCCTGATTTTACAGAATTTGCTGTTTTTTCCTGATTTACCTGAATTTCCTGAATTTCTTGATTTTCCTGAATTTCCTGATTTTCCTGATGTTACTGGTTTTCCTGAATATCCGGATTTTCTTGATTTTCCTTAAATTCATGATTTTCCTGAATTTCCTGTTTTACCTGATTTCCCTGAATTTCCTGATTTTCATGAATTTCCTGATTTTCCTGAATTCCCTGATTTTTCAGAATTTCCTGATTTTCCGGAATTCCCTTATATTCCTGATTTCTCAGATTTACCTGAATTTCCTGATTTTCCTGAAATTCATGATTTTCCTGAATTTCCAGTTTTGCCTGATTTTCCTGAATTTCCTGATTTTAATGACTTTACTGATTTTCCTGAATTTCCTGATTTCCGTGAATTTCCTGATTTTCCCGAATTTCCTGATTTTCCTGAATTTCCTTAATTTCCTGATTTTTGTGAATTTCCTGATTTTCGCGATTTACCTGAATTTCCTGATTTTCTTGAATTTTCTTATTTTGCTGAATTTCCTGATTTTTCTGAATTTCCTGATTTTCCTGAATTTTCTGTTCCTGAGTTTCCTGATTTTCCTGTATTTCCTGATTTTCCTACATCTTTTATTTCAAGCAATTTAAGAAGGGAAATCAGGTAAATCAGGAAATTGAGAAATTAAGTAAATCAGGAAAATCATAAAAATCAGGCAAATCAGGTAAATGAGGAAATTGTGGAAATTAGGGAACATCAGGAAATTCAGGTAAATCAGGAAATCAGAAAAATCAGGAAAATCGTGAAAATCAGCAAAATTAGGAAATTCAGGAAAATAATCAACCGTTATCTTGAAATCAGCGATTTCTCTTACGGGTGCCCCCTCTCCATAACCCCCCTCCCCTTAGTCTGATTTTGCTCATCTACAAACTTGATCTTATACTTGTATTGAAAGTGACAAATATCAAATTTGAACTTTCTAAGTTAATTTACTCGAGAGTTATCGTCGAAAAACCAAATCGATGCTCCCCAAGCCCCCACTTAAATTTTTTTTAGATACACCACATAGCCTATATTTTAAGCTGGACTAGTCTAAAGATACGCTGCAAGTTTCATAAAAATTCGACCAGCCGTTTCTGCGTGATGCGGTAACAAACAAACAGACAGAAAACAATTCTGCAAACCGGTTCAAACGTCTTCTTGTGATGCAAAACACACAAAAAAGTAAAACCCGACAAAAAAACAAATGTACAGACAGAGGTTACAATTTTATTTATATAGATAAGTTCAGAAAAAAATCAAAACATCTCTTAAACTAACGGTTTTAAGAAAATTTGTTTCAAACAAAACTTGTGCAAAATTACATTATATACAACTTTTAAAATAACAATTATTTATGAAAATCGAGTTGGAAAGGAGATATCCCATGACTTAAACTTTCTAAATAATAAGAAATAAAGTATTAAAATATTTACGCATGTGAAAGGGATGCTATTAAATACTAAAATGTAGACATTTGAGAATGGACTGATTTTGGTCCTCCCCAGGGGGTTACACCCCACAGGTTAAGAACCGCTGTATTAGATGAACCGCCCCCTTCGAACTCTTACATTTTCTGCCGCAATATATTTAGATATTTAATTGGCGAACACCTTGAAACCAGTGGCGGATCCAGGAAGGGTGGAACGATGGGGGGTGTTAGAATAAAGCAGAGGTTTCCAAAGTGCGTTCCGAGGAACCTCGCCCGCTATATAAAGCTAGACGAGATACCTCGAGACAATGAGGAGAGGTCTGAATGTGCGGCCTTGTCGGTTAGGTTTCCGGTAAATATTATTTTTTTTTAAATATAGGGGTTCCGTGATTTCTGAATGTTCAAAAATCCATGGAATAAAGGCGGATTGAAGAGGGTGATCGATTGCTCTCCTTGGGAAGTTTCTGGATTATCTCCTGCTTGATCACTCTACCCTGCATTTTTTTAAATACTGGAATGAAAGCGCCTAATTGATATATATTGAATGTTCTAGCTATAAGTCCTGAAAATTACGAAATCGAGTGTTACTAACATAATGTTGAAATTAGGTATTTTCCGGGTTATCCCGCGTAAATTTTTTGGGTTAACCGCCAACGTTTCCTCTCCTTTTCCGGAGACTTCTTCAGGGTGATCATTAACGCAAAAAATTTACGCGGGATAACCCGAAAAAACCTAATTTCAGCATGACAAGCACCCGCGAAAGCTTCAACCTATTAACATAATGTTACCTTAGACTTGTAATAATACATAAGGCTTACGTTCCCCGTGGAAATTTCTAGCCACAGTTTTTCCCAAAAAACATACATAATTCATTATTTTTTAGTAAATAAAAATTCCTAATTATATGTCGCACATGCGTTCCTGAAAACAGAGACGTACAACGAAAATATGCACGTACAAAATCTCTGAAATTTTGCCATCGCCTTGTCACAAATGACGGAGCTAATAACGAAATATGTTCCTTGAATCACCAACGGCACATACGCTACACGACTTATAACAATGCCACGAGTAGAGGGAAATAGTATTAGTTTAAAATATAAATAAAAATAAAATAACTCACCCAAAATTGTTGAAGAGCTTGTATATGGATGCCGGTTGGTTTTGGTAGATGGTACGAATGGCCATGTTTGCTTGGCTCTTCATCCAAGGATTTCGGTTTATTTTTGATGTCCAAAAACTGATGGGCTGGTGTCGCCTTCACCTTATGATAATCCCTGTTGTTAATAAAGTAAGTTATAATCCCTTTAACAGTTCGATATTTATTTTTAGATAACCATTGCTAGATTTAGTTTATCAAGAGCTGTAGACAATATTCAACACTTTAGTCTATTACATGGATCAAGGAAGTTATATCATGATATAGAAATATTACCTAAAAAATTTGAATGAATCTTCAAGGCTCAAAAGATGATTTTCCAATTTGTTTCGTAAAAAAACACAAGATAGAAATGCAAATTTAACTATTCTTGAAGAAAATCCATTGTTACCTATGCATCTTCTACAGAAACACATTCCGTTTGAATAGCCCAGTCTCAGAGTGAGCTTAAGCTTATAACCTACTGACGTGTTCCGGCCAATCGACTAATATATGGTAGTTTTCTTTTCTGTTAAGATAAAAGCTTATTTGTATACACTACCATTAAAGCCGTCTCTTCTACATAAAACGCTCGTTGATATTGCTTCCATACAAAACATTAGAATAACTTCTGCCTCCTTTCCACTAGTCACATTACTCAAACAAAACACCTAGACCCAAGAAAGTTTCTAAACCCTAACCATTAACCTTTCTAAACTTACTAATCGAAATATTTGGCTTATTCTAAATAACCACTACAAAAATTGGCACTTCACGCGTTGATTTTGATTCAAGCCTTGAAAAATACTGTTTTCCGTCAAACTACTTCAGATGTGAGTTATTTTAGGTGCAATTATACGTGCCATACCTTGTACACATACTCTAATATTTTATGAATTAATTAGACATGATATCACCAAAGTAACGGTAATCCAAATATACCGGCGGTATTCAATAGCAGCCCAACCCATCTATAGATAAACCTTCAGATTAGTACTCTACCTTTCTTATGTTAGAAGTATAACAAGCACTTATGGACGTTTTCACTCCGTTTTTCAAAAATTTGATAAAACTTTATCACTTAAATAAACTTTTACAGTCACGTAAACCGTTTGACATAAAACGACATGTCGTCACGAAGCATGACTAATGACGCGCTGAGCGATAGCTATTGTTTAATTTTTTGTACTAAGGTACGGTACGCGGACTGTGTCGTGGAACAGAAGGTGCTGCGAAATTGACGCTTTCGCGCTTGATTAAATACTTCTGAAAATATTTATTATGCCCAGTGGTGTGACAGCCACCACCATGCAGACTTCGCGGGACGGAGGAGCAGGATTCGATACCCCTGTCTTAGTGGACTCCCTTCAATTTTTGAAAATCTGATCACCTTACTTTGTGGCGTATTTAGGACAAGATGAGAGGTCTAACTGACGCATTCTCCCCCTCTATGACCGCACTAGGCCAGTGGCGTAAATATTTACAAAACCCTCTCTCTGGCTATCCAAAATACGTGTGAAGTCCCGCTTCGGGTTTCCACCTCTTCATGTCTCACCCGAAGTCTTTGGGGTTACCGCTCATTCTTCGGGTTACACTTTTGTTTTGCCTGTATATTTCCTTAGACTGGATCTCACTTGCAAACGATGTTTTGCCTGTGGGCCAGGGGAGTTTGCAGTTGAGGTATCTTCTGCCATCTAGCCTTCCTCGAACCAATTTCCCATTAAAATATGTTTGTTGCATGCTTGAGTTTTCCAGAGCCACCCTAATGGGGTAGCAAAACGGAATTGCCTAATGACGCTAACATACTAAATTGAGTACAGAAGGCCCCGTAAACACCTCCTCCCTTGAATTTAGCAGCAAGAAAAAAGGTCATATGGCCCGGACTGGGGATGTAATCCCCCCTTAGGGGCGTCAAGAAGATCCCTTGCTCCCGGGCACCGAAGACCCTTGCTACGCCACTGCACTATGGACAGCTGTCCCTCTGATGCTGTTCCAGCTACGTCTTTGCGGAATGGATTTCATGAATTATTGATGACGATAATCACAGATCAAGTTAAGGGTTGCTAAGTTTTATATAAGATTGGAGTGAAAGTCTATTATATACAAAAGAGCTGGAAATAATAACTTTCGTTGTAAAATAAAATTTGTACGATTCAAAATAGTTTATGATTATTTAGGCAAAGTGAAATGCAGGTTAATAACTCGTGTTTATAATAACAATAATAAAGTTAAAAAAATTATTTATGACATATATCGAGTTTTACTGCAAACCAAAAAAATAGGTATAGGTAAATAATTTGATTTTCAAGCATTAAAAATATTGATGCTCAACAATATTGACTTTGCAAACATCAAATCCTTGAAATTTACAAGAAATCATGCAAACTTTTTAATAAGATTGACAACCGTCCAAATAATAAATTATTTCCCTACGCAGCATAAATCGAATCTATGTAAAAAAAAAGAATTAAATTCTCAAGAAATTTATTTTCAATCATATAGTATAAAGAAAATATCATCTAGTCTTTAAAAATTCCTTAACGTAACTTTTTACCAGCGAATTTCCTTAGTTGATTTTGAATAACAAGAAAAAACTCGAGACTTCACAATTCCACTTCGTCCACATTCCAAGATCACAAAATTTGTTTATAATGGGAACGACGAATGCGCCTGGAAAACGAATGCCACCGGGAAAACAAGCAATCGCTGCGAGATAGGCCATGAAATAAAATAGCCTTTAAACATATCATTGAGAATAAATTTAAATTATTCTCTTAAAACAGTGTGTACAGGAGATAAACGTAATTGTTTAGTATATTATGTTTTTGATATAGAGTATTAATTCGAAAAACTGAAAACGTCACCAGACTCAATTTTTTTCGTAATCTCTACTTATATTTTTTGTTATGCTCCACCAATTAAAATTTATGAAACGTATCTAATTACATCTTAGTTACCTATCAAAGAACAATTTTACATATTCAGATATTTCTGTCTTTAGAGTCTAGATGGATGCATGTCGACAAATGCGATAAACACATGGTCCAAATCCGTTTTAAACATCTGATTGCTATTTATTGAAAAACTAGGAGTCTTATATAACAGTTGTGATCACTTCGTGGATCTAATCATTATATGCTTAGCTTTTTTCTGATTGTGAGATTTGCGCAACTAGAATTCGTTTCAGCTTTGAACTGCAGTGTCTCATAATATACACACACTTCGCAATCTTACTGAACAACTGAAACACATAAGACGCGTGACATTATCTGGCGTAATTGTAATTTCGTAGATAGTTTGGATTCAGTTAATTATAGATATGTTTTGTCCAGACAAAATTTTTCCTTTCAGTACTTAAGAAGCCTTTTATTCACCGTATTTATTTCGGTGAACTTCATATATCTTTTTCTTGTTGTACTTCAAGGAAATGCCCATGGTAATATTTATTGACTACTTTATAATGTTAACTTGTTTAGTGCTAGTGCTTGCTTATTTTGAAGGAGATAAGTTTTATAATATTTTAATCCATCTAGTGGAAATTTTAAAATGATTATCGCATAACCTATGTCCTTCCGTTGAGTATGTAGTGGTAATAAATGAAATAATCTTGTAAAATAAGTTGGCATTTCCGTGTTTACAGAACCACACATCAACTCCTCTCGATGACCTGGCCACCAGGGGAGGAAATCAGCAAGGCTGTTTAAAAGTGTTCATTCAGCGGGACTATAGCGAAGGGACTCTAGTTCGATTCCAGACTCGGTTTCCACCCGAACTGGAAGACAAGGTTGACAACAATTGCTAGTTATACTTTTAAAATAATGAATTTCAGTTTCTCGGATAGTGAGCTTACACACGGTAATGTATTAAAATTTAAAGAATTAATATTTCCGTTTCGCTTCAGAAATGCTTACAAGCTTTTCGTATAGTTGACAGTGTTGAGAATACAACTTTATATGATAGTTTCCGTTGCAATACCATATTATTTTTAAATGAATATCAAACCCATTTTGACATTAATTGGCGTGTAAAATAACCTCTATTCTTAGATATTCATTGAAATAGAGCTTAATATTTTCATTGCTAATGCTTATATAGTCTATATTTTGTCAAAACTACACAGCAATTATATCAACTTGAGTCTTTATCAAATAGAAGTCTTTTTGGCAATAATATAACTTCTTCAGTATAATAAAATTGCAAATTTCCTTTTTCCTTCCAGATTGAGCCACAACTTTTTGAACAAACAATCAACACTATGAACTCAATTTATGCTGAGGCAGAGAAAGCTGGCTGTAGCACTTATTGTGAAGGATGCATGGCTTGCCTCACTGCATATTTAATATACATATGTACAGAAACTCATTATGAGAAGGTTAGTAATGTAAAGCACGTGATGAGAAAATGTCCAAAGTTATTTAGAATACATGAGTATAGAATTTAACTTATACTTTACTCACAGTGCTTGAGGAAAGTGGCTAAGTATGTAGTGGAGCAGAACGAGCGGGTTTATGTGCCAAGAGGTCTTCTGATTACAGATCCATCAGAAAGAGGTTTAAGAGTGGTATCCTTTTCAAACCAACTACAAATTTGTCCCTGAGTTTGAGTTAAAAATTTGATCTTTGTCAATTTGAATTCCTTTTTTATAATTCCATTTTTTCAAGCATCTGAAAGAATTTTCCCAGTACTTCCTTAATCGTGATTTAGATTGAGATCTCCGTCCTGACTGAGCCAGCTGCAGCAACCCGCTCGTGACTCTCCCTCTCCCTGTCCACGGAAGAATTCTTCATGTGATGAATGTTTTGCATAAGAATGTGTGTTTGAGTGAGAATGCTTTTTTAAAAAAAATGAGGCCATCAACCATCCCCGAGGCACCGCACACCATGTATTGGTTGCCATGCAGTTGTGGTGGGCGGGGAAGATAGGAGTGGGCCATAATGCAACAGTTGTGCTGGATACCATTTTGATCCAATCAGGTGGAGTGGTGGCAAGGTATTTTTGTTGTAGCCCCAGAAGTGGCTAGTCAGTTTTGATCCATTAGCTCTCTGCAGGTATGGTTTTGGGATTCCTAAACTGGAGGAAAAGTTTCTTTCCACTCATTCAACTGTCATTTTGATTTGCTTCATTGATTTGACATTAAAAGTACTATAAACTTAAACCAATAAGTGATGAACATCTTCCTGTCATTTTCTTGTGATTAGCATCATTATTGTTTCATCTTAATTGCATGAATAAAAATTATAGCAGTGAGGCATATCTTCATTATAAAGAAATGAATATCTACTCTGTCCAATGTGCTCCCTGCCTGTGCATGCTTGTCATGCTTTTTCATGCCTGAAATTTTTCCTTTGTAATAAATAAATAGTCGTCAGAGGTTAAGTCTACCATAACAGTGATTACATACATTTTTAATCATATCATGTATTTGTTATTATTGAATATGGATTATGGCAAAGGTGTATAAGAGAAATGTTATGTGGTTATGTGCCTGAATTTGCGAGAATGTGTAGTGTAATTCTATCCCCACATATAACAAATTCTAGGCAAAATTAACCTAGCGAAATGAGTTGTTGCATTTAAATTATATAAAAAAACATTTCAAAACTGCTATTTATGAAATTTCTGCTGAACTTATTTAAATCATTTGATAGTATTGCAATGAAATGTTTTGTATTAAAGTTCATGTCAAAGTGATGAGTAATGTATTACTATTCTAGACTATTGAAACCTCTTCTGTAATTTCATCTTAATAACTCGATGCTTGTGACTGGGTTCCAACCTTTTTAATTTGTTACTTAAAATGATTTGTTAACTTAATCTTTGAAACTGGTTTATGTGCAAATAATTATTTACATTATAATTTAAATATTGTGTATGCTGATATAGTTAAAATATGAGGAAACTTGGTTTCACGCTGTTTTACTTTCATTTTGTATAATACTTGAAAATTTAACTTTATGTTAAAGCAAGATATAAAAAACACATATGAGAATGTAAGAGTTTAAAATAAATTATTTTAATTCATTTTGCTGTTTATTTCATTTAACAAAATATTTTTAACCAAACAATAAAGGATTTCAATGGCAGAAAATTTTATATTACATAATATAGTAAATATTTTCTTTTTCCTTAAAGTGGAGGTTTTAACAAAATGTAAATAATAATTACTATTATTGTCACCTTAAATGATCAAATATCAACTCAAAGAATAATTACCTATATCAAACTTGGTACAGTAGTAATTGCTGGGGCAGATGGCTTAAAGCAGCAAATGACTTTTGTCACAAGGTTTTAGTACATACATTGTTTTAAATAAATGGCAGAACATTTGTTTTTCTTTCATGTGTATAACTGGAAAGATTCATATGAAAGAGCTAAATTTCAATTAGAGGCCTTCCACTAATGTTGCATAATGCAAAAGGTGACCTAACATGCATACAAAATGTTATGAAGTTTCCTAATAAGATGTAACTTTGAAATGAAAAGCCATCAAAATATATTTGTCAAATATGTACTGCATAATGAATAACCGGCTTCAATTCATAAGAATTAATTTCCTGCAATTATTATAAGAATATTCAAGGAAATATTTAAAAAATATCTTGAAAATAAATTGCTCTAAGAACTTCTTTGAAGGTGGTTTCTTGTACAGTGCCATTTCAATAGCATTCCAATTAGAAGTACTGCTACTTTTGCTCAAGGGAAACAGAAAATATTAAAATCTGAGTTTTCTTTTAGTTGTAATATAAGTTGATTGAAAGGAAATAACGCTGAATTGTAATGACACAACTGAAGTGAACCACACTTTATGACAAATGATTGAGGTGATGGAGGTTTAGCCATGTTAGGGTTGCTGCCTAAAATGTGACATGCCATTTAGTTCTTAACTCACATAAGCATTATGTTTCTATCTGATAGATATGTATAAACCTCATTTATGACTTGCTTGAAAATTTTGTGGGGCAAAAGGTATGCATTAATTTTAAGGATACTTAAGTTAAAAAAATCTTTCACTGTATGAACTACAAAAAAGTTGCTACTTTATACAAAAATAACCAAGCTCTTTATAAACAATTGAGCAACAAAGTTATGATGAAATTACATTCACAAATGGGCATTTGTTTATAAAAATGCAGTTACATCATAGGAAGTAAAAATGGCAATTACAGTACCCATTGTTTAAGACAGTGGTGCACAACCTACAACGGGTTTTTATGCAGCCCACAAAGCCATGATGGAAAAGCAATCCGAAAAATTTAACATGCAAATTCGTACATTTTTATGAAAATTTCCATAATAAATCATAACATAGGAATGTTTACCATAAAATGACACCTTGGAATATATAGATAACTTCCAATTAAAACTCTAATCCAGCCCACTGAATAATTGGTAACTTCCAATGTGGCCCACTGAAGGATTCACAACCACTGATGTGACCTGCTATGTAGAAAAGGTTGGGCACCACCAGTTTAAGACACGATAAGCATTTTTTCAGTTTTAAAAACAATTTTAGGGCTAATGCAAAATTGTTTTTTTCTGGCTAATCATCTTTTTGGATTATTACAGCCCTAAGTCCATCCATACCAGATAAACACTGAAGGGAGGAGGGAAAGCCAGTGCCAGCATTAGCCTGATCTTCATGAAGAGCACCATATGGACCAACTGCTTAATGTCCCACCCAAAGGATGGAGCGCTGACTTGCACAGTCTCCTCAAATCACACACAATTAGGAGGCGGGATGATCCCAGGTTGAAAATTCCTGGGTTCCACCAGATTTGAACCCTGTACCACTGGGTGAAAGACCAACACACTAGCCACTCCACCCCCAGACTCAAAATATCTTAGCAGCAACAGTAAATCTTATATTTTAGCCATTCATACACTTACATAGACTTGGTAATGGTATATGAACCATTTTCAAAAGCAATATAAAATATCTTACATTTGTAACTTTTTTCTGAAAGGAAACCAACAGATTTGCTCACAGAATGAAATCCTGTCATTGATATAGAATGTAACCTTCCCAAAATGATTGAGGAGATAACCTGAAATAATGATGAAAATTTGGTTGTCCAAACCGAGTGTTGATTTAATCTCAGCATTTACATTTATTATCATATTTAACTATGTACATAAAGCAACAATTTTCTTTATTTTTATTCATTCATCACTATATGGCAGAAGAGTCCAATTACATACTTTGTATGATATTCAAGAGCAAAATAGTTATAGCAATAGAATAGGCTATTGTTAAAGAACCGAAAAAATCATTTTATCAAATTAAAAATCAATTTTTAAGCTGATTTGGATTTGATTAAACTTCCTTGGGCAAGTAACCTTTGATGTTTCTAACCCCCAAATATTGCACGTAGATTCTATCCAATTTTCAAATGCAAACAAAATATTGTAATGTTGATCAAATGAAGAAAAGTTCTATAAACAAATTCCTGCTCTAATTATGAAAGATAACCCATCTTAAACCTGCAAGGGGTTACATAAACTTTTGAAAGACTTCTTGAAATCAAACAATTTTGAACTGAATAAAAAAAGAAAATAATAAAGCTGGTATTCATAATAATTAGTTTTGAATAACAGCATAGCAAATAAATATCTAGCTACCAAGTTAATAGCAGTTCTTTGGCTAAAATAGTTTATGTAATTATGTACTCAAATATAATAACTCAAACATGAAGCATTTTATAACCTAGGATTATTTTAAAAATAAAACTACAAAAACGGTCAATATTATAAAATTCTTTATTACCACATATACAAATTACATTAAATTACAAAAAATTAAATTAAACGTCACTCATCTGTTTTTACACAACCATCAACCTCGGTGCAATGTTCATTGACATCAGTTCTTGGAAAAGAAGTTTTGCAGCATAAGGGAGTCGTACCTGAGAAATCTGAAATTTAATTAATGGGGAAAAATCAATTATTAATATTAATGCAGAAAACAGTAACAATTACAGATCCTCAAATTTCTTCATTTGTGTATGAATAAGTAAAATTTGCTAAATATGAGCAAGTAATTTATTTTCCTAATGAGTCACAGTGACAATACACTGAAGGATAGATAACCATACTACAACAAACTTTGTTAATTTGGTTTATTCAAACCATCTGATAGTTCCCACATCAATAGAATATGATTTTATGTGGTTTTTTAGAATGTTTATTTCAAAATAGGGTTAATTTTAAAATCGAATACAGTATTCAGTTCCATGGACTGCATAAACTGTAGTTTATTTTGAAAGTGATGTCTCATACTTAGAAATGAAAGTTTTCAAGTGATTTTGCAATGCTAGTGCTAATAATATATTGATTTTGCGTACTTTCATAATGGGAAAGGTGGACAAGTTGAGGCAGAAGCTATGACTTGATTTTTAAGTGCTCAAATGAATAGCGTCAGCATTTCCAAAAGTGGCATATTATAATAGTGTTATGTATGAATGGAGATATATCACCTGTTAATACCATAGCTGCTCATAAATAAGAATTCTCCAAAAGCCACAAAATGGTTGAAAAACCAAATGCACATCTTGACAACTCTAGAATTTAACACTAGTGAATTATCACCAATGATGACTGCCTTGATCTTAGCTATAACACAAGCTTGATTATTCTTTGAAATAACCATGGCTTCCAATAATTGGTGAGAAAGCATCCAACCAACTCTTTAAAATTTACCCACTACTGAAACTTGGCTATTTTATAAATTTCAACCAGATTCAGGGCGGTGCCGTGTATCATGGCCACCAATGTGTGTGCCCATTTTCGAATCATGACAACAGAGTGATAAAAAGGATGTTTTAGATATCTTCAATGTGGCAATGAAGTTGAAATTTCTGAAACTTAAACGTGAGCCAAATACATTTAAAATAATTTTTAAAAATCAAGGTGCTTAAAAAACACTATGTATTTAAACTGTACAAGATAACCCGCATTATCAGCAGTTAATTATTTAACTCTGGTTTTCTCTGTACACATCATACATACGAGGTCTGATCAAAAAGTAACCGGACTGATTCTTTTCCGCGATACAGAAAGGCACGTGGCGGTGTTGGTGGTCAACACGTGTTCCCAACACCGTTTTCTTCCCCCCTGTAATTTGGCATCGCGCATGTGCAGTTCAGTCTTTCACAGCCATCGATAGAGTGAAGCAGTGTTTTGTGTGTGTGTCGTATTCACGATGGCAGAAAAAAGTGAACAACGTGTGCGCATCAAATTTTGTCAGAAACTTGGTAAAACGCCAAAGGAGTGTTATGAGATGTTAAAAAAGGTTTATGGGGAGGGTTGTATGGACCGTACGCAGATTTATGAGTGGTTTCGCCGTTTCAAGGATGGCCGAACATCGATGGAAAGTGAAGAGCGTTCTGGACGGCCTTCAACAAGCAGGAACCTTGAAACAATCGAAAGAGTGAGGGAAACTGTGAAATCTGACCGTAGAATCACGATAAGAGAGCTGTCTGATGAATTTGGCATTTCATTTGGGTCGTGTCAGGCAATTTTGACTGAAGATTTGGGCTTGAGGCGCATGTCAGCAAAGTCGCTGACTGACGAACAGAGGAAGAACTGACTTGGTTCAGTGCGCAGAAGAAGATGAAATTTTTTTAAAAAACACCATAACTGGTAATGAAACATGGATGTACGGGTACGACCTCGAAACAAAAGTGCAGTCATCACAGTGGAAATCTCCTTCTTCACCCCGTCCCACGAAAGCTCGTCAAGTTTGAAGCAGAACGAAAGTGATGCTCAGTTTTTTTATGAAAACGGAATCGTACACCATGAGTATGCCCCACAGGGTCAGACAGTCAATAAACAGTATTACTTGGAAGTGCTGAGGCATCTTCGTGACGCTGCGTGCTGCAAACGACCGGAGAAGTGACAGTCTGCTGACTGGCAACTTTACCATGACAATGCACCAGCGCACTCCTCACAGCTTGTGCAACAGTTCCTCGCCCAACACAAGATCCCCCAGGTACAGCAGCCTCCGTACTCGCCAGGCCTCGCTCCATGTGACTTTTTTGGTTCCCCAAAATTAAAATGGCACTCAAAGGCAAAAGATTTGAAGACGTGAAGACAATAAAAACGAACGCGACGGCGCAACTGATGGCCATTACAAAAGAAGACTTCAAAAAATGTTTCCAGCTGTGGAAGCATTGCTGGAATAAGTGTATAGAGTCAGGAGGAGCTTCCTTCGAAGGAGATTAGTTCCCCCCCACCGTAAGTTCACTATATTTTTTTCTCTGGCCTCAGTCCAGATACTTTTTGATCAGACCTCGTATGCCCCAGATCAGACTGGACATGCATTGAAAGGTGATGGCAGCAAAACCATGACTGACCATGTTATTAGCTTTTAACACAAATGGAAGAGAAAAATTAAAATTTCCCATTCTTGGCAAGCCCAAAAAACCTTATGTTTTAAAGCAGTGGTTCCAAACCTTGGGTCACAAAAGGCCCTCCACTGGAATCCACCACTGAATGCAAACATAAGTTTCACCTATTATAATAATACAGTTTCCTGCCCAGGATAAAAAGTGTATGCTTGTGCCTCCTGCTGGACAACACTGAACTAATTCATACAATGCATTTGTTGAAAGCAAAAATATATATACCTGCCACCTCCTGGTAAATATCTGAACTAGTTATTGTTTTGTGTTATGCAATTTGCAGATCTAAGTTCCTAAGTTATGTGCTTTTCATGTTTACTTTTTAATATGACAACAGAATTAAGATATTTGAATGCAGATTCGGGTTGCAAGAAACAGATAAGTAAAAGCTCTTGTGATCTGCCTGTTTGATGCACCTCTTAACTTTACACCAACAAACCATGACTTACCTGAGTCTTATTTTTGCAGCCTTTGCACTCAAAAGTATTATTCCTCAAATTTGCTATGGCAATTAGACCACAGAAGTTGCACACATGGATTCGGTAAGGATCAGATACTTCGAAAAGACGCTCACGGAGAAATTGAGCAGCTCCATGAGCAATTTGGCAATCTCGCTCCATTTCACCAAAACGAAGGCCACCGTCCCTAAGCAATTCACACAATCACAGAAATTTGTCAGAAATGGTAAGGGTCATGATACACGCAGAAAAAGACATGACAAATCAATTTGATAAGCTTTCAGTTTGAATCAACTGGACTCAAATGCAACTCAATAATCATAATCACTCAATACCATGTCCAATAAATAAGCTTCAAGCAGTGAAATACTATGAAAATCTTCTTTCATGAAGCACCCCCTAGTTACGTACTGCTACATAAATATGAAATTCACTCAATTTTGCAAAGCAGGTTTCCACTAAATTAAACCTAAGTTTTCAATCCCATTTATCTAAATATATTATGCAATGTGACATTTTAGATGAATGAATAACCTTTACATTTACTTGAATTATAAGGCATGGAAGATTTAAAATGAAAACCTGCATGAAAGATTGTCTTTATGGTGAATTTCAATAAATTTAATGCTATACAAATTCTGGTAGAACATGAAATTGAGGCAATTTTAAATTGATATATTAAAAGTATGCCTTTATTTATACAGCCTCAATTCAATGCTGAATCCAGAAATATTATGAAAAAGTATATTAAAAACCACTGTAGAATAATTAACAATAATTTGACAACTAAAAATTTACCTGGCCCTTCCTTCCATGGGCTGTCGAACCAAGATTTGCACTGGACCTCGAGCACGGCTATGAATTTTGTCATCCACCATATGCTTAAGACGCTGGTAATAAGTTGGGCCCAAAAATATTTGAGCATTGATTTTTCGTCCAGTGTGACCATTATACATCACTTCATTCCCACGTAACTGATAGCCATACTCTTGTAGCAAAGAGGAAATTTTCTGCACATTTACAGCATCGTTGAAGGGAGTAGCGTCACCTATTTCACCCTTATTAGCAGAAACCTAAAAATGGATGATAAAATTAATTTTATACAATATGCCAACTGCAAATCAAATGAATAAATTCCTAAATTAAGCTCTTTTTGTATGAGCTTCTGCACTACTAATTTGATTGCATAGGCATCAATGACATGCTGAAGATGACTGTGATTACATATAGCTTTCTTCCACAAAGAAAACAATTTATGATTTTTACACCAATATCAGAATTATTCATATCCATTAAAATTGAAATTGTTTGATTTTAACAGTAAACATTTCAGATGTTTACAACCACTGCTTCTATATTTTTATTAAAAAAAGACCTTTTTAAGTGTTTATTAAGCTATACATTTAGGTAATTTATAGCACAGTTCATACTAAATGATATTAAATTTTTTTTAAACTCTTTCTTTGAAATCAATTATTACAGTAAGTTCACTTATATGATAATAAATATGCATCCTAAATTTCAGAGTGAAACTTTAACAGATCAGGACCTAATTAAATATTTTTGTTACAACAACATACCTCCATTTTCACAGCAGATTGAACTACACTCTCATAAATTATAATTTCGTATTATCCAGAATTGAAGTTTGTTCCAACAAGGTTAAACCATAATTAGTAACTAATACATTTTCTTTCATTTCACACATACCAAAGTTCAATCAAATTATCAAAATGAAAAATAATCCAATAATTCTGTAAATTGATTAACAAAGCATCGGCTCAAATAACAAATAATACTTACTTTTCCTTGCAAACACTCGATTAAATGACCAATTGTCATACGAGAAGGGATAGCATGAGGGTTTATGATGATATCAGGTGTTAGCCCTTCACAGGTAAATGGCATATCCTGAAAGAAAATAAGGGAATTGGTGAAATTAAACACAGCAATTACCAAAGCATAAATTAATCCAGAGTATTTAACTTTGGGTAAGAAAGAAATAAACCCAAAAATGAATGATTATGATAAATTGTCAACAAAGATACAGCCAACCAATTAACTCAGGATAATACAGCAGACATTTCTTAAAACAAGGATACAAAACATATTTAATAAAACCCCTTGCAAGGATACGGTGTAAAACAAACCAAGAACTTTTTATAAAAATAATATACACTTCCATCCCTTCCAATGCAGTTTCCTTTTTACATAGCCGACTAGTTTGTGACCATACCTATCCATTGGGGGTGTTTGGCAAACAACACCATCCGAAATGCCAATTATCATGCTATGATGCCATGTTGATGGTTTATAATGATTCTGGATGGCACTCAAACAAGTTACTGTATAATTTCTCTTTGTGAATGTGTTAAATCACAAAATATCTTTGTAATCTTAGATCCTAAAAGATTGATTTCAAGTGATACTGAATGTAAAGCAAAGAAATTAAGAACTGCTATAGCTTTGGCTCAGAAAATTGAAGTTTTAGATAAAATAGACAGGGAATCAAATTTTACATCTTTGCATCAATTGGAAATAGATAGTCAAATTAATCTATAAAAGTGCAGAATATATTGCAGCAAGTGTGTATCATACATATCAACTGAAAGAGAAGGATCATATATATCTTAATGAGATTTAATAATGGAAGTTATGGAGAAAGACTGAACCCATGGATTTTAAAATAGGTATCAGAAAAACATGCCTCTCAGTGTTGGGATCATTCGTAGCAATGCAGTAAATTTGTACAATCATATTAGTGGTGATGAATCTTCTTCAACTTTCAAGTGGAGTATGGAATTGGCTAGATAAATTCAAGATGCAATTCAACTTGACAAATGTTAAACTAGCCAGAGAGGCTGCATCTGAAGATACTGAGACTGCAAATATATATCTTATGGAGTTTAAGAAAATAATTGAAGATGGATGTTACAAACCAGAGCATGTTTTCCATATCAATGAGACAAGCCTTTTCTGAAAGATTATGCCCAACAGAATCAACATCTCTAAAGAAGAAAAAATAAAATAATAAAACTTTTTTAAAATAACTTTTATATTTTGCACTAAAAAGTAAAAAAAATAAATTTTGATTTACTAAATATTTTGATTTACCAAAAATTTTAATTTACTATACTTGATTTCGAACCTTTGTAAAAGTTATATGGTGTTTTAAAAGTGTAAAAAGGTTAAAAATCATATAACTTTTAAAAAGGTTCTAAATCAAGTCTAGTAAATTACAATTTTTAGTAAATCAAAATATGTATGTACATAGTAAATCAAAATTTATTTTTTACTTTTTAGTGCAAAATATGTTATTTTTAAAAAGTTTTTTATTATTGTTTTATTTTTAGTCTCAATAAATAAAGTTTTTCTTAAACAATTAATAATGTAGTAAATTTATTATTCTTAAACTGTTTAACTTCTTTTCCATTTTTACGTGTTTTAATAATCACATTTAATATATATCATCTAAAGTTACATATTAATAAAATAGTAAACTCTTCAAACGTACACACATCAACAGTCTATAAAAAACAACTATTTAATTTAAACAACTTTTAGGAAGTAATGTAAATACGAAGTATTTTTTAAAAATATTTACAAAAACATTCATTACTTAACACCTTTTACTGCAAATTTTGAAAATTCTTTTATGAAATAATAAGAAAACCATATTTTACTCTCCTTTGCCCTTATACGATCTGTAAAGTATCGATTAATAAATTTAGTCAGGTAGAAGACAACATTTGCAACAAATAAGTCTGCAAGAGCATATAATTATGACTTAAATCCGAAAAGGTCCCGCCCATGTTATCCAAAAGGGGGAATTAAACATCCCTGGAATGGAACTCAGATTGTTATCCTGCACAGTGTTTACACACAGGATTCTTTATGTGGGTCTCTCTCTAAAATTGAGAGAATGGCTAAAATACATGTAGCAATTCTAGAGTTATTTGATGATTTTATGAGGCCTGATACAAACAGACACATATATATATGTATATGTGTGTGTATATATATATGTATATATGTGTGTGTGTGTGTGTATATATATATATGGAAAGCCTGAGTGGCTGCCAAATTTTTGGCGAATGACTGAGAAATTTCTTTCCTCAAGAAGCAAAAATATATGCATCTTAAGGAAAATAAATTTTCCTTTAACCCATTTCCACCCAACATTGCGAAAATGCAACATTAAGTTTAACAATTTTTGCTGTTGTTATTTATGAATTATTGCTAATTTCTATATGTTCTTTATTGCCATTCATTATTTTTTAAATGAGCATTGGATCATATTTTCTATTTTAAATATTTTTTAAATATACCCTTCTACGTAGGCATTTTTCTAAGCTAATTTCATAAATATTTTAAATATTTAAAAACTGTGTAATATGTGCATCTCTCAAATGTGAATATCAGTATATATTGTCTTCTTATTAGTGCAAAAGTTTAACATTAAAAAAATGTCTAAATATTATTTATTGTTTACAGAAATGAATGTTGCATTTCTGTAGTTTCTTACCAGATATCTCTGGGAACAAATATTTATGTGCATGCTGTTTCACTAACGTGGTGGAATTGTGTGCATTTGCACTTACATTTTATAAGATTGTACTTGTACCACTACTCATGTGTCTTCCTTCATATCAATGTCACATTGTATCAAACAATACCAGGCGCAGATATTTCTCGCTTGTTTTGAAAGCACCAACCTATTCATTTCATTCTCATCAGCTGAAATTCTAGCCGTGTATTGCTTGGACGACCAGCAGGTTTGGAATTTACAAAATTTGACCACGTTCAAGGTAAGTCTTCACTAAGCCTCTGTGATCGTGAATAATGATGTTATAATTATATATTTTTCATCATAAACAAGATTCATGTTCTTTTCAGATGAGTTTTGTCAGGAAATTCACCATAGCGGACGAAATTGTTTCAGTTCTTGAGGAGCTAAGCTCAGAGCCATTTGAAGAAGGCAACATTCCAGACGTTGTGGTTATTCCACCAGAAGTAGATTCTCTCACTGATGAAGAAGATATCGATGAAAACGAAATCATTTTAAATGAGGGTGCAGGAGAGCTCCCGAGTGACGTTGTGGGAACACTTGTATTACATCAAGACGCACAACAACCAGGCAACGAAGCTCAATCATCTGCAACAACAAGGAATCAGATGTACATGCCATGAAGAAAAAGGCTCCAAAATGGGTGAAAGGTGTGCCAAGGTATGACTCTCATCTTATGTGCACTGAGAAGAAATCTCAAGAGCTGATAAAAAATAGGTATGACAGCTTGACACCTGTTGACTCATTTGAATAATTTTTTGATGATGACTTCATGGACATGATTGTTTCTTTTTCATTGAAATATGCTAGATACCACGTTATCCATTACTCGCTGTGTTCTGCGGAAATTTTTTGGTGTTCTCATTTTGACTGGGTATCATACAATTTCTCAAACTAGGTTTTATTAGAGCAAGGATCCTGATAAGGAGGTCAGAATTGTACGGGAGGGCGTCTCGTAATAGATTTGAAGAAATCAAAAAGTACCTACATCTTTCTGACAATGATTCTCTTGATAAAAATGATAAGTTCACAAATCTAAGGCCGTTCTTTGACAAAATAAATATAAATTTTATGTTATTCGGTATATTTTCCCACAGGCTCTCAATAGACGAACAAATGGTTCCCTATTTCGGGCGTCATTCACACAAAATGTTTATTCACAGGAAGCCAATTCGATTTGGATTGAAGCAATGGTGTTTGGATTCTTCCTGTGGGTAAGTGTACCAATTTCGTCAGTATTCCGGTGCGGTTTCCAAGACAAAAGAAGACCTGAATCTTGGTGAACATGTAGTTATGACTACTAAATGCAGAGTGCCTATACATACACACTGTTTTGAAAATTTCTATAAAAAATACACCACAATAAAACAACTTATTTTCAAAGTTTATATTATTTGTTTAACATCTAGAAAATTAAAATTGCAATTTTGTTAACTAACTTTTTAATAATATGACTTAAAATGGAAATATATGAAAATTTGCAAAAATTGTGTACTTTTACTGTCATTACATATTACAGTATATTACATTTGCAGATAAACCCTTTAAATGCATATCTGACGAGATTCTCGACATTTCTATCAAGTTATTTCCTGTCTACTTGATGCCATGTATATCCCTTCCTTCTTCCTTTCAGTCTGTCTTTCAATCTTTCCTACAATTAACATTTTTAGCAGTAGAAGTTCTTCTACATGTCTCCTCATAAAATGCCCAAAGTATCTCATTTTCCTTTATGCAAAAATCCTTAGCAGTTTCCCCCATTCAATTTCATTCTTTTTAGCTCATAGGTTATTTTATCTTTCCTCAATATTCTATTTATTTTTTTGTAACACCAATATTCAAATGCTCCACTTTTATTTTCTAAATATTTCTAACTCTCACAACCCTATTGAGAAGATGACCATATGATTTATAAGTGTTTCAAGGCTGTAGAATTTCTGAAAGAGTTGGTTGTCTTAGTTTCAAAAGAGCTATATATGAGGCTGTAACTCCATACCATCTGGTCTACATGAACATAACAATGTACGAGTTTATGATCACAGACTTCTTGAAGTGATTGGCTTCAACTGCATCACTTGTCTCAGTCCCTGTTGTTGGCTCTTCAAGTCAAAATTGAATTTGTTATATTTACTTTAATAAAAATGTTCTTTCTTCCAAAGTTTTACTGTCTGTAATGCTTTAAATACCATATGAAATATGTAGATCAGGGATGGCAAATGATTTTTGTCTCGCATGCCAGGAAAGTAATGTGAATCATCCCAATTTTTTTTTTCGCGTGCCTTCTCTAAAAAATTTCATATTTGTACAGAAAACACATGCTTACATGTGCCATCCACATATTTGCCATCCCTGATGTAGATCATTATTGAATTGATTAATGAGTTCAGAATTAAAATGTAGGTCTTTGGTAATAAGATCATGTCCTATTTCCCTGTTATGGTGTGTTCTCTAATACTAGACTTCAGATTTGCTATGAACTCCTGGAATAGATTTCTTAAAAAATGTAGAGAAAATGCAGAGTTTATATCAAATTTCTAATACCAAAAGTACATATCTATTATATTAATTTTGTTGTTCATGTGTGCATGGGTCCACAAGTAATAACCATTGAAACAAAAATAACCTGTAAAAATCGAATTTTCAATGTGCAGGCTTTCATTCTTTTTAGATGAAAATTAGAAAAAATTAAACTCTGATCTTCGGATCTAAACCATTTTGAAGAAAAAATTTTAGTATCTTATTCTGCTCATCTTTTTTCATCTACAGTTTGAAAATACTAATGTAAAACGTCTAAATCACACAGTTTGGAGAAATCTTGCCATTTTAACAGGATGTTGCCTTGCCTATCAATTACATTGTTAGACATCGAAATCCTATTGTTATTTCAATCCTTATGGGTATAAGCGTGCTTTGAATGCTTTTAATATGAGAGATAGAGGGGGTGAGACGGAAGGAGGGAGGAAGAGGGAGGTAGAGGAAGGAAGAGGGAGGTAGCGGGAGAAAGAGGGAGGTAGCGGGAGAAAGAGGGAGGGAGGGCTAGGGAGGGAGGAAGAGAGGCAACTATTTTAAGTTTAACTAAAGATAGCCCATCATATTGATGGGTTTTTATACTAGTTTAGAGAGAAATAATGTTGCAGTTATGAGTATTTTCAATAACTGGATGAATATCTAAATAATAATACAATAGATGAGGTAAATTTGTCATAAATCTAAATAAATAAAATTAAATAAGGGAGATTTAAATAAAAAACCAACCTCCTGCCGATACTGGATACCACAAGTTCCCTTCTGCCCATGCCGAGAAGCAAACTTATCTCCAATTTGAGGTATTCTCACAGATCGTACACGGATCTTACAAAATTTGTATCCCTCAGAATTCAAAGTAATCATGACCTGATCAACAATACCCGTTTCACTGTTCCTCAAGAAAGTGCTAGCATCTCGTTTGGTGAAGCGTTTTGTTGTTCCTTCAAGCTGTAAGTAAACAAAATATTTTATTATGCTTGTGCAATAATGTAAATGAAGTCGCAATGAGGAATCAAAAAACTTACCTCATCATCATTTTCAGGAAGTGTAATAGTTTTTCCTATAACAACATCGTCACCAGACACACGCACACCTGGAGCTATAATACCATCATCATCCAATTTGTCATAAATTGCATTGCGCATTCCTTGACAAGTTGCTCTAGTTGGCTTTTCAAACTGTTCTTCCTGATCACCAACTCGTTTGGACTCTTGGTCTTTGTATGACCGGTAGAAAACGGATCTAGTAATAATAAACAGGTTTTTAGCATACATACACAAATACATATACAAATCTATTTAAGTCAATTAAACTATGCTAATTGCATATTTGAGTGATATAATAAAATATTTCAATTAAAACAATGGCAATATTTAAACAGTTACACAAAAATGGAAATGCAGTATACCTAAAAAATCCACGTTCCACGGCCGATGCATTCATAATAACACTATCTTCTTGGTTGTAACCAGTGTAGCATGCAATTGCCACCACGGAATTGATACCAGCGGGCAACTCACGGAAACGAAGATACTCCATGGACCGTGTGGTTACAAGAGGTTTATGAGGATAATAAAGGACATGAGCAAGTGTGTCCATTCTGACATGGAAATTAGTGATGTAAACTCCCATAGCTTGTTTACCCATAGCACTCTGCGAATACAGTATGACATGAGACACTTTTAGAAATTTGCTCTTTTAAAAAAATACAGTAATACTCAATGCCTATCTTTTTAGGAACAATCAAAATGCCATTGATAATAAAATTTCAGTATGAGTTTTTCATTCATAAGGCTAGAAAAGCATCTTAAGAGCAGGCAACAACTGAAAAATTAGCTAATTACACTCACAAAATTCAAATAAAAGTTGCTGCAATAAATACAAAGTTAATATTAAACTTTTTGTAAATTGGTGAAGCACAACACTGGACATACCTGGTAAGTGTTCCTAGGGCTCTGGTTATGATCAGGGAATGGAATGATGGAAGCACATACTCCTAGGATCATAGCTGGATGAATTTCACAATGTGTGTATGTGGTACAGTATGCATATTCCTTTTCTTGGCGTAAATCTTCAGGTGACATAGCAATCATCACAGTCTCCTCTTCTAATGTGTCAATGTACTCCACTACACCACTTGCTACTAACACTTGCCACCTAGAATTCAGTTCCTTTGCTAAGTTAACTTATACCATAAAAGTCAGTATGCACTACCAAGCGATAGCCATAAAACTATTTAATAGACTTGGTTTCAAGAGACTATTACATTTTAGTTCATTGAGCAAATAAATAAAGGGCAAATAGTAACATTATCAAACTATGAGAATCCCACAGAGAGAAAACAATCTTCATAAAGGTATGGATTATTCCATGATACCATATTTATCTGAATATAAGATGAGGTTTTTTTCCAATTTTAGCACCTGAAAAATCTTGAGTCTTATATTCATGTAGTATGGAATAACTTTGCGTAAATCAATCGTATGTCGTAAAAGTGGATGACAATCATTTTGATGCCTACTGATGGTGCATGAATATTGACGCTGGGTTTCTATAATGGTTTACTTAACAAATAACAAAAACAATGATAACAGGAACATGAGAAAGAAACGCAGGGTATGCTAGAAAGCTCGTGCTCGCACATGGATGACTTGGCGTCACTGGTTCCCTTCCGCACTGCTGGGAACCAGGTGCCACAGCAGGAAAACAATCTCTGCATGCAGTCACTCGGTGACTTAGGTATGCGCCGAGAAACAATCTCGTCGCACCGGCAATTTTAACAATTGTAATTACAACGTGAATGCAAAAATTGTAATGATTGGATATAATCAGATAGTGAATTTATCAAAATTACTGGTTTAAATATTTTTTCTTAAATACCGAGTTTAAAAAATGGAGGTAGTCTTATATTTGGGTAAATATGATAAGTTAAAATAAATTGCACAGAGTACCTATGTTGCTTTGTAAAAAAAGTCAAAAAATATTCATGCATACCTGAAATTTATGTATCAAGTGCCCACAAAATATTACTTCATTTGATATAAATAAATTCTAATTAAAGCATTTCAGACATCTGAGATATCAAAGCGAGTGAATTGATGGGAATGAAATTGATGTTTCATTGTGACCATTGTTCTCACCCATAATTGTTGTATTCTCTCTCTTTCAACATCTCTATATGCCTCTTCTTAAGCAAAAGGGTTCCATTCTCAACAATCAGCAAGGGTCGACAGATGCGGCCAGCATCTGTGTAAATACGAATCTCACGATCTCGAATGTCTCGAATCATTGACACTTCTGACACGATGATGTCCATTTGACGACGCAACTTCCTCAATGTGGCCATGAGTTGCTCTGGGTCACGATGGATGCCCACCCAACAGCCATTCACAAAAATCTTTGTTGCATCAGCAATAGCTGAGGGGGCAATTTCCTCCAAGTTTTCCATGCTCCATTCCTCCAAGAACTCTAGGATTGGAGATGGCTGAGATCCAACAGATATGTAAGCCATTAAGGCTAGATTTTTCACCAAACCTACAGCAGCTCCTTCAGGGGTCTCTGCAGGGCATATCATCCCCCAAAGTGTGTTATGCAGCTGTCGAGGCTTGGCAAGCTTACCATCTCGACCAATTGGAGAGTTGACTCTCCTTAGATGGGATAAGGTCGATGCAAACGTGAGTCGGTTCAACACCTGTTATATATGGAAAATAATAAAATTCAATCTGATTACAATACAAACCAACCATATACAATAAAAGGCAAAAAATTCTCTATCTAAACAAACTATTTCAAGACAACTGATGAAGGCAATACTTTAACAAGTTTTTTTTAAATATTGCAATGTGATTTTTTTAGCTATAAAAACAAACAAAAAAATGTTACTTGAGATACACCAGCTCTTGCTTGATGGGCTTTCTTCTGATCACCCCAGTTTCCAGTAGCAAGTGAGTACCTAAGGCCATCGGTAATAATCTTTGTTTTGATTGCCAACTCCAGGTTGAAATCCTTTCCTCTGTCAATGAACTTCTGTGCATACATTCGTACTTCTTTCATCAAGTTTTTGAACAGTCTGAAATTAATAAGAAGCAAGTCAGATTCTCTCTCCCTCTCTCAAACTTTTCCATCAAAATAATACAAAATACTACAATGTAAGTTTGTCAGCTTGAACGTTGGCTATAATTTTTTTAATAAAAAATCTGTAAAGCATAAAAATAGAGGATATGAGATCTTAACTTCGTAAATGATAAATTTAACAACAGATATACAATAAAACTAAGAATTAATATTCTTCTGAGAAAAGAAAATAGTAAAAAATGGCAGAAATGAGTAATTTCATCAATTGGGGCATATATGGGGCTTTGTCAGGCCAAGTTTACTATTTTGACAAATCCTTATGTTCTGATGCTTTGGCTAATTTATTGTCAATGTAGTTTTAGTGAGCACAAACACAATACTTCTTCACATCATGGAAATAAATTAGATTTCTCCAAAACATCAGATTATATCTAACAAAATACTCTGCAATGCATAAAAATAGATGGAATACCAACACTATTTGTATAACAAATCTTTCTCTAGCAGCATTTCTTTATGACCCAAAGTCTTTCTTGCATTAACAAGAGTTCAAAAAATTTTAAGATGTACAATTATTTGGAAGTCATACAGGGAAATTTTTCACAAAAATTGCAGACAACATTGAATGACTTTTCATTCCAAAGGAAAACTTACCCTCTGAACAGAAAAGCTAATAATGGACCGGCTAAATCCAAACGCTTGTTTCCATAGTGATCTCTGTCATCTAATTCCCTTCGACCCAGCGCTGCCAGAAGAAGACGATGTACCATATAGCTATGATTAAATAAAAGTAAAATATGCAAATTAATGAGATATAAATATATACTCGAAGCATGTGATCTAAAGTCAAAACTGGTAAAGTATCATATAAATAATTTATCCCTACCCCAAGAAATAAGCTTTCTTAGTCTCACAGAAGTCAGAAACACCAACATGAGGAAGCATCTCCTTCTGCAAAATTTCTCTAGCATATTTTACTCTCTTCTCTTTGGTCACACCAGGTCGAGCACCTCTGGCACCAATAAAATTGAGAGCCACATTCTGTTCTTGGATAACAAAAGCTTCATCTAATGAAGGTTTAACCTAAAATGAATGGTAGCAATGAAAAGCTATGAAAAATAAAATACAAAAAATGGTATACTTTAAATATTTAAAAAAATAAGCTGCTTCTATTTAATAGCAAGTACACCACTCCTGTGGTTTACCTGACTTCAGCTTACACGATTCCACTTTACGTGCTGTTTTACATTAGGACAATGATTGGAGTTTGTGCGACTCATTTCGGTTTACAAAATATTAGTGATCCCTTACAAGATGGTATCAAAAACATCAAAATTAAGTGCAGGATATAATAGTGAATTTAAAAAAGAGGAATGTGATTACTTTGGAAGTTAAATTAGATATAATTCAATGATCGGAAAGTGATGAAAGTCCTAGCTACATCGGTCATGCATTAGGCCTTAGCGAATCCATGGTATGGACAATTTTAAAAAACAAAGTTGAACTAAAGAAAGTGTCTAAGTCTGAAGCAATTGGTGCTTCGGTAAGTGGTCCTCAAACTTATAGTAGCAGTCATAGAAGTGAGCATATGATTCATATGGAACATTTACTTCTCTCTTAGTGCAATGAACATACATGAGGTAGAGATCATATTGGTGTTACTGCTTCAGTTATTAGAGAAAAAAAGTCTTGATGATTTGAAAAATTGCAAACAAAGTATCCTGTCAACTTGTCAGATAAGGGTTTCTATGCAAGCAAAGGCTGACTTTACAAATTCCTAGAAAGAAATAGGTTGCATTGTGTTAAGAAGAAAGGTAAGGCAGCTAGTGCTTATGTCGAGGCAGCTGAAATCTTCCCTGCACAATTGGAGGAAATCATTAATGAGGGGGTTACAGTGCTCAACAAGGGTAAAAAGTGGACAGACTGGGTTATTTTGGAAGAGAATGCCTGATAGGACCTATATCTTAAAGGAAGACAAATCTGCTCCAGGAGTCAAGGCTTCAAAGGACAGACACTGTTGATTGGGGCTAATGCTACTGGGGATCACAGGTTGAAGCCCTTATTAATTTATCATGTAGAAAATCCAAGGGCATTAAAGGAGCATTCAAAGTGTCTCTTACTTGTAATTTGGAAGACAAATCAGAAGGCAAGTGTCACCTAAAATCTCTTTAACCCTTAAGAGGTCACATGGATTTTGTAACGTAAGAGGTCACATGCGGTCATTTGGACCACGTTGGAAAATCAGACAAAATATCCAACTTACCGATTGTTTTTTATTATTTTTCATTTTGAAAAACAGTTCGCTCATACCATATTAAAAAAATTAATATAATTACATTTATAGTCGCTTCACGATCTGAAGGCTCTTGGCCTACTTAGAGCAGGTAGCCAATCACGAACGTTTCCCCTTCCATCGCCCCTCTCAACTTTCGTGCGGGAGAGCAGATATCGGTGCGCGTTGCCAGCTCTTGCGGATTTTCGCCTTCGGCTGATATACTACGCAATTTCTAATGGCAACGCATCCCGATGTGATCTCTTCGAGAGCAGGAGTGAGACTGGTTTCCTCCCCACTACCTTCCCAAACAAACCGTCTCCTATTGGCTGCTGCTAACTGGCATATGCCCCGTTTTCAAGGCCAAGAGACTTTAGATGTTGGAGCGTGTGCTATGGTCACTTTCCTCTAAATAGTCCTCTCCTTCATCGGAATCATCCAGTCCAGCTATTCCTTCTTCTTCTTCTATTACAATATCCTAAAAAAGCCTGATACATTTCCCTTTTCTCACGTCAATTTAACTCATGACGAGGAGTAATAGATGTAATTTGGATGAAACGAAAGTCCTTTATTGAAAATAATTATTGTGGCAAATAAATGTTGAAAACTGTGATAAAAGTGTAAGCAGCAGACTTGAACAATGACACTTGAAAAGGAAAGCGTTGTAGCAAATATCGTTTCTCAATTATGTACCCAGGCCAACTGTCTCTCAGGAAAAACCCACAGTCGATGGTTTCGTTGAGGGATGATACAATTTTTAGTGAAGGTATGATAAGTAAACACTTCATATGAAGTCATAGCAAAAGCATTCGGTCCTTTATGCTGTGCGCGACTAGCGCAGTAGGAAAATCCCTATAAAAACAAGAAAAGCTGGCATAAAGAGTCCTTAGGCCCATAAGTCAATAGATAGTGAATTAGAGGAAAGGTACTGATTGTGAGAAGGCCTGGGATGAAAGTTCAATATAATGTTATAAAATGAAAAATACGAAAATGGTGCGGTCTAAAAGACCGTGCGTGGCCTCTCAAGGTTTAACAGCAAAAAATAGTACTTTCGTACATAATGCGTTCCTGAAAACGTGTCCGAAAGTCCAATGTACAAAAGTCGAAGAGGGATTTACATGTTATAGAGGGGTTCCGTTCCCAGAGAGCCAAAAAATATTATAAAATCTCTAATCATGGTATAAATGTTTAGTTTTTTTGTGCAGGGGCCTTTTAGACACAATCGTCGATTTTATAATATAGAGAGATATAGCAAAATGCAATAAAATATTTAAATAATTGCACAAATAAACACTGCCGTACGGACAAAGATGGCGATGTGGTGGAAACTGGTGGCTGGCAACCAGCACCACTCAAAATATTCATTCGTCATTTAGCTGACGGGCAAGTCTGATTGGCGCACAAAAGGCGGTTCAGGGGTGTCAATCTATGTTATCTTGGGTTCTTGTTCCCTTGTATTATCCTAAGGTTATCACACACATAGTGTAATTGATTATTATCTTTTTATAATTTATCGTTATTTGTTTATCATTCTTTTTTCTCAAGAAATTTTTATTACTGTAAGAGTTACATTTATTCGTACTGTTTGTAACACAGTGCTTCCATCCTTACCATAATCTAGTCGTTGACTATAGTTATTATGTCTTGGTATTAAGTTCCCTTTTTCTTGTTTATGTCTATTTATTTTTTGTATTTTTGGTGAAATTATCTTTGTTTATGGCAGTGTCTTTTCTGGCAGAGGTGGAAGACCAGCTGTTGCTGAACCCAATACCGTTTTACAGGCTGAGTTGGATAAGAAATTACTTTGTGATTAATGAAACTTATTCTGTGATTTGTGACTACAGTATGCTTACCGGCTGTAAATAAATATTATTATTAATGTGTGAGTTGTACGAATATCGAATGCAAGAAAGTCGAGGGCCGCCTAAAGTGCACATAGGAAATCACTCTTTTTTCATTAAAGCATTTGCTATTTTCATAGTTTTTTGTAATATCGCCTAAACTTGGTCCCAAAGAGAGTGATGAATAGCTGGATATACACTAGCAGATTTATCGGCCGATAAATTGGACCGATCCATCGACAGATTTTTTTGACGATGAATCGTACAGAAAAATCTTTCGTAGCACACTAACTAGAAATTCGAAGACAAAGATTTTTCGGCCAATAAGCTTATCTTAACAATAATTTGACATGTGTGTGCTATTTTAACAGATGTATCGGCCAGTTTTGAGAGATAAATTGCTCATCGCTGATCTTTCGCCATTTCGAAAGATGAGAGTTTTATCGAGCAAACAGCCGTGTGCCCATTTGGAAGTTGTGAATTGAGGTGTGCTAATAAAATTAACGGAGTGGAAAAAGCTATTGTCTGTATTGCGATGATGGGACATGCGTTGATCAAAAGAAGGAGGAGAGCCAAAAGCAGAGAAAAATGGATCAGAACATGGCTGGCTAAAAAAGACCTGAATCATATGATGTTGTTGAAACATCTACAGGAACATGACCCCGACGATTTCAAAAACTACTTGCGTATGGATGAAGCACCGTTCAGCTACTTATTATCCTTAGTGAAGGACAAGTTGACAAAACAAAATACAAGTCCAAAGACTCAACTCGATTAGGTCACTTCCATGTATATTTTTTATTTTAAATATGCTATAGTAACGCGTATTTGATGATTTTCATTTATTAACACCATAAAACACGTTTTAAAATTTATAAGCACAGTAATATTTTGCCAGAAATGCATTCTATCATTCATCTAATCTTATTGGAATTTTATTTTTATTTGTCGTGTTTAAGTAACGAGGTATTTTTCAGGAACACTAACTGGTTGGCGATCGGGATGATTTACGTATTTCTCTATTCTCCTGTAAAGAGTGTGCTTCACATAAGATAACGGAAAAGTTAATGTTTACAAATGTTATGTTCTACTAAAATCCTCAAAAAATTTCATACAAATCCAATAAAAATGAAAAAGTTACGAATTTTTGTCCGAATGGACGGATGTGTTCCATTCCGATTTTATGGGCGGACATCCGATCCGCCCACGCAAATTAAATCGGTCGATCTTTCACGAACAATTTATCTTTCTACAATATCTCTCAGTGTGTATGTTCAACCGATAAGCTGCACCATGTAATCTGACAGATTTTATCTAGCGATCTATAAAACATCAATTTTTCCTGCTACACTAACCAACAGTTTTATCTGACGATTTCTATAATTCTGCAGATAAATCGTTTCAATCGGCCGATAAATCTGCCAGCGTATATCCAGCTATTGAAATGAAAGAAAAGTCGGTAAAAAGGGCAAAAAAAGTGACGAGTTTGAAGAAGAAAATTGAAGTTTTAGATAGGCTTGCGCATAATGAATTTGCTTCATCAGTTGGTAAATTACTTGGTGTGAACGAGTCCACAATAAGATCGATTAAGAAAGGTGAAGAAGTGATCAAGAAAGTCCCGCTAAGTTCAATTGTCATTCACGAGAAAGCCAAGCTACTGCACAATCATTATGTCTCAAATTGTTTTGCGGTCTGCTAACGGGAAATCGCCAACGTCATCGAAGCATGTGTAGATCGGTTCCTTGCTCTTTAATAAAATGTGGCGTTTATTCAGAATGCCACAGTACGTATTGTATTATTATATTTGTTCTTCTCCTTCACAATTGAACACACACTTGACCGGCTTAAGTCCAATGAGCGTCCGATTGAAGCTAAAGATTCACTGCTTTCGGCACACCTAATTATTTCCATCTTTGTCCCAATTGTGTTCACTTTATGAGCCCTACGTTTCTTTCCACTTGTTTTAGCACTTTCAGTTTTCCGTTTATCACTCATGTTTATAAAATAATATGCGTTAAATGCACAAACAAAGAATCACTGCAATACGTACAAACAAAGATGGTAACGTTGCCGAGACTGAATAATAATAATAATTTATTGATTATAAACCGACTTTACAGTGGTATTAATCTTGTCAAATTTCAGTATAATATTAAAAAACATTACACAAAAATCTTACATTATATACAATATGTATATTATTACGTAGCATACTTTAATTTATTAAAAGTGTTGGGTTGGCTGACAGCGCCATTATGCAATAGCTCGAAATGTTTGATTGTCAGCTGACGAACGAAAGTCCGAATTCGGCGTACAAAAGACGATTTAGGGGCAAGAATTTACAATGTACAAAAGAGCGAATTGCACGAAAGTCGAGGACTGCCTGTATACGTATCATAATGGAAGAGACAGACAAATGGCCACCAGTTTAAATCAAGCAAACAGACAGACACTAAAACTCTGCGCTGGTCTACCCCTTAGTGCCCCCTACTATCGTACCAAATTTGGTTGAAATCGGTTGATTGTGGGCGTGCATAAAGGAGCAGACAGAAAATGGGCCACCATTTTGAAACGAACAAACAGACACTAAAACCATGCATTAACCTTCCTTTTGGTACCCCCTACAATCGTGCCAAATTTGGTCAGAAATGGTTGAGAAATGTGGGTGACCATAAAGGAAAAGACAGACAGACTTACTAAAATATAGTGGTGGAGATTTTTATAACACGTTCATTTGAATGTCTTTTAAATGGTCAAAATGTCTCCTTTTTGACTGACTGGAACACATTCCCTAACTATAGCACTTCTTATGGGAAAATCGGTTTCAGTTTACACGGTTTCGGTTAACACGAGTTTTCAGGAACGCACAGGTTGCGTAAACTGCGGGAGTGGTGTACAGCAAAAAAAATGACAATACTATCATCTATAATATTCTAACTTAATTAATGGTAAACAATAATAAACTTTTGCACATAAGAAATATTACCATTTCCATCATCTCTGGATCATCAAAGTCATAAATAATATGTTCCAAAATATCTCTGTCGGCAACAAACCCTAGAGCACGAAATACAATCATGATTGGGATTTCTTGTTTGATGTATGGGAGAATGGCTATAATTCTCTGACCAATGGCAGACTTCTTGATACTCTGAAAAGCGAAAGATATAACATTAACTTAGAAGCATAATCCAATGTTAATAAAAGAAACAAATGAAATTTTTATGATATATTTTGACCTAAGAAAGGTTTAATTAAGGAATTATCATGTACTAACAAAATCTAGATTGACCAGTACAAAAACTAATTAAATTGCAAAAAATAAGCAAATAAAGGTTTCTTTATATTATTTTTTCTATATTTTACTTAAAATTCATGTAACCTTAATATGTCAGGCATAACACAATTCCAAACCAACCTGACCACCTCTCGCCATCATGTTCACCCATAAAGTAGAAGTTGGTCTAGAGGAATGTTCTAAACATGATCTAATTTCAGCTTTGAATGCAAACTTGCCATCCTTCATGCTGAATACATATACGGTGTTGGTAGCCATTTTTTCCTGTGCAATTAATACCTGAAATACAAATAAAACTCTGAGGACTCTCTTACAACATGAATTATAAATGATCTCATGCAATACAGTTGAACCTCCCTAATCCGGCAACCTTGGGACCTGACCGAAGCCAGATTAGGGAATTTGCCAGATTACAGAAGGTATCTAATCCTCAAGTTAAGCCTAGCCCATCTCTTCATGATATTATATGTTGTAATATAGTAAATATAAAATTAAATTTAAACATAACACAATAATAAGTTAATACATAAAAAGGTTAAGATATGCGGTGCATTTAATTTGATGTAAATTGGCACATATCGTGTGTTTTCAAAATTTTGGAAGTTTGCATAAAATGGATATTGTCGAAGATAACTGATCAATATGGTGAGTATATTGGTGTCCGAATTACGATTTTGGCAGTTTCAGCATAATCTCAGTTACTTCAGTTTACTTACGCACTGATGCCATAAACAATTGAAAAAATGCACTGTTAAAGCTGCTCATCAAAATAAAGGTAGCGAAAAATAAGTGCGAATTGCACAAGAAATTTTTAAGCATGGCGATTTCGCAGATACGTGCTTTCCACTGTAAAAGGTGGTTGCACGATAAGCGGTCACTCACGGGAGATGAAGTGATATGTTGCCTGTTTGAGGAAGATTTTTTGGAGTGACGCAGGAGCGTAGAACATCACTGTGTCACCTATGGTACTGCGTATGTACCGCACAGCGGGTGCTATTTGCTGGTATGTCCTCAATAATTGGTACATTTGCATGAAAAAGGCTATAATAGCAGTTTATAATTTTAGAATGTTCATTTCACTGTTCTTTAGTTAAAGATTTCCTTATTTTGTCTTTCACGTTTTTTAAATTTTTATTATGGCCAATGGCCTCAAAATCTGGAAATGGCCTGGGTCACTCTGACCCTCTGAGATGACCTCATAATGAGATATCTCAGATTGTGCTGAAAATAGAATACTGAGGATAATTTATTTTTTATGCCCACAGTTAAATGATAATCATACCTTTTCTGAACCATTAATAATGAAGTATCCTCCAGGATCAAGAGGGCATTCATTCAACTCAGTCAGATCACGATCAGTGAGGCCATTCAATAAACAATAGGTAGATCTCAACATGATGGGGATTTTACCTTACAACATTAGAACAAAAAATTATGCATTATAATTAATAGACATAATTGAAACATTTAGATAATTGTACAAGAATTAAATAATAACTTTCCTTGTGGCATTAAACCTAGCTATTGATGAAATAATTCTGACTCTTGTACAAAATATACAGGTAATATTCACAATAATAGTTTTGAGCAGGCAGGAATGGCATTATTTTTTGTTTTGACAGACATGGAAAGATGGACAAACCGAGAAAATGTGCACAATGAGACAGAATGCTGAATCAATTGGTGAAAAAACAAACACTTAAGCTGTTTTACTTTAGAAAACAGATCACAAGAAAATGTGCACGACAAGATGCCATACTAAAACAATTGGCAAAAAAATGATGTCTCTACCTGCTATCATTTATGTTGAGTTAGCAAGTCAGACTGATAGACAAACTGAATGCATATGCCATTTAATGTCTGCTTCAGCAGTTCTTTCCTTATTTAGTTTCATATTTTCCAACTTCTACTCCTAAAATACATATACAGCACCATTTTACTTGAAAAAATCAGACAATTCACTTTTAAATATTAAAATTTCCTTATAAAAATTAAGCAAGTTATCCTAAACTTTAATTGAATTGATATAATTTCCCTGTTAAAGGTGTTATAATATAGAACACATCATCATCATAAATAGTATGTCCGTAGGCAGATCTGTGAATATTTATGGTTAAACCTGGTTCACCACATATGTACTCCTAGTAAAGGAGTATATAGGATAGTATATAGTTATCATAAATCTAACTAAATGGAGCTTTGAGCATTCACTAAACAATGTAAAAATCTATCAAACAAAAATATATTCAATATTTATTTTTACAACTACAGACTCCAAGGTTATATGATTATTTTAATGGATCTAACAATCACTTGACCATAGATATAGTCCATTAGCTGCTAAAACAACAATTTATTTTTCCAAACCACAATCCTATATTACAATTGTATTAATGACTTCGCTCACCTATGAAGGTTTTCTGATGTTGTGTTTCAATTGGTTCCTCTCCTTCTTTTGCAACTGTCTTGGTAATGTCAACATATAATGGTGCAGAATATGTCAGATTCCGTAACCTAGCTTCATTTGGCATCATAGGAGAAGGAGCTCCATCTTTTTCCCAATGAGTTGGTTTTGACAAGTAAATCTGTTCGAACTTCAGCAAGTACCTGGGCTATAAATAAAAGAACAAATGTATTTATTAATAATAATGAAAAATATTATCATATGTTCATGAAACCTAATAAAAAATATTGTACTTTTAAATGATTCAAAAGGTGTTCAAAAGTTTGGACACATTAAAAAAAATAATACTGCATATTCGTTAAACATTACAGAAGTTAATAATACCGGTTATTCTAACATTGCTTTAAAATATTTAATTCCGTAAAATATGTCATGGCAGTTTAGATTTGGTTGATTATAACCAAGGTTTATAATTTTCAGACATGAAGTCGGAACCATATTCAAAATTTTACAAAAACAGTAATTATGTTACCTTACAGCAACAAAACTTTACAACTGAAGCCTTAAACTAACCGGATTTTCGATTTCTCCTGACGTGTGTTGCGCTTCTGCCTGTAGATCGATCTGCGGAGAATCTTCGACGATACGCTGTACAGACATTTGAATGAACTCATCAAAGGAGTCCAGTTGCTGCCTTACTAAACCTTTTTCGTCGAAGTAAGCGTTTATAACAATCCAACAAGCTTCCTGCCACAATTCAGAGGAAATCTCCTCTCCGTCATCTTCTTCGTATTGTTCTAAAAAAAAATTATTCGTGATTTATTAACAATGAAGTACTCTTCAATGAAATTTCCGAAGTTCATCAAAAATATCTTACCTTCGTCCAACTCATACATTTCTGAAGGTTATAATTAATCAGGCGGACTGAACCAAATGAGCAATTCAGATTAAACTATTTAACTTGACAACTGCAGTATTTATTACTTATCTGGCGTTCACTCCGCTCTACAAAAAACTAAAACGCATCGTTAGATCGTTAGCCTCGCACGTCCACAAATTGACAGGAGGCCATTCACAACACTAAAACAAATGAATGCGAAAGACCGCAACGAGATATCCGCAATCGTCGCTGATAGTACTTTGGCGCTGTTAGTAAACATTGGTAATGTTAGTGGGAACTGTATTTATAATAATTGTGAGGCGTTATTTCTTATTAGTTTTTGTAATCCAGAATTCATTCAGTAAATAGAATTTGTGATACTTGACTGTGGTTGGTAGCACAATTTAACGCAGCTATTACCAGTCGTGATATTTGAATATGCGATTCAACCAAATCTATAGATTGATTAAAGGCATATTTTTCAAATACTTCATAAATTATTAACTTTTCCTCTTGGTCAGGTTTGTTTGTTCAGTCATTATGAGAATTAGTATTGTATATAATAGAACCGAAAATCCACTTTCATGGACCTCAGAACTTTTATTTATGCCATAACATTCTTGTTTTCCTCATTTTGTCATGAAAATATAAATTTTAAAGTCATATTTTAAGAATATGTGCAAGTGTACTAAGATAATAAAAAATTACTAATACATTATGTGTAATGATTTAACCTCTATTTTTTCAATCGACTGAGTATTTACAGTGCAAAATATTTTCATATCTGTAGATTCCTGAGTGTGTTACTTCCAACTGCCATTTAATTTTACTACTGTCTTTATTGTTAAAATAGTGCATTGTGCTAATGCATTAGATCTTACCAATTGATGAGTATGAGATTTTATTTTATAAAATAATGTTGATTGTAATATTAATAAAATATTTAAACAATTTTATTTGTCAATGGGCTTTGAACTTAAAAATAAAAGTTATGGAAATATAGAGTTAAAGTGTTATAGGTACTCAATTTTTCCTGACTGTAATACCATGTATTGATGCTGCATAGTAAAATTATAAAACTTTGTGATGAAATGTACAATTGTGTAAGGCATACTGCAATGTCTTATGAGAACGTTCGTTAGCATTTAAGACGCTATGCAAATTCTTACTTTGTGGAAATATATCGTGGAGGAGATTTCCTATAACAAATATTGGAAACGTCCAAAAAATATTGGCTCTCTACTGGTTGATTTTCAGATTTGCATCATGATTTTCATTGAGAAACAATATAAATCCTAGGTGTCATTCATTCTATAAAAGATTTTTGAAATATAAGAAGAGTAAGTACAGCATAAAACGTCTGATTAGACTAACGAGGAATTAGATTGTTTTAACACTATCTATTGGCACATATTAAATCATAATAAATTATAAAAATATTTTCATCAAAACAAATATTTTGAAATGATTGACAGATAATGCAGCCCGTGGTATAAACTGTTCTCTGAATTTATCTGTATATCGCCATTATATAGGGCAAAAAAATATGCAAATAACAGACTGGACATATAATACTTTGGAAAATTACACGGCGACACTGTCATTACCTTTAATTTGGTAAATTAACATGAAAGTAATGTATTCCTAAAAATATTTTTAAAGCTAATAATGGTTCATATGCTCCCAAATATATTTATCTAAACAACGTTAGAGAATAAATACTGAAAGGCTTTTATTTCTTGAAATTGTAAAATAAAGCACCTTATTTCTCCGTTTTTTGCAATCTTCACAATTAGTATTTCTAGTGTATAAATGATATCTTGCATTTTTGAACCGGCCAATAAAAGTTCAGTAAAATAACGCGGGAAGAGTCTAGGTCGTGGCTTCAGGCGCTGTTGCTCATGAACGTAGCACTACACCGAAGCTGAATGCAATGGAGTCCTTATTCTGAGCGTTGTAAGGCATTTCATTTTTAAATAAGGTAATTATTTTCTGTTAAATTTTTTCGTCTATTTGTACTAAAGTCTTTGAGAATGTCAGGTGCATAACCGATTTCATATCATCTTGTAAACATTACTATAATGCCTATCCTCACTTCACATTGCCCATTCTATAAATGAATGTTATTTTTATTTGTTTTAAGCGAATAATATCCGTTCGATGTTCAGTTGGATTAAAAGTGTAGAAGTAGTTATTATAGATGATCATAAGACATTATCTGTTGTGCTTTTTAATTACAACCTAAAAACCTTGATTTTGATTAGCAAATCAGTTATGCAAATAAAATGCCTTTTGTCGTATATAGCCACAATGAAGCCAAGTTCATTATTTTATGTAATTTTAATAAATTGCAATAATTAGTTGAAGCCTTTCGTAAATTAACATTATGGTTATAACGAGTTATTGGTGACAGTGACGATGCTACGTTTCATCACCCATTGAAAAACAAAATCAATTACGGTTGGGCGAAGAATAAATTATTATCTCACGTTTTCTGTGGGCTAGATTCGTATTTTTGTGTTATAATATTATATAGTAACTTTGTACTGACTAATTTTCTTAACCTGTTTTTTCATACACATTTTTATTTCAGCCGTAACCAACGTGTCTATGGGAGTGAATTATATTCCACTTAGTCGAAGTAACAGGATTATTTTGTAAAATGTTGGAACCTTTGGAAAAAACCGAAAACGTGGAATTAGATAAAGTACCTGTTTTGTCAGGAGATCCAACAAGCCAAGACGACTCAGAACCGAGGGTCTCAATAGATTCGACATCAAAAAATCAAGACTCTGAACCGAGGGTCTCAATAGATTCGCCGTTTAAAAACCAAGACGACTTGCTTTCTAAAATCCAAGATGACGATTTTAAGAAGGTAGCTGTAGATTCGCCATCTAAAGACACAAATAACCCTCAAGATCAAGTAGATTCACAATCAAAAGCTGACAGCAGTCTAATTGGTGAAGTAAATTCATCCTCAAAGGGTTTAGGTGAACCATTGAATACAACAGAGTTACCGTCAAAAAACGAAGATGGCCATGTGGACAAAGCATGTGAAGATTCAACCCCTGTAAGTCAATATAAGCATATCGAAAAGGAAATTCCTATGGGTTCATCTTCAAAAATCCTTAATGAGTCATCTGAGAGTTCACAGTCAAAAAATAAAGTTGAAGATGTAGGCAAAGTTTCTGAAGAATTATCAAATCCTGTAGGTGAAAAACCAAATCTGTCAGAAGAAAAATTAGAATGCAGTGAAAATAATTTTAAATTAATCTCAAGTGTATCAGTTCGCAGCCGATATGGGCGAACGCATAAACCAAAGCCATTGATAGATGGTTTTTTAACTACAGACAAAAAGGTAGGGGCCTTTTTAGGACATAGCCCCCAAGGTAGTCCAAGGAAAAGGGAAGACTCTTCGAGGCTTTCTTTGAGAAGCATTAAAAAGGTGAGCCCAACAAAGCAAAAGCCTGAAGAAACTCTAATTGCTGTTCTTAGAAGCCTGCAAAATGAACATGAAATATCATCTGGTACTCTTCCTAAAATCAAAAGACGACGAGGCAGACCTAGGTTGTCTGACTTGATGAAAAAAGTGCAAACATTTGATTTGCCATCTAAGCTAGTCCCAACTATCGAACCTGTGAATGGTGTAAATTCCTGCATTAAAAAGTTGTTTACACCTGAGGAAAACATAACTATTAAGAGAGAGGGGAACGAAACTGCCGAAGTTGTTGATGAGAGTCCTAAGACTGGAAGTGACGATGTTCACAGTGACACCACAGGTGATCTTGGCAAGTCAAAGGAGGCATTTCAGAATGATACTACTGGCGTGGAAAAAGATGTAATAAAAATGAAGGACGAGAGAATAGATGATGATCCTGAGGCTATGGCAGAGAAAGAAAGCGATTCAGGTGTAGAGTCTAGTGCCACAGCTCCGCCATCTGAGCCAGAAGATGCAGTTGGTATAAAGGAAGAGAACCAGGTGGATTCCATGAGTTCTGTTGCTTCTCTCGGGGAATGGTTGGTTGGAGATTTGGTCTGGGGGCATATAAAGGGCCATCCATTTTGGCCATGTATAGTTGTTCATGAACCAGAGCAGGGAATATATATCAAAACACAAAGTAAGTACATGAATTATTTTTATTTTATGGCATTATGCCTTGCATCCATAAAATTAACTTTTCTTGTTCTGAAATTTGGAATGTTTTCCTAAACATTTGCAAAGTATCACTTAATTTTATTTTAGTTGCAGTTTAAAAAATAAGTATTCTTCTGTTGTAAGATTGTTAATAAGTTTAAGTATTAAAAAATTTTACAGATGTGGGACGAAACAAGATGAGTCACTTTCATGTGCGATTTTTTGGGGATAATGCGCGGAGAAGTTGGATAAGAAGCAACCAGGTCATTAAGTTTAATGGCTCAAAGGATTATTTGAGATTAATTGAAGAACATCCAGTAAGTTGACCTTTCTTTATTGTTTTAGAAAAAATTGTTTTCAAGTGTAATTTTTTTATAATTTCTTATCTAGAAAATGGTGGGTTGGTGCCTAACTACAGCATTTAATTCATACCTTTATGGTATTGGATTTTATTAAATAAACTGAACATGCAGAATCCTCATGGAATGAAACTCACAGATGACATTTGTTGTGTAATTTGTGCTGAAGTATCAAATTTTCAAGCATGCATTCAATTCTGACAAGTTTTTCTGTTTTCATCATTAAACTTTTTGTTTGCTTATTTATATATGCTGGAATATGAAATATGGATCAGTATAATGTTTTGAAATGATAGTGTTTTAATGATTACACATTATGTTGTTTAATTTTAATTTAACAGAACAAGAAAAAAGATTTTGAAGTGTCTCCAAAGAATGTTCCCAAATGGAAAATGGCTATTCAGGAAGCTGAAAAGCTTGTAACTCTGAGCCGGTATGTTGATTGTAGCTTTTGCTTGTAATTTCTTTAGTCTTCATGTGCTGATTGAACCTCATTTAATACGTCTTGTGTTTTCTATCTTAAAAATATATATATTTCATTTCTATGTGGTATTTTTCTTCATAATATTCCAGCTCTGACAGATTGGAGACTTTTTCCAATACCTACCCTGATGTTTTAAGAGACGAAGCTAACGCTGAAAGTTTGAATGAATCAGTAACTCACACACCCAAGATGGCTGTCAAGAGAGGTATGAAAAGGCTTCGTCCCATCAGCAGTCCTAGTTCATCAGAAAATGAAAGCTCAACTAAAGACAATAAAATTACCAAAGAAAAATCCAGTAAAACCAAGTACAAAGTAAAGCGAAAAAAGATCAAATTTCAGATCCCATTTGATGCATTTTATGAAAAGCATCGCGGTCGTATAGTGGATGAATTCCCTGACATAGATGCTGAAGGTATTGAACTTGTGCTAAAACAACGATGGGAAATCATGGATGAGAACGTAAGGGCACGTTATGGTATCCATGGCAGCGAATGCAATACTGATGGTAGTAAAAGCAGCGATGATGAAGCGCCGATAGAAGAAGAGTCTGAAGAAAGCACTCACAGTAAAGAAGAACATGTGAATAAGGTTGGAACAAGGAAAAGAGTTCGAAAGTCACTTTCTAAAGTGAATGTGGTGCCTAAACGTGGAGCATTGTTCAAAGGGCTTAAAATGGATAAAGTATGTATTCAGTGTGAGAAACCTGGAGGAGAAGTGCTCAAATGCCGAGGCCCTTGTTTGCGATTTTTCCATGCTAAATGTGCACCAGAAATGAGCAAAGGTACTGATGGGAATGATGAGTTCAGGTGTGGTGATTGCATCAACAATGTTAAACCTCCATGCTATGCTTGCTGGAAAGAGGAGGTATGTTTTTGTAAACCTTTTTATAATTGCTTTGTTATTAGTGCTAACTTTATAAAAGTATCTTTTTAAACAGTGTTTACAAATGTATTAATTTTTGAATTTTTATAGGGGGCTGAAAAGAAGGAAGATGAAAGAAAAAGATGTAATCAGCATGGCTGTGGGCGTTATTACCACGAGGAATGCCTTTCCCGCTGGCCACAAGCATGGTGGTCTAGGCATACTTTCACCTGCCCTGCACATTGCTGCCATACTTGTGCCTCTGACGATCCTAGAGAGTCTCGTATGCATACCTCGCTTGCAGAGAAACTTGTACGATGTATTCGCTGCCCAGCAACCTACCATTCAGGTAATTTAAGGGGTTTAATTTGATAAAATTTATTACTTCTGTCTAGCTCAGTGGTCTTCAAGGTGGGCGATAGCGCCCACCTGTGGGCGTTTTTGGATTTTTGGTGGGCGTACTATTTTATTTACAACTATTACAGTTCGTTTGTCGTTAACTATAGTATCATATCATACTATACTAGTGGAAATTTATCCATGCTTCGGTAAAATCAAAAGGCCCATGAGGGTGATCGGAGTCCCTCGCAGAAGCAGTGAAGCATTTAAGTTTAATTTTATCAAATATATAAAATCATAAATTTTTAAACACTGTTATTATCACTGATTGTGAGACCGTATTCGGTAATCTCATCTAACGTCAATCCCACTAGTATTAGGGTTACCATACCTCCGTAAATCGCTTTGCTACTGGGGGCACAAAATTCTTCTTTTCCCCGGGCGCCAGAAACCCTCACTACGCCACTGGGTGGGCAGTGAACTTATTTCAAAGGACAACATATGGTAAAAGTGGGCGGTGACTCAAAAAAGGTTGAAGACCACTGGTCTAGCTTAATCTCTACATCTGCTGAGGTGCATAAACCCATATGTGAGATGACAGCCAGAATAGCCGTTGTTATTAACTAAAGGCAGTGCTTTTTTGTGATGGTATGCACTGGTGCGGCGTACTGGCACCTTTTTTCAGAGCGATGTTGACCCACGCCTAATTTCGGTACATTTTCATGTTTTTAATTCTTTAAAACTTAAGTAATAAACAGCTTCTATAAATGTTAAACATTTTGACTTTTATTATCAACTTTGTTATTAAAAGTTCATCAGAAATTCAGTAAAGAAAGGGAAGAGGGTGGAGGGGGGGGGGGGGGGGGGTGAGTACCGACACCTATTTTTTTACAAAAAAAGCACTGGCTAAAGGGCAGCATTATCTACTTCAGACTGAAACTTGGCATGTGAGGTATGGTTCATGGTAAAAGTGAGATTCTGTTAATTACTTATAATTTCTGTATAACATGTTATTTGTAGAGTTTCCTGGGACCAAGATCCATAATACAGTTAAATTCTGCTATAAAAAGTTGATAAAACTAAAAATGCTTGTTATAAGTGCAAAGAACTCTATTATAATTTTTTTAACTTAACATTTTATTCAAAAAATAATTCCCAAATAAAATATGTTCTCACAGTCTCAAGATATTGTTTATAGTGATAGATGAAGAAAATTGTATACCAATTTGTCATTTACAACTCACAAGGAGAGGCTACGGAGTGTAACTCTCAGATTTGATTCATCTTCTACCAGTGGAAAGTTAGGGTCAAAAAAAAATACCATTTCGGAATTAGGGGCCAACGCCTTTTAGTTTAAGAGAAATAATTAATTAAAAAGTATAAAAATTGGCCAGTCTTAATAAATCACAGTAACTTTGCTCTTACGTTTATTATCGACCGTAGCCTAGGGGATAATGAGTAGGGCTTTCGATGCATGGTCTCGGGGTTCGAGACCAGCGTTGTTCAACTTTTTTTCTTGTGTAAAATTTCATTTTTCGTGCTAGTTTTTCTCCAATTTTTTGGAAAATACTTATTCGCCGCAATTTTTTCATGCAGGATGTTTTTAATCACTAGACCACTACACTCAAACATTCGGAGATATAAGTAAAAACAATAGAAAAATTATTTAAAATATACCTTACTTGAGTAATTGTAAAGTAATCTTTACATGCAATTTCATTTCTTTGTCATAAACTATCAGTTGTTTCTCACTTACAAAGTGCTTTGTGCACACTAAAGGAAAATTAACGTATTTGTGTTAATTTCTTCATCGCAGATAATCCATTTCCTATCAGTTACTGTTTTGTGTGCTCACAAACGGAAATTAAATATACTTACATATTTGAAATGGATTTTGTTTACTTCAGTTGCTTTGATGTTTTCGTTTACAACAAATGATGTCTGTGTAAGAAATTTTCAATTTCAAAATAAATTAAGACTTTCTTGTTGGATCTTTCTTAAACTTTTCAAGAATAAGTGGCATCACTGTGGAAATGTATGCCTTCAGACATATAAGTAAACACAGTAGAATATTATTTAAAACACACCTCACATGAGTAATTGTAAGATAATCTTTACGTTAAAGGTCATTTCTTCCTCGTAAATTATCCATTCTTTTTCATGTACCAAAGAAAAATTAATGTATCAAGTTCATTTATTTGCCATAGATAATCCCTTTCCTTTCATTTATTACGTTGTGTGTTTTGAAATATTTCTGTATCTTAATTGCAACAGCGCAATATATTGTAACATAACAAATAGTGAGTGCAGCAGCTCAGAAATGAGATACTGCTAAGAAGCGACAAAGCACTTTGTTCTGAGATATCGATTTCATTAATTCCCCATATTTTTTCTTATGATATCAGGTCCATACACCTCGTTCTAATTCACCCAGTTAAGACAATTGTTATTCACTTGAGTAACAACAGCCGGGAAAAACTTGATGCGTAAGTGATGGCGATAGATTCAAATGAGAGTTATAACTACGATAATAATCCGACGATGGCACTTTATGATGGCAACGGCTTGAAGAGTAATCAGCGAGTATGATCCATTCTCTCATTCTGTTGTTTCCAGCTAGGGATGGTGATTACAGTGACTCTGTTTTTGAACCTAGACGATCCAGCGATAGCCAATGTTTACGATTTTGTTTTCATCGAAATTTTGTTGTACGGAGGTGGATTAAATTTTGGGGGACAAGGTTCAGCCTTTGCTGTATGGGAGTTTCGTAGTTATGGAGGTTCATTATAGGGAGGTTTTTTATATGCATTTTACATGTTCTGGGGCAGGACCGAGAACAAGAGTTCGTTATGCGAGGCTTTTCGTTATAGGGAGGTTTGTAAGGTAGAAGTTTTACTGTAATGTAATACAGTGCCAGATCAGACTTACAATTAAGTCAGGATAAAAACCATTGCTGGTGTAACTGCTGGAAAAGATATCTAAATTTATGATCTTAAACTTTATAGCCAAGTTCAAAGCTTTATATTACTTCTCAGCTTAACCTTTTGCACTCGCAATTAGTCTGACTCGACAGCAGTTACATAGTCGAATGTCACTCAAAACCTGTTCTGGAGGACAAGGGAAGCAAGGGATTTGTAAATATATTTCTGTGACCTACTTGCAATTGCATTTTCTTATGCTTCAGGAACCTCCTAACTGTAAATAAGTTTGCTTATCAGTATATCCTAAAGATAAGTTGGTGAGATATAGTGGAAAGGAAAAGTGTTGTGCACAAATCTTTCAAAGAATACCCGTGGTTGAAGAGAACTCTCAGTCTTCCATAGAAATCCTACCAATATTGGGAAATCCCTATATTCTTCTCCTACGGTATATGCTGTGTTGCCAGATGTGACTATATTAACTATACATAAATAAGTTATAGTAACTATAACTATTTAAATAAAGTTAAACAGTAAAGCTTGGAAGGCATGATAATTTCTGTTTTATGTAAAATTATTTATCAATGTTTATTTTTTGAATCTTGATTGGCTGTTTAGCACCACTGTAGACCTTGGTATGTTTTCCTAATAAATCTAGGAGCATCCAAAGAAATTACATAACTTTGATACTTTGTAGCTTCTTATCCTTACATTGGTCAAGAGATCATGCACTTCAATTTAAGTATGTACTATCAGTAAGGATTTTGTGTATGTGTGGCAAATTCTGACATGAGAGCATCATAAATAGGACTGCCAAATGCACACACAGGACACATTAAGCTGTGCAAGTTATGATGCAATTTTGAATGTTGTAGGTCATCCTTATTTATTTTCACAAATAAATTACTTTAAACGTCATATTTAACTGTTATCATGCCAAAATATTTTCATTAAATATTGCTAGGTAGGGAACTTTATCATGCCTAGAAATGACACATGATGTGGCCTTTCTTAAATATTTTGGTGAACCAAAATGCTTTTTTCCTGAGAAATCTCGTCAAAAATCAGGTGCCTCTTACAGCCAGAAAAATACAGTAGTTACATTATTTCTCATTTTTTTACTTTCTCCATACGAAGTAATGGGAAAGTATTGTGATCACGAAAAAAATCGACTTCGAGATTTCAACGGAAATACACGTTTTGAGGTCCCTAGAACACGTTTAGACTATTTTCGGAATGATGATTTGTAGAGAAACTCAGCTCATCCCTCCAAATAGAGAATAGGAGTGATAATGTCCTTGATGCCTATGTAATAAAAAAAAGGATGACCCCAATAAGCAAAAACTTATAATAAAGTTCATAGACAAGTTTCAAAGAGATAAATGGATACAAAATAAACGACTATTAAATAATAAAGATGTTGTTAGAGTAAATGGAAATAGAAAAATGTTTATTAATGAAAATCTAACGAGTTATTATAGTCAACTGCTTTGGAAAGCTAAGCAATTTGGACATGAACATGAATATAAATTTGTATGGGTAAAAAATGGGAGAATTTTCATAAAGAAAACTGAAAACTCTCCCACTAAACTAATAGAATGCGATAATGATTTTCATTAGTCACTAACACACATTTGTTAAATTTGATTTTTAAATTAACTGCTTAATATGGAACTCATGTCAGAAATTGAGCTTGATTTCTTTGACTATGTTACACTGGACTCAGCTGATGATTTGAAGACTCATAACTGTTTAGATCTAATTTATTACCATGTTAATGTAAGATCAATCCATAAATACTGGGATGAATTTTTAATTATCCATATATCTATTAATAAAAACAACAATGTTGCTGTTTTTGTATTGACTGAGGTGAATATCACTCCGGATGAGATTCAGTTATATAGTTTATAAGGTTTTAATACTTACTCCTGCTTGAGAGAGCAGCGGAGAGGAGGTGGAATGGTTATGTTTGTAAACAACAATCTTAATTTCAGTTTAACAATTTTAAAAACAGTGCATTTCGAATCTGTAGTTGGTACCTTGAATGTAAATGGAAGTAACATGTTATTGATGGGAATATACAGGCCCCCTCACTTGAATATAATGGAATTCATTCTTGAATTATCAACATTTTTGCATAATGATAACAATGAAATAGCTGTTATTCTGGGTGATATTAACATTGACATGAAAAGTAAACATAATATCCATACATCAGACTACAAAGATACCATCTCTGCCTTAGGCTTTTGAAATCTGATTAAGGGATATACCAGGGAGGAATTATTATACGATAGTGTAGTTAGGTCTTGCATAGATCACATATTACTTAGAGAGGATCTGTTTTTAATCTAAAAAGTTTTACTATAATGTCTAAAATTTCTGACCATTATATTGTTGATACATGTTTTAGCAATAGATCCACTAATATAAAGGACAAGGTTTGCAGTAACAGGAGCAACTTAATGAAATGCTTAAATCAAAAGAAAGTTGACAGATTTATCTCAGAAATAAATTTCAAAACTTTACATGATAAAGGGGATCCAACCACACAGTATGATTTATTGGTTAATCAATTTCAAATGGTCTATGAAAAGGCATCAGAAATGAAAGTTTGTAAATCAAAAGTCTTGCGGAAATGCTGGATGACTAATAACATTTTGCTATTGATAAAAACTAGGGACATACTTTTCAAAAAATGGAAAAGCTGTCCATCGAACCTGGATTACAAACTGGATTATAAGTCTTGTCGAAACAAAGTTAGTTGGGAAATCAAAAGAGCTAAATTTACATTTTACTCTAATAAATTTGAAAATATTAGGTGTGATAAAAGGAAAATATGGAATGAAATTAAGGCTTTAACTGGAACAAACAAACATTTCGATATGGTGCAACAATTTAAAAACACCTACAGTAAGAAGGAGCTACTACATTTATTCTTGTCACATTTTACAAAAGCTATAACAATCTTAAAGTTAAATTGCTCCCAGAAACTAAATGATATCGCCGTTTTAAGTTTCCCTAAAAGTATTTATATTCCTGAAGCAACAGATGATACAATAAGACTTATTCTGAGTAAATTACCTAATAAAGGCCCTGGAGCTGGTAAAATAAGGATAGCTGATCTAAAGAATAGTACCGTATTGACCCGAATATAGTGCGACCCCAAGTATTTTGAAAGGAATTTTAGAAAAAGATGAAAAAACATTTAATTTTCTCTGTTTTACACATTTAAATTATGTATAAACTCATATACTAAATATCCGAAGTTTCTTCAATCTCCTGAAAACGATTTAAAACACAAATTTTAATGCAAACATTTTAATTAATTAACTATAGCTATTATAGGGACTTATGAGAAACTATGTACCAGCGCTTAATCAAAATCTCCTTCCTCTTCTATTTCCTCATCTCCCGAAGTTGAAGCAAGGTTCGAGTCATTGCTGTCACTCTCTTCATCCCACAAGACACTGTCTTCACTACCATCCATGTTGTTCGATATACAGCATTTCTTAAATCCATGTACAATGGACTCGGGGGATGATTTTGTCCCAGGCTGTTTTGATCCACTTTGCTAACATAGAGACTGACGGTTTCTTAATCTTTCCCGACGGAGTAAATTCATGGTTTCCTGCCAATAACCACTCATTATATTCCTTTGTCAAGTAATCTTTGAAAGGCTTATTGACCGCGACATCTAACACTTGCAATTGCGATGTCATCCCTCCCGGAATAATAACCAGATCCGTGCATATTTCAGCAGTTTTTCTCTTAACATTTTCTGTCATATGACCCTTGAACGCATCGAGTATGAGCATTCCCCTCTTACGCAGTAACGCACCTGGGCACTTACCCCAAACTTCATTCAGCCAGTCTAAAACAAGGTTCTCATTCATCCATCCTTTTTCATGCACACAAAAGATCACTCCTGACGGTAACTTTTCCTTCAGCATTGTTTTATGCCTTAATATAACATAAGGAGTCAGTTTTCGCCCGTCGGCCATGACTGCAAGCATTACTGTGATTCTGTTTTTTTCATTTCCCATGGATTTGATCAACACTGATTTAGCGCTTTTAACATTGATGATGATGTTTGATGGCATATCAAAACAAACAGGAGTTTGATCGGCATTTCTCATCTGCCCTAGCAGGTAGCCATGCTTTTTACGTAAGTTTATGACATACCTTTGGTAATTAATTAACTTCTCGGCATAATCACTAGGGAGGCGTTGAGCTAGAGAAGTGCGGCGTCGAAGAGAAAGACCTTTTCTTCGCATCATCCGTCTACACCAGCCGACGCTTGCTTTAAAATCACTGCGTGGAATTTTAAATTCACTCGCCACTTCCAAAGCTTTCATCATTATGTCTTCTCGAGTGATGGGAAATCCTTCGCTTCGTTTTTCCATCACGAAATCGCAGACACGATTGTCAAGGTCTTCAAATCTTCCTTTTGAAGGTCCCCTAAACGCTTTCCTGGTTGAATTAGCAAATTTAAACTTATCTAAATGCTTCTGCCATAAACATATAATTGCTTCCGGAACACCATACTTCTTCGAAGCTTGAAGATTGTTTATTTTTTCTGCCTTTTGAGTCACGAGTACTTTAAAGTTCATGTCGAGTACTTTAAAGTTCATGTCATAACTTCGTCGAATTCCTCTGTTAACTTGGGATTTGGAAGAAGCCTTTTTCTCAACATGATCAACTTCCTTTTGGCCATCCATCATTAAAATAATAATGGGTAAAAACTTCGGAAACTGGAAAAACTGACGTAAGAGCTACCAGTACCGCGGGGGTTCCGGCTGCGGACAACACGTGCACGAAGTTGTTGCAGTTTGACCGTGATCTATTTTCAATTTTCTTCTCAGATGCTTTTCCAGTATATTTGTACAATGTAGCGTCGTAACATGAACACCCAATTCACTTACAATGTAGCAATTATAAACTGATGTCTGAAACGCATCACGAGACGCGCCAATACGCACTTCTTAAAAGTACTCGAATATAGTGCGAATGCGACTTTTAAAGGTAACCATTGATGAAAAAAACATCGCACTCTATTAAGGTCAATATGGTAATTTTAATATTTCGTTGCTCACTAAACTTATAAATAACAGCCTTAACTTAGGAATAGTGCCGGATGACTTGAAAGTGGCTCTAATAAAACCTATATTTAAAGGTGGAGTGAAAACTGATTTTAATAACTATAGGCCTATATCTGTCTTATCTTGCATTAACAAAGTTATGGAGAAATATGTGGCAGAATACCTATTTAAGTAATTAGTAAAGAATAACTTACTGTCTGATAGGCAGTTTGGCTTTCAAAAAAATAAAGGTACAAAAGAAGCCTTACAGGAATTTTCAGAGATTGTTAACAATGGCTTAGATAATAACACTCATGTGTTGGCCCTATTTATAGATTTCAGAAAAGCTTTTGATTCTTTAGATACTGAAATACTGATTTGTAAATTAGAAAGAAATGGTATTCGTGGCCATATTCTGGAATGGTTTAAAAGTTACCTCTTGTGGCACAGTATTAGAATTAGGGTTGATAATCTGGTCAGTGAGCCAGAACATCTATCCTGTGGTGTTCCACAGGGTTCTGTTTTAGGCCCGATACTTTTTCTTATTTACATTAATGACTTATGTATGTCGATTAAAAGCTGTGAATTTATTTTATATGCTGATGTTGTTGTATTTCTGATGAAACACAAGACTTTAATATGGCTCAAAAACTCTTACAAGAGGATCTTGACAGGGTTAATAAGTGGTCTCATGATAATAATTTAATTATAAATGATAAAAAATCACAGGTTATGTATATATCCAATAATGTACCTAAAAGACAACATATAAATGTAAAATATCATAACCACTTCTGCCTACATGCCAATATATTAGACCTAGATGACGACTGTAACTGCAATATTCTAGCTCACGTGACAAATTATATTTACCTTGGTGTGGCAATAGATGAGAATTTTAGATTTAATCTACACCTTAATAAAGTTAATGGTAAAATTAGAAAGATTATGTAGCAATTTTTCAGATTTGGACATTTTACCAAAGCCAGTGAAAATAATGGTCTATCATGCTATAGTTGAGAGCATACTCCGATATGGCTTGACCATATGGGGGAATTCATCAAAGACAAGCCTATACACTATTATAAGGAACCAAAAGAGAATCATAAAAGTTATTTATGTGGAATTACAATGTTATCAAAACAACTAAAACAACCTTAAGTGAGTTATGTAATAAATTTAACCTGCTCCCAGTGGATAAATTATGTATCAAATTATTTCTGATTTTTACTTTGTTAATAAGTATAAAGTTTTAAGGTCTGATACTCATGGAATGACTAAAAGGGAAGCTAAAGCTTATGCTATCCCTAAATACAAGAATAAAAATGGTAAAAACCAGATGAGGGTTTCAGTTCCAATGTTGTTTAATCAACTACCTAAAAACCTAAAGAACCTTGAGAGGGTATCGGAAGTTAAAAGTAAAGGAAAAATGTGGCTACTTGGCAGTATTACTGACACTTAATATAGGTATATGATGCTAGTGTGTGATTTGTCTTTAAAACATTATTATCGGCATTAAATAACATTGATGTATTATTGTATGCAACATTATATTTTCTTATTTTATTTTTATGATATGTAGCATTATGTGTGATGTATTTTATAACATGTATGATGTATGTTGTCTGACACCAAAACCCCTAACCAGTTTTTATAAATAGTTATGACTATGTATATAAATTAATTTATTAATGTTGACTACTGATCATACGCAAAAATTGGCACCTCCCGACAAGTCCCTAACTTGGGAGGACCAGGTCTCTTGATATCTATATCTATAGTTCACCCTGCAAGCCACCGCAATGGTGTGTGGCAGGGGGTGCAATGGCACCAAGGTAAAGCGCATAATAATGTATAGTATCATTCTACTTCGGCTGATTTCCTTTCGTAACTTCTGTTCTGCTCAGCTATCGTTCTAGGGAAAAACGAGCCTTTATACCTCTCAGTCCTACAGGCTATCTCTCTTATTTTACGAGGATGGTCCGTTCTACCAATATAAGTTGGCGCTCTTATTATTGATCTTACCATTGATGACTGCTGCCTTTTATAAATATTGTATTGTATATTGTAATTTAATATTTGTATTTGTATGCATTTTTTTTTGTTGACTTGTCCTGTATCAAATCTCCTGGACCAATTTTTATACAATATTTGCACTTTTATATGAATAGAAAAAGTTGTTAAGTTATAAAAAAAATGTGTGTGCGTGTGTGTATGTGATTGTGGGCACTCTTAACTCAAAAAGTACGTGCCATATCCTTACCAAACTTCATATATAACACTTTAGCATGAGCACAAAGAACTGATTAGTTTTTGGACAATAACGGTTAACTGGAAGTCCAGGTTTATTCGAAACCTGATTTGGTTTTTGCGATATTTCCCCGTTAAAAAATCATTATTTTATATACAATTCTATACAAATTTTATAGAGAATGTAATTTCCTACAACTTTCATTTGAAATAATTTTCCATAGCAGTTATTGTTTAGGAATTATTTATAAATAACCGGTTTTTCAGTTTCTGTCAAATATCTCCCTAAAAACATCGTTATTGGTAATCTTCGTGAGGACGAAAGTTGTAGAGAATACATAATATTTCTTCCAGGTTTTGTTTGAAACATTTTCATAGAACCATCCATTTCGGAGATATTCAACTTTTTCTTTATTTCGAGTATACAGCGCCAATACCATGTAGTGGTGAATTCTGTAAACTTTCAAAATATATGTAATTTACAGCAATAAGGACGACTGTATTCTTTTACGATATGAAATGATAATTTTGCCTCATAATGCTATTCATAATAATTTAAATATCTATACCCCAAATATGGAGAAAGTCATGTTGGCAGCATCAGATTTTTTAAATTTTGTGTTCTCTGTTACTGTTAAATAGGTACATAAAATTCCAAATTGATTAGTATTGATATCTAACTTTGTTTCAAGTTAAACTTAAATTCCATTTTGCTTACTTTGATTGCATTTTCCAGTCATTTGTCATTATTTTATTAGAGGTCCCTCATATATTTGTATCCCTGTAGCAAATGATGAGATAAAAGACAACTGTTATGAATGTAAAAAAGAACAAAACTTTCTCTTTATACTTTGTATTTGAGAAAGCCAAAAACTTAAAATGTCTGAACAAACCAAACATTAAAATGAAGCAAGAGAATCTTGATTTACAGCACGGATCCAAAATACCATGTTTATTATTCTCGCTTCCCAAAAATTAACTTTCAGTTGCTAAGTGTACAATTGTAAAACATTTTAGTTCCCATATCATGCACTCATTATTGATGGTGCTACAGCAGAGCATGTGCCAGCATATGTTTTAGTTTTAATAAATAGATGATACCTTGGAATGTCTAGTTAAAGTCTGATTTAAATCATAATAGCATGGAAAAATTGCAATGTGGCCCACCAGGTAGGAAAAGTTGCCTACCATTCATCAGGGTATAAGAGAAACAGTTACATGAAATCTTATTCATGAATGAACAGCTGATTTGAATTGCAAGTAATTGGGAAAAAACTGTAATTGCCACAATGAAATTTCTAGCTGCAATGGTACTCCAGTGTTCAGAATTTATGGAGCCCATTTTTTACACAATACCATCTTGTAAATATCATTCATTCTTTGTTTCAAACAGGTGATTTTTGTCTCCCAGCTGGTTGTGTCATATTGACCGGGTCACAGATTATCTGTCAGAGACACTACAAAATTCCCAAGAAGGGAGCTTACCATATGAACACTTCATGGTGCTTCATCTGCTCAATGGGAGGATCACTCATATGCTGTGACAGATGCCCTTCGTCATTCCATCTGCAATGCTTGAATATTACTGCACCAGAAGGCTCATACATTTGCGAAGACTGTGATTCTGCCCGTTACCCATTGTATGGAGAAGTTGTTTGGGTCAAACTTGGCAGGTAAGGGATAAAAATGATATTGTTTGGCATGCCTACCGTATATCATCGAGTATTAAGTCGAGAAATTTCTTCCTTTTTTAGGCCGATCAAACCCTACTTTCGACTTATATTCGAGTCGCAAACTAGCTGGACATTTTTCTGGGTCAATAATTAAACATGACTGTCGAAAAACAACATATGACTGACTTGAAGCGCATTAGTATGAAAAATTCATGCTAACTAGCAGAAAATGCGAAGGCGAATTATACAGCATCACGGTACTCACGTAGTTTGAAAGGAAAACTTAAAATTTATATTTTATCTTTAAAAAACCTGCCCAAATGAGTGGATTGAAGAGAAGAATCAATTCAATACTCAAGCGTTGGTTTTTTAATTTTGATCCTGAATGCAAATTGTTACACACTTCCATTTCTTCAACGATGGAGTTTTTTTACTTATAATCACGGACTGACAGAGCCTGCATTGCAAATATGATCCCCTATTTCTGATCTGTGTATTATGTCCATTTTAGTTTCCTTTGAAAACACTCGATGTTTTGTTACCACTTTTAGCACTTTCACGAACACTTCGTTTACAATTGTTTTCCATATTTCAAGGGTAATAAAAAACAGTGTATATAAACACGTATGGTTTCGAATATAAACGGCAAATGACATGTTGACAAGTTTACATGTTCTTACTGTGACCGATGTTCATAAGTGCGTGAGGGTGTGTTCGTAAATGAAGTGCGAGGCGCAATTCATTGGTATGTGGAATGTTCATAAATACGAATTGTTCATTTCTTGCATGTTCATAAGTGGAGGTTCACCTGTATATATATATATTTTTTTGTAAATTACAAAATTATCTTATTTTTGTTTTCTTTGCTTCGACTTATATTCGAATCTTGGATTTTAGATGCTTTTTTAGGCTAAAAAGTACATTTCGACTTATACGCAAATCGCCTTATACTCTAAGGTATATGGTACTTAATTATATATGTATGTCAGGGGCGTAGCCAGAAATTACTTGGGGGGGGGGTCCAAGTTTTTGAACCCCCCAAAAATATATATTGGATAATCTTTTGATATTTAAAGTTCCGAATATCCTGACATTTTACTTTGATATAAATTCAATACACAGGGTCACAGGAATATGCATTGAATCAAATAACAGTGCAAATGTATTTGATGTTTATAAAATTTATTAAATTTTGATGTCAATTTTTTACAGCACTGTATAGTTAAAAACCAAAATCCATTCTACTAGGCCTTTTGGCTAACTCTTGAATTATTCTCTGGCTTGATATTAAAATCCCTATAAATATACATAAGTGCCAGTCCATTTAACCAATCTTCACAAATTGTTGATCTCATGTATGTTTTTAAACGTTTGAATGTAGAAAAACTTGTTTCCGCCTCACATGTTATCACAGGAAGAGTTGCAATAATGCATATATGTTTGGAAAGATCTGTTTATTACAATATTGGAATAGTTCCATTGTTGAAATTTCATTTATGTTTAATTGAAATTTACTTAAATGTTGTTGCCAAAGTATTATTTCTGCCAAGAATTCTTGAAAATTGCATTCTATGTCGTCAGAATAAAAATTACACAGATACTCCACATTTTTCTCATTAATTACTGCAGTTTTTTCATTATTCCAGTTTGAAATAGGGAAAATATATTGAAAGCTGTTCATAATACTTTTGTGTTTGGAAAATTTATATAAAGTGGTAATAAAAATTTGCAAAAAAGGTAGGTACACATTATTTTTATAATAATCTTTAACAGATTCATTTGCTGTATCTACAATCTGACGAAGCTTCGGTTTCTCAATCGAAAAATTGTATTTTTCGGCATGTTTTATAGCCTTTAAGTAAATAGCTTCAAAATCAGTTGAATTATTTTTCATTCTCTTCAATGTTGCAATTAGATCATCAGCGGCACTTACTGCTTCATTTAAAGCTGTTTCTAGTTTGTAAATATTTACAAAGAATAATGCTGTGATTTAAAAAAAGTAAACTAAAGGAAGTTTCAAATTTTTTTAGGCATACAATATCTGCTCTGCTCTTGATGTAGCTGCAATCTGTGGCCAGTTTACTATTAATTCTAATGAATGAATAACTGCATCTTGTAGTTCTAAAAATGTCGAAATAGAGTTATGACGACGACGAGTTGTATTGTTGTCAAGACTTTGTATTATTGTAATATATATGTTATTTTGTTTTAACATTGATACAAGGCGAGTAAATTAATTTTGGTTTTGTAATAGGCTCCCTTTTTTATAATGTAATAACACATATCTTACATGTACGAGTTTAAATATTACTTTCTTTCTTATTATTATATTTGTAGAGTGGGTTTTAAATACCTAAGGGTATCCGGACCCCACGGACCCCCCCCCTGGCTACGCCAATGATGTATGTATTTATAGTTCAAATCACCAGTTGAATATATCCCATTAAGTTACGCACAAGCTGCACTTTTTTCCAAATTTTATATTTACAAAATGAAGATGTGATTTATATGCGAGGGATAAAATTATGTCTGAAATGGGGATAATCATTAAATTTCTCTAGATCTTTGCTAAATAGCTCATGATTCAATGTGCAGTATGTGTGTGTATATAAACATTACATAATCATTTTAACAAATGAAAAAGAAAAGAAATATCCATAATTACTATTGATGAGAGAAATAAACATTTCTCTTTTTGCTCATGAGAAAGATTTAAAGGTATTGTCGGTTTGGTCTCATACTCTATTAATTTTATCAAGCGAGAAATTTCTGTATGTTGCTCTCCATTTGAAAGTTATTTTGATATCTCTCTGCAGTTTCTTTATTTATTAAATAAAATCAAATAAAATATTTTTAAGCCAACCTTTAGAATGCAAGAAAAAGCAGAAATAGGAGAATTGTGTTAATTATTCAGAAATCCTGATTTTGTAAGCTTTCCTTGTGGTTATTGGACATTTGATCCAATCAAAAATGTCCATTTCGTCCATGCGATTTGATCCAGTCCAAACAAGGTCATCCTATGGCTGTATTTGTCCAGTCTTTATAGTCCTGTGCACATATGGTCTAACCATTTAAAATCCTACAATGCATTTCGGCTACTGCTGTATCATCCTAATGGTATTACATAACAGTGGGTGGTATTATTACATGTTGATTAGTGATTTACTTAACTAACTTTAAGCAAGCCCTTAAAATTGTGGCAGAAGTGATATTTTCTCAGAAGAATAATCCCATTCTCTATATTAATTGCTATTGCTACCATTTCCATTCATTTAATAAAGACCGAACAAGAAGGTACTTGAGGTATGAAGATAGAAGAACTTGTAATGCAAGATGCATAACTGGAGTGGATCTCGTTGACATAGTGGTAATTAAGGATGGTACAGACACCCACCAGCATATTGCCAATGTTGAAGGCAAAGTGAGGAAAATAGTGAACGAATTGAAATACCAAGTTGAAGAATACCGTAATGCTCCACTAGCACAAATAATGCACATAGCTGTTGGAGAAGTGCAGGAAGAAGAAGTTCTACGTAATTTACCAGAAAGGAATACTTTGAAAATAACCACAAACAGATTGCAAACAAAAAACTGACCACCAAATCCTGTAGGACTAGCAAACAGAAATACCAGATATGTACACACAAATAATGAAGATAGATTTCTGGTACTGAAATGACAAATACTTTTCGAGTTAGAGCACCCACAAAATTCCTATCACATACAGACAGAGACATCATCGAGAAAATAGTCAAAATGTGTTTTAGGGACCTCAAAACGTGTATATCCATTGAAATATCGAAAACAGTACTTTCCCTACACTTCGTATGGAAAAAGAAAAAATTTCACCATAAATAGTACAGATGCCAAGGGCTTACCGGGTAAATTATTTTGCATTATTTGTAGTTGTCAGTTTTCAGCAATATATTTATAGGGATTATTCGATTTTATTCCCTGAAGTTTGGATTGAATTTTCCTGAAAATATGTTTTATAATTATCTAGGTATCGCTGGTGGCCTGCTCAAATTCTTTATCCTAACGAGATTCCAGAAAATGTTCAGTCTCTTCCTCATGCTTTGGGAGAGTTTGCTGTCCGTTTCTTTGGCTCTCATGATCACTACTGGGTGAATAATGGTCGAGCATTCCTGTATCAACAAGGGGTAAGTGTATTTAGTGTTTTTTTTAAATCTGCTTATGCATTTGGTTTGTTCATCTGTCTGTCTGTCTGACATTCTAACTTCCAAATGAAAGCTGCGAGAGATTTTGTTTTTTCACCCATTGACTCAATATTCTGTCTCATTATATGCAAGTTTTCTTTGTTTGCCAGTGTCTGTCAAAAAAATTTGAAAAAATTCCCCAGCAGTTCTTTCCTTGTTTGTTTTTAGAGTAGTTTATTTTAGAATGTCTAGTTATTGCTGGTGTCTGTAAAGGTCATTTATTTGGTTCAAAGAGACAGATAGAATTTTTCCCATGCACTTTTGTTATTTCTTTGTTGAGAATAGTTGATGTTACAATAATAATTGCACAAAAGAGGTCTAGCACTTTTCTGAAACTGAAAGATTATTTTTTTGTAAAAGCAGAAAATAATATGAACCTTAGTGTTAGTCACTTTCTCCTTCTGTCAGTTGTGATTGTTAAAATTTGATGATTGACAGAAGTTCAATTGCACTTTTTTGCTATAGTACTTTGTTTTGATTGCCCATTCCCATTTTAGCTGATTTTATTACTAAGATAGGCATAAATGGGACACAGCACATTGATTTAAATTGAATTACAAAAAAGGGTAAGGGTAATGCTCAGTTATGATTGTAATAATACCAAATAAATATTTATATATATATATTGTCAACTACAAGAAAATTATATCGTAATTTTCCATGCTTAATATGCAATATGCATATTATACAGGTAACAAATAAGAATTTTTTCCATACATCCAATAATGGCTATTTCCTGACATATTGTCTCTGATAAAGCACACTTATTATTATTGTTGCATTTCAATGGAATATCTCTGATTTTTGTTTCAAAACAAGAATAAGAATGCTCTTTTTACTTTGGCTTTATAAAGGTAGTTTTTAGTTGCAAATATGAAGAAAAATTTAATAGACATTTTTATTTCTTACTCTTAATCAGTAGATCTTTGGAAATTTAGTGAAATTGCATTTAATTTATAATAAAAGGTAGTAGTCATTCACAGATACATGTAAAGGTTGGCATTATTAATTTTTCTACTGTAGACCATTCGGGTTGGCAACCTAAAATTTGTGTGTTTTGCACTGGGGATGTCACCTACTTAAAATTTCTATGTGGAACAATCTTAGTTTATAATCAGAACTTTAGCCATCGGTTGTGCTATCCTTTTTAAGATTACCTCAGTAAAGACATTTGCGATGTATCATATTCCATAATTATGGCATAAAACTAAGAATTACAGATAAGCATAAGCTTGTGGTGCTGAATAGTAAGGTTAAACTTGAAATAATATCTAAGCTCGAAGATGGTAGTTCTTCAAAACAACTTTCTATGATTTATTTAGGCCCACCCCAACCTACAATACTGTTTGTGCCTTGTATGTTTCACTTTTTTAAGTGAGGTGTTTTGTTTGTTCCTTAGAAATATTGTAAACTCCAAGAAGGTCTGAGTCACTGATATTCAAATGTAAGTACAAAAATGGTTGCCACAGCTAAATTTAAATGATTTTTGGATTGTGTGGTTTTTGATATTCCATGGTATTGCTCCTGGTCACTACCACAGATAACCAGGAGTCACCCTTAGTTGAAATAATTTGTCAAATACAGAAATGATGCAAGTGCAATGTGTATTTCTGGTCAATAGAAATTTTTTTAGGAGGTCCTAATACTTTTAATTTAAAAGCAGCTGCATATTTCATCATTTTTGCAGGTTGGGTTGGGCTTGATCAGGATATCTATTTGTTATCAGTATACATTGCAATGCAGTACAACGAACACTGGGGATTTCTCAGTCAATACATAATCGTGATGTTTATATTCATAATTTATTCATAGATTTGATTGCATTTTGCCTGAAAAATTATTCTTTTAAACACTTTTGAAATAAAAGAAAGTCGACTTATATGGCAAGTATATGCTTAAACATATTTTCAAGTTGAAAAATCAAGGTTGATTTATACACTGGGTAGACATATAAGCTGTGATGTATGATAATCCTCTTTAACCCCTCAAGCCAGGAAGACATTTAATTAAATTGAGGGGTTAAAAAAAATATCAATTTCAATATCTCTTTGGGAAGTTATCTTTTACTGTAAAGAGTGGAAGTTTCTTCTAGATGTTTATTTTAGTGACTCTGTATAACTTAAACAGGAGTCTCAAAGAGGAATGCATTGCCCAACAGAGGAGTCTTGAATAGGGATGTGCAAACTTTGGACTTAATTTTGAAACTTGACCTACTCCAATCTGAATTAAAAGTTCAAATAAAATTTCAAACTAAAAAAAAGTATTTTAAAAAATTGCACCAACAGAAAAACTTATTTGTTTCTATTAATTGATTTTGAATTATCAATGTTGCTATATGCTACTATTGTAGTCTGTCAATCATGAATAATATACATAATTATATAAAATAAAATATGATGTTCACGCACTCCTCTGGAACATTTGAATGGCCCTCATTAGATTAAAGTTACGTTGATCAAAATTAAACAGCTTGATATTCAACTAAACAGTTCTATATAGTAATAAATTTTACTTAAAATGCAAAAGATATTGTGAATGCTTTAAGAATGTTTTGCATGGGGAAAATGTTAGTTTTAATTTTGAATTTAAAATATTCTCATGAAAAGATCACTATTTTCTCAGTGCCCATATTGTTTATTTAATTTTGCCCTGCTTTTTAAACGAAGGATTCAGCAAAACAAGCTCCTCCAAAGTCTGGCACTGACGCTTTATTTGGAAGAGCATTGGAAGAAGCAACTGAATATTATACAATGCATTCTAAGGAGAAGGCTGATTGGGAGGCTTTGAATATGGCCGGACGAAACAGTAACCTTAAGCCTCCACGATTTGTACGAATCAAAACCAACAAGCCAGTTGGGGATGTCAGGCCCTTTGAAACAATGCATGCAAGCTTCACCCCTTGCGATTGTGATCCTCAAACTGAAAAGCCTTGCAGTCAGGAGCCCAACTGCCTTAATAGGTAACTGCCAGGTTTGCTGAATTTATGGTCTTGAATTTTCAAATCACAAGCTTTAATTGTTCATACTTCAGTTTAATATAAAACTTTATGGATATTCTCTGTATAATATATATTTAGTCAGTTATTGGTTGCCTCATGAATTTATGAGTTGTAAGAATTCTAACATATCGTATTTTTCGTCATATAAGATGCACCGGTGCATTAGACACACCCTGATTTCAGAAGGGATTTTTTTTGGGAAAAACTATTGTTGTGCATATTCTCATACATGTATTTTCTATTTACTGTTACCACAATTACTGAATGAAAAAACAATTTCTCGTTCACCTTGCAGATATGCCTTGTTGTTGTTATGTTTTCGTCACTCACAGTTGTTGTACAATGTTTAACAATACTAAATTTTCTTTCAGTGTTTCAGATGTATTTTTTGGCTATGGTCTGATATTACGTACGATAACGCTATCCTACAATCTTTTGCAGTGATGTCAACATTAGAATTTTGACTTATTGGCTAACTTAATGTGTGTTACTGTGTGTTTCGTGTATTATTATATGTGTAGTCGATATATAAAAAGGCAAAGTTATTTGAAGCATCAGTTTTTATGCAACCAACACATTTTCAGGTTCACAAAGTTTCCATTTAAGGGAATCTGTAAATGGAAAGGCATGCAAGACCACATATCAAGAGTGGTGTCGAAATTTCCGGGATCCCTCGTTATTTTGTGTAACTGTTTCACTGTGCTCCCTTATCTTTAGTTATTAATTATTTCATTTATCTTGTAATAATTTATATTTGTCTTTAGTAACACCAAACTATAATAAATATCTTTTAGGGTTCTACTGGGGTTGAATCAGACAATAGATCTATCTAAGCATTAAAAAGGATCATATTTTCCTTAGTAATATTTTTGACTTTCATCGCATTAGATGCAGGGTGAATTTTGGACTTAACTTTTTTTAATAAAATCGCATCCTATACAACGGAAGATACGGTAATTGAAATTACTAAAATTGGAAATTGAAATTAATGTGTCAAGCACATGACTTTCTCCGTACAAAGTACTGAATATGATTGCTCTCGATATCAATGTCCTGAAGAAGAAATATCAGCAATTAAACTTGTGAGTAGTTTTTTTTACTTTTTGAACGATTTTCACAGTTAAAAATACTTGCATTGCTTTTCATGTTGAAAAACAAGAAGTAAATAAAAATGTTAGCTGTTGCTATGGATAGCAAAATATCGATGCAAAATTAAAATTACCCTCTGCACTGTATGCATCGCTATTGACAATTAGAAAGTTTTATCATAGCAACGGAAACAATGTTATCACTTAGTGACTTATTTAATATAAACTAGGGGCCTATTTTATTTTCTTATTTAATTTTTAAAACTTCTTTATATAAAAATGTTATTAGTCACAGATGCTCGTTGCCTGGTATTATCTGAATTTTTAAAGAATGTTTATTTTGAACTCTTGAGCATCCCACATTGTCCATCCGTAAAGCAAGGCTCATACAGAAAAATACCAGCTTTGCCTAAGTGATTTCAATCGCCACGTTAGGGGAACTACCTGTACTCTACATGCACACTCTCTGCCGGAAGCTTAGAGAACGAACTCCACCTGGCAAAAAGCGTCACCTCGTCTTGTCTAATAATATAAAGGATTCTGAAGAAACATCAGCATCTCTTTTAAGAGATAGTTTTTATGAAAAATTGTTTCAAACAAAACTTGGAGAAAATTACATTCTCTAAAACTTTGACAATGATAAATATTTACATAAGTTGATTTTTAAAGGAGGTATTTTGAGAAAACAAAAATATAAGAATACACCTCTTCTGGTTGGCCTGGTTTAGCCAAAACCTTTTAAGGTCTTCATAAGTTTTGTACTGATCTGATTATTGGTTTTTGAGTTAAGAGTGCCCACACAATTCTATCACCTACACACACACACAGAGACGTAATAGTCAAAACGTACTCAGGGGTCCTCAAAACATGTATTTCCATAGAAATCTCTAATTTGATTTTTTCACAAATACCATACTTTCTACTATACTACGTATGGAGAAGGTAATAATATGCTTCTTAATTATTAACTGGTGTTTTTGGTGTCAAAAGTTTTTATTCACAATGATTACCATATTTCATTTCAGATAAGTGTTCTTTTTTTTCTTTGTTGTTTGTTTAATTTTTGATAAATTTTCCAGTGGGCTCATTCATTTTTCACCCTTCCCCATTCTAATTTAATCACCACATTTACTAAAACTTGTGATATAAAATACATTTTTACACATGCTACAAGAAAGCATGACAAGATAAAGAGGTGAAACTCGAGGAGATTTAGCAAAGCATTGAAAAAGTTCATGTGTTTTCAGATGCCTTGGAACAGAAGTGCAATTTCATTCCTAGTTCTTTTGGCCTGTATCAACAGGAAAAGAGTTAAAAGCTGAATAACCCCTTAAAAGCTTTTATAGTGCTTACTGTTATAATACTATAAATACACAGGAAATTTTAAATGTTTCTTTGAGTTGTTATATATCTCGTAATCAGAAATGCTAAAAAAAACTTCAAAGTGAAGTCTTTTTACATTTATTTACCCTTCATAGATGATACAAAACTAGAAAATTTTCCAGAATAAGAATTTAAGTATATAAAATTGGCAAATTAAATACTATAATGTATCTCCATTAGCAATAACAAGATAATAGAAAACCAGATGCACATTTCAGTTGAAAAGCAGCCATCTTCAGTGGTGATTCTAGAAAAGGACTACACTTCCCGAGAATCATCACTGAGGACAACTGCTCTGAAGCTGAAATGCACATCTGATTTGTTATAACCTTGTTATGGCTATTGAAGATACCTAAAACAAGTACATAATACTTATTTTTCAACTTTTGGTATTCAAGTGTTCATTCTGGAGTTTACTTTCAGCCATAAGATGAGCTCAGTTATTCTGTTTTGAATTTAAAAAATGAGAAGTTGATATCTCTCACGTGGCTGACTTAGCAACAAGAGTGTTGCATAGTGGGAGGTGATTGGAACTAACTGACAGGGAACACAATAATCTCATCTATGGCAGTAGCAGTAAAATATTTCAAATAAATTCATCCGAGGAATACTTTTGACCTGGTCTGACGCAAGCCTTCTTATGTGTACATAATTTTAATATGGCAAAATATCAAATTCTACAAATGACATTCTGTTTTCTGATTAACTGATGTGAGATGAGAAGCAAAGAACATTTTTGATTGCTTTTTTCCCTCATATTGCATGGTAGGATGCTTATGGTGGAGTGTGTTCCTGGTGTTTGCCGTGCTGGTGACCGTTGCTGCAATCAACGTTTTCAGAAGCGACAGTATCCACCGCTGAGTACCTGTCGTACTGAGGGTCGAGGTTGGGGTTTGCAGACATTAGCTGACATTTCACAGGGCGACTTTGTGGTTGAATATGTGGGAGAAATGATAAATGAAGCAGAATGCCACAGACGTATAGAACGCATGCATCGACTTAAGGATGAAAATTATTACTTTTTAACAATTGACAGGGATCACATTCTTGATGCTGGACCTAAAGGAAACTTGTCCAGGTCAGGCAGAACTGTGAATTAATACATATTATGATGTTCTATTTCTGCTTTTTAAGGTGTGCAGTTTCCATATTTTATAGATTAAAATTTTAACTTCATAGTAAAGGTTAAATTTTAGTTAAACTTTCACTAGTTTGCAAATTTAATCAAAAAAAGTAAAATTGTTTCATTTAATGCAATTTATTTTTTCTTACATTCGCTTGAAAATAATATAAAGAATAGATTTTTCTTGTGGATAAGTGCTTTTTGGTGTTGAATTTTTTGAAGCTGAGTGAAAATGCTATTTTTTAGGTTTATGAACCACTCATGCAATCCAAATTGTGAGACTCAGAAATGGACAGTAGGAGGAGAAACTCGAGTGGGTTTATTTGCATTGAATGACATTCCAGCAGGAACAGAGTTGACATTTAATTACAACCTTCAGGTGATTGGAACTGAACGCAGGTCATGTCTTTGCGGTGCGCCAAATTGCATTCGCTTTATCGGAGCTAAGACCAAGGTTAGTTTGTGTGGAAAGATAATGGTTAATCTCAACATTTGCCCAAATAAATTGATGGGAGCATTTAAATGAGGGAGAATTTAGTGTAACTGATGTACTAATAGGCTCACGTTATTTTATTAATCCAATAATTTTCATGGGTTTAGTCTGCTTGATTCTAAAATCCCATGGTGGATATAAGCTGGTCCATGTTTTAATAATAATAAACATGCAAAATGTATTGTTATTCTGTTTTTTTTAAGGATTTAAAATTTTTTCTGTAAAATTGTTTTGGCACAGTATGTGATAATTGAATTCATGCCTGTTTATGTCAGATTCTTGATCCAAGCAGGCAGAGATGATATATCAGCTGCTTGGGAGCAAATGGTGATGCATCTTGGAGTACAATTACAAAACCAATAACATGTGGTACAGTCAAAAAGCTTCCAGACTGCCCATAAGAGTGTGCTACAAGCACTTGATGACAGATCACATGTATATTATTAAGTACTAACTTCTATCTAAACAAAGAGACAAAATTCGTTCTTATTCTATGACTAGTTTCTTTGTTATAAGCTGTCGAGTATTGTCAGTATTCATACAATTTCAAAGTTAGCTTTGGTAACAAGCGAGAAGCCATCATAGCAACACAGGAGGTGCTGTGAATTAATCCAAAAAAAACATTCGAGGATTGCTTCCAGTAACTCTCCAAACACTGGTAGAAGTGCATTGTGGCAGAGGGAGAATATTTTGAGGAAGGATACACTTTATGTTATTAATTATCACCATAATAAATGGGCTAAGCACATCAAGCCTGATATAAATATACTGTATTTACTTATTTACCCTGCACACTTCTTTTCCCGAAACGCCTGTGAAAAAAAGGGTGTGTGTGTGTCTTGAATGAGGATTTCTGAACAGGTTATATAAATTGTGAGTATCAATAGTAAATTCTCTGCAATATGCTTGCATCTACATTTATATTTGCAAAAGATGTTGAATTCTACGAAGTAGATGCGTAATCATGCAACCAAGCAAACGTTTAGGATACTCCCAGGCTGCAGGCAAAAAACTCACATAAGTAGGCAGAAATAATATGCTGACTAACTAATAACTATAGTTCAATGACTACTGAGGGTTTGCCAGCTGAAGAATAGGTTGGTGCAAGTGTTGTCCTTTTCCTTCATCCACTACAAGGAAATTCGAGTGGTGAAATTTTGTTGCGAATGAAAGATTTTATCGTTCGAAAGGAAGATGGAAATCCCCATCTCGAGTGTTTGGACTTGTTTGTTCCTAACCTTCCAATATTTACTCATGAGAGATATATAGTTGCACCCTTGTGTACCTTTTATACAAACGGGTGGAGATTAAAGTGCCTTTACTATTTAAAAAATCATTAGTTCTCGAATATAATGCGAGTGCTAATTTTACAATGCCGTTTCAGAAAAAGAAAACCGCGTTATATTTGGGCTATACCTTAGGCCTCAAATATAATGTGTGATACTTTTACAATGTCATTTCAGGGGAAAAACATCACTTTATACTTTATATATTTTTTTATATTTTCTTTAATAATATAGAAATATACCTAATCTATTTACTGGGCTGCCATTTTTCCTTCTATGACTTGCAGAATGTACATTAGTTCTTTTTTTGTAAACTTTTGTTCACTACATGTAATACCTGTAATAGCTTACATTTCCTCTGAGATAGGGCCTCACTTTGCAGGCTATTAATGCTGAATGACATATTATATCAAAAACAGTGAAGTGGAGACAAAGTTGTGTAATGTTACAACAAAAGCAGTTAAGGGGTTAACAAAAGAGGACTGTCAAAGAGGAGATTTCTGCTAGGCCGTAGGGAATGCTCTGGTTTACTTGATGCTGAGTTTATATTTGTGTTGAGGGTGTTTTGTGATTGGTGGGTTGGGTTGACTGTTTGTTTTTGCTTACATAGTAAAGTAAAAAATGTCTGTCATTGTTCAAAATCTTATCTTTGCAAAGCCAGTGTATTTAGTGTTTGTGGTTGGTTCATTTTTAAGTAATGTTGTGGATTTATCTAAATTTATCTTTGTCATATTTTCCATATAAGTTATCAATGACTTGGATGTTGTAACCATTGGTGTTGGCATTGTTTTTAATATATTTTAATATTGGCATTCCGTGTGTATGATTGCCTTCTGACCAATATTTATTATATTTAGTCAATTGTTCTTTTTTTGTATATGATGGTTTATTCATTTTCATATTCGCATCAGTCTGATTGAAATCACAACACCGACAGTACTCCAGAGCCCATAACTGATAAACTCGTAATACAATATGAAGTTTTGTTTCTTTGCATAGCTAAATGTTAGTGCTTGATAATAATGTACATGCGATCTGTCATCAAGCACTTGTAGCATGTTCTGACAGACAGCCCTGGAGCTATTTGACCAAAAATAAATGCAGCCTAGTGTGAACATATGGTCATGCTAGACTTTTAAGTGTTACTCTGTTAATCATTAAATTATTTAAATATTTTCAGAGTACATAAAGTTTATAATCAAATCTTTATTTATTTTCCTAATTGTGTAAATATTCTTGCAATATTTCTATTGATTTATGCTGCTACTATCACCTAGAACTTATTAGTGCTCTGTAACTTGGGGATTGTTATTCATTATTGCTGGTGAAAGTTGAAAATATTTCTATTTTCTAGTCTGAGCAGGAAGAAGACAATGCTTCTGCTGCAAATACATCTGAAGCATCTGTTAAAAAAACTAAATTAAAGAAGACACCACGTGGCAGGTCATCCAAAGCCATTTCGCAAGTGTGCAGCAAGTGTGGCCATGGTGGAGAGCTTGTGAATTGCGCTGTTAGGGCGTGTGGCAAGAGTTACCATGCTACATGTGTGGAGCTTGCAGAAGAACATACTGGTATGTCTTTATAAGTAGTTTATGCTAGAAAATTTACCAAACTACAGTAAACTCCCAGTTATCCAGAATGCCCAGAGAATTGGAGTTTCCAGTTAAGTGAATATTCCGGTTGCTTGAGAGTTTTATTGGATAGGCTTCAATAAAGCATTTGGATACCAAAATAAGGAAAAGATGCAGAATTGTACGTTCACCTTGGAATTGTTAACCTGTAGACTAGGTACTCTACTCAATTGTTCTAAAATAATTCCTTGACATTCGAGGAACTAATGAAACTCAAAGATACAAATATTCAACACGTTCAATTGCAATATTTTGATATTTAATAACTACATCCTATGGAATTTCTCGTATGCCTATTGCTATTAACTTCTCTTTTGTTCTAATAACAATGTGAGGTAAGGGTTAACTTCGTCCAACCTTTAAGTATTTTACGACAAAAAAAATTGTTTCCTTGTCCGAGAAAAGGAGAGAAATTATCCACACCCAACTCAATATATTAGCAGAAATTCTTGAGGCAAATTGATGTTAAACAAAAGAGAAGTGAATAGTGGCATGCAATCATGACACCATTACACAATTGCAGTTAGTAAATTTTAAAATAATGCAATTAAACATGCCGGATAGTTATATATTCCTTAACTAATGTTTTAAAAAAGTCGCAAAATTTATCAGCAGCTTATTGGTCGGCCGTTTTTTTATAACCCAAAACATCTAGACGTCTGATCTTAAAACATGTTAGCCATCCATCTGAAAATGCACATGGTTCATTAATCTCCACTTGCTCATAAAAATCTTTTGCATTTTCAATCAACATTGGTCCAAAAATAGGGTCTCTCTCAGAATGCTTTATAGAAAACCATTCATAAACACCAATATCCAATTGCTCAAGTTTCAGCTTACGAAGAGTGTGTCAATATTCGACTCGTCTAGGTGTCTCAGAAGATGTAACGAATTTCATTAACTGTGATTTCCGTACCTTAATGTCATAAGTATTGGAAGAACCGACATTGAACTCTCATTAAAACATTGCGGTTCTCACTTTTCTCTAAACATTTTATTATATCAAGTTTCTGGGTGAAGATTAGCACAACCCGTTTCTTTTTATTGCCTTTAGCTCATATTGGAGTTTTAGGAGGCATTTAACCTTTAAAGGACGTGCGGTTTCATTTGAAACCGCTAAATGTAATTGAAATTAGACGTGTGAGGTTTCAAATAAAACCTTAAAATCTATGTTGCTTTTAAAACACCATGTGACGTCTTCAAGGCCATTTCACCCGAGATATTTTTAGAGAACACTTGAAAAGGACTGCAGCTGACGATTTTTGCAACGCAGAAAATTTTTTTGAGCGAGGGATGTTTCCGTCAACACACTCAAAAGTAGCCGCCTGACTTTCCAGGCCTCTTTTATGACCTCAGCCCATGCCTAAACACTCACGGGGGTGTAAAATTTGTCCCCTTTGCTCAGGTGTCCTTTCCAGTTTATATAAACAGATGTTTACACAATCCTCAGATAGTTTCACACGTATTCAGTCTTGAGGTTGAAGCCGATATCAGAGCATAGTGCACTATATCTCACAGTAAAAATTTGTCGTTTTTGTTGTGTTCACAAATAACCATTTCTACTAGCATACACTTTGAAATGGCTAGAAATCTGTCAGAGAGGGAAGTAGAAATTTTTTTGGTGAGTGATTCCGAGGATTATATAGGTACTTCGGAATCGAGTAAGAGTGAAAACGAAGGAGTCACCTCGATTCGTGCTAGCGTCGGCGGATGGAGCAGCCGATGCCACCGCGTGGGTAGTAGGAGTTTGCCTTATTCTGGTCGTCGCAGTAGCTTTAGGAGTGAAGCAGCCATGCAGATAAATAAGGATCCTTCAGCTGGTGAAGAATTTGTTGTTTTTCACAGAAATTATCCAACTGCTGATGGAGGAAACTTAACAGGTATTAAAATCAGTACTTCATTAGATGATGAAGGACCTTCACCTCAATCTGATATGACTGTGGACGAAATGTTTTACTTTAAGAAGCTCTTTACCGTTTTGTTTTGTAATTTATAGTTCTCGAGAAATATCAATTTTTCTGAATAGCTGCATTAAATGTAGAGAAGGCCATTTAAATGTCTCAGCCCCCACGAAATACAATTGGGATTTAAACCCGTCATTTAAAGGTTAAAAAGGGTGTGCCAAATATTTTATTTAACACAAACACAGAGTCCAAGAAACATACACAATTGTGTGTTGCGACTGCTGAAAATGCAAATTTTAGCAATGAAATACTGTGAACTCCTGATTATCCGGCCTAATGGATGTAAGAAGAAGCACGAATAATCGAAAAATGCAGATAATGTGAACATCATGCACAAACTTGCTGTGAAACCAGTCAGTGAATATATTTCTGTCCATCCATGCACCCTTCTGGCCGTAGTAATTGACAGGCAAATTAGCGCATTTGAATGAGTAAGCTTTTTTCTAATAGTTAGAACAGTTTTCTTCTGTTTTTCTGTCATTTTAACGAGGGATAAGATGTTTGTCACTATAAAAACCATGTAGCTCTGTGAGCTAGCACACAGCTGAAGTTGGCAGATGACTCGACTTAAAATTGAATCGTAATAAAATGAATCGAAAAAAATCGAGATGGAGGAAGACAGCTGGTCGACCAAGGTCGCATGCTGTCTATCCGTCTGATTTTCTTGATACTCCCGATCATAAAAAAAACAATATACACATCTACAAACTTGCCGTTTTTGCATATAATATAATTATTTAGACATTGATGTAATGAGAATACGAAAATATTGTGGTCCCACAGTCATGAATTTATTTTAAAGCATTGCAGTTAGAGTATTAATAAAATTGCGAGGCATAAGGAGAGAGACAGCACGGATTGGGAGTTTACTGTATAACGACTACATAATATTTTAGATTTTTCTGTTTTTTCCTTGCATATAAGCTACATCTTCAATTTGTACTACTGAAATTTGTGAATGTGTGGCTTATGTGTGTGTAAACAGAGTACGTATTAAAGTGTAAAATGGACTTAAAGTCAACTGACCTAAAGTAAATGTTATATGTATGAAAATGCAGATATTTAGCCAGAGTCATTATTTTGATGAAGGAACTTAATAGCAAAAAAAATGTTTACAATTGATCAATTTTGCAATGTTTCAGACACTACTTGCCTATTTCATCATTTGTACATGAATTCCAACAAATTTCTTTTTAGGCAAGTGGTCGTGCCCATTGCATCAGTGTGCCATGTGTAAAATGAAGTCACACTCGCAGTGTAGGGAATGCTCCAATTCCTTCTGCCGTGCACATGTTACTGAAAATCTGAATGGAAAACTTGGTATTACATGTTCTCAGCATGTTAAGCAAGAAGTTGCTCCTATAAATGTATCTGTTGACGACAGACCAAAAGAAGAGAATTTGAGTGAAGAAAAAACCGAAATTAAACAAGTAGTTGTTAACGAAAGTAAAGCAAGAACCCCTAGACAAAGGTCAATGCTAAGGAAGAAATTATCCATACAGAATGAGAGTTGATTTTTCTTCTCTTCCTGATTCCAAGCAGTCTGTTTTAATTATGTTTTTTACCTTTGGGTGTTGTGGGATGGGTGTTTGCAAAACCAAAGGGACTTTAATCTTGTTTTAATTTTTTTATGAAAGGATATAATAAAATCTTTTATTATGGATGCATCCTTTTAGTACATTTTGAAAAATCAACTTAAATGAACTTGAGTTCATAATTAACTGTGTAGTCAGGTAATTTTTGCTGCACGTAAATAAATATAATTTGAAAAATCAGCCAAAAAATTGTGTATCATGATATTTTTACATCTAGGAAGTAAAATGTTTGTTATGACTTGGTAAAGATAATGAATGTTGTCTTGTCCAAAAGTTGAATATACATTGTGTTCATGAGAATTAAGAGTAGGTACAGTATAAGTGGATTCCATAGTGTCAATAAATGTTATTTAATTAGTAATTGTTGTGACAATCATTATCTTAATAGGTATAAAATCAGGTATACAGTAATTTAATTTGATGATTTCATAAGTTAATCCAGTGGTTCCAAAACTGTTTGTAGGTGCAGCAGCCTTTCAGAGATGGAATTCATGGCACCACTACCTCGAAATAAGGGTTTCATGTTTTTACATAAGTATCACAACCTCGGTGCGCATCAGTTTTTTAATAATGCACCATAATCAATTTATTCAAGTCAGAATTATTACCTATCAACTTTTGCAAATTATTGACTTATTAATTAAACAAATTTTTCCGTGGCACCTCTAAAACTCAGTTGTGACGCACAGTTTGGGAACCACTGAGATCAATCCAGCTGCCATAATGAAGTCGCATTCTTTTATCTTAAAATGGTTTCATCAATAACAAAATCATGAAAAATTTTCCTCATTATATGATTATAAAATATAAAAAACAGTTGCTTATCTACAATAAATGTTTGAGATAGTTATGTTTTTCAAATGTGCTTTCTTTTTGAAGTTCCTTGTTTCCCTTAGAAAATTTGTTATATATGTGATTTAAAAAAGGCTTTCATTATGCGATACAATATCATTTTAAGTAAGATCTGAATGAAGCCTTTGAAACATTGCATTTAATTTTAATTAAGCTTCATTTTTGTTAATTTTTATGTACAGAAACTCATTGCAATTGCTAGTGCCACAAAATGTTAATTTTAAAATGGTAAACGTTAAATTATTAGGCTGGATGTTCCATGAAGATGTGAAGAAATATTATGCTATATAAAATATCAAGCAAATAACATCTGAGCATGCCCTATAACTACATTCTTGCATAAGTATATTTTTATGAGAATGATAAATCAGGTCTACAAGGTAAATCTCTTGACAGATGTTACATAATGGGCCACAGTAGAAAAAGTTACTAATTGGGCCAGCGGTCACCGACCTGGGATGCAAAAGAGCAGAAGTCACCAACCTGCATTTCAAGGACCACATGTGGCCACTAGGATGATTTTGTGCGGCCCTTTTGGCTAAATTATGTCACTGATTGATACTTTTAAACAATGAAAAAATGAATCTTCTATCTGTAATACCTACGGTATATACCCAAATGTAAGGCGACCCCGAATATAGGGCCACCCCCCATTTTTCCACAGAGGTAACTAGAAAAAAAATTGAATAATCAAAGTTCGAGGGTCCGAATATAAGGCAACACTCCCTTATCTGAGGGACAATTTTGGAAAAAAAAAACCTCGCCTTATATTCGGGCATATACGGTACTTAGGAAAAAATCTATTTAAAATGAGGATTTTGAATTTATTAATTCTTTTCTATAAATTCCAATTATTTGACAGCAGGTAGACAACTTAACTATTTGTGATTCATGTGAAATACTTTCACACTTTAGCGCAGTGGTTTTCAACCAGTGTGTCGCGATGAAAGGACTACTGTGCTGCACGCTCCGATGATATTTAATTTTTAAATTATGTATGTATTTAATGTACAATAAAATTATACAATTATTGCTTTACCAATCATAACAATCTAATACAACTACGACTTTTACTTGTTACGCTAGTTTTTATCTTTTAAAATGAGTATTTACGCAGTGAAATTAATTAGGGGTGGTTTGGTGTGCCGCGATGTTCTTAAGCATGCATATGAAGGTGTGCCGTGGAGCAAAAAAAGGTTGAGAAGCACTGCTTTAGCGCATCTTATTTTATAAATGTGCTATGTTTTCAGTCTGCCCGTCTGTGCAATCAAATAGCAAAAAAAAAACCGTAAGAGATAGGTGACTGAAATTTGCAGTGTTGGTGACCTATGATGCGATTTGTTTTACTATCAAAGCATTTTTTGGAGAATTGGCGGGTGGCAGGGGGTGTCTTCAAATTTTTCAAATAAAAAATCTGAGCAAATCGTTGTAAAGTTTAAAATGTTTTACCGTGTGATCTGTATTGCCATTAACACTGCAGAAGAAATTTGTGAGCTGCAGGCATGGTTCCCTCTAAGCTGCACGACTGTGCAGCAGTTTTCGAAGTGTCGTGCACTAAATTATGTAAGAGCGCACAACTGTGTTTACCTTAGGATATATCCGAACAGGGCCGTGCTACCCTGTGCTCACATCCGTGCATTACCGTCATGTAGGCGCACGTAACGATATTCATTCCGCCCATGAATGAAAAATATTAGAGGGAACTATGGCTGCAGGGGGTATTTTAAATTAAGGTCCTGAGAAAATGTCTTTCGATAGAAAGTTAGAAATTATTAATTTATTACTGAATGAATTACTTTGTCATATAATTATATCATTAAATTTATAATGAATTTCGGGTTTACAACTCTAAATAAATCTCAAAAAATAAATGTGCTTTTTCATATTGTGTCAGCAAATGAAGTTCCCATTTTTAATTTTTATTCTTCACATTAACATCATGAAAGCCTAAACACATTTGGGAATGGTTCATTGGAATGTTTCTGTAGTACGTAGTATGATTATTCACCCTTCATATATTATACTCGAATAAGAAATTCTAGGTTAAGCATCATAAAATTTATTGCCATATTCCTTTTCCTGTTGATGACTGTTATTTATTTTCATTAGTTTTTATATTTTCAAGTGTATTAATATTTCATTTTTTATAGTGAACCTCAATTTTTGCTACATAATAATATAATGAGAGAAAAGTTATAATTAATGCTTAGCTTTAATGTTCTTGGTTAAGTAATTCAATGTGACCCACTTTAAAAAAGGTTGGTGATTACTGCACAAGATCATTTTATACAAATAGATGCGAGGAAAAAGTGACCTATAATTACATTCAGTTCATACAATTTCATATTTGTTAATTAACCTAATGTAAATGACTTTGCCAACCCCTGCAAATAATTTTTCTTGTTCGAGGGCTTTGTTCATCCATCCAATTTTTAATAATTGTAATATCCATACATTAAGGGTTGACAGATCTCCTGAGACAAATAATATTTTCATTGACAAGAAACAGTATGGACTTTCCAGTCTTCAGAAAAATAAAAGATAAATGTTTTTGTAAATTATTAATCTTTCGTCAGAGTTTTTAATTACATAATTAATTCTTATGAACTCTTACATAAAATTATCACAGAAAAAGATAAAATAGAAAAAATGGTTTAAATGAAAAGTGGTAAAAAGTAAAAACAGATCATAATAAAAAATGAGAACTATTCAAAAGAGACGTGTAACCAGTGTCTCTTTTGAGGCAACAAAAGTTCATTTAAATAATTGCATTTCGACAATAAGAAAAATAACTTTTGAAATTACATTTTCTCAATTTCCTTTATAGTGATGAAGAATTGGGCAACAAAAATAATTCAATTAAGATTAACAAATTGTCTTTTAGTGTCAGTATAATTTGTAACATTTTATTTATCGATGCAATGGAAATGAAAGATTGTCAAACAATGGAGTTTCTGATTCGAAGTAATTTCAACAAATATTGTGTAGAGCCAAAGGAAAAAAGGGACCAGTTCCGTACTGCCCCCTCTGCTATGGGGCCACTTCCATATTGCCCCCACCCTATATTGAAACAATAATATGAAGATAAAGAAAATTTATGTAAACAATTTTATTCAGTACTTTAGTCAAGAGGATATATCTCTCCCCGTTGTCCGGTGGTTGGGTTTGTAAATGTAGAGACCGGTCAATCAGGTCTGATATTAATTCGATCTACAAATAAAACGTAGTTTCCTCAATTTATTTATGTCAATAAGTCTATAGAAACCGAGTCGGGGGCAATACGGAACTGTAGCCGGAAAAAAATTCTCAATTCAGCGAATTCCGAAATACAGAGGCTAATATGACAAACGGACAATGAAGTTCATATAATCGCAACTTTCGTCCATATTACACTCAAAGCCGTTACAATCCAACAGTCCAATGACCTTTATATCTGCCGTGAAAGTGAATGCCTGTGCCCTCTCATAGGTGTTAGCTGAACTAGGACCTGGTACAGGTCACACATCGCCGTCTGGTAATAGTTTGCGCGTCGTCACCAGGATGGCGTGCGAATGCTCTTTTAAAACTAATAATTTCAAGACTGATATATAATACAAAAACTTGAACATTGTTTGAAACGATTAAGTTATCAAAACATCAACTCCAGGAAAAATTTCTACGTCGAAATATTTTGTGTAGGACATAACTTATACTCTCCATTTGTAATAAATTTATCTATCTTAAATTAGGGAAGCCGATAAATCGTATTCGCAGTTCGACGGTTGTCATTTATTTAAAAATATTTTCGTGTTTTTTTCTTTATAAAAATCACAACACAACTAAATTCTTTTTTATATTATTCATATAGGTTATTGATCTTAAATATAATCTGAAAATATTTTATGTTTAAAATTACAGGCGCTATAAAATCGCTTATGATTTAGTTGAAATAGATCGGTGACTTTTTGCCTTATAAAACTTTATTGACGAAGCTTAAAATGAATTTTTACATATTTTTATCGCAAATATTAATACGTTATTTAATTTTCATTACATGCCGTTACCTGGTCCTCGATTTGCTTGACCCAAACATATGACCAAAAAAGCATTTTAAAAAAATCAGTTTATTATAACTTTTTATCTATATATAATTATTATAATACAAAACATCAAACAACGAAATTATAAGAAAAAATCACAGGTAATTCTTTCAGTTATACCATATTTACTTAAACAATTAACATCACTTTAATGTAATCAGCAAAAATTAACAAAACATTAACCACTGCTTACTATAATTTTACTATAACTACAAATTTTCAGCATACTGATTACTAAGCAATATGCTTAAAATTTGTAATTATTATTGGAAATTTCAGTTTTCAGCAGTTTTTCATTTTCTTTAGTTCTATTATATTTTTTAAAAAACTCCCTACATGTCATGTTGTAATTAGTTTTAACACATAACTCGGCTTCCACTAAATTAACTTATTTTATTTCTGGTATCTTTCCATGTTTGTTTCATCAAAGAAAAAATCCTTTCAACATTGGTATTGCTGATAGATATAGATAATATTGGCTGAATCAATTTGTATATGTTGCACAGATTAACTTTATTCAAGATGTGAACCCACGTTTGATAAACAGTTAAGTTTTCAGGTATTGCCTGTATTACTGAATTTAACAAATTCAGTTCATCATATATTTCATCCATATTAATTTTTTATTCAAATCCGCAACTGACTACAACTTCGCACAATTCATCATACGTATCTGATTTTTGAGTTCAGATTAAAACAATGAAATTTCTTCAATGGGTTGTTTTCAAAATCATATCAGTATCATTTAAGTATCGTGCTTTTTTTGTAAAAAATAATAAAAATGAATTAACCCAAACATCTTGTCAACCAGAACTGAACACCGAACATGAGGTTCCTAAACCGAACTGTTTGGGTCAAAACCGAACTCCTGGCACCCCTAAATAACAGTCTACTTGGTACCGATGTCTGCCAACGTTAAGTGCACTGCCATTGAAACGCAAGGGAAGGCACTAAAGTAGTTGAAATTTAACTCGTTTCAGTATTTCAAAAAACAACCTGCCAAAATTCGTATGTATATGGAGACCGTTCAGTAATGTTGGTTCTGATGGATAATTGTCACCAGTAAAACGCTCATGCACATATTTTAACTATATAGCACTTCTAAGGCTTGATACATGATCACCCAATTATGCCAGAAAAGGTTCTTAAAGAATTTACTCATGGAGCCATGAAAACTTGTCTACAATTTATACTAATTTGTAATTAATGTATTCTCAGTATCCAACAGTTAAATTCTTTTCTATAAAGAATGTTTGATGATATAGCTCTGACTATTCCACTACTACTTTATAGCTGAGATCTGTATTTGGTTTACTCAACAGCTTACTGACTACAGGAGTCACCTTGTTCATCAATTGGATTCAAGCCAAAGACTGACAATCACTCTACTCAGATATGCTATAAAGTTTTGAGTTTGAGCTACATATATCGTTAGAAGTGGTAAGTAGTCTTCCCTTAACCAAGTCCACTATGTTTTCATACGTTTACTACTTAAATATGTCAACAACTATGCCAATTATTCATATTTTGTTTCATTTTCTTAAAAGCTTATTTTGAAACAAAAATATCTTGAAGTATTTTTTAGATAATACTTAATGCATAATAATAATAAAAGCAAGAGAGTTATGATGGAAAGGACAACATGAGGGCATGGATGAACTGCAAAGATGAGGCAAAATATATAGAGGGATAGTGGCTGAAGGGCTTCATTAGATTAATTTTAATTCCTTTGAAGAAGAATAGAACAAATGAATTTCAAGATTATAGAGTAACCATTTTAATTTCACATGATGCCCAAGTCAGTGGCGTAGCTAGGGTCTTCAGCGCCCAGGGGCAAGGAATCTTCTTGGTGCCCCTAAGAGGGATGGGTTACATCCCAAGTCCAGGCCATATGATCTTTTTACTTCCTGCCAAGTTCTATGGAGGAGGGGTTTACGGGGTCGTCTGTATTCAATTTTGCATGTTGACATCCTTAGGCAATTCCCTGTTTTGCTACCCAATTAGGGTGGCTATGGAAAACTCAAGCATGCAACAAACATATTTGAATGGGAAATTGGTTCGAGTAAGGCTAGATGGCAGAAGATACCTCAACTGCAAACCCCCTGGCCAATAGACAAAACACCCTTTACAAGTGAGATCCAGTCTAAGGAAATATATAGGCAAAACAAAAGTGTAACCTGAAGAATGAGCGATAACCCCAAGGACTTTGGGTGAGACATGAAGAGGTGGCAACCCGAAGTTGGACTTCACACATATTTTGGATAGACAGAGAGGGTTTTTTAAATATTTTTCTTTGACCCGCTTATGATTGCCATTTCTTAAGTCTCAGGGACCATCTAAACGTAAACAAGCTACAGCATCACTATATCCTAAAGATAAATACAAGGGTGATTCATTGCATCTCGGACCAGTTTCCAGAAGCGCTTTTGATGACTCTCTTGCCTCTCTTAACTCTTAAACCACTAGGATATTATGTTACTCCGCAACCTCATAGCAGATCTGCTTTAGCCGATAAAAATCGGTCCTTGAGTTTACACTCCTTAAGCCCTGCACCCAGGGGCAACTGCCCTCCCGTCGCTACACCACTGGCCCAAGTTAGTCTCAGGATTTTTAAGGAGAAAAGCAAATAACTACAAGTGTAGACCACTTCAGGTTTCAAAAAGGTAGTGGCACCAGGGGTGCAATAGAGGTGATGAGAACTTTGGTAGAAAGAAACATTGAATACTACCAGGATGCATTTGTGCACTTTGTAGACTTTGCAAAGACCTTTAATATTATTCATGAAGCACTTCCTGAAACTCAAGTCCCAGCAAACCTGCTGAGAAGCTCTAATATAGTGTAGTGTATAATGCATTAAAGCTCTGGTATAGATACATCTAACAATAAGTAAATCTTCTTTGGTAGGTAGATGTGATTCAATTAGTTTTAAAAGGACTAACTTTGTAAATTACTTTAATTAACAGTTCATTGAAAGACTAAAAACTGAGGAATCGGATAGTAATTAAATCTATCAATAGCACTGAAAGAAAAACCTCATACTCATTCTGCAACAAATTTCTAAAGTAAAATAGAATTAGGAAAATACTAGATCAAATTCTGCACTAACAGTCCAATTCAAGTTTTAATGAAAAGTCGTGAATATTATTATAAGAGCAAATGGATGTTATTTTTGCCCAGTTTTGCTTTAGGTTGATGTCATACCATATCTTAGGACTTTAAAATGCACACTATAACAGAGCTCCACTGTGCATGCATGTGTATGTATTACTACTACAAGAAAAATTTATTAAGGCCACATAAACTAATTGGTTAAGCATAATCAAGACATTCATTATAGAGCTTAAATCTTATGGTGAGAAAAATTTACACTTCAATATCATGAACAAAGAAAATGAATAAACATGAAAATAAACCGAATCAGTTATTAAAAAGTTTTATTACTGTCCAATATAATTGTTACATTGATCAGCACATTTTCTCTAGTCTGTCATTCCCTGAGCAATTAAGAATAATTGTTGATGTAAGTTTCACATTTGCTCTGATTTCTATTGCGAATTCCTTTTCTTATTACAAAGCCGTAGCTGCTATTAATTTAGTATTATGACATGAAATGTAGAAAAAACAAGCTAGCAGCATTAAGAGGAAACCTATGGTTATAGGTGTACGAAAATATTTTGTCTATCGCTAGTTCGGGTATAATTGAGCATGATATCACCCAAGATACAAACTCATTATTTATCAAAACTCGAAAAAACTTTCACTATTTTTATATGTTAAGATCTTTTTTCAAACAACACACAACTTTTTTATAAGAAGTGGAAACTTAACTTTGGTGATTAACAAGTTTTCTTTAGCTGTATAATGACTGCAGTATCACAGACTATTTTCATTTATCACATTTCTTAAGAGGTTTTCAATCTGGCTAATACTGTCATTTTATCTACAACAGATATAGAAAATTACATCTGTTCCCTTTATCTTTCAGCGTAAATGTTTCAGTCATTTGTGATTTAGTGGCGACACTTATTTACACACTATTTGAAGTTAATATTTAATTCAATTATATTACTCTACCAATTAAATAACTCCGTTCTTTGCAGTACATTAACACCGTAACAAACAATAAATCTTAGATCAGATTTATCATCAAGCAGCATAGGTACTCATTTACATCTTATATTATCATTTTAACAATGTCCTAGGGGATATTTTCACATCTCCCTCATTGTCAATAGATATAGGTAGTTCACAACAGAAATTACATAATTTTATATAATTTGTATTATCGAAAGTATTTCCCGCTTTCTACAAATATTCAATTTCTCCACTCAATATAGGAGAAGGTAGCATATTGGTGAAAAAATTGAATTTGAGATTTCAACCAAGTATGTTTTCAATATTTACCCAATGATGTCTGTGCAATAGGATTTTGTGTTCACTCTAACTCAAGGACTAATAATTAAATCAACAGGAAAAATTTATATTTGATTTTTATTTTTAAAAAATCACCGTCTGAATAGCTTTTTGGCTAACATTGGTGAACTGGAAGCAGAGGTTTACTTGTGTCATTTTTTCATTTTTCCCAGTTATCTCCTTCAGGATTCCTTGTTAGAAACGTTTTTTCATAAAATGGTTTGAGTGATATTTTTAATATCTCTCTTTAAGTGCATCATTAAATGATATCTTTGTTTCTGTTACTTTTATAAATTTTTACCCACACTGCCAAGGACAATTTTAATTGCAATCAAAATTACCCCAATGCCATCTAGAATCATACATTGAAAACAAATTTTCTTGTAAATATTGACAGCGATCCCAGTGCCGCCAATGGTAATTTTAATCACGCATTGATATTTTGTTATCCATAGCAGTAAATAATTTTTTACTTATTTCTTACTTTCTCCATATACGTAATACAGAGAAAGTATTGTTTTTCAATGTGAGAAGTGATTCCAAGTGTTTTTCACTATGAAAAAGTTTCATAAGTGTAATTGCCAATAATTATTCCTGAGGATGCTGATGTTGATAACAACTCATAAGTACTATACAGTAATACCTCGATATACAAATACTTGACATACAAAGTTTCGCTATAACGAACTTAGTATTTATGACAATCGAGCCGATTCAATCAACACCTACAATATTAGCGTACATGATGATGGAATAACTTCTGGCTCAGAACTAATGAACATATGATCTTAGTTAGGCAGTGAATATCAGATTCAATGCAACACAGTACATCTACCTTTCTCCAGTTTTGTTCGTTTCGTCAAGCGTTCCATAGGTATTGACTGTTTTCAAGTTATCTTCATAACGTCATCTTCGTTGTAGGAATTCGGACATTGTGTTTTTTGCCACGATCAAGTGTTTAATTTACAAAAAGTGACTGTTGTTAACCGAAGACTTATTTTACCTCAAAATGCCGAAACTAATGAAAGCATGTGTAGATTTTGTTGGAGCAGTCATAAAATCGTGGAAAGTTATCTCGTTAGCACAAAAGCAGTGTTGTAAGTGAAATTTTAAGTACACTTTTTACTTCTAATAGTGTTAAGTTATCGTGATTACAATGTATGTACAATAAATAGTATAATACTATTTTAAAATACAACCTTTTAAAAATGCGATTAGTACTTATTAAAAGGTTTATGTTATAAGATTTTAAATTATTAAGGTTGGTATTGCATCCTATTATATTAATGTTATTCGATATACGAAGTTTCAGGAACACATCTACTTCGTATATCGAGGTATTACTGTAGTGCTTTTCAAATGACTTGGCAACTGAGGGAAAGGTAGAAGAGAAAGTGGACAGAGACGAGACGCTGAGTGAACCAATAGGAAAGGAGGAGGAGCCTAAGTGTTCGAGAGCTCACTCTCCATCGGGCCTCCCTAGTGGTAACATCGTGTCTTGAGTGTGCCGTGTTGCCACGTGTTTACGCCGCTTAAATTGTACAGTTACAGTTGATGTTTTTATCTCAGTTATAGTATTTTACGTTCGTTGAGCTTTTTTAGTTACGTCTTCTGTTGTTTTTATCTTTGTTAATTCAGTTTTCTTGTTACTGATTCCGTTTGTTACATCGTTCGTTATAAGTTTTAAGACAATGAAGAAGAGGACAATTCACAACCCTTGGCGTGCCCTTTATAAGAAATGTTTATGTAACAATACCCTAAATAAGTGGCAAAATTGACTTGTTTGATTAAGAGCATGTGGTACGTGTGAGATACGATAAAAAATATTTCCATTCGCAAATTCTCTTTAAATGCCCATCAAGCGTTACATGTTTTCCGGTTGGCAATGTCTAGCTTGAGCTTTCTGTTAGGAGGCACTACACCACCTCTTAGCGGCAGAGACATGCAAGCGGTCCCGAGTACGGTCGAAATCTCACTCGCCAAGTCATTTGAAAAGCACTATGTTGCAATCATATTCATTACTTTGTATGGAGAAAGCCATGTGCTTGACACATCAGATTTTTATAAATGCATTCAATACAATCCGTCATTCATTATTTACGACTTTTCAGACAAAATGCTGCTATTAAATGAAACATCTCAGCTTATGAAGTTCACATTGAGTTCAATGAGGGCATAGAGAATAACGTGAATAACTATGTTTACCAACTTGTGTTGCATATCATTTCATAATAAGCAATTATCACAAAAATCTAAATAATAAAGTCGAAGAAAAACTATTCACCACAAAAGAATGATTTAAAATAGAAATCTTGTAAGGCTTTTCTGAAAAAATGTCCAATACCTTGACATTCAAGGAGGCAGTGAAAAATTACAGACCATTCATTAACAAGCTTTTGAAAAATAAATAATTCTATTTATTCCTCTGGTGTAACTATCATTTCTATTCCCTTCAAAGCACCAGGTCGTATAACTTTCAACTTAAGTGACCCTTTTTCCTCAAGGGCTTTGTAGACATCTTGGGCAGAATGAACAGGTTTATTGTTAATTACAGTTACAATATCACCAGGTCTAAGTCCTCCACTGAAATTTAAAATATTGAAAATATAATAGATTTACATGCATTCCTAATGAAACTCAATAGTTGCATGATTTCACTGGCATAACTAAAAAGAAGACAATTAAATGGCACGTAACAAAATAAAAGGCTTACACGTAAGCAGGAGAACCAACAACTACTTTCCAAACCAAGATTCCATGAGTTAGTTCAGGTGGCACTTGATGATTACGCTGCTGCAGTTCTAACAGTATTTCTGATGTAAGTGTTAGCATAGTTATACCCATAAACCGTCTCACACCCGTGGATTTGCCTTTAGGAACGCCTGCAATATGAAACAAGTATAAAAAACAATTGTTTTCATAAAGGAATCGAGTGAAAAACATCCAAGCCTAAATTATTATCACAATAATGAAATTATCATCACCTCCTTTCTGACCATTTTCAGCAGATTTTCTTAAAAATTCCTTAGCATAATCGATTGGAATAGCAAAGGATATTCCTGGCGTGACTTTCATTGAATTAATACCAATTGCTTCACCATCCAGGTTTACTAGAGGTCCTCCAGAGTTTCCAAACTTTTTCAAAGTGGTATGTAAAGAAATAAATAGTGAGCACGGAAAAATACTGCTTTAAATTATATGGATTCAACAGATACTAAACTGTGAATTGCAATGTAAATGATAAACTTGTTTCTAGTCAAATGAACAAATTATTTATAGCACTTAGGCACATCTATAAAGAATTAAGAATAGATTCAAACAGAGTTCGAGGAATAGCTAAATAAGAAACCATATAATTTGTGCAAGAATTGATAAAATTTTGAAAACTATACTTTGTGGCAATTCTTTCTAATATGTTCTGAAATGGGATAATGGAAACAATGCTATATACTTTGCTTATACAATGATAGGTACTGTTAAATATGATGGTTTAAAAATTATAGCAAATGAATAGACAAAACAGAAATCTGGACGTTTAACTAGAAAATTAGAAGTAATAATTAAATCCATTTATTTGAAAGTTTGTGCAAACATCATAAATTTATAAAATACACATGTAATAGAATTCTAGCATTTTATATTAAGGTGGCCCATTAAATATTTTAAAATGGTAATAGTATCTTAACCTTATGAAATGTTTAAAAGTAATTGTAGAAAATATCAATTTGATAAAAAGTAACCATTATCGTTGATCAATATCTATATTCATTTTAAATTACTAATATCAGCTAATTGTTGCCAGTGATCATTCAGATGAGTAACAAGCAAAACGCTTATTGCTGAATACAAAGAAATATTCAAAATATGAATTTTATTAGTGTACATATTTAAATGCTAATACTTTGGCAGGAACTTCTGCTAAGGAATAGTGGAATGATTTTAAAAATATAATGCGATTAATATTTTCTTAATTTGTCATAGATAGTTCCTTTTATCACTTTTTGTTTCCCCTGCTATTAAAAAATAAAATTTCACAATCATTAAAAATGATTGACAGTATCCTAATGTCTTAATCACTTACAGTGATAGCAGCATCAGTTTGAATATACTGCATGTCAACTCCCCGAAGACCTAGTTCAGCACTACCACGATTCACTGTGCTTACCACACCAGCTGTGATGGTGTTTGATAATGAAAGAGGGCTACCAATGGCAACAACCCATTCTCCTGGGCGTATCTTTGAAGACGATCCTAAAGGCATAACAGGTAACTTCCTCTATCAATAGAAAGAGCAATAATTATGCCAGGTGCTTTACAATATTCATGTCTTAAAGTTACAATTAAAACATTAAGCCTGATGATCTTTGAGTATTTCTATTAATATATCAATATTTTACCATGTCATAATTTGATTAACATGCATCATGGAGATAATTATTATTTATTTAAGGTTAAAAAGTTTACATACACATGGTATCCGCACAGTAGCTAGATCTGATTTCAAATCTACATTTTCGACAACTCCAGTAAAGGTCTGGCCATCATGTAGCTTAACCTGTGGTAGTAAATGTTTTTACGTCATGTTTTAATCATACATATTATGTAAAGTATTTATGTAAAATGAATGTTCAATTTGTACCTGAACACTACAATTGGGCTTATCTATAACAACATGGGCGTTGGTAAGAATAAGCCCATCTTCGTGAACAATAAAACCAGATCCAGTAGAGGCAGTAGCTGATCTACCACCAAAGAAATCTAGCCTGTAATACAGAATTCACGATTATGTATACTTGAAATATGCAATGAAAGTTCTTTACTAAGATATATTACCTTCTCTGGTCTTTAATTTCAATGAATACTACTGATGGTGCCGACTTTTCAACAACATCGGCGATGAAATTGAATCGTTTATACAAACTTGAGTTAGGTGGATCGGGAGGATCTTTCGGTCCAAACGGAGATGCAGCGAAAGCAGACGGAAATAAATCTGCACATTTCTCCAATATTTTTGATTTTTGCTTAACGAACCAACTAAATCCAAATCCTAAACCAAGTCCTATCGCGAATACCAAAGCTCCATATTCTCTAGGGTTATTTTTTGCATGTTTTCTATTGCTGACGTGAGAATGGTAGGTGCTACATTTGCAATTTTTTATGCTGGAGACACATGGATGTGCTTCACTATTATTAGATGTGAAATTGTTGATAAGAATTCTGCGGTAAGATACATTAAATAGTAAACTTCGTGACATAATTAGCGCGACTTCCTCGCCATAGCAAAAAAACAAAATAGTGTCGAAAATAGTGGCCCATCCGTATGGCGTTCAATCTGAAAAGGGATGAAACGTAAACAGCGTGAGAAATTTTGTTAGTGAATTTTATTTTTATCAATAGAAACATGTTACATCAAATTGTACTAGTCATATTATTTTTTTGTTGGTAGTAATGAAATTATACCTTCCACAAATTTATTTCGTTGGAAGATATAACAGTATTTCGCATATCAGATTGAGATAAGATTTTGCTGCCAATTATTACCTACTTGCGACATAAAATATACAACACTACCGCAGTTCTAACATACAAATATAATTATATACTAGTATACATATATGTATGTACTATTATAAATAGCCATTTCTAGCAAAGAATATAGGAGGATATAAATGTTAAGGTACTTAGAAGGCAGAGGCGTAACTATGGCAAGGCACGGGATGGCATTGCCTTGGGGCCTCGGCGGGCCTCAAGAAGGCAAAAAAATTATTGTAATATGAAATAAATCGAAAATGTTATATTTTTTTAATTCTAAAATGTAAAATAAAAATTTATACTATATGTATAAATATTTAATTATGTTATAGGGGCCTCATTTTAATTATTTGCATTGGGACCCCAAAACTGAAGTTACGCTTCTGTTAGAAGGGCTACAGACCTGAAATCTGCCATGATGAAAGGTTATTAAATACAACCGACGGAAAAAAATCCGAAATCTAAAAAATTTCATTTTCAGGGTTTTTTCAGATCCCATTTCTTCGTTTCTACAACCCATAAAAAATAGTGAAATCTATGCAGGGATTTATTAAATTGCATTTTTAAATTAGTTACAATTAAGAGTGGAACTCGGGACATAAACAGTTCCATAGCTGAAAGGTTGAAGTTCATTTTCAAATTCAAATCTGTGTGGAATTGGCTTAAAAATTTGTTTTTAATCAGAAATAAAATCTATAGGGTTCATTTCTGTCACCAGCCGAAACTATCCTGAATTTCTAAGCTTCCCAGCTCTTCTCGTTGCTTCAAAATTTTGTGCACGGACGGACGGACAAAGTGAAAACATGAGCTATTTTTAACAAGTTAGGAAAGTATTACGAAAGCAGCTATTATAAGGCGATATTTTTACAAAAAATTTAAGATTCAAATTTCAAGGGTACATTTATCAAGTATTTCCGCCTATTTTGAGGATACACTTTACAAATAAATGCATTGAGCTGGTTGCCATAGTAGTTAAGTATGTATTTCCTTTGTTGAAACCCAGAAAAAACTCCCACTTTTTCCCATAAAAACTAAAAATGTACCGCTAAATCTACAGGAATTTGAATTCTGTCTTAAAAAATAAGAAAGTACAATTTCTAAACTTTCTGATAGTTTAAGTCCTGAGTTCGAATGTTGACGGGAAATAATTCTTAAAAATCAAATATATGAACCTCATCACCGATTTAAGTGCTTTTCTTATGGGGCAATGGGGCAAAATTATCCCCGGAAAATTGGAATTTTAAACAATTTCGGATTTCCACATGTAGCTCTCATATGTAGTAACATCCTGAGAATGTGATTTCTCTAGGTTCAACAGTTTCGGAGATATTGCCTGCACAGACGGACGGACAGACAGACAAAGTGAAGTATAAAGTGATTTTTGTAAAAAAAAACGCTAAACGAGTTAGGAAAGTACTGCGAAAGCAAATATTATAAGGCGATTTTTTTTACAATAAATTTCTTCCATTGGCCGTTATTTAATATTATTGACATTATAATATAGCCCCATTAAAAGCTTATCCGTATAAAAGCATTGAACTCGTTGCCATGGTACTCGTTTGTTGAGACTCAGAAAAACTCCCACTTTTTTCCAACAAAAATTTAAAATGTACTCTAAAGCTACAGGGATTTGAATTCCGTCTTCAAAAATAAGAAACCACAATTTATAAACTTTTCGACAGTTCAAGTCCTGAGTTCGAATCTTGACTGGAAATAATAAAAAATATATATATAAACCTCATCACCGATTTACGTGCTTTGCTTATGGGGCAATAATGGGACTGACTCCGGTCCACTAAATTCTTGCCACATGTATGTACCTCTCATATGTAATAACTTATCCTGAAAATTTAGTTTCTGTAGGTTGAACCGTCTGCACAGTCGGACGGACGGGTGGGCAGACAGACAAAGTGATTACATAAGCGATTTGTAAAAAAAATCGCTAAAAAGCGCTAAAAGGAGACATTTAAAAATTAAAAATATCAACTACCATGGCAAAGAGTCCAATTATTTTAAATAGGAATTAGTAATCTATATTTTAGTGGCATTTATTGAACGCTTTTAATGGGAATCAGTGAGCTATATTGTAATGCCATTGATTTAAAAATACGTTGACGTTATGAACCCAACACAAAATTTTAGCGTGAAAAAAATTTAATGTCGTGTTTCGTAAAGTTTTTCGAGAAAACTGTTTTCAATTATTAAACGAGAGAATTGAAATATGGTTTAATAAAATTGTTTAAAAAAGTAATGCCATAAGCGTACATATATTACTATCGACACAAATATAATGACGTCATATGAATTTCGGGATTTATGTATCTGGATACTTGCTGAAATACAAGCATGGCGGAGCATAATCCTAACATAAAATATCTTATTTTCCATAAATTTTTATGTTACATATATCCCAGGGGTCGGCAACCTATTGCACGCGTCCCAAAATTGGCACGCGAGGTGACTTTCAATGGCACCCGAAAGAAGAAATGATAAAGAAGATTAATAATTCGTAATTTATATAGGTATTTATTACAAGTATGTAGTACACCACTCCCCCGGTATCCGCGAGGGATGCGTTCTGCAAAAACGTCGCGGATACCGAATTCGCAGATACTGAGGCTTAAGGTTACATTATAACTGTAGGGATAGGTTTCTTGTCCCCGATGGACCTTACAAAAGAAGTAATAAAAACAATTTTATGCTCTATTTAGGCTTATTAGTAGTAGTAATAGTGGATAATATCAACTATAAGAGTTAGAAGAATATTTCATTACGTACATTCATTCCGGTTTGATTCAAGTTCAAGTTTGACAAGTTTTTGTCATTTCCCAGTGTAAAAAATATTTTGTTACAGTGTAAAGGCAGACCTCGTCTTTCGCGGGGGTTGCGTTCTTGAAAAACACCGCGAAAGACGAAATCGCGAAAGAGAAGTAATTAAGGCAATGGGAAATAACAGGGTTCGGTACCCATCCCAGCTAGAACGAATCATAGCGGCATTTGTCCTGTATTGGTGACCGAAGAAAAATAGAGAAAGAGACGAGAAAATGAACGTCAATGAAAGAGAGACATAAACAAGATAAAAGAACACGAAAAAAGTGTCAAAAAATAAAATCTTATTTAAGTTCCGCAATAGAATCGAAAAAAATCAACAGAGATTGCCTAACTTGCAGGGGCTAATTTCCCAAATACGACAGACCTCGTCTTTCTCGGGAGGTTACGTTCAGTGCTCGGAATGAGCCGGAACGCACCGGAACGCCGTTCCGGCTCCTCACACGCGCCGATGATACCGTTCCGTTTCGTCAGACATTATAAATATCGACCCTTATAACAAGCGTTCCGTTTCGTAACATTTTCCATTTCGAGTAATGGTAACGTTCCTGAAAAACTCCGCGAAAGACAAAATCGCGAATGACAGGTAATTAAAGCAATGTAAATTACAGGGTTAGGTTCCTTTTCCAGCAAGAACGAGCCATAGCATGATGTTTTGGGCTATATTGTCGACCGCATGACAGATAGAGCCGAAAAATATGTTAAATTAAAAAGATTAGGCATAAAAAACACAAAAGAACACGAATAAAGCGAAAAGAAAAAATTCTATTTAATTTCCGAAGTAGAATCCGAGAAATTGGCAACGGTTGCGTAACTATTCGTGTAACTAAAACGGAAAGCATCTGGGCTTAGGTATGTACAATCAAATAGAACGTTTAAAGAAGAGACATATGAGGATCCTCATAAATAATTGAAAAAATAAATAATAGATTGGTTAAATTTTAATAATAATTGTTGAAATCTCTGAGCAATCTGTAGGTTTCACCACAAAAACACATTGATGTGCCACTAAGTAAGAGGATTCGTTGCTCCTAAAATCACCAATAATAAATGTTTCGTAAAATGCAAAACTAAAGCGTTTGAGCTACGTCAAACCCGAGCAAATACCCCAGTGATCCTAAATAGGAAAGGTTGAGTCTTTCCCCTCGGGACTTCCCTTTCGTCAAAAAGAAATAAATTTCCTGAACGGTGATACCAGCTTATGTTTTGCAACTTTTCACGTGTGAAGGGGCACAAAAGTGTGGGAGGATTGCATCCTAAAAATATTTAAAAGTATATATAAAACACGTGTATCTAATTTTTTAATTACGCATATATATTACATTAATGCACTTAGGTAAATATTTTCCATGTTAGAATAACACAATCTTTTTCAGGCCTGACTATGAGAGAAAATGTGAGGAGAACGCCATTCATTTCATATACAGAAAATTTCACGTAGCCTTTTTCCGTGATTTTTTCTCCGCAAAAGAGCGAAACATGAGAACACGAAAGACAAGATTGGTCACGGATGCGGACCGCGAATGATATCTCACTTTCTCAATTCAATTCAACCAAACACTACGTCTGTAAATAACGGTCAATTGCCGTCTCGGAATGATAATGTTTTATTTTATACATAGTACACATCATTATTACCACGAATTTTAGTCCATTTTTTATTAAAGAAATCGCATTACATTGAGTAAATTACTATGAACAGCGTATTTTACTTGGAATTAATTAAATGTAGTAGTCTCGCGTATCTGCGTACTTTTAAGGTAAAAAATGTGTTCGAGAGCTTCGCGGATATGCGAAACCTTGCTCGCGGATACTGGATAACGGGATATAAAAAAACAATTCGCAGATACTGAGTTCCGGATACCGAAGGAGTGGTGTGCAATAAAACATTTTTGGAAATTTAGTGAACTAACGTTATATTTTATAGTGAGAGTAATTCTCTTAATTTAAATTGTTAGACCAAGGGAGCTGGAGGAAGTAGATGGACCGCTTGGTAGGGTGATGTACGGTGGGGACTTCGAGGGTCCCGGGACCGCTACGGTAGCCGTGAAGGCCTGCCATGAACCTCGAAAACTCCCGAGGTTAATTATATATATTTTAGAAGAATTTTATATTGTGTAGAAAAAGTTGTAAATTGTATAGATAAAAACTGTATATTGGATACTAAAATGTAACATGTCTAAAACCTTGCCACCGGGCCAGGCGCCCAGTTGCATTGTAATAGAAATAATAATAATAATTATCCACCTCTAAAGTCTGCTCATTCTAATTCTGTAACACTGTTCTCATCTGGTTCATGTGCCTGCCTTCTCGTAATCTCTCTCGCCGCCTTTGTGACTAATGAGCACAAAATTAGGAAATTCAGACCGACGCAGATGTCGAGCAGACTTTGTTTACGTAGATTAAGAATATAAGGGAGCTTAATAAAATTTGGTGAGGAACACCATACTTCCCATTGATCACTACTGTACGTTTTCTAGGGTTGTTTTATAAATCATTACTTTTTATCAGTTCGCCGCTAGAAAAACATGGGAGTATGTGACGGGAGTTAGGAAATAGCATTAGATCGAATTGTGATAAGATCCATATCCAAAATAATGGAGTCTATTTGATGGTCAAGAAATTTTATCGAGAAGGAAACTAAGTAGTAATAGTGATAGTTTCCTTATGATTAGAAGTATCTTAGGTGATATCCATTATTCCACAGTTTCCTCGTTAAGGTTTTATTCGATGTTTCGAGAAATGAACTTTTCAGCATTGCATTGCATTCGTTTACGGTTCTCTGTTAAGATTATGCAAAATAAGAAGCTTAAAACTTTCTCTTCCGCAGTTAATTAATTAAGCTTAGATTTGTCTGCACGTAGAAAAATAACTAGAAAGAACTTCAGCTGAAAATAGGTCAAATTATTTTATTAACTGATATATTATACAGAAGTTTTTTTCAGTAACATTACTAATAAAGAACATTCGATGCATGTGGAATAGCGTGTATTATTTTCAAAACCTGCTAAGACTTCCCTCTAATCCTCCGTAACTTTCCGAATAATCCTTAATCTGAGGCAGTTCTTCTAGCGCGCTACCGCGAATCTTCTCGATGTACGCAGGCACCATTGACGTCGTTGAAATGCGGCATGAAGAATCCGTAGAACAGGAAACTGTGGACGATATAAAAAAAATACCGGAAAGTAGTAATAGATTGTTATTTTCACCCACTTATTTAGTTCAGCTGCAAAACTTAAACTATACTACGGGCTTATTTAGTTGTTATAATAGGTCATTTTAAATATACAGTGACTTATTATGGAATATCGAACAGTACCGGAAGCATCCCAGAACAGGACGTTGAAATGAAGCTGTTTTTTCGTCCGTGGCAGTTAGCCATGCTTTTTGGGAAAGTGTATTCGGAATAGAAACCATGTTGGGACGCCACCAAAAATGCTGAGATAGTTAGTATTGCTCATATATTAGTAAAGAGAGAGGAAGATTTCAATAAAACTTTGGACCATAATCGGCGAGGCCAGTTAAGTATAATATAAACGATTACTATCAAAATATAAAACTTCCACTTCTGACAGAAATACAATTTTTAGAAACATGGATCCTGAAAATCGTTTTAGGATTTGTCAGTCTTATGGATCAGTCAAATGACTTCATTTTGGAAGCTAGATTAAGCGTGTTTGCCAATAACATCTTCAGTGGAATCGATTGCAAACAACTAGGCGACACCTTCAGCCAAAGTAGACCTCTGCCTTGTTTCTCATCAACAACATCCCACTGATTACTTCCTCACCGTTATCGCAGCAGATTCCATCGGACGCACACCTGCCCCCGCTGCTACCGCAAGGCTTTCCGCTGTTCATGCAGATCCCGGGCAAGGCGGCCTCGATGGCGCACGGGCGGAGCAGGGGATGGATGCTGCCCCTGTCGGCTACGAGGCACCCGGTGCTGGGCGAACAGCAAATTGCGGGACCGAAGCAGCGACCTCTGAAGCCGCATCGGGAGCACTTGAAAAGAGGCCACGAGAATATTCGAAGGGCAAACCGTACGTATGCAACATTCTCGATAAATTTATAATGAAATACTGTCTACTTTAAGAGTGAAAAGTTACTCGGGGTAGAAATCAGTAGCTTTACGTATGTTTGGCCACAAAAAAAAACAAACTGATGTATCTTCCTCGTTTTCTAAGGTCACTTTTCGGATCATAAAGTTGGCATTAGGGTAGAAAACTAATGACCTAAAGAATTTAAGGCGAGACGTTCAGCGATTTATCTGGGGCCGACTTTGAGAGAAAAATCCATTGTATGGGTCCGTTTTTCCTTTTTGTTTCAGCTAAGGAATTTCTTGGAGAATAAACAAATTAGAAATAACTTTGTACTTTTTCCACAATTTATTTTATTAATCAATCACGACCATGGTTTCACTACACAGTAGTATCATCAGGGTTTGATTAGTGAAAGCATGATCGTGATTGGTTAATAAAATAAATTGTGGAAAAAGTACAAAGTTATTTCTAATTTGGTTATTCCCCAGGGTGGAAAAATTCTACAAAATAACGCCTCAAACCACGGATTTTAAGGAATTTCTTTTTCATCATTGCAATGTGCGGACATTTCAGTGCAATTTTTCTAGTTCTAGTTTTCGCTAAACCTTTAGTGCACCACCCTTTGTTAAAAAAAATAAATCTTCGTTCTCCCTTGGAAAACTTCTTAATCGATATATTCAAAATTGCGTAAACTTATCGGAATAATGATTTTCAAAAGAGGAAGTTAGACATGTCTGGCAACCTTCGAGCGAGTACCAGCTGCTAGCGGAAATTAAAAAGAATTCATCCTAAAGTTTTTTTTTTTTACTGTCTTACGTGGAATTAATCGACGAAATTGAACTCCTAAACTTCAAATCAAGACCTTTTTTTTTTTAAATAAAACAACAAAATGCATTAATATACCAATGGACAAAAAACGTTACAACTTCACATATTCTCGATAACCAGTTACGGAAACTAAGCATTGAGTATTCCTCAGCGTGTGGTTTACCGGTCTGATCGGGATCATTCCCAACGACGAGTCTGATCTCTTTCCACCAGGAGGACAGTTGGTGATGAAGCAGCCGGATGTTAGACCCACCACAATCGCGAACACCATGGCGAGGAATACGAGCGAACGGCGTTGGCCGAGTGTGGCACCTTGCTGGGAATCCATCTCGTCTAAGAAGCGTCGGTTGCTTGAGGTCTCAGACACCATCGGATCCTACGGTATATATAGCGACCAAGATTCTTTTGTTGCGGAGTCGCACGCATGCGTGCGTGTGTTGCATCTCTCCCCCTTGTTGTCCGCACGGGTGTGATAAGGGCTTCCGACGTATTCCCTCTTCTTATGCGCATCTGGGACAGGAGGAGATTTTTTTCGACGGGATGATGGGATTTCCATGTTACGCGTTCTTTCGAGATGCACAAAGGAAAGGATCAAGAGCATACCGTGTCTGAAGGATTTGCGACTGACAGTGAGCTTAAGGGTGGGCGGACAACGATGTTCGGCGGCTATTTTTGGTCCGATATAATCTCGGATGCTTCGTTTTCACGCGTGGATGGCATACATTTCCGTCGAAGTCTTGTCAAATGATTTTTAAAATTCGTATTTTTAGAAGAAATATTTTCTCCGGTTCAGGCTTTCTCAAAATCTTTTTGGCCGCATACCCCTTTGAACTCAATCAATTGAAGTACCCCCTTATAAAATAATGCGACAACTATGACACAAAATAGATTTACTTAAAAAAGAACGAGTTTACATGTAATAAATAACACTTATTGAGATGAATGTGACTGTTTTCCATTACATAAAGAATCAATCATTTGCTCGATCGAAGAAAGTCTCAATCGTAAGTCAGGTTCGACATGCAGTTCCTGAGGATTTTTTGTCTTAATTAAATTCACAGGCAAAAATTCAGATTCGCACATGCGCGTTGTGGGGGAAAGGAATGAATATTTTAATTACCTTTTTAGCATACTCGTACCGTATACTCGTTTGATAATTTTGCCCAGCAATAAATCAAAGATACCTTCGAGAATTTTATTTTCAAGTCATCGTCAGCAGAAATATCCATGAGGCTTTCTTGTTCTTTTCCAGTTACGTGTGGAATCGAAAAATCCACAGCAAATGGATTGCGCACCCAATTATTAGAATCGTCCGTTTTTTGAAAATATTCTCGTAATCGTTCCGTGAGTTCTTCCAAATGTTCCTTTATATCTGACAAATCCAAACTGAGGAATATAAATCTGTACGTATTTCAGATTCGCCAGTTTGGTTTTACCTGATTTTATGACTTAATACTTAACACGTCTTGTCCCTTGGTCAACGGAAGCAAACAAAATACTTAAGTCGCCGCCCTCAGTGATAAGGCTGCAGTTTACTGTTATGTATGCATTCAATGTTTATAGAGACAGAATATACTGTTTTGTTTACGTGCACACATTTTGAAAAAAATATTGTTAAACATATTCTATAACAACATAAACGTGAAAAAAGCTGATTTGGAGTGTCCAGTGTCATAACATCAGTCATTACGTAAATTTTCTCAATTACCCCCTAGCGCCTGTAAAAGTACCCCACTTTGAGTAACCCTGCTCTAGTTGGAAGCAGTTATTGACGTTATTCGAAGATTATAGTTGACTTAGAAAGGATTCATCTGGAGGAATTTCTTACATGAAAGAAAAGGATAAAAAAAACTCCATTTAAATAACTTTTTTTAATTCTACGAGATAATTTATTTTCACATTGTGGTCTTGATTTCGATGCTCTGCTCCATCATCATCATCATCCTAATTAAACAAAGTCAGATAAGTGGAGAATGTTTAATCCTTTATTCAAATAGGATCGCGATGAATCGTGCAAAGACCATTAATTAAAAAGTATGTTAGATCTTGCTATGTAACACATCGAAACATTTTCCGCTCATTTTAATTACAAAAAAGGAATATATTTATTCATAACTGTTTAAAATGAACGCCCAGGCAAATCCGTGTTCACGGAGCATATAAAATATAATATCATATACTATACCAAGATTAAAATATTGAGCCCGTCCTTTTATTTTACTTTCTCGTGTACGATACTTAGTATGTAGAAAAATTATTGTGATCGCGAAAAAATTGGACTTCAAGAATTTTACGGAAATACACGCTTTTGGTGCCCCAATCCAAAAAAAGTGGTTTTTACCTGTGCTCGGTTCTATGGCCTAAGTAATGAAACGGAGTCGAATGATATCTTAGGCTTACTATCATCCGAAGAGATTAACAATATGGCGTAGCTATAAAAGGAGTTTCTTCTAGTAGATTTTCGCAAAATGTCGATTTAGTAAAAAGAAAAGGCTCAAAGATATTGGTGTCGTAGGCAATATTACATAACCCATATTTCTAAAAAAAACTAACTTTATAGCGTCCAGAGACAGTTTTGCGCTCAGCTACCGTTCAGCTCCAGATATCCGTAAAATCCAACGCACAAATTAATACAATATAATTTCGGCAATAAAGCACTTGAGATTGAAATGTCAGCCCTAAAAATCTAATGTAGACGTGATTTTTCACTGATATAATCCCTTAAATTCTAATCCGGCCCGCCGAATCATTGACAACTTGTAATGCGGCCCGCCGAATAATTCGCAATCGAACATGCGCTCCGCCTCGTAGAAAAGATTTCCCATATGTGGCATATATGGAGTTTCTTCCAGCCAGGAAAGAGTAGTGAGACCAGACGCATATGTACATGAGAAAGTGTGTGCAATGTATATTGCACCGATTTTTTCATGAGATTAATTCGTTTTGCGGAGGATGAAATTAAAAAAAATTGAATCGTTTACTTTTACGAGCGTTACCTGGACATATTTTTCAGGCCTTGACTTACTTCGAAGAGCACCACTCTCGGCATTTAACAAATATACGATAATATCTTTGTCCTGATAGATTCAGTCACTATTAATTTATTTATTAACGAATGAATGAATGCCACACGAAACATTTTACAAGCTAAATTACATCACCTTTCTAATTCTATTCCTCGTATCGTAATAATTATGCAATAAAATAGTTTACTTCTTAATGAAAACATCCGTTATACATTCCTAAACGAATGGATCGAATGCTGAGTAACAATTCAAACCGTTATTTTTTGCGCATTGTATCGAAAACGAAAAAAAAAAAAAATAACGGGATGAGCGGGATTCTCTGAATGGTGCCTTCACGTGCTTGATTTATTTTTAAGTCGTTTGGAGCGATTTTAGCCCATAAAGGCGATCCCACACCGCGAGACCATAAGAATTGTAAAGTCCAGCTGACACGAGGCAAGAGGAATTCCAAAAAGAAAAAAAGAATTGGTTTTTGGACAGAAAAACCAGACTTGACCGTGAGACGGAAGAGATCCGAACAAAGGGATGAAGGAAGAGGAGGAGGAGGAAGAGGCTGGGAGAAGATGGCGCTGGGCGGGGGAGGTGATAGCGGGCGGGGCGCGGAAGTAGGGGGAGAGGAATCGAGTTTTAGCGCTCGGGGGCGGCGTGGAAACGGACCTTACGTTATGTCCTTTGTAGACAAAAAGAGGATGAGAGATGGGAAACTGGGGATAGGAAGCCTTTTGTGGAATGGAGGAGGAAAAAAAACACGAACGAATACAAATCCACCAATTGCCTCTTTTTTAATAATAGCCCAAGGCGGCGATTGGCTCGCTACGTTTTATTTGTTTGTTTATTTTTAAAGTCGCGATACGGTTATTTTTCATCGTTTTATTTTTTTGATGCCGCGGGAACATGCCCAAAAAGCGATTTATTCGTACATTAAGCAGAGGCTGGAATGTCGGTGTCTTTCATCGACAATGAAAGTGACACGCGAGATTCGAATCTGTTTTTTATATAATTGTGTACTCCGAGTTATTTTAAAATTAACGAAGAATAATGGAAGATTCTTAAGGATTGGTAGAATCTGGGCACACAAAAGAATTTTTAATATTTGCAAACTGTAGCCTTTGCATATCGCCTATTTTTCACACTCTATTTGTAAATTAGACCGACCGGGTTAGACTGGTAGGTAGCGTGCCTGCCTTCTAATCCAAAGGTCGCGGGTTCGAATCCCGCTTCGGGCATGTGTGTTGTGATTCGTCTTGGGGTTTTCCCCTACCTCCAGACAAGCCTAAAAAATTGGCTTTGCGGGGAATGCATCATTAATATATATATATATCATCATCATCATCATCACCAGCCTTTTTCAGTCCACTGACGGACGAAGGCCTCCCCCAGACTCTTCCAGTTTTCCCTGTCAACTGCCTCCCTCCTCCAAGTTTGCCCCAAGAACTTAACAAGCTCTCTGTCCCACCTGTCTTTCGGTCTTCTTTTTGGTCTCTTGATGTTTCTTGGGATCCATTCGATGACACTGGACGTCCAACGCTGGTCATTTCTTCTAGCAATGTGGCCCGCCCACTGCCATTTTAACACCTTCACTCTTCTAATCACGTCACAGACTCCCGTCTTCTTTCTTACCCAGTCGTTCCTCTTGCGGTCTCTTCGGGTGATCCCTAACATGCATCTCTCCATGCCCCTCTGTGTTGTTTGCAGGCGCTGTATCATTCTGGCATTCATGGTCCATGTTTCACAACCATATGTCAGAACAGGCAGAACACATTGGTCATACAGTCTCCTTTTTAGGAAGACTGGAATATTTGATTTAAAGATGTTCGCATTCTTGCCAAAAGCACTCCATGCCATCTTCACTCTCCGGTTGACTTCTCCAAGAAGCGAACCATCAGTAGTGATGAGTTGACCTAAGTAAACATAGCTGGTTACTTCTCCAAGTTCTGCTCCGTTGATATGTATCTTCTCAGAATTTGTGAAGGAGTTGTACATAACCTTTGTTTTATTAAGATTCATCTTAAGTCCAGCTTCTCGGCTTGCTTGCTCAAGCTCTTCAGTTCTTCTAAGGAGCTCTTCTGGGCTTCCTGCGAACAGTATGATATCATCTGCAAAGCGCAGGTGACTCAGATATTCTCCATTTACCTTTATGCCTTTTTCCTCCCAGTCTAGCCTTTTGAATACTTCCTCTAGAGCTGCTGTAAATAACTTAGGGGACATAGTATCTCCTTGTCTCACTCCCTTTTCGGCCTTAAAGGCACTCGTCTCTTCATGCAGCTGGACAGATGTTGTCGCATTTTCGTAGATATTCTTGATCAAGGTTATGTACGTTTCCTCTACTCCTTGTTTCTTTAGTGCACGTAACACCGACGAAGTTCGGACAGAGTCGAATGCTTTCTCGTAGTCGATAAAGCACATACATAGAGGTAATTCATACTCGTTGGTCCGACTGATTACCTCTCTCACGACTTGGATGTGGTCCATCGTGCTATACCCACTGCGAAATCCAGCTTGCTCTCTGGGTTGGGCAGCATCAAGATGGTTTTGAAGGCGCATAGTGAGTATTTTGGTGAATATTTTGTAGACTGTTGGGAGTAGGCTGATCGGTCTGTAGTTATTCAAGTCTTCTTTGGAACCTTTCTTGTGCAGAAGGATAATACATGCGTGGTTCCATGTTTCTGGTATCTTTTTCTTCCTCAGACAAGAATTAAAAATCTTAGCGAGAATTGTTTCCGTATGATTCCCCATTGCTTTGAATACTTCCGCTGTGATACCATGCATTCCAGATGCTTTTCCATTCTTCATACTTCTGATTGCGTGTCTCACCTCTTCCGGAAGGATACCTGGGACCTCTTCGGTGGGCATGTTTGCATCATCATTTACTTCATCATTTCCTAGAGGATCCTCATACAGCTTGGTGTAAAATTCTTGTACCCGTTTCAGGATCAGTTTCCTACTATGGGTTATGGAGCCGTCTTCTAGCATCAAGGCCACCAGCTGTCTCTTTCCGATCGAGAGATGTTGCTTCATTTTCTTGTAACTTCTATTGTTTTCTATGGCTTTCTCGATTAGTTCATAATTATATTTTTTCACATCTTCCTTGATGCACTTCCTTATAGTTTTGTTTAGTTCTGCAAAATGGATCATTTCTTTAGGATCATTAGTAATTAACATTTTACTTCTTTTTTCCATCAGCAGTCTTGTTTTTTCAGTCAACTTTTTCTCTGGCTTTGTTTTAACTGTTCCGCCTATTTCTTCAGCAGTTTCCTTGAGTATCTCTATAAATTGGGATTCAACTTCTTGGTCTTCCAGTGCACTGAATCGATTTTTCAGTTGGAGCTGGAATTCTTCTTTTCGTTCTTTTAGCACCTGCGTGTTGATAATAGACTTAGGCTTCTTCTTTATAAGCTTCTGTCTTTCTAACTTTGAGTTGAATTTTATTCTGCATCTTACCAAGCGATGGTCGCTTCCAGTTTTAAACTGGTTGAGGACGGAACAGTCTTCAGCCAATTGCTTCTTATTGACTAGTATGTAGTCAATTTCGTTTTTGGTACCATTGGGTCCTTTCCAGGTCCATTTTCTATTGGGATTCTTTTTGAAGAAAGTGTTCATTATATATAGACTAGTACATTCAGCAAAGTCTACAAGTCGGTCCCCTCGTTCATTTCTGTCTCCATAGCCCCATTTTCCAACTGCGCTGTCGTCTTCCTTTTGTTCTCCTACCTTGGCATTGAAATCACCCATGACCACTTTTAGATGGCAGCTTCCTTTGTCGTGCAGTTCTCCAACTTCTTGGTAAAAATCTTCCACTTCCTCATCCGAGTATGATGACGTTGGCGCATAAACTTGGACTATTTGAAGTTGATATCTTTTATTTATTTGAAGCACTAGTCTAGCTGCCCGCTCGGATGAACTTTCCATTTCCACGATATTATTCTTCAATTTTTTGTTGATGATGAATCCAACACCTCCTGTTCTTCCTGTGTCAGTTCCCCTGTAATAAAAAATATTTCCACTCTTCAACTCCAATAGGCCTTCACCTTTTCTTCTCACCTCACTAAGTCCTAAAATGTCCCACTTGATCTTCTCCAGTTGTTCTTGGAGCTCTTGAAGTTTATCTTCACTGGACAAAGTCCGGCAGTTAAAGGTAGTTAGGTTGAGGTTAAAGGAATTGGGTAAGGATGAGAAAGAGTGGCAGTGGGCGTTTAACCTCCGGGGATTCTTAGCACCCTCTGCCTTCCTGCCTTGTTCCTGACCACTGCCACGGTCAGAGGCAATCCAGCCTCCGGAGAATGAGGGCCGTTTTTTATGGGTGTACATGTCATGGGGGGATTGTGGGCCTTAAAACACCACGCTGGCCCAGAGCGGGTTGGTGAGTACCTCTTTCACTTTGGCCGGAGATATTGCAGAAAGACTTCACAGCATGGTTGAACCTACCGGTGTCCGAGGACACCACTGTTCTTCGCCCTTTAGCCTCCGTTTACACCCTTCCGCCGACTTTGAGGCAGTGAACTGAGGCAGTTGGAAGGGATATATATATATATATATATATATATATCTTACTATCACACGCACTATTATACATTCTAATGCAATAAGCTTGATTATTATTTAATACGGATTCTCTTTAAAAAATTAGTTTATCAACCGTCATGGTCTATAACATAGACAGGAATTTAATTAGTTTTTGCAGAAACATTGAACGAATTCATACGAGTCGATGTAATTGTGATATTTAAAGAGTTTATCGATTGATTACCTATTGATTCGATCGTTTCCGAAAAATCCAAATAGTTGGAAGAGGAGCGAATATTTTTTAATTTTATTTCCAGAATTCGTTTCCAGAAGATTCTAAGGGAAATTCTCGCCTTGAACACTGTCGGTTACAGGTCATTAAGAGCCACCTGCCCTTTCAAGGACTAACGTCCAAATTTCAGTCTGGATTAGTTTAGAAGCGTTTCCCGTTTGTAAAATAGAAATTACTTTTGGTTGTCACGATGAAATCCATGCCGTGAGATTTGTGTCTCTATTGTTTTATGTAACGATGACAAATAATCGTACCAACAGAGGTAAGATAAACATCAGACTAATGTGAGAATTTCACCGAAATAAAAAAACATCGCGAAAACATTAAAAACCAGTCACGACCGAGACACGTGATTCGTATTTTTTTTTGGAAAAGCGAGTGGGCTTATTTACGATTCATTCTTAAAAAGATAGAGCTGATTTATAAACAGAAACATTTTTAGATAGGTACTTTAATTGCGGACGCGTGATATTTTTATAATTTAATTGGCATTATTCTTCGCGTTATTTCATGCCACACTGATTTATAGTCATACGTGAATCGGAAGACACCCTCCTGTTTTTAATACTTTTTTATTTAGGAGTGTTTGCAACCTGTGTTTTTTATATGCATTTATATACATTCAAATGAGTCGTAACGGTCCACACAAAGTTCGGAGGCAAGTTTGTAAATTTGATCTTACAAATTTAAAATGCTATACCATAACCAGAACTCGATCTTCGTGAATTTCTAACCATCGCTACTTCCGCCGCTGTAGTTCGAATGCGCCAACCTCGGTGTCCTCGTGCCTTTATCGGCCGTTCTCCGTTTATGGAAATTTATGCGAGAGTTTTATTTCTTTGATGCGTCATATATCCATTCCTTTCCGATGAGAATTTGATCCAGTTGTCATTTATTGTCGAATTCGTCAAAAATAAAATAAATGCCAAGCATCGAAAAACGACGCCTGCGATTTTCTTTTCGAAACCATGACCATGCGCCCATTTTTTCTTTTAGATGCTGTGGAAAATGTGGATTGCCTTTCCAAAATCAATGGATGAAAATCTCTAATAATCTTAACCGAATAAACTGTTGTTTCAAATTTTTCGCGGGAGACCAGCCTCGGTTTTTTCCTGATTATTCTCACAAGGTTGGCTTACTAAATGATGGCATGCATTTAATTTTCTGAAATGTTTTCATTTTATTACTGACATCATTAGCGCGTGCTGAAGTATAGCTGTACGTGAGGGGATTTTCGTATTCGGAGCTGCTGGATTTTTATTTATCTATCTCTACAGAATCTATCTTAAAAGTATTAATATCCTGACAATCGACCATATTTTTGAGGGAATCGTGAGAATTTTTCCGTTACCTTTCAGTAGCTTTTCCTCATATTTAATTCGCCCTACGAGAGCAAAACACTCATTTGCTTCATTGACGTATTGTAAGTGGCGCACTAAGCGCTATCGTAGGGATTCACGTTTCAGTCGCTTATCAAAAGTTGACAAAAACGCTATAAAAAGCTAGAAAGGTACACGTTTAAAAAATATTTTCTAATGTATTTTTCTAAGTGAAAAATAAAATATCTCTGTGTTAATTTTGTCTTTATCTTATTAAAATGAAATGGTGGACCTCCATTTAATCTAGCACATAGGACCTCCCCCCTCCCCCCAATCACCATAATGCGCCGCTGACGTATCGAATGCAAAAAATAACAATTGCACGCGGTGACATATTTGATTCCAACGATCGTAGGCCATCTAACGACGCTTCTCGCAAAATCCCGACGACCTCTGCTCCAGTGTATATTTATAAATGGAGGGAGGACGACGGCGTTTCCTATATACGTGCAAGATGGAGCGTGGTCAAGAGGTTTAAGTGAGAGGCGAGGGGTAAGGGGATGGATGGACATGCGTTACTAGTATCTTGTACGTAAGTCATAAAGAGAAGTGGGAGAGGAGGAACCGAGGCGATGGTTGGTTTCTCAAGGCCTCCTTCGATCCAAGGTCGCTGGTAGCCAACCCGTTCCGCTTGCACGACTTTTTTTTTTGTGAATTGCAGTCTCCCGACCCCACTGACGCCGTCCGAGCCACACCCCAAGAGCGGGCACCTAAGGTGATTTTTTTTTTTAACGCCTGGGAAACGAGAAGCAGGAAGGTTAGGGATGAAATGGCGAGGGGATTTTGGACCCTATTTTTAGGATAGGACGTCCGCGATGGGAAGCTATTGAGACGTAAGACTGGAATTTGCTGGTTGATGAGAGAGAGAGAGAAATAACTTAAGAGTAATTATAGCCTATTGAAAAATTGATAGGGGCGCTGTTTTCAAAATAAAAATGTACTCTTTAAGCATGCACGAAGTATGGTTTGTTGCAGTAAAAATTATTCCAATATAAGTAACGGCGAAGTAAATGGATCGCGTGAATAGGATGATGTGTTACGTCTGAATCGGTATTTATAACAGGAAAGTCCGTGAGCTTTTTATGCTCGGGAAAACCCACAAGAAAGGGGAACTATGCAGGCGATGAGAAAGCAAATCTTTAATCTCTTGGCGATGATAAAGCTTCATCGGCAAAAACTTTACCTATAATATATAGCTGCTTCTTACATAGGAGGAGTGCTTAATTTGTGGCCAAATAAGAAAGGGAACGCCTAACTTTACCTAACCTAACCACTCAGAACAAAACTAAATACATAATGAGATCTATGGTCTTTAATGTATATAAAGTGACTTGGAAAGGGTAAAATAAAGAAAAACAATCTTGTACAAATCAGATGTTGTCCCGCAAGAGGGAAGTTGAAATGAACAGACATTCATCAGCTTTTAAATCTTGTAACTTAAACATTTTTTATTCATAACATTTTAGAAACTTCCTCCCAAATAAGTGAGGGAACGCCGTTCCCTTGCGTTCCCCCAGAAATTAAGCACTGCATAGGAGTATAGTATAGGAGGATACAAATTACGTGGCACTTCCAAATACGCTAGATGCTTGAAATTTGGCATTCAAGTAGGTCGAGTGACAGAACCGACGAGAAAAATCGAAAATTACAAATTTGTTAATTTTTTTTAATCGTTAAGAAGTCGAATACTGTAAACAAATACTTCATTGTTTAGGTATTTCTAAATGTGCTACAATGCTGAAATTTTTTCTAACGGTAGAATTCACTAAATAGCCAAAATAAGATTACAGAAATTAAAATATATTTATTTATTTGGCCATTAAAAATTCATAAAAGTTAAACAAATAGACAAATGTTTCTGCACTTTCGGAGCTGAAATTTATCATAAAGTTAGAGCTTGGTGCACCATCAGCAATTAACACTGAAATTTATAATGGCGTTTATTATTGTGGCCTTTAAAAACTCATAAAATGAAAATAATTAAATCAATAGAAGTGCATTTATAGAGGTGCTACATCATTAAAATTTGGCAGAAATGTGTGGAATTTGTAACAAACATTGAAAAAATATAAAATTCAAAAAATTGGAATTTTTATTGGCTGTTATGCCCCATACGAGGATAAAAATTACGAAGCACTTCCAGAACACCTAGAGACTTCAAATTTGGCGCCATTATAGGTTTTCATTAACAACCAATGGGAAAAATTCGACGTCGTTAAAATTTTAATTTTTAGGTGTTGTTTTTACCTCATTGTTGAAAGTAGGCTGAAATGCTTGCAGAATCGTCTACTAGTATAAAATATAGATACAAAAAGAGTGAGCGTAAATTCGCGTAGTATTGAAGTGAATATACAAAATGCAGAACGAGAAGATTTTTTTGTCATATGCTTTTATTGACATGATTCATCTGAAAAAATACTTACTTTTTAATCAGAAATGTACCTACTAAAGATCAAATTGGTTGAAGTTGAGGGTGTTAGAAAATTGAGCATTATAATGGATGGTGGGAAAATGTTTCGAATAACTCAGATATGGAGACGAATGGCGATGTGTTTTTGGCACCATAAGTATACCACAAAGGCATAGTGTCAGAATTGATGTTAACATATCACGTGAACGCATTTAAAAATAAATGCAAATGAGATGAATACCCAAAATATGTGTATATTTCAAAGAATGATGAACTAAGTGGAAAGAAAATTAGACAAAGATTTTAGTTTTCCGTTGCAGGTTTAACCCTTGAAGGAACCAAACAGAATTATTTGGGTTTGGTTCAGAAACATTAGGGCAAACGGCGATGAAAAATTCATATCGGCGGAGTACCAGAGGTTGTCTAGAGGTATAAAAATCACGATGAAATCTGAATCGAATATCAGTTAACTCGTTCTTCCGGTTTAGGCATACCTGTCCAACTGCTTCCACTGCACAGCAGGTAGTGGACATTCAACATTTTGAGTCTAAACTAATATTATGCAATTTTATTCACAAATCGTGAGACATTTGCCCTCGTTAAATAGAAAAAAGGATGCCGATTTAGCAGTAAAATTTAAAAACGCATCGCCAATCGAATGAAGCAAAAAATAATTGAATACTGTGGTTTTATAAGTTTAAATTGCGTGGTATAAAATAAGGAAGTTTTAAATGCCACAAATTTCAATCACCAGCTTCCTTTCTTTGTGAATCATTAACAGAAATTTTAAATGTAAATCTAATCTAGGTATTGCGGATAGAGTTTTTGAAATGGTTTTCCTTGGCATTAACGCCAGTCATGACGTGATTGCATTGAAACGAAATTCAAATGAAATAGCGGGCGTTGACGAAACGATGAGATGAACCGTAACATATACAGCCGCATTAGGCTTCCAAGGTCTCAAATTACATTCTTTCCATTTCCACTAAGAAATATCAAAATATCCAAATTAAAAGCAATAATACGAAGGAATATTGACGAAAATTCTTTGTTTTCGAGTGATCAAAATAACACCTACGTAATTAAAGTTGGTGGAAGGAATAGTATTTTGTTAATGGAGTCCATTTTTTTCTATTATATATCTATTACACTAGGATAATTTTTTCCCGGAGACTGCATGGCTGTAAATGTTAGGTAAAATATAACGTCGCGAAATAAAACGTTTCGTTAAATTCGTGTGATGTTTCACGAGTTTTTTATTAAATTAAATTCTAAATTTATTCGTTGCTAGTTAAATATCGAAAGATCGAAACGCTGCTAATAAAAAAAACTAATTTAAGAACTGTCTGTGAGAGTTGCTTTGATGAATTGAATTTCCTCGCAAAAATGTTCTGGAGGATCCTCAAGCAGAAAAAATTTACTTACAAAATGTGTACTACCCATTACGTTCATTTCAGTAATCACTAGAATGCATTAATTGGATCTGCATTAATTTAGGAGAAAATGCGGCGTTGTTGAAATGAAGATAAAATTCAGATAATAAGTCCTAAGTATTATTAAAGCTGCGTTGTTTGAATTTTGTCTTAGTTTTAATAACGCCGCATTTTCACCGAAATCATGCAATTCCACGAAGTCTCGGCCTCATCTATTAATTTTATTAATTTCTCAATTTATTGTTGATTTAAAGTTGACCGAAGATATCATTTCCAGAATTTTTTTAAACCGTTTGCCCCATTGAAATATTTTTGTCGCTGTTTAGGCGAAAGCAAGCGTTCTCTTCAAAATCTAATTCTCCTAGTTAAAAAAATCTTTCCCGGTTCAAATACTTAATAAGCTATGTCAAAAGCTGTCTGAAACTGAGATCCGTGTGCATTTTATTGAAGCGATTTATTTCCGAAGTGATTTTCTATGCGTTGACACTCGTTTCAACGTAAAATCGACGACCATACGCGCTCGTAAACTCACGTTGTTTTGCACATCGAGTGAAAATTGCATCAGCTTATCCTTGCGAGAGTTTAACTCAACTGCGTAGTCGGACGTACACATCGTCGATTATCTACACCAACGCAAAAACGTTCCAACATTTCCAAAAAAATATATAACGGAGAACACCGTAAAGCGCCTTAAAGAAAGCGGGCAGAGCTGACAGTCTCGTCACAGTGTGAAGAAGAGGTGTAAACATTGTCGTCGCCTGCGCTAACTAAAGCAATATGAACGAGATTTAAGCACTTGCGAGACGAAATCTGCCGTGACAAGGGGTTGGAGCCCAATAGGATGCAGTGGTCGACCGCTATAACGGCATCATCATCCCTTATAGTTTACCCGCGGAAGATCGACCTACTACAAAGGCCGTCCGTTATAGCTACGTATAAAGACAAAGGAGAGGTCGGTGGAAAGGGAAGTGGGAGGGAGAGTTAGAAGAGAGGGAAAGGAGGGAGAGAGAAGCCGGAGCAAAGCGTGGCGGAAGAGCCTGGGTGTGGTCCCACCGCACCCAAGGTCGCATCCTTGAAGCTCTCTCCGGCTATCCTCAACTCCTCCCACCCGCCCCGCCCGACCCCACCCCAGCCTCCCCGCAGGTGCCGGCCCCGGGCGTTGGCCATTTTTATCGACGCCGGCTAAGGATGGTCATATCCTCTCCTGGACCGTAATAGTATCCCGGTAAATTATGCAAACTTCCGGGTGGAGACGGTTGAGCGTTGTTACGGATCCGGAGAAAAAAAGATTTAACGTCCAAAAGTTTTTTGGCGGATAGAGCCCAGGAAAGAGATGACATATCGAACGTTGAGTTCCTATTAGTGGAAGCAGTTTGTCAATTCGTTCAAGCCACCGGCAGACGAATTTTTGAGCCGAGTGAAAGTAAATTACCGAAGGCCAAACCACAGTAAGGATTTTTCTCGGTCTCAAATGACCACGCGAATGTTTGAGGAACGCATCGTTGTTTTTCCCATGGTTCGTGAAACGGGTCTAAAAATATATTAAGTAGAATGTAAGCGTAACTTTGAAAAACAGTGAATCTTGACAATTCGATGTAAGAACGAATAAAACGTTCGATTTGTCGGCCCATCGATCGATGACGTTCGGTATGGTGCGTAAATTAATTGGCAAGCATCAAACTGAAGAGACTTGAACGCTCGTTGGAACTAAGTAAAGGTGAAAGTGATGCCTCAGGCGTTAACACTAAGAATACGTATGGCAAAAAGAGGAATCGTTTGATTGCCCTTTTAAAAACACCGTTACGATGTTTCGTGTAATGATGTAACGATAGCCATGGACTTTTGCTCTCGAAAATTTCGATTTTTTGACCGTGATATTTGGAGTAGGCAATGGGCGTAAACGAGAGCTTAAAAGCGGAGCAGGTGAATGGCTAAGAACTTCCACCAACTGAGTCAAAGCAATCGACCCACTTTTCGTGCGACTGAATTCTTCTCGACGCTTAACTTCCCGGCCAAAGTGATTTGAATGAACGAATAAGAAAGTACAATTCTCTCGGAGTGTGTCTTCCCTTAGGTCTTCAACATCAGTTGCTAATGATGAGAGCTTGGCTCTCGAAATACGTATCTGGAGCTATTATTTCTATCTATAACTTACGTCTTCGTATTAAATAATACGAGAATATCCTTGAGGGAAAAAGTTCAACCAAGAATAAAAACTACTTTGATTCTTTCGATTGGTCAAGCGGTCAAAACAATGAGAAAATGAATTCAGGACATTCGATCGATGTTATATAATCTGCCATTATATTTAAAAATACCTTTTATATTACCAACAATGAGGTTGTCTAATCGAAAGTTCAAACCTGATTACCCTATAATAATTGGAGCATGCGCGCGTAGGCGTACGGAGACCATTGGTGGAGCACATCTCATTACACGGCTTCTAGATTGTCAATGCGTAACGGTTTGGCACATTCGATCGCAGCAGTTTGCTAGACTACGTGAGGAGAGTAAGGTAGTTATTTATGCGACGTAAGGACGTCCCAATGCCGCGAAGCGAAAAACAGAATAATAACGCAAACCAGCGGAATAGAGAGGAGTTTTCGAAAACGCGGAAAAAGACCGATAAAAAACTGCCCATTGAACTTGAGAAAGATAGGCGACGGTCTGGAAGGCGAAAACGTGGTCACTGCGTGATCCAGTTATAGTCGCCGGACGGGCGAGGTGTGCGTGGGAAGAGGAGGCAAGGGAGGAAGAGAAAAGATGTCGGAGGAGGAAGATGGGGAGGAAAAGGGGGAAATTGGAGGGAAGGAGAAGCGCATTCTCTTCCGGCAATTCGACTGTGAGGATGGGAGGGATGAGGGGAGGTGCGGAGAGGGAGAAAGGGAGGAGTGGGGAAGAGGAGGGGAAGAAGTAAGAGGGGAAAGAGGGAGGGGGTGGGTGGTAGAGTTCGATTACGAGTCTATGAGAAGGCTTTTGTGGTGCGCGTCTACGCTATGGGAGAGGTTTAAGAAGGCGGAGGAGGCGGCGGTGGGGCGGAGGCCTCCAAGGAGGACGAGATTCCGCGGGGGCAGGGGGTTGCGGATAGCGGCGTGGGGTGGGTCGGGAGGGGCCGGCGTCTCGGAGCGGGAGAGGAGGACGGGATCGAAGGCCACCACGCCCCTCCGTGGGGATCCCTGGAGGCGTCGTTGGTAGCTGGGCACTCTGGAGTCGTCGGCTGCTGACGAAACAGAGCGAGGTCGAGGCACATAATGCCGTTCTTAGCATCGCTCCCGATCCCGACGCTGCTAAGTCATATTTCCGCTGTTTTTTAACATCGCCTCCCTAACTCTTCTTTCGAATTTGTTTTCTGACGCTGTAAATGAGTTTTTTCACCCGCGGCAGTATCGTAGCTACCATATAGCAAGAGTAGGCAATGCCTAAGGGCCCCCGAACGAATGGGGCCCATACGTTGTGTATGGGCCCGCTTAGGAGGCCCATCAGCGAGTCTTGCCTAGGGACCCGAAACCTCTAACTACGCTACTGACCCGCGGAATCTGTAAAAAAATTTACTTAGATTTTTTGCAAAATAGGCAGCTTAGTTGCTCGATACTTGGTCTTATAATACGAAAATCGAATTATCAAATAAAACATTCACTCGGTTGAAGAATGACAAGAATAGTGACGTTAATACTGTCTACAATGACGGTTAATAAACGGACAAAGAGTTAACTCCGCACTAGCGATCATAGAGTAGTAATTATCATCTCTTTGATTAATATTTTTCATACTCCTAATTTTGTTCGAGCCGTATGTATCATTAGCCTAACCGCCCCGTACATTTATGATTAACTGCCTTAGGACAACGTCGAAGCCGTTCTAGCAAATATTTTAGCGTTTTGTGAAATCGATTTTTATTTCTTGACTTTCTTTTTAAATTGCTTGATAATTGTTTTATGCGTCGGCGACACTTTTCTCGAATGGAGAAAATAAAATAAAATCGACAAAGTTTATTTATGTATCAGTTTTCACTCGCGTTAGTCAATGTCACGCTCGATGCTAATTTGCCCTTTCATAAATGATAGAGTGGGCGACCCCACTGGTCCCTGGAGATTCCGCAGGGGCTGGGACTGACCCGGAGGTGGGAAAAATTGCTCGTGAGGCGCGTGGGCAATTGCAGACTAGCCGATAAAAATGAAGGCGTGGGCATGGAAACGGAAACAGAAAAGGAAATGGGTGGAGAAAAGTCTTTGCACGAGTTTTAAAAAATGATGCCCATTCCAAAATTGGTTCGATTAATTTTAAAATTCATATTTCTTCGGGATTTAAAATATATATACATATATATATATATACACACATACATACATACATATATATACATACATATATATATATATATACATATATATATATATACACGTATGTATGTATGTATGTATATTGGAAAATATATGTGATGTTTTTGAAACGCTAGGGCGGATCATGAAGTCGTTTCCCACAAAAGTAAATCGCATAATTAAATCTGAACAAATAACGAATGCTTTCATTTCATTTTGGCCGACAAATATTTGTATCAGGTTACTATCCTGTAAAAAAGGGATATGCGAAGAATACGCCAAAGTAGGCATGAATGGGAGTTACTATTCTGTTTACCTGTAGTGGCTTTGCGTCTTGGAAAATGGATATGTAAACTGCCAAGAAAGCTCATTGAAAGCGGTCCAGATAAATAAAATAGAAATAATGAGAGCATAGATTCTATTCACTTTTTCTCCGGCTCAAATTAGTTTTATGCCTCATAAAATGCGTCTATATCTTTCCTGAGTTATGTTTAGACTTGTGTGATTAGGTTCGTGCATAAAAGGTGCATTTGATTCCCTAATTTTTACAATTAATTTTCATCGATGATTATGGCAACAGTAAAGTGAAAACGATTTTCACCACGTGTGTAACAACGGAAGCGACTTCTTCGTCCTAGTACGCGTAAAGGGTCAGTCTAAAAAAAAAATAAATGGCCCAACAAAGGCGTTCTAGTTTAGAATGTAAGGTGATTTCACACCCTTAAAGAATAATCAAGACAATTCTGTTTCATGCGCATCGTTTGCAACTTTTCCAATTTTAAAATTTGAATATGCAGTTACGTTCATTTTGATTGGGAAATAATTACTCTTATATTTTCGTGAACTTCATTAAAAAAATCTGCAGTTATTTAGGAGGAATCAGTTAGATGTGGAGAAAGACATCCATTATATAATAACGTAAGCGCTTCTACAAAGCAAGCATCTCGTCCAGTTACGCGACTTGTAATCGTTTATAATGGAGACATTTGAGGAAAACCTTGCTAAGATAATACAGCGAAGACCTGAGACTCGGTTGCATATCTTTACGTAAGACACTGTAAAAAAAATCAATAAAGAGCAGTGCGATGCTTTTTCTTCGTGCAGCGATAGATAGTCACGCTTTTCGGTGTCCCTCCTCTTCCTCGATACTCCACCCTCTTCACCTCCCTTAACCTTGGGGAACGTGACTCGTCCAGTTCCCTGCCCACAGCCGCTATTATAGGAATGAAAAGTGGTTCCACATTCATGGTCGGAAACCGCCAACATGATTTCGAACTCGGATATTAAGTTAAACGCCTGCTAGAAACGGTTTGTACCGACCGTTTAAAATTAATCTTAGCTCCCAGGAAAATGTATATGTATTCGGCTCTGTCTTATGTTAAATTACTTATTTTCATGTATTGATGCGATGTGTTCGAGATGCTCGGATAGGGCTGGAGTAGGAAAATCCTCGTGACGTCAGTTTGAGGAAAAATTAAATCACGTAATATATTATTTTCTCGATATACACATGTTTAACGCATTTGATCTCTCTTAAATCCACTATTCGTAAATGCAATCAGAATTTTTCTTAAAAATAGAATTCTTGTTCGGTTAACGAGCACGCGAAGATATTTTATGTCATGGCCTCAATATAACTGAGAAATCAAGCTGCAAACTTAGGTGTCGAGGGCAGCGCAACCTTAACATTTAATATAACTGCATCGATTACTGCGTCTTAACGTGCTGTGGATTTCTCTATAGTTTTTTTTTCGTGTGCAATTTAGACTTTGGTGACTGATTAGTTAAATTCAGACGTCTGTTATTTTTCTAATATATTTTGGTGGAAGCAGTACTTGATTCTAAACTTTTAACCGCTAATGTTAATTTAGTGGTGTGTTAATGATATATGGAACAGGCGACAAAAATCGTTAAGTGGCAGTTTAAGGTCTTATTATAAATAAATAAAATTTTATTTTAAAATTTAAAAAATTATGCGTAAAAATAATGAAGGCGGATGATTGTTTCATATATCAACGACCCAATGAAAATTGCTACCGTTACATCAGTACGATGACGTCTGATATGTAATAAATTCTAATTAAAACTTTTACATAAATTGCTAAAAGCAGTGATAAACATTCGTTTGTCTTTGCTTCCAAAGTTTGGTTGAACAGAGTTTATGTCGTTACAAAACTTTTTTTCCGCTCTTGAGAACAGTAGTCTGTTTCCGTTAGTTTTTTATTGTCTGATTATGTAAAGCGTTACACGGAATGATATTTGTGTGAATATAAACTAATCTCGAGATACAAACCGAATGCGAAACAAAGAGATTCATCGCATTTTAGCCCGTCAAGGAATTATAAAAATAAAAATTAAATTGACTCAACATGGTAGGAAATTATTACTCGTCTAAAAGATGAACATTCCTTACTGATCACATAGTGACATACAGAGACATGCCTAGGCGAAATGGCTCTTATGGAAAATTTTTAAGAAACACCTTGGTTACGTAGGATGTAATTTTTTCTACGTTTTAATAAAGAATAATGGCGTTTTTAATACATATAAATTAACGTTTGAGTATAAAAATAATATTTATGGGAAAATGAACTTTTGGCACTTTTTTTTGGGAACATTTGGTGCTCTTTGCAAGCGGCGCCTATGGCAAATGGCTACAGAGTTGTCCAATCATTGCACGTATGTATAGTTCTTTCCTAATGTCTTAAACTTCCAGAAAATTCGACGGCGTATTCTTAGGGTGGAGGTGTCCGCTAACGGAGCGGCAAAGGTAACAGCACGGGAATGAGATGTCATCGCAGTCGCCCTCTCAGTGCGCCTCTGTTCTCGCCATATAAGTATCCTCCGCAAACCTTTCTTCTCTCTCTCTCCCTCCCACGCCGCCTTCTCCCTCTCCCTCGCTCTCCTTCCCCAACCTCTCCTCCCTCCATCTCTCTTCTTCTCCTCCCTTTGCCGCCCACAGCCTCTCTCCCATCCTTCTCCCCCTTCTTCTTCTACCTCTCTCTCTTCCTCCCTTCTTCTGCTGCAATAGCTTACACATCGACTGGACCGAGTCCAGTGCGTTACAGTTCCGCGCCTCTGAACTCCATTTATCTCCATCTTAATCCCTGTTTTTTTCCGCTCTTCGCACCGGCTTAATGCAACCTTTGAGCTCGTTCCTATATGACTAACGGCGGATACTCAGCACGGAGGAGATGAAAGTCATTCGAGAAACATCTGTGGGAACTCGACGGTTCGATTGCATAAAAACGCTCGGATCGGGGGAGTAAAGAGGGAATTGTCTTATCCAGTTAAACCGAGATGTTTTCATTACGTAATTCTTCTCGATATGCGTCGATTGTGGTGGTGTTTTTTATTGTCATTTCATCATCAAAAGCACCTAACGGATTAGATTAGATCCGGGGTTTTCAAACTGTTTTCTGCGGAACCCTAGGGTTGCTCGATGTAGTCCCGTATGTGTTGCCCTGTTGGTTAGGGTTGCGGGGAAAATATTTTAAACATAAGGGTCCGATGACATCAGAAAGTTTGGAAAGACCCACTAACTAATGATAAATTCTTAGTATACTAGCTAGTTAGGCATCCTAACTTACGACTACATCTTTACAAGGGTCACACGGCTTGCACACAAATATGCATATAAAATGTTGTAGGAAAACCCGTTGCCGGTATCGGTGAAAATCATCGAAAGGGGTTAATATGCTTGGCGTCCTTTGCCAAGGACGGAGTGCTGACTTGCACGTTCTCCTCACTATCCAGTAGTAGAAGATGGGGAAAACCCAGGTTGAAAAATAGTTTTAGACACTTAACAAATAAATTTCTTGGTTTGATGTTGTTATAGTTAATACTGAAAACTTCACTGTTATGTGCGTTTTCTAAAAATTTTGTAAAGTTTACTATGTAAAATAGGGTATTCGGATATTTCTCATTTTATAAACTCTCGTTACGACAACTTTTACCATAATTTTAGTCTTAAAAATCATAAGAAGGTACATATTGCTCGTGCGACGGATATGATTCCCGCCTCGACGTTTTTTTTTTCAGTTTTAACTCAAATGCAAAACGGAATCTTATTTTTCAAGTGCTCCGTACTTACTCTCCCAGTCATGTGAATCTCAAGAGAAATGCCATTCAATGTTACAGAGCTTCAGGCACACGCGCGAAATTCCAAAAGTAAAGAGTAGGAGAAGTGACATCACGGGTCCAATTTCGAGGAACTGCCGCATAGCAGGACACGCATGGCTGCACGAACGCTCGCCGAAGGACGGAACGATCGCGAATTTTCCTCACGGGGAAAGCAATCCACGCGCAACAAGTGGAAAAAAATCACATCTGAGTCTGCGGTCGCTTTAGTTTGGAGTTTTGAGGATGTGAGACGCGCAGTTGGACATGCAGGATTGTTTGGCCTTTACTTTGAGGCAACCGCCGAGATTTAGCATCTCGCCGTGTCGATGTTTAACAAGTTAGAAGATAAAGGTCGAATTTTATGCAATTTCTAAGTGCGGGAAAATCTATTTAACAGCGATTGTTTTTTTTTTCAATGGAAAAATACGTCTCCTCTATAAAGTCATTTTATGCTAAATCAATTAACAGTGATTCCTGATTTGTAGCTATAAGCTTGATTATTTTTCAATTGTTTTAATAAAAAATAGAAATTTTCGCAGGCACGAAAAAAATACTTAAGTAGATTCAAGATTTTCGTAACTTAAGTTTTACCATGGCAAAAAATTCACTCAGCGTGTCTGTGTATGTAATTTCTTATGTTTTATTTAGATATTAAAGTTTTATGTTGATTTAGGCGATTGCCACGAAATAACCACAATAAAATATTTTAATCGTTTTTAGTGAAGCGAACATGAGCACGAACTATATTTTTTAAAACGTTTTATTTGATGGGTGGTCATGCAATGTAATTTTAAAAACGAACTGGCGTTAACGGGAAACAAAATATTTTTCGAATAGCCTCTGGCATTGATCACAATTTTGCAACTTGATAGGCGAGTCACGTTATACGTGACGAATGCCTCGTGAAAAGTTACTCACTAGGATGTAAGATTAAAATATAAACGATACCTATTTTTTAATCTGAGTATTGCGCACAAATAACACTAGAAAACGTTTGTAAACGTAAAAGAGTAGAGAATTTTTCATTCGTCAAATCCATTTATCTGGATTTAAGATTTAAAATATGATTTCCTTGTTTTTTTTCTGGCATTTAATGTCAAAGGGCAGCAGGATATCCACTCACTTTCGCATAACTGTTTCTATTTTCAAGCGTCTTACTTCCCGAATACTCTCCCTTCCTCTTCATCGCCCCTCTTTTTAATCTCATTCTCGGCAATTCCCTCTTCTCCCCACTCCTCCTCTCTCCCCCTTTCGACCGCCTCCTCGCAGGTGATTTCTTCTGGTCCTTTGTTATTGATGCATGCCACTGCAAGGCTAACTGCCTTTTCACCGTCATGTTTACCGGTGGTTTCTCTTCAAGATCTTCCCCTTACGCTGCGGTTTATTATCCTGTCTCTTCGTACTTTTACCGCGATATTTCTCAAATATTCAGTTTCAGCGGTAAACTTTTTCTCATTTCTTTCGACGAAAATGGTACACCTTAAATCTTCAAATTCTGATAAAAGTTGTTCGTTCATAATTCAAAAAGTTGGAGTTTACGTTTCGATGGATAACCCTTACTGATTTTCGTTGTTCTTTGCATGTAAATGACGATTGGCGCCCAAAAAAACTATTCATATTTAAGTTTTTGGTTGAGCACACCTTATTTGTATGAAAAAGTAGGTACAACATACATTGTACAAACTTTCTCATATATGGGTACTAATGCGTCGTTTAGTTATCTTTAGAAAATGAAAAGCGTATGAGCCTGTTTTTAGAAAATTCAATTTTTGTTAAAGTTGCCCTAGAATAAACTAGCCTTATATTAATTCATTGAGAAAAATGAAACACGTAGTATTATTGTAGATGTATACTCAAGTAACTGTACGAAATTTGATCAAAATCGTTTTAGCCGTTTTTGAGAAAATCAAATTGTTGTTAAAGTTGCCTAGAATAAACTAGCCTTATATTCATTTTTTGAGAAATATGAGCTATACAGTATTATTGAAGACGTAAACTCAAGTAACTGTACGAAATTTGATCAAAATCGTTAGAGCCGTTTTTGAGAAAATCGGATTGTTGTTAAAAATTCGTAGAATAAACTACTCTTAATTATTGATCATTGTCAACCATTTATAAATATACTCTGCTCACAATCAGTATGATAAAATGCCTAAGTACGAGATTTCATTCATTTTCGCTCTACCGTCTAGGCTCCAGCGCCAGTAACAGACAGACAGACAGACGGCATTGCGAAAACCACTTTTTCGAATTCAGCGACACCTAAAACGTATATTTCCGTAAAAATCTCGAGGTCGAATTTTTTCGCGGAAACAATACTTTCTCGATATACTTCGTATGAGAAAGTAAAAAACGTCTTGTTTGTGAACTGAAGAAGGTGGTTAAGTGGGAACATTTTTTCTGGAAGAATTTTTTTCTCGTTAAAAATTAATAAATATATGCCACGCGACGAAAAATGTGCTCATTAAAAAAAAGACTAGTAAATGATTGCGTATAATCCCTAAAAAAGTATTCTGATGCAATACTTTACAATAATTTCAAATGAACATATTTCATGTGAGTACATGTCCACCGCGGATATGACTACCAAACGGAACACTTAAATCGGTTGCATAAGCCTGAGTCGAAAAAAGAGCAAAATAAAGGAGAAATTCGCTTTTTCTTCTCCGGTGGGCATTCTGCGGATGTTAGCGTACCTAACCTTATTTCGGGCGAATTGTTTTTTATAACTTTTATGTTAACTTCTATTAGATGATTTGTGTATTTCTACTCTTATTGACACCTACAGAGGCTTATGGATGATCGCCGTATAATATAATGGCCAGTGTTCGATTCCAGGACCGTTTAATTCCTCCATATGAATAACATGGGAAATGGTGCAGTATATTTTTTATTCACATTACTGAAAATAATCGTACGTATTGGACTCGAACCGAAGAATGCCTAAGAGAACGAAAATTAACGTTCCTACCTTTGATTTGATACATAGATTTCTTCTGAACACAAAATGTTTCCTTTTTTTGAAGAGAAAATCATTAGTCCTCGGGAGAAACTTCATTATTGCTAAATTTACCAAAATTACGAACATTGCATTGGAATATGTGGACAAAAAGAAATATTTCGTGAATTTAAATCTGTGACCACCGACAGTAAGATTTACTGAACAAAGTATGAATATATAAATATGGAATTAAGATGCTAAATGTCAAATATAATTATAAGTTTTATATTAAACTCACCCTGGTCAAGTATATGTCACGTTTTCACGAATGAGATCTCGTGAAGAGAGAGAAATTTCGGAGATCGAGAGCGACATAGTCATGTGTTATAAAGTCTCTAACCAAAGTGCTTTGGCAGAACTAGAAATACTACAAGCTTCACCGAAGTTCAATGTAAATAATGTAACCTTAGCTAATGTAAATTACATTAAGTTAATGTATACAAAGATATTATCTATATAAAATTTACAAAAATTCATTTTTATATTATCGCTTACATATTTTTGTGTCGTATTTTTCTCCACATTTCAACCATGCGCTAGCATGCACAGCAAAATTAATGCCAAGCACGTTACGCAACGCTATTATTCTCGAAGGGCTTCACAGCTTTATTTGAATGTGTACATTTGTTGTCTTTCCATTTTATTAATCATTTTGCTTTAGCTTATCTTATATTTAATTTTTCATCATTATTACTCTTGAAAAACTCGGATTTTTGTAAATCATATTTTTATTCTTTATTTTAGGATATATTCTTTTTATAGATATTAACTAACTCTGCAATAAGACCCGCTAGAATCCAAAGTAACAGCAAATGGAATTTGCCTTTCGTATGGTTGTGGAATTGGTAAGTAGCCATACCCCTCTCCCTAACATATAAAGTCATCATACTTCATTCATAATTTTAGTAAGAGTACTCTGGTTTGGGTCGATACGCTTGTTTCAAATTTAATTGTTTAATTCAGGTAGTTCTACCCAAGGAATTGTTTTGTACTTGCTTAACATTATATTCATCCTTTCGTACAGAATCCACGAATATCATTTGAATGTAAGGCATTTTCTTGTAGATTTCGTACTCCATTTCATGAATCTACAGGAATTGATGGTTAACGGTTGTCGCTTCTGTTATTATGTTGTGTATTTATAATAGCTTATTCATTTTTTCTCGTAAATATTTCTCAAATTAATCGGCCGCCTTTTATTAGCGTTTGGTAGCATTCCCTTTCTATTCTGTCACATTTAATGATTTCGGCAATATACCTATATTCGGACCCTCGAACTTTGATTATTCAAGTTTTTGTCAAATAATTTTTTTCTAGTTTTCTCGGTGGTAAAATGGGGGGTCGCCCTATATACGGGGTCGCCTTATATTTTGGCATATACGATACATATTTCTTTGTCTCATAATATTTTGTTCTCCCAGCAAAAATTATTTACTCTAATTTCTGTCTTTGCATTCATGTGGACGATATCGACAGTGAGAAAAACTTTTTTATTCCTTACCACCGAGCGACAGCAAGGTCTTCTTTATAGATTACTCCGTAAGCGGCGATGCATTTACTGTTTATCGAGAAATTTATTTATTTATAATTTTCTCATAGACAGTGCTTTTCAGAATCAATGTCTGTCAGTTATTTATGGGTATTACTACGAAGGCTTCGAACTCCCAACCTTAAAATTTCGAGACAAACACCCTCTCTACAAAATCCGGTATGTCGTAGAAAAAACTTTCATAGTAGGTTGTATCCACAGGTATCTTTCATCGTCTTTAATATTTTGTTAAATCCAAGCTGAACTTTGTTCCCACTATACACCATGAATGAAATCTTGAAGTGTATCAGAATTTTGTCGTTTTATAAGTTTTAGGTTCTTTTGTGGACCACAATGGAACGTTCTACTATGTACCTTTTCAATGTGAGAAAATTAGGAGTTTTTATCTGAAAACGTTAGCTGACAAATGTTAAACATTTATTTCCCTTTTTTGTATGGGACCAACACAACAGCCGTGTGATATTCCTCGTATTTTTCGGAAAGAAGTTTTAGTTTTTTTTGCATTTATATTGTTAATGTAGAATTTCTTATAAAGCACTGTGAGATAAAAATCAAAGGTTTTAATCCCACTTACATTTTTCTTTCGTTCAGTTTTCGAGATGTCTGATGCATCTGAATTCTAAGTGTGATTGTTTATTTTTTGCGTTCTACCAGTTAAATTTTTTATATAATCGGAGCGTAGGAAAGCTGAGTTTATTGATATTAAACTTTTATTCTACTTTTAGCTTAACCACGATCAAAAAATGGTATTTTATTTACTGAACGATTCCTTGAAATAAGAATTGTGTTAATTAAAAGCAATACCATTAAGATTATTTTCATTTGTGCTTATTCTAGATTTGTTTTAAATCATTCATCGTTGAGAACAAGCTTTCACAAATATACATAAACCCGAAACTTTGACTTTTGCCAAAGATTTTATTTCCATTCAGCTTTTGTCCTGATGAATATGAAAATTACCCTTCAAGTTTCCGCCTCCTCTCAACGCTGTCCTAAATACAAATTTTCATTAAGACAAAGGATGTGTCTCGAAATGTCATTTAAAGACGGTACACTTTGTTAATGTAGCGGTTTGGCAGAAATCATGCATTCATTTACATCTACATAATACCCTTATGTAAGACACCTTACTGGTGGATGGCAGACTTTGAGCTCTTACGTCTTTATAAAATTGTCAGATAAAAAAAATATTCAATTTTCATGGTCCACTTTACGTTTGCGAATTAAATTATTTGACATATTTCCTCAAATTTTAATCAGTTAGTTAGCCGATAAATGCGTGAAAACTACCAGTACGAATATTTAATATCGTTTTCCAAATTACATGAAATATGACAAAGAGAATTTATTTTTAAATAAAAATAATAACGAATATAAATATCACCTGAGTATAATTTTCTCATATTATAAGCCCAAAGAATTTCTTTGCAAAGCTTAGACAAATAGCTTTTGCGTATCATAAAATCACGCACGCTTGATTATCTCATCTGCAGAGTCCGAGATGACTTGTCGTAAAACACTCAAGTTATGTCATTTGATCTAGATCTCGTGCGTAATGTTGAGCGAAGTTTTTCAACAGAACAACATTTATAGACTGGCTGGCATTTCCTATCCTATTCGTTGCCTGCCTCCCATGGTATAACAAACTATTTTCCTTCGGGTTTCGTCCTTGGATTCCTAAAAAAACGTAAATACCAGCGCTAACGTCGTATATGTATTGCGACGGTTTGATCAGATAATTCGCAACCGTGTAGTGTATCATGTTATCAACCCAAGTTAGCGTCACGCACGAAAAATAACACTAGCAGAGAAATCAGACAAGGGAATTTCAGTTTAAATATGGTAGACCACTAAAAAACAAAGCTGTTATTAGCAATGCCAGTTCGTTTTTATAGAGGTAGTTGAAGTATTGGTTAGGGCAAAACATGTAAGTACAAACAAGGCGAGAAAAGTTGGAATACACAGATTTCACTTTCAAAAAAATTGAAATGAGTTTATATACATTAAAATTTACGATTCCACCCTTGATTTTAATTCGCAGATCCATTTTTTTTAGAAAAACTCCAGAGGAACCAAAACGATCATGATGTTTTTTAAAATTTTAAGTGTATTTTATAAATCAAACAATGATATCCATTTTTTCAGTCATCTATAAACGTTCTCAAAAATCCAACATTTATTTATTTTCAGTAGCTCTTAAACTGCACATCTACAACCTTTTACAAAGAGCTTTTAACAGTAACGAAGACAAACACCTACATCGATGCCCAAAGCAGGATTCGAACTCGTGACCTTATGATTAAGATGCAGACACGCTAACCATCTCTCTACCACGGCCGGTAAGAAAAACAACCACGACTCAATATATATAGGTATACAGAGTGTTTATAAAGTCAGTGTGTACTTTAACTTTAATAACTTTGCATGTATGTATATATGATAGAAACGATCTGTGAATGGAATAATAAAGCAAATTTTATTACGTTTTGTAACAGTACAATAATATGTTTAATTCAGATCTCTTGCTGATTAAAATGGCGACAGTATAGAAGAAGATTAATTGCATGCTATGGTTAGGAGATCTGTGAGAAGAGAGTTTAATGCTCGTTACCAGAAAGATGCACCTCATAGGAATTAAATTTCCAAATGGATGAAAAAGTTTAAAGAAACCGGGTCTGTGAATGATCAACAAGGTTCAGGGAGACCTCAACTCAGCGAGGAGACTGTGGAAGTTGTGAAATAAGCCTTTGAAAGGGATCCACGAAAATCCCTAAAGCGTGCATCTCTTAAATTAAACATCCCAAAAACAGTTTAAAAAATCGGATTGGACGCTGTATCCTGAAAGATGGCGGTTATGTTGAACTTTAGAAATGAATGAAGTGATTGTGCTAAAACTTAATAAGATTTGCTTTAGTATTTCATTTACAGTTCGTTTCTATCATATATACATGCAAATTTATTACTGTTAAAAAGTCCACACGAACTTTATATATACCATGTATTTTTAGCGTCACTTACACTTACTTTTTCGCCAATCGATTCAGTATTCTGTCTCGTTATGAATGTTTTCTCGGTTTGTCCGTCTGTCCGATTTTATTTAAGAAGCCGCCATTTACCGTCTTCTGCAGCAGCTTTTTCCTTACTTGTTTTAACTGATTACTTATAAGATAGTAATTTTATTAACCTACCATTTAAACTTAGAAATATTGCGAGGAATTTTGTATCTCACTAAATTTCAAACCATGGTTTTTCTCATTTATTTGTGCCTTCGCTTCCTTAATAATATTAAAATGGTCCGCTTTGGCTATAAAAACACCAACTTGATATCAATTCCCACTGGAACAATAATAAAAATAAAAGAATGAGTGTCTCCTGTCCTGCTGTCTATAAGAGCAAAATGAGCGCTGCTCCTTATCGATTTTTTTTGTAAAAGCTGAAGATTCGCCGAAACCTGCTCAAGCGGCACTTGGGCGAGATGTGACTCTCGGCAGAAGGGCGGCGGCACTTTTAGAATCCCATTCTTTTTTGCTCGTTAAACGTACAGAGGGAGTGAGAGGGAAAGGTATCCGACTAAATTCTCCGTGACCAACTCAAGGCCAAGGACAAAACGTGAAGTTTCGCTCATCCACTCCATGTGAGATGTCCATACTCGATATCTCCAGCCTGCTTTGAAGAAAGTCTGCGCAAAGGGTTTGGCCGCCGACTTGTGGGGTCACGGGATCGAGTCACGAACAGGATAACGATTTAAAAAAATTATTTTTCACCACCATTACTTTCATGGTCGTAATTGCTCTTAAATTAGATCAAGGGTACATACATCTACATAATACCCTTATTAGTGGATGGCAGGGGGTGCAATACACCAAGGTCCCCAAGCTTACCCTCATTACCTCTTCCTATTATGGTCCCTTGCAACGGCAAGAGACCAAACACGCATGCAATCTCACGCACTATGGTTTCAGGGGGAATTACTCAAACGCCAGGGACCCTTTTTTGCTGTTAGGTAACCCAAAGGATCCTATCCCTATTCTTGAAAAATCCGGGATTTACAAAATTATTTGCGATAATTGTGAAAAAATTTATATTGGTCAAACTAAAAGAGAAATCATTACTAGGTTCAAAGAATATCATATTTTAAAAATGGAAACTTTGATAAATCTAGCCTAGAAACTCATATCCTTCAGACCCAACAGTCTTTTTCTTCCAAACACCTTCAATTATTGAAACCTATTTCCAGTCACTACCTTCTAGACGCGGCCATTCTTCATAATACATTATCCTTAATCGAGACACAGGTCCAATAGGACAGTGCTCCGCAACCTTTTAAATTTCACGGCCCACTTTCGGGTTCTTTCGAACTTCGCGTCACACCGAACCAAGTTTATTGAGACTATAGGGAATTTTTACCACCCTGTAGGAACAAAAAAATATAAAATCACCTTTAACACACAAATGAATACAATTATTGCCAAAATCTAAAATTTTCAAATTGTTGAACCCGGATTATGAAATGATCCTATGATAAAAATTCCAATTCTCAGTTACAAAGAGACTTATTTAGTTTCGGTTTTAAGTAGCGGAAAAAAGCCTAAGAAATCGTAACATAAGACTGGTTACTACGGTTTTGACATTAGAAGAATAAAGTATTTTTTCCCCGTGCCTATAATTTCAAAATTTACCGCGGCACACTGGCTGCGAAGCGCTGCAATAGGAAACGCTACTTTGCTTTCTCTGTTGAATAACGGTCATTCCAACGGTCTTCCTAACTTCCTCATCGCTACGTTGTAGCTATTCCTTTACCTTTCTTACACCTCTCATTTCACTGTTTGCATATTACTCGTGATTCTTCGCCTTTTTTTGATCGGCCTACTGACGGTGGAATCTTTGATTCAAAAATGTGTATTTAAGCATTCTTTTTAGTAAGGAAGTACTGGTGTGTGAGTTTTGGCGTGTGTGTATTTGTGCGTATGTGAGCAAAAAAATGATCCCTGGCGTTGGAGTAATTCCCCCTAAACCCGGAGTGCGTGAGATTGCGTGTTTGGTCCCTGGTGTGGAGTAAATTCCCATAAACGATATGTGAGTAAAATAACTTTATGGTTATTAAGTCGATAATTAACCGTAGGGCTCTTATTTATATTTCTTCCTTACAGTATATCATAGTTCTAATAGGAAATGTTTGCTTCGATAGAGTGCACAGATGGAAAAATAGTGTGAAAGTATTTTAAACTATTTTTGGGAGAATTAATTTTCATTTTTTCGCAAATTCCTATTTTCAGATGGCAGAAAAATGATTGGACCTATATCACTCAAATTATTTTTCTCTAGTAAAAATAAATTCTGCTCCTATATATTTCTATATATTTCAGTATATTTTTAAAATTCTTAATGGTTAGATTTAAATTGTTTTTAGTCCCAATGCTGTTTCTTCAAAGTTGTAGCAGTTGAAGAAAGGCCATCAACGAAAAATAAAATAAAGGAAAATGATGCATTCTTTATGACCGGGTTTTCCGGGTTTTAAATACACGAACAAAGGTGAAATTTAATCAAACAAAATTGAGTCATCAAGCAGTTAAAATAAAAACGTTCAAACTAAGAAGATGCGTTCTTTAAAAAAACAAAAAAACTCCTAAAAATCAAGTAATTATAATTTTATTTATTTTATAAATTTGCATTGCATTTTAATTATTTTAAAGGATAAGAACAGATGTTGAATTTTCTTTGTAAATAATGTTGTAAAATAACACGCTGTGTTCCATTGAGGATAATATCTGTGGGCTCGTACGGGAAGTCAATGTATGATAATAGCAATTAGCACAAGATGGAGGACTTTAAAATTATTATATATATATATATATATATTTGTTTTCGCATTATTTACAACTTTTATACCTGAGTATGACGGAATACGGCTATAACTAAACTTATCTAATAATTGTATTAATATAAAGATAAATATGTAGTAATAGATCTGTTAGCTGTCTCAGAAAAACGAGCTAGTTAACAAAAAATATACAATCTTCGGTGTCCCTTAACTGCTTTCGGATGAATATTTTTTTCATCAAATTTTTTGTTATTGACCTTTTTATCGAAGGATTGCTTAAGAAAATATTTGCTTTCGTTTTTAATAATTTTTTATTGATTTGTACATCAATGGGCATATAAATCAGTACAGTTGGGTAGAGTTAATATGATAGTTTATAGATTTAAGATATTTTTGTTTTTGTCAAATTTTATTTTATAAAAATTGAATCGTTGATCTAATGTGATGTTCTGGGAAAATATTATAATACACGGATTAGTATCTTAAATATTTTCAATATTACACAAAAAAACAGGAAGCAGGCAATCAACCCCTGCGATGAAAAGTTTCCCATGCCGGGAATCGAACCCGGGCCTTCTGGGTGAAAGCCAGATATCCTAGCCACTAGACCACATGGGATTGCGTGATTGAAAGGTATTTTTTTTTAATCTGTAAATCACTAGGCATATAAATCAGAGCAATAGGGTAGAGCTAATATGATAGCTTATAGATTTATTTTTCGTTTTTCAAAATATATATAATAAGAATAGCATCGTTTTTATGAAAAACTCTTTTTACCACTTTGTACCTGTTGATCTAATGTGATCTATTCTGAGAAAATATTAAAATGAACATATTAATATTTTATATTTTTACAATACTCGTATTACATAAAACGGCAAGCGGACAAGCAACCATACAGTAAAAAGTTCCCTATGCCGGGAATTGAACCCGGGCCTTCTGAGTTAGAGCCAGATATCCTATCCACTGGACCAAATGGGAGTGTGTTAATTTTTAAACATCTTTTACTCCTTTGTATCTGTTGATCTAATGTATTCAGTACATGATCTATTCTTGGAAAGTATTATTATACATAAATTAGTATTTTATATTTTTTAAATATTACATAGATTGGCAGACAGATAAGCAATCCCTACTATAAAATAAATTCCCATGCCGGGAATCGAACCCGGGCCTTCTGGGTGAAAGCCAGATATCCTAGCCACTAGACCACATGGGAGTGTGTCTTTAAACCTTTATTCCATGAAGAGTATTATTCATCATTACTTATCGCTAAATACTAACCTTTGGTCACAAGCATTTTTGGTATCGAAAGACGGAATTATTCACTGAAACTTTTGCAGCTCTCACTTTATTTATATTTCAGATTATCTTCAGCGCAATTTCTCCGTATATTGTAGAACGGATGTTTCCCTCGATTTTTTTCGCAAGTAGTTTGTAGCAGTATGTTTTTCCTGTTCTCTCTTAAATCGGTTCCTAGAATTTTCTCAAAGCGTTGTCATATCTGTCTTCAGAGATACATTTTGATATTCAAATAAATACTTACGTAAATGATGAAATCGCTTCATTCATACGCAGACATCTTACGGATTGATAACAGGTTCAGATTAATTTCAGGATAAACATGATGTTTCTCGAAGTTTTTTATCATCGTTTGCTAATATTTCCTCCCCAAGATGATAAAGGCTCGATGTGATGAAAATCCCTTCGGGTTGCGTCATGTTCTTCAGTAATATTGGAAGTACTTTGGAGAGCATATACCTGTAATAGAAGCACGATATAAGTCACTACTCTTGAACGCTTCTTCATTTCGTCTTAAATATATCCAGATGCTTCATTTTCAGTTATTAATTGTAGAATAATATGACAAAATGTGAATGCATATGGCGAACTTGTTCCGAGGATCACAGGGAATCATTCGTTCATTAAATATAACAATTTTCATGGTGATTTAATTTTTTAAGCAATCATGATCGACTTCCTGATTTTGTTGTTAAATGAAAACTTATTTGCTGCTGCATGTTTTCCTTAATCAGAAAACATTTGCGAATTCCAGCCATCTCCTCTTTCATGGGCATCGTAATATTTTGTTTTCTCAAATGACGATGCTCCTTTCATCACACACAGCTCTCCATATATTTGCTGCGATAAAAAAGCGAAGTTATTTACCAATATTAAATATTTTACTGGTAAAATAGCTGAAAATGAAATATTTTAGGAAAATTGAATTGTTTGTTTAGTTAATTTACTCGAAGGAATGTTTATTGCTGCCGTGAGTAATTATTGAAGTTAATTACTTAGTTAAACCGATGCTCGAAAAATTATAAATTCTAATTCAATTTGAAAGTGAATTTTATGATAAATCAATCTTTTCTGTCCATTTCCTGCCCTAAGTTGAACATTTTATTAGCTGGTTAACTTTGACGCCTGTCTGTTTCGAGAATTGGGTCTAGTTCAGTGGCATTTTCGATAATGAGGTGTAACGAGTATATTAAGTGAAATTAAATGTTATATCTTCAATGTGTCAGCCCTTAAATTGTCGAATGAAATTAAGCATTGCCAATTATTTTTCTATATTATATTTAAATGATTCTCACAATTGCTTCAGATGTGGTTTCTCAATCGTCCGAATTTAAGGCCCAATTTTTAAATAACTTGGGCAAGGATGCACATCATGGAATTTTCTATCTTGCAAACTTTTAATAATACGAAAAAGGATTTCATTTTGTCATGAGGCTGTGGTAACTATTTTTAAATGCTAAATAGCTGTAATTTTTGGTTATTATCAAATACTCAAGCATATTTCGGCTTCCTTTATCAATGAAGTCGTCTTCGCTAATTCTCAACAATTGACAAGAACTTTTCTGTAAATAGCGGAGAGGTTAAATATTTAGAATTGTCATTTTAGGTATAATCAATTAAATTGACTGATTTAAATAAACTTTCCGTCAAATAACAATAGCCATCGAAATCGAAATCATTTTCCACCCGATAAAGCCCTTGGAGAATAATAGCCTTTCATAACGCATTTGGCACGGATTTTGCTGCACATGTTAACACATGATTAAAAATCTCCGGGACAACCTTGGCCTGTATGCTGACGTCCGTTGAAATGCAACGCTAGTTCAAGTACGCTCCCATTTACTTTAAAATCGATTCCGTAAGTTTTTTTTATAAATCTTCGCGAGAGAAACTCTCCTCGGTATCGAGTTCAATGGAGTGAGAGGTAGGCGGCGAGATAATTGTGGAGCACGGGTGGAGTAGGAGCCAGGGGCAAGGACGGCGTGAGATCGCATCGTCAGGCGCCAATGAGGAAGGCGCGCGTCAAACGACACATGACGGTCATTCCACTCTAGGGAGGGTCCATTATCTACGTCATTGGCAACATTCGATCGGTTTTTAAAAGCTGCGAGGAAACGAGGTGAGAATGCTGCCTGTCTCAAATTATGATGATTAATCGAGATAAATGTCGACCGCAAAAAATCAGCCTTGTGACGAATTGTTCCCAAAAAGTTTCCTTTCACTCAACGTGCGCATTTTTTTTTTGAGGCTGGAGCCCTTGACAAACGATCGACTTTGATTTTTAATTAAAAATCCTTTCACTCGCGCGTAAAAGGTGGGGAGATAGTAGCGGGAATGTTGACGGATTTTTCATCGACAACTAATAATTATAGGATTTATTTTAATTTTTTCCCAATATTTTTTTTCATGCTCATTATGGAGCATATTAAAGGAGAATATTATTTCTAAGTTGAATTGAGTGATATTAACGTCTGAATATTACATCTTTTATATCAGCTATATTTAGGACTGTGAGACGTCTTCAAAAGCAGGGAAATTTTTTTTAAATATAAAAATGTGATAAATAAATCACTTGGAATAATTGAAAAATTGCGCTTATACGAATTAGACGTTAATTTTTACGAATTATGATTAATGACTTATTTAACCAGGGATTTTCATGACTTTAAACTTAAAATTTTTTGGAATGTAATTTTGAAGAAATGTATATTAAAATTTTTGCTTTAATTTTAAACTATGGGTTAAAAATATAGACCACTTCTTAAATGTAGGATATTTTCTATACATAAACTTAAATTTTATTTTAACTAATTGTGGCATACACATCGCAAGCAATAAGCAATGCCTGGAGCACAATATTTTTACTCTTAATGGAATATTGCATTTTATTAAAAGCATATTTAAGGAAATTTTAAATGATCCTTAAATTGCAAGAATCAAATTCAAGATTGTAGTATTTGAACGCAATGTATTTTAGTATAACTTTCTCTAACATTAATTGCTTAATTTACCCGCAAATATTAGTTCCATTTTCGAGATCGAAGAACATGAGAGATAACTCGCATGATTGTTATTTTAATTAAACTAATCTGTTATCGGTCATGCAGAGTCGTGATTTTCCACATAATATATAAATTAGGCCATTTAATAATCGTATAGTTTACTTACCGTTACAGTTAAAAACCATCATCGCAGGATATGGAAATCCTAACTTTGTGTGTTGAATTGCACTTAGGTGAACAGATCAGAAAAAAACGTGGTACACTTAAATGATAAATCGAAGTAAATCCGGAGCATCATCGAATCTGCAGAGAGAAAACTTTGTTCTTAACGATGGACGACACACAAACCTCCATCGCACTGAGGCCTGCTAAACGATGCACATGGCTTCGAAAGATAAGTTAGTTTTTCACATAAATGTTTTAGAGAGCAAAAATATTCTTGCGGCATTAATGGCTTTTTATTTTCACGGCGAAAACAACTGCTGCTCTAGCCATTATGCTATGTGATACCGAGTCCGTCAAAATGCTGGTGGAATTTCTCGGAGACTGCGATGTCTGCAGCGGCTGTCGCGAGGAAGGCAATTGTCTCACCAATATCCAGGAGAAAAAGGAATTCTTGAAGGGCAAGTTAGAAAAACAAAAAAAGGACAGCGGCATGTCCATAACGACGGTAATGATTATAATCGGAGCGACGGAAGATAAAAACTGCTTAGAGTGTATCATTAGACCCTTGAAGATGGACCGATCGATCGGCAATTTTGCGACGGAGCTGAAAAAAAATAAAACAAGCGATAATTGTTCGCATTTTTCGGCTCCCGAAGGAAAGAGGCACGGCCAATTTTCGTCCTTTAATTTCTCCCTCGACGAAAAAAGCCCCGCCACCGTGCGGCGTTGGCGGTCCGCGGGAGACAATTGGAGAGCCGGATGCCGGGAAAAGGGTGAAGAATAATAAATGTTTCATGAAAATATTTCTCTCATTCAATGCGAAGGGCAAGCGACTTGTGCCGATAGGCCAATAGAAGACGCGTGGAGTGAAAGAGAAAGGGAGGCCAGAGAAACGGACAGTGGGCGGTGCAGGAGGTGCGGGCGGGGTTCAGGTGAAAGGCCCCGCCATTCCTTTCCCTCAGCCTCCCTCTCCCCTCTCCTCACCACTCATCGCACCCCTGGCCAGGATAAAAGCCCCACCGGTGGTCCATTGAGACACAGTACAACCCACCTTCCTTCGAAGAGCGAGCTACCCGCAGTTCTCCAAACAAATCAACATGAAGTGCGTGGTAAGTATTCGGATACGATCGGCGTCTGCTGCGTGCCAAACCATGCCACGCATGAGCGCCGTTTCGGAAACTCGTGCCGAATTTTAATTTTCCTTTCCACGCAGTTGGCGCTCTCCTTCTTCCTGGCCGCCGCCAGCGCCGGTGCCATCCACGGAATAGGCGTCGTGCCCGCCACCGGACACGTGGTGTCAACCCCCACGTCCAGCCAGTACCACTCGCAGGACGTTTTGGGACAGTACGCATACGGATACTCCGGACCCCTTTCCTCCAAGGAAGAAGTCCGCACCCTCGATGGAATCACCCGCGGTGGATACTCTTACGTCGACGGACACGGTCTCGTTCAGAGCGCCGAATACGTCTCCGACCCCCATAACGGATTCAGAGTGGCCGCCACCAACTTGCCAGTAGGCCCAGGAGTTCCCGCTCCCGAGGCCCATGCCGCTCACGTCGCCGCAGTGGCACCGGCCGTAGCCGTCGCTCATTCCGTCGCCCCAGCCGTCGCCAACGTGGCCGTTGCTCCCGCCGCCTACGCCGTCGCCCCTGGCCTGGCTCACGCCGCCTATGCCCCCGCTGCTGTCACCTCCCACTCCTCCGTGGTCACTCCCGATGGCATAGTGTCCCACGCCGCCGTCGGACCCGCCGTCTCTCACTCCACCGTCGTGACCCACCACGGCACCTCAGTGGTTGCCCCTCTCGCCCATGCCCTCGCCCACCCCGTGGCCCACTCCTACGCCCACCCCTTGGCCCACTCCTACGCCCACCCCTTGGCCCACTCCTACGCCCACCCTTACGTCCTTCCCTACATCCACCGCCGTAAGCGTGGCCTGGGGCTCGTCGCCGTCGGACACACCCCCGCATCCACCGCTCCCCTCGGACACGGAATCGCCATCGCCGCACCCGCCGTCCACGCTTACGCCGCACCTGCCATCCACGCATACGCCGCTCCCGCCGTCCACGCATACGCCGCTCCCGCCGTCTCCTACTCTTCCGCCGTCGTGTCACACGCCGTCGCTCCCGCCGTCGCTGTCGCCGCCGTCGCCCCCGTAGCCTCCTCTCGCTACCACGCCCAGGACGCCCTCGGACAGTACTCTTATGGATACAACGATGGCGTCTCTGCCAAGGAGGAGGTCCGCACCCACGACGGCGTGACCCGCGGTGCCTACTCCTACGTTGATCCCCGCGGAGTCCTCCAGAGCGTTCACTATGCCGCCGATGGACACGGCTTCAGAGCCGCCGCCACCAACATCCTTTAAATCGACCCATTAACATCTTTAACCGCGGATCGAACCGGGGAAGGGCAACGGACGCCCCCACGAACCCGACGCTCCTTCCGCTGCCAAGAAATGTACCTCACGACCTACCGATTACCATATCCTCCCATTTGCAGAAAGCAACAGAGTATTTACTTTTTTTGGAAGCTTCATTCCGTGTCACACTTCTATTGTCCTGTACTCGGTTATTTTTAACATTGTAGCAAATTCATGTTCACTTAAAGCTCCGCATCACAAGGAAGTTGAGCAATGCTTAAGTTGTGAGATCCATTCTGCACATTCTTTAACCAGGTTTTTTTCATATGTATGTACATAATAAAAATGTCAAATGTATGAAAAATAATGTGATTTTATTTCGATACCAAAACGACTCGCCGCCATGCAATTATATCATTTTATTCAATGGGATTTTATTTGGTGTAGACGCCAAGCCCATATCCATACAGCATTATGGAGAAAAATATTTTATCGCTGAATTGCCATTCTGAATTCTGGCGAAGGCTGAAACTCAACATTAATTGAATTACGTCTAGACTATTGGCAATACATGCGAATCTAAAACTTGGTTCTAATTATGCGTCAGCAGCATTCTGTCACAGAGAATATATTCTCATTTGACCTGCCTCAAGTGAACTGCGCCTCTGTTTATGTAGACTTGAGATGGAAAATAGCCTGGCTATAACAATCATGATTACTGACATGGATTGCAACATTGCAAGACTCGTCGTATTCTTTCAGTGTCTTTAATGATATTTCTCCTGCATGAATTTCGATCGCCACCGATCACCAAAGGAAATATCAAGCGAGTAAAACACCTAAATCAGGGTATGCGAATCAATAAGAAAAAATTTGCACCAATAAGAGGAGGGAGGTCAGTTTACGCTAATTGGTGGGCAAATAAAGGCCTCTCTCGCTATTATAACAGAATGGAGAGCAAATTTAATAAGAGCATATTTGTTAAGAATTCTTAGTGGAAATTATAAGAATCACCCAATGAATTCCAAAGTTTAAACGCTCAAAAAGTGTCAATAAATAAACAAATATTTGTGATAAAATTTACAACTCATTCTTTTTCAATTCGAATAACCTTTTATGTGAAATCATGAATGACACGGTGTTTGTTTCTCCAGTATCGTTTTTTATTTTACTTTTACTGCTCATCCTTAAAATGTAGCTTTACTTTTTATTTATAAATGACTACAACGTTAATTATTATCAACAACACGAAGAAGAAATTATTACACGAAATATAAAGGGAATATTATTCCACCAATCATTTCTTTGAAAAATGTATCCCATTGAATCAGTTTTCTCAAATAACTGAAACATTATAGTCGCTTTAATCGAATGCGATGGATTTGTATTTTTGACTATATAAAATCGAGGAAAGAAAAATAATTCCATCGAAGTATAGGAATTGTATTTTTCTGTGAGGAGAAAAGAGAAAAATATGTTCCCCCAATAATTAAAAAAACTACCGAGTTTTTTTTTCACTCATCCGTTTTCATCACTTATTTGGCAGCCTTGTTTATATTTAAATAGTACTTAATTAAAACATGCCCACTTGTTTACGTATCCAATAAAGCAGAAGCATTGATCGAACTGACCCAATGACGCAGGAGATTTTAAATAATTTATCGTAAATAACCAAATACACGCCAAGTGTAGTAAGAATATATTTTTCTTGGCGTCTCTTATATAACTTAGCCAATCGAAATATATCAGAGGATGATTATCATCAGAAAGCAATATTTTTTTTCATATTCATGCAGCTTCATGTAAATGTGTTATTTTCAGTACTTCGGCCATGTTGACAGTAACAAAATTCAGGTGAATTCAGATGAATGCAATCACTGTTCTAAATTCCAAAATTTATGGAAATCTGATCGGAAGTTGGGAGAAATATGAATAATTAAAAGTTCATCTTAGTGAACATTATATATTTATTGATTTTTTTGAAATATGTGTATGATTTGAGATACGAAAAAGTACGCTGAAAATGATGAATCTAATTTTCGTAATGATTAATTTTTCTTCGGCGGATTTTCTATATGCGCAAGATATTGAACATGCTGTATTGTTCATGGGCAAACGGTGGATGGCCACAAAGGATGTCTGCTACGTAATCTTCCTGATTATCTGATTTTTAAAATCGTTTCGTCATCGAGTGGATTCCAGCAATAAGGTCAGCTCAATATTTCGTTTTTAGATTAAAAGGGTAATAAGATCCTGATTGTGTTTACTTATAAGAGTTTACATAATGCACATTTATCCGCTACATATTTCATCTTTTTTCTTGAAAATTGCAACTTTATTATTTATAGCCATAAATTCCTATGCTGTGAGGTGTCCACTTTTTATGAAGAATGCTAGAAAACGCTAATAAATCACAAAGAGTTCATTATTAGAGAGATTTTTAAATACAAAGGGAAATTATAAAACTTATCCCTACGTTTTTATCTAAATTTTATGTTAATTAACTTTTTTTTACGTAAGTAAACATCCTATTGGCATTTGCAGATACCACAGGAGCGTATTGCTTGAGTCACTCGGTTGTAGAGTGCCAAGTATTGCGACATAATACATGTTTTCCAGTTGATTCTAAGTTTGTGGGATTTCTGATCAGTTTCCAACTCTACAATTTGAAAAGTATTAGAACTCATTGCCTAACTCTGTTTGATGAATTGCCGGAGGTGATTGCTTTTTTATATTCACAATGAAGGAAACGTGACTGAAGGCTCTGTTTACATCTCCGAGTATATTACATACTTTTACAATTCTTTAAATAAACAACATGTAATGCACTGCATTAAACTCGTTAAATTGAAGGCGAAACTTGTAGCATCTCTGAAAAATTTTTGTAGAATTTTTGTTATGCTACTCTTTTAGTTCTGTAGTTGAGCAATTATCCTCTTAAAACGAGAATGAATTGTTTTTCGTACTGTCAGGGCTGCGTCGGCCTATGGGTGCAAGGGGTGCATCGCACCCGGGCGGCAACATATTAGGGGCGGCAATTCTCTCTTAATTTTGTGTTTTGCACAATTTAAATTAAATCTAAAAATCCAAAAAAATCTGGGCCAGGACGCTTTTATAAGTCTGTAAGGGGGGATGCACCCGGGCGGCTAATATGCCCGGCGTGGGCCTGCGTACTGTTTCCTACTAGAATCTACAAATATAGAATTTCCTTCCTTTTCTACCTCTCATCGTTTATTTTTTTATGGGGAGATGTTAGGTGTATAGCACGTCGTCCTTCGGAAAGTATGTCACACTCTCTTTTCGTCATTTCTCAAAAAGTATTGAATCATGAAAATGAAGCATCAGTGTATCGCAGGACTCTTCAACAGTTTTTTTTTGCTGACGTATCCCTTTGAAATTTTTTGAAATAGCCGCGAACCTTCTAATTCGTTTGAAAAGATGACGAAATGTAAAACGCTTATTTTAAAATAGACAACTCCAGTTATATATGTAAGCGTTTAAAAAATAATTGTGATAAATTTGCCTGTAGAATAATTCCAAAAACGACCATTCCCATTTTTAAATAAAACAGTCCAACAGCGTTTCACAACGTTGTTATCCGCGGTTTTTGGCGCGTTTTTCTTTCTGACACTATATCCTTAGTCGTTACGGCAAAGCTTTCGCTTTCGAAATTACGCGCGAAAGATAAAGCAAAAAGATTGATTATAATCTCGAATATTTTCGCGTAACCCTTTAAAGCTGAATTCGTCCTAAGGGCACGCGTATCCTCGGTTGTCTGTTGTTGTTGATGTCTCTGTAGAATGGGACACGGCGCATCCGCGTACAATGTCTCATCAAATCTTTCACGAAGTTTGTTAAGCGTTGTCACCGATAAAACTGTCGTGGAGCTGATCTTAACGTTGTATCGAGCAAATCTCAGTAAACGCACCGGGGAGATTGACATTTCTTTTAAAATCACGAAGAAATTATGGAGAAATTAGCGCCACTAAACGATTGGTATCGCCAGGAGAAAATCACGGATACAAAGCAGCCGTCCTCAGTGGTGATCCACCGATCGTTCATTCGGAAAGGGAATCGACACTGATGATGACCTGATTCTAGCTGAAACGCGCATCTGGAATTTCTCCAAATTTTTTGTTATCTTGAAATTGATTCCAGCCATAAGGAATGAAACAGCCTTTGGAATGAAACCTTGAAGAGATTTTCGCCCAAGTTCGCAGAAATTCCTCCCTTTCTACTTTTTTGCCGTAAATATAAGCCGAGAAACTACTCAATGTCATTGCCATGGCAATGACTCCTCCAATGCCATAGAAACGACAGATGAAAGGAATATTCGGGTAATCGATGGATATGCGAGGTAGATGTTGAATTTCATCTGTCATTTTGGTTTTGTTCGTTTTAAGTGCAGGTCACATAAAAATTTAGCACTTAATTTATATATTTACATTCTTGTAAAGAGTTTCTCCATTGACTTCGATGAAATTAACTATCTATTCGAGAATGAAAAGGTGGTCCAATCAAAATTATTTGCTATAAAAATAAATAGACATTCCGTGGCGGAAAGAAGAATTGATACCTCCTAAAATGATCGTTTCCTTCGACTTTTTAGAAAAACATTGACGTAAAATATTGGCAATTTAGACCGCTTTTCGCCCGTAATTGGCCAATTTTGGATCGCATTCCGCAGCACGATAATTAGGGACTCGGTATTTTCATTGCTCTGACTCTTCGCGCAAACCTCGTTATTCGCGGCACCGCCGGAATCTTAAATGTTTTTAAATCCAAGTCCTACACATTTTAAGACGAAAGCGGAGTTTCCGAGTATGTATTCCTGGTATTAGCATATGGAATTTAAGGACTAAATGTAATTGGACAATTAAGCGAATCCACGGGATCCCAAAAACTTTTCCAAGTCGTTCATTTTCCAACATATGTAAATTCTGTAGTAATTTAAAATCTCTATTGCCTCCGAAAATTCGGTTCGAGCTTAAGATATCTTGGCTCTCTTTCAACGAATTTCGCGGATTTGCAATTCAAAAGCCACCGAGGCGATAATTCCGGCACTTCCTGCCACCATTCAGTCTTTTGCCTGACACGCCCAACGAATGGATGTCAACAAAAGTAAAAGCATGAAATTCGTGATCTACTCGAGCGCGCTCCTTTTTTCTGTTCCGCGAGACGAAATTTATTTTTACTTGCAAAAAAAAGGTCATGCATTCGATAGTTTTATTTTTCATTTACTCTTGATTTAACTTTTTCTTCTCTTATTGTACCGAGAAATCCGATCGGTTTATTGCTCATTGTATGATAAAATTGAATTACGCGACCGAGTAATGTTGCATAAAGATTTGATGGTATTCGACTGGATGAAAATTCGATTTTATTTTTTTGTTCGTCGACTAACAGATGCAGACTCACTTGGCACAAAGAGAGAACTATTTTCTCCGAGAACGCGGTCGTTAAACGACGCACACGCGGAAATGTTTACGTTTTCATTGTCCTTCTGGAAATTTGAAGACTGCTCACCCAGACTTGACACGCGCACGGGTGGTCGCGTCTCTCGAGGGACGCGACTCCATAGCGACATAAATAAGCGAACCTGTATTCAGAAGATCTTCCTCCGAAAACCTTGGATCTCGAGCGTTTTCTCGTCACGCGTTCATCTTTATTCCATGGGCCATTCCGCGAGTTCCTTTAATCTACCTCCAGGTAACAATCCCGAAAATAATAGAGTTGGGAATGATCGCCAAACTTATTCTCCTCCTAACTTGATGCCTCTGAAAATAATAGATATCCTTTGATTAATGATAGGAAAAATAATCCAATTGCACTAGTTTCAAATCTTTCGATTCCGTTTACACGACATCAGATGAAAAATTGCTTCCGTAACTATGCACTTCGATTTTAATAATTGTTAGTGACCTTCATTTAAAGGAAATAAAAGCAGTTGATTAAGCAAATAAACACGGTTGTAATTCTCCCCCTTTAAGAATTACGATTATTTTTTTTTGTAAATTGCGGAGAAATATTTTCGATGAGCTCCCAAGGCTACATAAGGAATGCTTTCGACCAACCGTGAAATTATAGCGCTCCGATGGGATTACGTCACCAAGGTATCTTGATTACGGCCAGACTCTTTGTCTTTATCCGTGAGCTTACAATAGGGTGGGAGCGTTCGTTGAATTATAGGCTGTCGTGACGCAACATGACGCCCGAGCCGGCGTTGATAGATTTATCTTGAATGAAATCGTATCTCTCCAATATATCATGCTTATTCGACGAAATCTTCAATATTTTGATCTTTAAGAGTTTTGAGGTTACTTGTGGACTACATCTCCCATAGTTCTAGTTGTCATATTATTAAAACGTGCTGAAATTTTGTTATAAATGATCTAATTTAATTTATTCAAGGGCTTTTATCCAGCCAAGAGTATCGTAATGAATTAAATGGCGTAATTTCGCTAGTTAAAAAAAAAAACCATACGAGACAAAAAAACTTGTTTTAAATAAAATTTAATCTGAAAATTCCTTTCTATAACATTTTTTCATCGTCGGAAAAAATTTTCTTCTATTTAAATTGAAAAAGATGATAAAATGAATTTCCATGGACCTCGAGTAAAAATTGAGGACATAAAAAGAAGAAGCGAAGAAACATTCTACAATGTAATTTTAAAGCCGTTTATTTTAAGAAAATTATTTGATTTTCGGCGTTAATTGCGTCTAATTATAATTCACTAAAATTTTAAAAATTAATTATTTCGGACTATGCCATTCTTTTTTAGTTGCGGATTGACATGCCTGTAAAACATATGCAAGCCGAAAAGTTATGTATTCTCTTACTTGATACATGGACTCATTGTCAGTAAATGTTGAAAACTTTTGTGAAAATCTCAAGTTAAAAAAAAAAGTTATGCGAAATATATAAAGAGAAATTCGGCAAGACGATCGTGAAAATTGAAATAGGGGTATGGCTGAGGATGCGACCAAGTTTTAGCGTATGGTTTTTCTAATAGAAATCATTAATTAAAATAGCCTTCTTCTATTGGCTGGTCGAAACGCTTATTTTAATCTTAATTGCCACCAACATGTATGGATGAAAATAGTCAATTACATTGTTACTATTATTCATAAGAAAAATCACATTGTTTATAACCAACTCTTTAGGCCACGAGTAATAAAAAGGTAACTAACTATTCATCCGTCCATAGAGATAGTTGCGCATGCGTTGAAGGTGTGAAATCGAACTTAGTAAAATGAAATCAAGTATGATCCAAAATAGCATATGTGCAATTTTGACGAGATATTAAGTCCCAAATATGCATCACGCCCGAACCATTTTCGACCGATGTGTTTCTTTATGAATTTCAACACTCTACCACGACTGATATTTTTATCTTATAAAAATAAACAGTATTTTTTTATAACTTTTAAAAATGAATCATCCAAGTGATTATCGCCATCGACAGCTAACTTTCCATTTATAAGTTAAGTCGATATTTCATAGGAACTATTTCAAAAATATGTTGATTACTATATATGTATATTTGATCCATCTTTTAGCCCGCGAACCGCATTAAACTTATGAATGAACGAATTTGTCAATTTCAAGGACGAACTCACGAATCGTTTCCTCGACCTCTGTCCGCAGAAAATACTCAAGGTCTTTTCGCGTTTCTCGACGGGTCCCGTTCTTCTCTGCGGCGAAATGCCTCGTATCGCGATGACAATATGATGACTTAACGCTTTCCGCTCCATGTATCTTCAGTTTGCATCGTATATTTGTAATAACTAATGATAATTCACCACCGCAGCACGTTTATTTATTTATATTAAGTCCGTTTAGGTCGTTTTCGACAGTTTTTCTCAGAAGTAATTATGTAATGATAATTAGTGTCGAATGTTCCCGAAAAAATTACAAGCGCGACTAGCGGTTAAAACCTTCCATGATTATATAGTACTTTGATGAAAATGAAATATGTCCTTTTCAGCAAAGGAAAATCGTAGACAAACTGAAGCCTGGTTTACGAGATAACGTTCTTCGTCAGGAAATACATACGCTCGCATTCCGACATGGAAGAGCGGACCAACTAGTGTAACAGACTTAATCGAGTCAGGTTAACAACTTACATTTTAAAATAGTTAAGAGTCTCAGGCGTAACTTAATGGAATTTCTTCATATTGTCGAAATAAAAAAGATTTACTTGGTAATTCCACACAAATTTATTTTTAAATAACGACATAGGTTTCGTTGCTGTACAACCTTTCTGCGAGATTAAGGAGCTAGACTCCAAAATAGGTTTTCGAATAGTCTCCGTGTCATATAATGACATTGGCTGTCAATTTCTCATGATTACTTACGTTATAAAAGTGCTAAAAGTCATTTTAAGAGTCACTTCTTAAATATTTTCTTGTTGCCGTAATTATATCATCAAACTCGGCTTCAGATAGATTATTCAAACGATGTTGCCGTAAAATATCAAAATCGAAATTTTGGAAGTGCGGGCATTACACGCGTGCGGGTATTACTCGAGTGTATGCGGTAAATCATTAAACCTCAATAGTATTTATTTATATTTATTGTACTATTATTTCACCTATCCTTGTTTTATAAAATTGTGAATGATATTTTTATATATTTTCGTCAGAAATGCTCCAAGAGAGTAGTGGCTACTCCCTCTCCCTTCAACCCCCAGCCCTGCGGACCCCCATCGTCGCAAGTTCCCGTTGAACCGCATCATTTAAAATTACAAGTACCTATAACAAAACCGTCCGCTATCGGATAGCGGCTATCTGAATGAAGTGTAGCAGGGTAAGCGATGTTCGGAGAAAATCAGCCGTGTGGCATAATTAATTAACCCTTCTTTTATTATCATATCGGATTTCTAGCGCCATGATGTAAACATGTTATGTGCTAATAGTTATTTTGAGAGTAAGGATGCAGAGTTTACACTATGGCGGACGTGACAGAGAGGGGTTAACCACATGTATATCTGATTCCCTGGTGCATCTTGGTAGGAGTAATTAAAACAGCCTTGAAATCTATTTTTTGTATTGTCAACTTTAACAAAGTAAAAATAATTAACGAATATTAAGCTTTTTCTGTTATCTCAGAGAATTTTCAGATGGAATCGACATAAAAATTTGAAATTTTCGAGAGAAATTCTGCTATTCTTCAATTTATGTGTTTTACATGTGTTTTTATATAATACTTTCCTTTAGATTGCATAACTGCTTAAAATCAATAAAGGGACACTTCTTATAATTCTTAACTGTCATTTTAAAAATACGTTTGAATGTCTTTTTTAATATGCTGCCCAATTTATGATTCAGAGATGTTAGAGGAATGCCATAAATCCTTTTTTAACCTCCAGGCAGTAATCGATTCTCCTGACAAACAACGCGAAAGGGATATCTTTCATCTTTTCCTCGTTCATTTTCTTTGGGATAAATTCTTTACCGAACTAACCGGTTCCAGGTGTATTGATAGAGTCGTCTAATATAACAAGTGCGCGTAATCATCACGAACGAGTCGTTAGAATGTATTGGGAGTCTTCACGTGATGTTAAACGCGATTCACACCGATCGACTGTTATAGAGAGAAATTTTCGTGGCAACACGTTATTGTGAGAGAGATTATAATGTAAATATTTTTTCTTATCTTCCGTCTTCATACGAATCCCAAGTATATGCTACCGGATCGCAAAATATAACTGAATGGCGATAGTTATATTCATTTTTAAATAGAAAGAATTTTCACCATTCAAGGAAATTCTATTTATTGGAACCTCTGCTTTAAAGTAGTTATTCTATTTCAGTGACAACTTGCTTAAAGACCTGCGTTCTTAAGGCAGCTCAATAAGTTCGCTATGTAAAATAAATGAACATTTCCAATTTTTGACACGAATTGATGCAATCATTTTTACTTTGAACTAAACGGAAATTTATCATAACTGTAATGTGATTGCAAATAATACTCGTAGATGGATTGATAATTTAAACTCTTGCATATATACAGAAATTATTTGTTATCATTTTTATCATTATATGTAAAAACATCAAAATCGTTTTATTAATCCCTTGAAAATTGTTCACATCCTCTTCTCCCAGAATCCGTTATATCTCTTTTTCGAATAATAATTCCCATGAACCTAGATTCACTTTCTAAAAACTTCAATCTTTAACTCTTAATTAGCTGATCCCGCGCAAAGATTTCGCGGTGAATTTTAAAATTGATTTATAAGAAATGATGAAGTATGTAAAATAAGTTGATCTCAGTAATTCACATTTAACTCTAAAAATGCATTTCCTTACACAGTAATTGATCGCGAACTTTTATGTTTTTCTTTTTATTCAAATATGTCCTTTCTTTTTTATATAACAGTCAATGCAACCGTTTATGTAGATTATCAATGAAGAGAAGATAACCATGTAATGTGTTTAAAAAATAACGTGTATCCCTATTCTCATTTAATTTTAAATTTATGCGTGAGCCTATTTGCGTTAATAAACATTATGGATGTATAATATAATGGCTCTACTTACAAAGAGATAAGATTCCAGCATTAAAACGATGATAGGTAGATTCAACTGCTTTGATTGAATCGTTAGAAACGCTTCCCATACGCAGTTAACTGCAGTTAACCCGAGTTAACCACAGTTAACTGAATAATTATCCGTAAATATTTATGTTGCTATGTATAAATGTTGACATTGCTACAGCAATAATTTTTATGCTTAAACAAAGTGCGCAGCGAATAACGCTATTCTTTCACCTATTTGAAGGTGTAATTGGCATTAATTGAGTCGGAGGTAACAATGACGGTCGCTTTGGCAACGCCCGGAAAGAGTACGAAATATCCGTAAAATTTCGAAAACAATTGCGTATTTCAGAATGATTCGACCGTGTAACATCTAAACATTGCAAGAATAAGATAGTATAGAGTTTCAGCCGTCGAATAATGAATGAAGGAAAAAAAACCTTGCACTCTGAAAAATCGAAAATCCAGTGTAAACTTATGGAAAAATATAATTGTCTCCTGGATTCGAACCCGGGACTTTATGAAAATGAGAATAGTATCTAGGGGCCTTCCTAGCTTGTAGAAACAAAACGCAGTTTACCGCATATCTCTACGACGAACGGCTTTTGAGATACAGGGTGGGACGGACGGTCGGCTATTATAGATATAGATACCCATTTATCACGTGTTACGGCACTAAAATCATGCTTTTTCATTTATATTAATATCTACCGCAATAGAATTAATTGAAAAGGTAATATTAAAGATATATTGCAGTTGTAAGGCGTTTTAATTTTAACAATTTCAAATCATCTTAATACTAAAATAGGTACAGGAAATCGCTATTTATAAATAGTTACGAGTGAATAATACACCTAACGTAAATCATTTGTGCCTGCAGCAGGAATCAATCCTGTGACCTCAAGGTCATAAAAACAGTCACGCCAAAGCAACTCAACCACCGAGGTCGGCACCTTCCAAAGGATTATAACACTGTCGCGTGCTATAACAGTAGTAGTAGTAATTCGAAAGAACGTTGCTCGCAATTAAAAATATTACAATGTTGAATCGAAGGAAAATGTAATAGATTATTCATATTTATCCGTTAAAAATTTTCCTGTACACTTTATTCGATTGCACATATAGACATTTATAAATATTTTATTATGTATATACATGAAAAATGCTAACTTATTTTCCTTATAAAGTAACCATATTAAAAAAATAGCTTTGTTAATAAAATACCAGATATAAATGAGAAAATATTTTTACAGTGTAATTTAGGCTGTAATGAATAAAATTCCAGTTTAAAGCTAACAAAGATCAGATTATTTTTTATTCTGACGAATTTCTCATAAACATTGAAATTGTACGCACTATTTCATCACTTTTACATAACTCTAAAATTAAGAAATCATCTATCAAGGTTTTAAAAATTGAAAATGAATCTTCAAACGTTAATTCAAACCGAAAATTAAGTTTGTAAAATTCTTTATAAAGAAAATCCGTTAAATAATATTCGTTTACCTATATTACGGAATTTTGGTATCGCTGACATTCCCTACATTATCATTTCCATCCTTAAATATTTTCATTTATTTTTAAAACGAATGACAAAAACGAGTTAACCTGATTGGAGCTGTTATTTCCGTTGCTTCGTCAACAGGACCATTGGTAGCGCTTTTTTATTAAGGTAAGCGACTCCACGCGCTAAAGGGGAAGGGGAGACACTTGTAACAATAGAAGTGTCTTAAGAACTCAGTCATCGATTCTCCACCCACACCACTCAACTCAAAACGACCTGCTCGTGGCCTCGTCATCTTGTGTAGGGAGGTGGGGTAGGTAGGCCACAACCAGGAGCGCAGATAAAAAGGGGGAGCAGGCTGCGAGTAAGCATCAGTCGGTGGGGGCAGAGGCACTAAAGACCATCATCGTATGCAGAAGAAGATCTGAGAGCCATGAGGAGTCTTCTGGTGAGTGCGAGGCAATGAGCATCGGAAGGACGCATTACTTTGATCTATTAACCTAAGTGTACTCAAAAGCGATCGACGTTTATTCACTTTTCCCTTCTTGTTTCTTAGATCGTTCTTACCGCCGTTGTGGGAGTAACAGTTGCTAGACCCGGGTTCTTGGGTTTAGAAAGAGGTCATCATCTCCTCCACGCTCCAGTAGCGTACTCGACGGTGGCAGCGACAGCTCCCTTTGCTGCAGTGCCAATCTCCAGCCAATTCCACGCTCAGGATGAGCTCGGTCAGTACTCTTACGGATATTCGGGTGGGTCCTCCGCCAAGAGCGAGGTAAAGACTTTCGACGGCGTAACCCGCGGAGGATACTCCTACGTGGACGCCGAGGGTAAGGTGCAGAACGTGAAGTACGTCGCTGACGCCGTCAACGGATTCCGCGTGTCTGCCACCAACCTTCCCGTTGCCCCGGAGGCTCTTCCTGTGGAGCCCCTCGAGGCCCCACTTCCCGTTGAAGACACTCCAGAGGTGGCGGCCGCCAAAGAGGCACACTTCGCGGCCTACGAGGAAGCGAAAGCCAAGGCCGAAGCCGCACCCGAGGAGCCTGTCGCAGACGATGCTTCTGGAGAAGAAGAAACCTCGGCAGATGCCGTAGCCCCCGCCGACCTTCTCCCCGCCAGCGTCCTCTCCAGGACGGCTCCCGCCACCATCACTTACAACGCCTACGCACCCGCTGTCACTTACCGCGCCGTCGCTCCGATATCTTACCACACCGCCGTCGCACCTGCACCCATATCCTACACCGCGACCGTTTCCCACGCACCCATCTCCTATCACGCCGCCGTAGGACCGATTACTTACGCCGCTCCCCAAACCCTCGCCACCCAGTTCCATGCCCAGGATGAGATCGGCCAATACTCCTATGGGTATACCGGCGGTCCCTCAACCAAGAGCGAGGTGAAGACCTTCGACGGAGTGACCCATGGAGGATATTCTTACGTGGATTCCGAGGGCCAGGTGCAGAACGTCAACTATGTCGCCGATCCAGTCCTTGGATTCCACGTCTCTGCTACCAACCTTCCGGTGGCCCCTGTGGCCCCTGAGGCTGTCCAAGACAGTCCCGAGGTAGCCGCAGCTAAGGCCGAGCACTTTGCCGCCCACGAGGAGGCAAAGGCTCGTCTCCAATCTGCGTAAGCTCCGCACGCTACTTTCGCACTATCCCTCTAGTCCATTCCCACCTTTCCTTTAAAAATCCACTTCAAAGCTCGCTCTTCAAAAAATGCTACAGCGCGTCTAAAGTACCTAGCTCGAGTAACAAACTGTCTGTTTTGTACAGGATTAATAGCGATTCAATAAAGAGGTTTTACTCTTCATACACTTTATGTGACTATTTACCTTTTAACCTAATAAAGTTGAAAATAAACGATATATACCTGGTAATGCCCTGTTCTTTATTTTGAATACATTATGAAAGTTGCCACGAGAAAAAAGTCAGTTACACATTTACAAAATATATTATCATTTTAAAGTCTTTGAAATAAAATTTTAACATGATTTTTTCTTTGCAACAGAAATTATCTGTTGTATTATCACGAGTAAATATTTTTCCTTTTTAGCTTTCTGTTAGTTTTTCTTTGTTTTGGTTATTAAGTAAGTATGTATACTGATAAAGTTCCACGTAAAAGAACTCCCAAACAGTAACTAGCTAGTAAATTAAGAAGTGTTCGTTGAGAAAAAACTCAATTTCAACGAATTTCAATCGACTATAGCGCATTTATCAAACTTCATTATAAAGTCAGTTTAACCGAAATCTTACAATTAGTTAATGTGCCAAATAAAAATGTATATCGTATAACTAATGTCCCTAACGTTGTATCCAATAAATATTTTCTCATATCTCTCATCACCATCATGACCTGCAGCAGTAAAAATACTCAGTAAATCTCTCAATCGATCACCTTTGAAAAGATTTACTTGATTAGCCGAACCTAAATCGAAATTATGACGTAATTTATATTGTGTCCACATTTAATATTTCAAAGTGATAGTACAGTTTTAAGATAAAAATACGGAAATTGCCTTTTCCAGAAAACGATTTTGCTTTTATATACCTTAATATTTTTGTTTTATTTACGTTCGAAAATGAAAATATGAAAATAATTAAGTCGCATTCAAAATTTTAATGTTAGAATGACATAATATATTTTTTTAAATCACAATCTCTTTTTTATTGTCATCATAAACAACTTTCATGCAATGCCATTAGCGCTTTCTTGTTACAAGGAAGAGGGAAAAAACCTTTTAAACGGCACTTTTCCATGACACATTCTTTCATTTCATTTCTTAAAGAGATTTTTCTTATGCTCTGCGTGAAAAGATGACGCTCTCAATCTGGCATCTTCTTCCGAATTTAATACGCACCTGTGTTGCATACATATTACCCAGTTCGTGAAGTGAAGAGATTAAAAGGTCACTGAATGGCCAAAATCAAGTCCCAGTTCACGGTATGGGCGATGTCATAAATGGGGTATTTCAGTCCCCAAATGTTTTTTTCCAGTCCCCAAAACATACAATTCTGTATTTCGTGACTTCGAATGGGGCAACTTAAACTTTACTTGAATAAAAGTTCTCTTTAGACTTTCACGGACCGTTGCCTATACTTATATTTTTCTTACAAAATGCCCTGTATTGACATTCTATACTCAAAATATAGTTATTAACCTCTCCACCAGACTTATAATTGCTCTGTGGCGAGAGAATGATGAGACTGGGAAAATTCAATGAAAGCGTCCCTGCTCCATCTTTGGCGATTTTATTTCATTGCATCTCATATATATATATACATATAGAAGTGTTTCCCTTTATTGTGGCACACTTACATATGTATGTATGTATAAATGCTTATGGAAGAGGTAAGGTAAATAGTTATATAAGCGGCAGCTATGTGTTGAGGGAACGAAGCCCAGTGAACACTTACCTGTAGAAGAGCCTCAGAGGCGTCGGAGAGATAAATTTACATTGGTAAATTGGAGCTTTCGGAACATTTCCTACGTCAGCAAAAGAACTGATGGCGATGACACTGGGTTGAAGGCAGGGCCGGCATGATATCTTTGGGGGCCCTATGCAAGCACGATTTCGGGGGCCCTCTTCTTTTTCTGCAATGTTCCAACAATGGCCATTACGTGACTTGGGATAATGAGATGGCGGCGTTACGCGGTACTTTAGCTAGAGTCGGTACTCTATAATTTAATGATATATGTCACATACGTTCTACTTTTCTTCACACCAGAGAATTTAGTTTGTCGTCGTCGGATAGTGATTTTCGTATTGGCATCTGACCCCTAACTCAGCTCATTTATCTGTATCGATATTTATAAATATACTGTGCCAGTTACTGACGACGATGAATTATGGTACATACAAGCAAAATCTGGGCCCCCCTCTTCCGGGGGCCCCTATGCGTAGCATACCCTGCATACCCCATCACGCCGGCCCTGGTTGAAGGTATAAGGGTGGAAGACAGACAGACAGACAAACGACTTTATTAGGGCGAAATTGAGACTATATAGTCCCTTCTTACATTAACCCTGCGTCAACAATTACAAATGAGAATAAAATAGTAATAATAATTTCACAGAAAAGAACCAGAAAAAAATAGAAAACATACAAGCAAAACACCAAATTACAAATTCGGAAAATTTCTATAAAAAGACAGAGTAATTGTGGTAAAAACCTAGGAAAGACCTGACTTGGCCATCCTAGTAAAAGACCATGCAGGAAAACACCCACGAAGGGAAGGGGGGTGGAAAAAACCTGCGAAAACCCTAGATACATGAAAGAACAATAGTTGAATTACAGTAATATATACAAGTTTAACAAGATAAGATTTACAAAAAATATTTTAATTTTATGAGTAATGAACAAGATAATTAAAGAAAATAAAAAAATAAGATGAAAACATACATATTTAGCAGAAGAAGTGGTGGAAGAAAGGGAGTGAGAGATGGAGAGTGAAAGGGAGGGAGAGAGAGAAGGGAGAGAGAGGAGGGGAAGGGGAGGGAGAGAGTGGGAGAGGGGTACATACAAACAGTATTGTATATAAAAATAAAAATTTAAATTAAGGTGACATAACGTGTTGATATGGCAGTGAAGATTATCACCTGTCTAAGTACAACTAATTTTTAAAATTCTAAGATTTCGACGACCTGGAAAGGAAGAGTGGTTCAAGGTGTGGAGTGGGATAGGAGATATTTTTAGTAGAGACGTTTGAATGTGTATAGAGATAAGGAGTTTTTTTCCCAATGGAAGGCCATTCCAGAGTTTGCATGCAGTGACGGTAAAGGATATGTTTCCGTTCTATGTAATGAGGTCAGAAGTTTATCACATCCTCTGGTGTTGCATTGATGAACTGTATTAATGGTTCGTTACCAGTAGATAGATAACGAGGGATTTTATTTTTAAGGATTTGATACAATAGGGAAAGGAGGTGAAGGTTTCTTCGGGATTCAAGTTTGAGCCATGAGAGTCTACGGAAGTATTCTGTAATATGATCAGATTTTTTAAGATTAAAGATAAATATGACGCAGGCATTATGAGAGCGCTGTAGTTTAATGGCGAGATCGTTTGATAAGTCCTGGTAGACTATATAGCAATAGTCAAAGTGAGGAAGAATTAATGATGTCACAAGCTGTCTTTTTATTGAAGAGGGAATCATGTTTGTGAGAGGCCTTAAAGTGTGCAAGGAAGAGTTTGCCTTCTTGCAGACTTTTATTATGTGATTATTTCAGGTGAACGTTTCATTTATTAGAATACCGACATTTTTTACGAATTTGCAGTAGGGTAAGACTGTGCCATTCAGAGAAAGTGGAGCTAATTCCACGGGATTTGTGAAGGATAGTAGCTTTGGATAACCGGTTAAAATGGCTTGAGATTTCTATGGGTTTATGCTGAGAAAGTTATCATCACTCCACTCTTGAAGGTGATCGAGGTCGCTATTTATATTCGCTAATGCATGGGACAAATTATGCTGTTTGGTGTCTAACAATAAGTAGATTTGGAGGTCATCCGCGTACAAATGATGTTTGCAGTGAATTACCCTTTAGGAGCAGTCATTAATGAATATGGAGAAAAGGAGAGGTCCTATAATTGAACCCTGCGGAACGTCTTGGTTGGTTCTCAGCCAAGAAGATGAGGATTCATTTGAGATTACTTGTTGGTAAGGGTCGCTAAGGTATGAGGAAAACCATTTTATTGCTGATGTGGAGAATCGCATACAGCGGAGTTTCGCTAAGAGTATGTCTTTGTCTACTGTGTCAAAAGCTTTGCTAAAATCTAGCAACACTAGTGCAGTCAGTTTTCTGCCATCCATGTGTCTGCGTACGTCGTCTGTAATTTTAATTAGCGCGGAGGTGGTGCTATGTGACTTCCGAAATCCTGATTGAAAGGAGTCGAGAAGCTGATTTGTGTTGAGGAAATCTTTTACTTGTTCATGCGCAACTCTCTGTAAAGCTTTAGATATGTAGGGTGGGAAGAAAGCTAATCGGTCTATAATCATTATTCTCTACAGAGAGAGATTTCTTAAGGATTGGACGTATTAGCGCACGTTTCCATTGTGATGGAATTTTTCCCTCGAGTAGGGAGTGTTTAAAAATATTAGTTAGTACTGGCAGGATAAGATGTATTAATTTGTTAATTATGGTTACAGAAATTCCGTCAGCGCCCTGCGCTTTAGATTTGTTTCTGCGTATTGCTGAAAGTACGCTGATTTATGAGACCGTTTTAAATTGGAATGATGGATAGCCGGTGGGAGGGTAGTGTGGAAAGATCGGGGGTTGAAGAATGCAGAAGGGGTGGAGGAAAAGGAATGAAATCCTATGAAAGAGGACGAGAATAATAGTTTAGGAGGTGTATGTGGACGAGTTCCCACTGACGGAGTTGGGAGTCGGAGGCATCATCGAGAAGGGCGTGGATGTCCCTCACAGTGAAGCAGTCGTTTAACTTTGCACTGTGTTCATTCGTGTGAACGGCCACGGGCAGCGGTCGTTTAAGACTAACGCTGTTGCGTTGGCCGTTCTTTCAGATGCTGAGGGGATTGCTGATGAGGCCAAGGTAAAAAGGGGGACATTGTGTGCAAGTAAGAAGGTAGGTGACATTGTGGGTGGCGCAGTTAGTAGGCGAAGTTATGGGGTAGGCGATGTTAATGATGGGGCTTGAGAGGGAATTGGAGGGTGGGTTTAAGGGGTATGTGAGGAATCGGAGTCTGTCGCAGGGGTGATGTTGGAGGCGGAGGAATGGTGGGTGAAGGAGAGCGTGGGGTGGGAAGAGAGACGCCGCAGCAACGATTGGAGGGAGTCAGGTCCACACGTCCAGGAAAGAAATATGTCGTCAACATACCACAGCCATAGGAGTGGTCTGGGCTATACGTCATGATAGCGTTCCTCCCGTTCACCAACGAAGACGCTGGCGCATGAGGACGCCATGCGAATGCCCATCGCAGTACCTTTTATTTGTAGGTAGTGGAAAGTTATTTCTTTAAAGCGCTATTTCAGCCAGCTCAGTAAGAAGATGGGAAGAGTGTCTTACTTCGGGTGCTCTCGAGTTAAGGGATTTTCTCAGGTGGGACCGGACCGTCCTTGGTGGTGCGGAATGTTAGTATGTATAGAGAGAGCGGGAGTCTATTTTAGTTATGATTGTGTTAAGCGAAAGAGGGGAGGAGAGAGATTTGAAGCGTTGAAAGAAGTGGTTAGTATCTTTAATAAAAGGTGGAATTTAACGGACGAGAGGTTGTAGGTGGGAGTCTATAAAGGCAGAGATGCCTTCCGTGGGAGAGTTGTAACTGGATTTGTGGATTTTTAGGAGAAACTAGAAGGTTGGGTCGCAGGGTTTATTGTGAATCATAAGGAAAATGGTGGGATCAGGAAGGCCTTCTTGTTGCCGTTGAGATTTATATAGGTGTGCGTGTGTGTGGGCGTGCCCCGATATAAACACAAATACAGGTGTATGTGGAAGACTGGAGTATGCGGAGGTGGGGAAAATGGAAGAAGAAGAATGAAATTCTATCGGAGGTCAAGACCAAGAGGAGAAAAAGAGTTAAGGAAGTGGATTAAGGCAAGTTCCTGTTGTCGGAGTTTGGGATCCGAGACATCATTGGGGAGGGCGCAGACGATCCTCACCGTGAAACAGCCATTGAACCGTTTCTTGCGGTGATTCGTATGAACGGCCGCGGGCGTTTAAGGCTGACGCTGTTGTGATGGCCGTTCATGCGGATTTTGATAGGGTTGCAGGAGAAAGCAGCATGTGATGGGCGGAAGGTAGGATGCTGGTATAGCGAGGTATATAACGTAACGAATTTCTACTTCTTCAATCTGGATTTGCAAATTCTCTTCCTTTTAAAAGAACGGCTCTTGGTAAAGGCAACGGAATACTGTTCAGATTTCATATATTAAATCTATTCATTATACAATATCAGCATCGCTTATTATCTACACTCGTGATACAATGTGTTTCACGATGACGCGATTTAGAGAATTATGTATACGAAATCAAAAATGTTGCCCCTAGTCTACAACGAGGTTGTTTTAAAATTTCATGTGTGTTATCACAAGAAATTATTAATCTATATCTCTTCTGAAACTAATATAAACATTGTCATTAAAATATTTACTTGATTTAATTAGAATTCCGTAATGTAAATTTATGTAAATCTAACCAAAAATTTAGGTTAGGACAGATCCATTGATGATTGCTGGAGCGGAACCGAACCGAAATTTTGCGTTTTGTACGGAGCGGGAAAAAATTTCGGTTCCATGTACTGCTTCCAAGACACACACACACCTCCTAATCCTGCGGGATCCCATCCGTGCGGCAGACCCTCATTGCCTTGCGTGCCCTATCCACCCCCCCCCCCCCTCCAACTCCTTTCCCGGACCTATAACCAACGTAACCTGTCCCACAACCTTCAAAATTAAGTGCACTACCCGTAGCGTTATATATATCTCGCTATGGCAGCATCCTATCTTCCGCCTATCATATGCTGCTTTCTCCTGCAACCCTCTCTAAAACCGCATGGACGGTCATCACAACAGCGTCAGTCTTAAACGCCCGGGGCCGTTCATACGAATCGCCGCAAGAAACGGTTCAATGGCTATTTCACCGTGAGGGTCTTCTTCTTCCATTTTCCCTACCTCCGCATACTCCACCCCTCCACATACACCTGTATTTGTGTTTATATCGGGGCACGCACACGCACGCACGCACACCTATATAAATCTCAACGGCAACAAGAAGGCCTTCCTGATTCCACCATTTTCCTTATGATTCTCAAAGTTAGTGAAATGATGAAGATGCAATCATAGACGAACTGGGCATGCTATAGGGGCAGTTTATCGAGCTAAATGGCAGTTCCTAAAGCAATTTAGCGTCAGAAGAGCGATATATTTAATGAGACATATTTAATGTCAAAGGAGAGTTACGCGAAATCACTGAACGGTGAGGGTGAATGGAAGCGTGAAAGAAAAGAAAGTCCGTCACTGCGGGCTATTTTTTTTACATTTTCAATGCCACGCCATACTTAAAGGTTATGCTTATAAATTTTGAGGAACCATATGAAAATCTATGCACGTAGCTTCGTGAAATATAATTTAAATCTTATTGAAACTTTTTCATTTTTAAAACATTCAACACAAGAAAATTTTAATATGAAAATTAATTTTATAATTATTTAATATTGAAATTTTTAAGACATTGTCATTTTAAACTTTATTTATTATGTTTTAAATGTATGTTACAATTGCGGTACTCTCTTTTATAAAGAGATTCCTATTCTAAAAGTGATCCCAGTTTATAGACGAATCAACTTCACACATAATTCATATGTTGCTCCGCCTTGGGCATATGGGTTCTCCAATTATAATTATTTCGTTTTTTATCAGAGGGAACCCAATCACGAAATCAGAAGGATAAAAAGAAACAAAAGAGAAATAATAACAGCAGCTATATTACACGCTTTGCAAATGCGCTTCGATTCTTTAGGCTTAAAAATAATGTAACTTTCATAAACTATTATGATGTAAATTTTACTTGCCATATTTTTATATTATAAACTAACACTAAATCTATCAAAGTTAGATTTCGTTTATGATATAATTTGAAAACGCCATAGATTTTGCTCGGTGGACTTTCTTTTAAAAATATTCTAGGGATTTCTTATATCATCTCGATAAAAGGGCAGTTAAATTATTATATTTAAGAAACTTGGTGTAACTGAAAAACTAATGCAAAGATCTGAGAAAAAAAAACGCGCTTTTCTAACAAATTCTTATATTTCTTCATGAATAATCACTTTATAAATAGTTGTCATATCCTATATAAACATATATAGCTAAACATTCAAAAGTAACATCAGAAGCAATTATGCACTTCAACAAAAGTATAATGAAGATAAAATATTTGTAATAAATTAAACGTGCTACAAATTTTACTTAAGCTTAAATAACCATTAAGAAATTATTAGCAGTGCTTTATATTTTTCTTTATTATGAATTTATTAACACATAAAATAATAAGCTTATCTGAAATAAACATGAATATGAGGAGAATACGAATTATTCCTGAGTATTACAATATATTTCATATAAATATTTCTGCAGTAATTAATTCAGAATTTTTAGTTAATATTTGGTCAAGAGAACCTTTCATTGTTAAGATAAAAGGAGAGAATTATGAATTTTCGTCTGTGGATTGAAGGTTCATATATGAAGCAGTTTAAATTTGTGGAAGTTTAGGAACATATCCAACGTTACAAAACCAACAGAGGACGGGAGAATATCGACTAAACCAAAAAGTGACAATTAACGTAATTTTAGCAAGGAAATTTCGTGAAAATAAATCGAGACTATTAAAAAAACATTCCGAGAAAAAGAATCTCATAAAATTATATCCATATGTTCTAATTTTAATATAAAAATGGCAATGGAGGAATGCCGTTAACGCAAAACATTAATAAAACCAGATCGAGGTTCGGCAGGCCCACACTGAGAAGAACTGACCCCACCCCACTCTGGTGGCCTCGTGAAGCTGGGCGGACCACGCCTCGCTGCAGGATAAAAAGGGAGGCGGATTGGGGGAGGACATCATTCAGTAGGGGCGCATCAACCACAGAGGAAACATACATCGAACAGAGAGAGCCATGAGGAGTCTCCTGGTGAGTACCAAAGCTTCGAAGTTCGCGGATATGGGATCCGAGTGATCTCCCGACCCAGTGATTTCCATTTACCCTAGAAACACACACACCTAACCCTCTTTCGTTCTCCCGCAGGTCGTTCTTGCCGTGGTGGGAGTCGCCGTTGCTAAGCCGGGTTTCCTGGGCCTAGGTGCCAGAAGTCTAGTCCACGCTCCCGTGGCATATTCCAGCGTCGCCGCAGCAGCCCCTATTGCAACCCATTACGGCGCTCATTACGCCACTCCCTACGCCACTCATTACGGCGCTCATTACGGTGCTCATTACGGCGCATCCAGCCAGTACCACGCTCAGGATGAACTCGGCCAGTACTCCTACGGATACTCCGGCGGTCCCTCCGCCAAGAGCGAGGTCAAGACCTTCGACGGAGTCACCCGCGGAGGATACTCCTACGTGGACGCCGAAGGTAAGGTGCAGAACGTGAACTACGTCGCCGACGCCGTCAATGGCTTCCGCGTCGCCGCCACCAACCTGCCAGTGGCCCCTGAGGCTATTCCCGCCGAGCCCCTCGTGGGCCCTGCCCCCGTCGAAGACACCGCTGAGGTGGTCGCCGCCAAAAACGCTCACTTCGCCGCCGTCGCAGAGGCCAAGGTCGCCGCCGAAGCCGCACCCGAGGTGTCCGTCCTCGCCGATACCGTCGCTGTATCCGCATACGGTGCCGTTGCCCCTGCAGCCGTCTCCTACTCCACCGTTGCTCACGCCCCCATCGCCTACAAGGCCGCCGTGGCACCCATCGCCTACTCCGCCGTCGCTCCTGCCCTCGCTCACTCCCACCTCGCCTACGGCGCTCACTATGGCGGCCATTACGCCACTCCCTACGCCACTCATTACGGCGCTCATTACGGCGCTCATTACGGCGCATCCAGCCAGTACCACGCTCAGGATGAACTCGGCCAGTACTCCTACGGATACTCCGGCGGTCCTTCCGCCAAGAGCGAAGTGAAGACCTTCGACGGAGTCACCCGCGGAGGATACTCCTACGTCGATGCCGAGGGTAAGGTGCAGAGCGTCAACTACGTCGCCGACCCCGTCTACGGATTCCGCGTGGCCGCCACCAACCTGCCCGTGGGTCCCGTTGCTCATCAGGCTCCCATCTTCGATGCCATCCCAGACACTGTTGAAGTTGCTGCCGCTAAAGCCGCACACTTTGCCGCCCACGCGGAAGCCAAGGCTCACCTTATTTCCGCCTAAACTTTTGAAACCTCTATCCCTCTAGTCCACTCCCTTCTTTCCTACAGTTTTCCTATTAAATCTGATGTACCCTCTTCGATAAATGCACCGCACAACTTAAGGAATATGCACACGGACCTAACCGTATATTTTGTACAGATTTATTAGTGATTCAATAAAGAGGTTTTACTCTTCATATCTTGTCTTTTGTACATTTTTTATACCTTCTCCACATTTACCTTTCTATTTCTTTTTCATTATTTTTCATATTTTTGTTAGCAATATGTCAGTATGAATTTCATATAAATATCTGGGAAATGCACCATTTAAAATCAACGCTTCCTGCTACAGCAAAATTAATTTGAATCAATTAGTCTTACTTTTCATAATAACCACCTAAGTATTTAAGATTTAAATATTCAACGCTAAGATTGAATATCTCTAACAGTAATGGAAAGATTATACAAAAACCAGATGCACATTTCGAATAAAATACTGCCGTCTTCAGTGGTAGAGTCACTGAAAGAAGGTTCCTTCTAAAACAGGCTAACAAAGAAGATAAAAGAATAGGGCATACACTCTTAGACAAAAAAACACGACCTTAAACACAATATATCGAATCCTTTTATGCAAAAAATGTATTTCTCGCCCAAATTTCATAAAAATGATTAATCAATCAGATTCATAATTTCAGGCATGGCTCACCTCCTTTCGAAATGGCTAAATCACGAATCTTAATTTCGACAAGAAATGCTTCCTTAAAAGTTCTTACGAATTCATCTGAAAAATAAAACACATATCATTTAAAAACAATGAAATTTTAGTTTTCTTTGACATCTTTTCTCTATTCCCAAGTGTCTCTCTTAAAGAAACTAGAATTTTTAGAAGATTGGCTTCATAAAATAGAAAATCCCACCAAAACCATGAAAGAATATGCATAGTAGCCAAATTATGTAACTTGTTTTTTTTATAACCTTCTTATAGATAATGGAGATGCCTAAGACAAGGGCTTAATTTTTCAATTTTTGATACATGTTTATTCTGGATTTTTTTTCAGCCATAAGACGAGCTTGTTAATTCTCTACTGATCTGGTTTTACTTTGATTAATGGAAACCCTTATTTTTCTCTAATCCCATTTTTTTTAAATTAATTTCCCAAATATATTTGCTATTGCTATAATTTTATATCATTTGAAAGAGGAATGCGCAGTCAACATTTTATTTTGGTGAACCGGTGGTATGTGGATTAAAGTTTCTCTTAGTCTAGTGTAGTGTTTCCCAAGCGGTGGTTGTCGAAACCCTTTGGAAGTTCGCGAAAATTTTAAAACAGTTTGCTGAAAACTATGAGCAATGGAGGGTTTTTATGTATAAACTTCTATTCAAAAGGAATATGTTAATGAATAAAATATCATTAGATTTATTATACGTTGAGGAATACTCTTCAGTTGATTAATAATAATAAAGCAAGCCATTGCGCATATGTTTATGATAATTTTGCAATTATAAAATTAATACAATACCTTATAGATGGAAAATAATTTTAATATCGTTTGTTATTTTAACGACATTAACTTCTAGGAGAGTCATACTTTAATGAGAAGAAGGCTTAGGATTCAATCTACCATAGTTTCAGTGGTGCTAATAGCCGCATATATTTTATGATATCTTCATATTCGCATTAGAAACTAAATCGAAAGCGGTGTTTGAAAAATAATGTATTCCTAAAGATATCCGACGAACAGAAAATAAAAAGATGAAAATCGATTTAAATTTTACTCATATTACACATACTTTTTTAAATTGTAACTAAATATGAGCTTGATTATTTAACGGTGCAAGTGATGGCTCACCCTGTTTCTATGAAATATGTTAACTAAATGCACGTATTGGTCAAGTTCGACACAAAAAAGGGTATCACGTTTCGAAAAACCGTTTTTGTTTAACAATTAATGTAAATAGCGAAAGTCATAATGGAACTTCCTCCTACACGGGAATATAATAAAACTTATTTCATAGAAATTATAGATCTTAAACACTTCAGTAAAAACAAAATGTAATAATTTGACTGTATTGCTACAAATAAAATACAATATATTTCAATAAAATCAAACAAAAGATAATTGAAGGACACAGTGCATCTTATGTAGGGTTACCAGACGTCCGGCAAAAGGAGGACATGTCCTCCATTCTGCCTCTCCATCCTCCGTCCTCCCGGCATTTTAAATTTTAGGATTTTCTCCGGCTTTTTTCTAGGAAATGTGAGTTTAAGGATCCATTGACCGGTAGAGCATTCAATTCCTATGTGTGGTGGAATCCTATCCAAACCCTTGCAAAGGCTGTGCTCATAAACCCTCCTGCAGGTGTTGTCGAAAGGGACAAGGGTGAGAATGGCACTTTTATGACTCCCTTCCTTTCCCTCTTAAAATTTCTATGCAAGGGTCACCGCTCTATGAGGGTCAAGCACTCAATAATTTGTCACTAATTTTCTTCAAACAACTCTTTTGCTGGTGGTCATGGTGTGCAGTGGCAAAGTGACGTTACGGAATGACCAGATGTACATGGTGAAACTCCAAGAAAATAAACTGAAGACTCATGGGTTCATCTCAGTTCTAAGTTATCTGTTACAGTGAATAGACCAGTTTCTTTTTCGCTCCGATTCTTAGTAGAAAAGAGTAAAGGCAGATCTTCAACCTTCATTATTTTGGTATGTACAATATGTTCTTATTATGCAGATAACAGAAATTTCGATTAGGTACTATATATATACATATATATATATATATATATATATTATTTATAATTAATTAATAAAACTAATGATTTATTTTATTTGTGGCTAGTGGTTGCTATAGAATACTCAAGGAACTCCATCCTATTAAAATGGCATCACCTAAAAGGAAGTGCAAATTCTCCAGTAATCTGAAGGCGAAGTATCCTTGTTTCGACATCGGGAGGAATGAATATGAGACGGTGTAAAATTTGTGATTGTTACATATCAGTTGCAAATAAGGGATCTTATGATTTAGAGCATCATATACAAAGTGAAAAACATAGAAAAATGGTGCGAATTTTGTCTTCATGCGAAAAATTAACATCTCTTTGTCTCCAAAACAACTTGTGTGATAAAAAGCACGCGCTGCTGAAGGAATTTCAGAATTTCGGAGGCATTAACAGAAATAAGGGTAATAATGTGCTCTCTCGCTTAAGGGAGGCTCTAAATAGAGAAATTGTAGGTATTGGGTGTTCAGGTCACATTCTCTACAACTGCATGCAGCATGGAGCAGACGTATTAAGTGTTGATGTGGAGTCCCTTATTTTGAAGATCTTCAATTATTTTTCAATATATACTGTTCGAATGGAGGCTCTGAAAGACATTTGCGAGTGCATAGAAATTGAGTGTCACAACTTGTTATCTTCAACTAAGACCATATGGCTAAGTTTAGCACCAGCTGTAGAAAGACTTTTGAAGTTGTTCCCTGCTTTAAAGCAATATTTTCTATCCCTTGCTCACTCACCAACACTGATCAAAATTGTTTTTGAAAGTGAAATGTCCGAATTATACCTGTGGTTCTTACTCTCGCTGACATCTATTTTCAAGAACAAAACTGAGGCAGTTGAAAGAGAAAAGAATTCTGTTTTAGAAATTGTGAACTTCCTTAAAACTGTGGTAAATTCATTGAAATTACGACTTAGGGAAAATTTTATCTCATTATCAGTTAGATAGTTCATGGAAAAACTACAAGCAAAGGGGATGGGTAAAGAATGCCAGAGTTTTCTTCAGGAGACGCAGCTTGTGTATCAAGAATGCACTGATTATTTAGAGAAATGGATAAATTTTCTTTTAATAAATATATATGGAAACTATCTTAATGAGCAAATAACCAAAAGAATATCCAAAAACATATATAAATAATTATACACACTCATTATTCCAAAAAAAAAGCCCGTTAATTATTCCCTAATATTGTTTGTCCGGCTTTTTTCTTTTGTGTCCTCCTTTTTTGCCTTTATTGTCCTCCATTCTACCCTTCAGTTCCTGGTAACCCTAATCTTATGGCTATATTTTTATATATACCAGTACTTAAAGCAGCGACGAACTTATAGCGTCCTGTGCTCTTCTTTTTGGAAACGTTCCTCATGACAATTTCATTATTTTGTGAACTCATAATCGTCATTTTAAAGTGAGGTGCGTAAGGGAGTTTCAGGTGATGTTTAGGGAGAAGAAGGTTAAGGACCACTGCTCCAGCCTCTAGATCAGTGGTTCTCAACCGGGGTGACATGACACCTCAGGGTGACGCGAGGTTTATTGAGAGGTGACCCGAATATTTGATAAATTCACTATGTATCATACTCTGTCTTACAAAAATAAATAAAACCCGGGGGAATAAACACGCGTGCTTATTTGAATGTCAGAATTTTATCTTTCTGTGGTAGAGAAAGTTCAATTTTTCTTTAAAGGTGACTTGAAGGTAATGGAACTGTAAAGGGGGTGACGCATAACGGAACATGGGGTGACAGACAAAAAAAAGGTTGAGGTTCACTGGTATAGATTATTGAATTCACTCCGAAGAGAACATTTCATCAGAGTACCTCATTGTTTCCATTACACATGCTACGTCTTAGTTATTGATTATAATATCATAAAATTTATAGGTATTACTTGAATAAAAATACAATCCGAAACTTTAATTAGTTTTTATTTCTATTTTATCTAGAAAATTTCTGCTTCTATTGTCATGAGTATTACTAAAAAAATCTCTTGATTTGTATCGGTGAGGAAGGATTTAAGGGAAAATAGGTAGAAACTGACCGATTTTTAGATTTCGAGAGAAATTATTTATTGATTGGATTTTTTTGAAATTGCATCATCAGAAAAATTCATTACTATATATTTAAACTCGTTAGGATATTAAAACAACGATACTGATTCATTTCTTGTAAATGCAGTGTTGACTGATTGTTTTATCCCTAAAGTAAAATTCAATATTTTCACCGTTATAAGAAGATAAAGTGGTATTTACATTAAAATTTGCTTAAAAGAAAGTTCCCACGTAATATTCTCTCGATAAAAGACCTAATTAGGACTGATCCATTTTAGAATGCGTTTTTGCCTTGCGTATGTAATATTACTATTATTTGTGAAATATTAACGTATTAGTACTTTCCGCAGCTAAAATTTTAAATATTTGAATAGAAAATGTTTATAATTGAAGTATGACCCAAAAAATAAGACAAATTAATTTCAGGTTCATTCCTATTTCTAAAATGTTTAAATACATAGATGTAATGTTGAAGAAAATATATCTATTTCGCCGGAAAATTTGTAAACTCCATTTGATATTTGAATGAACATGACATTAGGTTGAATAATAATTAGATTGGGAACATAACGCATCGGCATATTATTAATTGGCTTAGACCCTACAAACAACCCTTTGACAACGAACATAGGGCGGAGGAAGTATATGAAAATCTTTCAATCACAGATTTAATGCTGTAGATCAGAAGTCCTCAACGTGGTGTCCACAGAGTCATTTCTAGGTGCCCGCTTTCCTCTGCACACATGAAGATGTTCATAATCCCTTATCCAATGATGCAAGTCTTGAAAATTTCGTTACTAATATTTTCGTTTGAAATGCTGCCGAAAATGTTGTTAATGTCATAATGAACCGTAGCAATATCTCATTTGCGTCATGAAAATAATCGTTACTGTCGGAACAGTGCCCAGACATTACGTCACCTGTGACGAGATATGACCCATTTCTTTCCATCCAACTTCCTGAACTCGAGCTTCTCTCCCTCCTCTGGTAGAAAAAAAGTATTAAAATCAGTTTGTTTTATTTTCACAGAATTTAACTGTTTCAAACATTAATCAAAAATATTAGTTGTTAAATATATTAAATTATATAACTCATTGCGTAATTTCTCATCATTTGTAACAATTTTTTATGCTTGTGCCCGCTTCCATATCCCAGAATTTGTTAGGTGCCCAATGGAGGTAAAAATTTGAGAACTACTGCTATAGATCGACACAACTACAAAAATAGCATCTCCGGCTAAAATTTTGATAATGCATTCTGAATTCGATTTTTCCAAAAAAACAAGTTAGGAAAGTGTACAAGGTATCACAAATGGGCGCGTTTCGTATTAAAAAGAAATTATCTGCACGTAAGGGAAATTGCGTTTTAAAGTGCTTTTCTTTATCATAAATAATCCATTTTCGTCCTATTTAATAATATTACATGCACACGTAGGGAAGTTAAACGTTTGTTTGTGAGATAAAAATGCATAGGAAAGGAAATACTCTTCCTTACTAGTTCTACAACTTTTATTTGAAAAATATTTTGCTATGAGCAACACTTTACGAGATATGACGAAAATTTAATTTTTGTCACCAGTAAAGTGGTATCCCTGATTGGCGTACGCGATTCGTTTTTGCGATTTTCTTATTATATTTTATTGTCAGTCCATAATATCAATTTTTATGAAAATCAGTTCAGTAGAAGCCGAGAACGAACATGCGGACGGACGGACAGACGGATTGAAAGACCGACGTTAATAGGCGCTCACGCTGGAAGCGAAACGCGCCTAAAAAAGCCGTCCGTCTGTCCGTCCGTCTGTCCGTCCGTCCGTCCGCATGTTCGTTCTCGGCTTCTACTGAACGGATTTTCATGAAATTTGATATTAAGGACTTACAATCAAATATAATAAGAAAATCGCAAAAATGAATCACGTACGCCAATCAGGGATACCACTTTACTCGTGACAAAATATTAAATTTTCGTCATATCTCGTAAAGTGTTGCTCATAGCAAAATATTTTTCCAATAAAACTTGTAGAACTAATAAATTGGAGTATTTTCTTTCCTATACACTTTTATTATAGGAGTAGCCGTTATCGATAAAATCAAACAATAATGTCTTAATTCGAGTTGAACTTAGAAATTTTCTTGCATGGTTACTACTTCATTGTTGCTAACATAAACAATCTCACAAACAAACGTTTAATTTCCTTACGTGTGCTTACGTGTGCATGCTCTATTTTTAAATAGGAAGAAAATGGATTATTTATGATGAAGAAAAGAACTTTAAAACGCCATTTCCCTTACGTACAGGTAGTATATGATTTCTTTCTAACACTCCATTGCACGAAACGCGCCCATTTGTGATACGTTGTACACTTTCCAAACTTGTAATTATTCAAGAAATATCACTATGGAATTTGCGGCATGCATTATTAATATAAAGTAAGACTGTATAAGTTCAAGGTAAAATTTAGCACACGTATTAAGATGAGAAAGAAAAAATAATGATGATATATTAAAATGCAGAATAAACATAAGTTAGATATTACATAAAAACGATTATCTGAAAAATGCATTCGAAGATGAGAGGAGTGTTATTAAATGAATGACAATGCAAATAAATAATCTAAGTGAAGAAGATGTTCATTCTTTCAATGTAAACCTACAAAAACAACCAAAAGGAAACAAGAGAACTTGAGGGCAGGAATGGGTGAGATCGGTCAATCAAAGTTAGGAAGACGGAGGTTAGGCAGATCCAGAGTTAGCCCAACTGACCCCACCCCCCTATTTCAGGCGGTGGCCTCGTGATGTTGGGCGGACCACGCCTCGCTGCAGGATAAAAAGGGAGGCGGATTGGGGGAGGACATCATTCAGTAGGGGCGCATCAACCACAGAGGAAACATACATCGAACAGAGAGAGCCATGAGGAGTCTCCTGGTGAGTACCAAAGCTTCGAAGTTCGCGGATATGGGATCCGAGTGATCTCCCGACCCAGTGATTTCCATTTACCCTAGAAACACACACACCTAACCCTCTTTCGTTCTCCCGCAGGTCGTTCTTGCCGTGGTGGGAGTCGCCGTTGCTAAGCCGGGTTTCCTGGGCCTAGGTGCCAGAAGTCTAGTCCACGCTCCCGTGGCATACTCCAGCGTCGCCGCAGCAGCCCCTATTGCAACCCATTACGGCGCTCATTACGCCACTCCCTACGCCACTCCCTACGCCACTCATTACGGCGCTCATTACGGCGCATCCAGTCAGTACCACGCTCAGGATGAACTCGGCCAGTACTCCTACGGATACTCCGGCGGTCCCTCCGCCAAGAGCGAGGTCAAGACCTTCGACGGAGTCACCCGCGGAGGATACTCCTACGTGGACGCCGAAGGTAAGGTGCAGAACGTGAACTACGTCGCCGACGCCGTCAATGGCTTCCGCGTCGCCGCCACCAACCTGCCAGTGGCCCCTGAGGCTATTCCCGCCGAGCCCCTCGTGGGCCCTGCCCCCGTCGAAGACACCGCTGAGGTGGTCGCCGCCAAAAACGCTCACTTCGCCGCCGTCGCAGAGGCCAAGGTCGCCGCCGAAGCCGCACCCGAGGTGTCCGTCCTCGCCGATACCGTCGCTGTATCCGCATACGGTGCCGTTGCCCCTGCAGCCGTCTCCTACTCCACCGTTGCTCACGCCCCCATCGCCTACAAGGCCGCCGTGGCACCCATCGCCTACTCCGCCGTCGCTCCTGCCCTCGCTCACTCCCACCTCGCCTACGGCGCTCACTATGGCGGCCATTACGCCACTCCCTACGCCACTCATTACGGCGCTCATTACGGCGCTCATTACGGCGCATCCAGCCAGTACCACGCTCAGGATGAACTCGGCCAGTACTCCTACGGATACTCCGGCGGTCCTTCCGCCAAGAGCGAAGTGAAGACCTTCGACGGAGTCACCCGCGGAGGATACTCCTACGTCGATGCCGAGGGTAAGGTGCAGAGCGTCAACTACGTCGCCGACCCCGTCTACGGATTCCGCGTGGCCGCCACCAACCTGCCCGTGGGTCCCGTTGCTCATCAGGCTCCCATCTTCGATGCCATCCCAGACACTGTTGAAGTTGCTGCCGCTAAAGCCGCACACTTTGCCGCCCACGCGGAAGCCAAGGCTCACCTTATTTCCGCCTAAACTCCTGTAGACCGTCAGCTGCAATTCCTCTGATTCCCTAATTCTTTCTTCACTTTTCTGTGCCGATATTGGTGTTATGGACGCAACTCTATTCCAAGCATCTTCCAATTCCTCAGCCTATAATCGTACAATAATATTTTTCTCCTTGAAATTGCAGATATTATTCGCTAAATTATTTCCCAACTCCACTGTAGAATAGCATCCATTTGTTCGAATTATATTCGGACAGATACATATGTTTTGTAGTAACTTACACTTTTCTATAATCTTGTTTATATGTCATTAAAGAGGTTTTACTCTTATCCTTGTGTTTGATTCCTTTTTTTTTCATAATAGCCAGGTGAGGCTTTTATATATTTCTATACGGGCCACATAGATACTTTGAAATCACCGGGACCCTCTATAAATTTCAATGAGTTTATTTTGAGAACTTTTTTCATTGTGAAATATATCATATACCTAAATTAAGTGCATATTTCACCTAGGATTTCTGTAAATATCGTTCAGATTTCATAAAATATAGCTAATGATGGTTAATAAACGAATATTCATGTCTTAAAGAAACTGATGAAATATGGAAGAAATCACTGCACAGTACGTCGTTTGGAGTCCCAAATCTGATGCATTTCCTCTTATTCAATTCTTCTTTCTTTGATTTTCATGATTGTCCAAATTTACGTACTTTTATCATTACATTTAATCACAATATAATCTAACTTTTAATCGTAGTTTTTACCATATAGTATGTTATCATAAATTCGATTAATCCTGCATATACAGTGAAATCCCGCTTTACGTTGTTTCGCATATACGTCGCCAATCAATTAAGGAACATGTTTCGTTATAAGTTGTGTCGCTTCGCATATACGTCGTTAGTAAAATGCTAAAAAGCGAAATTTCATATATTCCAATTGCGGTGCATAAATTACAACTATAACAATAAAAACCCTCCATTCGGCTTTTAATTTCATGTTTATTATTATTTATATGAATTAATTTAATTTCATCTTTATAAATTCGTGTAAAATCATACACAGAATAAAAATTTCCTGGCCATGTGTTTGAGAGATCACGATGGGTTAGGTGGTTCAAAAGTTATAGTTCGTTATAAGTCGCATTTTTCAGGAACGCATCTCCGACGTATAGCGGGGTATTACTGTATATGAGCCTGAAAACATTCATGTAGGATCAAGCAAACCGAAGTCTTTCAATATTTGAAATTCAGATATCATTGCATTAACAAATGATGAAAACATTATTTTTATGTTGTAAGTTTATTAATAAAGTTCAGAATTTTTGCTGTGGGGTTGTTTTTAAGTCCAATAACAGTACATGCTACTGCCTTTTTATTTATTTCCGTAGCGCTATGTGAGGACTTATTCCACTCACCTTAGAAGTACATCATACATTTCAGTACGAAATATGTACTCTTCTGAATCGATCAGTACGGAACGATTTTACTGACTCATTGTCAGACAATAGCAAATGTGTAAAGTTTATTTCATTGTTTACTAATCATTGTATTACAGAAACATTAATTAATATCAATTTTATGGTCGTTATTCTAAAATTTCATGAATATTCTTAACTGATTCAGGTGCAACTTGAAGAAGGCTATTACGATATAAGGTCGCGCAATTTCCATTAATTTATGGGTGTAATTTTTGTCTTATTATTTCATAAGTATTATAAATCAGATTAAAATTCCTAACCCTTTAGTCACATAATTTATCAATGAAGGATGGATATCTATAATATATAGATGCTTCTTACACATGATATATATATATATCATATATATATACATATAGGAGGATACAAAATTATGAGGCACTTCCACATGTGCTAGAAACATGAAATTTAGTTGGATTATAGGTTTTTGGTCACAACGAAAGGAAAAAATCTGAAACTGGCAGAATTCCTATTTTGAGAGGCTATTTTGGCCCCCTTTTGCCCCATTTTTTGCCCATAAGAAAACATGTAAATTGGTGTAGAGGTTTTTATATTTGCATTTTAAAATTACTTCCCGTCAAAATACGAACTCGAGGCTTCAACTATCGGAGAGGATATAAATTGTAGTTTCTTATTTTTGAAGACAGAATTCAAATCCGAGTAGAATTAGCGTAAATTTATAGTTTTTATCGCAAAAAAGTGATAATTTTCTTGGTCTAACAATAGGCTTCCTAGGTTACAGGCTTAATGCTTTCATATGGGTAAGCTTATAATGAGAATCAGAGGCTTATATTTTAATGCCATTAATGTTAAACTGTGCCTAATGAAGGAAATCGGGTATTGTAATAATCGTCATTTTTGGGGCTGTTTTGCCCCAGTATTGCTCCATACGAGAACAAAAAAGGCGAGGCAACTGCATAGGACCTAGAGACTTGAAATTTGGCACGATTATAGAAATTTCATTGCAACCTAAGATAAAATTATAAAATTGCAAAATTTCCAATTTTTAAGGGGCGGTTTTGCCCCTTTTTGGCCCCATACGAGTGTGAAAATTATAAGGCACTTCTTAATGAGATACAAGCTGGAATTTTGGCAGAATTATGGGTTTTTAGTTACCACAGAAGGAGGAAATCCGATATTCTAACAATTCGTAGCGTTATGGCTGTTTTGCCCCATTATTGCCCCATACGAGGAATAAAATTATAAGGCACCTCTAAATGATCTACAAACTTGAGATTTGACACGCTTACATGATTTTTTTAAAAGTAGACAAGGAATAATTCGAAATTGTAAAAATCCTAAAATTTAAAAATGCTTCTTCATTATATATTGATGGGCCTTACTTAGTATATAAGAGCATACAAATTTCCAGCGCAAACTGCAATAGTTTGAGAGCTGAAATTTAATACATAGGTGTACTGAAAAAAATAATCAGAGGAAAAATTGCAACAATATATATTTTCTTGGCCATTAAAAATTATAAACTATTTACTAACTTTTCATGGTTTAGGTAATGAGCTATGAAGCTGAAATTTTTTCCATTGGTAGAATTTGCCATATAATGAAAACGGGATTATAGAAATTTGTAAATTTTTATTCGTTCGACCGTAATAATCTCTTAAATGTTAAATAAACTGACTAAAGTTTATGTACATTCTGAAAATTTTAGGAATGTTAGGGAATAATGTTCCGGTGACAAATAACATTGAAAATTTCCCTAAAGTTTATTATGGTGGCTCTTAAAAATTCAAAAATTTTAAACAATGAAATTTATATAGATGCACTTCCAGAGATGCTACATCGATGAAAATTCGCATAAATATGAGGTATTCGTAACAAATGTTAAAAACCTATAAATATTTTATAATTATAAATTTAGGGGTTGTTTTTACCCCAAAATTCTTCAATAAGGAAAAACGTAAATGGTGAAGAGGTCCAAACTTTTGCGTTTAAAAATTATTTTTCCGCTACTAATGCTTGCAGAATGCAAGCACATATTAACTAGTATATATATATATATATATATATATATATATATACTACGGAAGAGGAATGGTAAGTAAGGATATTTAGGGCAACTAGGTGTTGAAGGAAACCCAGTGAACACTTACCGGAAGTAGAGCCGCTGCACAGTGTGCAATTTGCCTAGTCTAGCTGGACAAAAATAAATTTTCGACTGTTACCATTTAAAGTTGAGCGATATTAAACATTGTTGCTGAATGTACAAAGTATACTGGGTCGTGTTTATTTGACAATTTGGCAACTCTGACATGACTCAGAAGTGGTCCAAACATTGTAATCTGTCGGAGCGGTATACTTATTGGAAGCAGTAACGTTTTGTTGAGAGTTGTGTGACGAGCGATAATTGTGAGTGAGCGGGATATTTCCTTTGATTTATGACATGGATGTTGTAGATACAGGTATGTTTCTTAATATTTAGTTTTATTTTGTAGATAATATGACTTTCAGAATTATATAATATAACGTAAATATTACATAAAAAATAATGCTCAAGAAATTAGGATTTTATTTTTTAAGCAGCCTTACAAAAAAAGTTCCACGAGGTACCACCGTAAAACTCATACTATTGTATTGTGTGAACCTTATATTTAACAAATCTGATAGTCGTTTCTGCGCATACTTGCGCCATTTACCGATATTTAATTTTTCTAGTGACGCGGCGTACGGTTTCCCGAAAACTACTCTTCGACATTTGGATACAAGGCAGTAGGAAGACGCGAAATGATGACCTTGTTGACTACATCCTTAGTATATTTGACCTTCATAGTTGTCCTGATGATATCCATCAACATATCAGAAATACAATTAAAGTGTTTTCATCAAAAATTAATCATCGATGGAAAAAAGTTGTAGGCACTTGGACAGATTTTTAAAGACAAATTCTCAATGGCTAGCAGAAGAATTAAAATTTTCTGAAGAAGTTTGGGAGAGGGTTGCTGCTACGCAATCACTAGAAGTTAGTGCGCCTGGAAAGAGCAGAGGTCGCCCTGTGAAGATTTTTAATGAGAGCAGTAGTAAAAGTAAGCGGAGAAAAGTGCAACAGTTATTGGAATCTCGAAGTCCCGAAGAGCTTTCTTTCGCTACAGAAACAACCTTACGAGCTATGGGAAAAAGGGATGCAGCAGATATTGTCAAGGAGCTATCGGTTGCATCACCGCAAAGGGCAACAAAGCTCAAGAAATCAAGGTTGCCTACGTCAAAACCTGTGCCTTATACTGATGAAGAGCCGTTAGCTTTCTTTCTCGATGCGAACCTCACGACGCATCAATATAAATTGGTGCAGTCTCAAGCAAAAGGACGAAATTGTGATATTTATCCACCGTATTATGTGATTCAGAAGACAAAAAATATGTGTTATCCACCACGAGAGGCAATGTATGTTAGTGAAACGTGTGCAGAAATAAACCTGCAAGCCCTACTGAACCATACCATTGAGCGCATCGTTAAAGTACAACATGAAGTTCTTGGTCAAGTTTTATCTAAGTGCAATGCCCAGTCTTTAACTTTAATATGTAAATGGGGATGTGATGGTAGCTCAGGGCATAGTACTTTCAAGCAGAAGTTTGAAGAGCAAGAAGACCACACCTACGATGACGAAAATCTATTCCTCGTCTCTCTTGTTCTTCTTCAACTCCATATTAATGAGACTAATAAACGTATTTTGTGGCAAAATCCAAGAACTTCCTCTATCAGATATTGCCGTCCAGTGAAGCTGCTTTTTGAAAAAGAATCATCAACATTAATTCAACAAGAAACAGCCAAGTTGGAACAACAAATAAAGAAATTTTCACCTACCAAGGTGACTGTAAATGGCACCGAAATTGATGTACATCAACGACTGTTAATGACAATGGTAGATGGAAAGGTATGCTTTGGCACAAAACCAATCGTCACAAAATGTGGAGCTTCTCCTAAGGAAATGAATAATGAAGAAACAGCAAATGAAAAGAGGGTAGCAGATATTACAACTTATGCTTTCGGACTTTCTACTCTACATGCGTGGATTCGTTGTTTTGAATGTTTACTGCACATAGCATATCGATTGTGTATAAAGAAATGGCAGATTAGAAGTGCAAGTGACAAGTCAACGTGCGAAGCAAGAAAAAAAGAAATCAGGCAAAGATTTAGAAATGAAATGGGTTTATTGGTTGACCAACCAAAGCCTGGCAGAGGCACTACAAATGATGGTAATACAGCAAGAAGATTTTTTAAAGACCCTCAGCAAAGTGCTTCCATAACAGGTGTCAATAAAGACCTCATACATCATTTCTGCGTGATTTTAGAAACAGTTAATAGTGGGTATGACATTAATTTAGAGACTTTTGAAACGTACACAGTCAAAACAAGGAAAATGTATTTGAATCTATATCCTTGGTTCTACATGCCTGCTACAGTGCGCAAAATTTTAGTTCACGGTGGTGACATAATTAAATCGTGCATTTTACCCATAGGACAGCTTTCCGAAGAGGCTCAAGAGGCACGCAATAAATATTTAAGAAGATTTAGGGAAGGTCATACAAGAAAAATCTCGCGAATTGCTACTAACGAAGACTTGCTTTCCATGCTATTAATCTCTTCCGATCCAGTTATTTCTAGTATAAGAAAACTTCCAAAGAAGAAAAGCAAAAATTTATCTCCTGAAGTGTTGGACCTATTGTTGGACCCTCCTCCACCTTCCACTAGTTCCCACGAGGATTCGCGTTGTGTAAGTGACACGGAAAGTGAATAAAATAAACTATTTAATGCTTCTTTGTGCAGTTATAAAGGAAAGAAATACATATTTTCTTTCATAAAAATGTAGTTCAGTAATTCTGAAATTATAGTATAATGACAGAGGAAAATTCGAACGAAAATGACCTCCGTATATGCGTTCACTTCGAAGAAAAAATGTAAAACTCATTAAAAACACTCAGTTCATAATGCGCTACCATTTAAATGACAAAAAAGTGGTATTTTATATATTAAGATTTTTGTCCACCTAGATCGGGCATATTGCACACTGTGCGCTGGGGTGTTGGAGAGACACATTTGTAGAGGTTAGAACTTTCGGGATGATCCCTTCGTCAGTACAAGATATATATATATATATATCCACTTTTAAATTTTAAGAAGAGAATCGATTCTCCTTAAGTTCGAAATTAATTGGAGTCTCCAAATGTCCAATTACAAAAATAAATATACATTAATTAATTAATTAAATAGCAATTCTTTGTTATGATGACCTGATCTAACATTGAATTGATGAAAAATCCAGAGAATGTTATATCTATTTTTGGACGATTTTACTTTAGAATTCATTTTTTTGTTCTTATAGATATTTATTAGGGGAACGGAAGAGCAAACTGGAATAATAAACGCCTTTCATTAGGATATAATTTTTGTCTCATCAGTATCCAATGAATTTGACCCATGAATTTTGTTACAGGACTTCAATGCCAAATGGAATTTTTCTATTTAATGAGTGCGGTCTGACGGTCGGGCATTAAGAAGCAAATGGGGTTTTATTTGATCAGAGCAAAAATAGAAGGTCTTAAATTTTCCACAAATTAAGATATGAATCGAAGATTTTTACGGAAATTTCATTTTGCCCTGAGCTTTTGATAGGGACTGAGAAAGTAATAGAAATCTAACGTAAGGGAAAAATACGTGATAATATAATATGGATGTGTGATTAATTACAATAGTATATTTATCGGTTGTGCACTAACACGCGTGATATATATTCGGCGAGATCGATAAACAAGTTAGGAAAGTGTACAACGTATCACAAATGGGCGCGTTTCGTGCAATGGAGTGTTAGAAAGAAATCATATACTACCTGTACGTAAGGGAAATGGCGTTTTAAAGTTCTTTTCTTCATCATAAATAATCCATTTTCTTCCTATTTAAAAATAGTGCATGCACACGTAAGGAAATTAAACGTTTGTTTGTGAGATTGTTTATGTTAGCAACAATGAAGTAGTAACCATGCAAGAAAATTTCTAAGTTCAACTCGAATTAAGACATTATTGTTTGATTTTATCGATAACGGCTACTCCTATAATAAAAGTGTATAGGAAAGAAAATACTCTAATTTATTAGTTCTACAAGTTTTATTGGAAACATATTTTGCTATGAGCAACACTTTACGAGATATGAGGAAAATTTAATATTTCGTCACGAGTAAAGTGGTATCCCTGATTGGCGTACGTGATTCATTTTTACGATTTTCTTATTATATTTGATTGTAAGTCCTTAATATGAAATTTCATGAAAATCCGTTAAGTAGAAGCCGAGAACGAACATGCGGACGGACGGACCGACCGACGATAATAGGCGCTCACGCTGTAAGCGAAACGCACCTAAAAACGAATATTTTTACTCTCCGGTAACCGCTAAGCTCTGCAACTGTATACTCACGATGACCTTTCTCCCAGGCATGAATTAGCAAGCACCGGTTCAGCCGAATTTATGACGTATGGGAAAAGAAAACGAAAATAACTGCACAGGAGAAAAAAAACGTAACTACCTTGAGGTAGGGGCGGCAAGGTCTTCGGCACTGCAGAAGGATTGACGAAAACATCGGCTGCAAATCAACCATTTGCGATTTGATGTGAGCACAGGTGCGTCAGCAAACTGTTTTCGAATCTAATGAGGATTGCTGTAATTACAGCTCAATGATCATTTTAAGAGTAACAAATGCAGAACTTGACACTGATGTATGATAGTTTATTGAATGGTTCTTAGCAAAATTACGTGTAACTTTGGAGAATATATTAATCAATGAATAGATTTCAAGAAGTGACTTTTTTGTTATTCATACAAAAAGGTTAAGACTAAATCTAGAAATCTGAAATAAGAAATATAGTTCATTATCTTCTATTTACGCAGAATTCATATCACGAATTTACCGATGCAGAATTCAAATTACGAATGGGATATATTTTTTAATGTACATTTTTATCGTCCCAAAAAATAAAATTCTTAGATATGTGGGCAGTATTCAAATAAGATTAACACTACACTAAAAGAAACTTCTTGTGTTATTTGTCCGCCAATAAAAAGAAAGAAACAAAAGTGTACCTATAAGGAATAAGTTCGAAGACTTTCCTGTAAAAATTAAAATTTTTAAATGATATCTCCAGAGATATTTCAAAAAATGATTATAAGAAATATGTAATATCTCGTATTTTAATCATTGCCAGATTGTCACCCAGAGATAAAAATTATTGCTAAATATAAAGAAACAGAATAGTAATGCTACATTAGGATAAAATAAAAAAAATGATTAATTAAAGAAAATTAATAAAAACCAAGAATTATAATTGAGATTATGAAAAATAAAAAGAGCACCAATAGCATTCAGCAATTTATATAGAAAAATAATTATTTTTACTGTCTTATCAGAGTAAACTCAGGAATAACAAAGTAGGACTAATAAAAATGTTTACCTCACTACGTTTTCTATCGATGTCAGATATTGTCTTAAAACTATAGGAGTAATGTTAAAAATAACCTGATGAATTCATACGAAGAGTATGCAATTATATCGTAGGCAGAAACATTACTCGTAAAATATTACTCAGTTTAAAAATTACTTAAAGTTAGAATTTATTTGATGACAACAAAAGGAAACTAGGGTATTTTAGTTGACCAAAAATAAATAATACGAAATAAAGCTTCACTGCACATATACAACTACGTTAAATGCAACCATGATATTATACTGAAAAAAATGAAAGACAAAAGTGTGATCCAGATAGCAACCGATAAATGATTAAAAAAACCAAATCATCAACGAAAACTGGCCCTTGCATAAGCATGACCACAATGAACTTCCCTACCTCTAGACAAGTTTCGAGTGGCCTCGCATTGTAGGGCGGACCACGCCTGGTTGCAGCATAAAAAGGGAGACGGAATTGAGGAAAGCATCAGTCAGCAGGGCTTCGCCAACCTCAGAGGATACAGATCATTCGACAGAGAGCCATGAGGAGTCTCTTGGTGAGCGACGTGAAAAATTGAGCGCGATTTTTGAGACACGTCTCGAAAAAGCGTGCGATTTCTGAGCACACATCCGCTATGCACTAATTTCACTTTCATTTTCCGCAGATCGTTCTCACCGTGGTGGGAGTAGCCGTCGCACGGCCAGGATTTCTTGGATTGGGTCTCGGTGCGAGGAGCCTTCTCCATTCCCCCGTGACCTACTCCACAGTCGCCGCACACGCACCCGTCGCCGCTCCCCTGGCATACTCCACCATCGCCGCACACGCACCCGTCGTTGCTCCCCTTTCTATCTCCAGCCAGTACCACGCTCAGGATGAGCTCGGCCAATACTCATATGGATACTCCGGTGGCCAATCTGCCGCCGGAGAGGTGAAGACTTTCGACGGAGTCACCCGCGGAGGATACTCTTACGTTGACCCCACCGGCAAGCTCCAGACGGTGAACTACGTCGCCGACGCAGTCAATGGATTCCGCGTCGCCGCCACCAACCTTCCCGTCGCCCCGGAACCCATCGCCGCGGAGCCCCTCGTGGCCCCTGCCCCCGTCGAAGACACCGCTGAGGTAGTTGCAGCCAGGGAGGCTCATCTGGCCGCAGTCGCTGAGGCCGAGGCCGTCGCCGAAGCCGCACCCGAGGCGCTAGTCGAAGTCGAACCTGCTGTCGTGTCCGTTGCCCGCGCTGCTGATCTCCTCCCCGCCAGCGTCTCCAGGAAGTTCGAGACGGTGGTTGCCCCAGCTATTGCTTACGGTGCCGTTGCTCCTGCAGCCGTCTCCTACTCCGCTCTCGCTCCCGCCGTCGCTCCCCTCGTCGCTCCGGTTTCCCGTTTCGCTTACTCTTCCGTCGCACCCGCACCCATCGCGGTCTCTGCTCCCGCAGCCTACGCCTATAATACCGCCGTGGCTCCCGTCGCCTATTCCGCCGTCGCTCCTGCCCTCGCTCACTCCCACATCGCCTATGGCGCTCATTACGCCACTCCCTACGCCACTCATTACGGCGCTCATTACGGCGCTCCCTACGCCACTCCCTACGCCACTCATTACGGCGCTCATTACGGCGCATCCAGCCAGTACCACGCTCAGGATGAACTCGGCCAGTACTCTTATGGATACTCCGGCGGTCCCTCCGCCAAGAGCGAGGTGAAGACCTTCGACGGAGTGACCCACGGAGGATACTCTTACGTGGACGCCGAGGGTAAGCTGCAGACCGTGAAGTACATTGCAGATGCAGCCCACGGATTCCGCGTCCACGCTACCAACCTTCCCATCGCCCCAGTGGCCCCCGTGGCCCCCATTCTGGAGACCATCCCCGACACCGTTGAGGTTGCTGCCCTCAAAGCTGAACACTTCGCCGCCGTCGAGGAGGCCAAGGCCCGCCTCTCTGCGTAAATGTTGTGGTACCATCGTTCTATGAACTTTTATGTATCACCCTTTTTCTATGAAGCGTCTTTTTCCTGCAGTGACACCCTCGGCTTACTACGGTTCCAGGTTTCCTATTTTTGTATAACCCCGTGGCTTACCAGGATGATTCTTCTATAAAGCTTCTTCTAATAATATTCTGATATTTTTTGAAAATAGATGTTGTTAGATACGCAATTTGTTATTTACTTAGCACCCAGCAATTTTCTGTAAATTTGTTAATATTTGATTAAAGAGGTTTTACTCTGATATTTTTGCTTCCTTTTTTAAGTCATGCTTATTCCAAAAAATTAAATTTTCTATAACTTCAAGAATCACAAATACTGACGTAAATTGAATTTTAACGGGAGATATTTGGAAAAAAGGATAAATAACAAGAATAAACCTCCACTTCTGATTGATCTATATTGTCCAAAAACTAATCAGGTCTTGTCCCTTTGATGAAAAAGTTATATTTGTAATTTGGTAAACAAATCCCTACAATATTCCTATCACATACATAAACATCGAGAAAATAGTCAAAAACGTGTTTTAGAGACCTCAAAACGTGTATTTCCGTTGAAATCTCGAAATCAATTTTTTTTCATGAAAATAATACTTTCCCTATACTACGTACGGAGAAAATAATAAGAGAAATGGGGACAAAAAATCTTTCTGCTGTAATTTCTTTACTCCCCGCGATAATAGAGATATTAAATGGTTGTTGTGCAAAACTCAACCAAATTGGACCATACTAGGGCATGGTTCTGATTAATCGATTAATCAGTTAATCATTTCTCAAATTTAATCATTAATTAATCAAAAACAAAAATTGGAAAATGATTAATTGTCCCGATCCGATTTCCCTTGAAACGTATTTAATTCTCATGGTTGAAATAAAACAATGGAGAGATTCAGGCGAGAGATTCTCCCTGTCGCTGGATGAGTGGACCAATAAAAGAAACATAAGGTATATTTGTTTTAATTTTCATGCAGTAGGAAAGAAATACTATGGACTTGGTTGGCATGATACGAGTTAATGACAGCATGTCAGCTACCATGGCAGTTGAGATTGTCTCTAACAAGCTGAAAAGCTTTAGATTTGAAAGAGCACATCGTTGCTGTTTTCACGGATGGTGCTTCTATAACGAAGAAAATGGGTCAGCTGATGAATGTGAGCCATCAGCTTTGTCACACTCATGGAATAGTTGCTGATATCCGTTATAAGCAGTCTGGAAGAGTTAATGAGGAAAATAAAGGGCTAAGATACTGAAGAAGATTCCAATGATAGTTTCAGAAGAAGATGTTGTGGAGTAAGAGACAGAGGATGAAATCTGGCATGAACAAGTTCCAGAGAAGAACATTAATTTTACAGATGAAATACATGTAACAATTGAGAAAAATCGAAAAAACGTGCATATTTTTCACAGGTCTCCTGTCAAATATGATGTTTTTCAGAAAATATGCAAGGCTCAAAAGGGGATAGAACTATGTTTGCTTATGGACACTCGCCCCAGATGGAATTCTATGCTAATGATCAGGGGCGGATTTATAGGTATGCGCAGTGCGCTCGGAAGTAGGGCCCCGTGCTGCTGAGGGCCCCCCGAATTCCAAAATTATCAAAAAAATATGGCCTCAAAAAAAGACTGCGCTCAGGGCCCCACTATCCATAAATCCGCCCCTGCTAATGATATTAAAGAGGTTTTTAGAATTGAGAATCCGCGTTTTAAATGCTTTGATTGATCATTCTTTAATAGATTTTTTTCCGTCTGCAGAAGAGGTAAATTAATTTCCGAAATTGTCGAAACCTTAGAAGTTGTAGAAGTTAGTGCCATGGCATTAGGGAGAAGGGACTGTGCCTTAATCAAGGGTAAAAAAGTCATTGAATTTTTGTTGAGAAAATTAAATGAACATAGTAGGGCAAAGTTTTTATTCGGCCATACATCAAAGGATTAGTGAAAGAAGAAATGCCAATTTATCTGGTTTGTTGTTATATTTGTAGGATCCAAGGTTGTACATCTCAGACCTAGATGATAACTCTTCACTTCCACGTCCGCCTCCGTTAGACATAGTTCAGACATCCAATTTATATTCGCCTCTTTCAAAAGCAGTATAACAAAAATGAGGTTTTGGTAGACAATGTCAATGAAAAGCTTGGTGATACAGAACCTCCAAATAAATTAATTACGTAGACGCTTTCCTTTCTGAAAAAAGAAAGTTGTGGCATAAAAAACACTAGGTATAGATTTCTCACCCCAAGAAGTAATTCAATGTGTAAAAAGAGAAATGGTTGCCCTCGAGAGCACCAATGCACGACCCAATACATTGGATAATATATTTAATGCTTTAGTATATAACAATTCCTCCAATAAGTGTAAAGGCAGAGAGAAGTTTCAGTGCAGCTGGACTTTTTATTACAAAACTCCGCATGCCTTTAAATGATGAAACAATTGATAAGCTGTGTTTTCTGCGTTCACATCTAATGTAAAAAAAGCTTCAAAGAAAGAATTTAGACAAATGACAACTATGTTTTGTTAATTCTATATACAAGTAGTATTTTACTTAACTTTAGAGCGTAAAAATAAATTTATTTAACAACCTTTTCAGAAGTATTCTATTTTTAATAATTTTAATCAGTTCATCACTGATTAATTATAAAAATTAATCATTTTCTCAAAAAAATTATTGAATTACCATGCCCTAGACCAGCGATGCCCAAACTTTTCTACGTGGCGGGCCACATCGGTGGTTACGAATCCTTCGGCGGGCCACATTGGAAGTTGCCAATTATTCGGCGGGCCGGATTAGAGTTTAAATCGGATGTTACCTATATATTATAAGGTCCCATTTTAGTGAAAATCAAGTCTAAATGGGATTTTTATGGTAAAAATTCCATTGTTAAAAGTTTTATGATTAAAATTTGCATAAAATGTATGAATTTGTGTGTTAAAATTTTCGGATTGCTCTTCGACCGCACAAAAAACCTTCGCGGGCCACATCCGGCCCGCGTGCCGTAGGTTGGGCACCACTACCCTAGACCACACTGCATAGATAAATATTTTTTTATCATACGGGTCATTTTATTCTATATCCAATGTCATTGAATAAATTTCTCAGAGTAATTAATCGATATGAGGTTATACCTTTAAAACTTGTCATCATTAATGCTATTATCTTACTTGAATAAGCCCAAATAGGATTTTAAGGGCTATAAACCTGTTGTTTATGTATATTAGGAACTAAAAGTACATATGTTTCCAGATTTTTTTTGTACCGAAGTTCGAGTGCGCATTCAATTTTTAAACTTCACCGACGTGATTTAAATACACAGGCAGTCCTCGCACTTACGACACAATTGGTTCCTGAAAGTCGCGTAAGACGAAACACATTTTCCCATATGATAAATGTTAAAATTTTGGGTTACGTTCCTGTCCCAACGTCCAAATAATATATTTATATAAAATGACTCCCTAATATTGCACTCATGCAAAGATAAACATAACTATTACTTATTAAAGGTCAGACAAATCTTTTTATTCTAATCTGGATACAGTAATGACTTTAAAAACATAATCGAAAAGTAGAAAGTAGAAAAAATTACTGAACGAATAAAGTATGTATTTATAAAAATTGGAGTTTATAATGTTGCCGTTTTAGGTGATTGTACGAGGGATGTCCAAGGCATTACCAATGATGGCAGGCATCTCACCTTTTACAGTGTATAATTACGTCAATCTTCGTCTCCATTGTTATGGATCTACATTTCTTATTGTTAGAATCAGAAACTTCTTCAGTCCTTGAATTTCTCTTAACAGACATTTTTAAGGGCAGACAAAGTTAAACAAAATAATGCAAAGAATATGCTGTTTTCAACAACCACGCTATAGCCGTAACATAGACAACGTAAATGTCTCGTAAATCGACACTCTAAAAATAAATTTTCGTATTTCGTTTTCCAGGGACTCAACCATTTAGCTGCGTAAATCGAATTTTCCCCACATGCTTTTAAAAAATCCTTTCACCTATGCTACTTCCTTCCCTTCTACCTCAGTAAGTAACGTTCTTTATATAGTAAACGTCGCAAGTCCGGAGCGTCGTAAGTCGGAGCGTCGTAATTAGAGGACTGCCTGTATTCTCGAATGATAACGAAGATTATCAATTAAATTTATGTAAAAATGCGATCACATGGCCATAACGATTTTGAATCATTAAGTCTATACAAAATAACGAAATTTTGTGTGAAATAATTACTTGTTGATGATGCTATAATATAAAGAATATTTTTGATTCAGTATATTTGCTACATGTAATCATGCCTCTAATTCATTTTTTTGACATTAAAATTGTTGCATTTTGAGATATAAAATTAAAATAATGGCATAAGAACCTTAATCATTATGAAGTAATAGTTCTAAGTCCAAATCCTACAGTGAGTCATTTACTTAGGAATGCTGTCAAAAAACTTTAAAGGTTTTATTAAGATTGTCAAATGAATGCGGCAAAAATTACAGCATCGAGAGTTTACAAGAACATCCGTGGTCGTTTAAACATGATTTTATCAGTTTTGCTATAAAAAATAAATATTGAAACCAAAGAAAAATAATGCCCACGTACAGGTCCTTCATGAAGGTATGGTAATGGATTTTTTTCGTTTGGTTATCAATCAGATGAAAATTAATGTAATGTTTAAATAAAAAAATAACTTAAAACTAAGTAAATACAAAGGAAATAAAGAGGAAAATATCCACTTTATTGTATTGTAAAACCCAACCAAGGTTCCGCTTCATTTAAGAACAAATGCAAGTTTTAAATGAAGCTAGTTACATTTTATATTGCCATTAAATAGGAACTTAGAGCAATAAGCGCTATGCCTTTAACATGGAGTCATATTAAAAATTCAAGTAACGGAATGTTTTCAACATTCCGTTACTTGAAAACTTATCCAACAGTTCTGAATGCACTTCATCACGAAAATGAGATTGGAAGCAAAGGTGAAAAGAACAAGAGAAAATTATTGCGTGTCGGTGTGTAAAGAAAAATTTTCACAATCTGAAAAAATTTTCAAACAAAAAATACATTACGGGAAGTGAATCAAATTTGAGTAATGCACGTATAAATTTTAAAAAATATTACCCATTGAAAAACCATGCATACAAATATACAACGGAAATTCGGAAAGATATATTCAGGAGTTATAGGTTGGATGAAAAAAAATGACACATAAATTAGGAAATCCTTCAATAAAGGAAATGTCAAGAATAACGTTGGGATGGCAAGCAATCAGCGAAATAAACACGAAATCAGCAATGAAAACTGGCCCTTGCGTCAGCATGGCCACAATGAACTTCCCATAACAAGACAAGTTTAGAGTGGCCTCGCATTGTAGAGCGGACCAAGGCTGTTTGCAGCATAAAAAGGGAGACGGAGTTGAGGAAAGCACAAGTCAGCAGGGCTTCGCCAACCTCAGAGGATACAGATCATTCGACAGAGAGCCATGAGGAGTCTCTTGGTGAGCGACGTGAAAAATTGAGCGCGATTTTTGAGACACGTCTCGAAAAAGCGTGCGATTTCTGAGCACACATCCGCTATGCACTAATTTCACTTTCATTTTCCGCAGATCGTTCTCACCGTGGTGGGAGTAGCCGTCGCACGGCCAGGATTTCTTGGATTGGGTCTCGGTGCGAGGAGCCTTCTCCATTCCCCCGTGACCTACTCCACAGTCGCCGCTCCCCTGGCATACTCCACCATCGCCGCACACGCACCCGTCGTTGCTCCCCTTTCTATCTCCAGCCAGTACCACGCTCAGGATGAGCTCGGCCAATACTCATATGGATACTCCGGTGGCCAATCTGCCGCCGGAGAGGTGAAGACCTTCGACGGAGTCACCCGCGGAGGATACTCTTACGTTGACCCCACCGGCAAGCTCCAGACGGTGAACTACGTCGCCGACGCAGTCAATGGCTTCCGCGTCGCCGCCACCAACCTTCCCGTCGCCCCGGAACCCATCGCCGCGGAGCCCCTCGTGGCCCCTGCCCCCGTCGAAGACACCGCTGAGGTAGTTGCAGCCAGGGAGGCTCATCTGGCCGCAGTCGCTGAGGCCGAGGCCGTCGCCGAAGCCGCACCCGAGGCGCTAGTCGAAGTCGAACCTGCTGTCGTGTCCGTTGCCCGCGCTGCTGATCTCCTCCCCGCCAGCGTCTCCAGGAAGTTCGAGACGGTGGTTGCCCCAGCTATTGCTTACGGTGCCGTTGCTCCGGCAGCCATCTCTTACTCCGCTCTCGCTCCCGCCGTCGCTCCCCTCGTCGCTCCGCTTTCCCGTTTCGCTTACTCTTCCGTCGCACCCGCACCCATCGCGGTCTCTGCTCCTGCAGCATACGCCTATAATACCGCCGTGGCTCCCGTCGCCTACTCCGCCGTCGCTCCTGCCGTCGCTCACTCCCACATCGCCTATGGCGCTCATTACGCCACTCCCTACGCCACTCATTACGGCGCTCATTACGGCGCATCCAGCCAGTACCACGCTCAGGATGAACTCGGCCAGTACTCCTACGGATACGTCGGCGGTCCTTCTGCCAAGAGCGAAGTGAAGACCTTCGATGGAGTGACCCACGGAGGATACTCTTACGTGGACGCCGAGGGTAAGCTGCAGACCGTGAAGTACATTGCCGATGCAGCCCACGGATTCCGCGTCCACGCCACCAACCTTCCCGTCGCCCCAGTGGCTCCCATGCTGGAGACCATCCCTGACACCGTTGAGGTTGCTGCCCTCAAAGCTGAACACTTCGCCGCCGTCGAGGAGGCCAAGGCCCGCCTTTCGATGTAAATGCATCATAACCAATAATCGAAGTGCAACTGATGGTTGTAGCGCCTACCCACCTTGCTGTTATAACGCCATATAACTTTCCCTAAAACAGATTTGAAACTTGTTATGTCGACTAAGTTTAAGTTCACAGAGTATAATATGATTTTTTAAAGAACTATGTTGTTTCTATATCTACGTTTTCATTGTATATGGTTTTGTATATACGCCAATAAATAGTATATTTTATAATTGTTTCCATTTATTTTAAATTGATTGGTGTTATTTTCGAGATAGGTTAATATGTGTCCGTAAATTCTTAATTATGCTGTACGCGGACAATTTATATTGTATATTAACATTATTGGTGTATAATGGTAATTTATTTCTTTTTGATAGTTTTGAATGCTTAATGTAAGAAAGGGCTTTTAAAGCAGCTTCAGACCTTAATTTAAACGGCATATTTTATTATACTAATTATTACATATAAATAGGAAGAATCATTCGAAAGAGGGCTAAATGTGCAATTATTTAGTACGTATGTTTAATGGTTCTTCTCACCGGACTCAAAAGCCTTAAGTGAGACCCATCCCCCTGTTATATCATGACTATCAATCGTCATTTTGGAACGTTATACATAATGACAGCTTTGGCGGAAAAATTAATCACTAGGTAATATCATCATGGTCCTCTAAACCTTCTGAAAAAAATTTATTAAATAACTAACCAGGCAATCTCGGGCTGCATAATTTTAGTAAGGTGATGCGCCCTCACAGAACTCTTTCTTGACCCCGTCGACTCTTACAGTACCTAATGAGTTCTCGGCAACTAGCCTTCTCTTATTTTCACTGAAAAAATGCACCTGAAGGTGCAATGGGTGATATATATACACCTGGCCTCCTATTAACCGGGGGATTCGTTCTGGAAAAGCGTGTAATGTGAACCCTGTTTTACATGGTGAAATGGGAGTTGCGTTCCATACGCTTCCATGCATCCTCATCCAGAACTAAAATTCCAAAACCTATCTCTCTTATGCACATTCATGTATTAAGACAGTCTCATCTGCGTTAAAAACTTTCTGTTGGTTGTATCCTTCATATCTCACAATAGCCTTAAACTTGTCTGGGAAGTTAGAAGCGGCAAAGCCATCAGCACTAGCAGCTTCACCCTTAATTTTGATATTATGGAGATTTTGACGCTTTCTGAACTTGTCAAACCAACCTTTACTTGCTAAGAATTGCTCGGTAGTCGAAGGACCTGCCTCTTCTTTCTGTAAGTGATCGTACAGCTTCGGCGCCTTTGCACGGCTGGTGTTAGAGCTAATCGCCATCTTCCATCCAGATAGCCAACACTTTTCACAACAATAGGTTTCTCACTCTTGCCGTTTTCTTTGCAGCTATTGAGCACGACTGATCCACAGAGCTTCTAATCTTTTTCTGGGTTCTACTATTGTGCGTATGCTTGACTCGTTCACGTAATATAAACGAGCAAACGACACAACTGTCTCTCCACTAACATGTCGTTAAATAATATCAAACTTTGATTCTAGAGTTGATTCAGCTCTGTATTTCTTCATGGGGATAGCCATAACATGTATTAAATATTAAAAAGGAAATGAAGATACGATTTCGCGAATAATAATAAAAGGAAGAAAACTTAAAAGATAAAAAGAGCCCTCTCCAGCAGCTCATCTCTCCCTCGCTCAGCAATCGGGAATCCCAAGTCCGACCAAACCGCGCTGATGCGAACCGTAAACCGCGTTGTATGAATTTTTTGTATTAAAAACAAACCGTGCTGTAGCGAATCCGTGTTATAGGAGGGCCAGGTGTATTGTGTATATTAGTTTTGGTAAGGGGAGACGCTTTAAGGATCATTTTGATTATTTACCGTAAAACATGTTCCTGACATTGATACGCGCATTGCAAATGGCGGATGGCGATAAATCAAATACTGATGTCCGAGACTATTTGGGATTTCGAATTTCTCTGGATTTCGAGTTATAAAATCATGTCAGTTATACGAGGTCTACTGCAATGAGGTGGCTAGTGTTTGTGGGAGGCAGAGGACCTTTGCACATGTTATCAGCAGAATCAAATTAACTCTACAACATTAAGCGTAAATTAGGTGATGGGGAATTTTATCAGAATTACGTATGGTTTAAAGGTCATCAGAATAAGGGAGTAGAAGTGGGAAAGAAAATAAATTAAAATTGAAAAAATTTCCAATTAAAGTAATATATAATAATTTAATAAATATATCTTTATAATTTGAGTGATATACAAGTATGTATCTCAAAAGGTTACCCGTTTTTTGGCATATAAAATGAACTAACGCTGTCTTAAGAGAAATAATAGAGACAAAACAAGGGATTCCGAGAATTTTATTTCAGACAGGAGAGAATTTAATTGAATATTTACTGTTCTGTATTTGTGACGTATGATTTCCTGAGAAAGGATGGACATGTGCCATCAAAATTATTATAATGGGTTTTTTAAGTTCAAAAATAGTTCTTATATATCCTTGTAACTTATAAAAAGAAAATGAATAAATTTAAATTGAATGGAACTGAAAAAGTTGACCGGATTTCGTGTAGCCGAAATTAAAACGTTCGGACTGTGCTAACTCGCACACATAAGTCTCCTTTTCATTTGTTCCAATTGATCGAATGCAAAGTGGGAACATCATCGCCAATCTGAGAACTGTAACAGGTGCGAAGCGTCATATTCGCGAAGTAGCCACGTCGTAAGTGCGAAGAGAAGTCATAATGCTATAACGTCGTTACCGAAAATCAACCTTGCGTGAAATATTTCACGAGGTATTTCTGTATACTCAGATGAACCAATATCTTATTTTCGAACTAAATATGATATATTCTTCCTTTATAAGAAAATAAATGCAAATATTATTAGTCTGAGATTTGTATTTCTACTTATTTTTTATTCCCGCAAGACTTTTTCTTTAAATGCTCCTTTACTTTCCATAATTGCATTAAACATACGATCTTTATTTTACCGCCTCCTTATTTTATTCAACTGCTTTCGGAGGAATTTAAATGCTCCATTTAAATATATTTATTTTCAATGCCATCAAGTCCATGTATCTCCATAGCCGTCATTCTAAATAACGCGTTTCAACCTGTTATTTACGAAGTTTTAAACGCTCTAGCATCCCTCGCGGCCGGAATCAAAATCCATTTTAATGGTCCAGCGAGAAATTTGGACTATAATAAAAACATTTTATTATAAAAATGGTTAAATGAATTTATGCTTTTCCCTTCCCGTCCCCTCAGTGGGAGATTCCATTCTCATTATAGACCACCTAAAACTCCAAAAAAAATGTATAAAACGATATAAAGTTACAATTATATAAATGAAGTATTCATTAAAAATGAGAAAGAAGAAAACTCCAAGAATTTCATTAAAGATTTTTTAATTATAAGTTATTGCGAGCTGCAAATACATAATATCAATGGATGTACACCGTACACGTCTGGCCAGCTGGAAGATACTAGTGGATTCCAGAAGTAGAAGGACCGTTTAAGATGAATAACGTTTTCTGGATCTTGTTTTTAATAAAAACGCGCTTTTCGGTTTATCCTTTCCACTCATTCTTCAACGTGGGTAATATCTGCTGAACAAATGTAGTATTGTAAGCGGCAATGTATAGGGCATGATTTTAATCCAAGAATAAGGGAATGCAAAGCCTTATTCACTCCCCAACATTACAGGTAATAATGTTTTAGGAAGATGCCTTAGGTAGCTTTAAATTCAACTCTTTCATAGCTATATTTTGTTGTGAATTTAATGTTTTTAGTGTTTTTGCTGCATAAAATTTTACCTGAAATGTTAAGTTGTTACTATTAACGAAATGTAAAGATAAGAAAATAAAAATGTACGTGATTAATGACAGTGATCGTGATTTTTCATGACCCAACTTTCGTTTGTTATCCATAAATGAGGTGTACAGCGATTGTCACAATTGTATACATTTCCCACAAATACTACATGAAAATTAAATAGGTATATGTGTTTAAATACAGCATAATAAAGAATTTCATTTGCACATTAATAATTATTAAATGGATGAACATATTCGCCTGAATTTATTTTATGATGAAATGTACCATTGTGAATCGGGCTTAGAAATAATAAAAATCCAGGCATAGAACGATTGATGATAACAAATAATGGCAATATAGTCCCCAAGATTAACACCAATAAAATAGAGACTAGTTTAATTTTTTAGCGAACGAATTGATTTTCCCTTTATTTTACGCGTAACTCGGCGGAGAGTTTTTTTTAGAACAAATCTTGAATTGCACACGAACTTTCTTACCGTCAATTACGCATTTTTGTGTACGTTAGTATTTATCGTAAAAAACATCCTAACGGAGAATTTAAAAGAATAGTGCTGTACCGGAACGATAAAGTCGTCACGCTGATACAACAATGAACCGTTTTCTAACGCGGTCCTTCCTATTGCGGATTCCATTATAAAAGGTTCAATAATTCTGACACTTATTTAACAAAAGCGTATAAAATTTAATAATACGCAGTCCTGGGTTGGGCGTGTGCCGCATTTAACGTGAGGAAAATCAAAGCTAAAACGAATGTCCATGAATTTTTCCACAAATTACTTAAGTTGCGCAATGCTATTTTGTCCAACGCAGGCTTCTCCAAGAAAGTAACTCCCAAGTTTTGCGAGCAACTGCTTGAAATGTAAAGTTCGTGTTACCTGACGATATCGCAGACTTTTATATGAGACAACATAAATGTATTTAATATATATATATATATAATATAGTCTTGTTGTTCAAATGTATTTCACATTTTAAAATCTCTCGTCCAATGATATTTTTCTTTCAAATTCGATCTTAAGTATAATATTTTGAACCACGTAGAATTAGTAAATAGATACGGAAATAAATCGAATATAAATATAGTATAGTGTTTACCAACTAGAAATGAATTTTTGTCGAAACACTGATCTTAAGTTAATTTATAAGGAAATCAATAAATACGACAAATATACCAAGAACTTACCGATTTACATTTAAAATATGAAATTTCGGAAATTTCATTAATAAAATAAAAATATTTAAGGTAGGATGATACCGTATAAAAGAATCGAAAAATTAAGAACATCGTACGAGCAGAAACGCATTTTAAATACTTTCAGCGTGTTAATCCTATAAAATTTTGTTACTATAGAATATTTATATTTAATATAAAGTTACAATGAAATATTAACTGAAGATAAACGTATTATCAGATATTCTGTTGCAATAAATAGGAAACATTACATATATTATATATTATATAAATTAATAATTCCGCTAAATAAAAAGGCATATACGATATTACGTATAAAAGGTATAAAATAAACTAACAATATAAGATAAAATAAAGATGATTTCATGATACCACACGTGGTCAGCAGGCGGAAGTCCAAGGAGCAGAATCAAAAATGAAAGAAGTAAAGGAATAACACGAAAAGAAAAAAATTCCGGCGAAGAACAACGATGGCCAACAACTCAATAATAAAAACCGGACCCCGCTACAGCTGGAAAATTCTTGCGGGACAACCTTTGACAAGTTTCGGTTGTCCTCGCCGAGTAGCAGCATAAAAGGGGACTCGGATCGGTGGAGAGCATCAGTCAGTGGGTGAAGAGGACCATAAGTACGTCAACCACAGAAGAACATCACACACAGAGAGCCATGAGGAGTCTCTTTGTGAGTGCCGTATGCAGATTCCTCGGATATCGAAACTTCTCCAAAGATAAATGAAAGCCAAAATACTTTTCTCCTTCGAATTTTACCTAACCGTTATCCGTTCTCTTGCAGATCGTTCTTGCCGTGGTGGGAGTCGCCGTAGCAAGGCCTGGATTTCTCGGCTTGGGCCTTGGTGCTGGGAACCTTCTTCACTCTCCCTTTGCTTACTCCTCGGTCGCCGCTCCCGTGACATACACCGTCGCCGCACCCACACCTGTCGCGCACACCATCTCCAGCCAGTACCACGCTCAGGATGAACTCGGTCAGTACTCCTACGGATACTCCGGTGGTCCTTCCGCCAAGAGCGAAGTGAAGACATTCGACGGAGTCACCCGCGGAGGATACTCCTACGTGGACGCCGAGGGTAAGGTGCAGAGCGTCAACTACGTCTCCGATCCCGTCCATGGCTTCCGCGTTGCCGCCACCAACCTGCCCGTGGCTCCCGAGGCCATTCCCGCCGAGCCCCTCGTGGCACCGACACCCGTCGAAGACACTCCTGAGGTAGCCTCCGCAAAGGAGGCTCACCGCGTCGCTTTTGACGAGGCCGCTGCCGCCGCCGAAGCCGCACCCGACGTACCAGTCGCCGACGAACCTGAATCAGTGGAACCAGCAGCAGTTGCCATCGCCCCCGCTGACCTCCTCCCCGCCAGCGTCCTCTCAAGGAATGTCGAGGGCGTTCTTTCCCCCGCCTATGCTCCTGCTCTCGCTTACGGCGGCATTTCTCCCTACTCCTACTCCTACTCGGCCATCGCTCCCTCCGTGGCACCAGCCCCCATCACCTACCATTCCTCCGTGGCTCCTGTTTCACGTTTCGCCTACTCTGCTGTCTCACCAACCGTGGCTCCCATCACCTATTCCGCCTTCGCGCCTTCCCTCGCTCACTCCCACCTCGCCTACAGCGCTCATTACGCCGTTCCCCACACCGTCTCCAGCCAGTACCACGCTCAGGATGAACTCGGTCAATATTCCTATGGGTATGCTGGTGGTCCTTCTGCCAAGAGCGAAATCAAGACCTTCGACGGAGTGACACGTGGAGGATATTCTTACGTGGATGCTGAGGGAAAGATTCAGAACGTCAACTATGTTGCCGATGCCATCAACGGATTCCGCGTTGCCGCCACCAATCTTCCAGTGGCTCCCGCAGCTCCAGAGGCCCCCATGCTGGAGACTGTCCCTGATACCGCTGAGGTTGCCGCCCTCAAGGCTGAGCACCTTGCGGCCGTCGAAGATGCCAAGGCTCGTCTCATTCAATAAAGGACATGCCAAAAATTTGTACTGTTCAAATATTCACCTCATTCCTATGGAGCTAAGTGCAGCGGCGAGAATTATATAAGTCAGCATCTGATTACTTAGATGCTTTATAGGTTTTCTGACAATATTATTTTGGGAGTTTTCTGAAATTTTACATATTACATTTCAGTGTGACTCCTAGCTCAAATATCTCAATACAGCTCTTCACCGCTATATGTATCATTTTCTCTTTTATGTATTTTGTAAATAATTGATTAAAGGAGATTTTATGTTGATATGATTTATAATAATTCCGCAAACAATTTCCCTTTCTCTAATTGACCAACTTATATGCCGCGAGTGATTTTTATCGTTAGTTTGAAAAATTTTCTAGTATTTTGTTTCGTTTGAGCCTTCATTTGCAGTAATTATAACACTACTACAAAGAAGTGAGCCATAAATTTTTACTGTCAAGTCATTTTCTTATATCTTACCCCTTAATTTCGATTTATTATCCACGTTCTAAAATTTTGACCCTCATTCATCTAAACAAAATTTACTTCATCGATGGAATAAAACAATTCATCTATTTGTGATATTTAACCGATGTTAATAAACTCGTGCTAGCGTGACTGGCATGCAGAAAAACTAATCTAGCAGATTTAATAGCAAATTGGGTAATAACAATGGACCACGGAGGCAAATTACAATTAATGTTAGCAGGTTGGAGAGGGATCACAGAGGTAAAAGAATGAGAAGGTTAACTTAGTAAAAGTTCCACTTTTATTAATAGAAAAAACGACCGGTTTCGACTAATATCTAGTCATTATCAGGTACAAAAACAAGAAGCAACACAAATATATAAGGAATCTGATTGGAGTGAGGAGGAAAATGTGTAGAGGGGACCATGAATGGGAGGGCGATGTGGGGGAAGGCTGAATCAAGGTATTGGGGAGGGGTGGGTGTTAGGGAGAAACAAAGTAAGCAAGGGGGAGTGAGTGGGGGAAATAAGTTCGTTAACGAGGTTGAGAGTGTTATCATTGTAGTGTAAAAGTATTTCCAACTGTTCTAAAAGATTTAAACTGGGACCTTTAGTTGCGAAATGAATTACCTCCGGGTTAAAGTTGGAAGAATGGTTGAATTCGATTAAGTGTTTGGCAAAGTGTGATTTGAAAGAATTTTGTAAGAAAGATTTTCTATGTTCGGTGGTCCTAACGTGGAAATTTCTCCCTGTTTGCCCAATGTAAATGGCATTACAGTCATTACATGAGAGTTTATAGACACCGCTCCTAAATAAATGGTCAACCTTATCTTTATTGTTAGAAAAAATTTTCCCTAGCTAATTAAGGGTGTAGAATGCTGTGCGTAATTTATCTTTGGGGAAGCAATTCGCAATTAGCCAGGAAATATGGTGGATGTAAGGTAATTTACACCAACGGGGTTTGTTAACAGAGGGCGGAGTATTAAAACAACGTGCAAAGGTTAGTTTCCTCTGTTTTCTAAATAGGATTGTGCCGATTAATTTATGTGGAAAACCGTTGGCGATGGGTATTTGTTTAATGGCATTTAATTTAACGAATTCTACCTGTGAGAGAGGGGTGTGGGTTAACCGGTGTATAAGAGCTTGATAAGCCGCGTGTTTATGCGGAGTGCGGTGGAAAGAAGAGTGAATGGTGTGATCGGTATAAGTCTGTTTCCTGAAAATTGCGAATTGTAGGGTGTGAGTCCGTCTATGGATAGTTAAATCAAGGAAGTTGAGGGAGTAATCTACTTCAATCTCTTCGGTGAATTTAATGGATGGATGTAAGTTATTGAGGAATGATAAAAATAGGTCCAATTTTCTGAGGAAACCTTTCCAAATACAAAAAATATCATCCATATAACGGTACCAAACAACAACATTATTAATGGCTGGAAATTTAGAACTAAAAAGGTTACATTCAAATTATTCATAAAAATATCGGCAAGGAGAACCCATAGCTAGGCCTTCTTGTAGATGGTAAAAAGTCTTATTAAATTAATCGACACAATCCTATTTAGAAAACAGAGGAACGTTGTTTTAACACTCCGCCCTCTGTTAACAAACCCGTGCCTTCTAACGCTTCCTGCATTAGCCTCTCTCCATATATATTGAATAGAATCGTCGATGGACAACAGCCCTGTCTTACTCCTCTACCAATATTTATTCCGCTGGTGTCCGCATTCTCCAACCTGACCTTTACAACTTGATTCACACATAGAGTCCTGATCAGTCTCCTGTCTTTCCAGTCTACATCTATATCCTTTAATATTCTCATCAGTAGTACCCAATTTACTCTATCAAAGGCTTTCTGCAAGTCGATGAAACATACGCAGCAATCTTGGCTGTACTCTATTGCCCTTTCTTATATGATTCTCACTACACCGATAGCATGTCTGGTTCGTCGTCCTTTTCTGAAGCCGAATTGAACTTCCCATACACACACAACACACACACACACTAGCTGAAAGTACCCGGCGATGCTCGGGTTATGCCAGACGTCTTTGGCGAATAAAATTATGTATTATATGGTAATACAATCATTTCACCTTTTGCGCATTTTTTACTAAAGAATGAAAGCATTATAAATTAGAAAAATATGTTTTCATATTTATTTCAAAGATTGATTGTAAACAATATTTTTTGTTTTTCCTTCATTAGCATAAATAAAAAAATTTTTGCTTGATCCAACACGTGAACATGCAACATGGAGTTGGCCATGAGAAAAACATTGATTTTTCCAAATTAATGCCAGCCACCTTTAAAGAAAACAATACTTTCTCTATACTACGTATATTGGAGAAAGTAAAAACTAATTCTGGGATATCTCTGATACCTATGAATTGGGCCGGGAGGGTCCATGGAGTTCCGGAGAGAACGTGAGCATACGTGAGAATAATAGGATTTCGAGTTTAACAATGTAATCGGTTGGCAAGGCAAATTCACGCTAAAAACGCTAAATTTTGTCGAAAAATATATTAAAACGTTAAATTCGAAAGATTATACTCGAAAGCGATAAAAGACGATAAGACATAAAACAGTCCAAGTCCGAAAATCGTAGGTCAAATATGTGAATTTTAATAAGCAAAATAAAATAAGGTTGCGGGTCGAAATATCGATTTTTCCATGTTATCTTAAGAGGAATGGAAATTGTTCTCGGGATTCGAACCCGGGAAATTTTTTTTCGTAAATGGCTTCTACTTTAAGAACATTCCTACCAAATGTCAATCTTCTTGCTACTCGGAAAGTTTGTTTAAAATAGCATTACAGAGTCTCCCACCGACGACGACGAAGTCAATTTTATATATTAGATACACTAGCGGAGGTTAAGGCCGGGAGGAGAGAAAGAGTTTAGGAGGTAGATATGTTCTCATTGGCGGAGTTGGGGGGCTAAATCGTTGTCGGAGAGGACGCTAATGGCCCTCACCATGAAACAAACGTTGAATTTAAGATTGTGATAATTCGCATGAACGATCACTGGTAGCGGTCGTTTAAGATTAACGATGTTGCGAAGGCCGTTCATGACAATGTTGAGGGGATTGCTAGTGAGGTCAACGTAAAAGGCGGGGCAATGGGTGCAGTTGAGAAGGTATATGATATTGCGGGTGGTGTAGTTGTTTGGGGAAGTTATGGGGTAAGTGATGGTAGTGGTGGGGCTTGAGAAGGAATTGAAGGGTGGGTTTATAGAGCATGTTAGGCATCGGGGTCTGCGGCAGGGGTGGAACCCTGCAGAGGAGTGAGTGATTCTCCACAAGATGTTGGCTAGATTGGGAGGTCTGCAGAAGGAGAGAATCGGGGTTGTGGGGAAAAAGAGTTGGTGAGGAGAGGATGTGAGGATTTGGTGGGATGCTTTTAAGATATTTTTTTAGGGTATCGTGGATATAGGGATAAGGGATGGTGATTACGGTGAGTTGGGGGGTTGAATCGGGGGTTGCGGGGCTGTTGGAGTTGGGGTTAGAGGCGCTGGGTGCGACTGCCCCTCGACTTTGTTCCCGGGTCAGGTCCGGCGGTTAACCGCGTTGGAGGAATGCGTATTCGAGTGTAGAACAATAATCGGAGAATGAGTCTCTGCCCGAGCAGAGCCTCCGCCCTCGGCGGGCTAGGGTGTATGGCAGGGGTAGGCAAACTTTTCTGCATGGTGAGCTGCATCGTTGTTTGCAAATTCTTCAGCGGGCAACATTGAAAGGTGCCAATGCTTAAGCGGGCAAGATTAGAGTTTAAATCGGAAATTACTTACAATTAGATTCTTGGGCATCATACATAAGTGATAAACAAGCACAAACAAGGATTTTAGGCTAAAGTTTTTATTATCGTAATTTTACCAAAAGTAATACAAAATTGTGTTAAATTTTGCGTATCCCTTTTTCATAAAAGCTTCGCGGACCGCATGAAATACTCTGGGAGGCCGCATACGGCCCGCGGAGACACTGAATGCGGTTGGAGGGTTTTAGGTGAACGCTCGTGTGGATTTTGTTTTCCCGGTTGGAGAGGTCGACATGCAGGAAGGTGACGCGAGAGGGGGAGGAGTGGTGGGTGAAGGAGAGCGTAGGGTGGGAAGAGAGGTGATGTAAAAAGTATTGGAGTGAGTCGGGTCCATGTGACCTTAGAAGAAAAATGTCGTCAATATACCTCAGCCACAGGAGTGGTCTGGGGCGTATGTCGTGGAAACGTTCCTCCCATTCACCCAGGAAGACGGCGTATGAGGGAGCCATGCGAGTGTCCATCTACCTTTTATTTATAGATAGTGGCGCCCTCCGAAGGAAAAGTTGTTTTTGTGGAGCAGCATTTCCGCCAGCTCCGAAAGGGAATGGGAAGAGAGTCTTGCGTCGGGCGGTCTCGAGTCAAGGGACCTAAAGGCGGAAAGGGGTTGTGGGAGTGCGTCGGAAGAAGGTGAGGTATCGGATTTGGGTGGGGCGACCTTGATGCGGATAAAGGTTTATATATATATATATATATACACACATACATACATACATACATACATATACATATGTGTGTGTGTATCAATTCGCTAATCGTTGTTTCGCTTAATCGTTATTACTACATTATAACTTTCCTCCGCGCACTCAGTGGCCGAGTCCAGAAAGTTTATAATTAATATTTTTATCATAAAATGTATTGCTTTCTAACATGTAAACTAGCAAACATCGAATCATACATGTACTTCCACATTTAAAAAAAATGCAATTAACAACATAATTTTTGCACGCAGTTCGGGTAATACGATATGTTTGTGCCGGCCCTCCCACACTTCATGCTAACCGGTTTCCACCCCAAAATAAATATACCATATATGCCATCCATGCACTGAAAGTGAGATGAATTGCTGTTTCTTCTTTAGCTTTCATCCATTCTAACCTTAACCATAGGGATAATCTTCATTTTAAATTATTATGTATAATTTTTAACTTGAAGGTAAATTTTATCGATGGGCACTGGGAGAATAAGCCAAGGAAGGAAAGAGCAGAATACAGCAGAGGGCGTGGGCTGGAAGTGACGACGTGAAAATAACATCGTCCCCGAAGATAGCGTAAGTATTTGCGGGCACCTTCCCGTCGGATTGAATTGCAAATATTTTCGTATACTTAAACTGACTCATTACTGCTGAGAATATATTATGTACTCGCATTAATATATAGGTAAATAAATAGAAAATTATTTGTTATTTTTTTCGTTTATACATGAAAAACATACAGAAAAACTTGAGCGTACCGATAGTCTCACTGGATGGTCAGTTTGCCCGACTCAGCTCTCTCAGCGGTAATTGTGCCTTGAGATGCTCCGGTGGTATTCACAAGGACCATCGGAGCTCTTATCCTTCAAGATCCGGGTACTCCTATACCTCGCGTCATATATGTGAAACAGCAGTGGGATTGGATGACCAATCTTCGCATCTATCCACGCGAATTAAAATTAATTATTAAAATTAATAATTATTTGTGGAAATTCATAGGAGGTTTTTAGCCAAAGATTGTTAAAAAATTGTATTAAGTAAAATTAGGATTTAGGATACATATTTGTCTTGACATCTAATCTATTAGTTGTTTACTCGATTCCCTAGGTACGAAGATTGAGAATAATCCTGACGAAAAATTAATGCACATTAAAAGAGTTAACAGGTTTGTTTTGATATAAATAGATAAAATATTCGTACATAGTTTCCTAATATCATGTTTAAATGTGTTCTAAATGAACGTAAATTTGAAGCAGTTGAAGTAATGTATTTTATAACGAATGTATGATCGCAGCAGAATTATGCAACATAAATTGTTCATTATTGTAGTGTGAGATTTGTAAAGGCACATGTGATTTATGAATGCCATTTCGTTTTAGTTTTTTTTTCTTAAGAGGTTTAATGTAATTTTATTAAAATCAATTTTGTATTTCCGTTTTCCCTAGAATTGTTAATGAATGTTTTTAGGTTTGTATAAACTAAACTCGTTTTATGAATGATATTGATGAATTCGTACCAGCTGGGAAAACGCATGTAGCACTACAATAAGGGATGTATTCTAGCAGAAGATAAAACGACAGCAAAAATACGACAAACATGCGTGCGAGACATAGGCTTTCTTTTCGAATTATGTAATCATGTCAAAAATATTTATTTGCGTATATAGCATTTTGGAAGTGGAAAGAAAATGGATTATTTTACGACGATGCGAAAAGGACTTAACGATTACAACTACATGCTAACTCAAAGTGCATTTTGTTTTTTTAAAATTTCGATCGTTTGATTAATTACAACCGATTAGACATTAAACCGATAAATCAAATATTAGATATTTCTCTACGACGAATAAATTAATTTAAATGTTTATTTCCCTTTCGTGCACACAAAACGTTTTATAAGGGAAAAGAAATAGATCATTTACGAAGAAGGGATGAACGTAAATGTAAATATTACACTACGGCTCCGTAACTCAGGTAAGATGTTTTTTAAGAATACCTTTCGAGTTTTTGATTGATTAGAATTGATTAGAAAATAAATCGACAAATCAAAGATTTAGAAATTTCTTGGCATCATTTCGTTTTGCCTTATTTCATCACTAGCGTAAGTGCCCGTAGAATTTCAAATCCTTAAGTAATTAAATTATTATTACTCAGTTGTGTTACCGATGCTCTTTATAATCATAATATTAACTTTGTTTGGAATTTCATAAAATAAATTCGAGACGATACAAAGAAAAAGTATGTCAGTATTGCAATATTATAGATGAGGCAATAACTATAATCGCCATTCAATTAAAACCTACGTTTTTTATCAGAGAGCTTACACTTTCTTGTCTCGACGTTGTTTTGTTGAACATGTAATGAGTTTTCCCTTTTATAGAAACGGGTAGTTTCCGACATCATCTCGTGCTATCTTTCAAATGCCGGCATTCAAATTACTCAAGGGACTTTTTAAAAATGACTGCTGGTCAATCTTATAAGCATTTTCTTCAATGAAATTAATTCATCTCAAATTCGCCTTTTATATTCTTGCATTATTGGATTGGCTAGTATTTTATGTCAGAATTTAAAATAATGTTTAAAGTTGTGTTCTTGGACAATTTAATGGAATGAATCTTTGAATTGAGAAAATCCGTTATCGAATTACATAGATCAAAGGAAACAATATAACTCTTCAGCCGGATTTAGATTCATTCTCTTACAGAAATATTTTTCGATTAAATATTCATTGAAAAAAACAAAAAGATTTCGTTTTTGTAAATTTTCATGGTCACTAATGATAAAAAATCATGCAAGTGAAACTATCATGATACCGCATCGGAGAAAATAGTAAATGAAGCATAATAACAGAAAATAGAAAAATAATATGACATTAAACTTCAGTCGAAACATGAATATAAAAAAATATTCTGCGGAAATTTTTAATAACGTAAAAAAATAATCCGGAATTAGAAGTCAATTTTTACAACAGGTAAATATATAGATTATCTATGTTCCAATTATTTCCTTCGTATTAAACCTGTCGTCCTTCTAGACTCGGAATAGTAGTGACAAAGAAGTTTTCTGTTGGAACACGAAAACAAGGAAAAACGCTAGCCTCTAAAAAAGCCGAACATCCTTCAGGAGGACCAATAACGCTGTCCAAAGGGGCCCATCCCACAACACGTTTGGAATGGCCTCGCCGAGCTGAGTGGGTTGCAGCATAAAAGGAGTATCTGAGTAGAATCTGGCATCAGTCGGTGGGCACCGAAGTTCAGAACAACACCAGCCGCAGCAAGAGATCGCACAGAGAGCCATGAGGAGTCTCTTGGTAAGGGAATGCATTTAAATTGCTTGAATTTGGAAACGGGAGTATCGTACATTTTACATTAAAATTAATTTAAAATTTCTAAAATAAAAATTCTTTATGCGCAGATCATTCTCTCCGTGGTGGGAGTCGCCATTGCGAGACCAGGATATCTTGGCTTGGGCCTTGGTGCCAGAAGCCTTCTCCACGCTCCTTTGGCATACTCCTCTGTCGCCGCTCCCTTAGCTTATTCTTCGGTCGCTGCTCCCGTGACATACACAGTCGCCGCACCCGCACCTGTGGCTCACGCCATCTCCAGCCAGTACCACGCTCAGGATGAACTCGGTCAGTACTCCTACGGATACTCCGGCGGTCCCTCCGCCAAGAGCGAAGTGAAGACATTCGACGGAATCACCCGCGGAGGATACTCTTACGTGGACGCCAATGGTAAGGTGCAGACCGTCAACTACGTCTCCGATCCCGTCAATGGCTTCCGCGTTGCCGCCACAAACCTGCCCGTGGCCCCCGAGGCTACTCCCGCCGAGCCTCTCGTGGCACCGACACCCGTCGAAGACACTCCTGAGGTAGCCTCCGCAAAGGTGGCTCACCGCGTCGCTTTCGACGAGGCCGCTGCCGCCGCCGAAGCCGCACCCGACGTGCCAGTCGCCGACGAACCTGAAGCGGTGGAAGTGGCTTCAGTGGCCGTCGCACCCGCTGATCTCCTCCCCGCCAGTGTCCTCTCCAGGAACGTTGAGGGCGTTCTTTCCCCCGCCTATGCCCCTGCCCACGCTTACGGCGCCATTTCCCCCTACTCCTACGGCGCCATTTCCCCCTACTCCTACGGCGCCATTTCCCCCTACTCCTACGGCGCCATTTCTCCCTACTCCTATTCGGCCATCGCTCCCGCCGTGGCACCCGCCCCCATTACTTACCACTCCGCCGTCGCTCCAGTATCTCGTTTCGCCTACTCCGCTGCCGCCCCCGCTGTTTCCTACGCCCACCACCCCATCTCCTACACCGCAGCCGTGACCCCAGCAGCATACTCCTACCATGCCGCTGCCCCTGCTATCGCTCCCGCCCACATCACCTACGCCGCTCCCCACTCCATAACCAGCCAGTACCACGCCCAAGATGAGCTCGGTCAATACTCTTATGGTTACTCCGGCGGTCCTTCCTCCAAGAGCGAAATCAAGACCTTTGATGGAGTGACGCGCGGAGGATACTCCTACGTCGACGCCGAGGGAAAAATTCAGACCGTCAACTACATTTCCGATCCCATCAACGGATTCCGCGTCGCGGCTACCAATCTTCCCGTTGCTCCCGCAGCTCCAGCTCTTGAAACCATCCACGACACCGCTGAGGTTGCAGCCCTCAAGGCTGAGCATCTCGTCGCCGTCGAGGAGGCTAAGACTCGTCTCCAGTCTGCATAAACTCCGCAATCCATTCTCATGCCTTCTTTGTCCCAAACGATAACAATGCAATAATACATTAAACGACTGCTGTATATCATCTCAATGTTCCGAAATACCATTTGTTAACATATTTACGCTCTTGGAAGACGACATGAACGATGTTCGATGCAATTAGCTTTTGTTAATCGATTTCATTGTCTTCGCCGTGTTTGTAATTTTATTAATTATATTCATTAAAGAGGTTTTACTCTTCATATTTCTCTTTTTGTTCTTTCCTTCCTTTACCTTATCTCTGCTTCCACATTTCATTCAACCTGATATCGTTTCCGATATATTTACATCCCAACCTGTATCGGAATGCAACAAATCTTGAGTTATTCGAATATTATACTTTTTAATCCAAAAATTACCTCTTCGGTTCCTTCAAATGATTTTTATTTAATAGATCTATATTTATGTGTTTGTTGCGTCTTGAGAAGTTTTAACCGAATCAGTTTAATATATAAAAACCTATTTCCAAAACATCATAGATAAGTATAAACATCGGCTTGATTTATATAAATCATTTTGGAACTTGTCAGATTTTTTCCTTTATTTTTTAATTCAGTTAGGACAATGAATAAGGCGATGCTCTCAATAAATATTGATTTTTGTCCAATAGAAGCACTGAAAGCGTAGTTTATACAACTTTACAGCCTTCGTTGATCTATGATCTTTATTACAAAGCCATTACATAGATCGTAATGTATAAAAAAATCAAAAAAGATTATGATAACATCTACTGGTCCTTTTATCGGACGCGAAAAAATCATATCGTCGGGAATTGTAAAACTACTTGTTCTTATCTCAAATAAATGAAGCGCAAATTAAAATTTGTCCACTATTCGTCCTCAAAAAGCGAGGCATTTATGTCTGGAGACAAATAGATGACTGATCTCTCTAATATCCATTAAAAGATTGCCATGGAAATTGGAGAGATATAATTTATCTATTTCGTTGTTCGTATGACAAAGATCCGAAACCTATAAGGAACAACTAAGAAGCAAAAAATAGAAAAAATTTCCTCTTGAGAATAAATCTTCTATTTGAAAGGAAAAGCATCATCCAATAAAAAATGACTGGAATATTCAATAACCTTTTTCCCCATATTATCTCTTATTGGAGTAACTTGAATAAAAAATTGTCACTCAGAGGCAAGGCCGGATTAAAGGAATTCGTGGACCCTGGCGTAAAATTTTTCTCAGACCATCCTCCTATGCACACACCCCTGTGAGTAATAGGGTCCGGGACCCTACTGGGCCCTCCTGGTTATAGGTGTAAAAGAGGGCTAACAAGCCTCAATCTCGCCCAAATAAAGGCATTTTCTTTCTGTAACGGATCCGTGGCGCAAATGTACCACCGCACTCCGGTTAATGTGGCATTGCCAAAGGAAAGAAACGCATTGAGCATCGTTAAAGGAATATGGTTACTTTAATTAAGAGGTTGTTAACCTGTGTCCGCAGACTTCCCATTAGACATCCGCAATCGATATTGACAAAAAACTAAGAGAGAGAGAGATGATTTTAAATATTAAAAATGTGATTTATGGTGGTGTTTACGTTTACCTCTTATTTAGTCGACGGTACACAAATAATGAAGTAATGAAAGAATACAAGTCACTCGAAATTCAAGGAAATTTATAATAGAAACTCGATTTTTGTCATTTAATTTCTTAATATATTATGCAATTCCGCATTCCGGCTCATATTCAACAGTTAATATAATTAAATTTACCTTCATTTTTCCTAAGAAGAGCAAGTATGTTGTGCAAATTTATAATTATGAATTTTATAGGGTGTTAAATTTAATTCAATGAAGATATCGATATATGGGAGAATTCCACACTTGGCGAATGGATGTAACCTGAAATAAAACACAAATTTCGGCCAGACAATTCGACACCTAATTATGACGATCATTCGCCGAGACCTGTCGTATGACTTAAATTTGAGGAAATTGTTCAAAGTTCGTAAAAGAAAAAGGCGTAAAATTTGTTTTATTTAATTTCCGTCTTTTGAAATGAAACGATTAAAAAAGTTAAGAATTCACAAATTAATATCTTCGGGAAAATATATTCGATGTGATAATGCGACAACTTCTAGCTAATGAATTGCGTAGATTTTGTTTTAAAATCCATAATTCTCTTAATTTAGCTTTGTAACTTAATATTTTTAATTGTTTCTCCTTGAAGGGTTTTTGGCGTGATTAAAGTTTATTCCTTTTTAAACACAGAACTCAATTTTTTCGTGCTGTTATTTCATTTTAAGTTTTAAGATCAAGTTACATTCCTAATGTTGATCGAAACTTCAAGGCACCTTCGTCACTAAAGCAAACGGCTGTTTGTTAGCGGTGTGACTTAATTTTGAATTTATGAGGTGGTGATGGCTGACGATGCCCATCACTGTCGTAACAGCCACCCACGGAATATAAACCTGAGTCCCAGCGAAATAAAGTAATAACCTCTATACTCAGGGACGGCTCAAATCTTTCGAGGAAGGTGAAGAATGTGCGCTTCAAGTACATCAACAACCTTAAAAGGGATGGCGCCCTTGGCGAACCTGCCTCGGCTCGACATTTCTGAAATATATTTATGCAATCCCCTCATTCCGCCATCATAAATATCCGATCACAAAAGGAACTGAAAAAACAAATTCCACTTGCTTGCTTAAAAAAATCAGACAATATCTGGTTCTGTGATTGGATATAAAAACTTTCGCAAAATATCACTCATGCGGAAGTTGCCCCTGTGCAGATGTTTCGTCAAATTCAGGATGGCGCAAATGTTAATTCTACGAAATAGTAGGTTATTTCCATAAGGATTGTTAGAAATTTCTATCTATCTAAGATACAATCGCATTTAATTAGTCCTTGCCATTAGTTAATGCAGAAATGCCCATAAAAACAAAGAATGCATTTCAATTATATTTTATATTGTACTAAATGTGTCTCTGCTTTAATAAAAACACGCTTTTCTTTAAGCCTTTCAGTCGCCTTAATTTTGCTTTATATCTCAATGTGCTCGGAAATTTTCTTCTTCGTCTCGTAAAAGGTCCGCATGAGTTTCGCTGTTTTTATGACGTTGCGCAGGTGTGGGGGCGAGGAATTATGTTTCATTTCCTTCGTGCAAAACTGAATTATTAATGAAGCAGTTTTGATATTAAGGGTGTTTTTATTTGGAGCTTTTTAGTGCATGTTTTTCGTATTTCGTCATAGACAAGGCACTAATTCCTTCTTCTGTACATCATTATTTATTCTCTGTATTTCCCCTCACAGAACTATTTCTTGAAATTTAATTCGGAGTATAAAAGTGAAGTGATAGAAAATTTTTTCGGGGCACAAAACGTTTTCGTTTTTGCCAATAAAATTTTGACCTCCTAACTTCAAAGTTAATTTTCGTTTACATGCATGATTTTGATCTTTAAATTCGAAGCATTAGCATTCAGATAGATTGGAGGTGGATATTTATGGCAGTATTTGTGTGGTGGAATAGTTGCATTGAACAAATGACGTTTCTAAAAATAAATGTTTTCCAAAATTTTTAAAGAGTACAAAAATATATTGAAGCATATCTCACAAAACCGGACACGATTATATCCACTGATTTTTATGGTTTATCGTTTGTTGCTTTTATATGACGATTTATAATATCGCCTTCGTTATACAACTCTGTCAACATAAGCATGTTATTTTAGAAAACATGCAAAACATTGAAAAATAAACATTAATGCCAATGGACCTCGTGATAAGTAATTCAACCAACTCAACTGAACCAAAACCATAACAAAATTTTCCATTTGATTAAAGCAAGTAAGGTTGCCGCTTGATCTGTATTCACACGAACAGCTTGGTTGTCAAAAATTCATATTGCGTTTGTCACCGATGTTGACCAGAACACAATATGTTCGGTAATTTTACTTTCATTTTGTGCTCGTATATTTCAAAGTAAATGCCTTTGCGTACTTTGAATACGACTAATTATATAATCTCATGTACTATACAGATGTGTTTAACTAAAAATTCGATGTAGCTCTATGCATTGTCCCATTTTAACCTCTTCCTCTCAATCGACATTCGCGTCTCACTTTTCTGCGAAACAACTTCCCGGTGTGCCAGAAATTTGTAGATCCGCTATTAGTCTGTCCTTTGCTATCCCCAAATCATTAACTCACGGCATCCTTGATGACTTTAAATATGGTCCTTAAAAATCGCTTCAGTTTAGCTTGCATGCCCGGTAATTGTTTCAGATAATGGTGCCCTAATAACAGACGGTAAAAAAAATCGAGCTAAACGTAATGTCTTTTTAAAAGCCCGAATCTCTTATATATAATAAATAAAAGCTAAATATATATGTAGTATATACAAAAATACTGTTTCTGCATATTTAATTGAATTTTAGAAAGGATAACGTTTTAAATTTTATTTATTATATCTCATAGGTTTGGACATATCATCATCATCATAGGTAGACTGTCCGTTGACAGGTCCGTGATTATTCATGGTTAAACTTGGTTCTCCATATACTCCTATTTTCCGCAGTTTTCTTCATGTCTTGATAGCTCTCTTTCCCTTTCTGCTGAAACCTACCAGCTGAAACCTTTTCCTACCTCTTTCACTTTTTCCATCCAGTTTTCCTTATAGCACTTCCTTAATCATGCACTCTCTCCTCAGGTAATGCCCAATCCAGTTCGCCTTCCTCTTTCTGATAGTCTATATAATCGTTCGCTTCTCTCCTATTCTTCGTAGTACTTCCTCATTTTTCACCCTATCTGTCCATTTTATCTTCAGCATTCTTCACCATGTCCACATTTCGAAGCATTCCAAGTATTTAATTGGACACACACACACGCACACACACACACATATATATATATATATATGAGTACTTGACTTTTTAACTAAATTAATCCGAAGTTTTATTGAGATGTAACACCATTAGCGTTATATAGATCCAGTTAAAATCACATTCGTAACCGTAGATGAGACGACGTCGAAGCTGTATTGTATGCATAAGTTCAAGGATAAACACTAACTGAGCAATTATGACTTACTTATGAGTAATTTTATCCACAAAAATCAAACTTAAATCATCCGAAAAATGTAAGAGTGAACCGATGTCAAATATAAATCTTTCCATAAAAAAAGTCACTAAAATTATAACAGCGCATCGCTGGAATTCATAACAATCAATAATAACCCTCTCTTCCTATAGAGACCATTTATCCACATCTCGATGGCCATGCGTCATTTCGACCTGAAGTGATGACGTTTGATCAAAGGCAACGGAGAAATATTCGCCAGACGGAAACTCGGACGTTCTGTAGACAATGGCGATGGTGAGACCCGGAGGGATGGAAGGGATGCGCGACAAGGTCGCCGCCGGAAGGATGAAGAGAAAGGGAAGTAGGGCTTGGATCAAAAGCGCTGCTCGAGGACGATAATTCGATATAATCGGCACAAATACCTCTGCGGTAAAGTGCGTCCCGAGATCGCTTTTCCTTCTCATATCTTCCTGATTCCAACTATGACCTATATTTAAGTTTCCATTGGAGGATAATGGGCAGTCCTTAGATTCATTCTATAAAAAATGATCGAGCTCGCCTTATGGCTAAAATCACGTTGAAAGAATACCTGTGTCTCTCCGACAGCAATGAGAAGTCTGGAAAAACCAGGTGCGCGTTTCGGCTACTACCGGCGAATCACCACTGATGAAGGCTGCTTTGTAATTTGGCTAACATTTTTGAGACGATCGGAGAGACTTACTGGGACAAGTTAGTAAGATTCATTATTAGGCAGTAAAACGAATTTATTCCGAATAAAATGTTACTGAGCAAACACAATGAGGTAAGCGGCTATTTCATCGGAAATTTTTTTTGAACTCTCAATAGAAAGTATACGTGAAGTTATGAATGCATATCTAAATGTAGTAAATTAATGTTTCCAAAAATTTAGAATGCGAGTTTCAAATACTAATATAGCCTTTCGCCATTTTAGAATATATTTCACCTTAATTATATTACATATGATTGAAAAAATATTTCAGGAAATCTCTCATTCAAAAAGTTGTGAAATCAGACGAAAGTAAAATCCATGTACCTGCCTTCGTGAGATTTTGTCAGAAATGAGGAAATTATCTAATTTTGAGCTTAAAACGAATAAAAACAACAGTCCAGAATGAAATACGAAAAACAAGGTGATCGGTTTCTTGCTGCTGTTGATCGCAAGGACATATTACAAATTCCAAAGGGAATAATTACGTATTTAATGAAGAACTCAAAAAAACTCGAACCTTCCTATAAATAACGTACGTCCGTACAGCAAGAGCGAAATTAATTCTAAAAATGAATTATCGATATGGCTTGTATCCAACAGAACTCTACTTTCCGTTGCGAATGCCAATAGTCTCATGTGGTGATTCGACAACAGATGTTATTGATTAGTTATAGTTTTTGAGATAATTTCGAGTTAATAATTTTTCTTCTTGCTGCATGCTCCCTACAATAAACAATATGGGAGCTAATGTTATGCATATTTGGTATTTTTTCAGTATAATTGAGGTAAAAAAAGTGAAAAATATTTCATTATTTCCTATTATTGGCTAACAAACAAATGTAAGGCATAGGTATTTCCAGTTACTGAGAAATGGTTGAAGAAAGCAAAAACACATATTACACTGAGTGTACTTACTTCTTCACTGTAATGCACACCTGATTTGCTCGACCGTTTTACAGCTACTAATGTCACCTACGCGATAGATTAATAAAAGATTAATAATGATAATCAAAGTGTTGTAATTTCAGAGAATAAAATTTTCTGAAAGTGGATAAAATACTTTGTTCTCTATGAATAAATAATGTATTGTTATTAAAATAAGGACCTTGAGAACCGCATAAATGGTTCTCTACTTTCATCGTAATTATAGGAAAAATACAATAAAAGTTGTCCGCCTCTTCATACGAATCCAAAATGTAAACGTCCATTTTCGTGAATATAAGTAGAAAATGTATCTTAAAGATCGGAGAAATTAATTTCTTTAAAATGTTTATATCTGAATGTGGATTAAAGTTAACGTTAAAAATACTTTCAATCGGCTATTACACGAACCTCCTTACATTATGATTCCAAATGAGTAGCAAATTAAAAATATTTCGTACACTTGTTGAACATAGCAACTAAATAGCAACGCAACAAATTAACTCTTGAAGACTATTATTATTTTTTAACAAACTCTAGCGTCTTATCCATTATAAATTAAGCAATGATCGTAATGTCTAAATTTGTAGTTGCGATCACTCAAAAATTATCTTTACACTTCTTCAAATATTTTAAAGTCAATGATATAGGTATTAAGAGTAAAGCTTCAACGTCTGTTTTATTTACTAAACACCTATGATATTCTACCAATGAATTTTACGAATAAAGTTGGAGAAATACGTAAACATATGCTGAAATACGATTTTCCCCAAAAAAAACTTTAAGAACTTCACGTAAAAGGACAAAACTACACTTGCAAAAAAAATATATCTCGACTTCGAATAATTAGATAAGTTACACGAATAGCGTATTTTACAGCAATAAATTCGAAAATCAATACAATGCTTTATGAGCCAGGTAAGATTTTTTGTGACAGGAAACATATCGAGCAAAAGGAAAGACAGTCGCAAAGGATTTTTTGTAATTCATATGTAAAAGAGAAAATGAAATGAATAAATATGCTAATCCCATTTACTAATGAGTAGAATAATTCTGAATGCCACGAATTCCATATAAAGGAACAAAGCGAAAAACAAAACGAGACTCAAAAAATAACTGCATCAGGAATCACCTCCCCAATTCCGTTTTCACCATTGATACAAGTCGTCCTTCTATCTCCAAAAAAAATACGGAGGAACGCTTTGCTAGCGACATGCCAGGATGGTAAACGACTAAACTGTGGAAACCGGGCCTTCCTTCGCATGGGCCAATACTAACTCCGCGGAAACTCATCCCCTAACAAGTTTCGAGTGGCCTCGGCGTTGGGTCGGACCACTACCGGCTGCGGGATAAAAGGGGACTCGGATCGGTGGAGAGCATCAGTCAGTGGGTGAAGAGGAGCATAAGCACATCAACCACAGAAGAACATCACACACAGAGAGCCATGAGGAGTCTCTTGGTGAGTGCCGTGTGCAGATTCCTCGGATATCGAAACTTCTCCAAAGATAAATGCCAACCAAAATACTTTTCTCATTCGAATTTTACCTAACCGTTATCCGCTCTCTTGCAGATCGTTCTTGCCGTGGTGGGAGTCGCCGTAGCAAGGCCTGGATTTCTCGGCTTGGGCCTTGGTGCTGCGAACCTTCTTCACTCTCCATTGGCTTACTCCTCGGTCGCCGCTCCCGTGACATACACCGTCGCCGCACCCGCACCTGTGGCGCACACCATCTCCAGCCAGTACCACGCTCAGGATGAACTCGGCCAGTACTCCTACGGATACTCCGGCGGTCCTTCCGCCAAGAGCGAAGTGAAGACATTCGACGGAGTCACCCGCGGAGGATACTCCTACGTGGACGCCGAAGGTAAGGTGCAGAGCGTCAACTACGTCTCCGATCCCGTCCATGGCTTCCGCGTTGCCGCCACCAACCTGCCCGTGGCTCCCGAGGCTATTCCCGCCGAGCCCCTCGTGGCACCGACACCCGTCGAAGACACTCCTGAGGTAGCCTCCGCAAAGGAGGCTCACCGCGTCGCTTTTGACGAGGCCGCTGCCGCCGCCGAAGCCGCACCCGACGTACCAGTCGCCGACGAACCTGAATCAGTGGAACCAGCAGCAGTGGCCATCGCCCCCGCTGACCTCCTTCCCGCCAGCGTCCTCTCAAGGAATGTCGAGGGCGTTCTTTCCCCCGCCTATGCCCCTGCCCTCGCTTACGGCGGCATTTCTCCCTACTCCTACTCCTACTCGGCCATCGCTCCCTCCGTGGCACCAGCCCCCATCACCTACCATTCCTCCGTGGCTCCTGTTTCACGTTTCGCCTACTCCGCTGTCTCACCCGCCGTGACTCCCATCACCTACTCCGCCGTCGCACCTTCCCTCGCTCACTCCCACCTCGCCTACGGCGCTCATTACGCCACTCCCTACGCCACTCCCTACTCCACTCCCTACGGCGCTCATTACGGCACATCCAGCCAGTACCACGCTCAGGATGAACTCGGCCAGTACTCTTATGGATACTCCGGCGGTCCCTCCGCCAAGAGCGAGGTGAAGACCTTCGACGGAGTGACCCGCGGAGGATATTCCTATGTAGATGCTGAGGGAAAGATTCAGAGCGTCAACTATGTCGCCGATCCTATCAACGGATTCCGCGTCGCCGCCACCAACCTTCCTGTTGCCCCTGTAGCTCCTGAGGCCTCCGACCTCGAGGCTATCCCAGACAGCCCTGATGTTGCTGCCGCCAAGGCTCAGCACTTTGCTGCCCACGCAGAAGCAAAGTCTCGTCTTGTTGCATGAACTCCACAGCATTAGTTTTCCCTCTAGTCCATCTTTCCAACTTCCTATAAATCTTGTAATACATCGCTTATCTATTTGCGATACCCTAGCTTATCCATCGACTTTATGGTTTTGTATAAAATATTAAATATGGCAATAAAAAATTATAATTTAAACATTTTCAAATAATTATTTCATCGTATCTTGTACCTTTATGCCTTATTTCTCATGCCTTCTCCAAAATCCTAGTACTTAAGCGTAACAATCTCAATTTAAATTGGTGATAGAAGTACTTTTCTGCATTATCATTCATATAAAACATAATGGGTTATATCTATATCTACAGTTCACCCTGCAAGCCACTGCAATCTGCTAAAAGGAAAATTGAGGATCACTTCTGAAAATAAATCTAATGACTAAAAGTCCATGCTTTGAAAATGAATAATATTAAATATCAATGAGAAATAAAATGGATTAAATTTATTGTTCACTGTAATTTTTAAACAATAACCCTCTTTTTGAAATTGGCAAATGTTTGGCAAAAGGTTACTGTAATTATACATTACCAGAAATGAGGGTGAGTTGAGGTTGGTTTTGTGTAATGATGGAGATATAAGGCAGATGCTTTTTTTACATTAGAAGGTGGCTACAAACATAATCTGTGGTTTTGGGCAACGATTTTAGAGTAAACGTTTTTGAGAGAGTATGACTTTAGAGTTTATGGTTGGAATGGTTACGTTACACCTCTTTAAAATAAAATAAGTAGTGTTAGATAAAACTGTGATATAAGGCAGGGGTCTCCAAACCTTTTTATAGGTGGTCCACTTGGTCAGTAAATTTTATGCTCGTGGGCCAGAGTAACAACATGAAAAGCTTTTTGAAAATATAGGCACACAATATACAAATGTATGCTATTTTAATATTAAAAGGAGGTTTAGTTAATTGGGTAAATTAAGATTTTTCCAGGAAAATTCTCAACATGTCCAATCCAACTTTTATTTTTTCTTCACCGAATATGAATCAAAATCAGACATAAATGGAGCAAAACTATTTTATAAAGTAAAAAATATTGTCTTATTTCGGGAATAAAAATTACTAAGAAGTAAAAACAAATATAAATTGAGATAATATGAAATACATAACGAAATAATGCTTTTTTCGTTTTCGTTACGTTTTTAATTGTAGTTATTTTGAAAATTTCGTTAACGTTTTTCGTTACATTATTCAAAAATTATTTCATCACATTATGATAACATTTTCTGTCACTGCTTGATTGTTATATCTAGTAAAAAAAATGGTAAATACTTATTACAGGCTCGAGGGCCACATTTAATTGGGTCGCTGGTCACATATGACCTGCGAGCCATAGTTTGGAGAGCCCTGATATAAGGAATCTGCAAATCAAAATGAATTTTCTTTTTAAACTGTAATATTATTCCACAGTGGAGTTATTTTCTGAAGTAACTTCAACAAATATTAATACGGCAGAATAAAAATTAAATAAAATTTTAAAAATTTATGTGCCATTCATTGCTTAAACTTTCTCATACAGCTACACTTCTCTTTCATGCAAAGATATCATCTGTTACATTAAGAAGCATTTATACTAAAAATGCATTTCCTTGCAGTTGGTTTCATAACAGCAATGCTGCTTCAAACAGTGCCACAACTAGGATATGGCGAAGGTGGCATTTGCCATAGGCAGCGCTTGCAAAAAGTGGCAAACGTTCCCGAAAAAGTGCCAAAAGTTCATTTTCCAATAAATAACTATTAGTTTAATACTCAAACATTAATTTATATTTAATAAAAATTCTATTATTTCATCATTGAGTTTATCTCAGCCTCCTGGGAACTCCTTACACCAGAAACAGATATGCTTCTTGGACATGATGTTTGGACCATAAACCTCTTGCAGGTGACAATGATTTTCAACTGGTTGAATTATTTTAGCATTGAGAAATCCTATAACAGCACATATCTTGATGTTTGACCATATCTCCAAGTGCTTCTCCATGTTTGATTGCTCCACGAAAGTAGTGATTCCCAACCGGTGCCTGAGACACCCAAGGGTGACCAACGTCACTCATTAGGATGACCAGAAAGCATGGTGTGACCAGAAAAGGTGACCAAAAATGTGGTGTGACCAATATCAATTGGGTGCCAGTATATAGGTATGTATAGATAGACATATTCAGCTAAGAACATGATCAAAACCTGCGTTTTAACATGATTGCACTCTGTATAAACATTAAAGCATATGTGTCTCCAGCATAGTGATATAAAAATAAAATTGTGTGTAAAATGAGTCACATGCTCTTCCAACAAAGACATGGACCCACCCCGCTTACTGGCCAATGACATTGCTCTTTCTTATCACAATAATGGTTACCACTGCCCAGTCTAGCATTTGCTGCGTTTGACCTTCAGTTCTGTTCAGTTCGCTATTGTAGCTCGTTGGGGTTAGATATTTGCAGGAAGTTTTTCCCAAAATTTATGTAGTTCAATCACTTGAAGACAATGTTTACATTTTAGAATTATTTTTTCTGTTGCAAATGTTCAATGTTTTGGAAGTAAAAAAAATGTTTATGGTTAGTTGAAAATAAATACGTTTATTAATTCACTAGCTCTCCTCATTTTTAAACCAAATGTGAAGTAAAAAAAATATCGGGTTCACAATGTTTCCAGGAGAAGGGTAACCAGCCTTTTTCATGTTTTTATCAGAAATAGAATGCATGATTCCCTTCATTCCTACACATTTTCAAGTCCATGCTCAACAATGCTTTTCACAGGATCATCTGTTACCACTGAACTATAGCAGCAAACTGATTCTCCTGTTTCAGAATAGTTTCTAGGTTGGGAATGGGCTAGCCACATTAATATCAATCTTTTTACCTGAGAGAGGCAATTGGGGTTTTCTTTGGTATACGTCATAGGAGAATCTCTGTTGTGGAAATTAGTAGTCGTTCCTGTCCCCCACCAAGAAATCACTGTATTCTGAAGCAGGAGTATCAGTCTACTATTGATATTAATATATGTTAAATTTTCTCAATGTTTGGCTAATTCGTAAAGCAGGGAAAAAAGGACAAATTGGAAATTAAGGTGCCATGAGTTTAGGCCCTGTGTGTATCAAGGACGGATCCAGGAATTTTCCAAGGGGGTAATTTTCCTACATTTTACTCTTAAACATTATTTTTGCTTGCACCTTTGACACAAACCATTTAAAGTGTAGTCCTTAAATGCACTAACACTTCTCCTATATCGTTTGGGACATTTTCAGAAATCAAAAATGAAAACATATTCTAGAAAAAAATATCCCAGTACTTAACGTAAAACAAAAAAACATTAAAAAGTAACACCAATCTTTTAAAGATAAACAGAAGTGAACTACATTCGTAAATATGCACAGAATTTTTTAATAAATATATTAATATAAATTAAAGAACCTCTGTACAAGAATATTTTATTTTCCATATTATCTTTACTGCTTTCTGATGATGACATGCCAATAGTACAAAATCAAATTATTACCTTTTACAGCACATTAAAAAATATTTACATTTAACAAACGGTTAACTGTCACCTTTCACAAACACAAAACAAACAAATAGGAAAAAATAATGCATATCTGAATAAATATATAGGAATGTATAAGGAAAATTTTCAAAATTCACAACACAAAATCCAACTTATGGCTGCGACACCCTAACCTATCGATAACCTTTTCCTGGTCAATCTCTATGTCCTGGTGGATACGGAACAACGCTAATCCAACTAGTCTTTCTTCGGTCAGGCAGCTTCTTAACCAACTTTTCATTAGATGAAGGGCCAAAAAGCTTCTTTCTGCAGTGACAACACCTTTGGGTAGGGTTAGTAGAATTTGTAGTAATGCATGGCAATTGGGATACAAATCCTCATCACAAACGTTGTGAGCTTCTACTGCTTTTCGAACCATTTTGACATCATCTCGTTTCCATTTTGCCCTCCATATGATAACTTCAGTTTTGAATACTGTTATTGAGTTCATTGGGTATCCTTTATTTAATAAATCTGAATATATCGACCATAATTCCGCTATTGTGCTTTCCAAATCTTCTTCACTAATTTGCACTATGACTCCCGGTAAAAGAATGCTTAATTTGAAATCATTCAAACTGTCCTTACTGAAATGAGTCAATCATCGTAATAAATGCACTTCTTCGATAATATTCCTCTGGTGCTTTAGTTTGTTTTATTGCTAGCCAAGGGGTTTCGATATTCACATCAACTTCTTCAGCTGTTTCGGAAACATCTTTCCAAATTTTTTCAAATTCTTGGTCAGCACCTTCCCTGAGTGCGTTGATTACATAGATCAGCTCTTTGATGAAGTGCCGCGCTGACCAAAGGTCAAGGTTGCTCTTCGTAAAACTTTGCTTAGAGCAGTGGTTTCCAAACTGTGGGGTGCACCCTAGGGTGGTCCTCAAAAGACAGAAGTTCAAAATGTTGGGGTGCTGAATGCTAATTTTGTTCTTTGTGTGGAGCATGTAACGTGTGCCAAAGAGGGGCTCAATACCTCAATATTTGATAGGCATGAAACTCGATCAAAAATGGCAAAATTCAGAGAAAACCCCCAAGAACTGATTTTGCCTCTCTAAATCGGCCGATATTCTTAAATTCTTTGATAACTTGGTAGGTTTTTTTCCCTGCGAGGGGAATATAAATGAAAAAGTAATAGATTACACATACTGTAGCTTCCTTTATTGTCATAATTTTTCAAGTGTAACATAAGATATTCTGCACTGTGGAGTAGAGACGAGTTGATTGTTGAACGACATCAATTTAAGGTGTGCACAGTGTTGCCTTCTTACAGTCAGGGTACTTTTTTCTGTACTCTTGGACAGCTTGAAGGATGTATTGCAGCTGGCCTTCATTTTTGGTCAAGTTTCCAATGTGTTCCTCTATGAAGGCCACTCCCCTATGGCGAAATCATTTACTACGCCACGCCGAGGTGCCTTACTGCAGTGAGAGCAGAAGCATAATCACTTCTCGCTTTCCAAGTACGGGGGTTCGTAGCGAGAAAGCCCTGTTGGAGACCGAGACATTCGAAAAACCTCTTTGTACTCGATGTGACAAAGTCATCGAGGTTCTTCTTCTCAAGTCCCGTGCACAGATGGGCAGGATACCGATTCAGAGGGTCCTCAGGAGTGTCCCGGTCTAAGGCAGACACCATTGCTTCTTTTGTCTCCACAGTCACATCTTTTTCAAAAAAAAGCTAGTGCGACCAGCTCTTCGCTCAGGTACCGCATTTGCCCATACATTTTATTTAAGGCAGCAGTGGAAAGCTGATGATCATGCTTTGTGAAAGAGATGAGTTCCTTAATGAGCTGTAGGTCATTGCGCAGTGCCAATGGTGCAGCTGAGGCCAGAAACCACGCTTTCAAGTAAATATTCACTATGAACACACACATTCTTCTAATATTGCGGTTTTCTGAACTAGAGAGCTTAAACTGCTGGTGAAAAAGGAACATTTTGAAAGAATAAAGTGCCTTTGACATCCACCTGGCATGATGGAGAGCACCAGGATACCTGAAGTGGAAACCATGAGATAGAGTACCGTCGAGAAAAATGATCGACAGCTCCAAGAACTCTTTATAGTCGTCCCGTGGTTGAATGTGCTCAAACTGTTCCTTTGCAAATGCTATGATGCTCTCTTCCTTGCCTTCTAGTGTGGATTTTACCTACACATAAATATAAGTGCGATTGTTAAAAGAAGAGTGAGATACTACATGATTACAGAAAATAGAACAGGATGACTTGATGACAGTGAAATTAAACATGCATGAATGGTATCAGTCGCCAGCAGGAGGCGGCTTAGAAACAACAGCCCTTCAGCGCTGCCGTTTAGGCTGGGTGGCTGGCGCAGCGGCACGGGCGGATGCTGCTCTGTCAAAACAATGCTGTTGTCACTAGTATCGATAACATAACGAACTTTCGGTGCATTTTCGGCTTCATTTATCATTCCTCATGACAGGAAGAAATAAATGCGAAGCAATCGCCGCACAACTGACCAGTCAGTGCAGCGCTTGTGATTTTTCACCGAATTTTGCCATTTTTGATCGAGATTCGCGCCTATCAAATATTGAGGTATCGAGCTCCTCTTTCACACACGTTACATGCTCCACACAAAGAACAAAATTAGCGTTCAGCACCCCAACATTTCGAACTTTCGTCTTTTGAGGACCACCCTAGTGCACCCCCCTGGAAGGGTGCGGTGGGCAGGTCAGAGGGGTGCAAAAAGAATTCACATTGTATTTCCTGTCAGTTTAACTGTCACATCCATGAGGCCTACAATATGCAGTCACCAAATTCTAGCTATCAAGTGGCTAGGGCGTACCATTTGCCATATACTTGGTCTGACAATTACGTTCGCGAACTCCATCTATATCTACCCGTACTTACATTATTGGTGATCAACTACGGTCTCCTTCAAAGTAGTCCCCTCACAATGCAATGCATGCCTGCCACCGTTTCTTCCATCCTTTGTAGCATTACTGGAACTCATCTTCTGTAATTGCATTTATTAACACCGTCGTATTGTACTTGAAGTCTTCGAGGGAATAAGAAGAAGTCGCAAGGGGACAAATCAGACAAATAGGGTGGATGTTCCAGTACAGCAATTTGTTTCTCAGGTACAAACGTCCTCACACTCAATGTGGTGTGGGCAGGTGCATTGTCATGCTGCAGGATCCATTTTTTTCCCCTGAAGAGTTCAGGTCTTTTTCGCCTAACCTTTTCTCTGAGGTGCTTGAGCACTTCCAAATAGTAGTATTGATTAACTGTTTGTCCTTGAGGCACAAATTCCTGGTGTTTATGTCTGTTCTACTGGTGGTAGGCCACCCTGATAGCTTGTCATCATCAATTTCCTCTTTCCCCTCAGAAAATCTCTTAACCCATTTGTAGACTGCTGTTTTTCCCATCACATGTTCTCCATAAACTTTCACAGATTTCGGAACCAGTTTTCCTGAGTTTCACCAGAAATTTGATGTTCATTTGTTGTTCTAATAATGTGTCTGCCATGGTTCTGCCAAGGTACACAAACACGCTACTATAGTAACTGCTAGTGCACACAAGCGACTTGCCCAAGGTTAGCCACTCTACAGCTGTTTACTCACATATGTTCATTTCATATTACACCGCACTCCTTTGTTACACAATGTAGCCAGTCACCGAGAAAAAAATCAGTTCGCGAACTTAATTGTCAGACCTCATATATGACATATAAAGGGACAAGGATATTTTTCTTATTGTTAGTTGAAGGGGGTGCAGGTTTGTAAAGTTTGGAAACCTCTGACTTAGGGAAGAATCAGTAAAAAAATATTGGTTATGCATTTCATCAATAGTTTTCAGGATTTCAATTATGAAAACAAAGTTATTTTCAAAAAGTAAGAATGTATCATGCCTTTCCACCAAGCGAATATCACGTTTGATTCCATCTTATTTTTCAAAACAAAATTTATTTTTGCTGATGCATGAAAAAAGGCAACAACATCCCTCATTACCTCAAAACAGTTTCGAATGCCCTGAACATCTGAGCATTTGGACAAAGTTAGATTTAAGAGTGGTTCTAGCATGGAATTCTTACTACTTGTGGAGCAACTTGAAGGATTTCAGTAACAGCACCATGCTGCTCAGAAGACATCATACTGCAGGTGTCGGTGCAAATACCAATGCATGCATTCAAATCAAAATTATTTTCTCTCAAAAGTTGAATCACAGTTTTACCTGTGATCCAGTTATTTGTGGTTCAGTTTCAGCTGAAAATTCTTACCCAAAAGTTTCTTCGTGCAAATCAAAAAATCCAAAGAAATCTTCTCGGATTTCAGAATCAGATTGATGAATATATCTGACTACAATGCACATTTGAGAAATTAGCAATAAATCCATTGTTTCATCAAAGAGTATGGAATAATATTTTGCTCATACAACAAGCTCCTTAATTTTTTCTATAATTTCTTCACCACAACAACATATGATAATGTTTTGGGTGGTTTTGGATACGTAAGTAGTGTTTGCACCTGCAGTTTTAAGGTTATTCTCAAGAATCTTGTCCCCCTGCACGAATTAATTAAAATGTGTATACTGTATACAATGTAATATTGCACTCTACATGAGGTAACGCAGCATAGTCGGCTACCTTGTATTAAACACACTGAAAATTATGGTTATACTACCCATGATGCAAACATTGACTTCGTAATATATATTAACTATATTTCGTATTAAATGAATTTTTTACAATGGAATGCCTACCCTTTTTGAACCCCCCCCCCCCCCCCTCTCCCTCCATGGATCTGCCCTTTGTATGTATATTTTTTCTGGAACTAGTGAAGCACCATATTGACAGCACTGCCGAATTCTAGTGTTGTACCAAATGCATCTGCATGGGATGTCATATTATTGGTTTCATTTCACTGAATAAGCAGATTTGGGGATGTCCTGCACTTTATTTAATAACATAGTTGGACTTGACTCTATCACATTAATCTGGGCTTCTCTCATTAACCCTGGAGGCATAAGAAGCCTTGTTTGCAAAAATTTCATAGTACAGGCGACTCCCAAGATTCGACAAATTCAAGATTTCGTCACAGCCGATCAAATTGGGAACTACTTTACACGAAGTAATTTTTGGCCCAATCAACCACGCGAGGTTTAGTTTCAGTGTAGACATAGTTATATCAGCTCTAATTGTTTGAACTTGTGCTGATTTCACTCTTTTTTCTGTTAATCATTTATTTAAATTTATTTATTTTATTGATTTATTTATAAATTTTCACTTGACATGATATCTAAAAGGAAATGTAATAGTGATAATGCAAGTCAATTAAATAAAAGAGTGCATAAGACTCATAGTTATGAATTGAAATTAGAAATTTTAAAGCGTGTTGAGAAAGGTGAAAGCCATACTGAAATCGCACGATTGTTGGGAATGTGTCATTCAACAGTCCTAGGCACGGTGTTGTGATTCCTAAAATGGAAAAACTTTTAAAACTTTCGGTAGAAGATCAGTGTCAGAAACACATTCCTATTAGTGAGACCGTGATTAGAGCAAAGGCCCTGACCGGGCTGTCTGGAGCACACCCCCACATACATCTATTTATACATACAACCATATATCGCATCGAAATACATATAAAAGTTATTAAAAAGCACAAAATAACTTTCAGCCTCATCAGTTAATTTAAGATTATGCAAACCTGCCCTTCTCTTAAATCTGTCAAACCAGCCATGACTTGCACTAAATGGAGGCTCATCAACAGAAATTTCATCCATCCTTTCCTTCAAATCATCATAGAGATCCTTAGCCTTTGCTCTAATCATGGTCTCACTAATAGGAACGTGTTTCTGACACTGATAATCTACCCAAAGTTTTAAAAGTTTTTCCATTTTAGGAATCACAACACCATGCCTAGGACTGTTGAATGGCACATTCCCAATGATCGTGCGATTTCAGTATGGCTTTCACCTTTCTCATCACGCTTTAAAATTTCTAATACTACTCATCCCTCCATTTGCATTACATGGGAATGGATGAGGCAGATTTGATTTAATTTAGATTTTTAAATTATGTACAATAATAATACACTCAAAAATTTATTTTTTCCTTTTTAGTGCAAAAAATAAGTTATACATTTAAAATATTTATCATTTAATTTATTCATAATTTAATATTGTTGTATTAACATATTAGTAATGTTATTTTATCTTTATTTAACGTGAGGAGAGACTTAATAATTTTTTCCCAAGATACAGGAACGTATCCCCTGATTGTAACATGCAAGTCTATGGAAAAATGGTGTTTGACATTCGACAATTCGAGATTCGACCACGTTTTCAGGAATGCAACCCTGTCGAATCTTGGAAGTCGCTTGTATTTAACATATTACTTCAATACAAAAAATTTTTACTGGGAAATTTATATTATGAAAATCCTTAATTTGTTTTCATTCTTACAAGGCTTTTATTTCAATTTTTTATCACTGATTTTGTGAAAGAAAATTATGTAAATCCAAAAGCCTGAGAGTTTTACTTAAAAAACCTCATCCGGCCTCATAGGTAGAATTTAATAAATCTCTTCCAGGCTTGAGGGGTTAAATGACCTGAATTAAACCTGTCTGTTAGCTCCTACAGATTGAATTTAAATAACATACACAAGGCTAGATTAAATGTAGTGCAAATGGAGCAGTTTCTCCAGGGCCCCTGGCCATCGATGTTTCCCATAACACAGTGAAATAATAATTAACATCTTAATTTGATGTTTAAATTGCTCCAGAGCCTTCTATCACCTTAATTCAGTCCTGGCCATATAATAATGATTTACTATCATGAGGATTAGCTCAAAAAATAGGCTTGTTTACAGTCATAAAATGAGCTTAATTCTAGTAAGGATAAAACCAGACATACACACATACACATAAGAAAAATTACATATTGTTATTAAGAAATTCACTTATGCTACAGTAGCATTTATTTAACAAAATATTTTTAACTTTGTTTTTGAATACTTTAGGGAAACAGATGAATTTAATATCCTTTGGCAATTTATTAAGGATACATGCAGCAGAATAATGTGGACCAGAGTCGGCAAGGAAAATCACAGGGCCTGCATAAAAAATTTTTAATAGCAAATTCAAATAAATAAAGTGACCTCTCACTATGGCAGAGTTTGATATTTTTTCTGAGTTTTAAAATCCATGTGCTTTAAATCACAGCAAATGTTTTAGGAGAGTGCTGTTGCAATTGCACAGTTGTCACCTCCATTAAGCTGCTCCTGATGGTGACATCTTTGACAAAGCAAGTAGAAGTAGTCACTGAAATGAATATAAAGTCTGGAATGACTATGGTAACAATGGCATTCTGCATGGTTTCCTCTAAGCTGTGTGACTGTGCGACTACGCAGCAGTTTTTAAAGTGCCACGCATTAAATTTTTTAAGTGCGCACTATTTTGTGGATCTTAGAATACAGGCGACTACCGAGATTCGACCATTCGAGATTCAACAAACTCGAGAATTCAACTGGTCGAATCGACCCAACTGATCGATCGGTCGAATTAGAAACTAGTTTACGCGAAGTAATTTTCGGCCCGCCCGACCATGAGACGTTTAATTTCAGTCTAGACATCATTATTTCTGCTCTAATTGTTTGAATTTGTGCTGATTCAAAATTCAACGGTTCGAGATTCGACCACATTTTCAGGAACGCACCCCTGTCGAATCTCGAGAGTCGCTTGTATATTGGAACAGGGCCGCATCAAACCCAGTGCACGTCCGCATGCTATCGTCATGCAGGTGTGCATAGCAATATTCATTCCGTCCATGGATGAAAAAAGTTAGAGGGAACTATGCTTCTCTCCCGGGTTAAAGGAGCATCAGCAGCTCACAATGAATTTGGCGAATACAGATACCAACTTATTCCAGCAAAAGTGTAGGTAGAAACTGACGGTAAATTTTTAATGACAACTGCTTTTCTGAGTAACAATAATAAACTTAAAACTCAATTAAAAGGTACAGCTTTAATATTATAAAAATATTATGTCATCTCAATGTTGAAGATGCACCAATGGCAGTATAAACCACACATTTAAATCCTAAACGTTTCTTGGTTGTGTAGATACGCATAAACTTCATAGAATTTTTCGTCTTTTGCAAGTATAAACATAGACACAAGCATGTTGCAGTAAATTTACTATCAAAACTCGCAATTATTAAAACTTGGTCAGAAATCTTTATGTATGATGCGCTCTCTTTTTTTACCGACATTTTGGGAAAAAAGGTGCACATACGTCATATTTTATTTAATTTCACCACCGTAGAGACTGATCACAATCACTTGGTTATAGTTCATTTTGATAGTACATATCATTAGCAGCTGTAATCAATCGAATTATAGGAAACTTTATTTAGTGGTTCAAGCTCTCCGAGAATAACAGTTTCTTATTGGTTGAAATTAAAGCATCTGTCACATGAAATGTTCAAGAGGAATAGCACAGCCTCTAAACAGTATTTATATATATTTTTATTATTATGTTTATTTCTGTTTTGTTAAAACTTGGATTGTACATGACTTTGATTTTTTCTGAAAACGATTTCATGAGAAGTATTTTTAAGTGAGAAAGTGTGGGTTGACTTATACGGCAAACATATACCAATAATGTATTTTCATTCAAAAAATCAGGGATCGACTTATACACCAGGTCCACTTATACGCCTGAATATACGGTATATTAAGGGATGATAACAAAGGCTTGTCAGGTGTTATAGTCGCTTCAACATCGGAAGGCTCTTGGCCTACTTAGAGCAAGTAGCCAATCACGAACGTTTCCCCTTCCATCGCCCCTCTCAACTTTCGTGCGGGAGAGCAGATATCGGTGCGCATTGCCAGCTCTTGCAGATTTTCGCTTTCAGCTGATATACTACGCAATTTCTAATGGCAACGCATCCAGATGTGATCTCTTCGAGAGCAGGAGTGAGACTGGTTTCCTCCCCACTACCTTCCCAAACAAACAGTCTCCTATTGGCTGCTGCTAACTGGTGTACACCCCGTTTTCAAGGCCAGGAGTCTTTAGATGTTGGAGTGACTATAGATGTAATACTATAAATATATCTTCAATAGCTTGTTTTTGTAATGGAATATTTGTCAGAAAATCTTGAAATACTCCAAAATAATAAACTAAATGATAAATGTGTGTGAATTTTGGTGCAGTACAAAGACAATAAACTTTCAACAGGTGCAATGGATGCCAGTTTTTAAATCATAAAGTTACCTGTGGCAACTTTTTCTATCACAATGTTAATGCAATCAGACTAGTCTAATTCTTCACTGATATGTAGGTCAATAAATTTAGTTGATGGTGACCGACAGACACTATAGTTATTCATTTTACAGTACAGACATGGTGTGTAACAACTGTAATTGATTGAAAGAATTTTTATCTTGCACATTTTTTTATAATAAACTGAATATAACAGATATCATTCAAAGCAATGTTTAAAATGTGAACTGAAATGTTTCGACAAAACAATACCCCACGAATCACGTTTAGATCTATATATTTAATTTTTGGAATGAAAAAAATATTTTTCTCTTCAACCATTACTATATTCTGTTGACAAACTGCATAGAGAGAAATGCTTAATATAGTAACATGTTGCTTTTTCTAGCTTAGTTTCACTTACAGAAAAGAAAATTCGTTACTATGAAACTATTTTACAAATCAGCCTTCAAATAATTCAGATAGTATTTTGCCATTTCATACGAAGATGTTAAAAATAAAGTTAAAATTAGACTAAATTATTAAGAAAATCCGGATGACGTGTATCACAAATGATCATATCTGAAATATAATTTTCAATCGCAAATTTATCTTTTAGTGGGCAATATAGAAACATGTTATTAAATTTTTTCTTGCATATGTGTACAAGCGGTACAAGCATATTCAAATGTGCGCTTTTTTATCCTGCCGATCCTGCCTTTTCATGTTTCTAACTCCTTCTGTTACTCGCCAGAGGTCACACATTTCTGAAAGCGGTGAAAGCGTGTTTGTGAGCGGTAAGCACGGCTATAGTTGTAGTAGTTAAACTTTGCAAAGTTAAATTAATTATAAAGCATGAGTAAGGCTCATCCTCCTGAGTTAAAAAAGTAAGTGACTTTGGGTATTATAATATTAATTAAAGTAGCATCATAAAATGTTCACTGTAGTTGATTGGATACTAATGAGACTGCTATCTTTTCAGGTTCATGGACAAAAAGCTGTCGCGTAAGTTAATCAACTACTATATTTAGTATAAAAATATTTAGATGGAATGGTAATTAGTGTTATTTTTTAACTATAGTGAAGCTGAATGGCGGTCGTCATGTAATAGGAATTTTACGAGGATTTGATCCATTCATGAATTTAGTCGTTGACGAAACTATTGAAAAGTGCAAGGATGGAAATGAGAATAATATTGGAATGGTGGTAGGTGTTGCGTAATTGGTTTTTATTTAAATTTTAATGAGACTTTTAGTTGAACTTTTTAATTTTTCTCTTTCAGGTAATTAGAGGAAATAGCATTATTATGTTAGAAGCTCTCGACCGTGTATAGCAGATCTCATTTTAGTAATAGAAGTATTCATCCATTTTGTTTCATATACATCTATGCATTGTTTTTGTATCATTTCCACATTCCCATAATATATAATTGTCAATAAAAGTCATGTATCTTTCGTCCTGTTATTTATTTAATATTTTTTAAAAGACCGTAGTAAATACCCTGAAGCTAGTTCGGCAAACGAGAGATTTTACATTCGATAATTCAAAGAGAATAGCTGTAGGCAATTCTAAAAGCTTAGGTGATAGTGGATTTTTCCTTAAAACAGATGTTCAGATGAGATTAAGCATGAAACATGCGTAATATTCATTTTCTCCATCTCGAGCAAATTTTAAAAACTTGTATCATTTTGTCAGGGCATGATAACGTACATCATTATGCTAAATGTACTAATTACAACATCTGTCATGAATTTCAAAAAAAAATTGTCAAGTTCATTCAATTCAGTGAAAGCGCCAACAATGAAATCAGTGGTGCTGACTTAATTATCTTTATAAACTGCATCAACCCTATTTCTCACTAAAGTGTATTTAATCTGGTTTTATTTAGTTCTTTAATAATTTGCAAGTCATAGTTTTGTACTTATTGATCATACACTTTCAACAGCTAAAGTGATAAATATAATTGCATCCAACGCCAATTTCTTCACTTAAACCTAAAACTTTCACAGTGCTCCATTTGCAGCAACAGTGCCTTTAACATGTTGACATCCTTGAAAACTTCACCTTGAGACTTGATATAGCAATTCTGCCACTGTTGGAAGCACTTCTGGAATCTCTGCTTTATCATCTCTCGCAGTGTATCCTTCAATTTTTTCTGACCACCAAAACATCATCAAATCTCAGCCCATTGATAGAAAATTTCATTTTTGGGAGCAGAAAAAAATCACGGAGGGAGATCTGGGGTACATGGAGGATGGGAGACCACAGCTAGGCTGTTTTTCATCAGAAATAGTCATGCAGACAGCAGAAATCAATCACCAACATGCCATTTTTCAGGACGTTTTTGGCACACATCTTCCTGCAGATACTGTAGAACTTAATTGTAGAAATGCTGATTAGCGGTATGTACCTGTGAAACAAATTCTTGATGCAATATACTATCAGTGCCAAAAAAATTACCAGAATGCTCGGCACATTTGAGAAAGCCTGTCTAGTCTTTGGACTTGAGGTTTTCCAATGAAGACTGCTGCATTTCTGGATCATGCCCATAAACCTAAGTTTCAGCTCTTGTGAAGAACTTGGAAAGGAAGTTTGTGTAATTCTGAAATTGATCCTGGAGGTCCTTACACAATCGAATTTTGCAAGGAGGTCCCATAAGATTTTGCTATGCCACTGCATAGCTACATGCATGGTCTTTATTATTTACCATTATTTATAACGTCTACTGTTTATATTATTATTTCCATGATATTGTACATCAAAATTGCTTGGTCAAAAGTACCTCTCCATCTAATGGCACACCCGTTCCCATGCGTGCTGAATAATTAAGAGTTTACTGTAATAAGAAATACATTCATTTAACAGTCATTTCAACAAGAGTAAAGATGAACAATAAATATATTTGTACTAAATGAAAATTGGAATTTAATGTTGGATGAAAGGGCCATTTTGAATGACATAAAAGTAATGTGAAGGCAACAATAAGATTTTATTGTTTCAGCTAATCAGTTTGACAATTGGGTGCCATACAGCAAGGAAAAAAGATAATACTAATTCTGTACAAAGAATCCATAATTACTGAGGATATATGAACAGACTTATTTTGAAGTGTAGTTTTTACATTAGTCAATATTCACTCCAGGTTCCCCACAAAAGCTATTAGAATTTTCCCTATTCATTTAAAAGAGGGTTATGTTGCATCTGTTGTTGAGTTCCCTAATTAGAGCCGGCTTGATGGTAGTGCCAATGGTGCAACTGCTCTGAGTCCCATACTTAAAGATGCTCCACGCACTCTAAAAAATATCTATTGTACTCATCAAGTACATGCATATAAAAAAGTTGGAAAAATATTGAACACTGTTTTAGTGAGAGTGATTGCTTTATTTATTAAAGTTCACTAATAAAATTTTTTTACGCATAAAGAGACCCCACACACTCACTTTGCACAGGGCCGTGTGATTTTCCTGGCCGGCTGTCCCCAATACTTTGGTGCTCACAGCAGCCACCAAATATGGCATTGTTTTGTTATTCCATTTGAGCTAAGGTGCAACGAGGCATTACTTTTTCTCCCAAGTATGAGGGTGCAATTTATTTATTTGCAGGATTTGTGTATGAAGCAGTCTTGGAAAATTCTTAATCTTTCATCTCTGAATAAATTCTTTAATTTCTACTGCACAGATCATGTAAGACCCAGGAAGAGGAAAATGTTTTATTTCACTGAGCTCATCAAAAGAATATTTGTGTTAATCAATGTAAACAAAGGCATGTTTGGCACTTTCTTGAACTTCTTTCTTCAAAACAATTAGTTGCAATTATGTGCTGATTTTCTGTGGCAAATGTACTCTCTCTGAATAAATGATGTAATTGGTGCTTCACAGATCATCTAGTAGTTTGTCATACATGAATCATATTGGATTTACCCAGACAACGCCAGATACTTTATCTAGTAAACAATAAGAATAATTTTACAGAATGAATGCATGTGTTGTATGTACTGCTTATAAAACCTCCCTCGATACCGATGTTTACTCGTACTGATAAGATAAATTTTTATAATCTCAGTGGAAACTGACTTTTTAAAAAAATACCTTTGTCAATGTTAAAAAATTTAAGAATAAGTGGATAACATTTTGTATTACCTTTGTTAGAAGCATCTGAAGCTACAGAGAAATATTTTGCTCTACGCTTTCTGCAATAATTCACAAAAATATGGAGACAACGTTTTGAGCTAAACATTCTAATTTAGTACGACCACAATGTATTTTTGCTCCCATTTTAGAGTCAGAAAATATTTTACATATAGCTTTATTCCTCACACACATGCATAATTCCATGATAAGCAAAACAGTTCAGCAACACTGCTGTGATCTATTCCCTTGGAAGAATGTGTGTGAAAGAAGGAATAAATTGTCTGAATTTTTTCTAAACGGATTTTGAATATGCTTCGCAGTTTCCAAATGTTTCCTCAAAGTTCCACCGCCTTCACTTTTTAAAGATATCAAAGAGGGACATAAAATACATTTTGCAGTGAAATGATCATGGGTTTTTGCAATTCACGATGAATAATTTAGATCTTTGAACGTGCAAAATCTTTTCTTTGGTGGTGGGGATGACAGTCTTTTCCCTGATATTACAACTTTACATTCATCCATTTGGGCTGACCGATCATCGGAATTGTCACCATTAATTTTTTCAATACCCTTCAAAAAAGAAAGTTTTAAAACCTATTATTTACCAATGTTAAAATATTACTGAAAAAATACTTCTTTGAAGTTACTTACAAAAACATCAGTGGTTGACTTATAATTTCTTAAAATTTCAATCTATTTACTGCACATTTAAAAAACAATTTGTGCAGGATTTAAATTGTATATGAAGACGTCCCTATTACATTATTATTATGTCTTAATGGGCATTGTAGACGTAGAAAATCGAAAAACAATCTACTTTTGTGAATAAAGTAAATATCGATACATATAAAAAAGAATTTTTAATAAAACAAATTCTAATTAATGTCGAACGAGAAAGTCGGGATAATTTCAGAATGTAGCGGGACATGAGTCAAAAACTTCGAAAGTCGGGACTGTCCCGCTAAAATCGGGACGGGTGGCAACCCTATTTATGCCCTATTTTCATATAAAGTCTACTGAACACTTCATTAGTGTCAAAAATTCTCTCGTAATGTCAAGAAAACACGGTTGTGTTGCTTAAGTTGATTTTGTTCAACGAATATTTGGGATACTTTTTCACACGAATGATACTATAAATTTATCTCATTTTTCAACAACTTTCAAAAATTCGTTATTTTTCTTTGTATTTACAAGTAATAAATGGTATATACAATACGTACACATTAATATGAATAACAAAAAAACATTTAAATAAATATTTGGCGATAGCATTGAATTTATATGCAACTACATGTAATGTAGCTTTGTATATGGATGAAGATAAAATAAAGAAAATGTGTTTCACTGGAAATTTAAGGATATATTTTTCTTGAAAATTATTAGGAAATAATTATATTTTAATTTAAAATGTTGGTATGACTGATTGCTTATAGTAAATTTCATAACAGTTGAATGTTGCCCTTCGCATTGTATAGTGTAGGTCCGTTTAGTATCTGCTGTGTTTTTATGATTGATGTTGTTTGAGAATGGCTCTGCAGTTTAAGTGCCACTCATATTTGCATGAAATAATGCCTGTGTGACTTAAAGTTGTAATCTGTGAACCTATTTGCGTGTGTATTAGTGTAATTAATCATTCTTTTAAGTCGAAATATGGCGGACATTAAAACTTCGACGATGGACAATTTGCATACTCAGAATGGGAATTTCATGTGTGGAGTGGTTGAAGGTGAATGTTTTGACTGTACTGTTAAATTGTAAACTCAAATCTTTATGATATAAACTGATGATGGCTAGAGAGGAGGATAATGCTCTAGCTCGAAAAATCATGTACGCGGTTATGTATCGACATAATGATTGTTTTATGGCTTAATAAATTTTTTCTTAAAAGGTTTTTACGGCCGACCCTGGACCACTGAACAAAGGAAGGATTTGTTTCAAAAGTAAGTGTGCACGTATGGTTGTAGTAGCAATGCACTGCGTAAGGAATTTTCACTTTGGCGAGCTTCCATAACTAGTATCATATTAAAAAGTATATATTAATGTATTATTTCTAGGATTAGCATTCAATTAGCAATTTTAAAAACTCAAGCTTGCTTTTATTCATCCAATCAGGTTGTGTAAATTTTTATAATAGATATTTCCGCCATGTTAACTAATAGGTTGAAGAAATGGGGAATGGACTCTTATGTGTATGCTCCAAAGGATGACTATAAACATCGCGCTTATTGGCGTGAACTGTATTCGGTGGAAGAAGCAGATCATTTAACTGGGCTTGTATCTGCTGCCAGGGAATGTGGAATCGCGTTTTATTATGCACTTTCTCCGGGACTAGATATTACCTACTCAAGCAGTAAAGAAGTAGCCGCTTTGAAAAGGAAACTAGAGCAGGTGATTCTTTTTGGCGAGTTATTAATGTTACAGTCTTCTAGTAATTTTCTTATTAGTAACATGTACACCCATACGTATTTGTGCTTGGTTAGTGAAGTTATCTATAAGCATATTTCCTTGAGTTTATATGGAATATATTTTTTCTATTTTTATTATGTGAATACGACTTTTTATTAAATTCGCTGCAGGATACGCCAAATATAGAGAATGAAATTATCAATATAAAAGTTTTTTTACCGGTTTTGTATTCTTAGTTATATCACCAAGAATTATTTTAATGTTATTCATTTCATCGCATATGAATATTTATTAATGAGTTACTGTTATTAAATTTAAGCAGTGTATGATGATAGTATCAAGCAAACGAAGATAAAGAAATTTTTACTCACTGATTCAATCCAATATGGTTAAATTTGCTTTTGTCAATTTCTATGTAAGTAGGCAGCATTGTAAATTGTGCCTGGATGTTATAATGGAATACTAGACTTGTTGAAATATAATTGTTGAAAAGGAGAGAGTAAACTTCTCATACTATCAGAAGAACTTAAAAACTGCTTTTTAACCTGTAAGCCTTTTGTTAAAAAGTTTAAATAGAAAGAAAGAATGGCTCTTGTGTAAGAAATATAAAATCAAATAGTATATTTTTTCACTGCATAACAACCTGCCATACCACACCAGAAATATCTAATACACACACACACATATATATATATATACATATACATACATATATGTATATACAGGGCTCCAGAAATCCACTCACCCACCCGCCACGGGCGAGTTAACAGAGACCGGTGGCAAGTAAATTTTCAGCCTCTTTCAAGATGCATTTTAAACGTATTACGTTATTTATTTACATAATTCACATAACATATTATGCAGCCAAGACACACTGGAGGGCATAAGAAGCCCTCATGTAACTAAACTATAAGTGTTATCTGTATACATTCTAAATCCATCTAAAGCAAAGAGTGTTACTGTAAGGTGTTGTAAGAATTAAAGAATACATTGTTTTTGTTCCATCATCATAACATTTAATACTGAGGTTCTTTTAAACATCACCTATAAAAATACTTATATAAAACAGGCCGCAATACTATGAGCGAGTAAATATTTATATATGGGAATATTATCGCAAAGAGTAATAGGATTGTTGTAGGAAATCACTGTCGACAGTGGCAATAATCTCCAAATTTTAGTTTATTTTTTGGAAATTGTTATTTTTTTATGTTATCTACCCTTTAGGATTAATATTTTGTGTGATATGGATGATATATCAAGAAGATTGTTGCACAAAAGTTTGCTGTTGATTTATAATTGCATTCATAACCAATTCATTCCACATTAAAAGATCATTTTCAATTATTCTCTTACACAGGTGTCTCAATTTGGCTGCACTGCTTTTGCTTTATTGTTTGATGACATTGAGCCAGAAATGTCTGAAGCAGATAAGGAAGTATTCCAGTCATTTGCACATGCTCAGGTAAAGTTTATGCTACATTTGTGAACAGGCATTGTTTTGAATTCATTATTTGCTTTGATTTGGCATTGCTAATGACATTTTACTCTATTAAAATGTAATACACTGTCAAAATTCACATTGGCATCTTTAGTTGTCTAATTATAATTTCTTTATTTAGGTTTCCATTAGCAATGACATCTTCCAACACCTCAACCAACCCAAATTCCTCCTCTGTCCAACACAATACTGTGCAGCAAGAGCCATGCCTAATGTACAAAATTCTGAGTATCTGAATACGATTGGTGCTAAATTGGCACCTGAAATAGATATCATGTGGACTGGTAAGAATATATTTCATTGAATAATTTAAAAGTAAAGGTATTATCAAATTGTTTCATCTAACTTGCATTAATCTTATTTAATTTAATCAAAGATTGTAGTATCATAAACAAACATTTCTTACCTTTATGAAATGTTTTTATTTTTAATAATTATACATGAGATTAAATACGTATGACTTCTTATTTTGATACATTTGAAATCAATTTTATCAACCATATTTTCATAATATTGAGCAGTTGGATATATTATAATTGGAATTTCCAGTTTCTTTCATCACTAGTTTTAAAGAACCAGCTATCATAACTAGCAAATTAAGTTACTTTTTGCTTCTTTAAAACCAACAATTATGTTAAAACATGTATTTTTAAATCATGATACTTTTAAATTACTTAAAATATAGATTAGATAGGCAGTGGTAGAAATTCAAAATTAGATTTAAGGCACTTTCTTGGGCTATGTTCCATTTTGGAGTATTTGTTAGATTTATTTTTGTTATTTGACTACTAGTTTTTTTATATGACTCCTTGTAAACATGCTAGGTTTTATGTTAATGGCACATTTATGTATTGATCAATCTGTATGAATAAAAGTTTCACGTTTTAAATTGATTTTTCATGGCTGATGTTTTCTTTTTCATAGGTCCTAAAGTGATTTCTCGGCTTCTAACTGTTGAATCAATTGAAGAGGTGACAGAAGTATTAAGACGACCACCTGTTATATGGGATAATTTACATGCCAATGACTATGACCAAAAGCGTGTCTTTTTGGGCCCATATTCTGGACGCTCACCTGATCTCATTCGTCGTCTTCGTGGTGTCCTCACCAACCCTAACTGTGAATATGGTGCCAATTTTGTTGCAATTCATACTTTGGCACAATGGAGTCGTTGCAATGCAGATGGACGGCGAGATCTTAGTCTTAGTGAGTCTGAATACTGTGCACGAAACATTTCATATGCATTATGTTCATATCTTGTATCACTTAGTGTAACTGGTTCTTTAAAAATTACAGAAATTGTGTAACAGGTTCATTTTATTGATTATGATGGCTATCTGGGTAAAAGATAACTGCATAACACTCATTTGTGATTGAATTTTTTTGCAGTTATAGATTCATTAAAATCATTGTCAATTAGTGTTCTAAGGTAATTCAGATATGTAGTATTAGTTTTGGTTTAATTAAATCATGGAAGTAGAGTGCCTAATAAGTAAACACTCATTAAATTGTATTTGCTAAATACTCAATTCACGACTGTATTTTCAGATGATACTGTTAGTGCTGACATTAAATTAGAAACAGAAACAGAAGATGGATGTGTTGAAGAGGCCCCTCTAACCCTCTCTCCCAACATGTACCACCCAAAACGTGCTCTTCGAAACGCTATCAATGAATGGCTTCCAGAATTTAGTAGGAATAAGTCAGTTACAGGCCTTATGGCCAAACCACAGGTAAATAATGACATTGCTTTGTTATATCGATTTAAGTTGACTGAGTTTAACAATTATCTAGATACTCTCCTTGCTCATATAGTACCTGTGTGCATGTAATTCCCATGCCCCTATTTTAAATTAAATATCTGGTAAGAATTAAAACCAGTGTAATGTTCACCTTGTATCTATTCACCATATTTTACTTAGAAGCTGCTATGTAAATTTTGTTCCTGCCCATACTTGTACTTTTTATGCAACAAGGAAATAAAAGGACACCTGTACAATTCTGATGTTAAATTAAGATGATACTAAAGCTGTGAAAAGTGACAACTGGAAAACATAATGTATAATAGAAAACTAGAGATATAATACTGAAAAAATAAAGTCAAAACTTTGGTTTTGAGACCTGTCACCAGGTGTACAATTGTACCTCCTATAACACAATGAATTTTTTCATGGAATTCGACTGGTTGAATCGACCCAGCTGATCGATCAGACTAATTAGAAACTAGTTTATGCGAAGTAATTTTCAGCCCGACTGATCACGAGAGGTTTAGTTTCAGTCTAGACATCATTATTTCTGCTCTATTTGTTTGAATTTGTGCTAATTCGACGGTTCAAGATTCGACCACGTTTTCAGGAACGCATCCCTGTCGAATCTCGGGAGTCGCCTGTATACCACAACCTGCTAAAAGTGAGATCTTTTCTGTTATGCTTAAGAAGACATGGGACACGGGATCTTATTTTTCAAATTGGGATTTTCCTGCCTAAATCGGGATCAGTAGATAATTTGGAGAAATCTGTCTTCAAAAATCATTTAAACTTGAACCCAGGCCATGGTCTAGGACGGGTTTTCAAACTTTTGTCTCCACGGCCCAATCATAAAAGGAAATATGCTATTCGGCCCATCAAAATTATACCTTATGAAATATTGTCAAGTAAGAATTTCTAAGGATGTATTTAAAATCAAAATGGTACAATTAAATAACTTTTAAACCCCATTATTTTATTTTGATTATCTTGGCAACATTTTAGCCTAAATTTTGCATTAAAATATCTTGGATTGATCCTTCTTTGAGGCCCTTACTGATCATTTTGCAGCCCCTACTTCAAAAAATCCTGTTCTAGGATACTATCCTCACGCTATAAGTGAAATCTTCCTCTAGGATACTGCGTTATAGTTTGGCTGGCTGTTCAGTATTTTTTTTCTTCAACTCGAAATTTTGCAGCATGGTCATTTTTAATGATAGTCATTGCCATTGAGTCTTAGGCAATAAGTTGTGCAGTCATAGCTCAAAAATTTAACATTTGCCTTTAGCTGTCTTTAACCCTCTTCCAAAACATTTCCCTTAACATGTCTTTCTCTGTTTTATCTTTTCATTCTGCTGTCTGCCTCCAAGCTATTCTCCCATTTCCCTAATGTATTTTTAAATCTTGATGCAGTAAATTTCCAAAAAATGTTTTTGATAATCTTAGCTGTCAAGTCAATATTTACTATATATTATGTTGTTTTTTTTTTGAGCAGCAGGTATTGGTAACAGCGCTAGTTCCTTCTGTTATGCCATCAATTAATACTTGTATGAGTTTTACCACCACCACCACCATGAGTAATGCTTCAGGAGGTCCAGCACCTGTGCCCACTTCTCCTTCCACCCCTAGTCCACAGCAAGGAAATACTCTTCAAGCTTTAGCGGAGGTCTGTGGGACGGTAAGTTTGTTTTGAATTGAATAATTATGAGTTTCTAGTAGGGGTTTCAACCTTTTCTCCTATTAGCACCAAGGTAATTTCTAGGATATCATGCAAGCACTGCTATCTTTTTCTAAGCATTAAGAATAATCATTAATAAAACAAACCAAATTCAAATTATTATTAATGAATTTTAATATATATTGAAGTAAAGCAATTTTTAGGACTTTATAAGAGAATCATCAGAGTATCCCAGAGCACGGCAGTGCTTACAAGTATCACGTTTGGAAACTGATTAACAGCCTTATTTAAAATGTCATTATATTTAGGAGCTACCTTTAGATGAATGGTTTTATATAAAACATTTTAATATGCATTATGTAAGAGCATTGGAGAGAGCACTTCAGAAGTGATATTTTTCATTTATTCTAAAATAATTAGGAAAATTGAATGGAGAAAGTTCCAAAAAATTTCTCTTAAATAATTTAGCATCTTACCGTTATAATTCCCTCTTTAAAATAATTGTGTATTAAATTCAACATGTTCCATTTAATGTAATTTTTGGCAATTTTGTCTTCATTGCAGGTTAGTTCTGAAGGTGTTTCTGTCCAGCCAGCTCCTGCAGTTCCCATAATGAACTCCTTGGTGGCAGGGAGCAAAGTTGTATGTTTGGAAAGAGTTGGAGTTCCTCTAGCAGAACCAATGGATTGTAATCCTACACCAGAATCGTCTCCAGAAAGGTCTGGTGGTATGAATGCCCCTGCAGAGGAGGATGTACCAATGGTAGAGAGTGGTCCATCTTTAATCCCTCAGAGCATGTCTCACACTCACTTGCCGGTAGAAGCTGAGGTGGACCAGGATGGAGGAGGCAGATTGAGTCATGAAGATCTGGCCCTTCTGTGTGATCTATTTTATTTGCCATTCGAACATGGACATCAGGGTTTACAACTTTTGCAGGAATTTCATTGGTTGAAAGCTAATGCCCATGTTGTCACAGGTCATTTAAGAAGCAGCTCGGATGAGAGCAACGATCCCGAGGTGAGTCATAAGTTATTTGAATGTTTATTATAGAAAGGTAAGATCTACCTTTGTTAGCTAGACATTCCTTAATCTTTTTATCAACAATCTTATTTATCATCCACACATGTACATATAAGCATGGGCATTGAAATAAGCATGTTAATTATGTTCATTCTTTGCCTGTACCTTTCCCAAAAAATTGCCTTTTTTATGCTAATAAATCTGAGGGAATAATAACAAATAATTTTAGTATGATTATCTGTTAAAATATGCAATGGTTTTTCAATTTGGGTACTAAAAATAAAGTGAAGTTTGTCCATTCTTTTGTCGTTTACAATGAATGGGAAATTTTAGAAAATTTCTAGTAACATTTACTAATTTATATTGCTTAAAATAAATTTTTTCAAGAGAACTTATTTTTTGTCTTTTTAATGCTTTGTAAAGAAATGTCGATACCAAGGACCTGGTTTGGACCACTTTAGAAACTGATAAAAACAATATAAATTTTCAGTTAATGCTGGTGTTGTTTTTGAATGACAATGAGAGCCTTACACAGTGTCTTGGCTGGCTATAGTATTGCCCTTACTCTATAAAGAATTAAATGTGCTTAACCCCTCAAGCACAGTGGGCATGTAAATCAAATATTTCCTGGAGGCCGGAGGCTATTTAAATGAAATGGTTATTCTGAACCAAAATTATTTTTTTTTAATCATAACTTTTTACTTATCCATTGGATTTACATGAAAATTTTTGGAGATTTACATAAACTAGGGACAGGGCATGACAAATTTTTGTTGGATCTAGAAGCCAGCTCAAAAATTTAAGAACCAATCAAATTTTTTGCCTTCTGGGGATTTTATTGCAACGACTAACAACAAACTTAAACCTCCCACTATTGCAGGTATGAGCTAGCATGCACATTTAGGTTATACAAAATAATATTCTGATGTGAAACAACAAATATGCTAGATTACACGTTTCCACTGTTCCTTATTTGGCCTTTTGTTTTGTTTGTTAGTCGTGCTTGCTTTGAGTGTTCTTGTCTCTCTGTTTTTCTTGCATGTTTCATTCTTACAGTATCTAACAAACAGCAAAAACTATTTTATGTGAAACACAACACAGCCTAATAATTTAAACACACTAATGGACAATACAAAATAAAAATAGCATTTCCGGCTAAAATTTTGATAATGCATTCTGAATTCAGTTTTTCCAAAAAAAGGTTTTTATATTCGTCCCAACAAACATAACGAAATGATCAGTATAAAATAGGGTACGAAAATATAACTGTGTACTATCTTATTCTTGCGATGCTTACATGTTACATGGTCGAAGTTTTAGATTCACCAAATCTGTTGAAATTCAACAGGCACTCCTGCTAGTATTTACATACAGCCTTTATTTTATATACTTAATAGAAATACTTTCTGCTTCTGCAATAGATGGAGTTATGCTGTGAGAGCAAAATAGAAATACTTTTTATTTTTAAATTCATTAAAAAATCTAAATTTATAGAAAATTATTTTCGGTGGAATATTTCATGGAACACTTAGGCAATGCTATCGGAACACCAGTGTTCTGCAGAAAACCGGTTGAAAAACACTGCCATAGAGCGATGTGAGATGAGCCAAGGCGAGAATATTTCCCAGGCATCCCTAAAAAACTTCACAAAGAGAAGCTGCATTGTAAATATCTTTCAGAGGCTTGTTTGTAAATTAACCAGTGACAGTGAATCCTTTTCTTCTCTCACTATATTGCTTTCATAAAATGATATCACAAAATGAAAAGCCTGGTGCAGAGAGCCAAAAATATTTCGTTTCCCTAACCAATTATCTCTCAAGAACTGAGAAACACCTAGAGAAAACATTGGCACAAGAGCCATCTGTAAGCATATGAACACAGCCTATATCTCAAAGTTGCCTTCATGCCAAGAAATGCTTCTGTGTTATACAGTAAAACCCTGTTATTTCTATCCCAGATAATTCAAAGTATGGTGTAATTCGAAGCTAAGATCAATCTCCGGCCAACACCATAGGATTTTGCATACTTTTTGGTACAGATTATTTGAAATACATCTACAATCAAATTCAAAGTGATGATCTAGTCAGGTGACTCACAAAAAGTTCGTTTAATTCGAAACCTCGATCCTGTGTAAGTGGATGGTTCACGCATGCACTAACACATCACATTTTTCTTCTTCATTTCTCGCATACAAAACACATATAGCGCCCCAAACAGGTGACTCCCTTTTACTTATTTAATAGTAGGATGACCAAACATCCCATTTTGGGACAGTCCCGTTTTTTATCAAAAAAGCCATTTTGTACCGTTTTGAAGCCTATTGCAAATAAAATTTAGATTATCTGATAGTATAGCTGATATTCCTAGTGGAAATGTAGGATTCTTGGAAAAATGGAGGTTATCAAACAAACAACAAATGTTAATTACAGTCGCAATTGTCAGGTTAGGAAACTTCAGGGTCATTGATAAAGTTGAGGTGGCAAACCTGGTCTCCGCATATAATATCCTGCCCGGGTTTAACCTAACTTATTCCCTTCAAGTTTTGACAGTGACAACGCTAGTAGGATTCTCTTTTGATTGTGAGATTTGTCTTAGTCTGACATGTTCCAGGCTGTAAGGGAAGTTTGTATTTGACTTTTTCACTATAGATTGTGATAAGTGACAGAAATAGCATTAAAAAATTATGCAAAAATTTTGTCCCGTATTTTTCTTACAACGGGAAATGCCCCATTTTCACCTCGTTAGAATAAGGTCACCCTATTTAATAGTCAATGTGAAATAAAAGTCGTAGATGATTCAAATAAATGAATCAGCTTATCCTTGCATCACTGTGAATGCTCACATTCTCAAACGGATAGCGAAATTCGAGAACTAAGCTGAAACAGAAGTTGCAAGAACCCCTTCTATCTAAATCCTCATGCTTTCCCAAACCTGGGCAAGGTTTTTCTCTTGAGAAAGTGATATGCTCCAGAAAAGACTGTGTAATATTGATTTCTGTTACTGAACCAATCATTAAATAATGTTGTACGAAGTAATACTGAATGGTATCTTTAAAAATATCATGCCTTTGTTTTACCCGAGAATCATTGATGAGCTAAAAACGAAAACCTTAAGCTTAAGAAGTGTTTGGTTCATAATATATTACATTTCATTCACTGTCAGTAAATGACTAACATATAGGGCAAAATGTACTTTAAAAGACAAAATAATAAATTTTCATATTTTCTAAAACTGGCTTGTGCGAGAAATGTACATACTGGGAAATTGGGGATATTTGCTGAAGCCTTTTTTCACACGTAGTGGTCTTTGTGAATCGCAAACTAGTTGTTTACTTCAGCTCTGTTCGAATTCGCCGTGTATACTAACTTGCAAGGCCAATTTATTTGTAGAATGGCTAGATAAGATTCTGTATTACGGTTTTGCTGCCCAAGTAGCTGATCGTAAAAAAGTTCGATTTTTATGAAAGTGCGTTTATTTCGAACCAGGATAATTCGAAGTCTTAATTTTTTGGTCCCCTGAACTTCGAAATAATGAGGTTTTACTCTATAGAGATATTTTGGAAGTCAAAATTCCTTTCATTGGATATCAACACAAAAATTCAATAACTTTTGAAGTATTTTATATGTATACAGGGTGATTAATGACTTTAAGTCAATCCTTCAGGAGCTTTTTATTAAGGCCATTCCCAGTCAGAAATGTTGTATGAACATGGACCCAATTCTAAATGGTTAGGGAACTATGGGTATTTGAAATTTAAGATTATTTAAACTTAATTAAGCCGTTTATTGGAACAAGTTCTTAAATTGTAAAGTTTGGTTTATAGTGAATCTTCAAAACAGCCACCTTCATCTTGGATACACATTGTGACTCATTTGACTTATGAATGCATAACCCTACCAAGAATTTCAGGGTCATTTACATGTCTTGCAGCATCTAAAATTCAATGAAGTCGTTCATCTCTTGTATCTGTTTTGCGTTCATACACATGGCTTTCATGTGACCCCACACATGGACATCTAGCGGGCTGAGGTCTGGTGATCTCGGTGCCCAAGTCTGCGTACCTCCATAACCAATCCAACAATCAGGGAACCGATTATTAAGATGCTGCGTCACTTTTCCACTGAAATATGGAGGTGCTCTGTCATACATACATAATCATGTTCTCAGAAGAACATCTTCTAAAAGATGTGGCAGTTCATTTTGCATAAACCTGGCATAAATGTCACCTGTAAGACATTTCTCAAAGATAAATGGCCCAAGAAGCTGATTGCCAATAACACCACACCATGTGTTAACACAAAAATGTTGAAAATTACTTTCTACTGCTCCATGAGATTTCTTATCTGACCATATCTGAGAGTTTTAGGTATTATTGACTCCATCACAGATAAACTGCGCCTTATTGATGAATAAAAGGTAGCAATGCAACTGCAGGTATGCAATTAACCAGTGGCAGAATTCCACCCTCCTAGCCAACCGGGTTAGACTGGTAAGCAGTGCGCCAGCCCTCTAACCCAAAGGTTGCGGGTACGAATCCCGCTTCGGGCATGGATGTTGTGATGTATATTGATTTTATTTAACAGAATTTGATGGTGCAAAATGATGACCTTAGCCGTCGATGCACCTAAAAACCTAATTACTACTACTACTCCACCCTCCTAGCCAGGTCCCCAGGTTCAAGATGGTGAATTTGCTGAATGTGATACGGATAGATGCCTTCATTTTGTTCATTGTAGAAGGCCATTAAGTGCTGTTTATGAGCCAATTAAAAATAAATAACATTCACCAGACTCATTTGCAGAACTCGGAGGCAGGTGGAAATTCTTCAGGTACTAGCACATGGACTGCATAGTACCAGTTGAATAATGTTTTCCTCCTTAACTATGTTCCATCTTACATGACGTTCAGCTGGTGAAGAAATGCTGGGAAATGAACCGCTTTCTCGCAACTGTCATTGAACATTGTAAAGCACTTGTCAATCTGGAATTCTTTGTCTTTGAAATCATCGCCGATATTACTCAACTGCAACATTCACATTGCCATAAAAAACAAAGTACAGTAAAAGCTCGTTTTAACGACACCCATTCTAGCGGCAAACTCGCTCTAACGGCATCTTTGGTGAATTTACATTTTCTAATTGTCTAATAGATGTTGCCACGACCGATCTTCCATAAGCTTAACCACCGAAAAATCCACAAAATTTCATAAAAGAATTCATATTTTCAAAAACGTCAACCGTGTAACATGTAAACATCACAAGAATAAAATAGTATAGAGTTTTAGCCTACGAATAATGTCAAAACGAAGAAAATCAGTCCATATTTACGTATTTTGGTGAATGAAGGAAAAAACCTTGCACTCTGAAAAATTGAAAATCACGTGTAAACGTATGGGAAAATATAATTGTCTCCTGGTTTCGAACCCGGGACACTTTAGCAAATGAAAATATTTTTCCATGGACCTCATAGCCAGTAGAAACAAAACGCCGTTTACCGCATATCTTTATGCCGAACGGTTCTCAAGAAATACGGCGATATAAATTGTACCCAAATGTCGACAGACGTCAACGTAAAATAAATATATAGTTAGATAGATTTATTACACCGTAATAATTACCGCAAAAAATAGTAAATTAGATGACGAAGAACAACATATACAATATCTTATAGGGAAGAAGAACGTTAAAAGATACCAAATATGCCCTCAAAGAAATTGGAATGTGATTTTGCGGCACCATTCATTATAGTGGCATATTCATTTTAGAGGCACGAATTTGGTCCTGTGGGTGCCGTTAGAATGGGCTTTTACTGTACTTATCCAGATATTCTTTATTTGAAAATGTAAAAGACATGTTCTCAGTAACTATAGAGTGTTCCATCTTAAAGTTTCAGTACGGTTTCAAACAGAATCGTTCCTCCCCTCTCCTGCAGACTTAAAAATCCAATCGCCCCCCCCCCCCCCCACCCCCTCTACAACACTGGGATTGCCAAATCTCACTAATAATTTAAAGTTGCATTAAAATAAAAATTCAAAATTTCTAATTGCGCTATTTTTAACGCAGAATCTGATGATATGCTTTTAAATGAAAACTAAAAATTATATTCTATACAAAATGCGATAAACAATATTTGACCTGAAATGGACATTTTACGGTCACGTTTGTTTCAATCGATGATATATACATTCTGTTTTAAAATAATGTAATGCAATTTTTTGCATTAGGTTCAGGAATTTTTAAGGATCATATTGGTGCTACTGAAAGTTTAATAAATTGATTTTAAATATTTGTTTTCTGCATTTAATTATAAAAGTTCCTTTTGCGTGTTCTAGCCTGACTTGAAAAAGTTTGTCTGTGGGAAACTTTTTTTATTTATAAAGATACTTTCATGGTCTAATCGAGAAAGTTGTAGGTAAATGTTTGAAGTTATTTTTGGTGCACCCAGATGTGGGGTTGGGTTGCCAAGGGTGACAGTGTGAAAGTTTTATTGCAGTCCAGTCCCTCACCTGCTCTTCTCTCAGTTACGACCAGTTACGACTCAGCAGTTGGACTATCTTGTGCTTTCGTCGTTTTATCTGCTCATAAGTTTGCGGGAAAGTACTTACAAATTTTGCCAGTTTTATTGTGTATTGCATATTAGTTGTTTTAACAATTCTTCAAAACGTTTTCAAACTGAAGTGTGTAATACGGTTCAAATGTAGAGATATGTTGTGTTTGCAGGTTTTATGTTTATAGTGTCTCCTTGTTAAAAATATTGTATATGTACATCACACGTTGATTATCCCCGAATGTATTTTCATATTGATGTTGTGGTTTTTGTGAGAAAATGGACATCTCAACGAGGAAAAGAAAGCAATGTGAGTTCAGAAAAACAAACAATATTGAATATTCTTAGTAGTTGCCTCAATGAGTCTAATGAAAGCCTGTCATCTGCTGTTAGTAGGACGAGCAAGCTATGTGGTGTGTCTCAGAGGAAAATTTACAAGATTAAAAAAGAAGCAAATGAATTTGTAATGTCGGGCAGGTAAAAATTTCCTCAATTGCAACTTAATTTTCATTATGTATAGTGATCAGCATAAAATAATCCAGTTGTTGTTTTTACTTAGGAATTTTGTGAGCAATTATTCTCATACAAACATGCTTAACTATTTTCCTCTGATCACATTACATCTAATCTTAGTATATACGAGGAAGTTAATCCAAAAATAAGATGTGAACACAGCGTACCTCTGAACTCTCATTTATCCAATTAACTATGCTACAATTTTGTTAAATACCGATTTACTTCGTTTGGGTGCGTTTTCCTCGAATTAGCGTAGAACATAAAATGATTACCAATTTTAAAATGCCCTACAACTTTTATTCTATACATTTTTCTCTAAACGAAATATTTATCGAGTTATGCATAAAAATGCAAATGGCAACTGCAATGCTAATTTATTATTTACAAAGTAAACTGCATTTTTTAAAATATGTACTATTTAAACTTTTATTTATGATTTCAATAGCCTTTCAAATGAAATAATTTTTGATTGGGAAAATATATTTTTAATTTTTAGGCAGTTTACGGCATAATATATCTTGCTGTTGTTAAGGAAACATTATTTAACATAATAAACCCCTCAATCACGTAACACATTTAAATCAAACTAATCCCACAGGTCGAAGGTCATTTAACCCCTTAACTGGAGAATTAATTTTTCTTATCTTTCAGCTGGTGGGGAATTATTCCTTTCTTTCAAATAATTTGAATTTGACTTTTTCTTGATCTATTGATCTATCGTATTTATTATGATATGATGTTCTGTGAAGTTGGTAATGGATATTTTACAATATTAACGAACTTACGCCATTTGTAAATTTATAAAATTTCAATTTTTTTCTTAAATTAATTACTTGTTCAGAAATTATCACATTTTTATCATGAGTGATTTTTCCAATTATAAAACGTTAAGAATATTTTTTAATTTTTCTATTATTTTGACATTTTCGTAAGGGTAGATAACTTTATATCACAAGGTAAAGGACTACCTAAGATTGGTTTAGACAATTGAACGCTAGCACAGAAAAAATAAATGTGAGCGCATAGGGAAAACAAGGGCACTTCAAAGTGATTCTATTCTTTTAAGCTCCTTTTTTCACCTTTATGAGGGTTTTGGGACCGCCGGAGTGTTTGGGGCACTATAGCAGCCACGTGTACAACACACTTGCAGTACGTAGCGAGAGAAATTTTACTATGCAGTATTTTTGTTTTGGTTTAGAAAATCGTGTATTATGGCAAAAATTGTAACAATAGCATTTACTTAATAAGTTACGAAAGGAAATTTTAAATTACCAGACTTTTGCTGGCGTTAGGGTAGTGAGACGTGGCAACACCACGTGCCATTTACCTAATACTGAAACTTAAAGATGGAGTGCTCTATAATTACAATGTAACACTCTGATACAAGGCTTAAGCATATATTGAGTATTATTTGCTAGATCAACCACTACTGATGCTGGCTTGAACATGTCCATGTCTTGCATATGCACCTGAGCTGCATTTCAAATATCCATAGCTCTGTAACCACTAAGAATCAGACATATAACATTTATTACTGGGAATGGCCTCAGGAATAAGCTCCTGAAGTATTGATATAAAGTCATGAATCCCCCTGTCCTTAAAGACAATAAAAATTGTAGAATGAAGCATTAATAGAAATGGCATAGGTTTCTCTTTTGGAATAGATGAAGAAAATTCACATTTAGGAAAATTCGTTTGACAAAAAAAACAACCTACCAATCTCCATGATGTAGTGACTATGTCTGTCTTGTGGCATATGTTGAATTTATTTGACATAGCCACTACATTGATCAATGTTGAGGGGTTAATGTTTCACCTTATGATGATGATGAAAGTAAAATTGTGCTATATCAGATAGATTTAAAGTAATCAAAGATTCACATGGCTCATTTTTGTAAATTCATTTGCAGTCAGACCCCGATTTAGCACCACCATTTGTCCATCACAGGCATTGGTGCTAAAGCGAGGGTGGCAGTAAATCAAGTTATATACTATGCTCTATGTCAGTGTTTCTCAAACTGTGGGCCGTGGCCCCCCAGGGGGCCACAAAATTATTTCAGGTGTTAGGTGAAATGCCAAAATATGAAATATTCACGAATAATAAAATTTCATCAGGAAATTTTAGGAAATACAGTGTGATAAAAATTATTAAAAGTTATATAAAATCAAGTAATTTGTATTAAAGTTTATTATGTGTACTATTTTTCAATTCAAGGGGGCCGTGACAGTTGAAAGTTTGAGAACCACTGCTCTATGTAACCATAAGATAGAAGTTCTGTTCATACTATATGTGAGGGTGACACTATTTAAGGGGGTGCCTAATTGGGGTCTGGCTGTATATAGATTGGATCTACCCAATTTTAATTCATCGTTTGAATTTTTATTGCTTTGATAGTTGTGCTTTCAATTGTTATTATACAATTTTCTCTTCCACATAGTCTGATATTGTTTTGTTTTAGTTATGGCTTTTTTTGGCACTTATCTTTGATTTCAGTAATTTATGTAATGGTTTAGTTTTGCCTGTTTTAAGTCTATTAGGTCTGATGTTCCGAGGAAATTTGAGTAAGTGAGATATCTGCATTGCTATGCCATTGTGCTTGATGTCCAGGTTGTAGCTGTGGTGTGGGGTCAGTGTTACTGAGTTTGCCATTTATTTGGACATAATTTTATCCCAGCAGGCAACTGAATGGCGAATAAGAGCACGCCGTTTGGATGAAATGGCAGCTTCACTTGACCAGTTATTTACTCGTTTGGCTCATTGCAATAATAGGGAGTTGGTATATGATCTTTATCCTTATGTTTGGGATATGCGTGGGATCGTTTCACTTCTCAACTCTTATGTCAAATGGCTAGGTAAGTACTCAACATGTCATGCGCTTAATTTCACCACTTTATTTGTTGGCATGATTAAGACACCAATGGCTGTTAAATAGATGATGTTTTCTTACTTATCTCATTTTCTGTTGTAGTCAAACCCTTTCTTTCGCTATTAAATTATTTTATCATTTAATAATAAAAATATTTTATTTAAGGCTGCTTGAAATTTAAAATTTTAAGACCTAAAACATTGTAGTTATCTTTGCTCTTTTTAGTTGTTTTATCATTAACAAAATATTTTCGAACTGGAATTTCACAGTGTTGGCAGTTTTATGGCAGCCTAGACATGAATAGATAATTGTCTGCTGCATAATGTGCAGTGTTTATTGAATGTTAGTAAACTTTTGGGATAAATACTTATTAATAGATGTGTTGTCTATAGATTTTAGATATATTGCTATTATTTAAATACTCATGCTATGTATATTTCACAACATTTATGGTTGTCTATCCTGATGTTTTAGTTGCTTTTACATAAATTGGTTGCATGCTGCCTGCACAATAGTACTTTAGCTTTTTTTATTTTAAATGAGTTAAATTTCTTCATTTGTCAGGTATTTAATATATCTCATTTTTAAAATGTATGTTTTCATAGTGGTTATTTAATAATTTCATTTATTACGAATATGTTAGGCCATAAAGTAAATTAAGATTTAAAAATACTTAACATTTTATATTGTTTGCCATTTTATATTTTCATTATTTGATTAATTAATTTTGACAAGAGAGAAATTAACACATCCTGTACAAAACAGAGAGCAGCTAATATTGCTAGATTGAAGACGATTTTGGAGTTGTATTGCTTTCTGACTTCAGATTGCTTTTTCCAAAGTATTAGTAAACTATATCTTTTAAGCTCTGAAGATCAATTGGTCATACATAAAGTCATATTTATCCTAAGTCGAAGTGTCTGTTTTTCTGGACTGGAATGAGGCAACTTCTTTTTTAGTTTTCATGTTTATGAGAAGTTGGTTACAGTGTTCTACAGTATTTAGAAAAGTGAGTCTGCAAGATTTGGGCCATTCCCCAGCCCCCTCTTAAGATCTTAGTCCTGAACAATTCAGCAGTCATATTAATCAACTTCACTTTTTATCTTTGCATCCTCCTTTTTTCTTTTCCTTCCATTTGGGTGTGCAGCTGTCGGCCAAGTCCCGCAGATGGTGTCAACGTACGTCCAGGGAACATGTACATGTATGCATCTCTTGTTATCCTCACCCTCGCCTTGCTCCCTAAAGTCAGCAGTTCAAAAAAATTCAAAACTTGATACGGTAGAAGCTGGCTAAAATTGACAAACACATTCATTGTGTAATTTTAAAAAGTTAATAGCTGAAAACGTTTTGAAGTAAATTTTTAAAAGTTTTGCTATTAATTCTCTAAATGGCATTCAGCCAGAATTATAAATGTGGAGGATGTATAAAATGCACTTAGAAAGCCACATGTACACTCGAGATCTCTTTAAATCTTTTTCTGAATCATCATCTTTCATTTCCCTTAAACTCGCCTTTCTGAGTAACTTCAGCCGTTAGTTTTTTACTGAAATATTTTGCAAGTGAGAATTAGAAACTGGGACATTACATATATAGTTAATAGCCTAAAAGTCCGCAGCATGCTCTACTTATATTTAAAGACTTAGCAAGTTAGGTTTGATTCAAGACATTGTTTTGGTTAATATAGAACTTGTGTTTAGTTATCATAGTTAAAAATATGCTGTAATTGTTTATTCTAAGAGACTTTTTATTTTTAATAATCATTAAAATGTCACATCTTAAATGGAGATGTTGAATTAGCATTGAATATAAACTGTTATTGAATACCCCTGTTCATTTTTCTAAAAATAACTTTGAATTAAATGAGGTTTTTCTCTGTACTTATTGGCCACAGCAAAATTCCTTTTATCTTATATCCTTTCAGTGTATAATATATATCACTATAAAAATGCTTGGTTTGTTATCTGGTGGTTCATGTTGCTATCAATCCAAGATGCTATACATAATGGGCATATAGTTGAGTAAAAGGAAGTTTTTCAATATAAATTAAATTTCAGATATGCTAAAATCCCACCCAAATGTTAAAATTACACCATAAAAACAGGCTACATCTGGAAAAACTGTCTAATATCCCTAAATAACATTCTTCATCTTCAATATTTGGCACTGTGAACCAATCATTTAATGCATATGGTTGGATTTTGTGCTATGTGAAGCATTTTAATTATTTTATAATGGGATCATATAGTAGCCCTTCTGATATCAGCAAAGTGAAATATGAATTTCATATGCATAACTACAGAAAATAGAAATTTAGTTACTTCATGGTGTAAGTTGCTATAATATCAGAATATAATATTGATTCTTCTGCAATTTACAATAATACAGAAAAATGAACAATTAGAATGTAATGCAAAAAAGTGAACTAACTGAACAAGGTAATTGAATTACATTTGATTCAAATAATCTAAGAATGAACAGTTGTGCATTATAAATAACATGGGTTAGATGGAAAAAATGACTGTCTAGTCTCAATCTCACCCCATTGAAGACATCTATCTGCATTGACAGGATGGGATGAATAGTTAATACGAATGATCATATGACTTGAGGTTTACCTCACACAGCTCCTCTGTAAAAATAAAAATAAAGAAAACTTACTTTGAAAAAATTGGGGGCTTATCGATTACACCGTAATGACTGAAATGCTATTTATGTAGGCCAAAAGGGGGGAAACTTTCAAATTAGAGCAAATGAACATTTTCGTTAATTTAAAGCAGGAACTTTTGTTTCTCATTTTGCCAAATATCTTTTAGTTTAAAGCCATTCATCATCTTTTACCCCAAAATTCTTCACATAGCCGATAAAGGTTTTAGATTAAACATTTTGGAAAAAATGGAAATTTTACATGCAAAACACAACCCAGATTTTCTTCTGGTCATTGAACACCAGTTCCTCTCCTATTCCCCTTTACACATGTCAGCTTTTCTCCCTCCCCCCTCAACCACAACCCTTCCTTCCTACCACCCCTCTACATAGGTATATAAGCCTTTCTCATAATTACTTGGTACCTGATGATGGTGATTATTCACCGTAACTGGTCGTATTTTAAAAAAATTATGTGGAATCTGTTAAAGTTTCATCAAAGTTGTTTTGTTATATGAATCATTCATATTAATAATTCATCCCATCCTTTTATGATGGAATTCCACAAAGTCTCGGCCTCGCTTATTAATTTTATCTACATTGAATCATTATGAAGATATTCCCATTACAGGGCTAAATATTACTATGAAATGCCTTACTGTTAACAAAGGGAGGCTCACCTCTTCGGGTGACAGATTTCCCTAAAAATTGGTGGGTAGGTAGCCCTCAACTCCACAACCACGAATAACACCCCTTTTTGGCATATATATCCAGAAAGTTAGCAACAAAATGGATTTATAATTTTCAATTTCGTGGTTAACATGATATATACCTATTTACGGCAGCACTTCATGTTGTAGCAGTGGCCCAGCAGTAACGTCGTGACTTGCCATACCGAAGGTCGTGGGTTTGATCCCAAGTTGGGTGTTATTTTTTTTCTGACTTTTTATGATGTGATTTTTTGTTTATTTTTTCAGCGCCTTTTTTATAAATGCTGATGTTTTATAAATTTTTAATCCACTTGCATAATTTTGTTTTTTTTTTGGACCTTTCTTCGAATTTCTTTTTTTGGTTTTCATTTTATCCTCTACCGTTTTAATAATACTATTTATGCTATAGCATTTTCTTCTTTGCAATGACTTGGGTGTAATGAATCATAAAAACAATGGAAAAAAATGTTATCCAAGTATGACTTGTACGTGCTTGTGTGCATTTTACCTGACATGGGTGAAAAGATTCAAAATGAATCGTAACATTTGCCAACGCCACATTACAAGATATGTATCGCAAACAGAAAGAGCAACTGCCGAAGATATAATACATTCTGCAATCCTTTTCCAGGAGCAGCTTCAAAAGTTGATCCCCCAATTCGAGCCTGATTTTGTGATAAACACCGATCAAACGGGTTATGAATACAGAGCACAAATCAGGAGAATGCTCTCTCGCAGAGGAGAGAAAAGCACGGAGGTTTATGTGAGTCAGCTTAATAAGATGACTCACTTATACAGCGCGCAGTATGGGTTGACATCCGGCAAACTACTCCCTTTGGTATTCCTTTGGCTTCAGGAGCCAAACGGAAACTTTGGCCCTAAAGTAAAGCGCGACATAGAGGAAGCAGTGGCACGCTTTAAAAATATATTTGTGACATCGACCAAGTCAGGTAAAATGCACACAAGCACGTATGAGTCATACTTGGATAACGTGATCAAGCCATACGTGGGAAGCAAAAAATTCCTTTTGGTCATTGATTCCTGGTCCGGCCAAACAAATCAGGCCCTTTACGACAAGTGCTTCATGGACGAAAACCAGCAGCCGAGGTAATTCTTCCAAAATGTACACCTATGTGCCAGCCTTGTGATGTTTATTTTTACCAACAGGTGAAAATTTTCATTTCAAGGCTACAGAATGCATCAGTACTCTTACGAGAGAATCGTGATATTACGACCCGGATGGACATGATTAAAATTCATTCCTTGATTCACTACCAATTGTCTTCGCATGTTTTTAAACCGATGATTCGGTACGCGTGGTATGCATCACCGCTAACCAAAAACAGGGACATTTTTTGCAACATCAACCAAGTTATATTTCCTAAAGAGGTGATAAAGAGTAAGTGCTTCTGTGGAGAGCAGTGCTTTGCGAGGTGCTCTCGTTGTAAAAGAAACAGTTGTTTCCATTGTTTTTATGATGCATTCCACCCAAGTCATTGCAAAGAAGAAATTGCTACTGAAAAAATAGTATTATTAAAACGGTAGAGGATAAAATGAAAACCAAAACAAGAAGGGAAAAAGAAATTTGAAAAAAGGCCCAAAAAACAAAAAAACGAAATTATGCAAAAGTGGATTAAAAATTTATAAAACATCAGCATTTATAAACAAGTTAGGAAAGTGTACAACATATCACAAATGGGCACGTTTCGTGCAATGGAGTATTAGAAAGAAATTTTATACCTGTACGTAAGGGAAATAGCATTTTAAAGTTCTTTTCTTCATCATAAATAATCCATTTTCTTCCTATTTAATAATATTACATGCAGACGTAAGGCAATTAAACGTTTGTTTGGGAGATTGTTTATGTGAGCAACAATGAAGTAACCATGCAAGAAATTTTCTAAGTTCAACTTGATATATGACTTTCTTGTTTGATTTTCTCGATAACAGCTTCTCCTACAATAAAAATGTATAGGAAAGGAAATACTCTTCTTTACCAGTTCTACAACATTTATTTGAAAAATATTTTGATATGACTAATATTTTACGAGGTATGATGAAAATTTAATTTTTTGACACCAGTAAAGTGGTACCCCTGATTGGCATACGAGATTCATTTTTGCGATTTTCTTCTTATATTTGATTGTAAGTCCTTAATATCAAATTTCATGAAAATCCATTCATTAGAATCCGAGAACGAACATGAGGATGGACGGACGGATAATAGGCGCTCACGCTGTAAGAGAAACGCACCTAAAAAAGCGCTGAAAAAATAAACAAAAAATCACACCATAATAAGTCAGAAAAAAGTAACACCCAATTTGGGATCGAACCCACAACCTTCGGTACAGCAAGTCACGACGTTACCACTGGGCCACCGCTACAACATGAAGCGCTGCCGCAAAATAGGTACATATATATCATGTTAACCACGAAATTGAAAATTATAAATCCATTTTGTTGCTAACTTTCTGGATATATACGCCCAAAAGGGGTGTTATTCGTGGTTGTGGAGTTGAGGGATACCTACCTACCAATTTTTAGGGAAGTTCGTCACCCGAAGAGGTGAGCCTCTCCTTGTCAGTATTGTTTTTTTAATTTATTCTAGCAGTATTTTCTAGTATTAAAAACCTAAATTACATGAAGTAACTAGAGTAAAAGTGTTAAAAATTGTGTTAACTTGATATTGGTTTTGAATGCTCTGTTCCAAACAATATCAACAGTTGAAATTCTAGGTAAAGGCCTGAAAAGCACATCTAATCCAGCATCTCTGTGCATGCCAGATTTAAGGAATTTTTCTGATAGTTTTAACTGTTTTTACACAATGGTATTTGTTTATTATGTATTCTTATGAAGTCATATTCAACATTTCACTTGATTAAGATGTATTTGGTTAGAAAAGTTATTTCTAAATATTAAAAAAATTTAATGGAATTGAAATACCTATATAATACCTGTATAATATTCTTAGATCAAATCACTTATCTTCCATAGAATATTATTGCCATGGCAAACTTCAATTTTTGCTTCTGTTAGAACACGCTTAAGTTAGTTTGTGAAGGTTATAATTCTATTGGAATATCTTTTGTGTGTATCAATAAAAGAAATTTAGATCCATGTAAAAAGTAATTTGGAAATTTTGTTTTAATGGATGAATTCTTCATGTGTTTGAATTAGAAGTGAGCAAATGTCATATGTACTTTTACTGAGAATTGGAATCAGTTTGTAAATATCCATGTCAATTATTTAATGAGACCAAGAATATATCTGGCTGTATTAAATATACAGTAAAATCCCATTATTTCGATCCCAGATAATTCATAGTATGGTGTAATTCGAAGCTAACACCGTAGGATTTTGTATACTTTTTGGTACGGATTATTCTAAATGGTACGTCTATAATGAAATTTGAAGTCACGATCTGGTCCGGTGACTCACGAACAGTTTATTTAATTCTTTTACTGCCAGCCCATTTCAGTCGGTATATGCTAGAACTGCCAAGCCATTTTTGATGAAAATGAAGCCCCATGGAATAAAATTTTTACCAATCTTAATTTTGAATTCCTGTATCCAGATTGTTTTACAAATTCTCTTCTAACTTTAGAATTTTGTTGACAAAAAAATATTTTGTTAGAACATAATTTGAAAAAAAATAAAAATAAACCTCGTTTTTTTATATAAACAATATAAAGTTTTACGTTTAGTTCACATTAATTATGTCTACACATTTTTGTTTGTAAATATCGTTGTAATCATTAGTTAGTCCAATTAGTTTTGTATATAAAACTACATTTTTGTGCTAATTGAATAATTTGTTTAACATTTATGTTGAATTCACTAAAACCTTACACCCATCAATCTCTCTCCCATATCAGCGCGTACACTTATGCTCTGGAAAACATTCACCATGAAGGCCTTTCTCACATTTAGCACACACTGTACGGGTCCTTTTTCACTTTCCTTTCTCATTTTTTCCTCTTTTACAGCACACACAACTCCTTTTTTTTTTCGCGGTAACTTTTTAATTCCCTTCTTGTCTTCTCTCACTGATTCTTCTGATGTCCCGGCTCTGTTGTGTTTCACTTGAAGCCACTCATCACCAAGTTCATCAACAAACTTATCGTAAAAAGCAAACAAGACATAGACTTTTTTCCGGAAGGGAGATTTTCCTTGTAAATGATGTAACTATTTAGAACCATACAAGAAAAAATATTGAAACATTTTTTTTCAATACTTTACCGTACGTCACTCATCAAGGTAGGTGTACAGCATCATATCTGAAATGTCAATTCCTTCCATGAAATCATTATGCGATTGTATAATAGAAGGTTTCTCCACATCTTTAACCTTCCCTTGATGGGTACGGGGATGTTTACTATTATCCGCTTTACATCTGGTGGATAGTAGTATAACCGGAAAATGTTGAGATTTTTTTTCCAGAATGGCAGCAGCAAGAATAGGGCCACAATGGAAATACTTCTTTTCCCCTATTTCAAATTTCTTTTTAAATTCTTGAGAAATTTTCTATTCCTGTGAATTGTCCCGGTCACATATGTCCCTAGCTCATACAAATGTTTTAATAGAGGTATAGACAAAAAAAATATCCATGAAAACGTGACCTCCCCTAGATAGATAGTTTCTCCATCCTCAATAATTTTTCAACTACTGTGTAAGCCAAGCCATACTTTTGAATTTCATTACTTTTTGCTGTTCTGTATACAAAGAAAGCCAAACAGTAGTGAACGACAGAATTATACAACATCCAAAATTTTATTCCCCACTGATGGTGACGCTTGTTGGGTATATATTGCAAGAGCTGTGTATGATTCTTGGTTCCAACCAAGCTTTCATCAACACTCAATTGCTCATGGGAGATATAGTGATGCCTGAACAAAACATTAACATAGTCTATGAGGGGTTGTATCTTAGCACAGGGATCATATCCTGGTTCCCCTGGTCAAGCAAGATTTTTAGTGTCGGCTAAGTGAAAGAATTTGAGGATCAGCTGAAACGATTCCTTGGGAACATTTCATGAAATTTTTGAGTAAACCAATAAGATTCTATTGTTGATCTTCGGTGTACACCCATATTCAGTATGCACGCAATGAAACCTTTTAGTTCAGCAAGAGTTATATTTTCCCATTTCCTTGCGCGAGAATTCAGAAATAGGTTTTTAGTAGTCGTAAGAAAATTTTAGCATAGTTATTTGTTTCCTTCACTTATTGTATTCAAAAAAGTATTGGTAAAAAATAGGTAAAAATAACTGATAGGCACTGCATTACTAGGGGATGCATGTTTTGGTCCATGGGTTTCATGGTACCCACTCGGCAACTTAGGTGGGTTATCATAGTTTTCAGACACTTCTTCCCACTTGCTTTCGTCAACATCAACATTTTCCCCTCCTTGGGCTGAATCATGAGAATCATCACTCTCGAAGGAAGATAAAATTTGAGCACGTGACGTCTTTGGTCGAGGATGGCTGAAAGAATCATCACTGCTCGATGAAGACATATCTTCATCGGCAGTGTCTGATGGTAATTCACTGTTACTGCTATCAGATTCAAATAAAATTTCTTCGATATTTTCGTTTTTTAAACGCTTCGATATTATCGAAGGAAGAACAGATAAATTTCCTAGAGTAAAGAATAATGTTTTTCTAAATTGATTCGCATGACTTCCAATTTTCTAGTAAATCGCAGAATAAGTTGTTTATGTGGAAATATTAGTATAATCTTAAAATTACATGACAATATTGACTTATATACTAAAAAAATTCAAAAGCTACAACCATATTTTAGAATAAATTTATGATTAATTTTAAGAAAGATATAGTCATACAGTACCTAATATGATAGAAGATGAATGTCTGCTTTTCCGTATCCAAAAACTACGTATAGGTTACAAAAAACAAACAGTCGCAGCAGATTTATTAAACTGCTCCAATGTGCGGTCCAAAACACACGACGCGCTACTGATGGGGAAACAGAGGAGGATCTAAAAGCCAAATAATAATTGCAACTCAAGCATTCCTCATAGGGTTTGTGGTGAATCAAAAGCATAAATATCACAGATAACGGAGACATGGTGGCCGTATGACTTTCATTAAGAAGCTTATCTCAGTGGAAAAAAAGCCGGCCAACAGATCAGCCGGTGGCAGTTTTCGCATAGGCAGCAAGGGCCGATAGATCGGCCAGCTGGCAGTAAAAGATATAATTCAAAACCTCGATCCTGTGTAAGTGGAAGATTCGCATGTGCCATCACATCACATTTTTTTCCCCATTTCTCGCACATGAATATAGCGCCCCAAACAGGTGACTCCTTTTTACTTATTTGATAGTAGGATGTCCAAACATCTCATTTTTGCCGGGACAGTCCCGTTTTTTATCAAAAAAAGCCATTTTGTACCGTTTTGAAGCCTATAGCAAATAAAATTTAGATTATCTGATAGTAAAGCTGATATTCCTAGTGGAAATGTAGGATTGTTGGAAACATGGAGGTTATCAAACAAACAAAAAATGTTAATTATAGTCTCAAATGTCAGATTAGGAAATCACCTGGTCATTGATAAATTTGAGATGGCAAACCTGGTCTGCACGTATAATATCCTGCCCAGGATTTACCCTTATTCCCTTTGAGTTTTGATGACGACAACAGTAGTCGGATTCTCTTTTGATTGTGAGATTTGTCTTAGTCTGACATGTTCCAGGCTCTAAGGGAAGTTTGTATTTGACTTTTTCACTATAGATCGTGATAGTGACAGATCCAGCATTAAAAAATCATGCAAAAATTTTGTCCTATTTTTCTTACAAACGATGGGAAATGTCTTGTTTTTACCTTGTTGTAATATAGTCACCCTATTTAATAGTCAACATGAAATAAAAGTCGTAGATGATTCAGATAAATGAATCAGCTTATCCTTGCATCACTGTGAATGCTCACATTCTCAAACGGATAGCAAAATTCGAGAACTATGCTGAAACAGAAGTTGCAAGAACCTCTACTATCTAAATCCTCATGCTTTCCCAAACCTGGGCAAGGTTTTTCTCTTGAGAAAGTGATATGCTCCAGAAAAGACCGTGTAATATCGATTTCTGTTACTGAACCAATCTTTAAATAGTGTTGTATGAAGTTATGCTGAATGTTGTCTCTAAAAATATCATGCCTTTGTTTTACCCGAGAATAACTGATGAGCCAAAAACAAAAACCTACTGGTTTTCCCATAATGTCATACAAGAAGAGCACAATGTAATATTCCTACTGCTGGTTGCCACATGACTTGAACATTCTCGTGACATTTGTGACCACCTTGAAATCAGCAGTCTGTCTCACGGCATAGTGTCACTGTGTGATTTAGATTTAGATTTCGAGGCAACAGTTGAAAATAGGCTAAGCGAAGCTTAAAGATCGGCCTTTTGAGAGCCTAAGAATTAACAAAGATATTTAATCTCTATCCCATTTAAGTAATATTTGTTATTTGCAACGTTTTATTAGTTAATGCATATTAAGTGTTCATATTGCATTTTAAATTAAACACACTAAGTCCATCAGCTTATTTAAGCATTGAATCGACAGGCTGTTGCAGTATTATATTTCACTGACAAATAATTTTACTTTAATCCTGGTAATTACAATATATCATAATGTAATGGTCATTTTTCATTTAAGTTTTCATAATGCAGTTCTACAATAAATAACTTATGACTTTGATCTCTCTGAGAAAGTTAATTCGGTGTTCTATAGATGAGTGATAATCTGTCGGTGAGTGGTTGAACGTCTTTTCTTTCGAAATGTGGCATAAAAGAGAAACTTGAAATGTACTGGGAAATTCGGTGTAGTCAGTGGAGCCTATTTTTTACATGCGGTGGCATTTGTGAATCGCAAACTAAGCATTCACTTCAGCTCTGTTTGAATTCGCTGTGTATACTAACTTGTAAGGCCAATTTGTTTGTAGAACGGATAGATAAGATTTTTGTATTGCAATTTTGCTGTCCAAGTAGCAGATTGTAAGAAAGTTCGATATTTATGGTAGTTCAGTTTTTATGAAAGTTCAATTTTTGAAAGTTGGTATACTTCGAACCTGGATACTTCAAAGTCATAATTTTTTGGTCCCTTGAACTTTGAAATAACGAGGTTGTACTGTATTTAGAAAGTTGAAATTATATGAGTTTTAATTGTATCTAGCACAAAATACATTGACTTGAATTTTTGGGTTGGCTGTTTACTCATCAGACTCTACTTATATAAGGAGAAATAAATCTGCCCACTCATCTGTAGCATCACTTGTCTAGTCCAGTTTCAGGGAATATTTATTTTTCTATCTTAAAGTAACCTTTTAATAGCATATAAACTTAATTGCTGTTTAATTATTGCATGGCTAACATAAGTATTTCATTTCCTAATCCTATTTCTGCATGAAAGTATTGTTAAAGTAAATTTTTTATATATTTTCATTAAAAGTGAAATGTGGATGGATTTTTGGGCTACAGGATATGGAATATTGATGTTGGAATGTGAAGTTAAATAGCATTCCATTCAAAATTTTTGTTAAGAACAAAATACCATATTTACTTGTGTTAGGAGGGAAAAAAATAAATTCGTGCTGGAATAAATTGACATCTACTGCATTGGAAAATTAGAAAAAAATCAAAAAAGTTTAGGAGTTCCCCGTAGTTGTGTTCTCTCCTAGGTTAAAGGAGTATCAGCAGTTCACGATGAATTCAGTGAACACTGGTACCAGATGCAAACTTATTCCAGCAGAAGTATACGTTGAAATTGATAATAAATAATCAACTGCTTATTTTGAGTAACAATAATAAACTTAAAACTCATTTAAAAGATACAGCTTTAATGTTATAAAAATATCACGTTATCTCAACAGTTAAAATGTTCATCATGATCTTGAAGATGCACCAGTGGCAGTATAAACTGCACCCTAAATGTTTCCTTGGTTGTATAGATACATGTATACTTCATAGAATTCTTTGTCTTCTGCGAGTATAAACATAGAAGCAAGCATGTTGCAGTAAATTTACTATTAAAACTCAGAATTTATAAAACTTATCAGAAATCTTCATGTATGAGACACATTCCCTATTTTTAGCAACGTTTTGGGAAAAAAGGTGCACGGGGTACACGAGTAAATATAGTATTCCATTTATTTTGAAGAAAAATTATAGAATTTTGGTTATCTCCATTGAAAGTCATGCAGGGGCTTGTTAGGAATGTAGCAACAATTATTTCAATACCTTCTTCCAATTAAATTTTTAAATTATTAATTTTGTCAAGGTTATGCATTCATATCATGTATGAGGTGTGACCCATATGGTGATATATAAATTCACAGGTATGAAATTACGTCTCGGGATAGTAATGAAAGAATCGTGCTTCATTCTCGTGTACAACCCATTTCAGAAAATTCACACTCTTGAATTCTTTGGTTGAGTTCAGGACAAATTTCTGCCTATCGCAATTTCTGTTTGCCAGTCAACACTTTTGAAACTACTTTGCAACAATGGCAAAGTCAGATATAACACTCAATTATGACCTCCTGCAAAATAAGCAGCAAAGATTCAAAGATAAGTTTTCCAGTGTCACCAACTGCCCATTGTTACTGTAAAGTTCAGAAACTTTTGGTCACACCTTGTATATCTTGTTTAATGTAAAATGTAACCTTGTTTGTTTATTTTTTGTTTTAGCTTACAATTGTTGCAAATTTGATCAAATAATCAGCATTTTAGTTAGTGTTGTGTATAATTTACCAATGCAGGTACAACTTTGTGGAACTTATTCATATTTAAAAATTTAATTTAGTAAAACCACTAATCTCATTAACCCACAGCCAGATTCTCTGCATGGTGTGTCTGGCGAAATGCCATGGGCCTGAGAGGTCCCTGGAGGCCCTGGAATTTTCTGAATATAGAAAAAAATTATTTTAGCAATTTCTCTTTTTATCTTAATTTCTGAATGTTTTTGGACAGGGTAATTTAAAAAACTTACACTTTCAGCATATTCCTGATAATTGATTAAAAAGTGCAACTTGGTATGATTTACAATGGGTTTCAGCTTTAATGAAACATATGTACAGGCAGTCCTCGTTAACCAATAGTTTGCTTTCCGATGTTTTGCATATCCGACGCTTCGTAATTAATACCGTTGACTCACGATTTTTTCAACGTGATGTCACACCAATGATTTACCATATTGGCCTGAATATAAGGCAAGGATTTTTCCCTAAAACTTAAGCTGAATAATTCATACTCGCCTTATAATCACTGACCAAACAAAACAACCATTATAACTATTCGTATGGTCAGTGATGGTGAAACTTTTCTAACTTGCATGCTAAAATTACACAAATATGCAAGCCTGTTCTGCCCCAACTCAGGAAACACTGCAATTTTTTACAAACAAAATACATTTTATCTTACCAATTCAGTACTAACGAGTTCAACATTGTTACAACATAGTTGATGTCCCACTGTAAATACTTTGAGACATTGTTTCGAATTGATACGGTATTGTTGAAATGACACTCAGCAGGAAACAGTCACTGTAAGTCTCTCAGTGGCATAAAAGCATTTTTTGTAAATTCCTAGATTTTAGTTCTCAATAATAGGATAGCCTTATATTCGGTGCCACCTTATATTTGTGCCGATATAGTAGTTTGTACGTTCACTGCAGCCCTGTGTGACACAGCTCACCAGTCAGTTACTTTTCCAATGCCATTTTAATTAGTGCAATACTTGTTGTGACCCTATTTTTGGAATTTTTGTGGTTTTTAAAGTTGTGTTAGCCCTTAACCATGTCCGAGAAAAGGAAGTGTTTTTTAATGTTTATTATTGATTTATTAAAGATTTTGTGACTTGGATTGCAATTTTATGAGTTATTTTGGTGAAAATAAGGTATCTGATCCTCGGAAACTTAACCAACATTATTAACATTGTTTGTATGGGGAAAAGGTTTTATCTGATGCTTAATTGAGGACCGCATTGTGTCAGATAACCAAGGACTGCCTGTATTTGTTGGGGGAGAGGGTCCATCGATAATATTTGCTATTGTTCCTTCCATTCCTAGTTACGCCATTGCGGCATCATCAGTTACTTGACAATGCTGGTGAAACTGATGAGTTTAATAAAGCTTGTGGTTTTACTAATTTAAAATAAATAATTTCTTTAATGGTATTGTGTGTAACTTTTGACTTAATTCCGTTCATGAATAAATCATAAATTTTTAATGCACATCCTTATACCTTAATAAAATCATGACAGATAGTTATGGTAATACAGTGGTCCCTCAACTTACGATGCTAATTCGTTCCAATAAACACATCGTATGCCAGAAAAACGTATGTCGAACCCTGAAATCTATGTAAAACCTCTAATTCGTTCAGAGATCCTTAGTTTTCAATTTTTTTGCACCTAAATAAGGCTTTTCCCATGAAAATAGTTATTTTATGTAGGATTACATATTCTTTTACATATATGTACATGTATAATTAATAAAATATAACAGAAATAAATAAATAGAAATACATGTGCGTCATTTTTGTCATGGTATGTACCCATTTCGATTTCAATGGATTGGCACTGCAACTTAATATCTTTTAACTACTGCGGCACTCAGATATGGGGTCGCGTAACTTTTCCATGCTTTTGGTTTTCTACTTTGTGTCTTTCTATGCTGAGAAGTCTTGGGACATAAAAAGGACCTTTTGTCATTGTAACCTCAGATATAATGTCTTTCGTCGTGGGTTTCCCTTGCAACTTTGTTTCTTTTCACTGTACGTATTTGTATAGGCGGCAGCGAACACGTTAAGACAAAAACAAAGGAGGCTATTCTTTAGAGCAATTTAAAGGACACGCGTGATTAATGGGTCAAGAACCAATAATGCGTGCTGATTGTCCATTGTATGTCGCAGTTTCATCATATGTCGATACAACATGGAAGCATGGGAGGCTCATCGGAAGTCGAAAAATCGTATCACGAGGCCATCGTAAGTCGAGGACCCACTGTACAGCTTAATATGCTGCAGAAGGACTAATAAAACAGTACAAGACAAGTAGATATAACAAACAAACAATTGTTCGCAATCCTTAGATTGGTTTGACTGAGGAATGTACGCAAATGGTTTCCCATTGCCAGACACACAGAAGGGAAGAGGGGAACCCATTGCCAGCATTAGTCTACTTTTACAAAGAGCCTCAAGGGGGCCAACTGCTTAAATCGCTTACGAATCAGGGAGTGCTAATTTATGTGTTCTCCTAATTTTCGTTTCTTCATTCTCTTAGTTCATACAGACAAATAGGGGGCCGGGCGACTACGGAAAAATCCTACTTGCGCAGAATTCTTGCTTGGTGCAGCAGTGGCCAACGCTCTAACCACCGCACCACCAACACCCCCACATGTAGATACATATTCTGTATTTTACAAGGTGTGTTTATGTTTGCAACTTACCGCAAAAATCTACGCAACATACATCACCCAGACTTTCTTATATATGTACTCTTCTAGTCTGTGCAATAACTTCACTGGTTGTATTATTATGTGTACATCTTGGCAATAGCTGAGGGTAAAACATTGATATATTACAATATCATTGGATGCTATATGTGCATATTTTGACACATATGGCTCATGTAGTATTGCTCATGACAAAATGCGCTATAGCTGGGTGTATTTTAATTAAAATCCTTAAAGACATATTTAGTAAATTGACAAGAATAAACCACTCGCCATTGTTGCATGACATGCTTCATTTCATCAAGGCTCCTATTTTATGTCGTATCCTCTTTAAATACAAGATTTCTTCAGATTATGTGGAATTATTTAGCCTCTAGAGCCCTACACCAACCAAAGAGAGTTATAATTGCAAAAACCACTTTTTAAAACTCAGCAGCGCTTAAAACATGCTTATTCATCAAAATTTCAAATTAAAATTTTTTCACAATCACAGTAATTTGTCAGTATACTTCATATAGAAAAAAGTGAAAGACTACATTATCTTAAATGATATACTAATCAAACTACAGATTTTTAAGATGAGTTTAATGAATAATAGATTTTCTAAAAACAGCCAAGATTATTTTGCATGCCATCATCATCAGTAGTATAAATGTATGCAACTAAAAACCTGTCTAATGTTAGCCTGGTGGACCTAGTTAACCTCGTTTGTTTTTTTTAATTTGAAGGAAGTTTTCTGAACTACGACAAACTTATTGAAAAGCTAAATAACCCAGATATCCAAGTATGTTAATTCTAACTCTGAGAAATTTACAAAGTAAAAATGCCTAAATTGAAACATACTTACTACAACTAATCAGTAAATGTCTTCAAACTTTTTTATTGACTCGGCTCAGCAATAAGAATTTTTAAGGAATGTGGTTTTTGTTGATCTGGCTGGCTGTTATGTATTGTGCATAAAGAAGAAGATAGAGATACATACAACATACAGAAAGTTTTAATTTGAAAGTATTGAATGAAGAGATGAGGAATGACGTTGCGTCTCATCAATTTGGTGTAAACCTCCTTTCATGCTCCATTTCTGGTCTCTCCTCACCCACCAATTCCAAGCAAATATAACAGTTCTCTTGTCTTCTCTTGTTGGTTTTGCCATTTGTTTATTTTAGCATTGTTTAATCTTTCAAATTCTTCATAAATAAATTCTATATAAACTACTAAGATATTACTATTATTGTTTAGGCAACTAATTCTTTTTTATTACTTCGTTGATGATTAAATCAGCTTGACTATCAGTACATGTTGGTAATATAATAGCATTCATACTTTATACTATGTGAAAAATTTTAGCATGTTTTTTGTTGATTACCTAATGGGATAAACAGCATTCAGTATGGTCATGTTGTTGTCAATTTAGATTCAATATTTTTGGGATTCTCTATGTATATGTGTATTTGCATTTTATTTTGATTTCTGCCTTTTTGGCATTTTGAGGTTTACCCATCCTCTCTGATCTTTACCTATGCTCTTTTAAAGAGATGTTTCTTCTCTCTTAACTTTTTTGAGATAGTAATTTATAAGGAAAAAAAATGATGATGTGAAATACGTTTTCCTTGTTTTTTTGCAACAAGTCTGTAGAGTGGTTGTGCTTTGTATGCTAAACATAAAGATTGCTATCTGTCCTTGTTCTTGAAAAAAGAGGTTTGCTATGTGACATTGTTTTGATTACATCAAGAAGTAAAATCTATAAATAGCACATACTTAAAAAATATTTTTGATTAAAGTCTGTTGACTCTGTAATAAAATCTTTAGCACTATTTATTTAGCACATTATTGCAGTAGCATGTTAAGTAAAAATGTGTGAACTTAATGCTTAAAATTGTGCAGCAAAAGCAATTTTTATAACAATCTATTACTTTTAGAAATATATGTCTCGCTATGTTGTGTACTACTTCCCTATTTCACGAGCGTTAAATAAAATGGTAAATGATATTTTAATTTTAAGGTGAATTATTCTGGACCAAAATAGTTTTTGCATTAGAAATTATTAGTGACAAATAGAATTACCGTAATCTTTATGATGATACACATTAAACACTTCTACACAAATTTTTGTAAATATCTCCTTAAAATGCCTTGTAATTTTATGAACAAATCATTATCTATTATTTATTTACTTGATTTTTTGTATCATTTTGTCTATATCTGTTTTAGCATATCACTAGGCTTCTCTATCAATAATATGATTGGCTTATTGTTTTGATGCATAATGTGCTTATTTAATGGAGCTAAGAAAGCATGATCTGCTTTTTAACAAACTTTCTACCAAAACAATAAATTAAAATTTTTTATTTATTCTTTAAAATTGTTCTTTAGAGTAACCTGTAGTGGTAGATAAGGACAATAAATGTTCTTTAATTTTAACACAACTAATGTGGAAGTTTTTTGAGTTGAATGTTAATACTCGTAAATTATTATGTACAGTCAATATACATGGAACTAAAAAATCCAATATTTTGTATTGTATTATAAGGTATCAGTATTAATTCATCCAAAGAATTTTTCTAAATAGTAGTAGAAAAATGTTTGTAGTTTTTTGTGAAAATCGCATGGTTGACAATTTTTTATTGTATATGTTTGGCAAAATCTTAATCTGTGTACTATTAAGCTTTTTGTGGAAAACTTTGATGATTCTTTCATCATTTTGAGATGTTATAGTTTTCTTTAGTGAACATGTGGCTCATCCTAAGGCAATTTTTTTATTTCTAAATCAGCGAATGTGTGTGACTTTATTTTCTTGTGTTTAGAGAACAAGCATACACAAAGGTTGCATGACTTTTGAAAATTTTAATCGAAAAAGTTCAAGTGGTTTTTATCTATTGAATTTATTTTTTCATCTCTAATACGATTGACATGGACTAAGGTACTGTAACAAAATGTGAATTTCACGATAGTTTTTTTGTTTAGGCTGAATGATGCAGCTCTTATACAAATATTTCTGACTTCTTAGGGTTCTCAAAAGGATGGAAAGAAGCATACATGAGTGGTGAGCAGGAACCATGGGTTTTCAGAGGGGGGCTTACAGCTGATTTGCAAGTTAGTGTTATCAAAATTATTTTAGATGTAAATATGTAGTAGTTATTGACTTTATGGTGTGGTGTACATTAAAAATACCTTTGAACTATTAAGCTTCAAGTTAACGTTTCTTCTTTTCTTTCAGAGATTAATACCTGTAGACTCAAGTAACGACTTGTTTGTATACAAGGCACCGGACATGCCTAGCGGTAAAATGTATAAAATTCGTCCCTGTATGCCAACAGATGCTGCGAGCATTTACGATGTATGTAGGAGGACATGCAGTGATGGGATGGATGGGACTAATGTATTTCTTGAAATGCCTAATCTAATCGGAGACAAGTAAGATATTTTCATAAAATGTTGTTTTTGTTTTCTTCTGGAAGTAACTTTTTAACTTTTTTTTTTATGCTGTTTTCTTATAGATTAGTTGGAGCTTTCCTCACGTTGAGTCCTGAGTTCTGTTTCGCTGTTGAGGAGTGTGGAGATGACTGTTTCGATGATTGCACTTCACAAGCTGTGAATATTGGAAGACCTCTTACACCACGGAGGGTAGTCGGATATGCAGTCGCAGCTTTAGATGCTCGACAATTCTTTCGACGTTTGGAGATTGCGTGGTTACCTGAAATGTGTGACAAGTACCCTCGTCCAGAGAAGGCTGAATCTGAGACTCTTACTCCAGCTGAAGTAAATATATTATACGGTAGTCCCTTGCCAACAGTGGTTTTTCCATCCACGGTTTTTCCAACCGTGGTTTGCAGGCTTGCAACTTGAATGTAGGCCGCTAGTAATCTATAGAGCAGAGTTTCCCAAACTGTGTTCCACAGAAGCTAAATGGGGTTCCGTGATAGACAAGGGAATTTTATTACTATTATTAGAATTAATAATTATTAATAATAATAATAATTAGAAAGTAGGTTATCTCGGGTAACCAGTCAGGTTAAATCTGTGCTGAAGGCCAACGTTTCAGAAATCATCTCGACTGCCATCTTCAGGGCAAACCTGTGATGCCACAGCGGAAAAGTGATCCCTAAATATAGTAAAATATCCCATTATTCCCGATCAACTGAAGTGACCAATCAGTGTTTGCACTCCTTCTCCAGTAAGTTGAGAGCTGGTTTCCAGGAAAGGCTAAGGCTGAAACAGGTATCCCTATTGTAGTTAAAGCCAGTAAGGCAGATCTCTATGGCCTCTTTAATTATTTGATCCCAAAACGATTAGTCTTAGCAAGTACAGGCGACTCCCGTGATTCGACAGTTCGAGATTCGACAAATTTGAGATTTCAACACAGCCAATCGAATTTGGAACTAGTTTACGCAAAGTAATTTTCGTCCCGACCAGCCACGTGAGGTTTAGTTTCAGTGTAGACATAATTTTTTCTGCTCTAATTGTTTGAATTTGTGCTGATTTCACTTTTTTCTGTTAATCTTTTATTTAAATTTATTTATTTTATTGACTTATTTATAAATTTATCACTTGATATGATATCTAAAAGGAAATGTAATAGTGATAATGCAAGTGAATCAAATAAAAGAGTGTCGTTCAACTATTAGCACTTATGTGAAACAGAAGGAGAAAATTCTAGAACATATGATAAATTCACGTAATTTGATGTCTGGTTTGACAGATTTAAGAGAAGGGCAGGTTTGCATAACCTTAAATTAACTGGCAAGGCTACTAGTTATGTGTTAGTGCTTTTTAATAACTTTTATATTAATTTTGCTGCGATATATAGTTGTATGTATAGATAAAAATGTGCAGGGATATGCTGCAAACGGTCCGGTCCGGCTCGCATGAGTCGTTTGTAACAAACGACTCGCACGAGCTGAGATGCGGGAACGTATCCCCCGATTATAACATGCAAGTCTATGGAAAAATAGCGATCGACATTCGACAATTTGAGATTCGACCACGTTTTCAGGAATGCATCCCTGTTGAATCTTGGGAGTCGCCTGTTGTTTGGTTTCATCAAATTGAATCCTGTGGTCTTGTTGGATACAGTGTTCTGCCACCGCTGATTTCTCAGGTTGATTCAACCTGATGCATCGGGCATGATCCTTAACACAGGTTTCGATCATGCATCCCGTCTGTCCAAGATACACCTTGCCGCAGGTGCAGGGAACGCTGTAAATCCCCGAGGTTATGCGAATTTTTTTATATGTGGAATGAATCACCTTTTCCTCATGTTTTCTCTCATAATCAGGTCTGAAAAATATTGTTGTGTTATTCTAATATGTAGAAATATTAAGTGCATTAATGTAATATATATGCATAATTTAAAAAAATTAGATATACGTCTTATATATACCCTAAATTCCCATGTATAATGCACACGTTATACAGTTTTTTTTGTAAATTTTTCAGAATTATTTAGTGCGCATTATGCATGAGAAATGCCCCGTTTTAAGATAACATTTATGCAACCTTAAGCTGTACCATAATGTATTTACTAAATGGCCGAAATCTATCGAAACCTAAGTCAATGTTCTCCACACAATCACTTATTCTGCACTTTTCATGAAAAAGTTTGATATTTACATTGTTCCAAGGACAATGCAGGAGCTAGAAACCTTTTCTGGCATAAACATGCCTATTACTATATCGCATTTCAATTAAAGTACGAAAAATTAAGGCAAATTTGACATTGTTGGTTGAAAAACCATAGCCTATGCCTTTTGAAATACAAAAATAGATTCCAACACATAACACATTCACTTCTCTTAATAAATACGACAAAATTCTTTATAAATTTTTATTCATACTCAATTTTTAATCAACAAAGCCATCAAAATCTTCTGATTCACACTCACAGTGTAAATCGTAATCATTTAGATTCATTACAAACGAGTCTTGTTGAAACTCATAGGTACCTCATCCATGTTTCCTGTCTGACTTGCTTCAACCACCTTCTTTTTCTCCCCGACAAACAAATAAAACCCTTCAGTTTTCTCATGCCAATCTTCTGGTAATTTCTGTCCAGTTGAAGTAATAGCTTGTATTGATAAATTATGTCGCTTCATAAAATGATAACACCAGCAATTACTCCCTCCTTTGTTTCGCGCACCTCTATCCACCACCTCCATCCCAACTCCAGCGTTTTCATGATGCACTCATCACCTCTTCATATCTCACTCTCAAGCCAGTTGTTTTGTTTGACCAGCGAGTGGTCTCTGTTTTCGAAATAAGGATGGATAAATTATGTAGCTAGGGTTTTTCACAAATGTTCTTCTTCTTCTCAAAGTGAAGTAGGGGAAGGGTGTTTAGGAGAAGCCTTCTTTAAAAAAAATACAATCCTCAACAATGTCATGTTCTGCATGCACCCTGCGCATTATACATGAGTGCACGTTATACTAGAAAATTCGGAGGCCTGCTGAAAATGGTCTAAGGTCGGCCTGCACGTTATGCATGAGTGCATGTTATACATGGGAATTTAGGGTACTTTTAAATATTTTTAGGATGCAATCCTCCCACACTTTTGTGCCCCTACACGTGTGAAAAGTTGCAAAATACGAGTATAAGCTGGTATCACCATTCCATAGTATTTTATTTTCTGATACTTTTTTCGTGTTCTTTTATCTTGTATAAGACTCTTTCATTGAAGTTAATTTTTCCATCTCTTTCACTATTTTTCTGAGGTCACCAAAACAGGACAAATGATCCTTTGTTGCTGGGATGGGAACCAAACCCTGTATTTCCCATTGCCCAAATTACTTCTCTTTTGCAATTTCGTCTTTCGCAGTTTTTTCAGAAACGTAGCCCCTGCAAAAGACAAGGTCTGCCTGTATGTATAATTAAGTATGAAAATTTATTAAAAAGACGTAATAAAATATAAATTCTTTTTTATAAATAAATTTTCTATAGATAATTTCTCGTTAGTAGCTCTTTGTGGTAAACGTTGAAGGCCGACTGAATACTTAACTTTTATTTAAATAAAGGACTTAAAGACATTTTTCTTTAACACTTTCAATGCAGCATGACTAGAATTCCAGTCATGCCGTGTTGAAAGTGTTAATATTGTTTGTCTTTTATTTTCATTTTCTTTTATTTGGATATTTATTGATATACTATCATCTCTAATGTACATAGTGTTAAAATAGCAAAATTAGCCATTTAAATATTTTGAATACTGAAAAAGTAAATTTAGTATAAAGTAATCCAAGTTTTGATCAATAATAATGATATAGCTCAGTAGCCCAGATATGCCCTGTATCATAAATTGCCACATCATATATTGTTTTTACTATGAAAATTGATCAATATTACAGGAATGAAAAAATAATATACATTGTTTTTATCATAAATTGAATTTTTTGGAAACATTCTTTAACTAAAATATTAGTGTTGAAATAAATTATAACCAAAAATAATATGCTTATATGATGAATCTGAAAAAATCTCCATACAACAAAGTGCAAAAAATTAGGTCCCTTCAGTTTCGTTATAAAGAGGTTTTACTGTATATCATGGTAAGTTAATTTAAAAGATGTTAAAGAGTCAAACTTAGCACTACTATGTACATGGCGAAGAGTTTCATATTGACAAGTTGAAAAGCCAAGTGATTCTTGAAAGTTTGATCGAAAAAGATTGAAAAGCTTTCAATATATTGACTTATCAATTTAAAATGCTAAGCATGTATAATTGCAGATGTTCTATTATAAAAAACATTCTGAACAGCATTGAACATAAATAACAATGTATTATTTACCGTTGTCCTTTAATTAATACAGCTGATAATCATGGAAAGTAATGAAACTCAAGATGAAAGGAAAATAAAAGTTAACAGAGGAGCACAAACTCGCTGGAGATCTCGCCAAATGGAAATATTGCTGTAGCTAGGAGAAGAGGAATGGAACAGGATAAATCAGAACAAATGAAAAGCGAGGCATAGAGCTAATGAGTCACCAGAAGCAACAGTAAATCAATTGACAAGCAACAGATTTATAGATGCAAGAAAACAAGAATATGAAAGTTCATTACAATCGGTATAGCAGTTATTGTGGATTAGGTTGTTTATATTCTTGTAACAAAATTGATATGGAATTATTTAGTATGTTTAACGAATAAATCTTCATTAACATATATCTTTGCCAAGCAACTTTTATATGCCATTGACTATTATTATTATCTGAAACATTGGGTTGTGTGGATTTTATATTAATTTTTTACATTTTAGTGTACATAAAAGTTGGTGTCATTAATTTTTATTTAATTTTAACGTAATAGTTAATTCATGCTTAACCGTCATATTTGACAGGCAAATATGCTAGTTGTATATATTGTATGTTGTTTTTATATAAAACACTGAATAGACAAATTATAAAAACTTAAGTGTTCATTTTAAAATTTCTTCTCTTTTACTGATTTTTGTTTCCAAACTTGTTTTTCATTCTTGTCTAGGTTTGGAGTCTACCTAACTTTTACTTTTTCAGAAAAATATTAGTTTTCTTTCATTGAGAAACTAGTTAATTTTCATCTCACCTGTGAGCAGGCACAAATGAAACAAATTGCACACTTTGTTTTAGACTTTGCACTTTTCCTGCATGTATATGATATATGACATTTTGACAAATGATTGCCATCATCAGGTCAGCTGCTTGCAACAGTGTTTGCAATTTGTTTCATTTTTAGTTAAAATTATACCAGTTCCTCTAGCAGTAGATTATTATCGTGGATAATCTGCATGTGAATAACTAGGAATTCATGTACAGTATAGAACCTTTTACCCGGATTCCAGTTATCTGGAAATCCAGTTAACCGACTATTTTTAAAAATAATGCATTTTTTCAAAATTTGCTAGGAGAAAGAAACTTAAAGCTTCGCTAGTAATTTGGGTGCACTCCGGTGAACAAGTGAACACATAATTTGGAAGAGAACAAGGAATTTATATTGGAAAGTACCAGGTTACATGAGCCGGCTGGGTAAATCGCGGGGCCCCGTGCAAAGTGTGCACGTCAAACATTTTTTAATAGCAAATTTTAATAAATCAAGCAGTCTCTCTCGCTATAACACTCAATATTTTTTCAGTTTTTCTTTTAAAATGCGTGTACTTTATAAGTACGACAAATGTGTTTTAGAGAGCGTGGGGGTTCTTTTAAGTGCGGGGCCCGGTGCATTTCCACCGTTCGCATTGCCATCAAGTCTACCCTGCTGATTCCTGTAGTTTTACTATTCAGTACAGGCAGTGATGAGCTGGAATAAAATTTAGAACCGGCTCTCTAAAAAAAGAAAAGTCTTAGGACATTTGGATAAGGATGGCGGGGAGTTACGTACCAGGAACAGCAGATCGCTCTAAGTTAGTAATACCGTTACGCTAGCTTAACAAGTGTCCTGTCCGTAATATATTGCATTTCATACACTGTCGGTAATTGAATGTCAGATAGGGCAAAATGTACTTGAAAGGACAAAATCTGTAAATTCTATATTTTATAAAAATTTAACTACTAGCTCGCAAAGTTAGAGAAACATTAACAACCGGCTTGCACGAGCCGGCTTCAGCTCATCACTGAGTACAAGCATGTATTATAATAGTGCTCGAAATGGAAAGTATTACGAAATGGAACGCACGTCCTGGTAGTGGAACTGAAATCAGCGGATGCGAGATAACTGATAGAACATTTACAATCAAGTTAAATTTTGATTTATTCCCTATGTACTATGATGGAGAAAAGTAAAGAAACTTTTTATATTATTTTTATTAAATGAAGTTAACGATACGATATTGCGTACTAAATATTTGACAAGACGGAATGATATTATCCACACACGCGACAGACCAGAACACCATTCCAGTGAATTCTTGCTCTTTCCGAGAATTGTTTACGAATATATTCCATATAACCGGCTATCTCCATATCCCAAGCTTGCCGGATAAAAGGTTCTATACTGTATACAAATGAATGTAATTTTTCTGCTAGCCTTCGTGAGTCACGAATCGTGACATTATTGAAGACTACTTTCATCCTACTACATCTAACATGAATTAGAATGTTACTTTTTTAACTAGGGTTAATTTTTAATCTGAATTGTAATTTCTTTTATCTTAGTGTGATATCCTTGAGATTATTATTTTATGGTTAATGTATATTTGGAATTGCGCTGTTTCTGTTGCTAATAGCTACTATTCTTGCATTGTTACAGGAAATTATTGAAGGTTTGCACACATGGAAAGGTGATGTCCCTGAAGTAATTCTTACCCAACATCCTTCATTGATTGCAACATCTATTTTAAATACAGTATTAGATCAGAGTGTGGCAAAACATCTTGTTACTATTCTCTTAGCAGCTCTTCGTGCCAATGGTAAGTCAGATTGAGTTTTCAGAATTTGCATTTGGGTTAACAACTATTTTTTGTATACCTTTAATATGTCCCTTTTCTTACTAATTTATTGCAGGCTCTTTCGGGTGCTTTACTGAACTTAGCATTAGGGACAAATACACCATCGAGTTCTATAGCAAGCTTGGTTTTGTGGAGTTGGGACGAGGGGCCAGAGACGATGTAATTTATCTGGGACGCACCTATTGAGGAGTCTTAAGTGCCACTTTTCGGCTCGTAAACCTTCTGGAAAGCAGCACGACGAAATGATTCCACCCACTCGCCACACTGCCATTATTGTGGGAGATTGTCTTAAGACAGTGTTTCTGTTCTTGAGATTGGATCTGCCTTTGTCTCTCTTTCTCTCACTGCATTTTTACTTTCATTGCACAGTAATTTATGATTTTTCCATTGTCTTTCAGGGAAGGTTTTTACCGTAACTTCTCAAAATTAATACTGTTCTCCCGAACCCTGTTTGATGTGTATATTCATCTGATTTTGTTTATACATGCATTTATTTGTAAATAACGGTTTAATGTGTATCTCATGCAACTTCAAAAAAATTATAAATTTAGACTAGTCAATCTGCCGTTTCGTATTGCATGAAGTTGTGCAAATAATTAAAAAAAGGATTGGGCACATTGAGACTGCTGATGGTCTCGAGAGTACTTGATGAATGGTATTGCATGTAAGTTTGAATCTTCAGAAAAATTTATTAAACTCGTTTCCAAGTTATTCTTGCAAGTGCAGCTTACTTTTAGGAATGGCTTTAATATAGAACCACAACGTAACATCTATTTACTTTTTTATCAGGAGGCTATCATTCATATAACCCATCAATTCTTTTATGTGGTTTGAAGTGTTAGTGCTACAGTGACATTACGCTTACTTCTAGGGTTGCATCATCTCTTGCATAATTGGATGAGTAATTAGGTACACTGGTGATTTCATTAGGGCTGCCAAGCCTTTGAACTCTCCAGTCAAATATCTAATTGTGGAAACATTATATTTAGGGAATATATCAATTGTAGTTGAAATATCATTGTATTGCACATGATGCTCAAAATTTAGAATTTATATCATATGTTAATAAATCAGCTTTAATTCTGCTGAATCATAAACTAATGGGTCTTTGCTGGCTGTATTTTATTATTTTTCACATGGGGCAATTTTTAGAAGTAAAATATAATTTTGTTTCTTTAATTGATGTATTGGCTCTTTATTGGATCACAGTCATTGGTCTGTATTTGTTTTTGATCTTGTTATGTGATTAGAAAAGGCCCTTATATTATGAAAATATAATTTTTCTAAATCCTCAAATTGTTAATCAACAGTGTGTATTTGAGTAACAAAAATATTTTGTTATTAATCTTCCCAATCATTTTTGAAGGTTAAACATGGTTTTACATTGTGTATGAGTGTCATTTGCGTGTCTGAAGGTTTTGCTAGGATGAATGTACAATGTAAATGATTGGTTTAAAATTGACCCTGTGAAATTACTCCACTATACCGTATAAATCATGTAAAGCAAAAATGGAATGTAAAGGATTGCATGGACCCTTAAAGTGACGAAAAAATGTGGAAAAATCTTATTTTATAATTGGAGTAAATGAATTTCAAAAGAAACATTTTATTATCTCATTGTGTTTTCATTTTAAGAAAGAGTGTTAACCTCCTCAGCAGATGCAGTAGCCCATAATATTTTACCAAGGATCTGAATGGCCATAGACACAGTACAAAAATTCAACTGTAACAATCGATAAGCATGTGACCTCATGAGACGGGCTTGACTGAAGTTTCAACTGGCAGGACTGCTATTAAAAATGGTGACACCAAGGATGAGACCACCCTTGAAAAAGCAAGCATCTTGGTATTTGAGTGAAAATAATCTCATATATCATGTTTTGAAGAGTATAAGACAGCTAAGTGTTTAACATTTATTAATGTTTTCGTGGGCAGAATGCATTGAGCTACTTTTCAATACATCTGACTGTTCTTAACTGATAAGTTGGTAAAAATAAATCACCATTTTGGTGAAAACCAGATTCTCACATTAATTGCACTGGCAAAATGCAGAAGGTAACTTTCTTTATGTCTATATTGAACATCCTTAACTCTTAGCATTTTATTACATACCAATCCACTCTCCTCCCTATTGCAATTACCTTGTCTTATTGTTAGTATTCCATGAAGCAGCCTCAGTCCGAGACATTTTGCAGCAGGGCCAAACATATACAGTAGGACCTCGATAGCCATTGTTAATTGGTTCATGGAATCTCCAACAATTAGCAAAACGACATTAGCCGAAACCGATTTTCCCACAGGAACAATGTTATAGGTCAACAATTCATTCAAAAAGACCTGACATGCATAATATAAAACAATGTTTAGTCCTCAATTTGCTTGAAATTTTAGACTATCATTTTCATTCATTCACTTCTAGTTTTACCTGGACGCTTTAGCAACATTGTCACCAACACTGCGTTTTGGGACCATTTTTATCACTTGAGGTTTAATAATCTGTTTATTACCATATTTACAAAATATGGTAACTGTTGTCAAATGAGTTGACAGTTATACTGCAACAATCCACGAAGGAATGTTTTGCTGTTTGATTCTTATATCTGAAGGCAAAATTCTAAATACTATTAGTCTTTGATTAACTGTTTCAATATACACAAAATTTTTTCACTCTGACACGATCGATTAAATGTTCTCCAAGAACAGCTGCAGTGCTCCATTTTGCTAGATTACAGGTACCCAACCTGTGGCCCGCATGCCAGATGCAGCCCACTAAGCAATTTTATGTAGCCTACTGCCAGTGTTTCAGTTTTCAAAACATTTTTCATTTATTTTAATTAACTATAAAATATTAAGATATCTAACATTGAATTGGGGCCTCTTAGTAAATATTTCTCAATTCAAGTAAGTTCTTTTTAGTGCTGTTTTTGGTTTTTTTCTCAAAGATATTTCTAAGATTGAATTCCATCATGATTTGTAATATTGAAATGTTAACCCGAAAAAGCTCATTCTAACTTGATTTCCATGCATATGGTGTCTAAGAATCTCTAGGTAACTTACGACTTAACTATAATCTATTGGCCATTTTCAATGCGGCCCACCAAAGGGTTCACTGCCACCAATGCAGCCCACTATGCAGAAAAGGTTGCCCACCGCTGTGATAGCAGTCTTTCTCTCTCAGTCACAGTGCAGTCATCATCTTATTCGCTTGTCTGCTTCATTCAAAAATGGAGATGGAACTTTTTCATTTTTTTGTACCACTTGGCGACAAACAGTTGATCGAAATGATTATTGACGGCGACGGTTATCAAGGTGCTACTGTATTTGGCATCTTAGTCTTACAGTTGTATAGTGCAAAGTAAATGAATTTAAATTTGACTCAAAGTAAATAATGCATGCTGAATCTGGCCAGATAATCATTATTTTTTGGTTTCCCATGGTACACACATCACTAAATTTAGTAGCTGTTAGCAACTGCATGGTTGGGAAAACTTTCAGCCATTAAACTTTTTCAGAATAGGGAGTCCAATTCTTATTGACAAGTCTTCTAAATTGTAAATTATATTTGAATACTTGGTGCTTCTTAATGGTTTTTTTGTTTACTTAAAAATAATATACTATTGCACTCATTAACTTTCAAGTGAAGAAAGAGATGGTTAGGATGTATCGTGGATCCCTTTACGAGTAGGCATGCTCAGAATTATGGGAAAAAATTTTAATCAGGAGACAAATTCTCCCATGACTGGAAATCAAACCTAGGTCTTCCACTTAGCAGACCGATATTCTATTGTTGAACTATAGCAGCAGACTAATCTTCCAATTTCAGAATGTGGATATTTTCTTAGTTGGGTTATAGAAGTTATTTTTTGTGCTTTTTAACAAATAAATATTCATTCTGTATGTACGATTTGTATATATCATCCTGAGAGAGATTACATTTTTGAGAGGAGAGAGAGGATAAAGCAAGGGAGAATGTGAATCAAAAAGGGAGGATAATGCTTAATGCCCCTTCTGCTGACTTGCATGTCCTCATAACGTACAGGTAGGGACAGGACATGCCTAGGTTGAAAAACCAACCACCGCCAAGATTCAAACCTTGGCCTACTGTGTGGAAAGTCAGCATTCAAACTACTCCATCATCATATCATAACTTCAACTCAATAGTTACAGGATAAAGCAGGATAAACATACAGGAATTTATGGCTGGATTTAAATAAGCATGTTTAAACTTTGCAATTCACTTAATACAGCTAGCCATTACTTATAGTTCACCATAACAAAAATACTTCAGCAGAATTGAGTTATAAGGCTATTAAATATAAAATTTATTGTTGAAAATTGTTATTCTGAAATTATGCATATAGCAATAATTTTCAGGTATTCTTAGAATATTAAAATAACACAAAATATTTTATAGAAACAAAAAGTAAAGATAGAAAATACGTTATAGAGAGTATAGTTCTTAATGAGTCAAACAGTGTAATAAAATCAAATTTTTCTGTTATTTTTTCTTCTTCTAAGATACATATCATGATAAATAGTTGTACGAACACCATATAACTTAGACACTGCCATGATAGGAGACTGACCAGACATATTTTTGGCGGTTTCATCAGCATCAAAATCCATGAGCAATTTTATAACTTCAAGACTCCTTTGTTCAACAGCATGAAATAATGCAGTCCGACCACTCAAACGATCCTATAAAATACAACCACAAAGATTAAAAGCTTGATTAAAATTTTTGCCCAATGGAGCACCACTGTAAGCTAGTATGGTGTAAAGTTTTCATCGATGAACAATACAACATTCAACAGGACAAAATAATTACAGGAGAAAGGTAGCTGAGATACCTGCTCAGCCTCAACAAGCAATGAGATACCAGAGATACATCATTTAACACAATCTCTATCATTAGGATCCTATATAGTTCTAGGTTAATTCGTCAAAAGAAAATTCCTTGAAAGCAAAATAATTAATATTATATAATAATATTAAAAGCAATAAACAGTAGTATAAAAACTACTATTAGAATAAAAAGACTCAAGTTTATAAAATATTTTGTAAAACTGTAATACTATTTTAAAAGAATTTATACATTTACCATCGAGAGAACATACTAGCAATCTGAAGTGTTAGTCATACATCTCCAGTTATTCACCTCCATTTAATCTCAATTGTATGAATCAGTCTGAACACTTAATTGTTTTCATTAAATTTTCTCCTTTGAAATAATGACTGATTTTCGACGAATTCATCTGTTACCATGGCCCTTATGTATCTCGTCCATGAGGACTTGAGGAACAAATATGATTGTTATGTAATGCTGGTTTTTGAGGATGTCTTATATAGCCTATATAACTAGTACTAGTGTTATTCAAACACCTCATCCCTTCTTTTCTTACTTCCTTTGGCATTATTGGTCTTTCAGATTTCTCTCTTGGTTGACTAATTAGGCTCACCTTCTAAAACAATTATTTGTACCAAAGGAATGTCACTCAGAATTAATAGATACTGCAGGTCCTTTTTTACTTTCTCATGTAGTATATAAAATATTGTAAACACAAAAAAGATCAACTTTGAGATTTTGACGGAAATACACATTTCAGATGTCTCAGAGTTCAAAAAAACGTTTTTTCCCATGCTGTCCATCTGTGCCTGGCTCTAGAGCCTAAATGGTTGAATGAAATAAAATGATATTTCATATCTAGGCATAACATTATGAAGAGATGAACAATATATCATAACAATCAAGGATTGTTTTCACAAAATGTCAATTTATTCATAAATGGCTCTTAACAAGTTTGATTAAATTTCACTCAGTTATACAGCCTGGAGTCATAAACAATAATGTATAAGCCATATTTCTCAAAAAATAATTATATATAGCATCCAGCGATATTGTTACATATTGATTTTGACACCCAGCTTATCCCAGTTCTCTCAACAATTTTCGTTCAGTAATAATGCTTCAGCTCCTGCGTGGTTTTGCCAATTCACATAATACTCAACATTTTTGTTTGTCTGGATGAGCAATCGGGGGCAGGAAGAGGGAAGCAACCTATGGACTTGCGAATCATCATAAAGGGTCATTTCCCCCCGACTCAAGCCGGGGATTCATCATGGATCTACCCTCCCTCCCCCTGATATGGGAGTCATCTCGATGGCTCACCCCGAGCAAGGAATCCCTGGGTCATTCCCCCCACGCCGATCCCCAGAAAAGGCATCTTTTGCCCTCTAGTTTAAAAGTATATAAAGAAGAGGCAGTGCACACAAGAGGAGGTGCTGCCAGAGAGTGGAGCGAGTTGCCACAGAGGAGTTGGAGAACAAAACTTTTAATATAATAACTTTTCACTTTATTCCTGTGTATAACATGCAAATCAATTTTATAAGATTTAAAACTTTTTCGTATAGATAATGCATGTGTTATCTACCGGAAAATAATCTAATAAATTAACATTTTGTATGTTCGCATTCATGATATTATCAAACTTATATGATGTTTGAACTTACTTTCAAGTCAATGACAGCTCCTGCTTCAATGATTGAGACTGCTTCCTCATACGATCCATAGAAAGAAGCTCGATGCAGAGGACTGAAACCTATGTTAAAACAACAACAGCAAACATTGCACATTTCATAAAAAAACAAGATTGAAAAGGAGTACTCCATGTCAGAGTATGCAAAGTTTCCAAAGGTATTCTTTATGATTTAAATTATCACTTCAAAAAAAGATAAATATTAATGGTTTAGTCTAATGTCTAAGCCAGTGGTTCTTAACCCTTGGGTTGCAAGCAAAACTGCATCACTAAGCCATTTTGAGTGGGTTATCGAAGATCTTCTGTGGCTGACTATATCCAAATGCAGTAAAACCTCATTATTTCGAAGTTCAAGGAACCAAAAAATTACAACTTTGATTCAAAATATACGAACTGTCATGAAAATCGAACTTTCTTATGATCCACTACTTGGACAGCAAAATCTCAATACAGAATCTTACTTATCCATTTTACAAATGAATTGGCCTTACAAGTTAGTATCATATACACGGCGAATTCAAACAGAGCTGAAGTGAACACTTAGTTTACAATCACCACATCGTGTGAAAAATAGGCTTGAGCGTTTATCCCAAATTTCCCAGTACATTTGAAGTTACTCTTTTATGCTGCATTTCGGAAGAAAAGACATCTACTGTTAAAAGGCAAACAGATGGACCACAAATTTTTCCCTATCTAGTCTCAATGTAGAAGAACTATATATTCTGAAATTTTGGTGTTTGTACCTTACGTAATTTTTGAGTTATTTTGTAAACGGTCGGACGGAAGAACTGAATACATAAGCTCTTTTTTTTTAAAAAAAAAAGTGCTAAAAAGTTGTAAATAACAAATATTACTTAAATGAGATTAAGATTTAAATACCTTCGTCATTCTTAGGATAAATGAGGAATAAAACATGATGTGATCAGGTGGCGTTCACACGAACCTTCCACTAACACAATAGAGGTTTTGAATTAAACAAACTGTTCGTGAGTTTCCGGGCCAGATCGTGACTTTGAATTTCATTTTAGATGTATTTCAAATAATTCGTACCAAAAAGTATGCAAAATCCTACGGTGTTGGCCGGGGACTGGTCTTACAATTAGCTTCGAATTACAATGTACTTTGAATTATCCAGGATTGAAATAATCGGATTTGACTGTATACCATTACTCCTAATTACCTGCTCAATTCAAATGGATTAAGAATTTAAAAATTCATGTATTTATTTAACTCCTATTTATTTAATCATTTATTCAAGTGAAGCATTGGAGGACTGCAGCCAGAATTTGGGTCACTGCCAAAATAGGTTAAGAACCACTGGTCTAAGCACTGCAAAACGATATATCAGAAACGATGCCAGCAAAATATTGAATTTGTGATTTACTGATTTATTTTATAATTAGTAGTAATTATTAAAACAATTATAATTATTTAAAACATAACACTTGAAATGAGCAGTAGTAATCTTTGTTCACATTTGTTCCTTCATTGTAAATTATCCTTTTCTTTTTGCTTACACTTCACTTACGTAGGGAAAATAAACGTATTTAAGTTCATTTCTTCATTATGGATTATCCATTTCCTTTCATTTACTATATGCTGCAAGTGCACAAAAGGAAATAAACATTTTTGTAATTATAGCAGGTCTTGTTTACTATTATTTATTATAATTAATTAGTAACATTCGTGGTTTCTTGTTGCCAACAAAAACAATTTTTGTAGTAACTGAAGTAAATAAAAATCTGCTATGATTATGAAAATACATTTAATATCATTACCTGTGCCTGCAACATTTTGTAAGGGGAAGGGAATGGATTATCTACAATGAATAAAAGAATGCAAAGGTAAATATTACAACAACTCAAGTGAAGTAAAGTCTGCAACTATTTTTAAAATATTGAAACACTGCTGCAGTGCCATGAATCCAAATAAGGTTTAATGCGCCAACTTAGGAGAGGGAAGAAATTTTTAGTCGACAGAGAGACATAATCAGATCATAGTGTTTTCATATTTTATGTTATGGTATGTATTCATTCAAAGCATATCATTTAGTTTTAGATAAACCATATCGTAAAATTTGTGATCCAATGTACACTTAACTGACTTTTTATAAATTTGTTGTGGCTATTGGAAATACCTAAGACATAATGTTTCAAGATTTCATATCTAATGTAAGTGCTTATTCTGGAAAATGCTTAGAATGTTTAATGTACCTTGATCATTAAAGCTGTTTATCATTTTTGGCAAATGGATGCTTTTTATGAGGAGTTCAAAGCATTCAGGAGGCTTATGATCACTTATTCTTTTTCTAATAGATAAGTGCAGAGCAGTGTTTCCTTCACCGTCCTTTTCAGATGGATCAGCTTTGAACTTGAGCAACTGCTCTGTGATCTCACTCTCTTCATATTCAACGGCCAGATGTAGAGCAGTCTATTGAAAGTAGAAATAATTAGGATAATAAAAAGCATGTCATAATCCCTTATTCATAGTTTATATTATAGTATTGAAGGAGTGAATAATCATAAGAACACTAAGTGATGGGCATAAGCTGGAATTTTGGGAATAATTCTGCCATAACCTGGATTCAAACCAGGGGCTTCCACTTGGCAGCTAGATATTCTACCACTGAAGTATTGTGGCAGCTTAATTCTCCCATTTTGTAATACAGATATTTTCTTAGTTTTGCTACTAATTTTTTCTGCAATGTATAATAGAAAATTTTTCTTTCGTGAAGAAGGTCGTATTGAATCTTCTATTAGCCCGATGGTTCTCAAATATTTACCTACAACCATGGTTCCTTAACTTGGTGAGATAGTACACTGGGGTCCAGTAGCTACCTCATTTACTCGTGTAACCTGCGCTCTTGTGTACCATGCACACCTCTATTTTTGGGCCAGCCAGTTCGAAGGGAAAAAAATTAATTCGTGCTGGAATAAGATGACATCTATGATTTCAAAAATAGATCGACCTCTTCACTGATTCCCCTTCCCTGAAACAAGGTCCACTCATGTTAAGCATCTTCTCCCTCCTACCTGTGAGAGACAGTTTATTGTGTGATCTCTTTATGCCGACGCTAGCAGAGATCTCCTACTCAGTAGATGCCACTCTTGTGTTAAAGGAGCATCAGCGACCCACAATGAATTCAGCTGACAGATTCCAGATGCCAACTAATTCCAGTAAAAGTATAGGTAGAAATTTATAGTAAATTTTTAATGACAACTGCTTGTTTTGAGTAACAATAATAAACTTAAAACTTATTTAAAAGGTACAGCTTTAATATTATAAAAATATTAAGTCAATTCAATTGTCACAATGTCCATCATGATCCTGAATATGCACCTACGACAGTATAAACTATGCATTTAAACGCTAAACATTTGCTTGGTCATATAGATATGCATATACTTAGCAGAATTCTTCATCTTCTATGAGTAGAAACATAGATGTGTGTCACAGTAAATTTACTATCAAAACTCGTAATTTTATAGAACCTGGTCAGAAATCTTCATGCATGAAGCACAGTACCTTTTTTATCGACATTTTGGAAATAAAGATGCATGGGAGTAAATACGATATTTTTAGGTATGTTACAAACAGTAATGGAAAACATAAATCAGCAACTTTAGATGTTGATGAGTCTATTGGAAAAAAATTTTAGCTTTAATGAATTGTAGATGATGTAGTACCAACAAATAAATGAGTCCAAATGTTGTTATATCCAAAAGTTTAAATAAGTGACCACCTTTCAAGGTGGAGGTGCTATGAAATTCTGTTTATCTTTAAAAGGGTACTGCTCATAATAAAATATTGTGAGCCACTAACCTAAAGTGTATCATTGTTGATTTACCATTTCAACCCTAGTGTAAAATTACAGCATATAATATACTAGCAGAAGTGCCCGTTGAATTTCAACAGATTCTAATCTAAAATTTCGACCATATAACATGTAAGCATCACAAGAATAAGATAGTACACAATTTTAACCGTCAAATAAAGCAAAAACAGAGAAAATCAGTCCATATTTAGGTATATTGATGAATGAAGGGAAAAAAAACCTTGCACTCTGAAAAGTCAAAAATTACGTGTAAACTTATGGGAAAATAATTATTGAATTTAGCTCTCACTCCCCCAAATTTTTTATCACCATATAGCCTATGTTACCCGTGGGGTAAAATTATATACCTATGCAAACTTTCATGGCGATATCTTCAAAACAAAAACTGTAAGTAAAACCAGCAAGAACACAGTAATCAACAGAAAAGGATGAACAAATGAAATTAATTAATTTAACGAAAGACAAAAAAGTAAATAGAGAACGTTTAAGAATCACAGAGTGAATATTATCCTCCAACTATTAGCTCTATTCTCTCATCTGCTAGTTCTGTTACGAGAAAATTGTTTATATCAACAATACTTGGGAAACAATGAAACAGTTTCTCCTATCACAATTTGTGGAAAATGTCTAATTATTTAAGTTATGTACTTTTAAAACAGTTTGCTTTGGAGAACTCTACACCATACAAAAATGTCACTAAAAATGTTTATTAGTAATATTTCAATTAAAATCAAATATTTTGTTGCCGTGTAGGCAAAGCAAAATCGCACACAGAAATTGAAAAACGATTTTACGTTAAGAATTTCCCCATATAAATGCACTGGACTCTCAACTTCGGCGACAATGGGAGTTGTCATGGTAACTTATACTGGTATTTTCCTAAAACTGATAAAATCATGTATTTTTCTGATTCCAAATGCATTTTTACACTAATTCGATCAGGATAGTGATTCTGTATAAACTTTGTTCTTTCCTTCATAGAACCATCTAAGTCTCAAGTTTGTACCATGTTTCTAATTCATTTTAAAATACAAATGAGTAATAAGCTGCACTCATCCCTATGTTATACAAATGGAGAAAATGGAAAAATTAAATATTTTTTTAAATTAGAAAGGTCAATCAAATCAGTATAAAAACCTGACTACACCACTTAACTCTTTATTCAGGTTAAAATGACACCTTCCTCATGTTTCTACGTGCTGTAGTTGCTGAGCTATAAAAAAAACATGCATACCTACATACAAACTTTTCTTTATAGATATCTATAGACTAGTGTACCCACCTGTCCTAGGATGGCAAAATTTTTTTTTAATACATGCGTAGTGAATATATTTTTGTTAATTTTTAAATTCAAAAATTTCTTCAATAATCTACAACTAATACCTTGTTTTTCTATCCAAAATGCGGTTTTGTACATTTGAAAAAAAATCTGAAGTTACATTGATCATTCAAAAAAGGTTTCTTAACAATCATGATTTTCTTATGAACGAAGTGAGCATTTTTGTTGCCTTCATCTCACCAATACCATCAAAAACGAAGAACATTATTTTAATGTACAGGAGTAATGTATTTTGTTTTTGTTGGTGTTTGTGTGATGAACACAACTGAAATAATAAATATACTCCTTTTTCGTTGGTGTTCGTTAAATTTATTTTGCTGAAAAGGGAAGAGAGTGAACGTGAAGAGATAACAATTTGTACTCTCCGTCTTTTCAAGCAAAAATGCTAGCAAGAAGAAAATGCCATTTTTTTATTGAGTTTATAAATCTGCTCTAGGATGGGAGGAAAGCATTTTTGAATTTATGTGTAGTACATAAATATTTTATTAATTTTCAATTTCGAAAACTTCTTTATAAATTTAATGTGAAAATTCGATTATCATTCGCCATTAGATCCTTGCTTCTCTGTGTCTCTTATTTTAATTTTAATGTTGTTTTGATTTCGTGTTCTTGTCAGTGCAGTGTAAAGTTGGCCATGCCCAAACACAGGCTCATTCAGCAGCAATCCCGTACGATTAAAAGTTTGACCTTGGGACTTGTTGATGGTTATGGCAAATGCTGGAATAATTGGAAACTTACTTTATAACTGTTTTAAACTTATATATGTATCCACTCACGTTAATTAAACAGTTTACGTAATTAAGGTAAACATGATTTATGATTTCTCAACAATGAATGATTTGTCGCAACGTTATAAATTAATATTCACATTTCAAAACATAACATGCCGTTACGTCTGTTTAATAAATTAAGACGATAAATTTGATTTAAAGATTTAATGTTAATGTTTCACTACAGTGATTTCATCATAAAGGGAACTGACTGTAGATAATTTTGTGCTCTTACTTTTTAATGTATCTGCTCGCGTTAAACAGTTTACGTAATGAAGGTAAACATATTCCTCAATAATGATATCCCGAACCCTGATTGTCTGACTATTCAACCAGTGAAAATGATCCAAAAGCTGTACAAACATACAAACAGAAATTGGCTATTATATGATAAGATTATAATAATTTTATTAACAGTGTCTATCTGACGCTCACAAAAAACTTTATAGTAATGGAAATGACAAAATTTTGAGATTCTTGCCTTTAACCTTATATATTGTAACTGTAAAAGGGTTAAATGTTTATAATTTAGTTTTAATCAACAAGAACTCTTTTTGATAGGCAGATTCACCACAAGTGGTACATATGCTATAGCAGTGGTTCTCAACCTTTTACCTCCGTTGGGCACTTAACAAATTCTGGGTTATGGAGGCGGGCACAAGCATAAAAAATTGTTAGAAATCACGAGAAATGGTGCAATGAGTTATATAATTTAATATATTTAACAACTAATGTTTTTTATTAATGCTTGAAACAATTAAATTCTGTGAAAAGAAACTGATTTTAATACTTTTTTTCTACCAGAGGAGAGAGAGAAGCTTAAGTTGAGAAAGTTGGATGGAAAGAAATGGATTATATCTCATCTGGGCACTGTTCCGATAGTAACAATTATTTTCATGAAGAAAATGTGATATTGCTATAATTCGTTACAGCATTATCAACCTTTTTGGCAGCATTGCAAACGAAAATATTGGTAATGAAATTTTCAAGACTTGCATCACTGGATAAGGGATTATGAACGTCTTCATGTGTGCCGAGGAAAGCAGACACCTAGAAATGGCTCGGCAGGCACCACGTTGAGAACCTCTGCGCTATATGTTTATTGCCTCTTTTTTAGCCCCAATCTCTCAAAAAAATAAATTCAAGGTTGGTTAAAAGATTAAAAAGAAATGGTACAAATTTTTAAATGGACTAATAGTAATAACATAGCAATAGCAAAGGCAGCATTCAATAAGAGGCAATTATTCTGTGGACCGTTATATAGAAGTCTGAAGAAAAGACTGGTAAAATGTAATGTTTGGAGTGTGGCGTTATATGGAGCAGAGACTTGGACGCTGAGGAAAAAGCAAAAGAAGAGGCTGGAAGCGTTTGAAATGTGGGTTTGGAGAAGAATGGAGAGGATAAGTTGGAGGGACAGAGTAAGGAACGACGAAGTAATGGAAAGGATAGGTGAAGAGAGGTTAATACTGAAATGTGTAGAAAAAAGGAAGAAGAACTGGTTGGGACATTATTTAAGAAGGGACTGTTTAATAAAGGATGTGATAGAGGGAATGGCTGATGGGGTGTGTGGTAGAGGAAGGAAGAGAATGCAGATTTTGGAGGAACTGAAGAAAGGAGATACTTACGCTGAACTGAAGAGAAGGGCTGAAAACAGAGAAGAGTGGAGAAGAGAGGACTAGCATTTGAAGCAAACCTTCCAACTGGCTGAACACTTATTATTATTAATAGCAATAACAATAATTCATGTTTGCAAAATATAGTAACAAATAATAATTAAGACAATTTATGGCAAATAATAATATTTTCCCAGGTATTGAATAAAACTCACTTGATTGTCATTATTTTTTAGATCTACTGATAGCCCCCCATCTACCAACACACGGCACTGCTGAATAACATCAGATAATTTTCCAATTATGACTGCCTTGTGGAGTGGCCTAAAGAGGGTTAAACAAGAATTGCTAAAAACCATACAAGAATCCTTTATAATTAGACAAAAACATTAATAAGCTTATACTCTTTTTTATTTTCTTGAAATTCAATTCCAAAAATATGTGTGTAAGATTATCTTTAAATGCATCCAGAGCAACTGGTTTAAATGACATGCACCATGTTGCGATAAAAATTTTGTAATACTTCTTTAGTCTTAATTACCATATATCTTCAAGTATAAGTCGGTGTACTTTTTAGCCTAAAACAGCATCTAAAATCCAAGTCTTGAGTATAAGTCGAAGCAAAGAAAACGAAAACAAGATAATTTTGAAATTTACAAAAAATTAATATTTATACAGGTGAACCTCGAATTACGAACATTCAAGAAATAAACAATTTGTATTTACAAACATTCCACCAATGAATTGCGCCTCGCACTTCATTTACGAACACACCCTCCTGCACTTATGAACATTGGTCGCATAAAGAACACGTAAACTTGTCAACACTTGTCATTTGCCGTTTGTATTTGAAACCGTATGGGCACGTTTATGTACGTATTGTTTTTATTACCCTTGAAATGTGGAAAACAATCGTAAACGTAATGTTTGTGAAAATGCTAAGTGGTAAAAAATGTCGAGTGCTTTCAATGGAAACCAAAATGAACATAATACATATCTCAGAAAAAAGTGAGTCGCTTGCTTCGATTGGCTGTGTTTATGATCTCAGTCGTTCAACAATTGCAACCATTTTAAAAGACAAAGGAAAAATTGGTGATCATATTCGCAATGCAGACTCTGTTCAGTCTGAGATTATAAGTAAAAAACGAAATGCCGTCATTGAAGAAATGGAACGGTGTTTAACAATTTGAATTCAGGATCAAAATAAAAAAAACAATGCTAGAGTAATTATTGACCCAGAAAAATGTCAACCTAGTTTGCGACTCGAATATAAGTTGAAGGCAGGGTTTGATCGGCCTAAAAAAGCAAGAAATTTCTTGACTTACACTCGAAGATATACGGTAGATTCCTTAAAGTAAAATCTTTTTAAATATCTACACATAGAGATCAGTACTGTAGTAACAACAGGTTTATATTCATGGCATTTTAACCTTATCTGATTACTTTCTAAATAATGTTTACTATTACTTTTAAAATTTAATTAAAAATTTTCTTAAAATATTAATAAAGCACATAATAAGACATCTTTTGAATAGATATAAAAACTGCTGCTAATATTTAAAAAATATGTTGCTGCAATTATTTCAAACAGACACAATTTAGTTTTTAATGCTGTCATCACCAATCGTACATTATGATCTTAAATGTAACGAAAATCTAAATTTGGATCAAGATAATAGTACTTACAAATTTCCATTTTCATCATATAACAAAGAGCACTTTAGTTCTCTCTTGGCGTTTATTTCATCAATTGATATACTATTGTGATTTGTTTGCCCAAAAGGGGATATGACCTCAAATGAAGTACTTGGTGAGAAACCATCAGAAGCAGTCAAAGTTGTGCACTCTCCAGATTCAATTGGTTTGGAAATAGGCAGTTCTCCTGGTTCAGATGGGATCAATGAACATCCATTATCTTCCTGATTTGATGAGAAGAAACAAATTTGAGCAATGAGGTAGATGTTTCCTTACCTTCTTCCGCAGATGGTGATTCTTTGTTTGCTGCTTCATTATCATTAGAGTTATGTTGTACTTTTTCCACTAACACTTCTCTGTTGTGAAAAGTAGATGGTAACTTTGCCGATAATCTTTCACTCTCATTAGAACTTGAGGTAATACTAGACTTAATTGAGCTCTTGGCCCGTTGTTCCAGTGTACTCAAAGCATAATCTAAGGGCAAAACAAAAGTTGCATTTTACATAAAATCATGAATTGACTAATATCATAAACACATTAATACCTCTCATCCATCAGCACATCACTGGATTGGTCAGAAAGACATACATAGATCTTGTGGGTAGAATGAACGATATTTCTGTGCCCTAGGCAAGGTTTGAAAATTATGCCCCCCTCCTGGTGAAAGTATACAGCACAGTTTTACTTCTCAATATGGTAATTTATTTACAATGTAGAAGTAGAATAAAGCATATTTATGATATAAAACATTACACTTAAAAGTTCAAATTATAATTCATTAGACCCTTAAGCATGCCGCACTTTAGGCAGGTGCCTTACTCGTATAGCCCTTGTCCCGGTCATGCTTGTGGGAACCAAATACATTAACAAGGTGATGCAATAAGGGGCAAAATTTCAACAGAAAACTTCTTAATCTCAACAGAAAACTTCTTAGTCTGAGTTTAAATAAATTGTCTTCAGGTTCTCACAAAGGAAACTAAGTCATATATTTCATTAAAACGTTACACTTAAAAGTTCAAATTATCATTCATTAGACCCTTAAGCATGCCACACTTTAGGCAGGTGCCTTACTCGTATAGCCCTTGTCCCGGTCGTGCTTTTGGGGACCAAATACATTAACAAAGTGATGCAATCAGGGGCAAAATTTCAACAGAAAACTTCTTAGTCTGAGTTTAAATAAATTGTCTTCAGGTTCTCACAAAGGAAACCAAGTCATCTATTTCATTAAGCAGTTTAAGCCATACCATTTTTATACAGATAATAAATGAAAGATGTGCTCCTCATGTGAATCCATATAATTTGAACTTGGCTTTGCATAGTGAAAGGGGATTGCATTCCTTACCCCTCATTGTCCTCCAGTCAATTAACTTGCAAAACTGTGTGATGTACAAATTAGAGTATTTGCTGGTTATCTATACTTATAAACAGAGTACTCTGACCCACCTACACATCTCTTCCTCACTCAGCATCTGGAATCTCCGATTTAAAGTCTAACAAAACTTTTTATGCAAACCATCATCTGCATTGTAAGAATTTTTGGTGTATAAAAAATGTTGTAATGAATCTGTGTTATAAGAAGGGCAGTTCTATCAATGAAGTGGTTACTATAAAAAGAATACCATTTGAAATTACTGATTAATAGTTTGAAAATTTTTGAGGTTCACAAATAAAATTGATACTCAAATAAATTCTCTCTCCAAAAGATGCTAGGGCCATAATGTAGGACAAATATTGTTTTAAAACCATTCTCTTTTGCAAAGTTTTATTTCCATTAATCTTAATGTATCAATAGGATTAATAAACACAAAAAATCAAGATAAATATTTTTCATGAAAAGCATAGAATACAAAGAAATAACTAAATTTTTAATGCCATTCATTTGTAGGATCGACAAGATGAGAAAACTGTTTAAACAAAAATATTACAGTAAACTTCTTTTTCACGTTTTCAATAGTCATTTATTTACTCATGAAATGGAACCATTATCACTTTTTATACATTATAGCATATACATGACACCATCAAATAAACAAACATGCCAAAACTGTAATGACAACAGTTTATACAGGCCATTGTATCAAAGTCTGTCTGATTCAGCGGTGCATGCACTGGGGGTCCACCAGATCAGGACCCCCTCCTCCTTGGAAAATTGTGTTTTTTGAAACTGTGGAGAAAGTTATTTTAAATTTGGGTTCATGGGCGCCATCAGAGAGAAACAGAAGACAGTTTGCCCCCTTTGTTTTTAACACAAATATAATTAATAATGCAATATGTGACACTGATACAACTTGCATACAACTTTTGTGCTTGCCAAATATTGCAGACCATCCTCCTCCCCTTGTGAGTATCCTGTGTGCACCACTGGTCTGGTATGATTGAATAAAAAAATAACAAATTGAATATAATGTTCTCATGGAACATCATGCAGGGAAAATTAATTTTTAAAACGGGCATTAATTTAAAAACATAAACAAGGCAGCTGTAAATAATAAAAAAAAATTGCTTACAAGCACAGATGGTGAGGTCAAAACCTGATACCACACAACTATAATGTCAGACATTCTCCCAGCACTTGTCAAACAGCCAAAGCTACTAAGAGTCTGTTTCACTAGTATTGGTGGGTAAAAAAATAACTGCATTTAATAGAATACATGAACTGTTGTCATTCATGTGTTAAGATAAAAACGTTTAAATTGGGCATTTAATACTACACAAGAAATAAAACTAATTTCAGTATATTCTATTATTTCAAAAACCACATCGAGGTTCAAGCAACAAAGCATCAATTGTACTTTGTAACCTTTGGTCCAGAAAAAAATGAGGCTTGTATTCCAATTAATGCAAAAGTGCAGATGACAGCTAAAATTGAAGTGAGCATGACGTTGAAAATGATATAGCTGTTATTAAACTATAAAAGAAATAAAATTCTTATTAAACGTTATGGATGCAAGCCATATTGAAACTATAGATCTAATTAAATCCGCATAGAGCTACCAAGAAAACTGAGCACAATAATAGAATAATAAAATTTAAACTTCCCCCTCTAATTTTTTGCAATTCGCGAATAGAATATATATGATAAATCAAAGTTTTAATTGTTGTCAAATGTATATGAATGTATAGGCGACGAATGCCAATTTACATACACCATGTTATAGTTCGCTTATTTAAACAATTAATGATAGGTTTTAATATGATGTCACTTATCAGCCAAAACAATATGCAGTGAATTAATATGCTGCTTGAAACATTACTTCCAGAAAAATACGAGCAAAAACTGTCACCCGAAAAATTACCTGGTGGTTTGATTGAAGATTTCTCTCCGAGGGCAGATTTCTTTCCAACAATCCCAGAACCATTTCTTACCTGAACATTCTTAGAATTAGGTGCACTTAGCTCAATACCTTCCTTGCGTTTTCCACCGCGGCTAGGTTCACTTTCTGCGTTTGTGCGTCTCTCAATAACTTTATACACTGGACTACTGCTGTTCTCACAATTTATAAATAAATTGAATTGTCGTATGATTTTCACTTCTTTCCGGTGAGGCATTTTTCTTACCATTGATGGTTTTGATTTCAAGGAGTTGGACGTCATTATTCTGCAAATAGGAAAACAATTATTTCAGAATAAGAAAGCCTTACGTTTTGACAGTTTTCAAAAATAAAAGAATATGTTACACTAAAAAGAAGTCTCTTCTAATATTTCGTTCAGCGGTTCTTCCCCGTACTGGCTTCAGCAGACAAGGTATGATTCTTGAGGATCCTTCGCATCTAGAGGGAGAGATACATACGTCATCATACGTCAGGATCTGGACTGTGCAAAGCCCTTGACCGAGTCCCCTGTCCACTCGCTGGAATGGAAGCTTTTACTCGTAGTGTAGGCATAGTAACTGCGAGAGAAATTTCTATTTAGGTTTTGTTTAATTCGGGCTTGATTTTATTCTACTACTTGTTATCACTGGAAGCCAAGTACTTCATTATTAATAATTATAATATTAAAGATTTGCGCTAATTTTTTTATTGGTTCCGAACAATCAGTTGCAGTTTCAGTGATTTAAAACTTATTCTAATAGGTTATTGAATGTTAGCATACCCTTAGAATGGGAATTGCGTAGTAGGACTTATGGCGACAACAAACTTGGATAATTTATACCAGAAGTTCATTCGTTTATTGCCCCTTGGTGTATAAATGGGTATATTAAATCGAAATATATGAGAAGATGGTATATCTATGCCAGGGACAAGTCATAAAGTGCGACCAGTCGTAACACCATACAGTCAAGACGTGTTAAATTATATAACTGAAAAGAATATCTATATCTTTCCAGCTACATTTGCTGGTATTGGCAAAAGTTATTCAATTATACGACCAAATTAAAAATGTGTAAATAACAACACATTAACAATAATATATAATAAAATGCTCGAATCTTTTACAATTAGTGCAACATGTTTTAGCATATGTATTTAAATGTTCACTTCAAACAATAAGTTTACATACAATATTTTAGCGTTACAATCAATAACTGCGTAATGCCGCACTAAATCATTGTTTCATTTTCATATTTTCAATAACCTAATGTACATATGTGAAAAAGTGAAACACATTGGTATGTAATACAGTATTCATAATACAGTTTTTGCATTGATAGTCATTGAATGATATGTACAGCGCAGTATAGGGCCTGGTTGCAAGAGCACTATTTTTACATAAACCAGACGTACAGCATTATGCTGTATTGTACATCATTTGCATCTGTATAACATTGGAAAGTGTACAGCATTTTAAAAATTTACCCGCCAAAATTGATAATAATTTCAATAATGTTTTTATGATTTATGTCAGCAATATAAAAAAGTACTTAAACGCAGAACAATAATTTGTTTTCCGTGGTGTGGTTGTAGCTTTATATATGCTCCTTATGGTTTAGTTTTACTACTACACCCATGGTTTTTTGTCATGAGTTTTATAGTTTTCTCAAGTCATCGTCACAAGTTTCGAAACGTGAAGTAATTGGAAAATTGAATTAATTTATGCTACGGTTGATTACACGATTTCTTCCAATACTATTTTATTATGTATTTGTTTGATTTTTAGAAAAATAACATCAAACGCACCGCAAGGATGGAAGGACTTGGAGAATTAGTATATGATTAATAAAGAATTGGATTTTAATATCTACATTTAAATTGTTTTTAATACGTAATTCAATATTAATGTATTATCAAAATGTTTTTATTTTGTTAAAAATACGGATTCAAAAATACGTATTGTATTTTGTAAGTTTTTCATTTTGTACAGCATTGAGCTTTTGAAAATCTGGTCACTTTACATAAACTGCTTTACATTAATTAAATTATATTACATATTGAAAAAGTGCTATCTCTGAACATTTAGGCCTTAATGTGATTCAATTTTCAATTGCCGTCTATCATTTGTTATATCTAAATGAATTTTGCCAGTAAGGCCATTGATAAATATATTTTTACTTTCGCATACGACGTATCGAGAAAGTATTGTTTTCGCGAAAAAATTCGACCTCGAGATTTATACGGAAATATACGTTTTAGGTGTCGCTGAATCAGAAAAGTGTTTTCGCAATGCCGTCTGTCTGTCCGTCTGTCTGTTACTGGCTCTGGAGCCTAGACGGTAGACCGAAAATGAATGAAATCTCGTACTTAGGCATTTTATCATACTGAGTAGAGTAAACATAGAAATGGTTGACATTGCTCAATAATTAAGAGTAGTTTATTCTATGCATTTTTAACGACAATCCGATTTTCTCAAAAACGGCTTTAACGATTTTGATCAAATTTCGTACAGTTACTTGAGTTTACGTCTTCAATAATAATGTATAGTTCATATTTCTCAAAAAATTAATGTAAGGCTAGTTTATTCTAGGCAACTTTAGCAATAATTCGATTTTCTCAAAAAACGGCTCTATCGATTTTGATCAAACTTCATACAGTTACTTGAGTTTACGTCTTCAATAATAACAAATAGTTCATATTTCTCAAAAAATGAATATAAGGCAAGTTTATTGTAGGTAACTTTAACAACAATTCTATATTCTCAAAAACGGCTCTAACGTTTTTGATCAAATTTCGTAAAGTTACTTAAGTATACATCTACAATAATACTACCTATTTCATTTTTCTCAATGAATTAATATAAGGCTAGTTTATTCTTGGGCAACTTGAACAAAAATTGGATTTCCTAAAAACAAGCTCATACGATTTTCATTTTCTAAAGATAACTAAACGACGCATTAGTACCCATATATGAGAAAGTTTGTACAATGTATGTTGTACCGATTTTTTTTATCTCTCTCAGGAGTCATGGCTGGGTGTTTTTGAGGCTTGCAGCATTGATACAAAATTTAATGTTTTTATGAATATTTTTGTAACGTGATTTAATGCAGAAATTCCTGTGAAGAGGATTTAGCAATGTCAACCATTTCTATGTATACTCTGCTCATTATGATAAAATGCCTAAGTACGAGATTTCATTCATTTTCGCTCTATCGTTTAGGTTCCAGAGTTAGTAACAGACAGACAGACGGCATTGCGAAGACCACTTTTTCGGATTCAGCGACACCTGAAACTTACATTTCCGTAAAAATCTCGAGGTCGAATTTTTTCGCGATAACAATACTTTCTCAATATACATCGTGTATGAGAAAGTAAAAAGTACTGTCATACTCCTTATTTAAAGTATGGCATCTCAAATTAAAATTGCTTTGGGCCGCAAATAAAAAAACCAATATTTTCGCAAAGAAAAACTTCAATGTTAGTCTAAATTTTTTCCTGATTTCAACTCCCTCATTATGCTGCGCTTTGTTCTCGCATCGCATCTGTGATACAAAATATACCAGTGGCGCCCGTAGTCCAACTAGCAACAACAAAAGGGGAAAAATCGCTATACCTATGAGGCTCTGTAGTTGAAGTTAGCTACGCTCTCGGTAGAAAGACTTAAAAGTGCGTGGAACGTGAAAAAAATGCTCTAGACGTGTGTCATAAGTGTGAATAAAATTGGATGGCCGTAGTAGTTCATTGTTGTTTTAGTCTTCAAGCGGAGAACAAAGCGAACTCCTGTGTATGAGAACTCTCATCGTTCTCTCTGCTCTTGCGTCTCGATTCTCTCCCTCTCAGCGCAAACGTACACAGAACCCTTTAATTAACTGGCATTTGGGCATCTGCGTTTAAGGTTTGGACTCCCTTTGGTCGATTTTATGCAGCCGTTGGCGAAACATCGACTTGTAAGGCTGCGGACGATAGCGAATTCTTGGTATCTGGTGATCATTTTTTAACTTTAAATGATTTTTATTTGAAAAATTTCATTACTTTTACGAATTTATTATAAAACAAACGTGTACTGTTGAAATACCCAATTAAAATCCGGTCGCGGGACCTAGTGAGCAACTGTACCATAAGTGATACATCATATACCCAGTCAGGTGGTTAGGAAAAAGATTCGGAAAACCACTCGACATCAGTAAGTCTGCTTAGCGTTTTTGAGTTATTTTGCACGCAGACAGACGGACGGGAGAACCGAATGCATAAACGATTTTTTTAATTGCTAAAAATGGGGTTACGGACTAGATCCCTGAAAAAAATCACAAAAATAGTGTCAATCCTTTCGCTCTAAAACGTGAATGATATTAGATAACGTAATGCATTATAGATAATTAAATATCTCCGATAATAAATAAGAAAAATTTAGAAAACCAATTTCATTCGTCGCTACAAACACTACGACAGTGCCGTTTCTTTCCTTTTGGTTCAGTCGAACTCTCAACCTCCTGACCTTTTGCGTCCCATAGCACGCCGACTCATTTTCACTCCTTGCCTCCTTTCTACCTCACCCAACTATCCTTCACCAACCACGTCCCAGTTGCGTGACTAAGAGGGTTCGGAAGAAGGGGGGAGGAGAAGGCGATCGCCCTTCCCTCAGAATGCCCTCGTAAACACATTCCATACAAAAATCCTCGTCTTAGTAGCACCGCATATATATATAGTCCAAGACAGGCAATAAAAACGCTGGCAGCAGGAGGGATATGCGTCGAAAATGAAACGTTGTCGGACTTCCTCTTCGGGCTGGAGGGATTGCCACCGCTTTGTATGTATATGCCCTTATCCTCGTCTTCGAAAATTTATGATCCTCTGTAGTTTTAACAATCCTTGTAACTTATCCCGAAAATGACGTGATACGTATTTATCAGGGAGCGCCGCGAAAATTTGGAACCATATTCCAGAAAGATTTATTAGTCTTAGTTTGTTTGCAACCCTATAATTATAGTTGCTACTAAATAAATAATGCACTGTTACACACTTTACCGACTTTCTAATGAATATCTTTGATTTCTTTATGTATTTATTTACTTAATATGCGCATTAATAGCTCGATTGTGGCTGAAATTAACGAATTTTGATGTTTTTCAACGTTATTTGCAACCCGAAAGTTTACTAAATGTTATTCGAAGCATGAATATTGAATTCAAAACCAAGACTTCAGCTAAAACCCCCAGTGGTTGCAATGCTACTCGCGCTCGAAACCTAAAACACTTCAAACTCCAGTCATCTACATAGGGGATCTCCCTCACGTAGATGAGGAGTGTTTTCTCAATACTTCTCCTGAGTAAACATTATAAGGATATGACCAAACAAGTCCAAACTCTTCAGATGGATATTTTCGTCTTCATTTCGAGCGATGAAATCTTTCATTCCCATAAGGATATTACTACTCCGAATACCTTGCGTCAGATGACGGGGAAAGTTCGGTATTTTTCTGAGGCCACAAAATTCTTGGGGGCCCCACGCACTGCGTGGGCCTGCACGCCCAAGTTACGCGCCTGGCCAGTAGGATTGCTACTACCAAAAAGATTTAGATACACGTTTAATTTTTCAAAAAGTTGATTACATTGATACACTCTTACTCAACGCTCGCCCACAATTATATCTTTCGTTAAAAAAATCTTGTTTTTCAAGATTTTATTTTATTTTTTATTATATATATAGGTATATATATATATATAATAAAATCTCTGAGTGGGCCTGCGTGTATACATGCAGGCCCACTCAGAGATGCCCGGGCCACTTCCAGATTTTTAGGCCCCTGGTCACAATAAAAGTTTTTAAAAAGCCCCATTTTAACATTTATTTTTACCATGAAATGAAAATTGATTCTGATCCGAACAAGGAGGGTCTACCCCAGTGGTTCTTAACCCCTGGGTCGCGACCCAAAATTGGGTCGCCAAACCATTTGGAGTGGACCGTCAGAGACCTTCCATTGCTTTCTATATCCATATATATCATTCCTCCTAGCAGCCCGTTTAATGCTAATGACCTGAGAGCTTATTTTCATTTATGTATTAAATTCCTATTTATTTTATTACTTATTACAAGTGAGCTATTGGAGGAAATGGGTCGCCGCGACCAGAATTTGGGTCGCAGCCGAAAAAAGGTTAAGAACTACTGGTCTACCCAGACCCCCCTTTTCCATTTAGTGATATGCAGTACCTGCCGAAAAACTAACAAGTGTCTGAATTTGATCACCCTTGAGTTCGAGGCCCTCCTGCCCCCCCCCCCCCCCCCTTTGATATCCCTGTGCGCATGAACTTTTGAATTAAGAAACGTTCCCGTGTCAAATAAACTGGATTTATGCAAAATAAAGCAATTTTTTAAAGGTTTTATATTCCGATTTTCAAGAGTATTAAATGGGTTCGGGGCACGAATCCCGTGGGGTGGTGCTCGGAAAAATCCCTGTCAAAGCTTATCGTATTTCGATTCACCTTTATCTCCATTTGAATTTAGGCAGAAGTTGATCGCTATCTCCATACGTTTCCGCGAGCAAGGCTTGACCCAACTTTACCGTCTTCCGCTGGCAAAGCGCTTCGTGTCTCTGCTTCGCTCCATTCCCTTGTCCTTTACCCCTCCTTTTCCCCTCCCCTCTCAAAAACCCTTCTCACTCTTCTGAAGTTTGGGAAAGGAGGCGGAGGCCGTAGAGGCAGGAACGGGGTTTACTGCGATAGCTGCCGAATGTATTCGGAGAAATAAGATCACGAAGGACGTCTTTCAATCTGCGAGAAAAGAGTGTTTTGGCGACCAAATGCAATAAGTAAGTTTACTGTTAATACATCGGGTGTGAAGATTTGAAACAGCCAAACTCGAGGAGGCATCGATACCATATTAAAGCGATGGATGTTACAGATGGGCCGCATTAGGATCACAGTTCCTTAATGAGGATCTGAATGTCAAAATAAGCGTTATCTCTAAGATTGGACACCTGTTGCACCCTTAAAAACAATAATGTATAAAACGCATTCTATCCTACATCAGTAACTATGAATAACCAGTCTCCTTTCCATAAAAATAAAGTCATATAAAATATCGCCAATACAAAAATTAGCATTTGGGCCATCGGTTTGGCATGCCTTTAAAATCTCGTCTCCCCATTAGTTCCCACGCTAGTTTGATGTCCATCATAGAAGAGGTCATGTTATATAAAACTTTTTACTATTTAATATTTTTGAATAAATAGGTACTTACCAAATGTGTTAATGCCTCATCATGGTTTAATATCACATTTTCCCTTCTACAGTAGTGATGCTGCAGAATGAACGCTCCTTGTCTCGTCACTCGAGTATCATTTCAGACATTTTCTACTTATTGCAGTCTTCTGATATCAGAAAGAAATGTTTTTAATGTTGTTATTAATCTCTCTATATAAATGTTAATTGGGTGAATAGTAACTCATGGTAAACATGGAATCCAAAGGAAGCAGTTGCAGTTTACTACTGAATAGGTGAATCATAATGTACACTAATATAGATTTAGCTATGATTTATGAAAGATTCTGCAGACTGCTCACTTGCGGTAAACTTTTTGGTGAAAATCTTCCTTATTGGCTTCCATTTTTTCTCGCAGATGAAGTGTTCATGGTGGGCAAGAAACTATTTTTTATAGGCAAGTCACTCCATTGCTCTAAAGGTGGTACCAAGTCATTTACTTGTTAGGCATCAAGAAAACCCAAATGGCTACTATTAATATTGCTTGTTTGAATTTAGATGAATCTGCAGTCATATTTAATCACCAAAAGCAAAGCTAAATAAAGAGAAATCTCATTTGCAGTTACATCTGGAGTTATTTTAATATCTCTCAAACATTAAACTAGTATTTTGCACTTAGCCTGTTACAACTTCAGAGATCTTGATCTGTTGTTTGTTGTAGTCTTGAATTCATCGATGGAAGTTATTTGTCCTCATCACTAGCAATATTACCTTAGTGGGCGAGTGATTTAATAACACAATATTGCTTTTAGAAATATTTCATTGAGGAAGAAAAGTAACTTTATCACCTTCAACTCAGAATTTTCTTCAATCTAAAATTTTTCTGGTTGTTCAAATAATGATAATTTTCATGTTGTCAGTGAGTTATTATGGTCGAGAAACCATTTTTGTAGGCTATGTTACTGGTAATGAATCCTTTTGTGGGCCACATTGGAAGTTGCCATTGCTTCACCAGGCTGAGTTATAATTTAAATCTGAAGTTACCTAGAAATTCTGAGATATCACATAAGTGAAACCAAGTTAAAATATTGATTTTAGGGTTATAATTTCAGAATTCAAGGTTTAGCATATAATTTCTCTAAAAATATTAATTTGTGTGTGTTAAATTTTACTGATTGCTTTTGCATCATAGCTCTGTGGGAGGCATACCCCTGAGTTAGATGAATGAAAATTTGGTTAGTGTTTTATCTGTAGCTAAGTAGAGGTGATACTTTTGTTGTAGGAATTTGATAAAATTCTTTTTCAGTTGAAATTTCTGTATATACAATTATAATTGTTATATTTATCCTATTTGCCTTATAACTGAATAATTATTCTTATAACTGTTAGACATTTTAGTGATCATACAATTTCATGTTCTCGGTAGAGCTATTAACTTTCGGGAATATAAGACTTGATTAAACAAAGAAGTAAAACCCGAGATGAATATTGATGGGGTCATATCCTTAACCTACTATTAATTAAGAGAGAGAATTATTTGGGATGGATGCACTGTTGCATGTATTTACAGAGTCAGATTTTCTCTGAATTGTTAATTGCACAAATTTTGTTCTATTGATCATAGAGCAGTTCTGAAATTACATTTAATTATCAATGGACAAAGTAATAATCATCAATCATGTATCTAGTTATGTTGATGTCAAGACTCATAATAAATATTGTTTTTGAACCAAAAACTATAGTGTATCTGAGCAACATAGAAGCAATATTTTTATGCGTGTATAAAAAAAATTTTATTCATTTGTTCTTTTAAAATCTTTAAAGTAAAGGTTAACAACTTGCATTTTTATAGAAATTTAATCCTGAAAATTGGTATAATGATTCATCACATGGGACATAAAAATATCACAAAGTGCTCTAATGTCAACACAACATCCTGTGATGTAGCATTTCTGATTTGATTCTGTTGTTTCAGAAACGTGGCTCCAAGAGATAGGCACCGGGCAATTCTGAACATCCCAGATCTTCCTGGACGTCACAGTAGGTCAGGGAGCGGGTTTAGCCCGCCAAAAGTCAGAACTCGATTTCTTAGCCTTATATTGATAAACATTGGTGAGAAATGAAGGGTTTATGTTTTTAGAAGTACCAGTTTATGGATTTAAAATGTTCAAATTAAATTTTTATTGTGTCAATACGTTTTTGCTCTACAAAATAATTTCGCAAAGATAAACATTACTAGGTTAATGCTAACTTGGCGCATTCCTTGCGAAAAACATGGACAGCTGGTCCTACAAGTATAAGTGAATAATATATTTGATGCAGGTAGTCCATAACTATGACTAAAGTTATGAAGTTTTGAGACTGATTTTTACTTTCTCTATATGTAGTAATGGGAAAGTATTGTGATCACGAAAAAAATCGACTTCGAGATTTCAACGGAAATACATACACGTTTTGAGGTCCCTAGAACATATTTAGACTATTTTCAGAATGATGTCTGTGTGTGTGTATGTGATTGTGGGCACTCTTAACTCAAAAAGTACTTGCCATATCGTTACCAAACTTCATATATAACACTTTAGCATGAGCACAAAGAACTGATTAGTTTATGGACAATAACGGTTAACCGGAAGTCGAGGTTTATTCGAAACCCGATTCGGTTTTTGTGATATTTCTCTGTTAAAACATCATTATTGTATATACAATTCTATACAAATGTTATAGAGAATGTAATTTCCTACTACTTTCATTTGAAACAATTTTCCATAGCTGTTACTGTTTAGGAATTATTTATAAATAATCGGTTTTTTCGGTTTCCATCAAATATCTCCTTAAAAACGTCGTTATTGGTAATCTTCGTCAGGACCAAAGTTGTAGAGAATAATATTTCTTCCAGGTTTTGTTTGAAACAAATAGAAGGAGAAAATTCTAGAACATGATAAATTCACGTAATTTGATGGCTGGTTTGACAGATTTAAGAGAAGGGCAGGTTTGCATAACCTTAAATTAACTGGCGAGGCTGCAAGTTATTTTGTGCTTTTTAATAACTTTTATATTAATTTTGCTGCAATATATAGTTGTATGTATAGATAGAAATATGCAGGGATGTGCTGCAGATGGCCCGATCCGGCTCGCATGAGTCGTTTGTAACAAACGACTTGCGTGAGCCGAGATGCGGGAACGTATCCCCCGATCATAACATGCAAGTCTATGGAAAAATGGCATTCCACATTCGACAATTCGAGATTCAATCACGTTTTCAGGAACGCATCCCTGTCGAATCTCGGGAGTCGCCTGTATAAGTTTATTAAACTGTTTATATAAAGTGAATTGAAAGATGGTCTAAAATTATGTCGGTGATAAATTTTCATGAGGATAACGGAAACTTAATTTAATCAAAACTGTACACAAATGTTATTCAAATGATAGGCAAATCGTGAGTCAATGAATCGTATATTATTTCTATCAAAATTTTTCTCCACTACGTATATTGTGCCAAATTGCATATGAACTTCATACTTCCACTGCATCCTCCCCTATTGAAATTTTCAGATATTGTATGTTATTTACTACACTCCAAGTTGAACTTTTCTATTAAATATCGTATATATTAACAAATCAATAGGTCATGCAAACATTATTTGCCAAGATGACATACCTTCTTTGGAGCTTGATATATTGCTGTTAAAATGCCTTTCATGAAAAAAGTAAAAATTGCAGTTACATAGCATCGAGTGAAAGAATAATCAAGAGTGTACTGTATATGTTTATAAATTAAAGTAAATAACGCAACTCACTTCATGGCTTGAAACCAATAGATCTATATTGCTTATGTAGCCAAAAGCAGGGCCATCTTCAGCATTTGCGGAGCCTGGGACAAACTCCCTTGGATGGGCCGCAACGTACGCTTCCATGTTGAACATTCTCTCTGGAAGCTATACTATTATTTTTTACATGTATTTATGGATGTATATAATTTTTAACTAAATACTTTGTAAACTCTTCTGGATATTCTCCCATATCCATCCAAATAGTTTTCTTAATTCATACATTGCAGCTCATAGGAGAGCAAGGGAAAGAAAAGTTTTGTATTTGGTAAAACTTAGATACACTTTCCTTACCAAAGAAAAGGTATATATATATATATATATATATATAAAATTATAATTAATTAATGAAACTAATGATTTATTTTATTTGTGGCTAGTGGTTGCTATAGAATACTCAAGGTACTCCATTCCATTAAAATGGCATCACCTAAAAGGAAGTGCAAATTATCCAGTAATCTGAAGGCGAAGTATCCTTGTTTCGACATCGGGAGGAAAGAATATGAGACAAAGTGTAAATTTGTGATTGTTACATATCAGTTGCAAATACGGGATCTTATGATTTAGAGCATCATCATCATAGGTAGTCTGTCCATTGACAGGTCCGTGATTATTCTAGGTTAAACTTGGTTCTCCATATACTCCTATTTTCCGCAGTTTTCTTCATGACTTGATAGCTCTCTTTCTCTTTTAACTCGTCTACTAGCTGAAACCTTTTCCTACCTCTTTCACTTTCTCCATCCAGTTTTCCTTCTAGCACTTCCTTAATCATGCACTCTCTCCTCAGGTAATGCCCAATCCAGTTCACCTTCCTCTTTCTGATAGTCTGTATAATCGTTCGCTTCTCTCCTATTCTTCGTAGTACTTCCTCATTTTTCACCCTATCTGTCCATTTTATCTTCAGCATTCTTCTCCATGTCCACATTTCGAAGCTTTCCGAGTATTTTATGTCATTTTTCCTTAGCGTCCATGTTTCTGCTCCGTACAAAGCTATACTCCATACATAGCATTTTATCAACCTCTTGCGGATTTCCTGCTTTATATTTCCCATTAGCAGGAGTTTCTTTCTTCTGAATGCGGCTTTTGCTTTTGTTATTCTAGTCCTGATTTCATCTGTACATTTTGCTTCTCTTGTTATGATGCTTCCAAGGTATCAATAATCTGAAACTTGTTCTAATGGCTTTCCTCCAATACTTATGTTCAAATTTTCTTCTTCTTTACTTGATATTCGCATGACCTTGGATTTTTCTGTATTAATTTCCATACCGTATTTTCTACCTGTTATCACTAGTCTATTTATCATTTTCTGGAGTTCCTTTTCCTTACTTGCTAGAAGTACTTGAACATCCGCGTATTTCACTGTTCTTATAATCCTTCCTCCGATTTTGAAATCTCCCGTGCCTTCTAACGCTTCCTGCATTAGTCTCTCTCCATATATATTGAATAGAATCGGCGATAGACAGCAGCCCTGTCTTACTCCTCTACCGATATATACTCCGCTGGTATCCGTATTCTCCAACCTGACCTTTACAACTTGATTCACATATAGATTCCTGATCAGTCTCCTGTCTTTCCAGTCTACACCTATATCCTTTAATATCCTCATCAGCAGTACCCAGTTTACTCTATCAAAGGCCTTCTGCCAGTCGACGAAACATACGCAGCAATCTTGACTGTACTCTATTGCCCTTTCTGATATGATTCTCACTACACCGATAGCATCTCTGGTTCCTCGTCCTTTTCTGAAGCCGAATTAATCTTCCCCTAGCATTTCTTCGGCTTTTTTCTCTAGTCTTTTATTAAAAATCTTCGTGATGATCTTGGAAGTGTGTGACAGTAGGGATATCGTTCTGTAGTCCTTACACTGCATGGCCTTTGGCTTCTTCTTTAGAGGGATCATTGTTACATCTAAGAAATCCTGCGGCCACTCTCCCGAGTCGTAAATCTTGTTAATTAGTTAATTAGTTTCGTAATCAAATATTCCGGAGAGCATCATATAAAAAGTGAAAAACAGAAAAATGGTGCGAATTTCGTCTTCATGTGAAAAATTAACATCTCTTTGTCTCCAAAACAACTTGTGTGATAAAAAAGCATGTGCTGCTGAAGGAATTTCAGAATTTCGGAGGAATTAATAGAAATAAGGGTAATAATATGCTCTCTCACTTAAGGGAGGCTCTAAATAGAGAAATTGTAGGTATTGGGTGTCCTGCTCACATTCTCCACAACTGCATGCAGCATGGAGCAGACATATTAAGTGTTGATGTGGAGTCCCTTAATTTGAAGATCTTCAATTATTTTTCAATATATACTGTTCGAACGGAGGCTCTGAAAGACATTTGCGAGTACATAGAAATTGAGTATCACAACTTGTTATCTTCAACTAAGACCAGATGGCTAAGTTTAGCACCAGCTGTCGAAAGACTTTTGAAGTTGTTCCCTGCTTTAAAGCAATATTTTCTATCCTTTACTCACTCACCAACACTGATCAAAATTTTTTTTGAAAGTGAAATGTCTGAATTATACCTGTGGTTCTTACTATCGCTGACATATATTTTCAATAACAAAATTCAGGCAGTTGAAAGAGAAAAACTACAAGCAAAGGGTTGGGTAAAGAATGCCAGAGTTTTCTTGAGGAGACGCAGCTTGTGTATCAAGAACGCACTGATTATTTAGAGAAATGGATACATTTTCTTTTAATAAATATATGTGGAAACTATCTGAAGGAGCAAATAACCAAAAGAATATCCAAAAACATATATAAATAATTATACACACTCATTATTTCAAAAAAGCCTGTTAATTATTCCCTAATATTGTTTGTCCGGCTTTTTTCTTTGGTGTCCTATTTTGCCTTTATTGTTCTCCCTTCTACCCTTCAGTGTTTTGTAACCCTAATTAAGACGCGTATAAAAAGGATTAAGATAAATTCATCTACTAAATTTGTAAATCATTTTCAAAATTAACTCTTTTTGCTATATGCGATTAATTTATGTGATATTTTAATGGTCTGGATTATATTTTATTCAATTGTAATATTATATTACTGTAACAAAATTCAACACTGGGAAATAATTCTTATGAAACCAAACATCCATTGGGTTCGAATGATGGATCGAGTGGACTCGGCTTTCTGTAGAAATTTTTAACAACTGGTTCTAAAATTGCTTCAAAATTTAACAACTGGTTTGTGTGAACCGGTGCGAACCGGCTGCAACTCACCACTGGATATAACCCCTTCATAATAAAAGTGACTAAACTTCATGATTACCAGATATTATTCCGCTATCTATACCTGTGCTATACTTAGGGAAAATAAAATCTGTCCTAAGTGGGATAGCAAACCTATTGCACGCAAGACAATTGAGGTTAACATTCAACAGAAAAACTTTTTATATTATAATATAATCATAGTTAAATCATAAAATTATTTCTTTTGGATATATTTAAATTGACACATAAGCTAGTCATTTTGTTTCGAATGGAGTAAGTTAAAAAACTTAAATTTTCAAACTTCCAATCATATTGAGTTGAATTTTTTTTTAATAACCCGAATTAAGATTAACTTATTTCATAGAAAAATGCATCCAAACGCATGTTTAACATAATTATATTGCCAAGAAAATGAGTAACCATGCCCTCAGCAGGATTCCTTCGTTCGCAGCTTATTAATTCTCGAGCGTTTTCTCTCGCTGTCTATACACCTACCGCATGCTCTACTTTCATACTTTCTTCTTTCGTATGTGATACTTTTTAATCCTTCTCTTTTTCCTATATTCCTCCAGCAGTTTCTTCTTCCGTTTCAATAAATCCCACAAAATATCAGTAGCGTAGATTTATTATTACAGTTTTCAGATTTAAAAAAATCCTAAAACAAAATTGACATCCAATTTTTCATACAAATTGTGTGTGCATTCTGATATTCTTTTACTGATTACAGCTCTAATACAGGCAGAAACAGGAAACTTATGTTGTACTTGACGTATTTGAGTGTATAGCGGTATGCGGATGGTTTAATCATCGTAATTATTCTGTATTTATTTTACTTCATTAACCCCAAGAGGAAAATTTGTGGTCAGTGGGTGAAATTTTAAAAATGGAAATCGCTCACGGAAAGGTGAAGTATATTTAATGCTACACATTATGCTGTAAATTACGATGTATTTCCGAACGTCTGTCAATCCAAATGGCATTCATTTCTTGTTGTAAGCATACAATATTTTATAAAATAAGCAATACAAATGCCTTAAGCCTGTTGTAGTACATGGACCCATTTATAATCATTTTATTAAAATAAATATGGAGTAAACTATATATTTGTAAGTATATTGCTCATCAAATTTATCCTTACATTTTGTTAATAAAAAGTAAATATATATTATTTAGAGAACTCAGTCACCTTAAGATATCCTGTATTCCAAAGTAAACAAGATTATCTTAATTTGAAAAAATTACCAGAAGAGTAAAGATAGAAACAAAATCAATTTAATGGGATATTTCCATCTTGATGTCCATAGAGTTATGTCTTTCTTATGAGTTTGTGCCTTCCATATTGATCGAGATTCTTCCGCACCAAGTTAAGAGTATGTTTTTCATAATATTTTTTAAAATTTGAATTAGGATACAGTATTTTATTTTTATTAATTCCTCAGTAATGCTGATGATTTTACAACATTCAATACATTGTCAACAAAATTCATTTTAAGCTCTTTAATTCAATAAAACAAACAATTATAACAAAAGTTAGTGTTAATTGGAAAATGGGTTCTGAGAGCTGAGCTTTTAAATCGTTATGGTAGTTAACAAAGAATCAAACCATAGCTATAAATGTATTGGTAAAGTTTAGTCATTTGTATTCTCAAAAAGTATTTTGCTTTTGGCTATCACTAATTCAACAAAATTATTGAGCTTGTCTTGTGGCAGAAAAAAATTCAAGAACAAGCACTTTAACCCTTTCAGTGCTATTGACAAAACGATTTGTCACTTGCTTAGTCTCACCTCAGCAAATTAGTTTTGCATCATATTATAGCAGTGTGCTTTTACAGAGAATAGCAAAAACTCCTGACTTTAAGAGAATGGTTTTCAAAATGGCACATACTGCCAAAACATTCAGCTCAGCATTGAAGGGGTGAATAAAATACTTATCTCAGGTATTTCCAATATCCCCAACAAGGTTATAAAAAAAACGTACATTTCGGCTAAATTAACCGATGGTGTATTACCACTGAAGATGGATTTTTTGTAACCTTACTGTGGCTATTGGTGATACTGGAGGCAAGTATTTTTTTAGTGTTTGTTCTTGAATTTGAGTATCACTATGGAGTCCCATGAAAAAGTTAATTTTAAAATCCATGTGGTTTTAGCATTGCTCCATCAAATTATCTGATTAAGATTGATAAATAATTTAGCTATGTCAACTACACTTTTCAATCAAGAGGAAGTTCTTATTCTCAGCCAATTAACGTTTGAATGGATTTCCATGTTAGTAGAAATTTTTAAGTTGGGAAACCCTGATAAAATAGTTTGGAAATAAAATGACCTGTTGTTGTTAACGTTTCAGAGGGCCAAGGCTGTTTGAATCAGTGCTTGAAATGGAAAATGTTACACAACGGAATGTTTGAATTGGTAATGGAACGGAAATTTTTATAAAACGGAACGCCTTTTATAAGGGACAGAATTTATAAATGTCTGACAAAACAGAGGGGTATCATCGGTTCGTATGACCAGCCAGAGAGCCATTCCGGCTCATTTCGAGCACTGGTTTGAATATTGACTTGCATTAAATTTACCACTGAGACATGAAGTAGGTTGGGATGGTTATTACTGAGATTTGAAAATTATAACTGTACACCTAGACTGAAAAAATGGTATGCGTATATATTCCAGGCATATTTTTAATTATTTATGTATCAAACAGTGTTTTGAAAAAGGTTCTCAGGAGATGGTTCAGAATATAATAAAACAACAACTTTTAATGGTATAGAAACAGTAATGCGATTATTCAGACATAATAAATTCGATAAACCTGACTACAGCATATGTTTTTCCTGTTCAATATAAATTAATTTAGTATTCCTTGCTTTTATGCTAGCAATGAGTTAGTATGGCTGTCAATTTTAATTATGTATTTTGATTATTTTTTCAGAATCTGTCAACAGCAGAGGAGGAAAGGAAAACTGCACTGGAGGTGACGAAATTTTCAGGCTTTTATAAATTTTGTTAGCTTAGAGTGCCACATTAAGTGGGAACTAAAATTTGAATGGCATGCATGTAATAATCTTATTCCAAATATGTTTATTCATAATAATTCCTTCCTCAGGGACCCAGCTATCAGCCTTAATGGTTAGCAGGACAGGTTTGTTGAAACTAGAGTCAAACAAAACACATTGAGATATAAAAACTAATATCTTTAAATGTTGTTATCCAAGGACCGTGTGGTGACTTCGAAAATCCATTTAGATGCCAGTCTTTTTATAAGGAATGTTACTAAGAGTTTGACTTGCTTATAGGTAAATTTTGAACTAGTTGAAAAGAAAGAGTATATATTAAAATAATATTTAATGAATTAAATGTGCAGTTAACCCTTTCTTTATGCAGTTTACATGGTTTGCAATTCATTTATTGTGATCTAATTTTAAAATGCCTCCATACTGACCAATGTTTAATCAAAAGATGTTGCATTGATTCAAAAGCATCTTTTTCAATTGGGCTTGGCTAAAATCCCATTATTATGAACAAGAGCATCCTAGAAGAATGGTAATATAAGCTCCAGCTAGTATTCATTGCATATGAGACTGGCTTTTTTGGAAATAGATACCATTGAGAACTTAGGCATGCCTGTCCCAGTGCCATTTTTGTGCCTCAGTTCTAGCCATTGTTAAATAGTAACTTTAGGATTTGAATTTAGATGTATTGTTATTTTTTTGGAAATTAACTACAATTTTTCAGGAGAATTATGAACATTCAAATCATCCAGAAAGTGCAGCATTTGTAATTTGTTACATTTGAATATTCCAATTAAGCATTTGATAAGCATTTTGTATTATGTTAGTTTATGCCATCAACATACCTTGCTCATTTTCTTACAACTTGATTTGCCAGTATTTTAGTTCATTGTTTGTCGGTTTCAATTGAATGTTTTGGTCTTTTTCTTAAGCTTGATTTAACATTATAAGGCTAGTTTCATAGATTAAAATTGAACTTTCATGAAACAATCAATGCAGTGAATCATAAATATTGAAATGAAAGAATGAGATAAAGATATGTTCTAAGACAGTCATCTGATTTAGGAATTCATACAAAAGAAGTTCAATTCTCTAAGAGAGGTTTCATATCAAGGTGATTGGTGACGGTGATGTGATTGTGATTTTAAGGTAACTTCAGTTGCTCTTGGACAACACATTCATTTAAATGGAGCCATTTATACCAAGGTGACGGAAATGTGATGGTGACGCAACTTGGAAGCGACTCTGCAACTCTAGTCACTGAGTGACTTTTCCTGCCGATCACCCGTGATTCTAGTCACCTGCCAGTTGCCTATTATCACCTTCAAAAATATATTCATGTAAACTTCCAGTGTCTATAATTTCGCTACCACTTAGCTGTAAGGAATGCAAAGACATTTTTAAAGCCTGAACTTTAGCCTAATAATCTATGCTTGTCAAATTTTGCATACTAAAAATTTTCTTTTCCGAAATCCACCCAGATAACGGCAGCATAGACATGATATTTCCTAAGTGAAGAAATTGTAAAAATTTAATTCTTGTATGTGAACGGTGAAACTTTCAACACCGTAATTAAACAAAATAGGTATTACTATTATGGATATACTAGCAGGTTTCTTATTTATTATTAAAAACGTTTTCTTTAACATTTTACTTTTTTTAAAAAACCATACAAATTTAAATAAATTTTAATAATAATATTTTAAAATGTAGGGTCCAATACTTATTTCTAAGCTGTACTTTTTGTTTTTACTTTTGGGTAAAGTGACAAGTTTTCAGATCAGCTAAACCGGTACACTCATTTTTTGCCCCTGGAGTGTAGGCAATTTCAAGAAGGGTGTTTGAATATGAGTTCAGATTTGTAGAACATTGGGTAAAGCTTTCCAAAAACGAATTATTAAAATAGTAATCTCCGTCTCCTTTTTCTTTGCTCATTCGCTAAAACAATTGAAATTTGTTAGGTTGTTGGTTTAACTTGCGACTTAATATAAAAGAGCTATGTGGCAAATTAAAAATATTAAGTGGGTGAATACTAAATCTTCTATCATTCTGCTTACTACGGCGATGCTGCCATCGTAATGTGCAGTAAAGGAGTATATTCTCTTCGCTTTAGGACATGTTTGATACTAGGGTAAAATAAATATCATATCACCATCAAAAATCAGTTGCTTTGATATAAATACATTGGTGACATTGATTTGTTGGCAACTTCAGTTGCCGTCAAATCAGATCACTGTCACCAATCACCTTGGAATAAAACCTCCCTAAGAAAAACTTCAAATTTGTATTTAAATAGGCAGAGCTGAGGCATGTATGACAATATATCATACTTCAACATTCTCAGCAGTTCTATTAACAGAATTTAACAACAGTGCTTCTACTGTGTTTCATTTTGTATTTCTCTGTTAGCTAGTTTAATCAAAGACACTATAATATAATTTAAACATTTAATGATTTTGCTTCTTTATAAACTACTTTAATAATAACACAGTGATTATTCATAAAGTTTAAATGTGATTGGAGGAATTTGAACCAATGCATAAGTGTCATGCAGTGAGATGATGGTGTCTAGATTATATTATAGATAACTAGTTAATCATCCATGCCTGATTTTAGGATTATGTATATGTTTGTCACAAAAGGTGGTCTCTTAACAAAAAATAGGCGCTGCTAACCCAAGTCCCTTACTCTCTATTTCTCATTTAATCAAGGTCTTGTCGTTCACTGTTTCCTTGAGAACTGCAAGGGTTTACTGTATTTTGTAAAATACTACAATATGAATGTTTCAATTTCAGTTGTACTTGATCAACAGACATGCTAGGAGAAAATGCACAGAAAGACGATGAGACTTTCATGATATGAAGCCATAAGTTAAGAAATTTCTTTAGGGGTTTCATGCACAATTCCTGTATGACGTGGTTAATTTACATTTTTCATTCTGAACATTACCATTGCTTCAAATAAAGTAGTGCTGACCAAATTTACACTTAAATACGGCTTGTATTTTTATCAGGATCGATGTAGACAAAATTTATAGTAATTATTTATCTTTGGAAGTGTTAGCTGAATTATTTTTTATTTCCATTGGAATTGATTGAAGAATTGTCAAAAAAATAGTAAAGTAAAATAACTTGAATTTTCATGAAAATCAGGATTTGGATTAAAATTTACCATGGATGGCAATTCTATGGCATGAATGCCACTTTAGGTATGTGAGATGATTTTGTTTGGCACTCAGCAAAAAATCGTTTATTTGGTGTCTACTTAATATTTTTCCATTTCTGACTAAATATAAAAGACTATTTCTAACGAGATTGCAACTATTTTGATAAATAACTGTATAATAGTAACCTTTTGCCCAGGGTCGAGAAGCTAGTTGCTCCGTAATTGTAGTCTGTTCATAAATGATCTTGGGCAATGTATCTTTTTAGATAACTTGAATTTTATGTAATCAATGCATTGTTTTCTGAGCTCTAGTCTGAGAAAAAATGATCATGGTTAAACCATAAAATTATTTCTTTTTGGGTGGATTTTCAATTAATAGTAGGTTAAAGAGAAGCCAAATTTTATAATTTTGGTATGCAAGCAAAAACTGCCATCACTGGAATATACCATATTTTCCACAAAGAAAGATGACATCAAATTTAAGAAAACTCCTATTTAGATAAAGGTCTGAAGGGAATGATCTTAATTTGATTCACTTACATTATCACTATTACTTTGTGATCTAACTAGCATTAACTGATGTGCGCTACTTGTCTCAATGTTTACTCTAATTCTCTCACGTGCAACAGAAAATGAATTTCAAGGCTAAAAGAAGTCTTGGTTCCCATATTCTCTATTGCTCATTTTCTAAATAAGCTTGTAATATGCATGTTGAATCTTCTGTATTAGAGTTTAAAAACTGACCAGACCATCATTTGCAGATACCGTGTAGCAGTTTTTTCCAACTTTCTGTAGAATTTCATGGCATCTTCAACTTGAAAAAAGGTTTTATATTTTTATTGGTACAGTGGGTTCCACTTATTAGAATCAGTGGTTAATTGAATCAGCCGCTTTATTGAATCAAAACCGTAAAACCAAAACCATTTTGTATCTAACGTTTTAAAAAACCTCCCATTATTGGAATCACTTATTTCAGTTTATTGAATCGTGTGGCAATGAATGAATGCAGGGTTGTATACCTAAAGTTGCAAAATGATATGGAAAAACAGATTTTCATCACATCGAGCAGAAATGAAAACCGAAGAGGAGGAAGTTGAGGAAGAGTTCAGTAGATTGAATTTGATAGATGACGACATTGTTGAAGCTCCTATTGACAGAAGATGACATTGTCTTAACGTGAAAAGTGAAATTTGCGTTTAAAATTTTATTTGTTATAAAGTTTCTTATATTATATATCTCAAAAATTAGCATAACCATGAAATTTTTATATATGAAAGAGATATGAACTTTATTCTAACATTTTCTTATTTGCCATAACTAAAATATGCAGACTCCGGATTATTGAATCAGCCATTTAATTGAATCAAATAACGGATTCCCGACTTGATTCTAATAAGCGGAACCCACTGTATCACAATGTTTGGACACATTCATTCCTTAGTGCTACATCATTATCAATTTATTAGAGGGAAATTGTTGACTTAATGATCTATCCTCATTTCTAAATTGTTAATTTATTTATTTAATCCCTTTCCTCTGCTTCTCTGTTGGGAAACTTCCATATAGGCGACTCCTGAGTCTCGTTAGCGATGCGTTCCTGAAAACGTGTTCGAATCTCGAATATTCGAGTGTCGAACGCCGTTTTTCCGTATACTTGCATGTTATTATCGGGGGATACGGTCCCGCATCTCGGGAAAAAGTCTCCCCTCACGTTCTATAAAGATAAAATAACATTACTAATATGTTAATACAACAATATTAAATTATGAATAAATTGTATAATAAATATTTTAAATGTATAACTTATTTTTTGCACTAACAAGGAGAGGCACCCAAGTGTAAGTGGCGGATCACGACCAAACTTCACAGGATGAAAGAAAACGAAAAATAATTAGACACGTATTTTCGGAAATGCGTCTAACGAGCCCGCGTTTTCGAGATATTTGCAATTGAAAATTGAAAAACAAGTGGCTTTTCCTCTAATACCATAACAAGCGACCCCCTAACGACAGGTGCTGGTAGCCTAGTGATAAAGTGCCGGGATACGGAAATTGTGTCGTGGGTTCGATCCTTGACATCGCCGAATTTTTTTTCTTCTCCATTCAATGTTTTATGACTTTAGTTTTATGTAAGTTGTCCAAATTACATCATTAATAATTTTGTTTCTTTTTTCAGGCCAGTATTTTAATTTTAAATCCATTCCAATGCACTTTTTACGACATACTCGGATTATATAGATACTTGATAAATATATACAACGTTTTCTACACCATATTTCCACTGTAGAGTTGCATAGTTTTCTTCAAAATTGGGATGTTCAATATACTGCCATCCTCGTCGAGAAGAATGTCCGGTAAAAACCTGGAGTGCTCGCCAGATAGTGGAGGCGAGGTAGCGGCCTCCGTCTCACACGGCGTCTGCATTGTCGGTCAGAGAACCCGCAAAGCGCTCGAAAAAACCAATGTTCCCCACTTCACGGCGTGCAGCCGACAACAGGCGACCAAATGTGACTAAAGGCAGATGCACAATTGCCCGGGAACGAGAACGGCAACGCGAAGAAATTAAATTAAATAAATTTTAAACGTATACATGCGTGCCGCCATTGTTTTCGTTAAAATGTATTATCTGCTATTGTTACTTTGTTATCTTGTTATACTTGTTATATCGTTGCTGTTCATTAATTAATTAATTAACTGCGGATAATTAACGGCAGTAGCGATCGAATCCCCACACATTGTTTCTGTAGGCGAAATGACAATTTGAGGCGTAAACGTGAACGTGTCGCGTTCTATTGTGCACCGATAGGGTCGCTACCGTTACCGTTAGCGTTTGCTGCCGTTCACCTTCCCGTTCCCGGCCAATTGTAACTAATGAGGCAATGGCGACCGATTAATGGCGGTATAACCATTATATATGAATAAATTACGGTTCCCTAATCCATCCCTAGGAGAGCGAGCGAAAAGAGACCCCACCCGGTAGGGCCCACCGCCAGGACGCACCGAAAGGACTCGAGAAACCGTGGGAACGTGGCATAAAGTGCTCCTTATTCGGCACGTAAACTATGCAACTCTACAGTGGAAATATGGAGGAGAGTGTGCGTAGAAAATGTTGTATATATTTATCAAGTATCTATATAATCCGAGTATGTCGTAAAAAGTGCATTGGAATGGATTTAAAATTAAAATACTGGCCTGAAAAAAGAAACAAAATTATTAATGATGTAATTTGGACAACTTACATAAAACTAAAGTCATAAAACATTGATTGGAGAAGAAAAAAAATTCGGCGATGTCGAGGATCGAACCCGCGACACAATTTCCGTATCCCGACACTTTATCTCTAGGCTACCGGCACCTGTTGTTAAGGGGTCGCTCGTCATGGTATTAGAGGAAAAGCCACTTGTTTTTCAATTTTCAATTGCAAATATCTCGAAAACGCGGGCTCGTTAGACGCCTTTCCGAAAATACGTGTCTAATTATTTTTCGTTTTCTTTCATCCTGTGAAGTTTGGTCGTGATCCGCCACTTACACTTGGGTGCCTCTCCTTGTAAGAAGGAAAATTTGTGTTTCGAACTTCAAAGATAGATGTATGCAATATGTCATGCAGACAGCCCGGTCTGGATCGCGCGAGCTGGATAACATACCTGTGTACATCTATCTATACATACAACTATTTATCGCAGCAAAATGAATATAAAAGTTATTTAAAATGCACAAAATAACTTAAGAATAAAGAAACAATAAAATTAAAAATATTTTCATAGCTTAAATCTTTTTCAACTGCGCTTACTGGACTTGATTAATTTGGAAGTTGGAAGGAGAGGAGCTATTGGGTGGGGAACTGTTTATTGTTGTTATCAAACTACCTGAGTTTATTACATTCTAGAATTTTTTCCTTCTGTTTCACATAACTGCTAATAGTTGACACATTCCCAACGATCGTACGATTTCAGTATGGCTTTCAATATGTGTTTCTGAAACTGATCATCTACCCAAAGATTTAAAAGTTTTTCCATTTTAGAAATCGCAACACTGCACCTAGGACTGTTTATTGTTGTTATCAAATTACATGAATATAGCACATCTTCTAGAATTTTCTCCTTCTGTTTCACATAAGTGCTAATAGTTGAACGACACATTCCCAACGATCGTGCGATTTCAGCTTGGCTTTCACCTATCTCAACACGCTTTAAAATTTCTAATTTCAATTCATAACTATGAGTCTTATGCACTCTTTTATTTGTTTCACTTACATTATCACTATTACATTTCCTTTTAGATGCCATGTGAAGTGATAAATTTAAAAGTAAATCAGTAAAATAAATAAATTTAAATAAAAGATTAACAGAAAAAAGACTGAAATCAGCACAAACTCAAACAAATAGAGCAGATATAACTACATCTACACCAAAACTAAACCTCGCGTTTGGTCGGAACCAATAATTATGAGAAGGTTTCCACGTATATTATTGATCGGCGGTATCGAAATCTCGAATTAATCGAGACTCGAACAATCGAGACTCGGGAGTCGCCTGTACTGTATAGCACTGAGTAAGAACGCCTTGGATCATCCAAGTGCAGATTAATTCGTCAACCAGGCAACTTCTACATGGCTTACTGGGAACCGTACCATAACTAGATATTAACCAGAGCAAACTACTAAATATGTACCCTCTTCCCATTAAAAAAATTATTTTTTATAGTTTATTTAGTTATTATTTTATTTTTTTGCACCCCTTACTTAGTTGCACCTGGGTCAGATGCCCTGCTTGCTCCCTCGTAGTTATGGTACTGACCGGAAATGTCTATACTGAACATCAGAATGAAACACACTGCATACAATCCAAACCAGCATTTCTCAGTGTATGGTCCACGGACCACTTGTGGTCCATGAAGGTTTTGTTGGTGGTCTGTGGAGGTTTCCAAAATGTAGTTTTTCTTTAGGCCTCACCTCATATTTAGTTGGAACTTTTTTGGGAAAAGTTATGCAAATTTTACACTATAATGTATTGAATATTGTTATTAATTAAGTTTGTAAAATTATTTCAATTTCAATTATTTTTCCTGCACAGATGTTGAAAATATTTCTTTGAATAAAACAAAAATAATCAGGTGATCGTCAAACATACTGAAGCATGTGTAATATATTTCAAAATAGTCAAATAAAATACGTAACCAAGTAACTCATTTTCTTAAACATAGATACAGTAAGTAGGTTAGTGTAAGAAACGAGGTGGTCCGCAGGGCTTGGAAGGGTTGCTGAAGGGGTCCACAGAGGTCAAAAGGTAGGGAAATGCTGATCCAAACCTACATTAACAGTTTTTGAAATGGGTAATAGAAGAAGACAAACAATTTGGAGGGAAATTAAGCAATACAACAGATGAAATAGTAAAGCTAATATAGTACAAGCACTTTAATCCAGTGCCCTTGGGAAATAGGCCATGCCAGACTATGGAATTTTCCTGACCACAGTAGTTGACCATAATGAAAGGTAAACAAAATCTATGCAATAATTTTTTGTTTTATGATTTTATTTCACATAACTTTTCAGATTCACTTTGTTTACATCTCATTGTTAAAATTTGTTTTATTACAGTGTCCATTCGGATGGTAAGTAGTTGAAGCAGAGAGAAAAGGGAAACATATTAACTTGTGGTGACTTTATATTTAAGTGATTAGATTTGAGTTTCCTCCTTCCTATTCTTAGAGGGATTTAGTTTGTTATATGATGTGTATGAAAGAATTTAGTGAGTTTTTAATTTAAAACCGGTATGTCAAACTGGCGGACTGTGGGCCACATGAGTCCATTTCTTTCCCTAACTACAACCCAAAAACTCATTTGATTGAACTAAAGCACTCAATATTTTATATAAATGCTTTATTTTTATGAAAAGGACAATATTCTGTCATTGTTACTGAGGTCGTATAGAACATGTTTGATAAATTGCTGTTTTTAATGCCAAAAAAGGCGTCCAGTCTTCTAGAATAAATAATTTTTTTCCAAATCTTACTCATAAAGTAACTGCAATCCTAATGCGGCCCTTCTATAACATCCATCGCTTTAATGTGACCCTGCTATCTCTTCAAGTTTTACATGCCTGATTTAAATGCACAGACGTCAGAGTTTAACTCTTAAAATTTTGGTCTCAACATTTAATCTCTTCCGGGCTTACGGCCTTCGCCCAGGCAGTATCTATATGACTGGAATCACATTTAAAACTATAGAATTTAAACAAATATTTTTTATACTTTTTAAATAATTGGGAGCGTAATAATTCATGTAAACCCACTAAATGTACTGAAATGCAATTTTATTATACTGAGTCGAGTTCTCCTTTAATAGTTTTCTAAGCTTGATTCTTAGCTCTCTCACTTGGAGACAGGATCAGTCCAAGCTGTAGGTGGCCTCTTGAAGTGTTGTTCTTATAGCGGTGTAATTTTACATAAAAATTAGGCTGTCATAAAGTGACTTGATTTTTCGATTTATAATTATTCCAACTGAATAAATAGGAATTAAAAATTAGAAAGTATTGTTAATTTTGTTTTACTTTTATTTGTATTGGGCATTTTTAATATTCAATGTTTGTCTTAGTTTTACAATGAATTTGCTTAATTTACTATAGGTAACGATAACGATAAATGCAATTTTGCCTCATTCAAATATTTTCAATTAATAAATATTGATTTCATTATTTGTTAAGCATTCCAGCGATATTTGAGATTTTGATTGAATTCCGATAAATTCCTGACATTGCAAGAGTTTATAAGCCGGTGTGATGGGGTTGTGAAAAATTCGGAAAGCGCTAACATATCCATAGAAGAGGAAGTTCTCATAAGTAGAAAACAAGTTATGAAAGTGTGTACAGCGTATTACAAATGGGCGCATTTCGTGCAATGGAGTATTTGAAATATATGATATACATGTTCGTTTTAAAGTTTTCCTTCATCATAAATAATTTTCTTCCTATTTAAAAATATTGCACACGTAGGGAAATTAAACGTATTTTTTGACATTGTTCATGTTAACAGCAATGAAGTAACCATGCAAGAAATTTTCTAAGTTCAACTCGAACTATGACATTCTTGTTTGATTTTCTTGATAACGGCTACTCCTACGATAAAAATGTAGAGGAAAAGAAACACTATTTTACTAGTTCTACAAGTTTTATTTGAAAAATATTTTGATATGAGCAATACTTTACGAGATATGACGGAAATTTCATTTTTGTCACCAGTAAAGTGCTACCCCTGATTGGCTTACGTGATTCGTTTGTGTTCTTATTATCTTTGACTGTAAGTTAATAAATTTCATGAAAATCCGCTCGGTAGAAGTCGAGAACAAACATGCGGACGGACAAACCGAATAGGCGCTCATGCTGGAAGCGAAACGCCCCTAAAAAGCGGACGGCTAAAAATACCTACCTCGCCGTTTTCCTATCGTTTCTTTCTGCCTTTATTAGTAAGACATTAACAGGGTCTGTGTGATGGAAGTGCCAACGGTGCGACTGAGCCGGGCCCGGTATTTACAGAGGCCTCGCTCTCAAAAAAATCTGTTGTAGTTATTGAGCCCACGCATTTAAAAAAAAATCGGGGAAATATCAACAGTGCCATAGTGAAAGACGCGCACCGGGTCCCGCGATTTTCCTATACGGTTCTGGATATCACTGAAATCTCCGATTATGACTGGGATTGTAAATAAATACCCTGCAGCTCCAAGGCATCGAGCATTTTCGATAAGCCCTTTTTACTCGACCAGTACGTTACTGTTGTTTATTTCTCTTTCAGAGTCCCTATTGAAGTTTTTTGCGCTTCCTCGGGGTGGCTCTGTTAATCGTAGTGGCAATCCATCATAATAAGCTATATTTTAAAAAGGTTATTGCATAAGTGTTGAGCTCATTATTTTTATATAATCATTCGGTAGAATTTGGCGCGTTTTATAGAGTATCGTATCAAGTGAACGTAAACATCTTAGATTTCCTCGTTTCAACGAGTGATTTGTGTCGTTACCTTTTACTTTTATCTGGAACAACATTCGCCAGGCATGATAAACTCGAAGATGCATCAGGGCCACATTAGGATTACAGTTATTTAATTAGACCCAGAGTTGTAAATAAATAAGACTTTTTCTGGAAGATTGTCTATTTTACAAAAAACCATAATTTAGAAAACGCGTTATACTGTAACAGTAGCTATGAAAAAATTGTCACCTTTTCACAAAAATGAAGTCGCCGAGTTAGGAACGAGTTGCGTTCCAAAAGTTAGTCTTTTGTTCGGAACTCGGAACCATAGACAATATTTTATAATTGGTGGTTAGATTCCCAAGTCACTCCACAAATGCCTATTTAACCCACAATTAAACAAATCTATATTTGCTCTGAATAATAATAGAAAACAATACTGTTGTAGACATTCGTTTTGTCTTTCATTACCCTTCCGATCGTTGGACGTACAAGTAAGTAAGAACGTAACGGGACACTGTGTCGAAGAACATTTCCGCAGAGGGTTGATGCTACACTTCACCGTCGCAATTAATTCTCGAGAGAAAAACAGTCGTACGTGCGAGTTGGCGACCGTATGCCCTATTTATTAAAATACCTTATGGAGCTTCGTTCCTAAGTTCGGATGCTCGTAAGTCGGGAACCTGTATTTATGTAAAATCTAACGATTTACTCGAAACGAAAATTCGCATTCGGGCCGCACTAAGGCATAGAAAGTGCAGCTGGCAGTTCGACATACCTGCCTTACGTGAATGACGAAGGGGTGTACTGTAATATTCTCAAAATTACCTGAGCGACTGCCAAAATAGCCGCATATCAGCCAGATGAGTAGCGGTTTTAGGTGAAGGTATTGATTTATTGAGAGTTGGTACGCAGTTATCACTTTCTTACAGCAGAAACGGAAATTATTCATGAATTTCATTAATATACAGAGAATACGTCAAAGTTTTTCCTGGACTTCAAATGACAAATACAAAATACATGTTTGCATGTTGGTTTGTGTGAGGTGATGCTTCTATATTTATAAGTTCTAAGTTACCAAAAAGGAACGAAATGTTATTCAGTTTCTTCTGAATACCATTAATTCACTTTTTAGCAAATATGGATAGCTTTTTCAAGTAGAAAGAAATCCGTTAAATGTTTTGGAATTGAGAAAAAATATTGGAAACCAATGAACGAGTAAGATATGTTCACGTTTCAAAGTAAAGGGGAATTCTTTTGAATTGTTTTATTGTAATAATATCATACAAAAGATTGTTTTTGCTGGTGGAAAAAGTGAAAACACCATACTTTCGTGCGTTATAATTGAAGTGAGAGGAGCGGGTGACCTCTTGAGCTGATTTCTGTTTCTTGTTTCAGATCCATCGTGATGAGCACCGTGGAAGTTGCTGATTTTCTTCCAATAACTGTCGCCCTTCAGTTATTATTTTATGCAATTAGGCGAATGCCTAATTTGAAGAGCATTCCAAATGGCCACCGGGAAAATAAAGGGGTCATTTGGATCATAGTATCTTCAACCTGACCAGCCAGCTGTTCTAATAAACGTTTTGTGTACTGATTTCCTTTTTGTTGCATATAAAGTGTTACGTTTATTACTTAAATGTTTTAAAACTTTGTAGGTTACATCATTATAACTGCATAAATAAAAATATGTGAAATAATGTCAAAAAATTTTCTATTTATTTTTGAATTACCTATTATATAAGGTATATTCTCTATCAATAAATTATTTAAAAATATTACTTCAGCCAGGTTTGAGAGAGAGATTTTACAATATAAAGAGAATTAGATAGAAAAAATCTTTAATCTTATCAAAACAATGGTTTATTCGTATTTCGTGACAATTGCCCATCAAGAATGGAAATGGAAGCGTTACTCACTTGTTATGCTAACGCTCCACCGCTGAGCTAGAAAATAACATGGCGAAACTCTCCCCAAGAGCGAGAATATTGAATAAGTAAATATGACGTCAAAGAACTGTTACGTCAAGAGGGGGGAGGAGGGGAGCTACTACGTCAGAGGGGCGGAGGAGGGGAGCTGTGACGTCAGGGGTAGTGACCTTGAACAGAAGGCCACTTTCACTTTCATGAAAATTTTGAGGAAAAACCGAAAATTTTGAAAAACCTGTATAAATAGACCAAAAAGTGCGTTTGACCTTTATTTAACCTTCTCCGACCGCTAAGTCACCTTCGATTAGTTCCGATATCCGCCACCTGCCCAGTAAATGGCGCATGACTAGTTGAAGGCGGTGAATGGGCCAGGTTGTCATTGCAGTATTACTTCTAATAGCCCCGGTAGACTGTTGGCTAACATATCTGGTTACGAATACTAAGCGCGCGAGTTCGAATCATCCCGTGTGACTGGATTTGTTTTCGTGATTACCTTTGTTATATATTAAGATGGTCTCGACGAACCCATAGTGGACTATAAGTTTTAATTAGAGTTATTTCCACTAAATGGAATATTTTAAATGCATTTCTCCAATTTTATATCGCTTATTTGCGTGAGAAACTTAACGTTTTTTAATCGATTTTCGCTTCCAGTATTTACCCAGAAGAATTTTGGGGATAGGACGTAGAATTGACTCGAAAATTTTAAATACAAGTAGATTTATTTACAATTTTTACTCATATATACAAATATAGGATTTTAGTAGTACAATACGTATCACAAGTACATAATTACATTCCTGTCACTGCGTCGTAAATCCGTGGAGTCTATACAATTTCAAGTTGGCGAACACGTCAGTAAATCGGCCAAACTCCTTCGTTGTTCCCGAGACTTCAGGTCCGCTCCACGCGTTTGAACAGCTGACTTCGAGTATTTTCTTCTTGACGCTGCTTATGATGGTTAAGTTTTCGCCCGAAGCACATGGCCGGAAAAATGAAGCAGTGATCTTCGGAACACTCCAAGTAGGCGACGACAGTCTGAACCTGTAAAAAACACAAAGAAAACATTAACATGGAATTACCGTCCTCTTTGTGATCGAAGTCAGTGGCTCTTGACACATGAGTTAAAAATTGCTTTAATCTTGTATTTCTAATTTTATTAGTTTCAACGGTGAGAAGGTGCAAAACGATCTTTATTGAGGCGTAATTCGTAAAATACTGCATAACCTGAGACATAGGACTTTAAAATTTTATTCCAGGAATCATCGTAACAGATGCATTTCCCGTGTTTTTACGTGGCGACCACAAAAATACGCATGGTGAACTATGGAATACAAATGAAAAAATTAACAAAGATTAGCCCTAAAACATTTCGAAAAACTGAAATTCAGTAATAATACCAGAAAAATGTACAAAATATAAATATTAATGAACTATTTCGGAGAATTATCTGGGACCGATCAGGAACATATGCACATCGCCGTATACAAAGGACAATACAGCTTAAAGAACTACGTGAAAATCGTGGGACGCACAGTATTTTACACAAACATTCTGCATGCGGAAAACGCTAGATGAGGAGCTAGAAGGTTAAAATAAGACTTCGTCCTATAGAATAGCAATACTATAGTCCTTTTTTTAAGACCTTTACGCGTGGTATGCATTCCGAGTGCCGATACGGCTGTTTTTTAAGCGCAGATCTTCCATTATTTAATAAATAGATAAACCGCAAAAAGAGAAGAGAAATCGGAACGCATTCCAAACCGGAACCAATACCCCGAAATGCTTACCTGGAAGAACTATGATTATACCTTGGCATATGTCGGACTACGCCATCTCTCGCGGCATCTTTTGCGTTTCCGATAACTATAGCCGGCAAAAACTACGAAAATTGTATGTATGAAGGCATGTTCGGTCGATTCTACATTAAGAGAACGCGTTTGTCAGCGCTCCGTCCTTCGGAAGCAATGTTAAGCAGTTGGTCCCCTTGGTGCTCTTCGTAAAGAGTAGCCTATTGCCGGCATCGAGTTTCTCTAATCTTTTCTGTGTTTGTCCGGTGTGGAAGTAGTTATGGCTATAATAATCTTAGAGGTTGGTTAGCCAAAAATACATTTAAAAAAATTAAAGCGTTCTGTATTTTATATGGATGCTTTACTTTTATGAAAAAGGATACAATGTTCTGTCATTATTAGTGAGAACCAATAAAGCATGTTCTCTAAATTATTGTTTTTAATGCCAAAAATTTCGTCACATCTTCTACATTAAATAATTTTTTTCCAAATCTGGCCCTCATTAAGCAACTGCAATTCTAAGGCCCTTCTACAACATCTATAGTTTTAATGTGGCGCTCTCTTCGAGTTTGACGTGTATGGTCTATATATACATTCATCCCTCTCGTTCTGAATATCACTTCATTAAAAGAACCGCGAAATAATTGAAAGAATTGCCTGAAGTATATACTCCTTACTCCCTTTCCGGGAAGTTAAGGTGACTTCAGGGGCGTACTTCAAAATAGTTATCATATAATTTACGCGGAAATTTATATATATATATATATATATATAATATAATAATATATATAAGGTGACTTCAGGGGCGTACTTCAAAATAGTTATCATATAATTTACGCGCAAATTTATATATATATATACACATATATATATACACATATATATATATATAAATTTGCGCGTAAATTATATGATAACTATTTTGAAGTACGCCCCTGAAGTCACCTTAACTTCCCGGAAAGGGAGTAAGGAGTATATACTTCAGGCAATTCGTTCAATTGTTACGCGGTTCTTTTAATGAATATATATATATATAAATCTGAAATTCTGTTTTTCTTTGTACGCTATATGAAGCCACACCTTCGAAGATATCATCACGAAACTTAGCATAGTTGTATAATTTTACACTGCGAGTAACATAGACTATTTGGCGATACAAAATTTGGAGGTGCTTAATTCAATAATTATGTTTACAATTTTGCTTGGCTAGCGTGCTACGCGTGACCTTGGTCGTACGCAGAGAGATAATACGAGCCACGAGTGAGGGGAAGTGGAGGGGAAGGTGATGCATAAGTCATAAGCTCAGTAGTAAGATAGAGACGTATACAAGTTCGTCCGTAACTTAGTTGGCATAGTTAGAAAAAAATATTGTCAAAGAAGTTAAGGTGAATTTAGGGACTTACTTCAAAATAGTTACTATATAATTTACGCTAAAATGGTCATCATATAAATAAAAGCCTTAGCAAACGCTGTGTGTAATGCTTGTTGAAGCTTAATATCTCGCAAACGACTGAACCGAATTTGATGAAATTTTCAGGATAGCATTATAATATAATTAAAAAACGTTTTAATGTATCCAACTCCAGATCAAAGACCCAGGGGATAATTTCCATTTCCCATAAGGTAACACGTAAAAATGGACATTTCGACGTACAGGCTTTCATTCTTTTTTGGATTAAAATTAGAAATAATTGACCTATAATCTTCGGATATAAACCAATTTGAAGAAACCATTATAAAGTTTCTTATTATTTTCATATTTTTTCTGCGTACAGTTCGAAATCGCTCAATTTAAACGTTTAATTCACACAGTTTGAGGAAATCTTTCCATTTTTAACGGGATGTTACCTTGCCTACCTATTCCATTGTTAGACCTCTATATCATATTGTTATTTCAATCCTTATGGGTATAAACGTGCTTTGAATGCTTTTAATACGAGATAGAGGGAGAGAGGGACGGGGGAGAGATGGGGGAAACGATTTTCAAGACAGTTTTTGCTGATGTTAATATGATCTCCCTAAATAGTTTGAACGATCGTATCTTTCCTCCCGTCATTTTTGGCGGGCATTACACTAGTATATAATAAAACTCAGATTATTATTGGGAACAAGACTGAATCGAATAATCACATTTTGTATATTTGCTTAGAGAAAGGACTTTGACTTTTAAAAGTTTTCATTTCCTCAAAAAACATGGAAATAACATGTCTTTTAACAATAGATTTAACAAATAACATTTAACAATTGAACCTTATATTGCACGTCTTTAAGGACAACGCCCGCTTAGGCTAGATGTCTCTTCTAGATGGAAAGTCTATATAATTCGAACAGTTTGTAAGCCATCTGACAGGAGGATGTTTATCATATACACGGGGAGCATTCGCCAAAAGCCGGAAGGGAAACCCGGAAAACCTTCCGAAGGTTCCCTGCATCTTTTCAACTCGATATATAATGTAACAAGGGAAAGCGAAAGAAGAAAATTATATACTTACCTATGTATAAAGCTCATGAGATAACAGAATTAGTCTAAAATATATTTCATTTTATAAAATTTGTAACAGATTAACAAGGGTGAATAGTTTTATAATCGTTATTTTGTCCTAAGATTGCCCGCTTTATCCCTTTGCACTTTACACCGCACTCTACACTATTCGTTGCCTCTTTCTCTGCGAGTTAAAAACGGTGAGAAAAGAATCTCAGAGCAAATTACACATTACACTTCTTTAAATCCCTGCAGTACTTAAAAGCAGTTGTTTTTTCGAAAACATTTACAAAAGTTTGCCTTTCATTATGTTAAAATCAATGGAGAAAGCATATTTCTTATTTTAGGATTATAACGTCATCATAAGATTATATATTTGGTTTAAATCGACGGCCTCATAATATACATTATAAATTCCCATTAAAAGCATTATATCAAAAGACAATACTACAACAAATAAATATCAGCAACTAAGCGTATTTTTTGTAAAAATCAGAAACAGATGCCAAAGTGAAACGATAAGCGCATTAAAAAAAGAGCGCTAAAAATACATACTAAATATTCTTAAGGTGAATTTTTTTCTGTTAACAGTTACTTTTCGGCGGATCTAAAATTACACTGCCATCATTCAATAAAGAAGCGTATATATTGTTTGCATCACGTGAGTCAGGACTTTTCATATTTTTCCAGGATCCCCACCTCCATGAAATGCGAGAGCAACCGCTTTTACAATTGACACGATATTTAATCGCAGATACGGTATTTTCCCCAGAAACGAAGAGGAAGTGGAGGCTTCCGGATTTTCGAAAGCTAAGAAAATTTAAGCTACGCGTAATCAAGGTTCGAACTTGGCGTTAGCCAATATAAAATGATGCCCATAGGGTTCCCGTTGCTAAAGTTTTCCAATTCAATGTATAATAACGTTAATCAAACCGATGATTGAAATAGTAAAAATAACGACTGGCGGATGAATTAGTCGCATAATTTTTGCGTACCATACAATTTCAAGGCTTACTTTAAAGCAGGGGTCTCAAAACTCACATTGGTGTGCGGGCCGCATGGCGGCTCTCTGACGATCCGCGGGCCGCATTCCCAGTCTCCATACCTTTTCGTATTCTCTGTATTATATTCACTCTCCCTTTCCACAAGAGAGGAATCGCTCTATTACGCGTCTTACAGGCAGTCATTAAAAAAATGCCAGATTTAGCGTCGAGGGTTAAGTCCTGATACGCAAGAAACTCGCTGGCAGTGGGATAAACATTCTTCAGTAGGTAACTCAACCGTGCAGGCTGATATAAATTGGAATGATTTAATATACTTCTTAGATTCTTTATAAATATTTTCGTGAAATATTTGATAAGAAATAGATTTGAGTTCGGGTCGCGTAGTATAAAGTAAATTGCTTCGCGGGCCGCACAAATGCATCGCGCGGGCCTCAGGCGACCCGCGAGTTTGAGATACCTGCTTTAAAGCATACATTTTTTTATTTGCTGGCGGTTATAGATAGCCACGATTCTACCACGAGAGAAAGAAAATCTTTCGGTTGGTATGGCAATATGTTCTAGGCAAGAGACTCCTCTTCCGTGCAGATTCTCTACCCTCGGCGGGAGTGGGAAACTGAGATTTTAGTGTTGAAGGGGTGGCAGTTTTCATATCGGAGTTATCGAAGGTGGTTGCAGGGCTCAATACGGAAACTGGATATTTCTTTCCCGGATTTAGAGGTCTACCTCCAGGAAGGTGATGATGTGTGGGGAAGAAACGGTAGGTTAAGGATAGCGCAGGATGGGAAGAGAGGCGTGACAGAAAGGAGTGGATGGAGGCATAGTTCACCAAAACCGTAGTTGCGCTCTCGTACAGCGGTTCTCAACCTTTTGCATCTTATATCCCACCAACCATTTTGTCAAAAAATCCGGGTCCCACGACGATGGCAGGAGAGGTTGAACTATTGAATAAGGCAGAAGTAGAGGCCGCGGAAGACGAGTTCATTATCCGCGAGGATGAGATCGTGAGAGGTTGGCTTCATGAAATCCCTTTAATTAGGAAGGGCTTGTGGTGTGGATGGGAGTTAAGGAGGAATAGTTCATCAAAGATAATTTTGAAACTATACACAAATATTTAACTAAGAATATTAATCTATTTACTATTGAGGTTGTAGTAGGACATTAATACAATCACAGATCTGTTGCTAATTATATCTGAACAATTAATATTCAGTACAGGAAACTTCTTTTGACTTTTATATCAAATGGAAAATGATATAATTTTTAGTTTTAACCAATTCGTTTACGAATCTTAAAGCCGGTTCAAACTTAAACTCGGGATTATGGGCGGTTCTCCTCCTTATAAGGACGGGTCTGGTCCACCAAGACATTCTGATCTATACTCCCCGTGAGGTCCCTTCGAATAATTTTAAGAAGACATTTAAAAGTTTACGCTAACTTCTTTATAAGTCCTGAGAAATTAAAACGTCGACTCCGAAAAAACTGAAGGAATGCCATTGATATTCCGCCTTTTCAGAGATATTTATTACTGGAGTTCGTTGGGAAAGCGCACCATAGCCTATGGTCCATAGGTCATGGCGTCCCAGACAGCCGTGGATACCTTAGGCCAGGCATTTTAACCGAGTTAGTCTTGGTCAGGGACGGAAAACTTACGGCGCGCGTGACTTGGGTTGGCACGTAACATGTATTTATTCACTGTTCCCTTAACATTTTTCCATTCTGACACAGGAGATATTTTGTAGTTGCCGCATCAATGAAATATTACAGAAAATGTAACTATAACCATGTAAACACTTACACATGCCTTCTAATTCAATGACAACGGTTACTTATTTATCATTAATAAATGTTTTTATTTAAATAATTCCAATTATTGAAATTTTAACGTGACCGCACCGAAACTGTCTGGTGGCCACACTTGAGAACCTCTGGCATTGAAGATATTCTAGCGATCGTATAGGGATATATTTTTTGCGCCAAAAGTACTTGTTCGGATCGTAAATGTTAATGTAACGTATTTCTTAAAAAACAATTTAACAAAAATTTTTAAAAGGCGGCACAACAGCCGATTCCAGCGTCAGAGGGCGCAGTGACCCTTCTGACCCTCCGCTGGACACACCACTGCCTCGGGACGGATAAAATAATGCCGCGGGCCGCCAGTTGGACAGCGCTACTCTACACTACAAACTAACAATCCACTTACTTTCATCGAACCACACTTTACAACACATTCGCGTGTTGTTCAGAGCTCAGGCAGTGGTAGAGGAAGTGGGATAAGGGCCATCGACCTCTTCTCCCTGGATGCGTTCTTAAATCCATTCCGCGCAAAATTCCTCGGTTCGGCGTCGCGGGTTAGGTGCGTAGAGGAAAGAAAAGCATTATAATAGGGTTAGGTAGTTACAGTAAAAAGGGTCAGTGGCAGCGGAAGAGTCGATGTGAGGAACGTCCTCCTCCCACATCGGGGAATTTCTGGATTCGCTCCCGAGCTCAACGAAATGTTTTCGGAAAGAACATCGCAAAATGCAGCTCCATTTCCGCATTGAGTAATGGATAGTAAGGCTTCCCTTTCGAAGGCCTTCGACAAGGAAACCTTTATCTAAGAAATGTCTCTGACCTTTTGTAATGGAGGTGCGGTTTGTGATACCACGTAAGTTAAGAGGGTCAAATTACGCCACTACTTTCCATTTTTATTTTACAAAGAAATAAAGTGAATATGTATTAAGGATTTTTCTTTTCATTGCCTCTTGAACCTCATGAAACATTATTAAAAACGGAAATTCCAATAAAAGATACAGCTAGAGAATAAATATTACTGAAAACCTTTATTATAATGTTATCATTATTTCACCCCATTATCTAAAGTAAAATATTCTCTTTTGATCGACCACTTTTGTCGTAGCTATAACTAATGGTAATGGTTTGTCTTTACTATCACACACACATACTATGGATGGAAATACAAAGCTTTGAACAGGATAGCATTAAAATACAAAAGATCTCAAAGAAAATAATTTAAATACAGTGTTACCGTTACTATATTGTGTTAACAAAGCTACGAAATACCAATAAAATAACATTAAATGCGTAAGAGTATCTCAAAAAATTCAACAGAATCTATTTTTCATTATTTATTACCATTATAATGCATTATTTTAGATAAGCGGTCGTAAATGTACTTTAAGAAATAATTTTTTAATTTATTATTATTAATTTTTCTGTTGAAATTTCTTAGCGGATTACAGCTGTAAATTGTATTATAAGACGCAAAATATTCACGAAGTAGGAAGAAGTTACGGTTGTGAATTTCTAAAACTGCTCCCGGCAACCTATAACATTATGAGATTAGCTCAAAAATGAAAAAAAAACTTTCTCAAAGACCATGATCACGATCAGGAGGGTCATAATTTTGATAAGAATGACATGTTCTAACACTTCGTGACTAATCAACTCGAACAAGGTGTTGCTGCGTCTAGTCACAGAACTTTTAATGGGTGTTGGCGATTAACCTGAACACAAAGTCACCAAACCATATTCAAAGTGAAATTATAACTGTTGCATAACTTTCGGATCACACGCTATGCTATATGATATACAACAACCGATGATAATGCTACGAAAAGCTGAAACCAGCACCGAGAAGAACGTGGACCCTATCGTGTGGGCATAACAACGTCGCTTGAGACACTATCTTTAATCCTATGACTAGAGTCCGCCAAAGGTGTGAACAATTGAGAAGACCTCTTGCATTCCCTTTTAACTCTGCCGCGATGCTCTGTCGAACGCACTGCACGGAAATCACTGTCACCTACCTGCAGCCTTCATTGCGGCCATCTCGATAATTGCTGCCGTATCTTCGCTTTGCCTATCTCGCGGAGGATCCCACAACTGTCTGGAAGGCACTCATCACTCTGCGCCGCCCTCGCGACCTCCTCCCCCCTCTCCCACTCCCTCCTCTCCCTCTCTAGGAGGTTTCTCCCCCAAGGTGAATAGAATAGGAGGTGGTCTCATCTGAAAGTATTGGTGTGAGTGCGTGACGTCACAAAGTGCCTCGAGCTTCTTGGTACCGTGAGGGACCTCGTGTAAACCCTTGTATCGAAGTAGTATTTAGGTGTGGTTAGGTATTGTATTTGCTCTGTGTGATAGATTTGCGGAATTAATTGAAGCAGAAACACTCTTCCAGAAATACTGCAAAAAAAGGAAGATTATACGCAAGGGTGTTACTAACAAATATTCCTATACATAATTTTGGAAGTGTCCGTCCGTCCCCCCTGTATCTCAAAACTCGTTTGTCGTAGAGATATGCGGTAAACTGCGCTTTGATCTACAAGCTAGGGCGTCCCTAAACTATTTTGTCTTTCTTGAAGTCCCGGGTTCGAATCCAGGAGACAATTATGTTTACACGGGATTTTCGATTTTTCAGAGTGCAAGGTTTTTTTCCTTTATACATTAAAACATGTAAATATGAACCGATTTTCTTCGTTTTTGGTTTATTGGACGGATAAAACTCCATACTATCTTATTTTTGCAATTCTTACATGTTACACGGTGGAGATTTTCAAAAGTACGCATTGTTTTCGAAATTTTGCGGATATTTCTAAAATAATGGGTATTTAAGGTTTTAAATTAATGTCTTATTAGAAATTTATTTGCCTACTTCCTCCTACACTAAGATTTATTTGTAAAGAATTTATAGACACGGAAGTAAGAATCAACTGCACATATTGTATTATTAATTACCAAATACAAACATTAATAAACACACGCACTCGCAAAAACATGTATGAGTGTGTTTGTATGTATATATATTGTATGTATGTATAAAAGAGCATTCAGCAGTATAAATACAAATCCCATTCATCAATGCTAACCCGTATACAAATATAGTATAGTCAATGAAATTTTTCAAAGACTGTAAATGAAATTTTTCAAAGGCTGTAGTCCAGGAAATATTTCAAAGCCTATAATCCATGAAATTTTTCAAGACTATAGTCCACCAAATGCTTCAAAGACTATAGACCTTAAAATTTTTCAAAGGCTATAGTCCACCAAATTCTTCAAAGACTACAGACCATGAAATTTTTCAAGACTATAGTCCACCAAATGCTTCAAAGACTATAGACCTTAAAATTTTTCAAAGACTATAGTCCACCAAATTCTTCAAAGACTACAGACCATGAAAATTTTCAAAAACTATAGTCCATGAAATTTTTCTAAAACTGTAGTCCATTAAATTTTTCAAACACTCTAGTCCATTAAAATTTTCGAAAACTATAGTCCATGAAATTTTTCAGACTACAGAATTCTTCTCCATGAAATTTTTCAATAACTATAGTCCATGAAATACGTCAGACTACGAAATTCATCAAAGACTATAGTACATGAAAATTTTCAAAGACTATAATCCACAAAATTTTTCAAGACTACAGTCCACCAAATTCCTCAAAGACCATGAAATTTTTCAAAAAATATAGCCTAAGAAATTTTCCATAGACTTAGTCCATGAAATTGTTCAAAGACTATAGTCCAAGAAAGTCTTCAAATCTAGAGTACATGACATTTTTCAAAAACTATAGTCGACGAAATTTATCAAAGACTATCTATGGCTATAGTCAATGAAATTTTTCAAAGGTTATAGTCCAGGAAATTTTTTAAAGCCCATAATCCATGAAATTTTCCAACACTATAGTCCACAAATTTCTTCAAAGGCTATAGTCCATGATTTTTTTAAGGATTATATTCCATGATATATTTCAAAGGTTATGAAATTCTTCGAAGGCTATAGTCCATGAAATTTTTGTAAGACTATAACATTAGTGAAAATTTTCAAATACTCTAGTCCATCATATATTTCAAAGTCTATGCAATTCTTTTAAGGCTATAGTTCATGACATTTTTGAAAGACTATAGTCCATGAAATTTTTCAAAGACTTAGTCCATAACATTTTTCAAAGACTGCAGGCCATGAAATTTTTCAAAGACTATAGCCCTGGATATTTTTCGAATCCTATACTCCAGGAAATTTTTCAAGCCTATAATCCACAAAATTTTTCAAGACTATAGTCCACCAAATTCTTCAAAGACTATACACCATGAAATTTTTCAAAAGCTATAGTCCATGAAATTCTTCAAAGACTATAGTCCATGAATTTTTTTAAGGATTATATTCCATCAAATATTTCAAAGGCTATGAAATTCTTCTAAGGCTATAATAGCACATGAAATTTTTGTAAGGCAATAGTCAAAGAAAACTTTCAAACAATCTAGTCCATCAAATATTTCAAAGACAATGCAATTCTTCTATTCTATAGACCAAGAAATTCTTCTAAAGCTATAGTCCATAAAATGTTTCAAAGACTATAGTCCATGAAATTTTTTACCCTACTAAAATCTACAAAGGCTATAGTCTATAAAACATTTCATAGACTATAGTCCATGAAATTTTTCAGACTGTTAAATTCTTCAAAGGTTATAGTCCATTAAATTTTTCAAAGACTATAGTCTATGAAATTTTCAGTCTATAGTCCATTAAATTTTTCAGACTAGAAAATTCTTGGAGATTACAGACAATGAATTTTGTCAAAGACTATAGTCCATGAAATATATCAGATGACAAAATATTCTTCAAAAACTACAGTTGATGAAATTTTTCAAAGACTATAGGCCACGACATTTATCAAAGACTATATACAGTCTATGAAATTTTTCAGAGTATAATACATGAAAATTTTCAGACTAGTCCATGAAATTTTTCAAAGACTATTGTCGAAGAAATTTTTCAAAGACTTATAGTTCATGAAATTTTTCAAAGCCTATAGTCCATGAAATTTTTCAAAACCTATAGTCCATGAAATATATCAGACGACAAAATATTCTTCAAAAATTATAGGTGGAATGGTACATGATATGCTAAGGCAGTTGACGGTTCATTGGTAAGAGAATGTTTTTGCGGCAGAGGTGAAAAACTAGTTATGGCATATTTTACGAGTGAGATGAATACGTTTTTAACTTTCATAATTATTTGCATAACTGAGAACCATTTTATGCTTGTGTGAAAGCTTGTTTGCCAGCAAATATTTTTCAACATATTTATACCATGGGTATCATTTTTCATTTCGTTTTAATATTTAGCTTACAGTATACAGTTTATGAAATTTTTCAAAGACTATAGTCCAAGACATTTTTCAAAGACTATAGTCTATGAAATTTTTCAGACTAGTCCATGAAATTTTTCAAAGACTATATAGTTCATGAATTTTTCAAAGTCCATGAAATTCTTCAAAGTCTATAGTCCAAGAAATTGATCAAAGACTATAGTCCATGAAATTCTTCAAAAACTATAATACATGATATTTTTCAAAAACTATATTCCACTAAATTTATCAAAGACTATAGCATATGAAAATTTTCAGACTAGAGTACATGAAATTTTTCAGAGTCCATAAAATTTTTCAAGAATTTTGTCAAACACTATAGTCCATGAAATGTATCAGACGATGAAATTCTTCAAAGACTATAGTCTATGAAATTTTTCAGAGTATAGTTAATTATTAGTTAATGGGTCAAAAAATATGGAATAAAGTATTACTCCGAATTATTATATAATAAATTCAAAAAGACACTTTTAGCTCTATTCCAGACATATTACATATTGCTAATTATTTATTTTGCCACCTAGAAAAGTAATCAAAAAATGAATATGATATTAAAATTACGTTACAAGAATAATTTAAAATTAATCGACAGTTCGGGGCAGATTATTCAATATATGAAGTGCAGACACTTATGGTTCAAAACAAACGATTATAAAATATAGAGTGACCGTCTCTAAATAACACTAACATGTTAATTAATTTTATTTGTCTCTTAAATAAAGTTTACTAAAATATTATTAAAAATACACACTTTACATAATTCAAGGAATTCTGCGGGAAATGAATGCCAAGGGATCCGCCGAAGTCCTCGCCTGTTTTTGCTGGAATATAAACCACCAAGTAATGGAAATATCATAGAAGAACAGCACACGAGAGTTGGAAAAGGAATGATATCGTTGAAAGCTCAAGCCGTTGAGAGCAACAATTTGAATTTTTCCGAAGAAAAAGATACGAGGCGAGTTAATAGTGTTCTAAGAAAGACACAGCGGGGCATATTTTCTCAGGTCTGCTAATTACAGTGCTGAAGGGGGTGATGGTGATGGTAAGGGAATGGATTTTTCTCTCGGCACGAAAGCAGATTACGGCTCCTTTCTAGGCCATTGTAAAACGACCCTTTTGCCTGCATTCAGATAGAGATCTTTCTATATTCTTTTGGTCAGTTTCTGCCTACAGTGGTTGACCCGGATATTGTCGTAGTTGGTGCGCCCATAACCCTCACCATAAATGCCGTCCGTGGATAACAACAGTAGCAGAGAGGAAAGAGATAGGCAGTCTTTCCTTTGAAGCAAACCCGCTGGTTTTTCCGATGGAAATTTCTGGTCTTTTCGTTGGTCCGTACTTTGTGGATTGAGATCGAACCGAAACCGAACCACTTTTGCAAAAAATTGCGGTTCGTTTTTTCGGTTCATTGAAAAATTAATCAGTGGTTTCGGTTTGGTTTGCAGCTCTGACCTAAACTACATTTGTGATTTATTTAAAGTTACTGTAGGCTATACAGCTGGATTGATATTTGTCAAAGCATTTTTATAAAATTTTGTCTCTCATTTTAAGTACTGGTCTTGTACCATATTTATAAAAATAAATTCAGTTCTGCTTACTGAAATCTCACATAAAAACTCCTTTTCGTTAATTTTAATCACTTTTTGTTATATAATTACTGTTACTGGAGAATTATAAGATTTTTCTGTTTAATATTATAAGATGTAGTCAAATAATAATCATTCAGTCAATTTTATACCTACTTTTGTTTCAGTTCATTACGAGCACTAAATTCTGTAACACTATAACTGTTTAGCCTAGATTTTGCCAACCATCTTATAAGATGTCCCTAAAATTTCAATTTCAGATTTCAAAATGGAGATGAAGTGAGTGTGTTATGTTCAAATACCTGCTAATCATTAAAGAATACATTTCTAAAAAAAACTTTTTAAAAAGCATTCTTAACTTACAGAATTAAATGCTAACGTTTAGCTCTTTGAGAGCATCATATAAGATAAACGTTAAATGCTATTAATAGGAAACTATCTACAGTACTCTACCACTTAACCAATATAAAAAGGACCCAGAGAAATGATGGTAAACCAACAATTAAGTTAATCTATTGTAAAATTATTGGCTTGGAGAATGAATGAAAAATGAATTAAATGAACTCAACAGTATTGATAAGAACGTACTATTAATTATTAAAATCACTCACTCTGTCAGACAATCACATCAGGAGAAAATTACTTATGCTGATAGGCAGTAAAAAATAGGAAAAGGATTTTAATTAAAAAATATGGGAAACCAATTGTACGTAAGTAGAGTAATATGTGGTGACTATATGAAATTGTTCCACCATAACAATACAGAAATGAACTACATAATTCATATTTTGTCCATTACTTCAGGAAACTTTAGTTAAGGAATGTTAAAAATTAGCTCCCTTTTTTTTACTTAATAAGAGATAAATCATGGCAAGTGACCCCATTCTCTCAAGATATGTCAGGGGGTAAAAGGGCACCCACCCTGCATCATCATCACAACCATTTGTATCAAATTCTTCCTCAAGGGGTTGTCACACTTCTCCAACATTCACAATCATGTACAATTACACAATTAACATTACATTATGTACAAATCAATCAATGAAGACTTAGAAGTCAAGTAATTTTTATAAGGAAAATAACCTCACAATAGAGTGCAAACAATGTAAAAATACTTGTATAACAATGACTGAAGACCGTAATATGATTCAAGTAGAAAAATTCTCACAGGATCAAGAAAACACATAAATGCAGCTGCATAAAAGGAAACATTAAAAAGAATTTCATGGGTTTGAAGTAGAGATGCACCGAAGTTCAGCATCGGTCTTGGCATTTGGCTGAATATCTACTAAATCTAATATTCGGCTTCTGCTTCAGCCTTGGTGTGTTTAAGGCCGAATAACCGAATGTTATCCAAATACCAAATTATTTCTATAGTTTTACTTTTCTTAAATGAAGGGGAAGAATATGGAATATTTATTATTTAACAATAAACAGGGTGTTTATAAAGTGCTTGTGCAATTTTAAACCTTAAAAACCTGGGTTAGAGACTAGGGTTGATATCTTTAAGACTTTCATGACCAGTAGATTTTCACCTGAAACCCGGAGACTTTAGAGGAAACCATGTATTTTGCTTTTCACAGGTATTCTGTTATTCACGAATTGCCTAATTAAGTAAAGCAATACAAACTGTACAAACATGGTGAAGCCAATGAGCAATCTAGGAATCACAAGTATTTATTCATACATGTGTTATATGTACAGAAAGAAATTCTAGGACAGCATAATGTAGTCGAGTTACTGACCGTAACCAGAAAGGTTGCGGGATACTGTCATTATTCTTCCCTTGCAAAAGACAAACTACACAGGATACAAGAGAAGTCGGAACTTTCCCATCATGGGCTTATAAAAGATGTTCAAACCAAATAAAATAGCAGCTACTACATGTTAAAGAAGCTGCAAAAGAAAACCATCATCCTGTACTTTGCAGATAACAATGTCAACATAAAAGAACTCACAAACCACCAATGCAAAGAAAACAGTTCATTTGCTGGGGCCTGTTGAAGAAGCTAAAAAGCTGATGTACCTTGAGAGTGCAAGTATTTCTTAGTCGATACCAATATTAAAAATTCCTTTATCATTCTACTCCAGGGAAGATATTGACATTGGTATACATGCCATGAAGGCTGAGATGGAGAATGAAATCCAGAGTTGATTTTGTTGTCTTGAAAATAAACAACATTGTACCATTGCGACTTTTCTAGATCCTATGTTTAAGAACAAAATTTTCACAGACAATAGAGTGAAGCAGCAAGTGGAAGCAAAGATATTAGAACCAAAAAAGACAAAAAAGTGATATTGTTATGTCAGTATATGGGATTGTTTTAACTAAATTGTGTGTCCATCAGTATCAACCAAATCGCCAAGTTTGTCTGGAGTTAAACAGGAGATTATTCGATACTTTGGTGAGACACTATTAAAAAAAAAGCAATGTCCAATAACTTGGTTGCAAAGAAAGCAGCAGTGTCCCACACTGGCAAAGTTTACACAGAAATACCTTGCCCCTCCTCCAATCTCTGTCGAAAGTGAGAGAATTTTTAGCATTGCAGGTGTTCAATACAGCGACTGCAGAAGCAAATTGGTTGAAGACAATTCAGAGAATTTATTGTTTTTGCACCATAAAATAAAACTTTTAAAATTTGACTATTGATACTGGCAGCAAAAACTGTAATAATAAATAAATGAAAAGGTCAGTTGATAGATTTTCAGTTTTATTTTGGTAATTTAAAAATTAATGCTATGACAGTGTTATTCAGCCTCGGCTTCGGCTGAATGTCGACTTTAATATTCGGCCATTTGGCATTCTGCTAAAAACCATATTTGGTGCATCTCTAGTTTGAAGTAATAGTAAATGACTCATTGGGCAAATATGATGTTAAAATGGACTTCCTGAGGACTTAACATCTGCAGGAACAGGCAGCACTTGAATAAATTCACCATTATTAGCCATCCACTAAGGCTCAATCAATCATAGTGAAAGCAAGCAAGCAATCATTTTTAAATATGAAAACCTTTGTATTTATGAGGAGTAAGAGCAAAGGACGCATACACCATGTGTGTGAAGAGGAGAGAAGGATGATAAGCAGATCTGATCAGTCAATGTCAAGGTGTAAAAACCTGCACAACTTTAAATTTGCGGTCAGGTTCCCTCTATTTGTAATTACCTGGGTTAGCCAGTTTTTTCTCTGTGTACATAGAAGTCACACTGAAACAACAATTTCTCCTCGATATCAATTTTTAAACTTCATGATAGTGAATTCATTAGATTTTTAAAATTTTTATTTGAAGGAAAATATTGAATGGCTACTCTAAGAACTACAAAATTCACAAATTTTTACCGATACGGAATGCAGAAATGTTTCTGAAAATAAAATATTTTAATCAAGCTGAGCCATTTGTGAATCATCCAGAATGATTTTATCACTCAATATTCTTGCTCATAATGCTTATCCACTTCAAAAAAGATTGAACTACATGCTACAGATGGACTATGTTTGCATGATGCACTTAATATCCTCTCAATTTGTATTTATAGTTTTTTAAATATATAATATTTATATCTTTTTATTACGATTTCATTGGACAGTTATAAATGAATTGGACACAGTTCATCCTTAAAACTCTTGTGCCAAAAAGCCACAATTCTCCAGCACTGTTTTCTGCAATGACTCAAAGGAGCAATCACAAATTCTGCAACTATCCTAAAAATTACAAGCTGCACACAACTGTTCCATCACGGCATACAAGGACTCCAAAATGGACCATGAGCAAATAATTGTGGTGTGAAGTGATGAGCAGAGGTGGCGCTTTTCAGTGAGGCAGGACTATTTGTGGCGAGAGGAAAAAAATTTAATGACGATCGTCAAAAATACCTTAAACCAGCATTTGACCACAGCCCCACCAACACCACAAGCTCAGGAGGGAATTGGAGTGTCGGAGCAATGAATCAAAGAAACCCAGATGAGAAAGTGCTTGGTACAAAGCACACCGAGGACTTCATTAGTTTTGGGACATGGGGATGGACAAAGGAAACTTGCGTAAGAGTCAACCAAACCGAGATGACTCTGACTGCAAGTTCCCAAATCGACAAGGAGGACGTAATCAAAAGATGGAAGATGGGGTATGTCAGTGGCCAAATGCATGTCATGAAGGCCGGTATTTTTTAACTGCATGCACTGTTGTGAAGAAGCTGGTACATTTGGGCAATGGAAGGAGATGAAGAAGCTTGTCTCTTTTGATTTCCTACTCCTATCTTCTCAAGTGGAACTGCCCTCTGCTTTTTCACCCAGATGTTGCAGACAGAGAGAGATTCATTATTCTCTCGAGTGCCCTTCTCCATGATTGCCCTACTTGTCCCTGCTCGGTCTTCCACTGGCAAAGCTGAGGCCTTCTCCACGGCTGCGAGATCGATGCAATGTTGACAAACCTTCCCCTTGAAATAAAAATAACCATGTACGATAAATATTTATAAAATTTTCTAAGACTAACTTTATTATACTGTGTTTGTTCATGGAACTCCTCCTAAACGATAAAAGCTAGAATAACCAAATTTGGTATGATTCTTCCTTACATCCTAACTTAGTGAATGGTCAAGGTTTGGTCAACCGGGATTAATCAGTGCTGCCAATATAGGGGATTAACATTTTTCCATAAGATAACACACATGAATCCATTTCTTGACTTGCAAGGTATTCTTCCATCAAGCATCAAAATACGTAAATGTGGACAGATTTTTTTTGTTTTATTTGACGAATAAAACTCTATACTATCTTATTCCTGGAAGTTTACATGTTACACGGTCGAAGTTTTCAGAAATACGTTATTTGTTTCGAAATTTTGAGATTTTTTGTACCCCTCCCGGGCGTTGCCAAGGCAGCCGTCATTGTTACCTCCGATTCAATTAGCTTCAATGAAGCTTACAAATAGATGAAAGTTTAGCGTTATTCGATTCACACTTTTGTTTAGGCAACGAAACGATCAATGTTTATGGATAGAAACGTAAATAGATAATGAATATTATTCAGGAAGCGTTTATAATGATTGATGAAAGTAATTGAACTTTCTTTCATCTATTGAATACTGGAATCTTACATTTTTTGTAAGTAAAATCATTATATTTTACATTATAATGTTTATTAACGTAAATAAGCTCACGTATCTGGTGTACATTTACCGGAGTCAGTGTTCAATCATGGACAACTGTACGTTGCTTTTTCACAGGTTTCTTGCTTACAAGAAATAAATGTAAACATTTCATAAGCATAATTACACAAGAAATGAAGCTGGATTTGGCGAAAGTGATATATATGATAGGAAACATAATAATCGTTATATGTGAATGCAATACGTCCGGAAATGGATTGTTACAAGCAAATATGATTAATTGTTAAAAAAAGGTAATTTTAATTTAAAAATTATACAATATATTTTAAAGAGTTTGTATGTTGTGCTGTAGTAGCTTCACTAAATCCGTTGAAATTCAGCGGGAAAATCTGCTAGTACTTAATAAAAGCATTAAGAAATATTACAGACCATTGAGATTCATTTTTACCAGAAATATTGATTTAATGACATATAATCATATAATATGCGTATGAAGCCAAATGGTAGTAAGGTAAGTTAAATAAAATTCTTAATTATAGATGGCACTACTGCTGCTAAATCTTAAGAGAGTTATGCTATAGTATAAGAGGCAAGCTACAGTGGATATTACAGTAAGATAAATCAAAAACTTTGCAGGAATCGTTAGAAAAAAGTAATTCTTGGTTTGGTTTAAAAGTCATGGGACAGATTTACCGTATTTTCCTGTGGATATGAGCGCATTATCTGTACAAAAGTTCAGTCAGTGAAGAAAAACAAAATGCCAAAATTTTATCTTTATGTGGTAGGGAAAGCCCAAATTATCTTTAAAGGTGACTTGAAGGTATTGGAACTGTAAACGGGATAACGCATGACTGAACATGGGGTGACAGAGACAAAAAGTTGAGAACCACTGTATTAGATCTTTCTGGCTTATACCTACTTCTTCAGCAATAACACCACAATGCATTACTGAATTTTCGGATTGCCTTCTTCATTCATATAATGATGTTTAGTTAAACCAATTCTTCACATCAATTGAGTAATCACAAATGATTAAAACAAATCAGTAGTGTGCTTAATGATGAATTCAAAGTTATATTGTAATAAATAAATAATACTTCACCATTTTGCCATAAAACTTGTTTATCTATCATTCATAACATGCTAATATGCGTAACTGAAAAGCAAAATTTTTATGCATCCAAATAAGTAACCTCATTTTTAACACAATAATCTGGTGGGCTAAATGAAAATTTAGATGAATACTACCATTTTCCTTTACAATAACAGGAAATTGGTAATTCAATCATAAAAATGAATCATAGAAAAAAACTTAAGATAGTCAACAACTTCAGTACTTCCAAGAGCAACTATTTTACTATGGCATCACATTTGGAACTTTTGAAAGGGTTAAATGCAATATTATTTAAGATTATTTATATTTTTAAAATAAATAAATAGAAAACAAGTGACCTGCAAAATGAAGTGTTTTAATACTACTTATTTTATCAAACAGGCTCATCTAGTAAATACATGATATAATGGCACATATATCACACTAAAATTTACAAAAATAAAATACAAGGGCAACAACATATATTCCTGCCACTGTCCTAACTTTATATTATACACCTTTATTTTAATTTCACTTAGTTTTCCTTTTTCTTCTAGATTTCTTCCTCCCTTGGTTATCATCAGGATCATCTTCATATTTCTGAAATAAAATAATAACATGAAAATTATGAAAAACCCGAGGTTTAAGAATGGTAATAAATATAACAGATAGGTTCCAGTGCTTTACTTGGGTATTTTAATTTCACACCTTCATTTGATGTGGCCATTTAATGTTACAGAAGCATTCATTTACTCACAGAGTAATTTCAGATTACTGTGAATTTAAGATGGCCTTTATTTTATAAAAATTTAGCTTTATTTCAGGCAATAATGGTAGGTACAGGCCAGGATTTACCACTAGGATGCCGAGGCTGCAGCCTAAGGCCCCTGCTTGTCGGGGGTCCCTTGAACATCTTGTTTAAAAAAAATGGGCAAGACTTAATAAGAATAAATAAATACTGTAAATACTTGATTTATGACAATCGTGCACGTCTATGTCAAGGTAAACAAACAGTTCAGTAAAATGTACACAACAAGTGTTTACGATTCTAAAACTATCTCTCTTCCACTTATTGAATCTAAGATCGATGTATGTCCATGCGTCCTCGTATGACGACTTACATACTGCAGGCAGGATTTTGAATGTGCAGTACAAACGACATTCACTCATACTCATACAAAGCACTTATCATGGTAAATAAAGGGCATTTTTGATTAAATTACTTTAAATATAACTTTAATTATATTATAAATCTCGAAACGATTATTAACTTTGTTGCACTGCCAAAAATCAAATCACCATGTCAAACAAACGAGAAATGAAAAACTTACCATGTGGATTAATTTGAGGGAGGTTACCGTATTTGACCGAATATAGCCCCCCTACCCATTTTTCTCACACAAATCTAGAAAATATTTTAATACCCTGAAAGGACGATTATTTTTAGGACTTTAATGTCATGAAACATGTATAATTTGAAGAAATATCAAACTTGCACTCATTTAATAAAAAAGTACCAATTAGCGAGTGATAAAACGCCATGCTAATTGGAATTTTAAGGTTTTCAGATTTGTTCCTCAGAATTCAGAGGGTATACTAACGAGAGAGATATTTGACAAGGAATTGAACAAAAATACATTTTTAGGGAGTAAAAATAAACTTTAAAAAGTCGAAATAACATACTAATTAATGCAGCAATATTAGCAAGTCGAAATAACATACCAATTTATGCAGCAATATAAATTCGCACTTTGCTCATATTTCGATCTATCTTTCGTTTGTGTAATTAACAATTCGAGCTTAGCCAGGCAATTAGTCCATTCTCGGGCAAGGTTAATTTTGTTGGTATTACCGTATTTCCTCGTGTAAGCTGCGCACCTTTTTTCCCAAAATGCTGGTGGAAAAGAGGGGGTGCGTGTCTTACACGAATTCTTTTATTTGCCGCTCACCTTTTTTCCCAAAATGTCGTGTCGGTAAACAAATATACGTTAAGCTAGCACCCATGCCGCATCTATTATTCTATTTCTGAATTTCGGTGTATTTAATCATTTTCATTCATTGTATAAAAATTTTAAATAAGTTTTAAGTTTATTAACGGGTGCTCCCCAAACTCGACGAAGTCTTCTCCTGCAATCATCACGGAGGCCACGGCGCATGCGCGACCAGTTCGGGTTGGTGGGGGTTTTGTTCTCACGGCAAACGACGCCTACCATGTTCAGATACGGCATGCTTCCTTTATTCTATGATATGTCTATGAAAGTCATAGCCTCCGTGGTGATCATTGAATGATCGCTGATCATAATTTTAGTTCGCCAAAAAAATGACGACCGCTACGGTAGGGATCAGTGACCATATGGCTGGAAAATTACGTACAGCAGAATGATCGCTACCGGAGTGATTTCTGCGAACATGACCAATGTGACCACAAAAACAGTTACGTGTTTAACAAAAGAGGACTACCGAGATTTCTGCTAGTACCGATATAGAGAGATCACCCAATAAATTCGTCACGTAGGAATGTGAAGATGCTTAACTTGAGCGTAGCATTTTTTAGAAATAGGAATTGGTGATTTAAAAAAACCCTTTTTCGGCTCAAATAAATTTTTTTCCCTAGAGCTGGCCCAAAAACCAGGGTGCGCGGAATACACGAGGTCTCGGCTTACACGAGCAAATACGGTAAAACTTGCAATTTGACAATAATGAGAGCGGTCAGGTAATAGAAAAATCCTTCCTATATGGTGACGTCAATCAGCCTTGCAAATAAATATTCGCAACCCGAGTAGTTTAGTCTTACAATGGATAGAAACACTTACTGACTCGAATGAAATTCATCATTATTGAAGCTTTGCACACTTGTTTGTACCCACCTAATTTTTAGTGCCCGAAAATAGCCCCCCCCCAACTTTTGCACTTCGCTTTTGGCCAAAAACAGGGGGGCTATATTCGGTCATATACGGTATTTAACTTTAACATTTTTGAAAAGCTGTGTACACTTTTGGAGAGCCTCATTCAACAGGTGAGTCCAAATATTTTAAATGAACAGTTTCTATTTCAAATATTAATCTATTGTGTATCCACCCAGCAAAACAATTTGAACTTTTTATCTCTGTATTTCGCATTACTTATTTTGACTAAGGATTGTGTTTTATAAGGTTCAAACCTTCTACCTGAACTAATAACGTAATAAATAAAGAATCAATGGATTTCATTTTCAAGGATTTGGAACAAACTATTATGAAGCAAAGACTTTTAGACCATTACATTATTTTTGTATGGCACATGAAGAAAATTGATTGAAATCTTGAAAAACTTGTGCAGAATTTACTTTCCTCATCAGTTTCATCCCCTGAAGTATCCATACGTAATTTGAATTTATAAATGACTGGACACCCATCCAAAAAAATAAGAACAGCAAAATAAAACAATTTCAAGTCGGATAATACTTGCAAACAATTTAAATCTTTTTTTTATAGGTAGTCTCAGTTTGACCATGTCATCTTAAAAATCATGAGTGGTGCAGAAAAAATAAAACAGAATTCTGCACAAGTTTTAGTAATATCCTCACTTCCAAAATTAAGCAAATATTTCACCAAAAAGACAACAATCTTGATAACAGATACAGCCAACAAAATCGGCAATAGTGTCTTCATCATTTCCGTCATTGTCAGTCCACGAAACAGAGAATTTAGCAGCATTACATTCTGGCCAGCAATCATTATCATAGATTACTTCACATATTGAAGAAGTTTCAATTTCACAGTAGATAACAACATCAGCTGATAATGGTTCTAATAATGACTTCATCATCGTCGTTAGTTGTGGAGAATGTAGGAAAAAGTTCATCAGCATCACAACCTATCCAACCACCAATAATTACCATGGGTACCGCAAAAGTTCCAGGTTCAGCAGCTTCATTAAAAACAACCGATCGTCCATTGGTAACAGATGATCTGGCCGAATGGTTAATAATAATAATGAACTGCACGACCAAGTCATTAAAAGATCAATCAATCAAAATTTAAATGGAGATTATTCACGTTTAGCGAGAGAGGAAAAAACGCAAGTATGATTTTTAACGTTAATTTTATTCGAATGGAAAATGAGCAACAGAGAACAAATAAGGAGAAAAAGGCTTGTGTATTCATTATCTACAAGTAATGTATTTTGTATACCGTGCAAACTTTTCAGTCGGCAGGAGTCTGCATTCCGGAATGGATTTGACTGGAAAAACTGCCAGGTTCGGATTACTGAATATGAAAACAACATCAACCATAAAAAAAGCATTAATGATTGGAGCACAATGTCCAAGGTTGCAGGTAGAATTGATTGTGAAATTGTCAAACAAAAGCAGACTGAACTAAAGTACTGGTGCGATGTCCTGAGGCGTGTTGTTGAAACTATTAAATTTCTAGCAGAAAGAGGTCTTCCTTTTGGGGGTTTTAATTGAAACACGAAATAAGTAATTAAAGGATGTGATGGATCATTTTGTTTTTTATTCTAGTCATAAAAGCTCCTGGATATAAAAAGCGATTTTCAGATGCGTACACTAAAGCAATTTTTTTATTTTTTCCCATATGTAATTTGATTATCAGTCCTTTTTCTAATCCTATAGAAAGTGGTGCCATAACAAACACATGCTCTCTACATGAAGTGCTTCCTGAGTTTATGCATGGTATAATGAATATACATAAGGCATTTTATGAATGTCAGAAAAAAACAAACTTTAGAAACAATTCAGTAGGTGTTCTTACCTCATTCCATTCCCTTTGAAGTTCTTGAAGCATATTAGGTGTTAGTAGACCTTGAGCTAAAAGTCTCTCAGTTAGGCGTCCTTTGCCCACCTTAGCAGAGCCCTTCCTGGGACTCTCTCCCATATCACCATGGTCTCTTCCCTCTAAGAAAACAGAAGAACAAAAACACATTAAGAGCCAAAATCTAATCCACACAAACTTTATAAATAAAATGAGTTACACTGAAATAATACTCAAAAGAATGGAAAGTGAGAAATTAAAAAAAAAGAACTACCAAGGTCACCTCATGGTTTGAATTTAACTGATGATCCGAGTTATTTAACTGCTGAATCAATGTGTGGTGAATACCATATCTGCCCGAATACAAGCCGATGTTTTTTGTCAAAATCTATCGTGAAAAAATCACCCGTCGGCTTAAATGCGAGTCCGAGGAAAATTTGGATTATGGTTAAATCTTGTAGTCACTCATAGATGGCAGCATGTCTCATGATACTACTATATTTTTCGTAAAGTAAATATTTGACTTACGATATTAATGAATAAATAATAATGGATAGAATATTGAATTTAGCATAACCTGTGCTTTGTTACCGTTTAAGGCTGGGTTTTTCACATTATTTGAGTGGTCACGTGATTTGCAGACAATTATGCAAAATGCGTTGACGGCTTTTGATGCTCAACTGTTTGAATATCAGTAAATAATGAAATATCTGCTCTGAAGGTATGAGCAACAGCTTGAACTGCAAAATTCAGCTGATAATGAACAGTAAAACTTTACATGGAACGTGTATAATTATAAAAATGCAATTTCTTAAGGTAATGTAAATGCTAATTTTTTGGAAACAGACTTGGACAAAAAATTATCTTGGCAAGATCGCTATTACTATATTTGGCCTTTGTGAAAATGAAGATGAATGAAATTATTGTCACTGAATATGGAATATTATTCAACAATGAAAAACTATTAATTGGAGTAATATTTCAAAATGTCAACAACTAAACCATGTCCCACTTTTCTTCGATCACGTATAATGTATTCTAAGCCATGCATGAATGCCCGGCACACTTCAGCATAAAATCTACGAAATTTACATTTTTACCAAAAAACGGTGGAAATTTTTGGGGGATCCGCTTCTATTCAGGCAGATACGGTACTTACCACTGAAGGTTGCTCATTTGTAAATGAAATGGTCACCTATTCTATGCAACAATTTTATTAATACAGATTATAGATGAATTAATTGGTGTACTATCAACTCAAGCTCTTCCAATATCCCACTAATACAGAATAGATTGAAAAAATCAAGCAACTATAGCAGATAAAATTTTTTAAATATGGATTATTATTTAATGTTAATAATTATCACATTCATAGTCATCCAAAGGTCATTAAGTATTTCCATCTTGATGATTAACTTCACCTCAAATAGGGATTTATTTTTGTGGAAAGTAACTGAATAATTCATGAAAAAGAAAAACAACTGCAATGCAGTCATTACTCATCTACTTTTCATATTTTTTCATCTCCATTTGAATTACCATATTTAATCAATTGTAAGCTGATCCCCAATTTTCACAAGGGCACGTGAGAAAAATTCCATGTTGGATTTTTCACAAAAAAATACAGAAAAATCTTTGTCTTCTTCAACGTCTCGCATTCGATTCATCAATCCCATAGCGCCATTGTACAGCAAGATTTGATGTTTCTTCTGCATATGCTATCAATTTTCTCATAAAGTCCGCAGAATAATGCATTCCTCCCAAAATGGGATTATTAAGAAAAAACTGAAAAACTAGCCAAAGTAAATGACAAAAGTTTATGCTTGTAAAGACATGAGGAAATGACGGTTGGCTCGAGGAATCCTGGGATTACAATCGATTAAATACGGTAGTTTGAAAAATTTTGTGTCTATGTATGATATCGTCATCTTAATTTAAGTATAAAATCTGTATTCAAGTCTTACGTGCAGAAAATTATGTAAAATAACTATTCTGTGATAAATATATCAGTTTCTTGCAGTAATAGTTTATAACCCCTATTAGTGTTTACCTTGATTTAGTGTAAAAAATTTAATCCCCTAAAGAAATGTTAAATAGGGGTTTCACTGTACATAGGATATTTACGTGATTTAGGTTCCACACTGACAGCCCCAGAACCATATACAGTAAATCCTCACATAGAGCGATTCACAGGATGAGATTTCGCTAAGACGTGATATACATTTCCCTGCCAAACCTCAGTAGATGGTGGTATGCCTTACTAAGATGTGGTTTGACAAGTCAAAGCCAAAGTTAACCTTTAAATTTCTCGTAAACTATAAATGATAAAAACTTCAAATTCAAATATTTTACAGAAAAAATACTGATTCATGTAATTATTTTTCCTTATAAAAATGTTGCATCGATAGATTTGTATGTCTGCTTCTCATATTGTGCTGATACGGCAGAGCTCTGCACCTGGTGTGCCACGATGAAGCCCTTGATGCGCTGTGGTCAATTTTTACAGTATAAGAAAGAGAAGGATATTACTGCGTTTCATTAACCTCCAGCAATGATCACAGGAAATACATTTTTAATAAATAGCTATACTTTATGGCTGAATTTGTTACACTGTTTCAGTTACTTGAATCTGCAAGTTACTTCTTGGAGAAACTAAGTCATATGGAACAGTTTTGGGTAACACAATCTCCACACTTTTGTATGTAACTGTGATGTTGCAATGTGAAAAATTCTGCAGTTTTCCTACTCTACTGGTATATTCAGGAATTTTTTTATGATTCATGTTACTCTGTGGACAATAGAGTCAATTATTTTCATCTATTCTCCATTACTTTCCTCATTAATTATAATTCTCACCTCCAACATGAAAGTGAATCACTTTAGTCATAATTTATCCCATCTGCATAGAAAAGTGATTTTCTTTCTCTTGCTGCTGTTCAGAGTTAGTGATGAAAGTGTTCTACAAAATATCGGCATGAATTTTGGTTTGTTGTACCGCGGGGATTGAATGAAACCGAAGGTGTGCCGTGCATAATTCGTTCACCTTTTTCTCAGAATTTCATGACTAAAACTTTGGGTGTGTATTAATATATTACTTTTCCTTAATTCCACATTGGGAAATTAGGTTGCACGAATTACGTGATGGCATGGATTATGCAAGCAAATACAGTATTATTTTACGTATATAAATAACAGCAAAATAATTATTCTAAAAATATGTAGAAAATATGAGATCCAAGAACCTAACTCTCTGTTTCCTGTTAACTTAATGCATCATACAACGCAATTTCATAAGACTTTCAAGGAATGCCCTATCACGCTACAGACAGCTAGCTAGCATGACAAAAATCACTTTTTTGGACTTGGGGACACCATCGAATCTTGAAGTCGAATTTTTCACGGTTATATTTCTTTACGTACTAGGTTTATGAGAAGGTAAAAAAAAACCTTTACTTTACTCCTATGGCTAAGCTAAAAGTAAATGAGTGAAAATCAAGACCAGGGTGGTCCAACTACGGACCCGCGGGCCACAAGTGGCCCTCAGTTAAATTTTTCGTGGCCCACAAGCACTCATATTATTATAGTGATTTATTGAATTTTATTCGATAAGTTAAAAAAAACAATAAAGGCTCTGTTATTCTAATGTTATAAGAAATAACACTAGCTTACTAGGATGTCCAAGTTAACAGGCTTGTGCTATCGTAAACTTCGTGGCTGTTCCCAAGGTTGCTAGGTTTGGCAGATTTGAGTAAGCAACACATTTGGCAACATCTGATAGAGTTCCTTTTTCAGTTTTAACACAATCGATCGAACTTTTTTCAAACATGTTCACTATAATATAATTTGAAGTAGAAATAAATACCAATTGTCACATTCTTCTACTAACCCATTTTAAATAATATGAAAACAAAGAAATTAATTAATGATTCATAACTAAATTAATATAGCAATCATTATTAAAATTATATACTATAAAATTGTATACTTTAGGCCTGAATCTAGCTACATTTATGAATTTCAGTTGGCAACTCTGTCAGCAGCCCACTCAGTCAGGTGACGTCAGTGACGGTCAGTCTACCTGTGTTACATTTCGTCTCTAACAATACCCCTCAAAATGAGCATAAGTAAGAAAAGGAAGTTTCTTGAGCTGAACAGAGTATTTAATATGAAATGGGAGGAAGAATATCTATTCACTGAAAATAATGGAGAACCACTATGCCTTGTGTGTCAACAGCCAGTTTCTGTGGTGAAAGAATATAATGTCGCGCAGCATTATGAGACATTGCACAGAACACAGTATGCCCAGTATGTGGGAAAATCATGAAGTGATATTGTGATGAGCCTATAGAACAAACATCAGAAACAGAAGGAGGTGCTAAGTAGCTTTTGGAAACCTCAAACAGCGAGTCTTACTGCAACATATGAAGTTGTTATGACGCTTGTGAAAAACAGGAAATCATTTAGGGATGGAGAATTGATAAAACAATGTGCAGTGAAAATGGCACAACTGTTTGGAGAAGAAAAAGTCGCCAGAAAATTTGAAAGTGTGTCATTATCTCATCAAACAGTTTCAAGAAGAGCAAGTGAACTTAATGAACATGTTTCTTTGAATCTGAAAGATATAACAAAAAATTGCAAATACAGTGGAATCCCGATTTAAGGTTCTCCCATTTAAGGTTTACCTGCATTTAAGGCAGTTTTTTTGTAGTCCCGACCAAAGCTCCATATAAATAATATATTGTATGACCCGATTTAGTGTTTCTCAATGTTGTGAATTGCCCGCAATTAAGGGACAAAATTCTGGTCCCTTGCGGGACATCCCCTCGATTTAAGGTGCGTTTACACCGTGACTTGAGAATATTTCATTTGGTGGAGATGTAATATATTAATTCAATCTAACCATCAATGGCACAACACACTGGCATTGTTACTATATTAAATAAACTCAAAAGAATTAATATTTAGTCGTGCTGTTTTGTCAATCCACCTTAAATGTCCTAATCTGTTACGTACTTCATGAAAGTTGCGATGACATCATCACATGAACATGGATTTTTTAAATGTTTCAGTTCGCAGGTGCTCGCTCACTAATGTGACTCGTTAGCTAGTTGGGCCACCCGCATTTACCACAGCCATATTTACCTTGTTAACCCAAAAGGAAGACAATCCCCCAAAAAAGAGAAGTCTTATTCACAACAATGTTATTATTACATCGAGGCGGCGATGTTATTAAAACTTTGGATGTATGTTCTTACTCATCAGTCACGGTAGCACTTCCCTACACCGCACAAGACACGCAATCAAATTTACGAGCCCACTTCACATAAAGGGCCAAAATGTAACAAATAAGACTAAAAGGACGTTGGAACTGTTAGCGTTGTCATTTTATGCACGGTCAGCCGATAACAGACGTCGAAACGTCTGCCAACGCTCACCACACTGAGGGATAATTATTCGAAACTCATAAATACAGTAAAACTCCATTATAATGCGCCTCACTATAGCGTGGATTCGGATATACTGGGGGTCTAGTCATGTCCCTCAAAATGATTCCATTTATTTTCTTTGTAAACAACCTTGTTTGAAATTTTACAGCAATTTATTTTCTTCGTAAACAACTTGGTTCAAATTTTACCGCAATTTATTTTCTTCATAAACAACTTGGTTCAAATTTTACTGGGATTTATTTTCTTCGTAAACAACTTGGTTCAAACTTTACCGCGATTTATTTTCTTTGTAAACAACTTGGTTCAAATTTTACCGTGATTTATTTTATTTGTAAATAACTTGGTTCAAATTTTACCGCGATGCTAAACTCCCGTCGCTATCTATAAGAATGATAAGAAATTGTAGCTGAAGTTCAGAACCGCGGAAGAGCAGAAAAATTATCGGAAGATGACAGCGAGAACAAAGAGAGGTGTGAGCATGAGACCCCTTAAATAAGCAAAGATTTAGATAACATCAGTGAAGTGATGAATTGGATGGAGAGCCAGTGATTGTGATCATCTTCATTTTTTACATTTGCAAAACATTAAGATGTATGTGACAAAGAAACGCGATCAACTGTCGTGCCAAAAGAAAATATCGGACTATTTTAAAAACACAGATTTAAGTAAGGTATGCATTTAAATTAAAATACGATATCAGTTTTTATAGTATTTTGCAATTAAATTTGTTATAACGCATATACTTTCACATTTTTTGAAATTATTTCCCGAAATACCGCAGGTTGCTGATAACGTGGGTGTACATTCTGTCTCCTGAAACCTGCATTATAATGGGGTTTTACTGCATTATTTTATATAACCCATATGAGCCCAATTACATCATGTATTCGTTATCGCATGCAAACTTAAAAAACTGAAAGGATCCACACGCTTGGTTGATAGGAGCGCTTCAATTAAGTGTGTTTAGTTGCTTAAAAGTTTTAAGATAGTTTGTCTCGGAAAAAATTTAAAGATCGCAAATTCACTGCTAGGAGGTGCAATGAGAGTCACAGCCATGAAATGACCACTAATTTCACAAAAAACCATAAGCTAGAAGAATCAACTTCACCGGAGGACTTACAGTTGGTATTATTCTTAACCATCTTCGTTCTGTGAAATTTTACGAATGAAAAGATTGATCGTAATTAATCTATACACTTAATATTTGTGTTTTAACTAATAAAACATATTTGACATTAATGAACTGCCATTTAGTCTTTCAAGTTTAGATAACCCCCATTTAATGGATTACTCGATTTAAGGTACAAAAAACTTGTCCCCGACGCAAACGTTAAATGGGGATTCCACTGTGTTTTTCATTAGCTTTGGACGAGAGTACAGACATCAGTGACATAAGCCAGTTGATCATATTCACACGTACTGTAGATGAGGATTTCATGGTACATGAAGAATTAGTCAAGATGGAACCCTTGAGTGTTGGTACAAGAGGTTCAGATATTTATGCTGCCCTCGAGTCAGTTGTCAATGAATATGGAGGATTTGAAAAATGTTCCTGTATTGTAACAGATGGTGCAAAAGCTATGACTGGCAATAATGTAGGGTAAGTTGGCTTGCTGAAGGAAAATGGTGTGGATTGTATCACACTACACTGTATTATTCACCAAGAAGCAATATGTGGCAAGGTATCACAGATGAGTGATGTCATGCAATGTGCTGTAAGCATAGTGAATTTAATTAGAAGCAGTAATAAGTCAAAGAGACAGAAAATTCATAGCTTTCCTTGAAGAAATGAATGCAGAATTCAATGACATACAACTGCACTCAAGTATCAGGTGGCTGAGTGCTGGGAAGATGCTCCAGCATTTTTTTGATCTTCGGAAAGATATCCTTTCATTTCTTCAAAATGAGCAGCTGAGCAATAAACAGGTGTACCAAGCTCAGCTGCATGATAAAGACTTTCTTTGCTCCCTAGCATTCCTGACAGACATGACAACCCACTTGAATGTGCTGAACCTGAGCTTACAAGGCAGACAACAAAATATTCCCAGCTAGTTGGACACACTGAAGCATTCCGCAAGAAGCTGCAACTATTCAGCGTGTGTTTAAGAAAGAATGATCTTTCACACTTTGCTTCTTGTCGTGAACTCATGGCAGATGATATCGAGGCGGACTTTTCAAGTTTTGTCAGAAAAATTGAAACTCTATCTAGTGAGCTTGAGAAAAGATTTAGAGACTTTGCAAAACTGAAACCCAGTCTCCCTTTATTTAACAATCCCATGGAAGTTAATGTGGAGACACAGTTACCAGAACTTCAGCTTGAACTGTGTGAACTGCAGTCTGATCCATTCTTGCTTACAAAGAAAAATGAAAACCAGAAGAGTTTCTGGAAATTGGTCTGCAAGGATAGATTCCCCAAGCTGAGAGACTTTGCATTAAAGCTGCACTCAATGTTCGGTAGTACATACATATGTGAATGCACATTTTCTACCATGAAGCATGTAAAATCTAAGACCCAAAATCAAATGGGAGATGAAACATTGGACGCTTGTCTTCGACTTGCCACTACAAACATTGATATCAATATGGATACTCTGGTAAAAGAAAAGCCTCGACCCCAGACATCTCATTAGTAAGTAAGAATATAACTAGCATGATTTCCGTATAAATTAAAAGCCTTTTGAAATTTTCATTTTTTTTCTTTTTTGTGCAGGACCTGCCTAGAAACTTTATCTCACCAAAACATCATACTATTTTTTTTCTAAGGGCTTAGGACCACAGGTCGTACAGGAATATATATTGTGGCTCGCGACTTATAAGTTTTCTGTTGAAGTGGCCTACTGTGTCGAAGAAGTTGGAACACCCTGATCCAGACTATCCTATCTACTAACTTGAACATTTTTTATACATCACTAAAGATAAAAATCTGATGTGTCCAACACATGACTTTCTCCATATTTGAGGTATAGATATTTAAATTATTATGAATAGCATTATAAGGCAAAATTATTATTTCGTATCGTAAAAGAATAGTCCTCCTTATTGCCATAAATTATATTTTGAATAAGTTTATAGAATTCACCGCTACATGATGGTGGTTCTGTATACTGGAAATTATGAAAAAGTTAAATATCTCCGAAATGGATGGTTCTATGAAAATTTGCTTCAAACAAACCTCGGAAGAAATATTATTCTCTACAACTTTGGTCCTCACGAAGGTGACCAATAACGATGTTTTTAAGGAGATATTTGACGGAAACCGAAAAAACCGATTATTTATAACTCCTAAACAATAACTGCTATGGAAAATTGTTTCAAATGAAAGTTGTAGGAAATTACATTCTCTATAACATTGGTATAGAATTGTATATACAATAATGATGTTTTAACGGAGAAATATCGCAAAAACCGAATCGGGTTCCTGGTTAACCGGTATTGTCCAAAAACTAATCAGTTCTTTGTGCTCATGTTAAAGTGTTATATATGAAGTTTGGTAACGATATGGCAAGTACTTTTTGAGTTAGAGCATCCACACACACACAAACACACAGAGACACACACACATACATAATTCTGAAAATAATCTAAACGTGTTCTAGGGACCTCAAAACGTGTATTTCCATTGAAATCTCGAAGTCGATTTTTTTCGTGATCACAATACCTTCCCTATACTATGTATGGAGAAAGTAAAAATATATTACTTGCATGCATTGAAGCTTATTATGAAAGAAAATCAGTGCTACTGTATGTGCAAAATCTATAAAGCTAAACAAAAATTAGTTTACCATGCATGAACAATCTGTTCATCACACCTTAACAAAGGGTTTCCTGCCCATAATATGCAAGATAAGTATACCACTGGCTTCATGGTTAAATAACATTAAATATTATGCATGAATTGATTGTAACTCACTCCTGTAATAAGCTTGTTTCTGTTGTTGCATGATAAAGTCATCCTCTTCTGACCCTGGTAAAGGGATTTGAAGGACATTCTCTTCAGCCCCACCTACTCCCAAGGCTGGGGTTCCTGATGGGATGCCACCTTCAGAATTTCGAAGTAGCCTAGTAAGTTGCACCACACCCTCTTGAATTATTTTATCCAACTCCCCTTGCATGTCTCGAACAAGTTGAACATCTGGGAAAAGGTCAACAAATCGGTAACTGAAAGAGAGAAAAATTAACTATGATACTATGTTCAAGTCATAGATAAGCCAACGAGGTACCCCTTTACCTGAACATAAGTTGTCCCTCTGATATAACATAAGGAAAAAATATTTTAAAAATCTGATGTGGTCAACATGACTTTCTCCATATTTGCGGTATAGATATTTAAATTATTATGAATAGCATTATAAGGCAAAAGTATTATTTCGTATCGTAAAAGAATACAGTCATCCTTATTGCAGTAAATTAGGTATATTTTGAATATGTTTACAGAATTCACCGCTACATGGAGGTGGCGCTGTATACTGGAAATTAAGAAAAAGCAAAATATCTCCAAAATGGATGGTTCTATGAAAATTTGTTTCAAACAAAACTTGGAAGAAATATTATTCTCTACAACTTTGGTCCTCATGAAGATGACCAATTACAACGTTTTTAAGGAGATATTTGACAGAAACAAAAAAAACTGGTTATTTATAAATAATTCCTAAACAATAACTGCTATGGAAAATTGTTTCAAATGAAAGTTGTAGGAAATTACATTCTCTATAACATTTATATAGAATTGTATATACAATAATGATGTTTTAACGGAGAAATATCACAAAAACCGAATCGGGTTTTGAATAAACCTTGACTTCCGGTTAACCGTTATTGTCCAAAAACTAATCAGTTCTTTGTGCCCATGCTAAAGTGTTATATATGAAGTTTGGTAATGATATGGCAAGTACTTTTTGAGTTAAGAGCACCCACAATCACGCACACACACAGACAGACATCATTCCAAAAATAGTCTAAACGTGTTCTAAGGACCTCAAAATGTGTATTTCCATTGAAATCTCGAAGTCGATTTTTTTGTGCTAACAATACTTTCCAATACTACGTATGGAGAAAGTAAAAAGAAAAGAATTTTTACTGTAACTTTATCCTACATCCAGTTTCTGTTTTTTAACCATGACACTTCCTATGGCAGGCATATTTACAAAAACATGCGTATAAGACGCAGGGAGGTCTTCGGCACCAAATTCTGAGAATTTTATGTTCCCATGTATAGTATGCAGGAAGGTTTTTTCTTAAAATTCTAGAAATATTCAATAAATCGTCATGAAAGATTTGTATTCATTCTATTGGATGATTTCCATCGAATATACTTTTTACTCGGTATGAGCTGACGAGTGAATTTTCCGAATGATTTGTAATATGAGATTTTTAAAATGTATGTCATTTGTATTTTAATATGCATGGTAACACTGATGTCAATACTGCATACTAAAGGATACAGTAAAACACTTTAGCAAGCAATTGGCATGCAAGGTTCTCTCTAAGCTGTGTGACTGCATGGCCACGCAGCAGTTTTTGAAGTGCCATGCACTAAATATTCCAAGCACGCACGACTGTGTATACCTCGAGATATACCCAAACAGGATTGCACCAACCTGGGCGCACATCTGAACATTAGTGCCATGTAGGCATGCATAGTGATATTCACTCCACCCATGGATGAAAAAATTAGAGGGAACTATGTTGGCAAGTATAAATAAATACAGTAAAACTCCTAAAATGAAATCTCGGCTATAACGAAGAAATGTCTCGGTCCCTTGGACTTCTCCATAAGGACAATGGTTAAATTTTTCAGATGTAACAAACACACATTTTACGAATTCTCGGCCGTAACGAACAAATGTTTAGTTCCGTGGCAAAAAATGCCCCATATGTATATATAAAGAATTTTGGCACGTGGAGCGATAAGTAATGAATAGTTTCTGCCCGTTCACTTCGCACTCGCTGGTAGAGGTCCTCTTCCTCCCTCTCCCCTTCCATACGAATTTCCACGCTCCCTTTCTTTTGAAATTGATATTAAAAATGTGAAATTTTTATGTAAATTAATGACCATAATAATAATAATATTAATTGGCCATTTAAAAAATCGTATGTAACAGCAATCGAACATTTTACACACGGCAAAGTTGATACGCATCTCTTTGCATATGTAAGTACGGCATTGAAGTCTACTCACTGCAAATACAGTAAAAGCTGTGTTATCCGGCTATCTTGGGGATTGTGGATATCCGATTAGGAGAAATAGCCGGTTAGGAGAGCATTTTTCGATTTTGGCATCACAAATTTAGCAGTAACCAAACAAAATTGGGCTTAGGTTCACTATCGTACTCGCCAAACATAAATATGCATATTTTCCATTTTAATTCTTCCACACGTAGTTAGATCTAGATATTTACCCATTCTTATTTCATACACTGCTACGCTTACATGCAAAACAAAAACTATTGAAAAGTTTAGGGCGTCCGGGAAGTTTGGGGAGTACGACAGTGAATTTGTTCCCAAAATTGAATTTATTGGATTATATCTTTCTTATTTATCTTTATTTACTCTATTAGAAAAGGATGAAATTATTTAATTCTTCTGAAGATTTCTGTGAAAACCAGTCATATAATATTTTATCCAGTTTTTCCATTTTTGGCTTATGAAGCGTATGATGTTTATTAATTGACTTACTCGTCTCAGAAGATGACACAAATTTAATTAATTTAGCCTTATGAGCCTTGATATCGCAGAGCGTGGAAGATCTGATATTGAATTCTTTTGCTATGGCTGCTCTACTTTCTCCTTTTTCCATTCGTCTGATCAGCTCTAGCTTTTGTGTAAGAGTAAAAACAACTTTTTCTCTCTTGTCCCTTGCTTTTAGGTATTTATTTTAATGCCATATTCAATGGATGGGTAATTTTTTTAATAATAAAAAGCGATAAAACTGGAAATTGTAGAAGTACACCAAAACATCTAGACAATGCAAATGGCTTACGTAAACAAAAACGCCATGCTTACTCGGGGTCCCAGAAGTATACAAAGTAAATACGTAATATATATATCTTATATTTTAAGAAATTTTATAGTGGAAGTTGTGGTATTACACAAACACAATTCACACAAAAAATCACAAAAAAGAAAAAGAAATACAAAATGAATTGTGTGTAATTGCCGGTATCTAAAGGTGGCCAGTTCTAAATAGTCGGATAGCACAGTTTATACTGTATGTGTCTACGTGTTATATGGGATGTATAGGCAAAAAATCAGGTTCCTCGTATATAACGAAGTCACACTTATATGAAGCAATGAGTCGGCCCCCTCAGATACGTAATAAATGAGTTTTACTGTAGCTTTTAAACACAGAATAATTTTCACAATGAAAAATACTTTTAATCACTTTTGGCATTAAAACAGCAATAAGGAAACAAAATTATTAGTTTTTGTCATGGACAACAAACTATTTATGTGCATCCTACTAATAATGTCAGATTGTTGGGAAAAATATTAGCTATTATAATTACCATTACTATCGCTGTCAATATTTAAAAAAAAATTTACAAAATATGACACTAGATGGCACTGGGATTATCTTTTATTATGATTAAAATTACTATTGGCCAAAGCCAGATTAAAGATGGAGCAAAGAGAGCAGTTACTACAGATCTCCCGCTCATTAGTGTTCTCCATAATGCAGTGAAATAATAACTAACATGTTAGTTTGAAGTTGCTCTAGAGCCTTCTACAACCTTAATCCCTCCCTGCTCTTGGTAGCACTGGCATCTCTATCAACAATTCAAAAATTTTATCATAGCAATGGAAACAAAGGTGTCACATAGTGACATTCAATATACTGGACAACAATCATACATAATAAAAATATCTCTAAACAACCTTCACTTCCAGTTGACCAATTTCAGCCAAAATCTTAATAGCCCTTTAATTTCTAATAAAAATATTGAATATAAAATATAGTGTTAATCTGATATTTAGTTTTTGAATTAGAGCACCCACACACTTCCTATCGCATACAGACACCTAAACACACACAGTGAGACATAGGCATCACTGTGATAATATTGAAAATGTATTCAAGAAACCTTAACTCATGTATTTTCATTGAAATCTTGAATTCAATTTCTTCATGAAAATAATATTAATTCTATACTGTGTATGGAGAAAATAAAAAGATGTACGTATGTAAAAATGTCACCAGTGCTTATACCATTTAAAATGAACAGCAACATTTTTGTAAGATGAAATCAGAGAAAAAATTCTAAGGATCAATGTGTAACGCCTCAACATGATACGTATTCAGACTCACCTGAACCACAAGTAAAGATCAAGGACATCAAAGACGGCTTCTAAATGGACCAGGTCAATAATTGTGCGAGGAGGAGAGAATGGCCATCCAATATGTCGGCAAAGCCAATCAAATGTCAATGAATCATTTCTGCTGTACTGTCTAGCAAACTGCGATAAGAATATTTTTCAGGAAACATGTTACGGTATTAAAGTGAAAAGAAAAAATTAACAAGTTATGCAATACATTTTGGTTGTGTGGTATAACCACTTTAAAAAATTTAAAAATGCTCATTTTAACCATGTTCATGGATAACACTGTACGAGTTTAACAACGTCTAGATTTTAAAATGTGCTCAGAAAATGCGTAAGTATGAATTTCTAATTAGATAGCCTTGTTTAACTTTTGGTATGGCCATTATTTTGAGTTGCTGATCTGATTTTCTAAATACTTACATAATGATAACAATAGTTAAGCTCACTCAAAGCTTACATAAATATAAACATTATATCCACTTTATATGTAATTTATCTTTAATTTATGGCATATTATGAATACAATCAAAATAATGTTACATTTTTTAAATCATTTTTTACCTTGAGGAACATGGAGCAAACAAAAGGCATTCTTTTATTTATAGGGGCGCAGCAGAAGACATATCGTGCTCTAAGTGGCAATGGAACATGCTGTATCATATCAGCTAAAAATTTGAAGTCCTCCGTATTACACATGAAATAGAGAGAGTCATCCATTGTGCAAAGCGTGGTAAAGATGTCCTGTTAGCAGATATGAAAGAAAACATAAAAAGACATAATACACATTCTGAAATATGTGGCTCGATAAAAGATATTAACATAACCTTGGTATCTATTTAGAAGTTCATGATTATTTTTAAAAACATTTAATAATAGGCAAATTTTTACCATTAGATTTGATAACGTAGAATTTGGTAGATGGTATGCATACAGTTCTATCTGATCTGCAGTAGGGTGTAGTCCAGCTTTGTTGATGGCATCAGGAATTTGAGAGAGTAAATTCCTAAGTGTTGGAAGATCATCTGGTTTGAAAGTTGTGACATATCCCTGTGAAAAATCAAATAATGCATAAAAATTTAAAGCTGAAATTAACATGTCATTTATTAAAGAAAATTTTAAAGAGGGTTATTTTAGACTTCGCTAAATTTTGGTTGCAATATTTCACATAATTTAAACTACTAGCAACTTTTCTTAAGCATAAAATTAAAAATTTGAGATTAGTGATATAATTAGATGAATTAAATCTTCAGTGTAAGGTACTAACTTTAGGTAAACTCATGATAGTTCTACATAACAATTAATTACCTTTTCAAACTGAGTGCCATACCGCCCAGCTCTTCCAGCTATTTGCAAAGCTTGAGAAACTGATAAAACGTCCATTTCTTTCTCTCCTTTTTCATTCACATATGGTTTGATAAGAGAATAAAAAATAATTCGTCTGATGCTCCTGTAATTTATGGATATTGCAGAAATTTGTTAATGTTAACGGAAAAAAGCTTATAAAATAAACAGCCAGTCAGGCATAATGGCACTTTTTGCAAATGGCAAAAAAACAACAAGTTATTAAGTTTAAATCTCCAACTTTGTAAAACCTGCAAACCTCTGACACTTGTGATAATACCTAAGATTTCTTGAAATAAATGAAACAATGTGAAGGAAAGAGGCATTTAAATGATCAAGATTATAACTTCACTCCCTAAAATTAACCTTCTGCACATCAATATTTTTATTATTAAACAGATGAATTGCAGAAATAATGCGCCCAATAATTTAATTTTTAACTTCAAATACAAAAAAATGTATGCAAAATATAAAAGAATTTAACTCTCAAGACTGATATTCAACAATACAATCAAGTAACAAAATCTAATGTGGCCAACACGACTTTCTTCATACATGATTGCTCACGACATTAGAGTCCTCAGGAATAAATATCAGCTATTACACTTGTGAATAATTTTAAAACATTTTCAATAGGATTAAAAAAAACAGAAAATTTTTAGCTGTTTCTATGGATAACAAAATATTGATGAACAATTAAAATTACCCTTGGCAGCATAAGCAATGTTATCAACAATTAGAAAATTTTAACAGCAACTGAAACAATGGAATCACTTAGTAATGTATCTTATACATATTTTAGTGTGTGTGTGTGTGTGTGTGTATGTATGTACTTTATACGTTTTTACACCATTGAAGCTATCGAATTCAAAAGTTTCATGGGCCATCCTATGGACCAAAGGAAGAACTTGGTCTAGGTTTGCAGACCGTGGGGTCTCTTATACCACATGGGGTAAACAAAATACTATTTCCATAAGAATTCATGGGAAATGGTGTGGAGAAACCCCAAAATGCCATGCAGCCCTTCACTGATGTGGATATAAACATACCTAAATATTAAATTACGATCACGGGAAATGGCTTATTTTATGCACAAAAGACTGAATATTTTAATTTTGTTCATGTTTTGTCATATTACATGCTAAATCACTAGCAATTTTTCTTTAAGCGCAAAATTTATCGGTTTTTTCCAGGCAGCAACAAAGCTAAATTTCTTAATTGTTGTCCTCTTCAAATGGAGATAGCCATGTAAAGATTAATGCAAGGAAAATCCACACCATGCATGCTGTAGAGGCCAGTTTAATCGGTTAAGGAAAGCAGGGGAGCTTATACCCCATGGGTTCAACAAAATACTATTTCCATAAGAATGCATGGAAAATGGTGTGGAGAAACCCCAAAATGCCATGCAGCCCTTCACTGATGTAGATGTAAATATACCTAAATATTAACTTACGATCATGGGAAATGGATTATTTTATGCAAGAAAGACTGAATATTTTAATTATGTTCATTTTTCGTGGTATTACATGCTAAATCACTCGAAATTTTCCTTTAAGTGCAAAATTTATCGGTTTAGACGTCCATTTTCCAGGCGGCAACAAAGCTAAATTTCTTAATTGTTGTCCTCTTCAAAGGGAGATACACACGTAAAGATTAATGCAAGGAAAATCCATGCCATGCACACCGTAGAGGAAGAATAGCTAACGCCAAGATATGCCTAAATATAGTCTATGAATACTTTTAAAGTGAGTCAAATGATTTTTAAGGAATATTAAAACATTGTTATCTTTTACCATTAACACTGAAAGATTTATCGCAACATAAATCGATACACCTACTTACATTTGTTCGGTAACCAAGATGTTGTTTATTGTTTACGTTTTGGCTAATAGTATTGACATAATCCACATAATTTTATTGCTCCTTTAAAGGCTTCAGTGCATATCAGTGAATATTAAGTAAGACGTTATTGCGTAATTATATTAATGGTAAAACTTGACACTATACAATACATAAAATAGTAAATGTTAATATAAGCATCGCTTGTGTAATTAAGTAATGGGAACGTTTGCCCCGAACAATAAAAATCGTTTGCCACTCTTTCCCAAGCGAAGCAGGGCGTTTCAGCTAGTTTAACATAAACTTAGAAGAAAAATCAAAATATCTCTTAAACTATCGTATTAATGTTTCAAACAAAGCTTGTACAAAATTACATTTTCTACAAGGAAAACGACAGGAATAAACACACAATTCTGGATAACCTATATTGCCCAAAAACTAATCAGCTCTTGTCCCTATGATGAAAATATTATATTTGAAATTTGGTATAGAAATGGAATATACTTTTCAAGTGAGAGCGCCCACAAAATTCCTATCACATACAGACACACATCATTGAAAAACTAGTCAAAATGTGTTCTACGGACCTCAAAATGTGTATTACCATTGAAATCTCTATATCGATTTTTTTCATGAAAACAATCCTTTCCCTGTACTATGCATGGGAAAGTACAAACAATAATTTTAAAGTTTTTCATCACATAATTACATTTGGACATGAAAGTATCCATTTAATTGGCATTTCCTTTAAAGCATAAAAATTCCAGTATCATGTTTTTTTATTAGAATCACCCACACAAAAATATGAATCCAAAATGTAAACTCACAAATTCAGACCCATTCCTATAGCATCAGTTGCCACGAGGATTTTGCATGCATCATTTGGATCGTTGAACTTCCGTGCTTGAGCCAGCTTTGTTCCAGGTGGGAGGCCACCATAAATGACAGCCACTTCACGCCCTAGACTCTCGATTCGTCGAGATACAGAATAAACATCTGCTTTACTGAAGCACACAATGCAATCCCCAGGGCAAACATCATCCAACGAGCCTAGTGCTTTCTTCTCCACCTCTAGGTCCGTAAGACGTTTGTATCTGTAGACCTATAATTTTTCCAAAAAATAGACGCGTAAGATTTTATAGTTATTATTGTTCAACAATCTGGTTAAGTGCTAAACCAAAGAAGGCAATTTCAAAATCCCAATACATTGCAATAAAAAAATGCTTTTTTAGATTTTTCTGCCATTTTTACTTTAACCTTGAAACTGCAGAAGGGGCTACAAGACAGTGAGGTTGATCTGTTTTATGATGAAAATTAGGAGTATGAATCTGGAAAGAAGTGATTGTATTATGTAAAATAAGATACTGATATGATGTTGACAATTATAGTTTATGGATAAAAACAACAAACTATATATCTTTGCTATTGTGTTCACAGTCCAGAAGAAAATTTGGGTGACGTTTTTCAAAGGAAACTATCATCTTTGTTTTCTTTTGGTTCTCACCGAATAAAGAAATTTTGGAGATAATTATTTGGGAAACAGTTTATTTAAAAACAATATATTTGTATAAACTGATAATCTTAATTTTACACTAAAATTCAAAGGATTCAAAAAGGCAAGTTTTCTTTAAATACCGAAAAATTCATTAGGCTATCAAAGACACGTAATTCAAATAAAGATAACTCCAATAGATACAAAACAGGGTCAACAAAGCAGTCACAATATGCACGTGGTTTCCCTCAACCATTCTATGGCCAATGCAGTTATCTTGATCATCAGTTCTATTCTACGAGGCTTGTCTCAGAAGTAATGAGAATGAAATTTCCAATGCTCTATTGGCAACACTGCACCACTGTTGTGGCTACACGCGTGTAAGTGGAGGTGTTTGTTGCACAACAAGACTAATTTCAGTCTGTTTGGTGGAGTGCGACTGGCATTATCGCTGGTTTTTCAAGGTCGCGTTCAAACACCACGTCACGCCAGAAATGCAGCGAAATATCGAGCAACGATTTGCCGTCAAATTTTGCGTCAAACTCAACAAAACTCCTTCAGAAACGCTTCAAATGTTAAGGAGAACCTATGGAGATGATGCTTTATCCTCAGCACAGGTTTTTAGGTGGCACAAGTCTTTCAAAGAAGGCCAAGAAAACGTCGAAGATGGGAAGGCCGTCCACATCGAAAACCCATGAAAGTGTGTCGAAGGTGCGTTGTGTGTTGGCAAAAGACAGACGGTTAACGGTCAGGATGATTGCAGACGAGGTAGGCATGAGTAAGGATTCTGACCATCGCATTCTGACTGAGGCGTTGGACATGAGAAAAATTTATGCAAAGATGGTGCCCAAGAACTTGTCCGATGAACAAAAGGAGAATCGCCTCTTCATAAGCCATGAAATGTTGGATCGGTTGGAAAAAGAACCAAACTTCATGCATAGAGTAATAACAGGAGACGAATCGTGGGTATTTGAGTACGATCCGGAAACAAAACGGCAAAGCGAAGAGTGACACACGAAATCTTCACCTCGACCGAAGGAAGCTCGCATGAGCAAATCAAAGATCAAGTCGATGATCATCGTCTTCTTTGATCATCGTGGAATCATCCACAAGGAATTCGTACCGCCAGGCCATGGAGTTAATCAAAGTTTTTATCGGGAGGTCCTCGACCGGCTGAGGAAAAGGGTTGTGCGCATGCAACCTGACATCGCCGCCTCTTGGATCTTGCATCACGACAACGCCCCATGTCACAGCGCGCTGTCCATTAGAGAGTTCTTGGCGAAGAAAAAAATTCCAGTGCTCCCACATCCACCCTACAGCCCAGATTTGGCTCCAAGCGACTTCTTCCTCTTCCCGAAGATTAAATCCAAGTTGAAAGGTCAACATCACGGGACAGTAGACAACATCCAAAAAGCCACGACGCAAGTTCTGAACACCCTAACCGAAGAAAACTTCCAGAATTGTTACCAGGATTGGCAGAACCGCTGGAACCAGTGTGCGTTTCCAAGGAGCATACTTTGAAGGAGATCACGTTTAATTGCAGTTAAATTCAATAAAAGAATTTAAAATAAATCATTCTCATTACTTCTGAGACAAGCCTCGTATAAAGGCTAAATTAGAAATGCGTTGATATAACACAATTACAGTTTCATCTGAAATATATATTTTCTATACAATAATGTAACCACTAAAGCACAGCACCTAATGCAAAGCCTTATCAAAACTAGAAGAAATGCTACTAATACTGTAACTACAATAGAGAATATTTTAAAATATTCCAATGAAAATAAATTTGAAATTCATGAGGCATCATCAATACAAGGGTTAACACTTTTTATAAGTCTTGTTTCAATTTATCATATGTATGTGAAATATTAATCATCATTAGCATCTGTAATGATTTCAACATGAGAACTTTAAAAAGAAAATACAGAACCCCTGGTTTTGTTAATGCTAATTGTTAGATCCATAATTTGGTCATCACAATTCTGCATATCTTCCAGTTGACACCATCAAAATTCAGAATCATAAAAAAGCATCAAAAGCTGCTGCTACAGAGAGAAAATCAATTTGAAAAGGTGACAACATCAATGCTTTTATTAAATAGAACAAAATTATCGCTTGTATTACTTGAACATCTTCCCCAGTAGTTAGCATAAGGGCTTCTACAAGTGGAATAGCACCTTCTTCTCCACAAAGATGAACCTCATTAGCCAGAACTCCAAGCAATGCCCTTGTCCATGCCCATCCCCTCTGTCCATCTCTCAGCATCTGTATTTCATCAATAACGGCAACTTCATCTGTAGAAACAAAGAAAATGCAATATAGCAAACACCGTCAAGGTAAAGGATTTTTAAAAAGATATCTAATAGAAATTGCAGACACTGATACAAAATGTCCTTATGTTGCAAAAACAGAGTCGCCTATTTATTTAACCTTAATCGGTATTAGTAGGCCAAAGCCAGGTGGAGAGAACTTTTACAATATTATTCCCATAAATAACTATAAATTACACATAATAATAAACACATCATACATAAATTAATATCAGTAATACTTATTGTTCCTGTTGAGTACAGCCTTGTCAATGTAATTGTTAAATACATGTTTTTCTCAAGTTTTTTAGATTCAACAAATTCCACATAAATGCATGATGAATATTATTATTAATAAACAACATTCATCAAAAAGGGCCTGTATATTCAACAAACTAGGTCCAGAAAAATATAGTTGTTTCCAGAAACATAATACATTTAGTTAAAAGTATTAAGTGAACAAAAATTTTCATTCATCTGTAAATTCATAAAAAACTCACATGGAGCATTCACATTAGTCATTTCAACTGTACAAGACACATGATTGGAGGACTCATCATCTTCATTAGCATACCGTCTTTCTTCGCCAGTAACCAAATCACAGGGAGTACCCTATAAGGAATTCAGAGAGCAAATAAGAGAATCAATTTTTTCTGCATTTATTTACATGCTTACAAGCAGTTTTACAAGGGAGAGGTTGGCAGAACAAATGCCTCGGTGACAACAGGCAAGCTGCAATTTCATGTTTTAATAAATATTTCAAAATCTGTAGTTGCTGAGTTACGATTTTTTTTACACCGAGTGACATTTTTCTTAAACTGCATGCAACTACATTATTTAAGATTTTGGGCAATGTTTTTCATCTTGCGCTGGACATCAAACACACTGCAACAACGTTTTGTGTTAGTATGAACAATACTGTAAAAACAAACAGAAAATACTGAAATATATTCATAGCGACAACTTTAATTCCAAGAGTGAAAATTTCATTGCTTTAAGTGAGTGTCATATATATATGACGCATTATATCACCATCACAATGTAGGTAGCTATTTTAATTGAATTAAAAAATTTAGCCAATTTTAGATTTGAAAGATTAAATGTTGGTGAAATCCTACACTATCTGTACCATTTTCAACACAGTTACTATATTTTTAATTATTTAATTGTGAACTTACACTGTCATTGCACTTATGATATACTTCTGTTGCAAGCAGTTTAAGTGGCCCACAATATACTCCAGATTTAGCAGCTATAAATCTCTCCAAAGCATGATAAGTCTTTCCACTATTTGTAGGTCCAGCATGAAAAACTATTTTTCTTGTAATGGCTCGTGCTGATGGATACCTTAAAAGGCAAGCTTATTAAAAGCGATTCAAAGGAAAACACTTTCAAGAATAACAAATATAACGGTAAATTACACAATTTTATTAAGACAAATAAGAAGTTTAAAATTTTAAGGAAAACTTGACATGAATTGTTAAAAACAAATAATTGTCTTTTCTATATAATACATGTATAATTTAACATTTAGCGAATAGACGATAAATACGTTGAAATTTGTAACCAATGGGAAATACGATTGATTGATAGACTGCAATTACCAATTCGCAGGTGTCCTTAGATCACTGATCTTTTTCAAATCATCCATACATTCCAAATGAGGGAATATCTGGCGAGCATGGCGAAGAAAATACGGGAAAACATCATCAACGTGCCCGGCTCCTTGAAGTATGTCGCTTACTACAACATGCAAATCAGGCGGTAGAGCATCTGCTTCTAGGCAAAAACGACGAAAACTAACAAATGCTTGGTGTAGCAAGTAGTCTGTAAGATATAAAAGTATTATTCGAATTATATTACAGACACAGGCCGAGTAAAACACAAGAACTGACCTATTGCAAAATTAAGCGCAATTGAAGATAACAGCATCAAAATTAAGTTTTTACTGCCAAAAACTTACTATCAAGACCATTTTCCAAAGCCAATATTTTCAGTTCTTTCTTTTGATAAAATCTGTTCAAAATTTTCTGTAAATCAGCTTTGTCAACACTGCCGGTGAGTTCGGCTCCAACATTGATGTCATCTGGGTTTGGTTTCACGGGGATAGGAACGAAGAGAGAGGAAACATTTGTTTCGTCCTTCTTCCCACGATTTTGAAAATAAGTTGCACATATTTTCGGCGTACGAAGAGGTCGGAAAGGAAAATGTAGTCCTAAAGATTCTTTCAACACACAGGTCCATCGAAAGGCGTTTAAATTTTTTGTCAGCAACATTACTCCATAAGGTGTATAATTTTATTTAAGTCTTGTACGGTAATTCACTTTCATTTGTAGAACACCAAAAAATTTAATTTCCAAAACAAATAGACTAACCCGGCACCATAAGTAACCATGTGCTTCTTCTACCGGGCTGGTAACCAACTAATAAATAACGATTAGAAAAAAACTACCGCTTCATTCAAATCAAGACAAAAATATTAACCCGTGTTCACCAATACATTCTACGCTCGCCAGATGAAATGAATTGATGCTTACTATGAATTATTCCTATAATTGAAATTTTAAACAGTAAAATTCTAAAATACGCGTTACAAAACACATAAATTGTAATAAATAAAATACACAATACAAGATATTTTATTTACTTGAAGTTCCGGCATTTTTGATATTTTACTTAAGGCTTGTCAAATTTCATCATAAAAAGTGTTTCCTCTCCATCTTACCATCTTTACCCGTTTATCTTATACTATAGCGATTCGGTCTTTAATATCATTTTCTGAAATTAAATATAAAGTTAGAAAGAAAATAAAAGGTGTAGCGAATGCGTTATAACGGCAGATTTATGTGCTATTTAAAAGAATAACTATCTTTATACCAGAAATAATAATAAAAATCGGTAGAATATATTTTATACAAAATTTCTCAAACGTATGTGTGTGTTGTTTTGATCGCACTCTTTCCTGACCATTCCTGAGTGGACGAAACTACAGTTACAAAAACAAAACAACAGTGAGAAATTACTTCTGTAACTAAACGGTATTACTATATTGATAGCCTCATATATGTAGAAATCAAACTTGATAACTAGACATCTCCTCTTTCTCTATATCTACATTATATAGTCGTTTAGATAAGCAAAAAAATCTATACTAATTATGTATTCGAATTATGTAATTTCGCGAAAAATCTAACAGAGTTTATCAATTAATATTAATAGGATAATGCTTTTCAGTCTGCGTCTACACAGTTTTGACTATATTTGGTCGTGATAGTGATAATGTTACTGATGAACACAGGGCGAGAACAATAATTTTTATAAAATCTTTGTATCAACTTCACTGTATTTTCTCATTCATGAATTAGCGAAGATTCTGAAGGTTTTGGGGCAACGAGATGATGCGTCGCAAACAGTAGTTGATTGAGTGGCTTGTGGCCCTGGCGATCTTTTTGGGGCTAAAGGAGTTAGGGGGGCTTGAGATGCTTGCTTTACGGTGTCGTTTTGATTGCGATTTTCTTTCAGCCGCGTACTTTACGACACTATCTCATGTATAATAGCTTTTTTATATAGGATTTTATCTGGAAAGAACTTATGATATAATAAATTCAAATTTAATTAAATTTATTTAACAACAAAATGACCCTCAATAACACCAATACTTAAGAGTCCTTATTTGTCTTCGTAATGAATTTCAATTTGCACCAAAATATTTTAATATGGGGCATCTAACTATTTGTTCATTTATATACATTTAATCTCTATGCGATGTAAATAATTTCTTAAATTGAAATTATCACCATTGTAGAGAGTCGTTCAGGTGAAATTGTTTATCTATTGGATCTGCTCTCAGATGGTACAAAAATATTGTCAGCTGTTTGTTCTTTCTTGTTTGATGGATTAAAACTGTCAATATCAGCAAACCGTTATAGGAAATTAATCATCCAAAAGGAGTAAAGACAAATGAATGAAACAAAAGCAAACAATTAGGTAAGTTTTTATACTAATGTAACACATCTTTACTTCTTTATTTGATCAACATATATATCTGCAAATGTTCAAGTTGTTGCATGATACTGTTATGATAAAACTGTGCATTACATTAACAAAGCACCGATCACCGCGGCCTTGACGTCAGCTTCGGAAGAAAAATGATCTCAATAAAGCAGCTCTGTCTAGCCCGTAGAAAGCGCATAACATGATATCTCGGTGTTGCCCATGAGGTGGATAAAGTTCCGAGTAATAACAGATAGGGAGCATTGCGATCAACTCTTATATCTGATTAAACTACAGAGAAATAGTGTTCAAAATCCTCACTGCCGAACAGGAAGCTTTGTTGTTTTTCCAAGATGGCCAAACTAATAACCCTTTCATCTTCCATCGTTGTGTGTAGACAAGTCTCTTGTTTATCATCTTAAAGCGGCAACGTAGGAAGCAAATGCTATCATTGCGTAGAAATACTTTTTCTACCAGTGCTATTAAGTTGGTGCGTGGAAATCAAGTTTATGAACAAAAGACTTCACAGTCAGTGCATTTGCTGTGCAATTGCCTTGACGAAGGCTTCAAATAAATGTTATAATTTTATCAAAAAATTTTACAAAGCAATTTTCACTGGAAATTTGAATTTGAAGATTACAAGAAAATTTATACTATTACATAACATTTAACGATATGGCACCCTGTACAACTTCACAAAAAATCTAAAGAATATTTCGTTCAATATCATTTCATTTCCTTCGATATTCATGTTCCATAAATAATTTTCCCCTCAAAACCATCTCAAGCCTTCTAAAGACACCTGCTTTTGAGCGGTTCTTAATTATGATCATAAGAGGCTATACACCGCGTCGAAATTTTGGCTTCTGGCCTACCAATCACCCGGTGTCCAAGCACTGAAAGAATTGAGGTCAAATTTTTATGTCCCGCGATTCCACGATTCCATATTACCATTCGGTCAACGAAAAAATCATCGAAATAAATTGGTCTTTGATGGTAATTCCATTCTCTCCCCCCTTCTGTCCATTGTCCGAGCAAAGACAAGGCGCCTGAGAATTCGACCAACGGTGCCGTTTCGTTGGATCAACGCCAGTCGAATAAAAAACGCACACGATACGAATGCCTTGCGGAGCGGTAGGGTGACAAGGGGTAAGCATCATCCTCCGAAATGAGGTAATCGAATTCCCAATGCGGATACCAACACACTTCGCCGATAAAGCATCCGCGGAGGGAAATATTGAATGTAGGTTTGATGCGTCGCGAACAATGAACAACCACATAAAAGTAATGAACATTTCGGCCTACTGAAATCCAAACCAACTACTTGATGTGAGAAAATTGACCTTTTGTACTTATTAATGCATAATCGTTGGGGCAAACTTCTCCAAAATTACGTGAAGTTTAAAATTATTTTCATTCGGCAATCAGGAGAAAATCAGTATTAATACATCCTGTTTTAGTGGAAAGGGAGGAAGTACATAATGAAAAATTCACAGCATGCCATTTGAGATGTGTGGCACTTTTAGGAGTACATGGTTCCTATTATTTAAATTAAGTGATAAATCTGAAAAATATTTTAAAAGAGCGCACGGTTTTCTCATTTTATAAAAGGTTGCCTGCACGATTACTTTAAAAATATTTTTTATTCAAGATAGAGCGTTCATACCGGATCACACCATTGTTTATTTCTTCACACACATCCGCAAAGGTAATTGGTGAATTTATTTTTTATCGGTACATTAAAATGCACTCGAAAATATTAAAAATAGAGTTCTAAACATTTAGTTCCGAGAGGTATCATAAGCGAATTTCTATAACGCAAATCTTCAATGTTGTACGTAAAGGTTGATGTGCATTAAATCTAGTTATTTTCTCAGAATTTGGCGTAATAATTTAATCGCAAGCGAAAAAAATATGCAATCTATGGTACGTCGGTAAGAAAAAATGATTCTGCTTGGTCGACCGCGTTGGATGTCATTGGAGGATGCTGCATAGGAAGACAAGAGGACTTTAATTCTCACATCGAATTATGGATTCCTAACTAGTTATAATAAAAGAATGGACCGAGGACGGAGACGGAGATCTTTAGATGCGCACCGACAATTAAGGCATTCCACGTGGATGCAAATGACCGTTTTTAAAGTTTCTGCAAGCATAAAGGTTCGGAATACTGAAAACACCTTGACGCAAACCTAAGTCTTAAAAACTCCACATCACTCGATTACCGCTAACGGTGCAAAGTAACAAGCATGGGGCTTCGTGGCCGCCCCAAAAACTTTTCCCAACGAATCTTTTCCCATTCAAGAGCGAGAGAGACAAAGGATCGTCCTTTCGAAAGAGATGGCTTTTACTGACGTCAAATAGACTTCCTCGCGAATTTCAAACCATTTATTTTCTCCTTCGCACATCATGAGATTGCGATGTATAGAGGTTGGAGAAGTCTTGCTCATCCCCAATTCAGCAGATAAGCTCCAGCGTTCTAAAAACGGCGCTCTGAAATGTGGCGTGTCGGAAGAAAGCCTCCCAGCGGGCGGGGGAAATGGTGGTGACATGGTCCGTGCGCCCCGCATCCATTGTCACGCGTTTGAATTCTCAGCCACGCGTCCCCTCAACCTTCCACCTCATCCTCCACCTCGCCAATCTCACTTCTAGAACGTAATTTCCGGGTGCCTCGAGTATCGCGCGCAACCGCGATCGCCTTCACTATTGCATTAATACGAGGCATCATTTATTATCGCCGTGTGTGGCATCATCTATCGTCCAATAAATACATCTTACCACACGAGCTGAGGATATAGTACCCTTATCTCTTTAAAAGAAAGATTCGACATTCAACTCTTCATTATACGAAAGCGGTTAATGGATGAAAAATATTAAACTTTTCATTAAATATCAATAAACGTTCTAATATGACGAAAACTTTTTTAGAGTGCAGCTTCATACTTATGCTCTTGTTAGAGGTAGAAAATTAATTCAGAATTAAAATTTTTTCCATCTGTTCGTACGAAAGTTGCTTGGAGTGAGACAGTTACGCGTTGTCCACTGATTCGTTAATAAAGTTTATTACTAAAAGCCACTCAAGAGTATGATATGCAAGTTTTATGTGAATAGAAACAAAGTTTAAAATTTTAATTCACTTAGTGCAAAATATAAACGTTTTATTCTTTAAAATGTATCCTTTTTTGATTTTTAGCATTCATAACGCCTAATATTTTCAATATTTCTTCAATCAAATTGAGCTATACAAATTTAGCTCAACTTTTTCGAAATTCAAAAATATTACTAGTATTTCTATTAACAAAACTAATAATTCCTTTAACGATTAATAATTGCCTCGAAAAAATATTTCAAAATTTAATCCGTATTTTTTATAATAAAAAGCCATTTCTTTGTAAAACTAATCAAGATCCTAAATAAGAATGTAATTCTGACCCCCCAATTTAAACGTTAAATGCTTTTTTTTAGAAAAATATAACACGATGAACTAATACAAGACTGCTATTAACACTTTTGCAAGGATTTGCAGAACGCTAGGAAGAAAGAAGACTTTATGATTAATATCACTACATGCCTGTTTGTATCTCGATTCAGTTAATTGCTAGAATACTGTCTTCTTTATGGAATATAGACACAAATCATTTCATCGATTCAGAGGAAAATGTGAACCAAATCATGCAGAAAATTAAGCGCTAATCCAATTCTTCACATTTTTACTCCAACTCCATAGGAGATATTCAGGTTATTGTCTCATCGTGGTAATCGTAAGAACTAAATTAGGAGGGATTATTTTTTCTTGAAGGCTTAAATTTAGGGATCTCCAGTGTGTAAAAAGTTGTCTTAGACGCATTTTTTCCCGAAAAGCACCAAAAAAATTGGGTAATTTTTATTACTCCAAAGTTCGATCTGATTAGCTGCTGTCTTTGGAAACAGAATTTAGTGTTGTACCATGCAGAAAATTTTTTTTATCAGCCTGAAAATTTCTAATTCTCGAACGCCTGTGAAACGTCCACAACAAGTCTCTTGAAAAGTATCAGTAAGCTCGGATAATTGCTCATTAAGTTCGTAATTCAAGAATAAGCATTTAGATCTCATAAATTGATAAAAATAAGTACTTATCTTAAGTATCTCCGTTGGCCATAACAAGGTTATGAGAAACCAGATGCGCATTTCGGCTATAACGTTTTTCATAATATTTTTACGGCTATTAAAGATGTACATAACGAGTACTTAATTTTTTCAATTTTCTGTCACTTTAACTGCTTATTGCTGAATCTCTTTTCAGCCATAATGCGAGCTTGATAATTAACCAATGAATTGAGCTCTTATTCTTCCGTTTACAACGAATTAACTTTCTCTGGGATTAGTTCATTAATACATACGTCGAATCAAACCTTTTAATTTTAAACTGCTTCATAAGTGTCATAAGACGCCGATTCAGCCGCGGTTCGCCATCTGTTTTGGCCCTCCCGCTTCAGAGCTCGTTTTTCTCATTCTTCTTGAATCTCTGAACTGCGACTGATCTCGATTTGTTAAAAAGCCAGCTCGATTGGCCTTTCCCCGCCCATGGGTTGCGTCCCATAGGATTGGCAAGCGACGGAACGAGCGCGCGTCTGTTTCGCAACGATGTTGTCGGCCGACAAATATATTCGCTGGCACGTCCAGGAATTTAGGATGGCGGAGGAGATGCGAACGGAGTCCCACTTCATTCAATGCCTCTCTAGTTTGAGTGACGGGAACGAGCGAGGTGGAAAGGCGAGGAGGTAGCAACGGCGGAGGGTAAATGGGACGCATTATCGCACGTCTTCTATTTTTTATTAGCCTGGTCAGTCACCCTTGATCGAAAAAAAAAAGATCCTGTATCCACATTGTCTTTTTTCACGGCTGAAAGCGATAAGTTACACGAGCATTTCTCACGATATCTTACGTTCATTGAGATTTTTTGAACGACTTCCGCGCTATATGGCTTTTATGTGTGTAAATGACGTCGTGGGTCGGTTACGTACGTTTAAAATTCATTATAAAAACTCGGTCACTTTTAGAATTGCCAAGTAATACTACATTTAAAGTGACTGTAAGTGTAGTGTCAGAAAAATTCATTTGGGATTCCAATAGATGGCAAAGGAAACTTCGGTAGACAAAACGGTTGGGTATTTTGAGCATCGGCAACAGACGAATTTATCACCTAGGTCGGAAAATTTGCATACAAATGCGCATATATTTCGCTCAAAAGTGTTGTGAATATAAAAATTTATTTGATTCATCTATTGCTAAAAGGGCTACATAAGGTTTTACGAATAATTTGTAAGAGCTACAAACTACACCTCAAATAACTGAACGGAACTTACTTAAACTTCGATGCACTAACTTTGAAGTTAGCAACTTGTCATAAAACATTATATAAAGGAGAAATCAAATCACATCCAAAGAATCAAATAATGTAATTTAAGTTTCAGCCATAGTTCATAATGAGATCCTCATAGAGAAGGATATGGAGTAATGAGTGACGATGAAATGAAAAACTTCGTTCGATAAACCGAGTTCCGAAGAAATGAATATCGAAAAATCTTGTCGGCTCCCAGATGAAATCATTACAGTGCTTACCAAAAGTTTAAGAACAAGACGTTTCAGAATGAAAACTTAATTTTTTTTTATTTTGCAGTATAATACAGCGACATAAACACAATAGGAAGGTACAAATCAAATTTTCAATATTTTTAGAAGCCTGTAAATGCATTTCTAGACCTAGAAATTTCTACATTCAGGAGAGAAATATTTTCATATAGAAATGTTACGTTTTCTGTTTTATCGAAAGAACACAGTTTTTCTTATTGATAACTGAAGTTTTTAATTTTTGCACACTAATACAACGGAATAACACATTAATCAAGTAAAAGCCACTTATTAATGAGCTAATCAGTCTTCTTGGTGGTGTTTGTAACTCTTCGGTTCTTCCTAGCGGTGGCGGTCAGTATTGGCTTACGCAGAGCAACGTAAGAATTTAAATTCACTTCGCGAAGACGGCGTGAACAGGTCATTGTAGAAAGGTTCTTGCCGGTAACACTGTGGAATTCACGCTTAATATCTCTTATTGATATTCCTGTCCTTTTTCGCAATTTTTCTGATGAGGATGTCTTCCCGCTGGCTTAAGACCCTAGGCCTACCCGACCTAGGCAGCTCAGTGACGCTGCCGGTTTCTCGATATCGGGCTGCAGTATGAACGACACAGGTTGTACTCACATGTAGTTGCTCTGCTATTTCCCTATAAATTCTCTTGCATCGCAGCATTCCCACAATCTGCCATTTCACGTCGTCAGAAACTTTTTTTCTGCCGATGTTGGAGACCTTTACTTTGGACACAATCTTTTCTCACGAGACTTCAAAGCAGGCTAAGCCCTGTCCTACCAAAACCCTCAGAAAACGTCTGGAAACTGCTGCCAGGCGCAAAGGCCATCTGAACTAATCCCACAGCGACATCACAACCGCCTCCAACAGGAAAATCAGAGAGCTAAAGCGTGTACATTTTAGTATTGAATATTTGAATTTTTTTTGTTTTTGAAATTACTATATCCGCCACACATCCATAGCAGAATTTTTTCCAGACCCGATAATAGTGCAGGTGAATTCTACATATATTGCTGAGCACGAATTCATAAAAAGTATACCATAATTTAAATTACTGTGAGAGAGAAAAAATAAAGTTATTAAAAAATGTAGGTTTTTTTAGTTTTCACTATTCTTTAAAAACATTATAAATCCTGAACATATTAAACTAAAGACAAATTTTTTGCACCAAAATCCATATTTTTACAAGCTCTTTTCAATAAAGAAATAAACTGAAAGAAATACCAAAAGTTTAAGCACGACGAAGGATATCCGTAAATTCAACTGTGTTCTTAAACTTTTGGTAAGCACTGTATATGGTACCAAGCCGGATCAAGGTACTGATATATATATATATATATGTATATATATATAGAGTTGTGTCTCTCTTGTGCTGACGAAGGGATCATCCCGAAAGCTCTAACCTCTACAAATGTGTCTCTCCAACACCCCAGCGGCTCTACTTCCGGTAAGTGTTCACTGGGTTTCCTTCAACACCTAGTTGCCCAAAATATCCTTACTAAGGAAGAGGAAAGGTAAGTAAGGATATTTTGGGCAACTAGGTGTTGAAGGAAACCCAGTGAACACTTACCGGAAGTAGAGCCGCTGGGGTGTTGGAGAGACACATTTGTAGAGGTTAGAGCTTTCGGGATGATCCCTTCGTCAGCACAAGAGAGACACAACTCTATATATATACATACACACACACAAACATATACACACACACAGGCAGCGATGGAATACCAGCAGAGGTACTTAAAGTCATGGGATCAGAAGGACTAAAAGTGATTACGAAACTAATTAACAAGATTTACGACTCGGGAGAGTGGCCTCAGGATTTCTTAGATGTAACAATGATCCCTCTAAAGAAGAAGCCAAAGGCAATGCAGTGTAAAGACTACAGTACGATAAGCCTACTGTCACACACTTCGAAGATCATCACGAGGATTCTTAATAAAAGTGCTAGGGGAAGATCAATTCGGCTTCAGAAAAGGACGAGGAACCAGAGATGCTATCGGTGTAGTGAGAATCATATCAGAAAGGGCAATAGAGTACAGCCAAGATTGCTGCGTATGTTTCGTCGACTGGCAGACGGCCTTTGATAGAGTAAATTGGGTACTGCTGATGAGGATATTAAAGGATATAGGTGTAGACTGGAAAGACAGGAGACTGATCAGGAATCTATATGTGAATCAAGTTGTAAAGGTCAGGTTGGAGAATGCGGACACCAGCGGAGTACATATCGGTAGAGGAGTAAGACAGGGCTGCTGTCTATCGCCGATTCTATTCAATATATATGGAGAAAGGCTCCAGTTTCAGATTATAAATACCTTGGAAACATCATAAAGAGAGAAGCAAAATGTACCGATGAAATCAGGACTAGAATAACAAAAGCAAAAGCCGCTTTCAGAAGAAAGAAACTCCTACTAACGGGAAATATAAATCAGGAAATCCGCAAGAGGTTGATAAAATGCTATGTATGGAGTATAGCTTTGTATGGGGCAGAAACATGGACACTAAGGAAAAATGATAGCAAATACTTGGAAAGCTTCGAAATGTGGACATGGAGAAGAATGCTGAAGATAAAATGGACAGATAGGGTGAAAAATGAGGAAGTACTACGAAGAATAGGAGAGAAGAGAGCGATTATACAGACCAGCAGAAAGAGGAAGGCGAAATGGATTGGGCATTACCTGACCAGAGTGAGTGCATGATTAAAGAAGTGCTAGAAGGAAAACTGGATGGAAAAAGAGAAAGATGTAGGAAAAGGTTTCAGCTGGTAGACGACTTGAAAGGGAAAGAGAGCTATAAAGACATGAAGAAAACTGCGGAAAATAGGAGTGTATGAAGAACCAAGTTTAACCATGAATAATCACGGACCTGTCAACGGACAGACTACCTATGATGATGATGATGATGATATATATATATATATATAAAGTATCTCTCTCTCGTGTTGTCGAAGGGATCATCCCGAAAGCTTCATTACAAATGTGTCTCTTCGACACCCCAGCGGTTCTCCTGGTAAGTTCTCACTGGGTTTCCTCCAACACCTAGCTGCTCTCGATATCTTTATTTACCTTTCTCTTCCACAAGTATTCCTTTTCTTTTAACATCTTCAAAGGTATAAAAGATGGAAATCTACAATTTTGAGCGTACAATATCGCATTGATGGCACTTAAAAACGAGGCCCTACAAACAGATTTTGTTGGGGTATAACTACATAAAATAAGTTAAGCTAAATTTGATCAAATTCCAAATTCTCCTCAGTTCAATTACGTCAACGGGAGAAATCTTCAGTGGAATAAAACGCAAAATATTAACGAATTTAATAACAGAAGAAAACTGGAAGCTTCATCTGCTGACGCAATATGAAAAAGCGCGTTTTACTTATTGAGTTTTATTTATAATTGTAAACTTAAAATCATTTACAAACTTAGTACAGGCGGTTCCCGACTTACGACTCTAAGGCGTTCCTGAAAATCGCATTGTAAGTCGAATATCTCTTTACCATAGACTTACATGTTATAAATTGAGATACGTTCCAGGACAGTGGAAAAATATGTACCAAGCCGTATTTAGGCTATAAATTAATATTTTAAGAACCAATAAGTGTTATATATATTGTATAATAAACATTTTTAAAACTTGAAACAATCAATAAGTAAATACAGGCTGTTCCCTACTTACGACTCTAATGCGTTCCTGAAAATCGCATTGCAAGTCGAATATCAATTTCCCACTGGCTTACATGTTATAAATTGAGATACGTTCCAGGGCCTTGGAAAAATATGTACCAAGCCGTATTTATGCTATAAATTAAAAGTTCAGGAACCAATGAGTGTTATATATTGTATAATAAACATTTTTAAGACTTAAAACCATCAATAAATTAATACCTACAATGCGGACGAGTCATATCGTCCAACTGAATATCGGGCGAAAATACGCCAAGAAAGTAGACTCGGAGCGCATCGGATGTCAAAAATCGTATGTCCGGGGTACGACATCGTATGCCGTTTTAGAGGTATCAATAAACATAAAGCAATTTATTCAATAATTAATTTTAAAATATATTCCCGCACTTACACATGTTAAGTTTCTAATCTAATGATTATTGGCTTAAGATATGAGCATACAATATTACTGAAAAGGACCCTTCCGACGCTCTCCCATTTCTCCAAAAAGCCCTCCTAGCGCTCCTCTATTAAAAAACTCTTCTGCAGTGTTATAAAGTGCATTAAAGGTCACACAAATAGTTAAAAATTTTGACTTTATATCTATAACCATTTGCTCAGAATCTTAATTTGATAATTTAAAAAGGTACCTCCCCCTGACGTCTCCCGATTTCTCCAAAAAAATTACTTCGGCAGCGCAATAAATGGCATCACATATACCCTGCAAATTTCAATCTTATATTTCTTACTTGCTATTTTCATTTAATTGACAGTACAGACGGACAGTCAGAGCGAAAACATAAGCGCGTTAATAAAATAAAACACGCTAATTTTATTCAGGCTCATGGCAAGGGCGGATCTAGAAACTTCCCCCAAGGGGGGTGGGGGGGATAGCGATTACTGACTATTTTTACATGGGGGAGGGGGATATTTTTAATTTTTACACTAAATCTTTGTCAACGTTATTTTTTATTAATAAAACCATGGAACACGATAGAATAGTATGATAATTATCACAGTGAAGCCTATTGGGGAAATCTCCTACAGCATGACAACCCTCTCGGCTTCCCATTTTCCTACCCCTAAAGTATATCCAAAGGGGGTGGGCGATTGCCCAAATCGCTCCCCCTCCCATTCCCTTGGATCCGCCACTGGTAAGACTCAATTTTTTATTTTTTTTAAGTAAAGGGATCATGAATTATCTTTAATAAGCATCAGGTCCTTCATGTTTCAGTTGAACCAAAATGACTAGTAGGACTCAATTTCTTTCCATTTTTGCGAAATCTTGCTTAATATTTGTACATTATAAATTCGTTAAAACCTACCGTAAACATCGGAGAGTTCCGAGAGGTTAGCGTTATCAAAGTTTCGCAAAATGCGTAAATGACAAAAAAACATTTTTCACTTATGAAATGATTGCATAACGCAAATGTTCGAGTATATTTATTCAAGGAGAGTTAACGAAGAGAGCCTGGCAGAAAGGATGGAGAATCATCAGTCATGGTTAGGGGCACGTAAATCGGTCGAATCCGGATTAAATCAGTTCGACGGACACAAACGATATATTCATTCAACGATCGAGGTCGTAGCAGAGGTCGCTTGGAGAGAAAGTAAAATTTCCATAAACCGTCCCCCGTCCAATCGAAGCAAATGTATGCGATCTAATTGACCGATAATCGATTGCATCGCGTCTCTGAGACGCGAAGAAAGTGACTCGAATTCAAGTGAGGCTAAAAAAAAGGGGGGGAAAAGAGACGAAGAGAGTACGAGCAACGATGCAGGAGGGAAGAAAACGGGGTTAGAAATGTTTGGTTTTGCCCGCGAACGAGAAAGGGAAGAGGAAAGCAACGCTTGTACCTCTCTCTCTCTAAAAAGGAATGCATTATCACCATCTTCGCCCACGCTTAGACAGTCCAAGAGGAGAGAGGTAAGAAGAGAGGGAGAGGAGAAGGAGAGGAGGTGATGACCTCATTTTCTCCTTTTGCTCACAGACACTACGAATTGGAGGAGAGAGAGAGAGAAAGAAAGATAACACGAGTCTCAGGTGTGGTCGAGGGAGAAAGAAAGGGAGAAAGAGAGGAAACTGGCGAGAGAAAAGCGGAAAGAGAGAGAGAAAAAAGTTTTGGGCGAATCGGGACGGAAGGAGGCACGCCCCCTTAACATTCCCACAACCTTACTTGTTTCCAGCGGAAGACCGCAATGGCGTGCAGACTGACCACAAAACGTTTGAAAGGAATAGAGGGGAATGTGGCGATGCGTACCGAACTAATAATACCCTCTTAAAAAGGGGATCGAGGTGGGCGGAGGAGATGGGTTGGGAGAAATACAAGGGAAAGGTGCGAAGAAACCGCGTATAAGGGACATCGGAAGAGGAGCCCCCGTCTCCACCTTCTTTCCTGCATCTTTAGAGTTCAAGGGCGCACGATGCCTGACCTTGTTACGTGACCCTGTTTCTCTTCCACGATGGAAGGGGCTTTTGCCAGGGTGTGGCGATGGGTGGTGGATGGCAGAGGAGGGAGGAGATCGGGGGGATGGGGGAGTTGACGAGGAGGACAACCCGCATAAAAGATGGGTGCACTCGGGACGAATCGTCAGTTCACACGGGAGCAACCCAAAGAGGAAGGCACACGGAGTGTCTCAGCGTCGCAAAAAATAATTAAAGGACTAACTCGGTGATTCCCTTCGACACACGACATGTGGAAGTCTAAGTGCGCCGCGGTTTTAGCCGCGTTCCTCGCGGTTACTTCCCTCTACTCGTGGACGGCCTACGCCTTCCCAGAGGCCGCGGCCGTCGAGGACGCCTTGAACGGCATCGCCTCCGCCGTAGACGGTGCCATCAACGCCAGCATCGGACGTTCTCTAGCACCTTCCTCCTACGAGCACTTCGAAGACCCTTACCTGGAAAACGCAAAGGACCAATGCTTGTCTTCCGGAGCGGCAGACTCCTTCTTCTCGTGCTCCAAGTTCAGGGCCCTGAGGTTCATCCACCGCTTCGCTTCTCCTTCGGAAGGTTCGGCGGCGTCTAGGATAGTCCTTTCCGACGTGGTGCACCTGGTGAGGACGCCGGAGAAGAGCGATGAGAAGATCTTTCCCGAGTCGAGCACCGCCGACGACCCGAGGGCCGAGGCGTCCGAGTTGGACCGTCTTTCGCGCTTCGGACTGAGGGAGTTTGAGAGGTTCGCTAGCTCTCACGCGGTTTCCTTCAAGATGGGAGGGGGTCAAGGGGCACCGCGGCTCATCGACGAAGACGCGCCGGGGGAAGATCTCCTACAAGGTCAGAAACGGGAAGGGGAGGGGTATATAGTTATAAAAAAATCTTTAGGCAATTTCATTAGCTGCAGACAACTATCGATTTCTACTGCCGCTTGGATAATTTGCGAACACTTTTTTATCTTAAAATTTTATTATAGTACCTACAGAATACGTAGTTCGAAAAATTTCCGAGAAATTTTCGTTTTGCGTTCCAAGCACAAAAATACAATTACGATTAGAACTTTTGCCAAAAAATATCAGCATTTGTTATATGAAATTATTTTAACCTAAAACTTAAATATTTTTCAATAATTTAATTGCTTTTTTTTATTGAAAACCAGCGGCTCACTCAATTTACTTTGTTAACGGCTGTCCAATAGTGAAAGAAACAAAAAATATTTAAACGTCGTTTACATCATAAAATACATTGTCCAATGATTCATACTCTATAATAATTCGAATCTGTCTCTCTGAATAAATTTTAATTAATGTAAAAAGTCCATCAGCCTCCCGACTTAATCGAGCCAGTGAGCAATCCTATCACTTGGGCGGCATTTTTTATATGGTTTATGGAAGGATTCCTTTTTTCCTTAAAATAGGATTTTAATAGAACCGTTTCATAGTTTCGATGCGTGAAGTATTAGCTCAAATTAATTATATCACAATTGCACAAGTGTGATTCTTGAGTTATAAAAATAAAGTTAAACGCAAAATTATAAAATGTGATAAACTTTTCAGTAATACAGCGCATAGAATCATCATGATACTATAAGGTACAAATCGGTCAAAATTAGGACTGATCGACGCAAAAACGAGGATACACTGCGATTGAAATTATTAGCCTTGAATGAAGGAAATCATAAATAATGTTTGTACATATGTTTACTGCGTTACATTTTAACGCCTCCAGTAATTATTTCGTTTTGTTTTTCTTTTCATATCGGCAGAGACCCGAGTGAGAAAGAAGAAGTTCGCCTTGCTGATCCCTCTCCTTATGCTGGTCAAGTTCATCAAGCTGAAGGCACTGCTTATCCCAATCCTGATCGGAGTAATCATCATCAAGAAGATCCTCATTCTGTTCGCCATATTCCTTCCCACAATACTGGGATTCCTCAAGTTCTGCAAACCTCAGCCACCACACCACGCGTACGAATACTCCAGTAACCCGTCAGCTGACTACGGTTCAACGGGTTATGGAAGTTATGGAGGACCATCGTACGGAAAGGAAAACTCATACTCTAGAAGGAATTCCGGAGATGCTCAAACCTTAGCGTACAGAGGCTACCAACAATCTTAGGGAGGACTGATTAACCCTCGTACAAACAGCGGCTGAATCGTTTCCCCTTCGATTAGGACGCGTATTTAAATCGAAGAATTAAAAACCAATTCACATATTTAATCGTCAATATTTAATTATTTTAACTTATTTGAGACATTAATTATCACCATAATCCATTTCTGTTTCCTTCTTAAAATGGAATTTTTTTCTGTTTCAAGGACTCTATTAGGAAGCCTTTCATGTCGGAATGCTTCTTGCGTACATGACGTAGAAACCGAAAATTCCCCTCTCTTATCCTCTACCTATCTTTCACGACGACATACGTATTTGACTACCGACCATTTCACACCCAAAAAAAGTGAAGGACGATTCGGACGATTTACGCGAAACTGACTGAAAACAGCGAATCTACTCGCCATCGCAGGACTGACTGTGACTGAAGACGCCAATAAAATAGACGGACGACCGACAGTTCTTCTTCTTTTTCTTTTTACTGGAATCATTTTCCTCAGCTCAGCGAAGTTGGCGGATGACCGGCAATTACCGTCAAATAGCTCCCCGCCGATTTGGCTGACTCTTTTCTCGCGATTCCCGTCACGCCCCTCCTTACAAGCACTCCGTGAAATGGCAGGGGGCCACGCGGAACCCGTTGTCCACTGACACGACAACCACCTCCCTCAACGCAACGGAAAGACGTCTCTCTCTCTCCCGACCTCTCTGGCGCTCGTTCCTCAACGTCGCATACAGATCGATGGATTTCCGCGCTCAAAAAACTCGCATCGATTTGAAGGAGATTGCTGGAAAAAAAGAGCGCGCTAAGCCAGCGTCATGATTGACCTGGGTCACCGAGGCAAGGACGGTTAAATAGAGGGCGCGTGGCTTATTCAACGATATCGACGTTGGCTCATCACTCATCTGCGCTCAGGAATGCAACGTGAGAGAAATACTTTCAATTTCCCTTCGCTGTGTGTATTTATTCACCTTGTATGAAGAATGTGCGATTTTTACGCAAATAAAGAATTGTTTATATTATTTATTTGTCATTTTCAATTTTTTTCCAACTACAATATTTACTCAACAAGAGTTCACGCTTAGCAGTGAATCAGTTTTTTGGATTCATTTCTCCGAATACAGTTACAAGTTATATACCCTAAACCCAATTATTTCATTTAAATGCATTATATCGATATTAAAATGTGGGTTCTGATTTCAAGGCAATGATTCCATAGGATTATGATTCAAATCTCAACTTCATATATCTTATTGCAACTATCGCTATTTCGCCCGTATATTTCCTCTCTATGAACAAAAGGAAGAAACAGTGCATTGATATATTCCCTGGTGTAATGCCACAAAAATGGGAATGTAAAAAATATAGCAATTATGATAGTATCGTTGCAGAGGCGGGAAATTACAGGGTTTATGAATTAAAATGGATTCTTTAAGAAATATTCAAAGCGTTTTGATGAACAAAAGGCGATGCGGCAGTACCTGCACTAAAAACCTGTTTCCCCGCAAAGTGAGGCACATATTTCGAGCAACAAAGAGATTTTAATGCCCGCGACACAACATCTACCTGGTAATGCACAAAGGGGAATATCATGTGTAACAAAGCTATTTCTATCCCCGCGGTACAATATCTATCTACCGTTACCTCTCAAAGTGAGAAAGATAACAAAGCAATTTCAATGAAAAAGCGAAAATGCTGAGAACCTGTTAGGTCGATTCAAATGTACATTCACTAGAAAGTTAAATAGTACAACAAAATCAAACATAGAACGCAAGCACACAAATTCAGCTTGTTTAAATTGAATTTCAAAAAATTATTAATCACTTTCAATCAAATAGCTGACCATCACTCAGTTTTCATAATAGAAAAAGCAATCAATTCAACGAATAATTTCTATTTTAGCCAGAACGAAATATACCACAACTAATGCGATAAACTCAATTCTAATCTTGTGCTGTAAACACTCAGAAGAAAATAGGCCTAGGATATCGGAGATTCGTAAATAAAGTATTAAAATTTGGTCTTCCCAACGAGCCCAAACCTCTTTTCGTGGCTTAAGCTATGGACTAGTGGTGGAGGTAAGAGGTGGGTGTAGTGCAAGGGAAGGAGGGCAGGGGCAAGGTAGAAGAGAACCTCTTAAAAACGCCTTCGGTTTGTGACGAGGAGTAAGTTAACCAGAAGGATGACCCAGTTCGTAAGGGCACATTCCCTCAATGGAAGAAGTGAGAGAGAGAGAGAGAAATGAAACGGCTTTGTATGTTTGGTCGTTTCATGGAAGGGTTCCAAGTGTTACGGATACGAACGGACCCCGAAACTGATTCAAATGAAACCCACTATAAAATTTTCCCCTTTTCCAGACAATTCAAATAGAGCTCTCGATCTATTTAGAACTATCGTTCACATTTATTCATACGTTGTGTCTCTTGGTAAAACATAAAATGAAATGACGCCTTTCACGATGGCGGTTTTTCTCCTCGTGCAAAAGTGAAATCAAGGTTTGATTTTGTATAAATGCTGGAATACGCGGTTAATATTATATTTTCTTCTTGACACAAAACAACAATGAAAAATATAATTGCTCCCCACGAAAGCATTTTAAGGGAGAAGAAATTTACTTCAATAGTATTAATATTATTATTATATTGTATAGTGTACACGTTAATTTATTATATAAACTCAAGACACCTACGAAATTTGAAATTTTGAAAAATGCCACTTTAACCGATAATATTTGAGTGGTTGTATGATTCAGTTCGAAAATTCATTTCGAAATAAAATTTTATAAAAATTAATCTATTGCAGCACATTAATAAGTCATGAAAAGCGATGAAAAAAATTCTCCATGAAGCAGGAAATAAAATGAGTTCGTTGGAGCTAAAGACGCAGAACTACTTAAAACGGACTTAATTTACGTCTCCAAAACATTATGATTAGATAACAAGGGACTTCTGATATTTCCAAATTATTTCGTTAGCCTTAAAAAAAAAAGAACTGCAATTTAACTATTTCCACAAGTAAAAAAATAATTTCCCTTTAAAAGATGACCAAGATTAGGGTAAGAGCCGTAGTCATTGGCGGATCCAATGGGGGCGATCAACCCTCTCCTTAATCTTGCCTTTGCTTCACTTTCTGCGATTATCTCTTTAAAAAATTAACGTATTCTTCTAATAATACCTCCATTCTTTTCATTCGTCTGCAATTTCTATCGACATAATTTACGGAGTCAATTTCGTTCGTGGAGGTCTTGGGTGTTTTATCATGGAGAGCTGTTTTTGGGGATCATTAAGGAGCCGCAGGTTGACGACCTTCATCCTAGAGAATGTAAACATCCTCTAGAGAGGATGTCCTCTAAATTTACAACAGTTGGCATCGAGGTGTTCGTCACGGCAGTCGTCTATTGTTGTATGAACGCGGAATCGAGAATGCCGACCCACTGGCGTGCGATGACCCTGGCCTTCTACGTACGCACCTCTGTCAGCAGCCTTCCCACGCAATAAACGGGAAGACACGACCGCAGATAACGCTCAAAGGAAATGCGCGCGTGGTCGGACCCACTTTCTCCTCGAAGCGCGATTTTTTTAATGAGTCTCTCCCGCTCACGCTTCTGCATGCATACTTTATAATTATTTGTCGTTTCTCTCGCTCGCTTCGGCGCCTTTTTCCTCTAAACAAGGGTCGGCAACCTTTTCTGCGCGACGGGCCATGCTCGTAGTTATGGCGGGCCGCATGAGAAATTGCGAGTGCTTCGACTGATGTCTAAAGGTGGGTTGGCACGGGCTTCATGCTTGCTAGAGGCGTGGAATACGCTTCCGATTCCACGCCCGGGGCATGAAGTCGCTGGCCGTTTACACGGCGATCGTATTCATCCTGGCGTCTTTCAGTCGTTAATATGGAGCTGTTAGTAGCGGAAGGCTGCGTTGCTGTGTCTTCAGTATTAGCTTCAGTATTAGCTGTAGAACTTCGGCGATTAAAATAAAAGAAAAAACTTTGCAAAAGAAGGTGGTGGTCAAGAGAGTGGATTTTAAGACGAAGTTTGTCAGGAGCCTCAAGATTGATTGGAGAAGAACTGAGAGACAAGCACCCTGAGGACTTTCGAAATATGCTTCGAATGTCAGTAAAGCATTTTGATTATTTGCTTGAGCGAGTTCTTGCTCACATTTCCAAAATGGACACAAACATGAGACAAGCCATACCACCTAAACTGAAACTGGAAATAGCACTACGTTATTTGGCGACGGTGGACTCTTTTAAAAGTCTCAAATATTTGTTTCGTGTACCAAAATCCACCATCAGCAAATTCATTCCAGAAACATGCAGCTCGGAAAGAATTTATAAAGGTAAGGGAATACAGATACACTATTCAGTTGACCAGCTCTGTTCACTTGTTGAGGAATGCGGGTATCCATGTTGTCGTTCATAATGAAGGGCGAGGACAAACGCCTCCTCACCGGAACGAAAACATCATTCTGATGATTCTGCTTTCTGCATCTTTGACTTGTATTGGAGGTGAAAGGGAAATGTCTACATTAATGAATGAATGAATGAAATTTTATCATCTCTCTTATTTTATTAACTATTTATTTTATTACTCCAGAGCATTTGTTAACCACGAATAGTCACTTTCATCGTAGGTTTTTAAATTTCGTAATAACTTCCTCTGGGCAGAAATCACAAACATTTATGGCATCAGCAATTTGTTTAGCCGCTGCCAAGCGTAAATCGCGGTTGCGATACTCTTGCAAAGATACATCATACAGCAAAGGCTGACTTTCATACAGTTCTAAAAACCGAAGTGTCCGAATCACTGAGGTCTAATGCCGCCCGGAACTTTGGCTTGGCCATGGTTTGATTCCTCCGCGTTCGGAGCGTCGAGGAATCAAACCGTTTGATTTTCACGCCTGCACCAGTCGTGTACGAGCAGTCGTCAAGGAAGAATCATGGCGACCATGGCTCCTGACAAACTTCGTCTTAAAATCCACTCTCTTGACCACCACTTTCTTTTGCAAAGTTTTTCTTTTATTTTAAACGCCGAAGTTCTACAGCTAATACTGAAGACACAGCAACGCAGCCTTCCGCTACTAACCGCTCCATATTAACGACTGAAAGACGCCAGGATGAATACGATCGCCGTGTAAACGGTCAGCGACTTCACGCCCCGGGCGTGGAATCGGAAGCGTATTCCACGTCTCTAGCAAGCGTGAAGCCACGAGCGTGAGCCACGGCCCGTGTCAACCCGCCTTAAGGGAACTGAAGAGATTCTGTGATATCATATTAGTGAAAATAACGTCTAAAAATATCTTAGTTAGTAGAGTTAAGAACTTTGTCGGAAAATTTTTCGAGGCTGCAATTTCGATAGAAAAATACGAATTTTTTGGGAAAATTTTCAAGGATCGCTTCTTCATCGTAGCTTCGTGGGCCGGAATAAAAATGCTATCTCTGTTATAAAAGAACGAGTCGGGGATGGATATAAATAGAAACTATCCGAGGAGGAAGGCGATGTAGGCATCTAAGGTGGAAAAGATAAACGCCAATCATTAGAAACCTACTCTAGAACGAACTGCTGAGAAGTTTTAGAACAATAACCAATTCCATGAACTGTAATTCTTTTGTGTGGCACCCCACTGTATTTAAACGTTATCGAAGGTTAGAAAAAAAAACAAACTTCCATGGAAGTATTAATTTACTTAGAACTTTACGTATAAATATTGCGGAAAATAAAATCAAGGAAAATTAATCAATTTTTCAAATCAAATAAAGACTATATAGTAATAATAATATACAAATAATTTTCGTAGTAAATTACTTTCGCGTATCGTAAAATTATTATAATGAATGCTTAGGAAAAACGAAATACGCATATTGTAATTGTGATAAAATGCAAAACTCTTAAGAGAGGTTTGCTGAGGAAAAAATGAAGCTAAGTTTAACGAATACGAAATATTTTTAAAACTTTTCATAACTGGCGGTTTATGAAATAAAATTCTCTCTTGAAATATAATCCATAAATGTTTAAGGAAACTATAAAAAATTACTTCGAAGATATGCGGATAAAACAAAATTTCCGTCAATTTTGCCTTAATTATAATTAAAGTATTCCATCCTTTTTCCGGAAGTATTACTCGGAGGCAAACAGTTCTCTCAACTTTCCAATATGGCTGCCGAACAATCTTCCAACCTGCGAGGAAAATGGTAATTTAAATCAATAGCGTTATGTAAACGGTTACTACGTTAAGTGCGAAAGCTTCGCACACTAGGCAGTTGCTGCGCTTTTAAAATGCATACGATGCAAAAGTGACTTAATATTTGAACAACAAATGAACATTCATATTGCACTTTTAGAATTAACCATGTTCTTCCAGTTTATATTTCCGCAGTAATCCTCACAAAGAATTTCATTAATTGGTCAAAAATCTTTCGCCCTCAGGAAACTAATACATTTCCAACAGTTCCGCCATGTTGATTTATTGACCGAAGAAAAGAGTAGCATGTTATAGAATCTTCGTGGCATTGCGATATGAAAAAGTTGTGATTCGTAAAGTTACCAAAATAATGTCGGAAAATAAACCGACCTGAAAAGCTATAAACCTGTGGAAGCCCTCGATTAATTTCTTTCCTTTCCCTTTCGTATATCACGAAACAAAGTTTACTGCATACTCTAAATTCGCATTGTAGTAAAAAAAACTGCAAAGACCGCAACCAAGGTTTATAAATATTAATTTTTATAGGTTAAGGCCGGTTTATAGTTTTCTACGTCATGAGGTAAAGTACGATTTCTACAACCATAACATGATCTCCCATGCTTATAAGTAGAATAAGAACGTAATTCTGAAAGATAAGGAAATACGAAGTGTTTGGATAAAAGAGACTATCACGAAACTGCGTCAAGTATGCATACTTATGTAAAAATCATAAAATTTACATGTAGAAAAACATTCTATAATATTCACGTTACCTTGCCTTTTTTAAAATAAAAAACTAACGGGAAACAACGGACAAGAAAGAAATATTTTCGCGATGCGTCTGCGGAGGCCGAGAGTTGAAAAAAGCGGAGGTACCCATCCGCAGGTGCAAAAAAACGTTACACCCTCGAGTAAACAAACGGCGGATATCTTACAGCGGTGTTACTTCTGTCTTTTTATCAGGGCACAGGTAAATAAGCATAGCAATTCCATTCTGGAGTCGAGTGATTGCAGTAATCGTGATAGCAATGGATGAGCGGGTGAGCTATGCAATCCCCATGGATACACTAATATAAGACGCATTACCTGTCGAAATTCCTCTCTTTTTCTCACTCTATCTCTCCCTCTTTATCTGCCTCTCTCCATCTCTCTCCCTCTCTCTCACTCTCCCTCTGTCTCTCCCTCTCTTTCTCTCTACCTCTCTCTCTCTCCCTATCTCACCCTTTCTCTCTCCCTCTCCCCACAGCGCGAGAGGCGATCACCGTGAAACCATCGCGGAGTTTAAAGACCCGTAGACGTCGAAAACATAACGGAATCCTTAAAAGGACGAACCCCTTTTCAGGATTTTACGACCTAAATAATGCTTCAGGCGCCCGGAAAAAAATGAAAAAATAAAACAGCATGTTTTCCGCACGGTCCTAGAAAATTAAAAAAAAAAGACTCCCGGCCTCCTCCTTTCAAAAACGGAATTTAATTTGCCTCCCTCCATCTACTCGTTCCTCATCCTAAATCTTCACGCGGTTTCCCACGCGTTTATCGTATCAATCCTCGCCGAAATTCTCGCGTTCCGCAACCTCGTGCGTAAAGGATCTCGTTCACCGTCTTTTTTAAGTGAGCCGCCAGCTCATCCGCGGCGGATTTCGGTCGCGTCGCGACGCCCACGCCCAAACGGCCTTTACGTCCCACGTCCCCTACCTCCATCTCTGAGCAGACGAGGAACGGGACGTCCCCGATATGATGGGAGCCTTACAGAACGCCCACCTCTCATTGGGCGGAAAAGGAGTCGTCTCCGAAGCCGATTTTATTTATTTCCTATTTCGTTAATGAGAAGTTTTTTTTTCGATCGAGTTGGAGTTTGGATGAATAAATGCTTTCGATGTTCTCTTCGCGTAAGGGACGGCGAGGAAACAAACGTAAATGTTCTTTCTGACATTTTTATGATACATCGAGATGCGTAGATGGTTCTGAGGTGAACTGACAGCATGAAATAACCTCTTTCTTTTGTGTATTACTTTTTGTGTTTTTATAAAATATCGGCCTAGGACGATGGTGTGTGGATACAAGTTTAAATAAATACTTCATGAATTTACCAAATTATTAACGCTACGTGATCGACCAAAATAGAGTAATGTTTTCAAACAGATAATGTTGATATGTTCAATAATATGCAAAAAAATTCTTATAGAATGCGAATAAATTATTGTATTTCAAAAATCTCACCGAGGGAAAATTGAGTTTCTTTTAATGCTCCACACATTGAGACCGCTATCAGTCTCAAATACTAGCGTAACATATATTCACTTGCAATCGCTTGCAATGTTATCAAATCGATTCTATTCATTCGATTTAGTTAATACGTACAGTCTATCAAAATATTTTCAGGTAAACGACATTAAACTATCAAAAATAAATAAGATTACATACATTTATAAGACGATAATTGAATCGGTCGTGTGGGAAAACTCATTGGAGACTAGTATCGCAGCTGAAAGCGTTCCACGACTATTTTTCTTAAAATATTTCACCTTTTAAAAAATGAGTCAATTTTCTGTAATGACCAACATTTATCGTACCCATTTAAAAAATTTACTGCATATCTACATAAAAACAGTCGTCACTTGCACGACGCGTAGATTCTTGGAAAAGGGCCTCATTGGGCAAAACCGCGTCGCGAAAATTTGGCCACTTCTGAAACAATCACTAGTTCCTAAAGACCACGAGCTTTCTTACGACATGTACATACCTAAGATGTGGCCATCGCTCTATTCGGGACCGCGTATAATGAAATTTTACACGCGTTGTACAAAAAAAATAGCCGCATTAATTTAACAGTTTGCAATAAAATCTACTTTAGGGAAAGGACGAAGGTTTACTGCATCGCTAAATTTTGCCTAAAACAGAAAATTTACATTGCGGAATTAACTTGATTCTAAATCGCCAAGAGGACTAAAGAATAAAATATTCTTCCGTAGAGAGAAATAGAATAGACCTTTTAAGAACCTGCACTTAAAATAGGATAGAGACAACCTATATCGCACAGCTACATCACAGTTTCGCTGGAGAGCAATACGAACGTTAGACCTCGCCCTTATTCAACGTATGTAGCTTCATCCGGCTTGGGCTCTACTTTTTCGACAAGTAGGCGTTAACATCCACATTTCTCACGCATCACTCCGTAATGTGAATGCGCTAAAAAGAAACATTTTTGGTTTGACCGTCTTGTTTAGAACGTGACGCAACACAAAGAGAACGTGTGTAAGGGACGGTTTTCGGTGGCACGTAACACTTCATTCTTTTCAACTTTGGCAGTGAACGTGTTGTTCTGGGAAGCGTTTCTCTGTATCGCAGAAAAATCCGTGTAAAGAGGACCGTCGAAGAAAGGAAACTCCGATAACGTCACCGTTCTTACGTTCCGATTTCGTCCTCTGGTAAAAGGGGGCGCCCGATGCTAATGACGCCCATGCACGCAAAGAAGACCGCGTTCCTCTTGCGCGAAAGCGAACCGCGAGCCGGGGAACGTGGGTCGACCACCGGTGCGACGGAACCCAAACAAGTTAGAGTGGGATAAAGGAGCTGGAAGAGAGTGAATGAGTGCTAGAAAGCGATGTCGGATAAATTATAATATCGTTTCGACAGGGAACTCTATTTTATGCATAAGTAGGTAAGGTTTTTTGGGAAAAGTTAGCGACATTTGAGGATAAGCGCGAGGGTCTCAATCGTGCCATCATGCATCCGTAGATATGAAATCCTTCGCAGCAGCGGCGAGATGTTATCTGTTGTCGTCAGAGTTTCGTATGCTACTGCAGGAATGTTCGAAATAATGTGCGTTGAGTAACGTCATAAACAAGACTAAGCAGAGAATTTAAATTTCAAAAGCATTCGAATTTCGGCTATCGCGTAAACAGAGACGATGTTTTCGCACGATCCGTTTCGAATTTTCTTTGCAAAAATCCTTATCAGTCACATTTGCGCCTCCTTTGAAACACCAATATTCCCAAAAAAAAAAGCGACCGCGAGATTTAAAAAATCGAAATTCCTTCCCGTGACAAAAAAAAAACAAACCAAAGCAAGGAAATAGAGGATCATTTATAGTGCCGAGCTGCGGTAAAATAAAGGAAGAGACGGGAAAGATATGGAGCGGAGAAAATAGAGTCGTGAGAAGAAGAAACGAAGAGAAACGCACTCGACAGTCCCACGCGTTAAGAATTTTGGGTCGACGGAGGCGAAGACTTGTGATGCGTGGACAAAGCGACCTCCATTCAATCCACTCAATCGGAACTCATCGCAACTATCGATGCCAAACTAATTAAAATGAATTTCTACCTGGAGAAGCGATCCTGTGAAAACCTTTTTTTTTTTACCCTGACGACACTTTACTGAACGAATACGGATTCCGCGAACCCAGTCTCCCAGAAAGTCCTTAAAGACTTATATCAACTTCAAAATTTATTCAGAAGGCTTAGGAAAGACTCCTCGTCAGGATTTAGATTACACAACTCAGAAAACCTCACAATGAAGCGTGAACGGCATTCAGAGGGGGTTCGAATTAATCTACAAATGAAAATAAATACAACGGATTATATTTATAACAAACAGAATGAAACTATGAAAAACTCTCTTATGCGATTCTTGCTCGGCGTCTCGGTTAAGTCACCATAATTGGATTTAGAAGTTTCGGGCATAACTATTTGTGGCTTAGCTCTCGATTTGTCTTTTGGGCTTTTACATTTTTTCCACTATATACCATTTTTGTCCTTTGAAACTAAAATTTTCGCTCGAGAGTACTCAAAAAAAGTTTCACGGTAAAAAGCATTTTGGTTACTTAAAAAAATGAAATTTTAAAGGAACGTTTTGACTCCCTCCCCTTCCTCCCCCTCCCTTAGTATTCCCGAATCACTTTAAGAGTAACACTGCCCTAAAATAACATTTTTCGCTATGAATGCCTTAAGGCTATTTGTAACACAGGATGAATATAATGAGAGAAACTTTATAGTCCGCCCCCCATATTTATGGTAGAAGTTGGTTTTAGTTGATCCTCTGTATTAGATGACCAGAATTTTATAGAAATGCGTAAAAAATATTCCACTTAAGTAATTTACTGCATAGTGAAGAACGCAAAAAATCTATTTTTTTCATACTGGCAAGGATAACCAATCACCGGAATTAATAATTCTTACTAAATATATTTTGGAATAAAGGCCGGTCCGAGGTACGAGCGAGCCGGGCTGTTGCCCGGTGCCCCAAAGTAAGGGGGCGTTAACCCGATCATCTATCTGATCATCACTTGGAAGCAGGGTCGGATTAAGCAGGACGCAAAACATGTAAGCGCGTGAGGCCCAGAGGACAATGGGACCCACAATTTCCAATTTTTCCGATCAGGCAACAAAAAATGCAATAATCTGTTGTTATAATTTTACGATTTGGATGGGGCCGTAAACGTGTTGTGGGTGGGGCCCATGGGTCTCTTAATCCGTCCCTGTTTGCACCGCCAGAACCGGAATTCACGGGGTGGGCAATGCAGTTCGTACACTCGTAGAAAAATGTTTACGTTTGAGGTTCGTGCATAAAATTATTTGATAACGCTCCTGACTCCCAACTCACTTGCAAAATTGTTCTAGAGACAATAATGTTTCTTGTTGACTGTGAGCAGTTCTTTCTTCTATTTTCCTCAAATTATTGGAATAGTACAAAGGAGTGCGCAACCTTTTAACACGCGGGGCCGCATTAAAAATTTCGAGGGCCCCGACGAACCGGATAAGGGTTTTTAATGGAGCTTATTACCAATTTTTTTTAGCGTCAAAACTCCACCTGAAAGGTTTGATAGCCATATTTGATTCAAAAGAATATAAAATTGTCTAAGAATAAAATGAGAAAAATCACTTAGTATAAGTTCCACTTTATTAAAATAGATACGACCGGTTTAGACTAATATCTAGTCATCATCAGGTACTACAAAAACAAGAAGCAACGCAAATATATACCGAATTCCACAAAGTAAAGACTTCATCCGTTTATTTTAAAATTGACTATTTTAAATATCATAGATCGATTTTTTAATCAAAGCTTCGCGGGCCGCTTAAAAAGTTTCATTCCTGATTACACCTCCCCCCTCTCCATGGATGAAGCTTGGATCCGTCCTTGCCTAATCCGGCCATGCTTGGAAGTGAATAAATGTTGGAAACGAATTTATATCGTGGGAATTTACGTAAAATTATTTTTTTTCTTTTCATTATCAAGTATTTTACGATTGTACGGAGTATTGAATAAATGAACAAGTTATTTTAAAATATAAAAAAATATACGGACGGGGGCGCTGGGGAGGTTTTCCATCCGGAATGGATTAGTTAATCTACTATAATATACTTTGAAGGGTGTGTTTGTTGGTTTGTGTGTTTGTTGGTTTGTTCATGGAACTCCTCCTAAAGGATAAAAGCTAGAATAACCAAATTTGATATGATTCTTCCTTACATCCTAACTTAGTGAATGGTCAAGGTTTGGTCAACCGGGATTAATCAGTGCTGCCAATATAGGGATTAACATTTTTCCATAAGATAACACGTATGAATCGATTTCTTCACTTGCAAGGTATTCTTCCATCAAGCATCAAAATACGTAAATGTGGACAGATTTTTTTTGTTTTATTCGACGAATAAAACCCTATACTATCTTATTCCTTATTTGTTTCGAAATTTTGGGGATTTTTTCTACCCCTCCCGGGCGTTGCCAAGGCGGCCGTCATTGTTACCTCCGATTCAATTAGCTTCAATGAAGCTTACAAACAGACGAAAGTTTAGCGTTATTCGATTCGCACTTTTGTTTAAGCAACGAAACGATCGATGTTTATGGATAGAAACGTAAATAGATACTGAATATTATTCAGGAAGCGTTTATAATGATTGATGAAAGTAATTGAACCTTCTTTCGTCTATTGAATACTGGAATGTAACATTTTTTGTAAGTAAAATCATTATATTCTACATTATAATGTTTATTAACGTAAATAAGCTCACGTATCTGGTGTACATTTATCGGAGTCAGTGTTCAATCATGGACAACTTTTTCACGGGTTTCTTGCTTACAAGACATAAAAGTAAATATTTCAGCGAGGCATAATTACACAAGAAATGAATTTGGCGAAAGTAATATGATAGGAAATAAACTTATCGTTATATTTGAATGCAATAGGCTCGGAAACGGATTGTTACAAGCAAATATGATTAATTGTTAAGAAAAGCTAATTGTAATTTAAAAAGTATCTACTATATATTTTAAGGAGTTTGTATGTTGTGCTGTAGTAGCTTCACTAAATCCGTTGAAATTCAACGGAAAATTCTGATAGTTTCCAATGTTATATGTACTTAAACATCGGATAGGTACAAAACACCAGTTATCTTTATTTTCGAAATGCTTTCGCATATAGACTATAGCTAAAAGCTACAATCGAATTGCATAAAATATAGCAGCCGAAAATGTTAAAAATGACAAAATTGCCAAAATCCATTGAAACATAAATACCAACAAAGGTAATGATGCTGGGTTACAGTGGAGATGAAATTTTAAATGTAAGTAATTTTGCTTGAAGCTATTTACCGTGACATGCGATAGTGATAAATCCGCCAAATAAAAAACGTTACAATAATTAGTTATTTTTATTAATTTATATCGTTAAATCAAAAAAATATCCCGAACATTGGAATTAGTTATATTTTTAAATGTTACAAAAATATAAAAAATCAGCAGCAGAGTTCAGTGAAAATGAGAATCTCCAAAACGGTTTAAGAGATGAAGAAGGAAGGAGCTGAAACCGGAAGCTTACTCAAAAGCGGTCAACTCCCTCGCGTCACCATGGTGACCAAGCGTTTTTCGTCACTTCCGATTCATTCGGACCAATTTCGTGACTTCCGCTTAACAGTTTATCGCCTCCCTCTACCCCGGTATTTTGTCCCGCACTAAAAATTCATTAAATTGGTCCGTGAATTCTCCGAAAAACCGCAATCTCCGGCGAGAAATTAGAGAAAACATGAATTGCAAGTCGAAATTTTCCTTCAGAAAGAACCAATACGCTACTATCGAAGATATTTTAAGCACATGGCGGAAATTTTTTTATCATAATACATATACGAGTATGGTTCACATTCGACGTGGATTTTCATTTTCTAACTTTTATTTTAAAATTGACAAAGAGAACGAAGTATGCTGAAATGGGAATTTTTTCCACGCCCTCCTTGTAGTCCTGAGTTGTCATCCTCTGATTTCCACCCCTATGGACCCATTAAAGAGCTCTTAAGACGAAATGGATTTAACTCGAATGGTGAGGGGTAATAAAAAATAACAGTCGTAGAATGGTGTGGACGTCAACTAGATTTTTTAATATCTCACAGACGTGAAAAAAGGGCATACAGAAAAAAGGGGAGTACTTAAAAAATGTAATATAATACAGTTATTATAATCCTAGATATAAAAAAATAAGGCCAACGTCTAATTTGAACCCCTCTGGTATGGAAATTGGCGAAATTTTAAAGGAATTTCTTTCTTAAATGTATATAATCTCCGACTAAACATTTCTTTGCCGCTATCCGCCATTTGAACGAGTCAACGAAAATAAACCACATTCGTTTTACCATTAAAGAGTTCGCGCGGATTTTGTAACGTAAGAGGTCGCGCATTTGGACCGCGCTGGAAAATCAGACAAAATATCCAACTTACCAATTGTTTTTTTATTATTTTTTTAATTTTCAAAAACAATTCGTTCATACCATATTTTTTAATTAATATAACTACATTTAATTGGTGGTTAAATTTACAACAAAATTTTCGAAAAAGCTTTACGAGGAATAAAATACTTCGTTGCCTGTTAAATGAAATTTAGTTTGAAATAAAAATTGAAAGTGAACTATAAAAATTGAGAATTAAATAATGATTTCTTAAATTTTATTGAGCTTAATCTTCTTCATCGTCCTCTTTCTCATCTTGAATTTCGGAACAGCCAACGCATGAAGTAATCGCATGCTCTCTGCAAATATATTTTGGGCACAACACACGAGGTGCGTATCATCCTGTTTTCTTCCCAGGAACAAAAAGAGCATCCTTCTGGTCCATCGTTCCCCTGTGCTGGCATTTCTTCCTCAGAAACCTGTGAAAATCGCCTAATTTTTACTTTTAGACTCCTAGATAGATTCTCTGTGATGTTGCCATACATCATCATCGTCTGGATCTTCATCCACAGATTCTGCGGATTTTCCGCTGCCTCTGCTATGGTCACTTTCCTCTAAATAGTCCTTCTCTTCATCGGAATCATCCAATCCATTTATTCCTTCTTCCTCTTCTATTATAATGTCCTAAAGAAGCCTGATACATTTCCCTTTTCTCGCGTCAATTTAACTCATGACGAGGAGTAATAGATGTAATTTGGATGGAGCAAAAGTCCTTCTATATTGAAAATAATTAATGTCGCACATAAATAATGAAAACTGTGATAAAAGTGTAACCAGCGGACTTGAACGACGACACTTGAAAAGAAAAGCGTTGTAGCAAATATCGTTTCTCAATTACGTACCCAGACCGACTGTCTCTCAGGAAAAAAACCACGGTCGATGGTTTCGTTGAGGGATGATACAATTTTTAGTGAAGGTATGATAAGTAAACACATCACATGTAGTCATTGCGAAAGGTAAGCAAAAGCATTCGGTCCTTTACGCTGTGCGCGACTAGCTGACAGAAACCAATGCGCAGTAGAAAAATCACTATAAAAACAAGAAAAGCTGACATAAAGAGTCCTTAGGTTATAAAATGGAAAAAAACGAAAATGGTGCGGTCTAAAAGACCGTGCGCGATCTCTTAAGGTTTAAGAGCAAAAAATAGTATACGTGTCAATTGCGTAAACCGGGCTTAACGCACGCGCAAATTCCTCGCAGGGATTCAAGCAGCTTAACGGTAAAAATGTACTCCCGCAAATAGAATTTCGATGTTTCGATGGATCAGAACCTGACAGAAAAAATCTGATGTGGCCAACACATGACTTTCTTCATATTTGGGGTATAGATATTTAAATTATTATGAATAATACTACGAGGCAAAATTATTATTTCGTATCGTAAAAGACGACACGTCCTTGTTGCCGTAAATTACGTATATTTTGAATGTTTACAGAATTCACCGCTACATGGTGTTGGCGCTGTATACTGGTATTAAGATAAAGCGAAATATATCCGAAATGGATGGTTCTACGAAAATTTGTTTCAAACAAAACTCGGAAGAAATATTATTCTCTATAACTTTGGTCCTTACGAAGATTACCGATAACGATGTTTTTAAGGAGATATTTAACGGAAACCGAAAAACCGGTTATTTATAAATAACTCCTAAACAATAACTCCTATAGAAAATTGTTTCAAATGAAAACTGTAGGAAATGACATTCTCTATAACTTTTGTATAGAATTGTATATTCAATAATGATGTTTTAACGAAGAAATATCGCAAAAACCGAATCGGGTTTCGAATAAACCTCGACTTCCGGTTATCCGTTATTGTCCAAAACTAATCAGTTCTTTGTGCTCATGCTAGAGTGTTATATATGAAGTTTGGTAACGATATGGCACGTACTTTTTGAGTTAGAGCGCCCACAATCACATACACACACGCACACACAGACATCATTCCGAAAATAGTCTAAACGTGTTCTAGGGAGCTCAAAACATGTATTTCCGTTGAAATCTCGAAGTCGATTTTTTTCGTGATCACAATACTTTCCCATTACTACGTATGGAGAAAGTAAAAAGCGTCAGCTTTCAGTCTAAATGGCTTTTTATGGATAATTTTCCGATGATCGTCGCGAATAAATGAAACGCCGAAAAGAAAGAAGAGGTCTGAAAAGAGTTGGGGAGGAGAAAGGAAAAGCGAAGATGAAGGATCATCCTCCCATACAACAACGGATAATCCACGGTCCTCCGTCCACGTCCCCTCAAAAAAAAAGGCCTTTTAGAGGGAAAAGAAAGAAGGAGCGAGTCGTCCGGACCCGGATGGAAGATGCGTGAGTCTAACTCACTCGCCGACGTGACGCGGGAGACAAATGTGTCGGAGATTCATTATCCAGACCCCGATAACTCGCACGAAAAGAGGAAAGCGCACGCTTTAGGAAAAGGATCCAAGCACACAGTGGAAGTGGAACGAACGACAACCTCTCCCCCCCCCTCTTTCCCTCCTACATCCTTCGTGTCCCTTTCTACCTCCCACTTCCCTTTCCTTCTCCCCTCTCACTCTCTCCTCTAAATTACACCAAATACTTCTGTCCTCTTCTCCTTTCCCATCCAGGCATTTTCCTCTCTTTCCTCCCGCTCTACCTCTAACTAAAGGTTCTCGCCACTTCTCGACGTTTCTAATCTTCGCAATATTTTTTCCTGGGGGATTTGAGAATTTGCTTCGGTCTTCTCGAGAATTAAAAAAAAAAACTTTTTGTCGTGTCTGAATTTTTTATTAAAAGTCCTTTAAAAAAATAAAATACGAGAGATTTTCCGTTCCTAAACCAGGGATGTGAACCTAAACGAAACGAAACAATAAGAAGCGATTCTCGGAGGGTTCTGTTACAGGAACACTTTCGATGTAACCGAACCGAAACATTTTTATCCAACCTGGAGTAGAACCAAAATGTACGGAAACTTTTTGGACCTTAATTCTCGTTGGAGCGAAATAAAGTGTTTCAGTTCGGGTACACTAATAAAACGTTTCGGTCCGGATCTTTTCAGAGGGCAATAAATTTCGCTCCATGCACAGCTGCTTGATATTTGTTATTCTCTTTAACAGGAAATATTTGTACACATTCTTATTTGCGTTATTAAAATATTTTTAAACTCATTTTCTCAATGACAAAGTACTTTATATATATATTGTGTTTTTCGTGTGTTCTCAACACCCCCAGCGGCTCTTCAATCTAGGTAAATGTCCACTGGGCTTCCTCCAACAGCTTGTTGCCAACTTTATTATTACCTTTCCTTTTCCTTAAGCATTTATATATATATATATATATATATATATATAAAGAAAACATCAATGTGTCCTTAACCTAGAGTTAACCTCAAAACTAATACGTACCTTACTATTTTTGGTAGGATTAAAATTCTCTCTTCTAATAGCTCTTATCCATTTCCGTTAAGTTCTTCATCCTGTGGAAAACTGAACACTTGGACTTTTGGCCCATTTCTATAATTTCCTTTACAGTTTGCAACAACGCAAGTGTAAGGCATGGTATACAATGCATTAACTAATAGGTACTTCTGATTCACTAGTACGATGTTCAGTTCTTAAAAACAAAGCGCTCACAAACAAAAACATGTACACTCATTTCCAAAAGTCGAGCGACACGGCTCGGTCACGCCACACATAGTCCGGAGCTGAAAGTTCCGAGTATGTTGGTACCCATTGCTTGAGGGGAAGCAGGAGAGGGGCATGATAGTGAGGTGGAAGAGTGAGGAGGTGAGTTTCGAAGACAGGGTTGGCGTGCTGGAAGAAATGAACGGAATCAGAGCCTATGAGACAAAACCCATTCAACAGTGCGAGGGCATCCAATCCAACTCGGAAAAAAGGAGTCTCGGTGGTTGCCTTCGCATGCCAAGGGTAACAAGAAAACCTCCGAGAGAAGGAGGCGTGTAAAAGGTTCGAAGTCCACAGTGATGTCTTACAATGGGATAGGGAAACATAAATGAATATGCCGCGGCTAGAAAGCACTTTCGGAAAAGATGCAATATTTTCATCTTTGTGAGCGTTATTAATGCGAAATGCTAGGCTGCACTTCACTTCGGAAAGCGTAAAAAATCATCAATGGGTCAAGGGCGAAAATTATATAATACTCCATAAATTAGGATAACAAAAATGAAAGAGGTTGATTTAGTGGAGATCCTGAATGAGCATCTTCTGCCTTATGTCAGAGAGATAGTGCCAGACGGCGAAGACGTGGTAGTAATACAAGATAATTAATTCATCGTTAGATACGACCGGTGTAACTCGACAATTTTTTTGACCAGAACTGGAATATCAACGTTCTGCCCTGGCCAGCTCGCTCGCCGGAATAAAATTTTTATTCCACCGTACTGTATCACTCAAGCGTCAAGAAATTGTCAGCACGAAAATTGCTTTTTCGGGAGAACATTAGGAAATATTTACATCCTTTATCCAGTCAGTTTTACCAAAACTCTAATAAATGGAAATTTATCACATGTAGCACTTTCCTCACAGATAGTGGATACATTTTATATTGACTTTATTTAAATTTTCGAATAAAAATTTTATTCTAGCAGCATTTAATGGGCAATGAAAACAATGAAAGATTATTTAGTGTTTTATTTTAGTATTTAGTGAAGTCTCAGCCTGAGTCGATCACTCCTTGCATTCGACGGTTAATGAACCGTAAAATTTTCACATATTCGTGGCCGTCGTCCGATTGAGCCCCAGAGTTCCATAACATTCTCTTCAAGAGCGGCTGCCGTCCTCAACTTTCCTTCCGTCCACTCATTCACCATTATACCCCATAAGTTCTCAATGGGATTCATATCCGGCAAGCGAGCTGGCCAGGGCAGAACATTGATAATCCAGTTCTGGTCAAAAAAATTGTCGAGTTACACCGGTCGTATCTAACGATGAATTAATTATCTTGTATTACTACCACGTCTTCGCCGTCTGGCACTATCTCTCTGACATAAGGCAGAAGATGCTCATTCAGGATCTCCACTAAATCAACCTCTTTCATTTTTGTTATCCTAATTTATGGAGTATTATATAATTTTCGCCCATGACCCATTGATGATTTTTTACGCTTTCCGAAGTGAAGTGCAGCCTAGCATTTCGCATTAATAACGCTCACAAAGATGAAAATATTGCATCTTTTCCGCAAGTGCTTTCTAGACGCGGAATATTCTTCATGTTCCCCTCTCTTCGAACCGTTTACACGCCTCCTTCTCTCGGAGGTTTTCTTGTTACCCTTGGCATGCGAAGGCAACCTCTCAGAGAGTCCTTTTTTCCGAGTTGGATTGGATGCTCTCGCACTGTTGAATGGCGTTTGTCTCACCGGCTCTGATTCCGTTCGTTTCTCCCTGCAAGCCTACCCAGGCTTCGAAACCCACCTCCTCAGTCTTCCACCCCACCCTATCATTCCCCTCTCCTGCTTCCCCTGAAGCAATGGATACCAACATATTCGGAACTTTTAGCTCCGGCCTATGTGTGGCGTGACCGAGCCGTGTCGCTTGACTTTTGGAAATGACTGTACAAATATAGTACTAACACTGGTGAAAGAAGTCAAACACACAGCATGCCTAAATGGTGAAGTGTCCCTACTATTTCTGACGTCACAGCGCACAGGCCTTGTATATAGGTCTTGGATAGACTGCTTTGGCGCAATACTCGGCGTGTGCGTTCACTCGCGTTCTTGACGCTCGCAAGCGAATAGAGGGGGCCCATGGATCCATCCCAATACAGCATGTATGTCTAATGAGCACCAAAGACTCAAGTTAAAGGGGGCTTTGCGTACGGCTCGGGCATCACGGGGTCTAAATATCTGAATGAGTCAAGAAGCCAGAACGCGTTTTACTCGAAGCGAAATTCTAGGACCGAAACGGAATGGGATTAAAATCGCTCCAGAGTGGTTTTACTTCTGTGTCTTACTCCCTCCACCAACAGTTTTGAAACCGAAACAAAACTCATCTTGTAACGCTTCCTTTGATTTAATTCCACTCCACCGAAAGTGTTCTGCTTCTGGAGTAAAACAAAACAGTTCGTTCCCCAATCGTTACGCTACGAAGCAAAACACTTTTAGCGCATAAAATACTTTCGATCCAAGGTGAATTGAAAGGTAATATTTAGTTTCATTTCGGTTCACATCCCTGTCCTAAACGCTACATGAAACGAAAATTTGAGACAAGCATCGTACTTTTACTTGAAAAAATACATACATGCATATCTTAATCAATAAAACAGTAAGGTGTTTAATTTATAATACTTATAAACCTAATTAAAAACAGTCGAAGATTACGGCGGTTTACAAAATTTTTTTAAAAAGAAAATATAAGTATTCCTTAACCAAATATTTTGCTTTTTAAAAAAATCATCAATTGTGAAAAAATTATAAGATATAAAAAAAATCGCACAAAGGTTGTGTGTGCAATTTTTTGTTGGGTGCGCCAAAATGCAATTGTTTACAGTGAATTGCTAATGAATTATCCTGATATAGTTTTGATCATGAATAATTTTCCTTCGGGGTTTTAATAACTTTTAATAAAAGTATTGGGTTTTGGAGCAAAATGTGCAGTCTGAAGAGATTGTTAGCTTCAACATGGATAAATTTCTTTTGTGACAATTACTTAATCATTCTTTGAGGCATTTCAGATCTTATTATATTTATTTTATAAGTTGCGATTAATAATTTAGCTTGCTTGAGGTCAGGGCCGGCGTGATTATTTGCGGGGCCTACTTCGATAGTAAGCGGGAGCGGGGCCTATTTATGTATGTATACATACCAGGTGGAACAAAAAATGCGATTTTAAAAAGAAGAATGGCAATTTTTAAATGAAAAATAGTTATCATTAAAATGGATTTTTTGAAATTATTATGATTATGTTTAATAACATTAATATATAATAAAAAATTTCCTAAATCTCAATACATGAGAATTGAGCCTTGTGCGGGGCCTCTAATAAAACGCGGGGCCCTGTTCGGGGGAACCGATCACACACGCCTCACGCCGGCCCTGGCAAGTGCCACCTTCGCCACACCCTAGCTATGGCTCTGATTAAATGGTTCTCTTCAGTTATCCTGGACCCCTTTTAAAAAATAATTTTTTGCGATAACCTTTTCACGCAAAACGAAAGCTTGCAAACCCTGTGGCGACATTTACACATCTGATCACCGGCCAATGGTGAGGGATAGCTTCGTTCCAGAGAGGCGAAGGGCGCGATAGCACCCAGAGACGGCTACACAGATATAAAAGGCATTATAATCTAAAAAGAAAGCGAGCCGAAGGCTCGCCAATATCCTCGGTTACTTGTAAATAAAATTTTTTTGACAAGTTCTCGTTTTCTGAGTTTGTTTTAATGTTTTCCGCAGGAAAGGGTTATCGCAAAAAAATATTTTTCAAAAGGGGTCCGGGACAACTGAAGAGTACCTACCCTATAAATATGTGAAGTTGTCTGGATTGTATATTCTCTCAATCAATTATTTTTGGCATCAAGTTGCATTGGCGCAACCCCCCCCCCCCTCCCTGCTCCCAAGACAGAGCTACTATACTGCGAAAAAATTGAATTTTTTGTAATATTCTGTTTACAATAATGGGGATCGAACAGATACAAATTAGGATTTTTATGCTTATTAATTAAAATGTTCTATTACACAGCTAAAAGGATAGAAATTAAAAAACAAAGAAGAACGTAGTAAAGTAGAGGTTTTTGTCTCCCAGAGTAAATTTCTGGGTGCACCACTGTCGAGTTGGCACCTCTCCTGGTTTGGGCAAGTCATTCCTGGGCTACGGGCTGTCATTAACATTTCAAGATCAGTGATTCTTAGATATTCGTCATCAGAGGCAGCCCTAGGAATTTTGGCACCCCGGACGAGATAGCACTCCAGTGCTCCCTCCGTAAATGCTTGTTGAGATATTTTTGAAGTGGATTTTATTTATCGCCATGTAAAAATTATTGATAATGAACAAATGAGAGGGATTACATCAAGATTATAGTCTGTTCCGCGATATACGTAGCTTGGTATCTAATATTTATTCACTTGCAAGTAATGTATAGATATATGATCGCTATGATGCCTCCAATACTTAGGCACCATGGGCAGCCGCCCTACTTGCCTTTATCTGTCTAACTTTCTTCTATATATTAAAAATCTAACATACGTACGTGAAGCAGTGCAGTGGCACATTTCTTGAGAACCGCTCGTCGTAGAGGTATTATGTGGTAAACGGCGTTTTGTTTCTACTAACTAGGAAGTCCCTGGAAAACTATTTTTGTTTGCTTAAGTGCCTCAGGTTCGAATCTCAACGTATATATTAATTGAGTACGGGAAGGCCTGCATCAGTCACAACCCGAAGCGAAGCTTCCCCTCCATGAACTAAATTTTAACTGTCGCGTTTCCTGTTTCCAGATTTGTTTGTCAAATTTTTGTTATTCCTTCTATTAAACAGTTTTAGAATGAGATAGGAAAGAGAGAACCAAAGTCCTATTTTTATAGATCCCTTTTTGTCTGATTTAAAAGGATTGGCAGCAGTGGCACTGCAGTTTTCTACGCAGCAACAGTTTGGCCAACTTTTACTGTATGAAGTTGCTGCCATCTCAACTCAACTTATATTAACGAAGAAAAAAAGATTGAAATGATGGAAATTTAACTTATGTGTGTGTGTGTGTGCATAATACTGATCACAAATGTGAAGACTGAGAAGGAGAAAAATTCTGAACTTGACTGGGACTCGAACCCAGGTTTCCCACTTGCCAGGCAGGTGCTTTAAACAACTAAGCTACCAAGCCAGACTAATTCTCGTTTCAGCTCAGCCCATATTATTCAAATAGAGGAAAGATACGTTCTTGGGGTCAAACCCATGGCTATTATGTACACGACGAGCAGTTTCAAATTGAAAAGCCAAGCGATTCCTGAAAGTTTGATCGAAGACAATAGAAAAGCTTTTTATTTATCGGCGGTTTTTCTTATTCTCCCATCCAACTCTGCATAGCGTGACCACATTTCTTAGCTCAATATTTAAAGAGATTATTACCTACTTGTCATTAAAAAGAAGAACAGAGCCCAGCAGATGAATGTCAGCTATATGGCAGACTGCAAGTCCAGAATGACCAGGTATCAACTCCCTATCCATGCAATGTCTCTGAAAGAACAACAGAATCAAACTGAAAAATCACCACAAACTGTCATTCCTTTGTCTTAAGTTAGTACAGGTCCTTTCAGAGATTCAGAGAGACCTGGGCCACTTTCAGATTTTGAGGCCCCTGGTCATAACAAAAAATTAATATAAGACCCATTTAAAAATTTATTTTTATCATAAAATGAAAATTAATTCTGATCTGACACAGGATCTGACTAAACCCATCTTGATCCATTTATTGAGATGTCATACCTACCAAAAAATAAACAAGCCTCCGAACTTAGCCCTCCTTGAGCTTGCGGCCAGGGCCAAATGGCCCTCCTGCCCTCCCCCCTCTCTAATTGGCACTGAGTAAATACAGTAGAACCTCATAAACCCGGCATTCAAAAACACAGCATTCTGAAAAACTCGGCATTTTTTTGAAAGTTATATGTAAAAAAATCCTAATACTGTAGAAATTACTTCAAATGATGCACACTTATCTATTTTCATTGTTTTGTTTACCTCATTAGAACCACATGTTTAGATTCTTGGTGATAGCAATTGTTTTTCATTAATGTAATTAGTACTTCTGTTAAATTTTATATTGACATGGCTTCAAAAAAAGAGTATAACCCATAAGTGGTGCAATTAAACATAAACAGAAAAATCTTACGATTGATAAGCAACAGCCTTTATTGATAATGAGTTCCCTTTCAATTGTTATTCATCATTTGAATTATATAATCAGTTACCAAAAATGTACATTACTTAAGGATTTTTTATAAATTTTCAAAAACCCAGCAAATGCTAGGCCCTGAGGTTGTCGAGTTTATGAGGTTCTACTGCACTGTAATGTTTCTACCTATTTAATGTTAAATCATCTTACAAATTAATCAAAACTGAAATTCATGTAACTATTTTTGATTGCCACAAAAATAAAGCTGTGACCATACAGCACAAAAGGTTTAGCATAAGGGATGAGTTTGCTATACACCAGTGATTGTCAAAATGTTTGCATCTACAACACCCCCTTATGGCAGCCAATCTTATCACAATCCCCTTAAACCCATATATCTACCAATAAATATGAAATGTGACTGGAATATTTAAAGCAAACAAGGATTTTTGTTAATATTAATAATGAAATAAAATTATGCAATTAAAATTAACTAATAAATAAAATACAGAAACTATTACATATACAGTAATCCCTTGCGCAATGCAGGGGTTATGTTCTTGGACAAAATTGCGTTGTGCAAATTCAATACTTTATGAAAAAAATCGCATGTTCATATAGGTTGCGAGCTTTCTCACACTGCATGCAAACGCTGAGTAAAGGGCGTGTCCAATTTAGAACCATGTATGATTAAATTTTTTTGTGTTCAGTAAATATGCGTGGTATTTATTTCACTGTGTATAAAAAATCCATGTAGGGGAAACCCATGTTGGGCAAGGGTTCACCATACACTGTTGTTTCTTTACACTCCCCCAGAAAACCTTTTGCAGCCCCCAGTTTGTGAACTGCTGCAATGCAAAGTTGTTCAATTGTTGACCTAAAATTCAGAAAAATAAGGTTTCATTACATATATGCAGCAATAGAGCGAGATTAAAAGAAATGTGCATCTGAGTGTGATTGGTATAATATGATAGTATAATAAAACATGATTGTTGTAGTTATTCACCTGACTCCATTAGTTCACGTGAATTGATACACATTATTAAACCCACCATACTACTGCAATGTGATTTTATTTCAATATATTTAGCAAAACCTCTTAACCATAGGGATTAAGATATCTTTCACTAGTTGGCTACTACCCTCACCTGTGTGATAACAATAAGTTCCCTTAACAGTACACATAAACCATAAGAACAGAATTCAGCTCAAAAGAGGCACATCAATCTCATGATATCTCCTAATTAATGATACTCTTAAGGCAGGGGTGCTCAGACTTTACAAGTTTGGGAGCTACTTATCATTTCCCGCTACATGGCAATTGACCATCCATCTTCACTGTTAAAAATTATTTCAAGCTGGGAGGGAAGGGCTCGAAATAGATCACAGGAAGCTAGAGCTGGTGGTTGTTTTAATTAAATATAATCAACCCAAGTGAATGGAATTCGACGTCACATAATTAATTGTCATTTGGGCTCGAGGAGTTAAAACTTGGAGCTACTTATCAATATCCACCTACATGGTAATTGACTGTCCATTTCACTCCTAAAAATTCTTTCAAGCAGAGCAAAAAAGTTACAGAGATCTACCTATAATGAGTTGGCAATTGACCTGTCAATCACGATCAATGTCTTGAGTGCCCCTTCTCTAAGGGTATGTCTATACAGGATCATGTTGCCTCAATATTTCTTGACCAATATTGCTTTAGTAACACAGTACCAAATTTACTTCTAAAAATAATGTTTTTCACACTTGTGCAAGGTTGCATATTCTCTTCTCTCTACAGTACTGTGCATGATGTTGCCTGAGAGAGTCCTTGGAGATGTTGCAACACCATTTATAGAGCTGAAACTGTTGAAAGCATACCAAAATAAATTGATGTGTCCAACACATGACTTTCTCCATACATAAGTTCCATGCCTCAATGCCAACAACGAGGGTAAATTCACCTTTGCCGTCACTACCATGCATACGAGCTGCCCACTAACCATCAATTTCGAAGAAAATTGAATATCTCTTGAAATATTCCTCATATGAAAATTTATTTCAAACAAGAGTTGTAGAAAAAAATAATATTTACAACTTCTATATGTGTATGTTAACAAAAATTCAGTTTTAAGCAAAATTTTAAAAAGAAAATTTAACAGGGGTAAACTGCTACTTCCAGCTGACTGATTGTTACCAAAATCCTTTCAAATCTTAAGAATATATATAAAATAATAAACATAGAATTTCATGCTGATCTGATGAATAGTTTTTATGTTAAGAGCGCCCACAAAATTTGTCACTCACATACGGACATACACACAGACATCGTCAAGAAAATGGTCAAAACGTGTTCAGGGGACCTCAAAACATGTAGTTCTATTGAAATCTCAAATTCAAATTTTTTCACGAAAACAATACTTTCCCTAAACTACATATGGGAAAGTAAAATCTTGGTTTGATGCTTCCTCCATAAAAGATAGCAGAGTATTTTCATTTTGGATATTTTACAACTCAATATTATTTAAAATTTCACTCAAATTCTTTAAAATATAAAAGCATTAGCAAAATCCAAGATGTTAAGATGTCAACTGCACATTGCACAGCAACAGCAAAGCAGTGGCGATGCACCAGACAATATAGTCTGACTGAGTAAGCTGTATCAGCAGACAGCATGCACATACGTCATTTAACAACATATGTATCGGTGGACAAATTTTAACCAAAGGTTAAGCAGATGCTGCCTGTATTATGAAAATCTTCAGTTTGTTTTCTTTACAATGTTTTTTATTTAAATTTTTTAAATGCTGATAGCATGTAAGAAAATAATGTAAATCCAAAAGTCAACATTTTATTTAAATCTGCCTGCAAGCTCCTACAAATTTGACTTAAATGTTGTACAATAAAGGTTAAAGGACTGCTCAAACCAATGCGGGAGCAGGAGCGAAGCGAGACGGGAAGAGAGCAGATGTGGGATTTCGCTGTAAATTCATACCAAAGCAACAGACAATGTCGTGGTAGCTGTATACTCTGTCTCACAGAGTGAGAGGGTGTTTGAAAGTGAGCGATTGTTCAGAGATAGTTAGTTAATTTTCCATTGAGCTATTTGCAATCGTTGGACCTGACTATAGGTTTCTATGTGTGGATGTCGGAGGATTTGGGAAAAATAGCGATAGTGGAATTTTTGAACAATCTCCTATGGGAAAAAGGTTTGAAGCAGGCTCAATAAGTGTTCCAAAAGACAAAAATCTCCCAGGAGAAAATGAGCCCAGTCCTCATGTTTTAATTGGTGATGAGGCTTTTGCCTTAAAACCATACTTAACGAGGCCTTTTCCAAACAGAAAAACAAGACAAGATAGACGAAAAAGAAAGTATACTTACAGGCTCTGTAGAGCAAGATGTGTTGCAAAAAATGCCTTTGGTATATTAGCACAAAAATGGAGAATGTATTATAGACTATTAGAAATTAGTTTTGAAAATGTGAACCTACTTGCTAAAACAACTTGCATTTTACATAATACAATATGATACAAGATGAGCAACTGGTTTGGCATTTCAAGCAATAGACAGCTTCGTTAATTTTTTTAATAAGTAAATCTTTGTATATCATTATAACATAATGTGAATAACTATTTACAATAAAAATTCAACCCTAATTTGTTCTGTCCACAATCCATTACGTCATGATAAACAAGTGTCGGTGGAAAGGGGCTGACGGTGATTCAACAATTACCAGAACAAATTCTGGAACGTATTCTAAAGACCAAAATGAGAATGAAATGTGTTACATTTTTCCGGAACCGCTGTATTTCAGAGTTTCAACACATAAAAGCTTAATTAAAATGAAATTTTTCAAAGTAGTGTCCTTGAACTTGAATGCAGACCTCGGCTTATCGCAAAAATGTGGAAACATTTATTTAACATTTATTCTTATTTTGGTCTCTAGAATACGTTCCAGAATTTGTGCCGGTTAATGGTGAATCACCATGTATGTCCTGTCCTAACCAGACTAGAATAGAAACAAGAGTATCATCACTTACCATTTGATTCCAACTGTGCTCCAATTTCATCCCGTATTTCATCCTTTCTTCTAATATTTCTGAAGTCTGGGTGCTCCAGATCATATAAAATGGGATAAGCTTTACAATTTCTATCAAACGTTCCATAGAAGTCACGTTGAACTACTAAAATATGCACGCAGGATGCAGGAAAATCGTGCAAGAAGCGAAATGACATAAAAACGCTGCAGTCCTGCTTTTACCTATGTGGGATGATGCACTGGCGTGTATGACTCAATTTTCCACCATGTGCTCTGTTTCCCTCATCGCTCCAACTTCCGCTCCAGCAATGGTTTGAGCAGTCCTTAAGGATTGCAATAATATTTCAACTTATGGTGACATGCATGGTGTTCCTGTTCAGAATTTGTTCCTAGTTTGTGAAACACTAATTAGAGCCCTACCGCATTATATCAAGGTAAGTTTTAGTCTTATTGATATCTTGTAAGGACTTAGTCATTTTTATTATTTCATATTGTGCATCTACATAATACCCTGCAAGTCACCTTATTGATGGATAGCAGGGGGTGCACTGCATCAAGGTTTCCTAGCTTATCCTCCTTACCTCTTCCTTATATGTTCCCTTATCATCCTAGGGAAAAACGATCCTCTACATTGCTCCGTCCTACGATCGATCTCATGGATCTTATCTTCATTGTCCTGCCTTCCGATATATATCGGACTTCTGATAAGATCAGGTGACAAGAATACAATAAAATCATTGTAAAGCAAGAAATAATACAGTATAATATTTGAATATATTATATTACTCAAACTCTAAATTAATCTAACGCAATATATGTATGATTTAGTACAGATATAAAAAATGTAAATTTTCAACAAGTATTTTATTTTCCAGAATAATCATCTAATGTGGTAGATTCATTTGAATCTACTGAAAGTGGGTGTGTGGAAGGCGAAATGGAAATGTGTGACTGATTGGTTTGGGGTGAAGGTGACTGTGCTGGATGCAAGAGGCTTAAGGTACAATAGAGGGGTACAGGAGTGATGATGGATTGACCTGGGCATGAAAATGAAGATGAGGGCAATGAAGAATGGAGTATGGTAAATGTTGGTTGGGTCATGCAGCAGAGGTGTAACTTCAGTTTTGGGGCCCCAAGGCAGATAATTAAATTGAGGCCCCCATAACAGAATTAAATATTTATGGATATAGTTTAAATTTTTATTTTACATTTTAGAAATTAAAAAATATAACATTTTCGATTTATTTCATATTACTACATATCATTTTTTTGCCTTGCTATAGTTACACCTCTGCCATGCAGGGTATTTTGATTTTGGAATAGTGCAATTCTGTTCCAACTCATAGTTAGTCATTTCGGCATCAAACAGATTAGTGATATGTTGTTGAGTGCATAGACATAGTTTAGTACCCTTTATATTCCTCAATCTCACTGCCACATACTCTTCAAATGTAGTGATGCTTTTGATTTCAGCTAGAATACTGTCTTACTATATTTAATACATTTTGAATGGCGTCCAGGTTCAAATGGTTGCATGCAAAACCTTACATATAATTATCATGGTTTCAATTCAAAAGTATGTTCATGGAAATTTTATATAACCCACTGGATCCATTAAGTGCCACTTACTCAGTTTTATAATCATCTCCTTATAAATCTCAGTGTCTTTTCTTGGCCAATGGGATCTTGAACCAATTTGGCTGCTCAACTACCAGTCTTGGTCTGTGGCAAGCCCATCAGCTACCAGCACATCTGTAAAAACATTTAAGAACACATTTGTATATTACATACAATGTACTCAAAATCAAATAATTTACATCTCTTGCCACTAATGTTCCTACTCCTTGATGAACACTTATACATTTTCATTTGGTTATTTTAGATGTCTTAATTAAAAATATCAAAATTTTGCAGCCCTATACCCAATGCTATTCTATTATTTTAAAATCATATCAAACGTACATATTACTAGTTTTTTTCAATTAAGGTAACATGTAACTAAATGTTGACAGGTGCTTTTTCACTTTTATAATGTCATTCAACAAGACTAATTCTTAGTTTTTGTCCATATTCATGAAAATAAAACTAAGATATAGTTTGTTTGTATAAAATTCGCCGTTTTGAGAAAATTATTAGATTAGTCAGGAAAAGTATCTTTCATTACTTCCAACACTAAACATTCTTTGGAGAAATTTAAAAATTACAAAATTGGTGCTTTTGCCCTTATACATATACGAATTGAAATAAATTAGTATAGAAAGAAAATGGAAAAATGTTGGTTTACCGGAAAAGTGGACAAACGAGCACATTTCTCAAAAAAGAAATCTGGCCCAAAATGGAGAACATGTTCTCTTTAAAAAAGACTCTGGATACGCTACATAAGCTCAGTATATATTAAATAAATTACAAACATAAAACATTCAAATTAATTACTGAGGCAAAAAACGCGTTTACAATAAAATTAGTATTGATAAATATGGGTTTTACTTTTGTTACATAAGCTCAGTACATATTAAATAAATCATTACAAACATAATTTAATGAGGCAAAAAATGCATGTTTACAATAAAATTAGTATTTATAAATATGGATGTTTTACTTTTGTTCTCTGTGAATGACACGACAACGCTTGAAGTTACTGTAATACCCTTCAAAATTGTTTTTCAGTTTTGTGATGATATTTAAATGATTGTCATTTCTCTTGTGCATTGCATACCTTGGACATTGATGAAACATACATTCTTGTAGGCCAAAAATTGAATTTATGTGTAAACATTTTATTATACACAAATCCAAAATAATAAAGAAAAATTTCAGAGAAGAAAATGCGAATAAATTCTTCAGGTATCCTTCATGAAAAGCTGATTGTATGTCATAATTCACCATCTCACGTTCTGTTAACTGGAAATATTGATTAAAAAGAATAAAAATAAAACATTTAAAAATAATACAGATTTTCAAATACGACTTTGCAAATTCTATTAGTTTCGTTCCTCATTTGTTTACGACTATTCGAATATAATGTCGAAGCAAATAGTACTTCATTAATGGAATCACTGCTTTTTTGGACTACACCAGGTATATTTTAATTATGTTTAGCACCAAAGTTAGTACAAAATCTCATTTGAAACAGCAAAAGTTTAAGGTAAAGTATTCATTACTAATATTTTAAACTTGAAATACAATTAAAAACCTACCTATATTCATTTTGTATACTCACATGGATTGAAGATTTTTCCACTTCTGATCTCAAATTGGAAATAGACGTTAATTCTTAGTTACTCTTTTCCTTAATTGATGGGCATTGTTCTACATTATACAAAATTCACTAGAGAACCTTTACAAACAACTGCCACAACGGTAGTTGACGATTAGATTAAAAGTATATTATGGCTTCCTCTTTAATTTTAAGGAAATGGTATAATTTCAATATGAATAAATAAATATCACCGCCAAGAATTTTAATTGAACGTGTAATAAAGCTTTCCTATTGTATTTTGCCGCGCTGAATTGATTTAGTTCTCAGAATAAGGCGCTGCCTGTTAAGAACCTCAATCTAAAATATGAGCGCTTATTTATTCTCTCGGGGGCAAGGCCTCCGTTCAGACGTTTCTCACTGGCTGTTCATCTCGAATAATTGTGCTGCTGCGCGCTACGGTTAAACTGTTTAACTAACCATTTTAAACTTTTTATAGCCAAGATGAAGGTACGGAAAGTAGTTTCATCTTTCACGCTACTGATCTTCGCTTCTATCCTGTACCAAATGACTGGTAAGTTAAAGCATTCTGTGCTCTTACTTTTATTTTAGTTTTTAAAATTAACTTATATGTGGTTTATAATCATGTATGCTTGAAAGTATCAGTTACCATGAATATTATTATCATTAAATGTTTATGCACTTTCTCATATCATACTTGATGATATTTGTTTTTTTTTATTGTGGGATAATTCTTGCACGAAATGTTCGGTAATAGCGTTGTACGATGTTATTCAATAAAAACGTATACTGTTTTAATGAATGCAGATTCGGCAAATTTTATAATTTTAAATGTATAACAAGACCCATGTGCGCTTCGAACCACGTTAGAATCACTATGGAAGATGTCATTTGGCATTGATTTAGGTCAGTATGACCGCACAGAGAACTGAACCGATGACCTCAACCAGCTCAGTCCTATCTTCTTTGCTGGCATCGCTTCCCTGGTTCAATTAAAATGAACTAAGACACGGTTACAACAGATCTTAAACGAATGCATAATTTTAAGATAAGTTTTCAGTTCTCTTTTATATCTAGTTTAGAGTCATTATTTTTATTTTTGATAAAATACCTAGGAACTTTAAATCAAAAACAAATTATCTTACGAAATGATGATTGGAGCGCTATCATACAGCTGAATAGCTTCAAATATCTTAAAAAATGTAATTATACGCCTCTCGCACTTATAATTATGTCCCTGATTGTTCCCAGGTTGATAAATCCTATCTCTGATTTTTACTTAATTTCTCTTAAGCGTAAACAATGGTGCGCATAAACATCCGATTTTCCCACCTTAAAATAACGCGATTAATTTACTGAACTTCTGACTTTCCTGCATATATTTCTTTCACGTATGCCGTAAATGCTGTGCCAGTATTTATATAAAATTCTTGGCGATTCTCCTTACTTTTACAGCAAATAAAATTCGGGAGACTAATGATAAAACAATAGTAATTAATAAATTAATACTGCCGCACCTTTTGACAATATATTTAGTAGGAAAAGGATTGCCATTAAGTACATCTGGATCAGTTTTAGGGATTTATTTAGAGTAAATTGTCGAAAAATGAAAGACAGATTGATAAAATTCCTCAGAAATAATTATTTTTGTCATTAAGAATGGGGTGAATTTTATTTAGAAGACTTTGGCAAGTATTTAATTCTTATTAAAGGCAATAGATCCAATTGATCATTTAGATGACTTCTTTAGCCAGAAAAAGGTTTGGAAAAATCATATGCAGAGTTCGACTAAAAAGCAGTCTTTCTCAATAATGGTCTACCGATGTAAGATTCTAAACGAGAACCTTCTGTATTAAAATCTGCTATCGATGAATCCTCACTGAGGACGATTATTTGTGGCCAAAATGCGCGTCTGCTTTGACTGACATTTTCATGGTTATAGAAGCTATCTACATTATCAATCGGGTTCCAGCCCTAAGGCGAGCTAGATAATTCTTCTTTGAAAAGCAAGGGATGACAAAGATACTTATCCGATTGAATCTACCGTTTAAGAGAATTGACAAATTCGACTACATTCTTACTTCCTTATTTCCGTTCGTTAGTCATTGGCTTTGCAAAAAATTTTCGTCTGAGATCGTTCAAATCCGCGCGCTATGCTCGCGTCCTCTACTTGGAGGTAGAGTGCACGTATGGCTTCACTATACAACAAAAAGAGCAACTGATTCCTTAAAATCGTTCGTTATTTTTTTTTCGCTTGAGAAGAAGAAAAAAATAACTCCCCGTGTCCAATAGCGTCGTGTAGCAACCCGAGACACGCGAGAGGGGTCCGTGCCCGCGTACCACAGGGCAGCGTCATCGTAAGACGTCGAGAAAGGTCAAACCACAACCGCGGAGTTGTCTTCCTCTGGAACTTTCCAGTCGGCTGCAGACATCGCGTCCTCCTCTCCGCTCGCCACTCCTTCGATAACCCTTTTCCACGTTAGCACCACGCCCTCCTTACTCCACCTCCATCTTGTACCTTAGCCTCTTGGGCCTTTTTGTCATCTGCGGTCTCCCGAGCCATGATCCTCCAGGTCATTCCATCGGCTCTACTCTTCTTATTTCGCTTATATTCGACCGATCGAGGAGCGGGAAAGTTGCTAGGTTTTTCCCCGGTCATTGCAGTTCCTTAATTACGAATCAACTATCTTTTAAGTGCAAGTGCGGCCACGGTGAATTTCTGTCAGGGTGCCAAAAAGTAATTAATTGCGTCCAGAGAAGCTATTTTTCAAGAGTTCCACTGTCATTTATTGACCAAATACAACGGACACAGATCGTTTTGTAGATTAGAAGTAGGTTTTATGACCGTGAGGTACGCAATTTGCGATAATGGCAAAACTGTAATTTTTTATATAATACTCGTAGGATTTAACACGAGAGTTAACTATGGAGTTGATCGAAATTTTCTAGCAGGATATTTATTGGTATAACATGTTAAGCTTAAATAATTAGCTTACAAAAACATTTGGCTCAGCGGAGTGTTTTCATGACCTTATTATGGCTATTGGAAATACCCAAGAGAAGTGCTTGTTTTTTTCTAGTGCTTATTCTTAAATATATGAAAACATTTGGCATCCATTTGTTGAGTCCACTTACGCAGTTTTCGCCAGCTCCAGAATTAGAATGTCGTTGAACGTGAATAATATTTATCAGGATCCTTCTAAAAGAATCTCACGAGTATGTACATGCATCTGCGCAGGCAAACACGCGTCCACACACATTCTCGTGCCATATTCAGTGTGTTTAAGTTGACTGCTTCCCTCAGTCGTCGAACTTCTCAAGAAAGGGGGTGTGAAATTTTTTTACGTTATTGCTTGCATGCAATTTTAAAATTTACGTCGTAGGATAATGAAGGGATTATTCATGCGTGAAAATCGATTCTAAACAATTTTTTAGCGTCAAACTTCACCGGAAAATCTTTAGGAACATAAATTTACTACATACGTATGGCATGTATTGACTTTCATGAATAGATTTTTAACAATGACATCGCGAGCCGAATGGGGTGGTCGCAGCTTTCCCAGCGCTTGACTCAAAGAAGAAAGCTTCACTTTGAACGCCCTCTCACAATATTAATGGATTCCATCAATATACCTCTCGGACTGGCTGATAGAAAATTGATCGAATCTCGAAAACCGTGTCTCAGGAGGATTTTTCTCTTGCAACTCCATTGTATAGTGATTAATTTAGTCCGAGATTGAAATTTGCAACATATTATTTACCTGAATATTGAAAAATATCACATTTATAACCTTCAGATGTACAAAATACTACATTTTTTAGGCATGGAAGACGGAAAATACAGATCAAATACGATGGAGCAGGTGGCGTGACTAGAGGGAATTGTTAGTACTTATAGTAAACCCTTGCCGTTCGCAGTTTTGATGGTTCGCGATTCATTTATTGTGACCAAAACTCGCCGTTCGCTACGCAGACTTTCGAAGGTTCGCGAAACGCTAATTTGAAAAATGCCTCTGCAATGAACGAAAAATCGCCAAACGCTGTCATCTTTCTACTATAATCTCATTATAATGAGCATTTACATTATAGAATAAAAGAATAAAAACCCCAGCAAGTACCTACTTAAAGCGGATGAGATTGGGCCATCCTGGAAAAGGATTACATTCAGGACTTGGACACACCTGTACCAATGCGATATTCACATCTCACTTCTAACCATTGTTAAACTGATACTCTTCCGAATTTCTTACATAAAAATCCACTTGACCGACTTTCAGCTTTGACTTCCAGCTGCAAACTAACGCATCCTCAAGCGTGACGATAGGAAATAAATAGATATATAAATATCTTTAATTGCATTATATTGGGCTAGCGGGTTGATTAAATGTAACTGTTTTTAGTAATTCAGTATTTATTTGTCACAGTTGGTGATCTCTAAACAAAATATTCACTTCATTCTGCTAACCCATGACCCTAACCCCTATTTCCATTTTAATCAAACCCTTGCCGTTCGCGATGTTTCCAGGAACGTAACTCTCGCGAAGGGCAAGGATTTTCTCTATGTAGAACGATGGGTAATATCATCTGCAGCTCGTAGATATTGTAAAATATTTCGTTTTCCTTACGGTATTCGGTCAGTTAAATAAAAAAAACTGTTCCATCCAGTTTTCGAGAAACGGAAGCGACGGCTGGGGGACAAGTGCAACAGCCGCCGAAACCTAAATCCGGTTTTCCGCGAGGAGATTGCATCTTGCACCGAGAAAGTTCACCGGGTAAAGAAAGCCTTCTCGAAAAGCGCTCGGGACACTCTCGAATAATTTTTCAAACATTTTTGACGGAATTCTAAGGCGTCGTATTGTCGAGGGAGAACCGCGTGTGGCGAAATTGGGTCATCAATAAATTTGTCGCGTCGCGTGAAAGAAAAAGCGTCTTCGACCGAGCGATTCCGGAATTATTATCGCTAATATTTCAATTGTCTCATTTCTCTCTCTCTTTCCAATCCTCTTCCACTTTCTCGTTCCTCTCCCATCCTCGATTCTCTCCTCCACTGGAAATGTTTTTTTCTTCTGCTCTCTGCCGTCCTCGGGGGAAATTATTTTATCTACCCAACTGTCTGGGCCTTAATTTTTATTATCTGTAATCGCCGTGACATTTATTGCCTGAAATGGGCGGTTCGTTTCGCGAACAAAGGGGTGTGCATCCACAACTTCCACGCCATTGCACGGACATTCTTGATTCGTTGTTCTGTTTTTTTCGTTTTCTTACAACAACCAGATTGGTTGGTTCAATGAATAAACCACAATTATGAAATTTCATGCTATAATCCAGTACGACGCTGGCTTTACTATAATTAAGACTGATTAACGGATAAATTATTTTATGCTTCAAATAATCATTTGCTTGCCCAACTTTTTCATTGTTACAAAAATTACCTGTATCATTTTATAGAATCTAAAATTAATTTCAAACCCGGAATATTTTTCTGTATTAAGTATTTTTTATTCAGCTAATGTCGGCGTTCACAATAATCCTGAAAGCGAATCCTCTTGCCGTAAAAATTTTCCCTCCTAATTTTCTATCAGCCAGCCTCCCGCTGTGCCTCCTTTCCAACCTTCCCTCACCAATTGGTCTCTCTCTCTCTCTGCCCCCTTCTCTCTCCGCCCCCTTGTCTCTCCGCCCCCTTCTCTCTCTCTCCACCTTCCTCTACCCCTTGAAAAAATCCTCCCCCTGATAGCTTCAACTCTTCCCGCATGCACCCATGATTGATCCGTTATTTGCTCTTGACCTCCCTTTAAGTGCCGAACAAAAGACAAAAGGGGAAAGACGCGACTGCAGAAACGAATGAGACATCACAGACGCTCGTTTACTCTCCACCAATCCGAACCTTAACTGTCTTAGCTGCTGGCGCGCCGCGCTTAATCCCAATGTAATCGCATCCATTGCCACCCACCAATGTGAGCAAAAAAAAAAAAAGATAGCTATGGATGCAGACGTTAATAACCGAGATTTTATTACGATTGAGAAAACCCTTTCGTCAGGCTATAAGCGCTGCGTCGGATATACAACCCTTCCTTTGTTAACGTTTGGGGATTGATTCTCCATCATGGCTGTGTCAAAGGCGTAATGGAATTAATGCCTTCGCACCGTTCTAATCTCGCCTACGGTGCAGTTATTTTTTTAAACTCATAAAACACGATCCCACGAAAATAAGATTCGTCGAATTAAATTATAATTTTAAACGTAATCAAGTCACATATCTGAACCGCAATTTATTTGAAAATAGCGAAAGTTAAAAGTTTGCGGAAACGACTTTATTCCTTAAATTTACATAGCTAATTAATTTGAATATATAATTCAAATTCTCTTGGTGCATGGAGATTAATTAATCGTAATTGTTCAAAGAACTTACATTTCTTAAACTGGTTTTTAAATTTAACTTATACGTTAATTGCAAGTAACGGCTTCGTACGAAGTGCTCTCGGATCTAGTTTTTATGTCAGGTGTGTATGACAATTCTGCAGTTTGTACATACATCATTCCCTGGCATTTGCTCCAGATTCGCGCAGCGTCTCCAATACTTACTTACTTATAGTTACGTACTCCTTGAGCAATTTCTTCGACAATGCGGCTGAAATTTGGATCCCATTACATGGGGGATACTCGTCTCATTCCTGTCAACCCCATTAATCATTCCTTTTGTATTTTCATTTTCCCCGTCTGGCATTAAATGCCACTGGAATTCCGTTGGCGCCGCGAAACTTCTTCCCCCATTTTCCCATTCCAAACGGACGATGACGTCAGGAAATTTCAGAAAAAGATGGTGGATCAGAAATTGGACCCGTCCGGTGTCGTTTTGCCTCCCGTTAATTCCAACGTATTTGTGACATTTTTTTTTAAAATTGCTCTTGAAAACTGCTCGCTTCCTAAATGAATTCCTTACAGAAAATTCTCCGGTTAATTTTCGAAACGAGGACGGACGGTCGTTGAATGCAATTTTCGTAGAATTCGCTTGTGATTCGCGAAGGCGGATTTGAATAGCTATTACTCGTTTTCACCCTGTGCACGTAAAGAGTAAAATTTAGGTCTAAAATGTTATGGCGGTCACAATCAAGAACATTCATCTTACCGTCGGTTTTAGCATCATTTTCCTACCGACCCTTTTCCAGTTCATACTTCAGATCTGTATGATGCGAGAGATTTCAAGGAAAACTCCTTGAACTGCCTTACCATAGTGTAGTTAGTTCCGAATGTTAGAATACAGGCAGAATTTGAACAACTCATAGTCGATTTATTTAAAATTGATGAGTAAAAGTGCATGCATAAAATAAAAACACTCTCCAAAGGCCCACTAAACTAGGAAATAAATGCTTCGTTTTATTTAATTTGACAATAAAATGAAATCGTCCTTGTATTTATTATAGTCACCACGCATTAAAAATTAAAAAGATAATCTGTCTCAAATTATATTTAAACGATTCTAATTTTGGAAAATGCAGCCGGTTTACACGTTTAGGGATCAAAATTAAATATTTAGAGGTCTTTTGTAAAATTACAAACGATTAGCTTTTTGATTTCCGATTATATTTTAAATTGTTGAATCCGGTTACCACAGCATCACCAGGCAGTTTACATGTTCGGTCTTGGAAAATAATTTAAGCCGAGAGTGGAAAGTTATAAATCTTAATACTTATTCTGCTGAGACGGCTTTCCGCGCGACGCAGCACCATCGTAGGTAGATATGACTTATTCAAGACGTAATGCTCTTATATCTCGAACGTCGGATTCGTCTCCGCGGCTCGCGATATCACCGACGAAGTGGTAACATCGCGTGTATGTGACATTCAACACGTAGGGAAACGGATCAAACAGACTTGCGGACGAGAGAACCCTCTTAAACTAGACGCAACTCCATCGATGCATGATCTTGCGTCACTCTTAAACCCACGCCCACCCTTTCCCATACATCCACCTATAGTCCTAAATCCTCCCTCGTTCCCTCCATCTTCTTTCTCATCCGAGATTAAAAAGCAACTTCTCGACTGAGAATGAGAAACGACCCGATCTCGAGCGGTCACGATCTCTCCCTACGAAGAAACAAAGACGTAACGGAATGCGTAATGTATCCCTTATTGGGCGACGTGAGTTCATCGCCCCTGACTCCGTTAAAGAGGTACGGTTCGTGTAAAAACAGTTCGCAAAAGGGATTCTCGCTTCTGAGCAGAGGGAAGCGTCCTCGCTTGCTTTTTTGGGGATAGGGGAAAAGCACGTCACTTTTTTATCGCCCGTATTTCTATTTTTACGCGCCGTCGTTCAAAAAAATAAATATATTGCAGGGAACGGCGTCGGATTGCCATTTTTACTGTTCCGGCTCAAATACAGAATTTTGCGTAGATGAAGATATTTTTCAGTATGTAAATGATGTTTGTCCGTGCAGATTTAACGAAAGAACGATGCCTTTGTCAGTGATATCTACGATAAATAACGAAGATACCTTGAAATTTAAGTATAAATCGAATTATATATATATATATATATATATATGTATGTATGTATGCGTGTGTGTGTATATCAATATTTCTTAATGGTAATTATATCAATATTATAATTTTTGCTTTATGGATTTCGTGGAAGAAGAATTACTTCTTCTCTGGCGTAAATGGAAACAGACAAAGTACAAAATTCCAGCATTTTTTTCGTCGATATTGTTTAAGAAAGCTTCCCTACACCTGAAGAGATTTGTCATCAGAAACCCTTTTCATTAAGCCTGACACATTTATTTGAGTCCAAACTTCATATTGTATACGTATACGTTACGAAAACATTTCAACGAGGGGAAAATAGCCAAAATAATGATATTAGACCAAGTGAAATTTTTGAGAATTTGATCGAAAATTTTCTCCAAAGACGTACATTTCTTTTTCGATATTATTTGGTCTCTTTCATTTGTGTAATAAATCCACGGTTGGGTGGAAGAAGAGTCTACGCCGCCTCAACCTCGCCGTTCAGTGTTTAAATAAACAAATATAATTTGTTCCGAATGTGAAAAAAACTCAAACCTCGGTTTTAAAAGATAAATGTCTTTTATTTGCAAGAGAAGTTCAGCGGTCTAAGTTTATTAGACATTTTCTGTCTCTCGGGAAATGTTTTCAAGAGGAAAAATGAATCTCCTTAAAAGGAGAATCCGACGAAGGCAGCGAAGGCGAGGCATTTTAGTTCTTTAGTTTAATAAGAAAACCGACCGAAGCGATGGCGAAAACTTGTTAAGCTAGCAGAAAGAGAGAGAGAGAGTGAAGTTGGTTTGAGAGAGGAGGAGAAGGGAAAGAGAGAGAGTGTGTGTGTGTGGGTGGGATGGAGGTTGAAGGGTTGATGATCTGGTCGCAGAGAGAGAGAGAGACTCCACCCTCTCTCGACTCTCCTTATTACAGCCTCCCTTGTTGGGGCCACGACTTTCCACCCGGAGACACGACACACTACTCTCGCCGTTTCTAAGCGGGTAGCGAGGAGGGGGAGGCAGAGGGAGAAAGTAGGCAGAGGGAAAGGAAAAAGGGGTTTTGTTGGGAGGAAGGACAGTTGGCGTGACTGCTGCAAAGGCGTTGGTTGTTGTGTGTGTGTGAAAGTGCACGGCTCCTTCGCGTCCGGAAATCCAGCAACGTCCTCTGCGTCGGAGGGGAGGGGGGGATATAAGGGGGGTGGGGAACGGTAACGAAATTCAGTTTTTCCCTTAAAAAGCGCACGTAAACCGGACGAGATCGCATCTCTTCAACTAGCCGGTAAAAAAAATCATGAAATTACGAAATTTGCTCGGTTATTTCTTTCCTATTTTTGCGACTGGGGTCGATTCAGGGAGAATCCGAAATAAATGGGGGTGAGAACCCTCGACGAATTTCCTCCTCGTCCTCTGGTGGCTCTCGCTTCGAGAAATCGGTGCAACATACACTGCAGAACGTTTCTAACGTCTGTGCACTTCTACTCTACACTATAATGTGACCGATTACATCGGCGTGCATCTACGCGCAGTTTGAGTCTTTGCAGCAGTGCAACTTCTGTTAGAATAGGAAGTGCATGGTTGAACTGCGTAACACTTGAAATATTATTTTTCGAGAGAAACAGCCGACATAGTATTGTTTCTGATGCTAAGCTCCATAAACTGAATAATACATGTGGCCATTTTAGGTGACGCGATATAGTGTGTGAAAATCGACAAGATTTTTGCGCGATATGGTCCGTTTCAACAAGACATTTGTTTCGGCCAATACCCTCTATATAAATACGAGATTTCATCTGATTATGCAAAAAAAACCGTTAAGCCCTGGAGCAGGTCAAAGACGACGGACAGGCAGTATTGCAATAATAACTTTTTCGGACTCTGGAGCACCTAATATGTGCACATTCTTCAAAAACTCGAAGTCGGATTTTTTCCTAAATTGCATAAATGTGAAGGTAAAAAAATCGGCATTTTTGTAAAAAAATTACTCGATTAGAGTTTGATGGGGTACAAATATTTCGGCATTCGAAATATAATAAAAACAACTTAGTTATATATCTCCTCATCTTGGTCCTTAACCAGATCTGAGAAGTTCTGGTTCGGTTCCGAGCGTTCCGGTTCCGGCCTTAAAATTTCCAACTCGTTCCGTTCCAGGTTCGGTTCCGAGTGATCAAAAGAAGGAACGGTTGGGATCCGGCTCGGGAACTGTTCTGGATCCGTTCCTTATTTTAAAAAATTTATATTTTGTTGATAAAATTATACATGAATTACAAGTTTGTTCAATTACATCAAAAAATGATAAAAGTGTCTTAATAGTAGTGTGACCAAAGGTCATCATTTTAAAGAAAATTTCCTTTTTACTTTCTACATAAGTACAGTGGCGGATTTAGGCTTTCAGAGGCCCGAGGCGCAAAGATTAATTTGAGGCACCCTCCAGAATGTGACTCATAGATTTAGTGTACGAAAAACCTTTTTAGTTTATACTACTTTTATATAAAGGCAATAAATATCTAAAAATAAGTTAAATTTTGACAGGGTGAGTGTCATCTGTCGTGATAGATTCTCAAATTTCCATATTAATAACATATCTAGTCTTAACATACTAATTAACGAAATTTGAACGTATCATAATGTAAAAGTTGTGTGGCTTTTACTAAGCTGTTTTGTTGGATCAAGAAATTAAATACTAAGGAATGGAAAACGTAATAACAAACGTCAACATCCCAAACGTCAAACAATCCCGTAGATTTATGATCAGCTGATGATTAGTTCTTTAAATGGAAATGCAAGGGCATTCGGGATGAAAATAAATACAAGGAAAACGAAAGTTATGAGATTTTCCAAGAGTGGGAAAACCCAGGTCAACGTTACAGTGTATGGGAAAAGTCTGGAGGAGGTAGAATTTTTTACTTGTTTAGGTAGTATTTTGTCAAATGATGGAAGAAGTAGGAAAGAGATCAAGACAAGGATATGAAGATCAAAAGAGGCAGTTACGAGAGGACGAGAGTTGTTGAGCGACAGCGCTTCACTACCGAGATTAAAAAGAAGTTATTGAAATCCCTGATATGGAGTAGGTATAGCATTACATATATGGGTGCGATACATGGACAATGAGAAAAGAAGATGTGAGGAGATTAGAGGCGTTAGAGATGTATGGCGTAGACGAGAGAATATCGGTTAGACAGAGTGGGAACCTAATGAGGAAGTTTCGAATATAGCAGGGGAAGAGAGAAACTAAATCAGAGTAATAAGAGATAGACAGAAGAAATGGGTAGGTAAAAATTTGAAAGAAGTGTTTACTGAAAGAAGTCATAGAAGGAAGAATGTTAGGAAAGAGGCAAAGAGGTAGGAAGAATATAGGTATATTTGATTCATTAAAAGAAGGAATGGGATATGTAAATTTTAAACGAATGAGGAAATTTCGATTATAGCAAGCAAGCACCTTAATTAGAGTAATAAGGGATAGACTTAAGAAATGGATGGGGCCAGATTTGAAAGAACGGTTTTCTGAAGGAAGAAAGAAGTCATAGAAGGAAGAATGTTAGAAAAAAGGCAAAGAGGTAGGAAGAGGAAAGCTATATTACATTCATTAAATGAAGGAATGGGATATGAGATTTTAAAGAGAAAGAATTTGGATATCCAGTATGCCACTATTAGTACAGTAGGTCTTCTTATCTTCCAAAACGGATATATAGATGCAGATTGATCTCGGGGAAGGATGTTTACATTAATTAGGCCAAGTTGTCCGCTAGATAGACGCAAAGAATAAGTGTCATTAAGATCTTATAAATAACGCCGATACTGGCGTCAGCTAAGTGTAGAATCAGAGCGTAAAACAAGCGAAGCGACGAGACTGCATCGTCCACCACTTAAATTTTAATATATCGAAATTGTGGAACCGGCGTTTACGGCAGCCTCCAGTACCAATTCGCTCTTTGCAAAACCTCCCTTTGGTGAGGTCCCCAGCTAGCGTCTCATGCGCCTGTGCATAAATCCGTCTCTGCATACGTAGTGTACGTTAAAATTATCGAATTCGAGATTTCAACGGAAATACAGGTTTTGAGGTCCCCTTAGTATGTTTGACTATGTTCATGATGTTGCCTGTATGTGTGTAAATAAAAGTGGAATTAACCGTTGATAATTATTCATTATTGCTATATCACCACCCGTAAATAAGAACAAGCCTTTACCACATTCAAAAAAACAGTATATATACTGACCTTCAACTAACGACTTGTCAAATAGTAATCGTCAAACACTAAGTAGCGCTAAATCATTAATATCAGAATTTTCACTGCTAAGGGAAGACTGAAATTCTCATCAAAATTTATAAGGGTTGGGAGAGGGGTTGAAGTCGGTTGCGTATTGCCCTCTGGTGAAGGAATTCACTATTTATCCATATTACTTGGGGAAAACTCTTTTGGCAGAATGAAGACAATATTACGAATGATAATAAAATATCGAGACACGACTAATATTCCAAGTCCATATTTCACTGTAGAGAATATTTTTTATGATTATGCAAAGAAAGGTGATAAATATGATTGGAAAATGAGCTCTTACAATGTATTTGATTAAATAATTGAATGTTACTTGTTATTCTCTGCTTTACGTAATCTTTGAACAGCTTTTTACCAGAATCTATTATGCAAAATATGGAAACCAAATGTAGATGGATTGTATACCAAGGTCCAAACACTAGATTCAACAAGCAAGAAGGAAAATCACAGAAAGCATACGTTTTCAATTTCGTATAAAAAATATAATAGTAGAAATTACAAATTTTCTCTTAAAATTGAAAAATTAAAATATTGATAATAAGTTATTCATTTTTAACGGAAACTTTCCGGAACCAAAATTTTGAGATCATTGTCCCGGTTCCGGGTCCGATACAATTTTTCCGTTCTTTGCTCCGGATTCGGAACTTTTCCAGCTCTGTCTTTAACCATTTACTAAAATGTTATCTTCAAGAAAAACTCGCTAGTAAGCAAAGAATGTGGCATTCCACAAATCTATAAATTGGAATTTTTAATTCTTTGAAAAATTCATGAAATTTAAACTTTTTAGTGCTTATAAGTTTATCCAATGCAGAAAAATAGTTCGCATCTTGCATAGCATTACCAGAGAGAAGTAATCGGGATTTTTATGGAAACAATTTATACCTCTAAATTCCTCGCAGGTATATACTAACAACTTCGTTTTCAGAATATGATTAGTGAAATCAATCGCTTCCTCTCTTTCTCTCCCTTATCAATGACTTCCTCTTGGAAAAAAATGAACTAACTCGAGGGAAAGCAAAAGACATTCCAGGCCATTCAATTCTTATACCCTTGGTCGTTATGAGCAAATGTTAGATTTTATCTGGTTAACTTAATAGGGTAACTTAAGCCAATTCCTCGACAAGTTAAATGCACGAGTGACTCGTCGATATTCTGGAAATCTCCTAAACCTGTAAAAGGAAGGAATGGCGCATTCCTAAAAATTAGCAGAAAACGAGTAAGTTCCTACGTTTAAAATTTAATTTTAGTTGTTTGTTGAAATATTCTAAACATATTATAAGCGTAGATAAAAAGTGCTGCGGATGTCTCCTTTCTTTTTCTTTTATTTCCATTCAGCCTCGTCTATTCCCATCGAATCTAAGCATTGGAAATCTCCTTCTAATAATGACCTCTATCCTGCGCCATAAAGTTGAACAGCCTGCAGACAGCTGTTTTATAGTCTCAACATGTTCTAAAATCTCTCTAGAGCTATAAGTAACGTCTTCTCTTCCACTTATAAACTCCGAATCTACGAGGTTTTGCAAACAAAAACTTTTCACGGGCCTTAAAAAATCCAACCTGAACTGTTTTTGCTTTTTCCATACGTAGTAATGGGAAAGTATTGTATTCATGAAAAAAATCGACTTAGAGATTTCAACGGAAATACATGTTTTGAGGTCCCTAGAACACGTTTAGACTATTTTCGGAATGATGTCTGTGTGTGTGTATGTTATTGTGGGCGCTCTAACTCAAAATGTACTTGCCATATCGTTACCAAACTTCATGTACAACACTTTAGCATGAGCACAAAGAACTGATTAGTTTTTGAACAATAACGGTTAAACGAAAGTCGAGGTTTATTCGAAACCCGATTCGGTTTTGACGAAATATCTCCATTAAAACATCATTATTGTATATACAATTCTATACGAAGTTTATAGAGATGTAATTTCCTACAACTTTTATTTGAAATAATTTTCCATAGCAGTTATTGTTTAGGAATTATTTATAAATAATCGGTTTTTTCGGTTTCCGTCAAATATCTCCTTAAAAACGTCCTTTTTGGTAATCTTCGTAAGGACCACAGTTGGAGAGAATAATATTTCTTCCAAGTTTTGTTTGAAACAAATTTTCGTAGAACCATCCATTTCGGATATATTTTGCTTTTTCTTAATTTACAGTATACAGCGCCACCACCATTTAGCGGTGAATTCTGTAAACATACCTATTCAAAATATACGTAATTTACGGCAATAAGGACGACTGTATTCTTTTATGATAGGAAATAATAATTTTGCCTTATAATGCTATTCATAATAATTTAAATATCTATACCCCAAATATGGAGAAAGTCATGTGTTGGCCACATCAGATTTTTTGTGTTTGGGTTTTTTGTAGCATTTTAAAATGCCACGGAATTTCATTGCATCTTCCCGAAGAGTTGTTACATTGGATCTATAGCGGCGTTTTTTAAAACTACGGGACGAGCCTCGCTGGCGAACCGCTGAGTTTTTAAATTTTAGATATGTTAAAAAGAATTAAAAAATGTTTCTATGGTGGAAAAGTTTTCGCGCGCTGTTATTTGCATTGAAAAATTAAGAATGTGTTAAAAAACAAATTTATTGTATCCCTGTGAAAAATAATCAGGGCTGGTAATATGGTTGTGAACAATGGACAAAAATAATCATGACGATGGAGTTATTCGACGCTTACCTAAATGCTGCTTTTCCTCGTAATAAACGAATCACCACCTCCTGGAATTGTGAAACATATCTTTAGGCATAACATTTCCTTGTGACTTTTCGTGATAAACTTGGGCAAATAAATAAGTTTTGTTGCTAAGTGTTTCAAAGTAAATTCTATTACACTATAGGTACATTAACAGAGTTTTTGTATACAGACGATTATTAAGAAAATGCGCCATTTTGATTGAAATAGATTCTAGTATAATAACATGAAAACTTAAGAGTTCCACTGCCACACTACACACGATATTAATGGTGCGCGATATGTGTTTGCAAATCAAAAAAAAATTATTAAGCGCACAAAGTTTGAGAGGTTTTGGTTGAATCGACCAGAAAACTCCATCTGTAGAAGAGCTAAAAAGTTTCTCACAATTTCGAATGTTTAATTGTTTGTACGAAATCACTTATTTTAAATAAGCATCTCTCGAACATTTACAGAAAACTCCAAAAAGTTTTTTCATGTAATACATTTTTATGGTCATGAGTTCAAGTGAAATAAGAACCTCGATTATCGAAATAACCGTATAGATTACAACTAATGAATGTTATACAAACCTCCTTTAGTCAGAAAAAGATTACTTACCTGTTTGAATATTTCAGCAGTAAATGAGGTTTCCTCGTCACCAATCAACAGCAGCTCGTTGATTTTATTAGCGTGAATGATCTGGGAATTACCACAATGGACGGCTATTATGTATGTACATACTTGAAATTCAAGCATGGTTAACGCAGCCATTTTACGTCTATAGGAATTACCTATACCAATTACGGGAAGGCCCAATCAAGTGAAATCCATGTCTTTTGCAAAGTGCCGTGGTTTTAAGAGGAAACTTTTATCGTGCGAGCCACGCTTCATGGTCATTATTTCTCCAAATGTTTGATCGATCAGCTTCGAATAATTTTAAGTTTTTAATTGAATACATACTCTACCACCGCATCGCCATTATAAATATCTTTTTTTGTCGCAATAAACGACGCGTTTGTTCTCGCCCACGGACTAGCAAGTAGAGCGAAGAGACCATTAAGCGCGTTTCCTAATAACTCCGGTAATGGATCGTAATCTCTTCTCCGGGGTCCATTAAATGGACGTGAATGTTTTGTTAACACACTTGTTCGCGATTATAACACGCCTTTTGTCTTCGCTTATCTTTCCGTGTTCCTGCCGTCCTTAAAATGCTGTCCAATACCTTTATAACTCGAGCGTCGATATTCGAATTTTCGATTACTCCGAAGGCATATTTTGTTTGCGTCATTATTCCTGTAGGTTAACTAAAAGATGGAGTAATTTTTTTTTTTTGCTTCTTTGCGAGATATTCATGGGTTATGAAGTTTCGACTGCAGGTATACATTCGAGTCCCGATCGATTGCTTCGGGAATGAGAAACAAGTTTTTATATGGAGATAGAGGGGGGAGAGAGAGAGAGTTGGAGGGGAAGAGGGAAGAAGGAAGGATGAAAGGAGATCGAGAGGGATATTGATGAGTAGGGGAGATACAGGGAAGGGGGAGGGAGAGCCGCAATCGATTCCTCCATTTATACCACCTTCGATCCTCTCACGGCATCTCCGTCTTACACTTCTTTTTTTTTACCTCTCGCCTCTTTCTCTTTTCTCCCATTCGTTCCACTTAGCACGCCTTTCTCATCTCATTGTATTGGCGGCCGATTCACTCTCTCCCTCACTTCTTCCCCCCCCCTCACTCCCTCCATCGCATCTCCACCAGGCGCAAACGAACGCGCCCTTCCTGTCACGAAAAATCGCCCCACCGTCATCCACCCTCCTTCCCCTCTCCCCTCTCTCGGAGGAGGACAGACCCCGTGACTGCCTCCGCCGGCGCGCCGCTTCACACCTCCACCTTCCGAGGTCATCTGTCCAGGTGGTCACTCCCTCACCCAGCGCCCTTCAGCGATGGGAACTTCAACCACACGGTTTTCAAAAAGCAGTATGGCGTACTGGCGGTTTTCCACCCTCTTTCTCTCCGCTCCTCAGATTTCTATACTATTAACACTTTTGGAATGGATGCTAATTAGACGCTTTGATGGCCGTCTTCAAATGTCTCTAGGCACCTCAATATCATCCCTTTTTAGCTGCTTTGTTTTCTTTTTCACCTCATCTCCATGAATATCCAGCGAAAGAACATCTGCCAGACATTCGTATGAAATTAGCTGCCTTCGTGACTCGTCGATTTATTGGACAAATTATAATATGGATGTGCTAAGCTCCGTATTCTGTAAGACAAACGAATCAGTTTTTTTCAAATTTTATTTTCGCGATTAACATATTTTTATCTCAAACTTTTTATTTTATATTTTATTTGTGATTCCTGATATTTCACACCTCTTCCTCTGGTATGAGATAAAAAGTGTTGTAATATGTAACGACATATTTCTTGCAAAAATTTGGTTTCGATCTATATAGGATGTGCGTTGGTGAGAGATTTGTCAGGTGAGGGAGATGCAGGATTTTTTAAAATTTTTGTTCCTAAGAATTACATAATATACCTGCTTATGCAGGATTCAGAAAGTTTTATGCAGGTTTGATTTGTTACAGCTACAAGTGATTTAAGATGTATACTTCTGGATTGAAGTTCTCCAAAAAGTTAGTAAATTAGTTATCTGGCTTAGAAATGTATCTAATATTGGTTTTTTTCGTAACGCAAAGGCAATATATTCCTAAATTTAACTTTTTAATTGATACTTTCTTTGAGAATTAAGAAGAAACGTTGCCTTTGTATTTTCAGGTTTTATTTACCAGCGAAGCGATGGTAGCGGAACGCCTTATGGGCACGTCTCCTCCGACCGTCCGCATGTTTAATCTCTGAAACTACTGGGCGGGTGTTAATGAAATTTGGCATTTAGGACTTTAGGGCAAATAAAGTAAGAAAATTATATAATTGGTTCGCATTGCCTAACCAGGAGTGCCACTTAGCTGGTGACAAAAGATGAACTTTCAGTCATATCACGTAAAATATAACTTATATATGTACTTTCCTGTTAACGGGAATACCTCCAGGACCCTTCGCAGTACCTGGTACTTACGTATTATCCCCATGCCATACTTACGTACAACATTAACAGAAACAAACCCTATCACCGTACAAGGAACTGATTGGCCTGTCTCGACATTTACAAACCCAATCTCCGGACAACATAGAGGGTTTCTTTGGTTCCGGGCGAGGCGAAGGGCGCGGTAGCGCCCGGAGACGACTACCCATTACAACAAAGCGAGCCGAAGGCTCGTCAATATATCCTTCAATGTTATATCCTCTTGACTGTTGTGCCGCAAATTGAGAGGATATATCGACGAGCCTTCGGATCGCTTTGTTGTAATGGGTAGTCGTCTCCGGGCGCTACCGCGCCCTTCGCCTCGCCCGGAACCAAAGAAACCCTCCACGTTGTCCGGAGATTGGGTTTGTAAATGTCGAGACCGGCCAATCAGTTTCTGTTAATGTTGTTTTTAAAATAAAATATCGTAAATCCAACAATACGTCAAAATATCCTCTCAATGTTATATCCTCTCAAACAATCATAACAATACAAGTTCATTTTTTAAGGTATTCCCGTTAACAGGAAAGTACCCTTATATAAAACAAGTTAGGAAAGTGTACATCGTATCACGAATGGGCGCGTTTCGTGCAATGGAGTATTTGAAAGAAATGACATACGTGTACGTAAGAGTAATAGCATTTTAAAGTTATGTTATTCATCACAAATAATTCATTTCCTTCCTATTTAAAAACATTGCATGCACACGTAAGGAAATTAAACGTATTTTCGTGAGATTGTTTATGTTAGCAACAACGATGAAGTAACAATGCGAGAAATTTTCTAAGTTAAACTCGAATTAAGACTTTCTTGTTTGATTTTATTGATCACGGCAACTCCTACGATAAAAATGTATAGGAAAAGAAATGGATCTTGTGGATTTTTAAAACATTATTTAAAACATAATCTAGTCTCGTTTATAACTACAATTGTTGCATATTTGTGTAAATATAAATGGTTTTACACCGTTTTCTTCATAATTAAAAATGGGTTTCATTAGTCTTGTTAGAACCATTGCAGATGAAGAATACGCAATTTCTTTTCTTCAAGGTTATAGAATTATACCATTATTGCTGGTCCTTCAAAATGGCTTCTACGAAATTCTGTAAGCGTGAACTGGACATAGGAAACAACGCAGTGGTCGATTTGATATAGGTTGATATAGGTCACCTACGACCGCAGCACCATCTGATTCCGAAAAAATGAATTATCGTTGTATGCGTACGAGTAAATGATGCCCTCAGAAACTTATTGATGTTTACCCAAATAAATATTTGCAACAATAAATGGAAAGGATATTGGCTAGCCTTCGGCTCGCTTTGTTTTTATTTTAGTTGGCGTCTCCGGATGCTACCGCGCCCGGGCCCTGCTGGAACTAAACTATCCCTTCCCATTGTCCGGTGATCGACTTTGTAAATGTCGCGACAGGTCGGTCAGTCATGGGTTAGCAAGCTTTATATTAACTCAATGAAGCCATTGTTGATGGGTTTTATTTATTTTCGTTGCTCGTACGCATACTTCGATAGTTCATTTTTCCGGCATCAGGTGGTGCTGCGGTCGTGGATGACCTATATCAAATCCGGACGTATAACCCAGAAGGTCAAAAGAAATACCTACTCTAATTTACTAGTTTTACAAATTTTATTTGTAAATTATTTTGATATGACCAATACTTTTTATCGAAGGAGTAGCCGTTTTCAAGAATATCGAACGAGAAAGTCGAATTTTACTTTGAACTTACAATTAGAAAATTTTTCCCGTATTTTTTATTGTTGTCAACGAAAACAATCTTCGTAGTAACCGAAGTAAAGGTCTACTATAAATACATTTTATTTCCTATCGTGCTCGTACAGCATACGGTGAATTAAAGGTAACAGATTACCCACGACGAAAAAATTAACTTAAATACGTTTATTTTCCTTACATACACACAAAGCTTTTGTAAGTGAAAATATAAGCATAATTTACGACGAAGGAACGAATGTAAAGATTAGTACTGCTCATTTCAAGTGAGGTATGCTTTAAAGGATTTTCGAGGGTTTATTTTATTGTAAAATAAATCAGTAAACCAAAATTTCAATACATCGATTTGCAGTACTTAGAAATTAGATTAAGCCATTAATGTTTATTTTTTTTGACATGACATAAATCTTAAATAACGCCTTTGGAAACTCTAATCTTGCCGTACTAAGCGAAAGTAAGAAAAAATGTAATTGAATCATTTTCTCTCCTTGTAATTTCATTCGAAACTTGTAAATAAATTTCGCAGGAGCTCAATGGGTACCAGGCAGTTCTATTTTTCTTTCCAAAAACCTAGCACCTGATTTTTTTTTCCTCAAACTCAAGACGCCCGTTGGTTTATCCGTTTAGCTTCGAAACGAATTCCCGCCACCTTTAACAAATAAGGAACAAAAACTTTCCTCTGTCGCTCTTTTGTTAGGCATACGTTTGATCGATGCTCGACAAGTACGCTATTGTGTTCACATTCTGAAACGGAAGCGTTTCTTTTAAGATTATTATTTTTTTGGGGTGATAATCACGTGTGTTTATTCTAACGCTGTTTAATGGCCTAAGTTCAGCTTGCACGCCTAACCATCCTTCCTATTTAGCGTCCTATGCTTTCTCTGTTGCAGTGAAAGAGGCTCGTTCTATTGACGCCTGTCCTGTCCCGATGAGTTTTAGCGTAGACATCAAGAAAATAAATGTTAAAGTTTTAACGACCAGTAACAGTTTACTCGTGCGACATGAATTATTTTGTGTCATTAAAATTCCTATCACGATTTCGTTGCTCGTTAAGGGTTACTTCTATATTTTTCAACATTTCAACTAGTTTCGAAACGATATACGAATTTAAGACGGCGCTTCTAAACCTCAAAACCTTTAAAATTCAATCGAATAAACCGCCGAAACGTAAATAATCAAAACCGAATGACGTGTTTTTAATTTAAAGAGCTTCGTTGCTTTAAACTCGCCATGTCCCTTAACATTTACTCTCATCCGCTACTCGGAGCATTGCACATACAAGGACCGATGCAACTTCGGATGCAGCCATCGCCCTTAAAGGTTGACGAACACAAAACCGGATTTACCAACCTTCTTTTAGAGCTGCATAAAAGGATGGTATTTTTTGTGGGTTATTAACCATGGCGAGGAGTGTTGGCCACCGAAGATTCGTGTGAGGTTCAACATACCTCCCTCCCCCTCTCTCTCTCTCCCTTTTGCCCTCCCTCTCTTCTCATCTCTCTCTCTCTCGGAGAATTCCTTATAAAGAAAGTAACAATGAAAATAATCGGTTCCTCAATTGGACTCGAATAAATCTCAAAAAGGCCCCTGTTCCTCCCTGTTATAATTCGGTGGATTTGGCGCCCGCATCGTAAATTAAAACTGCCTCTTACGCCCTTAGAGCTTTATAAGGGCGTGGCAGTCCACTTGTTTTATAGAGGGAGAGAGAGAGAGAGAGAACAATATAAGGAGGATAGAGTCGATGGAGGAGGGACGGCGAAGGGGTTGGTGGTGTTCCGTCACGTTCCCTTCGCTGTGGTCACGTCTCCCGGCGTGTTCTTAGCACTTGCGCTTCTTGCTTCCGTGAATACCTATCATAGACCAGATGTTCGATGGTTATCTGACACGTGAAATCCGTTTGTTTCGACGAACGTGCGTACCTTTGGGAAAGTGCGACTTAAACAGAAACCAAGGATGTACGTGAGTTATTTACGCGAGGCTCATCTGATGTAAATTTCGTGATTTTTAACGGTCTTTCTAAAAAATAAAGAAACTAGGATCATCTACGAGGGATACTTGGGAGCTCATGCGTTATATATATATATATATATATATATATATATATATATATATATATATATATATATATATATACATATATTATATCTACGCGAAATTGAAATGTCTTCCCTCTCTCAAGGGACATCGGCGTAGTTTTTTCGACATAGACTTACACTCGTGTTATGAACGCTTTATAATTTCGCGCTTGTTTGTTTTACGTAAAATAAGTTCGTGGAGTGGGGAATTAAAACCTCTGTCATGGTAATATTTTTATTTAGCGCGCGGTTTCTTATTTGAGGACGTTTCTCATTTATCAACGCGGGAGCTGCCGTTTCATAATAATGCAAATTAAGTATTGCGTAGTTTCAGTGGTCAATTAGTGAACTTAATAGAATTGGCGAAATTTTGAGAATTAAAACTGGAAAAAATACACCATCTCCGATAAATCCTTGATAAAGATTTTGTTGCCATTGTTTTCATTCATAGAATTTGGAAAATATGTAGTCCTTTTTAAAACTTACTTGTCCACAATTTTGAATGTGAAATTCGACCGAATTGACCTCCATGAAGATGTGCATTGCGTGAAAAGTGCTCAATGCTAAAACTCCTGGGTTTGACCAAAAGTAAAACAATTTCACATCTGGTCAACAACGAATTTACCTCATTAACATCAGTGTCAAGTGGATGGAACGAAAAAATCTTTTCGAGATTAGCAGCAGAATCGGGAGAGTGTAGCGATCATTCAAAGCACGAAAACATCTCTAAAGCGCTAAAAAGCCAAATGAGACACGTATCAGTGGACGTAAATCAGATGTCTTTTTGTCGTATATTTTTTTGTTAAATTTTACTCTTAAAAAGAATGAAGCGTTCGTTTGTTGAATTAACTTAAACCTTAGACAGAGCGAGAGGAATAGGAGCAGTGGAAGAAGACATATCCTTCCCACTCAGTGTACTTATCAATCACTCTCTATCTGCGCGAGCGGCGTATTCACTTTTAATGTCGGGGATGCCTGGATTGGGAAGTGGGGGTGGGAGGAAGATTGGGGAGGTGGGAGAGGGGGACCGTGAGATGGAGGGCAAACATGACTCAATCCATTACGGAAGAGTTGCTCGCTTGTTTGGGACTCGCGTCCAATCGAAGCACAATTAGGGCCAATCAGAACGATTTGACGTTGCGAAAGAGGCTTGAACAAAACACAGAGACGTGCATTATCTGAGAGAGCCGTGCGTGCTGCGTGTGCACTCTTGAGGAAATGACGCGCCATTCAGCAATAACGGCGATACGATTTGCATGGTGGTTCTATGTTAATCCTTCAACCCCAACAATACTCTCTCTCTCTATGTTCCTTCAACGATCGAAAAGAAATCGTATCTCGTTTATTCTAGTGCAACTAAAAGGAAAACACGTCTAATTGATTAGCTTTATATTTATCGATCTCGCCTTGTGGCTGTAAATATATTCTAGAATGTGCACTTATGTAACGAAAATGAAAAAATTAGGTAAGTACTTGTCTCCGTACTTTCGATGGCCTTAACAAGGTTATGAAAAACCAGATGCGAATAGCGAATGCAAAGCAGCCGTCTTCAGTGATACTTAACGGAAAGTAGATTCTAAAAAAGGACAAAATCTTTTCATAATTTACTTTCCGTTAATTACAACTGAAGACGGCTGTTTTGTAGCCCAAACGCACATCTGTTTTTCCTTCAAATAATCTTGCTATAAGTTTTGGAGGTACCTAACACAAGTTCTTAATTTTTAAAAAATTTTTGACGTTTAAGTGCTTGTTCTAGAAAATCCAATCGATTAATTAAACGAGTGAAGTGTCTGCATATGATATAATTATATCGTTCTTTTTTATTTTGTTTATCCTATACAAAAGGATTGAAACACCACATGATTGAATATGAGTATTTCGACACCTGTTTTCATTTGTCGATTCTTTACTTACCAGCCCTAGCTCCCGATTTTCGATGTCTTATCAAAGAAGTGAATATTTAAAAAATTTTAAGCGATGTAATGTATTTTCCACCCTCCAATTTGACAATTTCTTGGCTTATCATTGCTCTTCCATTCTCTTTTCCCACTTTTCTCTTTTTTTGTTACCGTGACGGCTCATACCGGACGGAACGTGTTTGATGTCGCGAGAGTATGCCGTTAATACATTTATTTACCGAGTTAAACAAACAAACGGCGCTTGTGACAGTCTTTTGTCGGTGGCGAATGTGCAACTTCCGGTACGTCGCTTCTCCGCGCACATGCACGCAAAATATCAATTTCCTAGTACTTAAATGCTCACCAAGTAATTCAAGAACAAGCACTTAAAAAATATTTGCCTATGGCATCTCCAAAAGCCGCAACTAGGTTATGAAAAGCCGGACGCGCATTTCGGTAACAAATCAGCCCTCTTCAGTGGTAATTAACCGAAAAAAGTTTAGAACAAAATTTTCAGCCGTGAGACGAGCTCGATAATTCTCTGTTGAATTACTCGCCCATGTAATTTTTCGGAAAGTAATGTTTTCTCTTGAAAGTATTTGGAAAAGTCATGGCTCTAAGTAAATGCGCCGTGAAAAACATACATTTGCTTACAGGTGCGCGGTGTATTTTGTTACGTAGCAATGGAAAGATTCCCAATTAAAGATCACACGAAAGAAAATGCTGACAAGCTCTAAATGAACCACTTCTTCCAAAATACTTCTAGATTAGCAAATTCTCTCGAAATACCTAAAAAATGTTTCTCTGAAAAGACAACCGTAGTAGGGTTTTGGCTGAAAATCCACTTCTGTGGAAGGTTCGCATCCGAGGCACGCGGACTGAGAGGAGGGAAGGAGTTTCGCTCAATGCCCATCCATTCAGTGTCACCAATTTATAATTGTTACAAGTGTAGAAGGCACTCATCTGGTGCCATTTTCAGCGACATGACGTGCATTTTGGAAATTTTAAGCAAAATCTTTTGGAAAGGTTTGGCGGCTCTGTTGTTATTCTCGAATTAATGTGATGTGAGAATTAAATCGGCGTTATTGGTGCTTGAAATTTTTCAACGGAGCCGTATACAATCTAATGTATTTCACCAGAGCAAATAAGATGAAGTTGCATTTCCAAAGTAGACGAAAGTGATTGCAATTCTCCTTACGTTGAGAGAAATTTACGTTATTAACCCGAAAGTTGCCAGATGCGTAAGGCAAGGGATACCGTACACCGTGTCTGCACCGATTAAAATCTAACCTATGCTATCTAAAGAGGTTCATTTATATTCGTGGATTATTCCAGAGTAGGTATTAATAACTAAAATGAGTATTTTAGTATAGTATAGGAATTTAAGTATTTTTACATTATTTGTCTCATAATCTAGCATTTCCTCTATCAGAACTGTAACTCATCCATCCCATTTCATTTAACGGTTAAATTTTCAGTTTAAGTTAATCCTGAGTGAATATAAGCATTTGAACGTAAGCTTACCCGCGGTTAATTAGCCGATTAGGATGGGTTGAAGCGAGAGAGGTTTTTAGGAGTCATTTGAAAAGTCTCTATTTTAAAGCGAATTTATAAAGCGACATGTATCTAGTCGTATTCACCCTCTTCCAAGCCTAAATACAAGAGACCTTCACGTCGTGAGTTTGGCGAAGCTGCATCGATTACCGTCATTGTAGGCGTTGAAAATAATCACGCCTAATAAAGCCGTCGAAGATATGCATATGCCTCTTTGTCTGTCTACAGGACACCAACAAATGTACTTACGTCGCTTTTCTTCGTCGCGCCAAACGCAAAAGAGATAATCTTATACACGAGGCTACCGTTGATCATTTGTCTTTCGAATTTCATTCCATTTTGGTCTGGCATTTCGATCAGACGTAAGAACGGACGGAATAAATCTCTCCGAGGCGAGTGGGAGGAAGTGTTGGTGGGGAACGGCGATAGCAGACACTAACGATGCTACCGATGACGTCGACCTGAGGCCCACACATTTGGGGAGACGGGGCTGCGGGGTAGAAGAAGGTCCAGACTCACTCTATCCTTTCAATCCGAATATAAATAAAAGCGGAATTTAAGAAAATGAGGTGAAAACTATACTATTGAGGCACTGACTTAAGAGTTTTTCGTTATTTGCCGCAAAGACGTAAGTTTATAGTAAAAGTCATCGCATGATTCACGTAAAAAAAAGGTTTTTTCGCCCGTCCAAATTTCGAGTCTTTAGATCTCATCACCTTACTAATTTAGAATATACATTAGAATATCTAATGAAATCAATCGTATTTAGCGTATTTAGATACTGGAGGAGTGACAGAAATGAACATCTTTCCGCGGTTACGTCTAACTCGTGCTGTCAGTTAAATCGCATCCCGATTCGTCTTATAGTACTCTTAAAAACAGCTCCCAACCCACTCCGACGCGAAGAGTTGGAGCGAGCAGAAATAAGGATCGTTTTAAGATATGGACTCTTTTAAAATAGGTGGCGCCACGCGGCGCCCTTCCTCGTCAATTCGATATCTCCCCTAGTCTTTTTTTTTGTTTGCCTCTATGATGCGTCAATTTCCCGAAGATGTCGAAATCTGGCGCATATGCTGGGAGAGGTTTGAGAGCTTTTTCCCGATATGTTTGGTCGTGTCTAATAGAGGAGGAAATGGAAGACGGAAGAGAGCAGAAGGGCGCAGCGAGTGGCGCGGGTTATGCGTACGACCGCTGCTTTTTTTGCCTTCGTTTTGTCATGATTTACGCGGTGGAGGAGGTCTTTAATGGGAATGGCATGCGAAAAATTATTGCATCAGTTGAGCGTCACCCTCTAATTAGCCGTTGAAAAATACTACCAAGCTCGCGCAGCAATCTCGTAACGGCCCACGAGGAAAAGCGCGCGTGTTACTCATGTCCTAAATGCAGCGGAAAACGAAGTCTCCGCAACGATGAACGGATCGGGCAGGAGAAAAAAAAATTCCGCCTTCTTTTCCCCATTAAGGGAGGTGGAGAAAGAGATTCCTTTTGGGATTATGGAAGGAAGAACGGATGCATAGCAGAGGTTTTTTTAGACAAAAAATTCAAAGCCTCCGACTCGGCCGAGAAAGAACTGGACGCATACGAAATCCCATTGAAAATCCATTCCTTGATAAAAAGACCTGAATTGAAATTTACGGCGGGCGTCTATCGCCTATGGCAGAGGTGGGGAAACTACGGCCCACGTGCCACATCAGACAAGCGGGAGCACTTTATACGGCCCGCGATATCGTTACGAAAACGCACCATGAAATGTAGCACAGGCAATTTCGTATTTTTTTGTTTAAAATTAGGGCCGGAAAACCCTTTCTTTTGAAGATTAGACGATAAAATAATATTAATTATCAATTTTCACAGACAGAAACCTTCGAATTCTCTCAAATAACTTCCGATGTGAGCCCTAATGTGGCTCGCCGAAACATTTTCATCTGTTAATGCGGCCCACCTAAGCAACCGCAATGGGTAAGTTTCCCCACCCCTGGCCTAGGGCGAAGTTCATACCGGGCTCATCACAGTAACGAGCTGGATATTATTCCTTTTTCGGACAATGAGGAAGAATGGAAGTTGTTGGTTACGAAGGAGACCATTTTTTCGACGGAGAGTCAGCTCCCTTTCGAACAGCTGTTCTTCTAAAGTCGGCACAGATTGTTCCTGGTGTCCCCCCCCCCCCTCTATTCAACAACAAACAAAGCGAGAAATAAAATCCGTGAACGACTGTGGCGCGACCTAGAACCAGGTGGAAGGCGAAAGGGTTTATAACAAGGGGTCTCAAACCCGAATTTTATGAGTTTCAAACATCATTTCGAAATATATTGCGAGCTGCATTTCACAAGAATGAACCTAAATATTTGTTTGAAACTGAAACACAACACTTAGGCTGCCATATGCATTCATAAGAAATTTAAACTCTTTCGTGACTCCTGAATATTTTAACGCCATTTCGTAATCCGCTGTAACTTCATTATAATCTCGTAGGCGCTTTCAGTTACCCTTTAACAGTCTAGTAAAGTTTTATATTTTTTTTACCAAAAGATGAATTTCAATTGATATTATTCATTTTAAAAAATGATAAAAGCAGTAGTTAGTTCTTCAGTTCAAGTATATTCAACGCAATACAGCGAAAACTTCATGAGAAAACGTAATCTTGGAAAAACACTTGCAAATCGAAATAGAGACAACACGTTGAAGCAGTACATGATACGGACACTTGATTATACGTACGGAAGAATCAAGTTTAATGAAATGGCATACGTTTTTTACTTAGCGGACCGCATGCGGTCCTCATTTTGCATGTTTAAGACGAGCATCTCATCCTTGTCGCCGCGACAGGATCGCCGCTCCGCAGGCAATTATCGAACTACAGCCCCATTGTTACTCGCGTCGGAGGAAGGGAGACGATTGTTTTGCACGCTGGCGACCCAACACCATGCTGCGCTTAGAGATGTTCCCGGAAAGGGCTCTTTAGTTCGCGCCTCGAATGAATGGGCGTGGATGCGGGGCATGGAGCGGAGGGCGTGAAGGAGGCGCACGTGGGGCAAGAAAGGAGACGTGCTTCTGACGGGCGGAAGGGGCGACACGGATGGTGAGAGAGAAGTGAGTCCACGAAGGGCCTCTCTGCCTGAGGAGAAAGAGGAAGCATATGGGGAGAGGACTAAACGCGTGCTAGTATCAATAAACCCGTCTTGCGATCGCTGTTCGTAGCTGCAGGTGTGCTTTAGATCGGATGATCCTTCCTAACTATTTGGTCGGTTTATGGATTTTTGATTTTTCCGTATCGATTGAAAGGACGCTGATGCAGACGCCAGAGTCTGAAGTGGAGATACCCATATTACATTCATATTAGAAAGAGAATAAAATAAATAAATAATAAATCAATTCCTGGTGCTAACGAGCGCGATTTCAAGGGTTTCCAATGGATTTGTACGCACGGCACCCTTTGAAAGATAAACAGTATTTCTTGACACCTCCACCTTCAAACTAGGTTGCATATTTTAAAATACGGGTATCAAAACGTTTAGATTCTTTAGGATGTTGACATAAAAATTTATCAAAGGAAATCCTATTCTCCTAATGACCTAAATAATTAATTAATTAATTGTGTTTTCGTTGTATAATGCATGTAAAAATCGAGCAACGTTTGAAATGAATTTTCTTTTCTTTCAATTTCATTTCCCTGAAATTATCTAGCATTGTAATTTGGGTGACCAAAACGCATAATTAACTTTTAAAGGTGTAACTCGGCGAAATTAATCCGTGATGCCACAGAAAAAAAACAAAACTGTTGAATTCCAATGTTAAATCCTGTAATTACTCCTTCCATCTCAACCGAAACCTTCCCCTTCTCCAATTAGGGTTTACCCCTCACCAGAGGCCTAGGCTATCCCTTATGGCAGCGTTGTTCTAGAATATTTCGAACGGATCACCATGTTCGCCACATAACTGCAAATATATGATACATTAAAAAGAAAAATGCTTAGCATTTTAAAAATACTTTAGGTTATACTATTTAGTTATTATTTAGAACAGGTTCAACCATGAACAAACACGGACGTCTACGGACAGACTACCTATGTTGATATTTAATATTAAACATTGGGTTTTTACATAATCTTATTACATAATAAGCTTATTCTTTAACTGTGTCACACTAAGTCGGCGTTTTCATTGGTTGAATCGCAAGGCAATCAGAGTTCGGGGCAATAAAAATCTAAAAATAAATTAAATTTTGTCAGGGTGAGTGTCATCTGTCGTGATAGATTCTCAAATTTCCATATTAATAACATTTCTAGTGTTAATTAACAAAATTTGAACGGATCTTAATGTAAAAGTTGTGTGGCTTTTACAAAGCTGTTTTGTTGGATCAAGAAATTAAATACTAAGGAATGGAAAACGTAATAACAAACGTCAACATCCCAAACGTCAAACAATCCCGTAGATTTATGATCAGCTGATGATTAGTTCTTTAAATGGAAATGCAAAGGCATTCGGGATGAAAATAAATACAAGGAAAACGAAAGTTACGAGATTTTCCAAGAGTGGGAAAACCCAGGTCAACGTTACAGTGTATGGGAAAACTCTGGAGGAGGTAGAATTTTTGACTTATTTAGGTAGTATTTTGTGAAATGTTGTAAGATGTAGGAAAGAGATCAAGACAAGGATATGAAGATCAAAAGAGGCAGTTACGAGAGGACGAGAGTTGTTGAGCGACAGCGCTTCACTACGGAGATTAAAAAGAAGTTAGTGAGCAGAGCATTATATGGGTTCGATGCATGGACAATGAGAAAAGAAGATGTGAGGAGATTAGAGGTGTTTGAGATGTATGGCGTAGATGAGAGAAAATCGGTTAGACAGAGTGGGAACCTAATGAGGAAGTTTCGGACATAGCAGGGGAAGAGAGAAATAAGAGTAATAAGAGATAGACAGAAGAAATGGGTGGGTAAAAATTTGAAAGAAGTGTTTACTGAAAGAAGTCATAGAAGGAAGAATGTTAGGACAGAGGCAGGAAGAGGATATGTATATTAGATTCATTAAATGAAGGAATGGGATATGGAAATTTTAAGGGAAAGACTTTGGATTGCCAGGACTTGGTGGTGTGTGCCTAAAACCTGCCGGAAGGTAGAATTACCTTGTATTGTGTGTAAAAAATGGCAAAATGTAGGATCATAAGTGGCAGATTTCTACGTATGTGTTAGAAGTATGCGCCTAAAGCTACGGACTATATTTTAACAACAAAAATTACTCGTATTAAATATAAACATAGACGATGCCCCCAGCTAGCGCCTCATGCGCCTGTGCATAAATCCACCTCTGCGTATTGAGGAATCAAATATGTTTACCTTCGTTACGTAAACTGTTTAATTAACGCGAGCTGATACATGTACACGCTTAAAACAGTTATAAAGTAAGTGCACTGAATTTAAAGTTTTTTCCATTAGATTAGAAAAATCACGTTAGGTACGGTCAATTCTCTTTATTTTGAAATTGCAGTGGTGAAACAAAAGTATTAAATCAAACTCAGAAATATCATCATCATGGATAGACTCTCCCTAGACAATTTCGTTATTATTGTTGGTTAAACCTGGTTCTCAAAATATTCCTAATTCCCGCAATCTTATTCACTTCTTCATATGAAATCGTACACCAGTTGAAACCTTTTCCTTCCTTTTTCTCCTTTTCCGGATCGTTTTAATTGAATAAGCATCGGAATTCTGTTTAACCATTTTTTTCAGTTTTATGGCAATATAATATCTTGCGGTAACGACTTATATATATAAATAAGAATAGCCAAAAGAGCACATTTGCTGCAAAATCTGTTGAGCTGTTTTTTTTTGGCAAATATCACGTGGAAGATAAAATCAGTTTTTTAAATTTTTACGTGGTTTCTTTAATACATATTTACTCCAACGCCAGCGCTTCCATTGAACAATTGTATTATATATTATTACCTTTTAGCACGGTAACAAATTTGCACGTTATTGAATTTGTGACGAGCGCATTTTTTATCCGAAACGTGATTGTGTGGCATATTATATAGGTATTCGGAAAAACAAAACCTTAATTATCCACAACAACGCCATTACATGTGTCCGATGGAGAGGAATGAAAAAAAACTCACACCGCTTGGCAGAAATGGCAGCAGTTCTCAGAAGAAGGGCTAATTTATGTGGGTGCAAAAAAATTGGTCTCGACTTAACCTCCCCAGTCGCAACTTGGACCCATTTTTGCCGACTTTGGCCGTAAGAAGTTGGGGGAGCATGGGCTCGGGCCACGTGGCAGGCTATAGAAGAGAAGTTGTGAGATGGATAAAACCATGCTCGGTTTTCCTTAAGGAGTGACAGAGCGTTGAATTCAACATTGCTTAGTATTGATGAAAGATTTTTGATTTTGATACAGAAAATTGGATGTTGTATTTAATGCTGATAATACTTGTAGTTTTTACTTTCTCCATACGCAGTATGGGAAAGTATTGTGATCACGAAAAAAATCCACTTCGAGATTTCAACGAAAATACACGTTTTGAGGTCCTTAGAACACGTTTAGACTATTTTCGGAATGATGTCTGTGTGTGTATGTGTGTGTGTGTGTGTGTGTGTATGTGATTGTGGGCGCTCTAACTCAAAAAATACTTGCCATATCGATACCAAATTTCATATATAACAGTTTTGGGTGAGCACAAAGAACTGATTAGTTTTTGGACAATAACGGTTAAACGAAAGTCGAGGTTTATTCGAAACCCGATCGGTTTTGACGAAATATCTCCGTTAAAGCATCATTATTGTATATACAATTCTATGCAAAGGTTACAGAGAATGTAATTTCCTACAACTTTCATTTGAAACAATTTTCTATAGCAGTTATTGATGGGAATTATTTATAAAAAATAATCGGTTTTTTCGGTTTCCGTCAAATATCTCCTTAAAAACGTCGTAATTGGTAATCTTCGTAAGGACCAAAGTTGTAGAGAATAATATTTCTTCCAAGTTTTGTTTGAAACAAATTTTCGTAGAACCATCCATTTCGGAGATATTTTGCTTTTTCTTAATTTCCAGTATACAGCTCCACCAACTAGCGGTGAATTCTGTAAACATATTCAAAATATACGTACTTTACGGCAATAAGGACGACTGTATTCTTTTACGATAGGAAATGATAATTTTGCCTTATAATGCTATTCATAATAATTTAAATATCTATACCCCTAATATGGAGAAAGTCATCTGTTGGCCACATCAGATTTTTTAAAAGTATGTCGTGTGTATATACCGAAGAATTATAATTATAAGCAAATTATAAAATCAGTATTTTCAAACTAAAATTTATCCGTAAAATAATATCAGGTGATTAGTTGAGACAAAGGATTTACGAAATGCTACCTAATTTCTTTATCCTTCGAGTCGGGGGTTGCGCACACTTAAAAATTTATCTTACCCAATTGGTTCCGGAACGGGATATTAGACTAATTCTAGTGGTTATGATAATGACTGATAATGATTTTCTTAGTTTATCGGTGTGTATCATGTAGTTTTTCAATAAACAGAAGTCGGAAAACCTCGGTTCGAAGGCCGCAAGCGTCCCTCAAGCAAGTTAAAATACAGCCTGTGAAGTTATGATCAAAAATCGATCCGTGAAAAATTATCACTGACAATACCGTACTTGATGTTCGACGTTACAGTAATAAAACTCGAATGTTGACATGTTAATGCTAAAAATAATGTTTATACCTGGTTTTCACTGACATGATTGCACAAAATCTCTTTGTGACTTCGAATATCTTCTGAAGCGTTGGCAACTTCCAGGGGCGGTTTGGGCCGCCGGGACACCGGGCAAAGTCCCGGTGGGCCGATGCTGCTCTTGGGCCGGGTCTGCCTTTGAGCTTGGTGCCTCGGCCAGGAGCTGGTGCTTTTCCGTATTTTAAAGTAATGTTTCGCAAAATATGGGCCGATATCCGAGTATTTGCCCGGGCCGATTTTTGCTCCCAATCCGCCCCTGGCAACTTCCAATGAGACCAGTTATTTAGAAAAGGTTGTCGATTCTCCCACTATTGTAAGTGATAATCTTGAATTTAGAGTGAGTTGTACGCTATGACAGGTTGAAATGTTCTTTTTACTGCAATTCATAAAACTGATTCAACGCGTATAGCCAGTAGGCGTCGCTTGAAAAATGCGCCGAACATCCCCGAAAAAGTGCCAAACGTTACTTTACCCACAAATAAGTATTATTTTAATGCACAAACGTTAATTTATATGTAGTAATAAAAACGCTAGTATTCTTTATTAAAACGCAGAAAAAATTATATCCAACATAACTAAGGTGTTTCCTATAATTTTGCCAAAGGCACCTTACCGCCTTGGTACGTCTCTGCATGTAGCTCATAGTTACTAAAATTGCTGCATTTAAATGGTACCTGATTGTAATTATTCCCGTTCATGAAGAGTAATTGAGACTCATCTTTTGTTGCCGTTCGTTATTATACAAGGATGATTTTGAAAGCAAATCACCCATAAGATGAATATTTATTTTAGATTTTTTACTTGGCTTGTTAGATGTGCAATAGTGCACCAGGAAACTTCTTAAAATGCGCCGGACGCTGCCTTTGGATAAACAGCGGAGGGGCATCGCCAGAAAGGAATGTGTGAGATAGAAAAAAAGAAGAGTCGGTAAAAAAATAAGCAAACAAATGGAGAGTACCCGCAATAAAAACATCGCCATATCACTCGTTCGCTCACTCCTTGCCTTTCATATAAAATAGTCTTAAGGAACTTGAATGGCGTCTGTTTCCGTCGGAAACAATATGTGGGAACCGCTGAGATGGGGTGTGTGCCACGTCACGTGTTGTGTCAACGATCTGTTTCGTGTTTCCTGAGAGAGCACGAAGTGGAGCTGTTGCAGCGAAGGAAGGGAAGGAGGAGAAGACGGAGAAGGGAGAAGAGAGAGAGGGAGAGAGAGAGAGGGAGAGAGAGAGAGGGAGGGAGGAGAGGAGGGCGCGAGAAAAGGGTGGCGCTCACGAGGAGAAGTCATAGACGGAGGCAAGTGGGTGCATTACTGGCCCCGGAGGCATAATTGTTTTTTTGCCGCCGACTTCTCCACTCCCTCCCTCCCTCCTCTTTCCCCTCTACGAGGAGGAGGACGAGGACCGGCTTTCGAGACCACCCTCTCACACACTCACACACTCTCTCTCTGTCGCTCCCAGCCGCAAACTCTCCCCATGCTTGCAAGGAGAGATTGAATGTCGAGGAGACGGTCTCTCTCGCGGGCATCGCCATCTTGACGCGAATGTTATTCCTTTCTCAGACGACATTTCCGATAGAACGTGAAGAACCGCTCTATTTAATCGGACGCTTTTTACTTTCTCCATACGTAGTAATGGGAAAGTATTGTGTTCACGAAAAAAATCGACCGAGATTTCAACGGAAATACACGTTTTGAGGTCCCTAGAACACGTTTAGACTATTTTCGGAATGATGTCTGTGTGTGTGTGTGTATGTTAGTGTGGGCGCTCTAACTCAAAATGTACTTATCATATTAATACCAAATGTCATATATAACACTTTAGCATGAGCGCAAAGAACTGATTAGTTTTTGGACAATAACGGTTAACCGAAAGTCGAGGTTTATTCGAAACCCGATTCGGTTTTTGCGATATTTCTCCGTTAAAACATCATTATCGTATATACAATCTATACAAATGTTATAGAGAATGTAATTTCCTACAACTTTCATTTGAAACAATTTTCCTGTCCTGTCCGGAGTTGGAAATATTACTGGATGTATGTATTTTTCATTAAATCAAATGTTTTGCATTAAATTTGACATTTAATGATATTAAATTCATAATTTCTCTGACAGTAAAAATACACTTTTTAAAAAGTAAATAGTAACTTTAAGAAGCCATATAAAAAGTTTTACGAGGTTTTAATGTTAATCCTGGCAAATTTCCTTACTCGGTAGTTTATCTAATTGTAAGTAGCTGTGTATATTTCAGCTGCCCCCCTATGAACAGTTTACTCAAATTTTGCAGAGGCGCTGACTGTTGCTTCAGCCGCAGGGAGTATCCCCACATGTGGGTCTGGTTCTAGGGAGGCTCGCTGTGGTTGGCGATTACGGGCATCGATGAAAATCTGATTGCACGATTTTCATTTATTCTGACTGCTCTGTCAAGTGGATACGACATAAATGTGGAAAAGTTTCGGCAATATGCTAGAGAGACCGCGGAACTTTACGTGAGACTGTATGGGTGGTTTTATATGCCAGCCAGCGTACATAAAGTACTGATCCACGGAGCAGACATAATTGACTCTATGTTATTACCTATTGGGCAGTTATCCGAGGATGCACAAGAGCCAAGACACAAAGATTGTAGAAATTTTAGGGAGTTCCATTCTCGAAAAACGTCAAGAAGAAATACAAATGAAGATCTCATGAATCATCTACTAATTTCATCCGACCCAATAATCAGCAGCATAAGGAAACTTCCTACCAAAAAAAGAACGGCACTTCCTGAAGAAGTATTAAACTTGATAAAAGTCCTCAAATCTCCCTCAGAAAATGTTGGCCATATTGTGTTTGATAACCCAGAAGAAAGTGACTCAGGCTTAGAAACGGACACCGACACATAATGTTTGAAGATTTCATGTTTAACGTCATATGAGCTGAATGCTGCACTCCTGTGTACGTAGAATTACCTACATTTTGTAATTTTCTGCTGCGTTACGATGATGTTAATGAGTAAATTATCATTTAATTACATGAAAAGGTTAAATATGTCGATATTTTTACTTTAATTTAATTTTTACAATGAGCGCAGGTTTTGTCGCTCCAAAATGCTGAAATTGACCACTCTGCGCTGGTGGCCAAATTCCACGGTCCCAGAGCCCTGGGAGGACCTTGGGGCCCTTCGATTTATGTATTTTTTAGGGTTTGTGGGGGGGGGTCATATATAATATTTTGCCACGGGCCTTTCCGCTCCTAGTTATGCCACCGTTGACGGCTCGAGGCGGCCAAAAGCTGTATCTAAATAAACGGTTTCCGTTCAATTACACCCGCATTCTGCCTCAAAGTAGCAGTCAGATGTTAATAAAAATATTTTCGGTAAGTCCGCGATAGGTCTCCGCGTTAAAACGCCATTTTAATTTTTGAAGGAAATGGTGAATTTATCAACAGTGAGGTCACTCCTAACCGCCTGTCTTTTCCTTCGTCTTCACATTTCGTTTCAGGAGCAACTTGACTGACCTTTATGGAATTTGGGACGAGAGATCCACATTAATATTTGTCGATCGGATTTCATTTTGGCCAATATTTTCTTCTTTATTGTATTAACGAAGAAAAACAACTTGGTTAAATTCCACAATTGCGGAATTTAACTAAATTATTTTTCTACGTTAGTATGAGTATCAGTTACCACAAAGTTCAGCCTAATTCCTTGGATTATATTTTCTTCTTTATGTAAGGGCCAAACTGAACTTTTGCCTGCATCTCGTTAATGAGACAGCTTATAAGCGATTGCAAAGAAAACTTTTCAAATTGTTGGGTCAGCAACATTCTGAAACTCTGTGTATCAGGAGTTATTAACTTAAAACGATTTTTTTTCTAATTTATTTTATTTTACAAATGCGTGCATTCTTTGTCAGAAGATAACAGAACATATCACAAGTGCGGTTGGTGTAAGAACAGATGCCTCCGCTTCGCAATCTTTACTACAACTTGTGTCTCGCGAGGCATTCAGGAGAAAACATTTGGTAGCGCTTAGGGTATCGCTGTCGGATGACACCACACGCTTAAGAGCTAACAGCTTTCTTTTTTTACCAAAAGTTACCGCGATGCTTTTTTACGTTAATTTTTTTCTCTTCCTCGTAACAGGGGCGGAAGAATCGACCGAGGGCGAACTGGTGTGGGTTGGAGATGAGACTCAACGGACCATCGAAGTTGGATCTTCCGTGGAACTACCATGCCGCGTCAAGATACCAACCCCTACGAATATTTTATGGGTCAAAGTTAGCGATGACGGTTGGTGGACTTGTTATGCTGTAAAAACAAAACAGAACAGCTGCAGTAATTTTCCGAGTAATTTCAACTAGTGTAAAAAGATTCTGAAACCTGCAATAATAAGCTAATATGGCAAAAAAAATATTTTACATGCATTAATTAGGTATTAATGGAAACGTGCGAACTTGATTTCCATACAAATGCATATCAATAAACTTTTCGAACTTGACCTTTTTCTAAGCAATATTAGAAATTTTAACGTTTGTTGAATTTAGCGTTGAACACTAACTATTCGTTTGATGGCATATTTCAAACATTCACCCAGTTTCATTGACACAAAATACTTTTTACAGTTGTTGATAATAACTTTTCGATCAGTTTCGTGTTTCAATTACATTAAAACTGTGGACTTATTATGGTTACTTTTTCTTGCAGGATCGGAAATATTATCTCATGATGAGAGGCTACTGACTGAAAATCCCCGCTTTAGCATATTCTACAATTCTTCTGAAGGGACGTCGTTATTAAAGGTGAGGCTTGACAGTACTGCGTCGAATTTTATTCGGCCTCGACGTTGAAACTGGAGAATGTTTTTATTAAAATATGGAAAATTTTATATGAGGTGCCATTGGAATAAGTATTTCTGAGAAAAATATTACAAAGCATGCATTCCTTAACCGTTCGATGGTTGATATCAATATATCTCTTAAATTAACGTTTTAAAATTGAATATACCTAAATGTAAATTAGAAAATTTTCACCTTAACGAGGCTAAAGAAACCTTAAATAAACCAAACATGTTTACCTTGAGGAAGACATAAAAAGGATATCTTTCTATTCAACGTAACCAAGAGGTTTTGTATAGTTTTTATAGAGCAAATCGGCATCGACCTTTCTACCCTCAGATGAATGGATTTGAAATGAATTTTTCCGGCCATGAGATGAGAGATTAATTAAACAGAAAAATCAATAACGAGTTCATTTATTAATTGAAAAATTGAAGAAGTTGCTCTAAGTAATTGTTGTGATCTTAATAGTGACGCAACTTTCTTAAGTTACTACATATTTAACTTTCTCAATTAAGACAAATAAAGCGATTGATCATATTATAATTATTTTAAAATGTGCCTTTGGACCCATCAAGTTTGGGGGTTGTGCAGTTGGTTAGTACTCTGTTCCGTTAAAAATTCACTGTACTTATAAGCACCCAATGGGAACCAGAACAGGCTGTTATCCTAAATCGTTAAGTGTTGACAATGAAAATACTATCAATTTCCGTAGTTTTTCAAACAGAGGTCGGAAAACTTCGGTTCGAGGGCAGCATGCGGCCCTTGAGAGAGTTAATATTTATCCTGTGGAGTTATGATGAAATACCGGCCCGTAAAAATTATCACTGACATTACCCTATTTGTTGATTGATGTTATAGCAATAAAACTTGAATGTTGAAATCTTAATCGTAAAAATGTTTAGACTTGATTTTAAATGACGTGATAGCACAAAATGTGCTTTTGACATCTTGTTGTAAACTTTATAATTTGCGGGACAAAAATAAATTAAAATAATTTTTTGATACATTGTCAATTGTCATATTTTGAAAAATCTTCTTATTTTACCATGAAAATATTTCAAGGATTATTATTAATTTCAATTTGAACTAATGTAAGTGCCCGCTGAATTTCAACGGATTTAGACTTTCGCTGCCAATTCAAGGGCGTATGCGAGATATACAATAATATTTGTCTACGAAAAACAAAATCACTTATAAGGAATAATTATTCACTTAGCTTTTCTTAACAATTAACCAAATTTGTTTGTAAACATTCCGTTTCCAATCGTATTGCATTCCAATATAATAATTTTATTTCCTATCATATCACTTTCGACAAATCCAGTTTCATTACTAGTGTAATTATGCCTTTCTGAAATGTTTGCTTTTATGTCTTGTAAGCAAGATACCCGTGAAAAGTTGTCCATGATTGAACACTGGCTCTGGTAAATGTACACCAATTGCGGTGGCCTATTTGCGTTAATAAACGTGAAAAATGTAGAACAGGAATAATGATTTTACTTTAAAAAATCTGATGTGGCCAACACATGACTTTCTCCATACAGAGCAATGAATATGATTACTCTCGACGTCAGCGTTCTTAGAAATAATTATCAGCGATTACACTCGAGAATAATTATAAAATATTTTCAATACTCTTTATTTAAAAAAAAACAATATGTAAAGAAAATTGTTAGCTGTTTCTATGGATAACAAAATATCTATGAGTAATTAATATCACCCTTGGAGGCGTACGCACCGCTATCAACAATTAGAAAGTTTTATCACAGCAGCGGAAACAATCCTATCACTTAGCGACGTATTTAACGAAAATTTAGAAGAAAAATCAAAATATCTCTTAAATTATCGGCTTTATGAAAAAATGTTTCATATAAAACTTCTAGCACCTTTTATTTTATACAAAGTTTATAGTGACAACTATTTATGAAAATTGAGTTTTAAGGGGGATATTTGGGAAAACCGACGAAAAATCAAAATATCTATTTAACTATCGGTTTTACGAAAAAATATTACAAACAAAACATGTAGAAAATTGTATTCTCTACAACTTCTCAACAAAACTATTATTAAAAATTGAGTTTTAAAAGAGATATTTAAAAGAAACGGAAAAATGACAAGAATAAACATCCACTTCAGTTTGACCTATATTGTCCAAAAACTAAACAACTCTTGTCACTATTATGAAAATATTATATTTGAAATTTGGTACTGAAATGACAAATACTTTTTGAGTTAGAGCGCCCACAAATTTCTTATCACATACAGACACAGATACACACAGACATCATCACTTCAAATCCGACTCCCGTTCCGGCGATTTTGCCGGACCGGCGAAAAACCGTAGATCGTGTGAAAGAGGTCTTAGTCGCCGAACGTCGGCCATTAGGTGCGCTGTAACCAGGTTAGAAACCCAAGAAAATTTCATCGTGTTCTAGGGGCCCAAAACGTGTATTTCCGTTGAAATCTCGAAGTCGATTTTTTTCGTGATCACAATACTTTCCCATTACTACGTATGGAGAAAGTAAAAAAATCTGATGTGGCCAACACATGACTTTCTCCATATTTGGGGTATAGATATTTAAATTATTATGAATAGCATTATAAGGCAAAATTATTACCGCTACATGGTGGTGGCGCTGTATACTGGAAATTAAGACTAAGTTAAATATCTCCGAGATGGATGGTTCTATGAAAATTTGTTTCAAACAAAACTTGAAAGAAATACTATTGTCTACAACTTTGATTCTCATGAAGATTACCAGTAACGACGTTTTTAAGGAGATATTTGACGGAAACCGAAAAAACCGATTATTTTTACTTTCTCCATACGTAGTAATGGGAAAGTATTGTGATCACGAAAAAAATCGACTTCTAGATTTCAACGGAAATGCACATTTTGAGGTCCCTAGAACACGTTTAGACTATTTTCGGAATGATGTCTGTGTGTGTACGTGTGTGTGTATGTGATTGTGGGCGCTCTAACTAAAAAAGTACTTGCCATATCGATACCAAATTTCATATATAACAGTTTTTGGTGAGTACAAAGAACTGATTAGTTTTTGGACAATAACGGTTAATCGGAAGTCGAGGTTTATTCGAAATCCGATTCGGTTTTGACGAAATATCTCCGTTAAAACATACGAAATGATAATTTTGCCTCATAATGAAATTCATACTAATTTAAATATCTATACCCCAAATATGGAGAAAGTGATGTGTTGGCCACATCAGATTTTTTCTTTCTTTGTTCTATTGCTGACACACGGATAAAATGCGCTTAATATGTAAGATTTTCTGTTCGTAATTCTCCATCTATAGCTCTATTGGGATGTTTACAATCGTATTTACCTTAGTTTTCAATTTCGAATGAAGTGTTTTAATGTTTAATTAAAACTTCTTTTTCCGTACATTCAAATATATTTTCCCATTTGCCAATTAGAATTCTTACTACACTTGTATTATTCGTTGTGATGAGCTCGATTTTTATAATTCGAATATTTTTAACTTCCGCTAAGTTTTAATATTTGGTTATTTTTTGCGGAACGTTCTTAAATTTCAATGCATTTATTTTTTTGCAGATTGTTAATGTGAACACTCAGGACTCCGGAAGGTATGAATGCCAAGTTCCCATGTTGAATACAAAAATCAACGCCGCAGTGGAGGTAAAGTATTTTCTTTGTAAAATCAATTTCCTAACTATTTTAAAATTACTTTATTCATGATAAAAATTTCGTTTTTTTTTTTAGATTTTTGTCGTGGATGATTTTAACAACACTACATCACTTAACGACGACGTTCGAACTTCAAACATTTCTACGCATATGCCAGATGAGCCATTACCTGCCGGTGGCAATTTCAGTACCTTATCAGTATTTCCAATATCCAGTTTTATAATTTTTTGCTCATTATTAAATGTGATTCTTTCTGTATGACAAGTTTTAATTTCTAATAAATACCTTGCTAGAACAAGCATTAAAAGAAGATATGAAATTAATAAACATTGTTTAACATCCTGCTGGGTATCGAGAGATAACCTTTTCCTGTGACATTTTGCATTTTACTGCGAAATTTTGTTATATTTTATCGAATAAAACTATCAATGAGAATAAATAAAACGAGAAAATTTCACCAAGACTTGTATTTGACATTTTATTTCGTGTCACAGGTATGTTGACAAACAAGATTTTATTACAATTTTTTTCATTATTTCTTTAAATTTCACTCAAACCCAAATTACAGTTTCTTACACAAATTTAAAAACAGTACCATAAAGCTTAGAATGTGTGTGCTTAAATATTTGTTAATTACCCTAAATTTGACGATATATGATATGAAATGGTATATTTACAGTAGCTTAAGGTTCAAGACTAGAAGGTACTTTTCGAGTTACGCGCCTATATGTAGACCGTAGCATCTAACACTGCTGATGTATGGTAGATGGCAGTAGTATTTCACGGGACATTCAGGGAGTAGTACACTTAGTTTCCGCTACGTAGCGTCTTTTTCGTGAACGCGGGATCTGTTCCCATAAATATTGAACAACATTGAATATTCTGAAAGATTTTAACCTTTTTGTCCTTGAGTTGAAAGAAAAGCGTGAAGAAATCGATTCTCCTGAAATTGCGTCTTTTCATAAGCTTCAAAAAATGTCAGGTCTTCCTTCGGGCAAGTTACTGTTACTATTACTATTGCAGTTTGAATGAACCTAATTTGTATAGTCTATATATTGATGGAATTTATGGTTTCACATTTTAGTTTTCAATGCCTCCGTGATTCATGAATCACTGAAGCCGATTTCATGGCTGATAGGAAGGTGGAAAACCGAGGAAGGCAAAGGGTTTTATCCGACAATTACACCATTCACATATTGTGAAGAAATTGAATTTTCATCTATCGGCCAACCGTTGCTTAATTATCAGTCTTACTCATGGCATCCCGAGAAAAAAAATCCAATGCATCTTGAGACTGGGTTCCTCAGAATTAAGCCCGGATCCAATGACCTCGCATTCATGGTGGCTCATAATTTCGGTAAAGAGTTATAAGTGATAAGCTTCATCATTTGTATACATATTTGTGTAATCTTACGTGGTTACAGTTTTTGCCGTAAAATATTATAAAATATACACTAATATTTTCATTTTATAGTGATATATTTTTGTATAGTTTATCAGAAAGTATTTTTTCACTTTGAACAGAGTACCTCGTTTGTTAAGTTTATCATATGAATGATGATAAAATATCAGACCATCCTATAAGTTTCTTATTGAGCTCTACTTCGATATTTTAAATAAAAAAAGATATTTTCCAGATTTTAAAATGTAGATACTGTTTTACCTCACTGTGTTTCAAGGACATATGCAATACATTTATTAAAAATGAACAATTCATTTTGTTTGTATGCTTTATAAAAAGATAAATTTGTACCCTAATTTATTTCCTCCCATTAAATGAATGAGTAATATAAAATAATGCCGGGTTGTTCTGCTCTTTAATCTACTATGATAGAGCTCTTAAGTTTTAGTGTTAATGTCTTATAATGGATAAATTTGAGTAAAAGGTTGTAAATTTGGTGTATGTAAGGAACGAAAATGTTCAAGGTAGGCTCAAATAATTTTATCAATTTTGAAGTGTTTATAACTAATGCTGGATACTTTATTTCAGTGTATTTCTCCTGTAGCATGTAATGAAATATTTGTTTGGAATGACTTGGGGGATTTTGTTCAGTTTGATATTGAAAAAATGGATAACAAAAAGATTTGTGCACTTATTGTAAATGACATACTTCAAACATGAAAAACATTTTCATGATTGTCATTTGTAGTTTAGTGAAAAATTGAAAAATGAACATATTTAACCTATACTTAAATATATATTATGACCGCATTTGCATCTGTTTTTATGCAAAGATGTTATTTAAAAGTTTTTATTATTTCACGAATATTGTTATTTATATTGAAAATAAAGTTGAGCTTAAATTATCATCGCTTATTCAAAGAATGGTGGCATTTATCAAAGGATTTGGGATCAGTTGAAGCATTTATAAAAATAATGGGTTTGGTTATAGTTATGAATGTTATCACATTCATAAGTTATGTGCAACCTATACGAAAGCAATCCTTATGTATATTATTTGGATTTTAGAATTAAAGTGAATATTACAATTTTCCTTTAACCAAAGTGCATTGTTGGCCTCTTTCTATAGGTGTAAATTTTATCAAAAAACAAATCCCAATAGTTGATTTGTATATTTTAATGCTTTATGAACCTAATTATTTTTTATTTTGGCTTTGTTATTGGTTATGTTAAATTTCCAATCTTTATACAATTGCATTAATGCAACAGCCTGATTTAGCTAGTCCTAATATTCACATTTTGGTGTTATGTGTAATTCATAAAATTCTCTCATTACATTGTGTTCATTCATTTTGTGCTTTATCAAAGTAAGCATTAAAATTTCAGCTGAAAATACATTTCCTCTATCTATTTTGTAAGTTAAATGTGAAATAATGAAAAGTATTTGGTTTATAGTAGAACCAACAAAACTGTATTAATATCATATGATCTTTCAAAATTACCTTTACTCATATGTTAATTTGGTTAAGTTGATTTTTAAACTCTAGTTCTGTTGTCAATTATAATTTACTTGCTTTTTTTGTAAGAGTTTTTAAAGTATTAAGCAAAAGCATTGAATTTGATTCTTTTGTTGGAACACTTCCTCCAAACCAGAAACTTAGTATAACAGAACAGAGAGCAGTAAATTTTCATTGAATGTTTTACTTGCCATATTCTGAATTGACATCATTATATAGTATTGTAAGATTATTGTAAAATATAAGTATCATATTCTACTCATTACTCTTGAATTTTTGTTCATTAATAAGTTTTTAGAGTTGTGAAAATTATGACATTTTATCAAATGTCACTTTTCAAAACTCGAAATGATTTCATTTCAGCTTTCATTTGAAGTTAATAAGCATTAATTTAGTATTTACCAGTTTAATTGCTACAGAGTGACAGGTGAATATTCTAGACAAGCAAATAGCTGTTGCTTGTGATAATAATGATTGTATGTTTATGCAACATTCTTGAATATTTGTGTCCCATTATGCCTTTCTTGTCGAAGATAAATTTTTCAATGGATCTATATTAAAGAAATTATATCAAGAGCATTCAATTTTTGCACCATCTCACAGGCTTTTTATCTGTAAATATTTGGAACTTCATTTCATGAGTTCTTACAATGGCAACAAAAAATGCATCATGGTAAAATGCCTTAATTGAATATAAATTGTCCCAAAAATGATTTTTAACCTCTAGGCTGGTGGTACCCAGCTGGCTGAGCATTTTAATCCAGCCTACCATGAGTTAAAATTAAACAGTTAATAGGAGAGTGTAACAAAATTATATAGTTATAAAACAAATATATGTTGTCTTTTACTTTAAACTCCCAATAAATAAATGCACTAATTAGTTAATAATGTCTCCCAACTTAAACATAATTACTTAAAGTATTCTTTGACTGTTTTTGGCCCGTAATGATTGCCAGCATAGGCTGTATGGTCTTTGAGCCAAAAAGTTTTGGTTCTGCTGCTCTAGGCCAGTGATGGCGAACCATTTATTGTCCGCGTGCCAATATTACTAAAATTGTCGAATCTTTACCGCTTCGCGTGCCACAAAAAGTCCTTGATTTTTTTGGCATGCCAGCTAAAATTCATGATCAAGACATAAGATTGTAACCATAAAACTAACGTTTACAATAGTTAACTAAATAACACAAATGTTTTTGCAGCACTTAATTAATACGATAAATGCTTTGGTTTTCGCCTTTCGTTGGTGTGCCAACCAAACTCGTCTTGCATACCATAGGTTTGCCATCACTGCTCTAGGCTAACAGCAGTTATGGAATATGAATTAAAATTCAAGGGCCATTCTCAGTTGTAATGTTAGTTAATCTACAAAAGCATTATTTTTTATTTTATTAGTATAGCCTTTGCAAGAATAAAATTATACTAGTGTAATGTGTTATGCTTAGGTCTGTATGTCATGTGCTTGCAATTTGTTGATTAATATCTTTCATTGTAAAATAATCAGTGACAGATGCCAATAAAGGTTAGCAATCCCAAAATTTCTGTTTATTGCTTGTCACTTAGCTTAATATGTGCCCCAACTCTGGCTGTGTTTTTTAATCCTGTCATGGACATGGATGTTTGTGGCCATCATGTTACTCTTAATGGATATTGGAAATAGGGATTGACAATGAAAAATATATATAAATGAAGTGTATATTTTATTTATTATTGACCTCACATTAATATTTACAAATAATTAATGTTAGAAAGACTTGACACAGTTTATATTTGAATGAAATTTCTTATTTTGTTATTAGAAAATTAATTTAAGATTGCATTGCCTTTACAAATGACTATAGCCTTAATTGAAATATATTGTATATGGTAGTAGAGTGTGCTCTTAGATAGTATATCCATTCAATTTTTAATTTAATAAAAAATTTTTTACATGCTCAAATGAATGGATGGATAATAAGGTCTAAGTGTTGTTGAGGAAGGGGAGGTGGATGGTTTCAAAATGTCTCTGCTAAGCACTGGAATAACTAGAATGTCTTTTGCTAAAGGAGCAACTGTTGTTAAGGTAACTGGCTATTTTTTGGTTGGAAGGTGTTTACAAAATATTAGTTTTCTCATCCTTTATCTTGAAATTGTTTTAGACTCATCGGTTGTTTTCATTGGAAAACAATAAACTGAAACAAGTTATTTCCATGGAAACTGGTGACCAACCAATGACAGAGCACTTGACTGCCACATATGAAAAAATTCAGTAGACTTCTTCAACTCATAAACTTATTTAAGGATAAAGGTGCTATGGGTTCAAATGTGATTTGACAATAGATTCATGTTTATGTATTTTTTAGTGTTTGTGCAAAAGGTAAATACAATAGAAGTATTTTATTGTTAGATTTTTTTATTTCTCTTACTTGCAAACTTTTCCCCATTTATTGGTATTTTTATGAATATTTTGTTTATTCTTCACATCTTAATCCTAAAATAGGCCCATGGTATGGAATATTATGTCACATGCAAAAGAAGGGTAGACATACATTTTATACTAAGAAATTCAAGCTCAGCAGAAATGCCTATCATTGTGCCTAATGAATTTAAGGGAAGAGAACATATTCTTCTTGCGAATATTTGTGAACTGTTCTTAAAGAAATCATGCCCTAAGGTAATATTTCAGGCCTTTTAAAATTTATTTCAATTTACATTCATGGCAAATGAGCGTTAATTCATTTTTTTATATTATCATTTAAATTTAATTTTGGAATTCTTAATAAGTAACAATCACTACAATGAGATTTTCATGAAAGCTTCAGCTTACTGTTATATTTTTAAGCATTTATATAGTGAACAAAGAATTATATACAGTAAATGAAATTAATCAAATATCAGATTTACATGCTAGTGAATCTTTAGTCTAAAATGCATATGAATTATAAATCATAGTGATATTTCTTTAATTCAAAAGCAATAATCCAAAATTATGTAGACCTAAATATTTTTCTTTGATATCTGCTATTAACTCCATGCCATCAAATTAATAATGCTAACATCTAAAATGATTAACTCTAGCAATTGGATTGACAAATTATGCTTTCTCAAAAAGAATTTCTGTACAATGTTCACAAATCTATTTTGTAGAATGATATAATATTGAAGGTAAATTTTAGACTTTTATTGAACCACATGAAATGTCTCCACACCAGATGCCCTTGGTAACTGGTTTCATTTTTTTACACTCCAAGAACATAGAGGATGTTTATGTTTTCCACAACATTTTCCTTTTCAATAATGTATTGCCATAACACTGACACTGACTTAGGTAAGTTAGAGAACCAATAGAACCCTCTAGAATAAAATCGAAATAAACTAATCGCTGTGAAAAGATGTAGTTTGCCTTCATTTCTGAAAATTATCTATCTCAATCCAACCATATTTTACAACCAGATTTTCTTAATTTTCTATTCAGAATCGATGTCAGAATGGTTCTTTCATACTAAGGAAATTACTGTAATTCTGGTTGTAATTGAATGGCTCAGATTGACAAATGCTTTGAAAATACATACATCTTTTTACTATATAAGTTGGCTTTATTACATTATTTCCCTTTATCTTATTTTCTTGAATGTGACTGTTATAGAATGGTTATAGATGGAGTGGATTTAAGGGAAAATAGAAGAGATAGAAAACTTGAATTTTAACAGTATTACTTGCGGTAAAATTTGTGTGTTTTTAGGTGCGTTTCGCTTACAGCGTGAGCGCCTATTATCGTCGGTCGGTCCGTCTGTCCATCCGTCTGCATGTTCGTTATAGACTTCTACACAACGGATTTTCGTAAAATTTGTTATTAAGGACTTACAATCAAATATAATAAGAAAATCGCACAAATGAATCACGTACTCCAATCAGGGGTACCACTTTACTGGTGACAAAAAATTAAATTTTCATCATAACTCGTCAAGTATTGCTTATATCAAAATATTTCTCAAATAAATTTGGAGAACTAGTAGAGTATTTCCTTTCCTATACATTTTTATTGTAGGACTTGCCTTTATCTAGAAAATCAAACAAGAATGTCTTAAATCGAGTTGAACAAATTTCCTTGCATGGTTACTTCTTCATTGTTGCTAACATAAACAATCTCACAAACAAACGTTTAATTTACTTACATGTGCATGCACTCTTTTTAAATAGGAAGAAAATGGATTATTTATAATGAAGAAAAACTTTAAAACACTATTTCCCTCACAGGTATATAATTTCTTTGTAATATTCCATTGCACGAAACACCCATTTGTGATACGTTGTACACTTTCCTAACTTGTTTAAAGATATAAAGAGCGTGGTATGGGCATTTGATTTGAAGCTAGTCCTGGTGAAAATTCACTTTCCGGTCTTAGTTATTTTGTTCGAATTTTAGCCCTTTGATTTAAATATTTCTCTTGGTGTTGCACTTTCAGACTTACTTGGTATAACTTATTTCTTTAATTCACCATGTAAGCCTTCGTTTTACTTTGGATTTGTCAAAAAGTTATTTACAAACATTTAAAAAATATTTGCTATATTGTCAAAAATGTTAGCTGCTTGCATACTTTCATTTGAAACTTATATTTCGATTTTACCAGGTTTGTCAGTCAAAAGAATATTGATGGCAGTCATATGGTGGGTGGTAATGCCTGATCTTGAGTGAGCTTAGGATGCATAAATATGAAAAGAAGAAATAAAATCGGCATTCATCATCATTACCGATTGTCTCTTCTCCCCACTATCTTCCACTTCCATTTGGGTCTCATTAGGACATAATTTCGCGACCGTCTCGCATACGGGCAGAGAGCGCACAGCCCTATAATTGTTATTTTAATAGCCTCCTCGGTCGTCCAACTGCCTAGCCGACATATCGCTCTTTTTTTTGCAACCTCGTCTTGAAGTCGTCATTTTTTTCCGAGAGGGTTGGCAACCGTAGCCAGTCCAATGTGAGAACAACTAAAGACCTCCCCAAACTTCGCGACAGAAGCTACGTCGCAGGTTTGAAATCGGAGCGCTCTGCGGCGTCACAGTCGCCTCCTCCTCCATATTGGGTCACGAGCAGCCACGTTCTGTCCGAGCTCTGCCGGGATGGCCCTATGTCTCCTCCGCCCCCCACCCACCCACCCACCCATTTGATACTCCCTACCCCTCCTAGCGTGCATCCCTATGGAGAACAGATAGTAGATTGAGGTCCGAATTGGCGATCCGAAGAAAAGGAACGGGGTTAAGTACGGAGAAACAATGTCTTCGGAAGTGTGGGCGACTGAACGTAGGAGAGAGGAGGCGTGTCGCGCGCCATCTGCTTGGGGGTCAAACCCACCCAAGGTCAAATCCCCTCTCGCGTTTCGTAATATTCCGGCTTTATTTTGGTTTGGTTCCAGAGATCCTTAGGGAAGGATCGTTACGTGACACGGGTTTCCTAATGGGTTTTTTCCAACCGCCGATGAATAGCCTTCACCCAAATTTGGGATTTCTATTAGTTGTGTTTATTTTTTCTAAACGGTTGTGTTTTGGAAGAATTTTGCGTTTATATTTTTGTCCCGTGGTATCTGTGACTTGTTGCGCAGGGAGAAAGGCGTGACAAATGATGCGAGCGGACTTTTTCTCTTACGCTAAATGGGAAGGACGAGGAATGGAATCTATCTAATTTGTGTTAAGCAACGATATAAAGAAACGAGCCAGCTTGATGGCTTTCTCGTTGTTTTTTGTTTACTCAACATCGTCCTGATAATTCGGCATTTATGTCCGAGCTTGACATAAATTAATTCTGTTTGCATTGCGATCTCCAAGTAAATTAATAAGTCGGTTTTCATCTCAATTTACGTCAAATCATTTTAACTTTCTTTTTCCGAAGATACTTTTACGTAGGTAACCTAATTGTGGCTATTTACCGTTCTTTTTCGAGATGGCTATTAAAAATGTTATTCAAAATAACTTTCTTTGATGGTAATGAAATGCTATCAGTACTCCCATAAAAAACTTCCTATTTAGCTGAAAAAAACAAGACAAAACACTGAGAAAAACAGTGGCTAAACACTTTGCCCTCTAAGCTGTTAAGGTTTAAATATAATATATTATTTTTACCAAATGAAATGTTACCTTGAACCCTCGTGTCATTTTATACATTCATATTTTTTTTATGGCCCCAAAATTTCTTTTTGATTGAGTCGGAATTCGGAGGGACTGGTGGCATCTAGTCAGGCGCAGTAAATTGATTGAAGGAGGAAAACTGCCTTCGCTCTGCTCAGCCTGTTACTTTCAACGCTTGCGTTGACCTTAGATGTATACTATTAAAAATATAATTTGAATGACGAAAGACAGTTTTATCCGCCATATATCTTAATAGAAAACAGCGTATCTCGGGGGCAGATCCCTCATCAGATTCTGTTTTAGCGAGTAATGCGTTCCGAGTTCGAATATTTTAAATAATTATATACCAGGATTTTGAAATCTGCTATTTATAGGGTTGAATTTTATTAAAAGTCATTATTTTATGTTCTTGTAAGCAGAAATAAATACGCAGGAACGACGGGAGATGCTAAATAGGGGGGTGTGGCGAGAGTGCGGAAATCGTCTACATCTATAACATGATCTCTCAACCGGTGGTACGCGTGCCACAATAATAGTACGTCGCGGATCATCGGGTGTCGCGAGTAGATAACCGAAAATTATATTTTCATTGCGTTATTAAAATCACTCTCGGCGGCAAGAACCAGACTAGTTATAATCTGACAGCCGTATTTCTGCAAAAGCTGGTGTGATTGTGCCTGAAAAGGTGGCGAAGGTCACAACTAATTGTAAAAATAAGTTCGTTTTTCGTTGAAATTGTTCATCATTTTTAATGCAAAAATTTCCATACCGGTGGAATTGAATAATGAATTTTTATTTCAGCACTATATAAATAGTGATTGGCTTCAACTCGATGCGTCATGGGTAATAACTTCGATTACAAAGGAAAAATCTTGAAGGTTTAGTACTTATTTTTCGTAAAAATTCCGATACAAACGTTTTCCGTAAGAAGTTAAATACAGCAGTACCCGGAAACCGAGGCCGATTAGCTGCGGAAGGCCTAATTCTGCTCCGGGCAGTCTACTGGGGTAATAGGTATCGGCTTTCCCTGTAATCTCGAACGTTGGAAACGCTTTCGACGCATCCTTCCATCTTAGGTATGGTTCCTTATCTGTCAGAATAGAGAGAGAAGGCAACTCGAATTCGCATCTTCAGTTTTCTCCCAACTTATTAGCGATTCGACAAAACTCGAACTAGCGCATCTCATAGAATCACTCAAAACGTTTTCTCAGAAAAATATTGGGCCTTATCGTCGCACTTTTATGCAATTTTTTTAAATCTCAAAATTGTGATGCAACTGATGTACGTGAAAAATTTTAATCAGATTTAATTTGCCGTAAGTTTGTGGCCCATGCCCCTTTTCAGCGAAGTAGGTGGTATTTTCTTACCGCGCAAGTAATTTTCCTCATTTCCGATAGATAACAGCAGAATGAAGCTGATGCCATATTCTTTACGTAAAAAGCATGAAGTTTTTAGCCATAAATCTATTGTAAGGTGCGACCGTTATACGAGGGCGAAGATAACGCACGTAAATAGGGTATCGACTTAAAAACGATGAGAAATAGCCTGGCTTATGTTATTATAGCGACCATAAAAGTGTTCTTTCGGTGCGTTCCTGAACTAAAAAATTATATTGCATTTCATGAGAAATGTCTTCTAGTAACTTTATCTTCTAAGTAAGATTTACAACACACGAAATTCGCCGTTGGCGTTGGAATAATTGTTTAAAATGTTGATTAATTCTTTTATTCCATGATGAATCGCCTTATAGAGCCAGAACTTCAGCGATTAACTTGATCCAACTCCCATTTCGAAGGGGTAAAAGAGAGCGTGAAGAGATCGACCGAGGTTCCAACGAAGGCTTTCCAATCCTCTACTTCCAAATGAGTGCAACCGGTAAGGATGTAGAAGTTTTTTTAAATTTTCTTATCAGAGTTGGGTGCTCATAGTTTTAAACGGGAAGTTCGTTTAGTAAAAACATAAACTCTATGCATTGCTAAATGACGACTTTGTGTGTGATCCATGACCAATTTTTAAGCCGTCTTACGCGGCCTTTTCTTTTTTTTTGTCGAAAAAAACCATTCGACCAATTTTCGGAAGCGCAAAAAAGTGTCCCCAATTGGTAAACACTTTGAAGTTTCCGTGTCACGTTATCGATCGATCTGCTGGTAACATGGATATAATTGCTATGTGTTCGTTTTTAATACTGTATCTAAATATTGAAATTTTTCATGTATAACAAATAGATTAGTAACTTTGTTGAAGCTCGGATTGAGCTTAATTGTACTAGGAGCGAGTCTCCTACAAATTATTTAAAACGTTTTCTTTCTAAATGATTAATAAGGACTAATAGGTCAGTAACGTATTGATATTTGGCCGAGAACCGCTTGAAATCATTTCGGGAGCCGCAAGCTCACACAGTGGCGGATTTAGACATTCTGAGGCACCTGACCAGGGGCGGTCCGAATTATTTTGGCGCCCCGGGCGAGATAGCACTCTAGCGCCCTCTTCCATAAATGTTTGTTGAGATAATTACGAAGTGCATGATAATTTATGCATCGCTCTGTAAATATTACAAATAAGAAAAAACAATAAATGTCATAAAGTTTCCAGCTTGTTCGGCGATATAAATTGGTATTCAATATTTATCCACATCCAAGTAATGCATAGATAAATGGTCAGAATAGCGCACCCAAGATCTTGGCGTCCCGGGCTGCGCCCGGTTCGCCAGTACCTAGGGCCGTCCCTGCCCTTGGCGCTTAACTATTGGTATCCCTAGCGCTAAACATTTGGGGGCCCTGCGATCTAAATATATGTATACTGAAACCTCACCTAACTATTCCTTTCCTTCGTGACTTTTAAAATGAGATATTTAATATTTCTGAGATTATACATAAAAAAACATTTTTTGGGGGCCAAGTGCAACCCCCCTTAAATCCGCCACTGAGCTCATAGGTCGTATTTTGGAGACCCATGCGGTGAAATAATAGTTTTACTTATAATCAATCAAAGAAGAAAAACAACATTGATCGGTTACGTAAAAACGATCTGGATGTAGTTATGTATAAGGCTGGAAATAGTGCAACGCAAATATTTTTCGTCCTATTTATAGGCCGCTGCTCTCTTAGGTCAGTGTCTCGAAAAGAAACCTAACTCAAATCCGCGGTCAGGTGATACAAAGCTTTCTGTCTCATTGTGGCCTCGTGCCAGAATTCTTCTTTAGCATTCTATTTGTGATGTTCGTGGGAAAAGCCTTGGCCTTGTCACGTGGACTCCCATCAGCCCCGAAGCCGCTGGTGTGCTAAATTGATAATGGCGATGGTGTTCTGGGACTTATGGTAATGTTGGCGTGCGTTAAAAATTTATAGGAAACTAAATCTCGATCGTCGTCTCGAGGACATTGCCGTGACTTGGTAGTCATCGAGTCTCACCTCGTTTTCCAATTTCATTTGAAGTCGTGGATGTCTTGGCAAGTTTTCCTTTCATTTCAAATATAGTATGAGCGGCGTTTTCTTAGTCGAAGGTAGAGATCAACTTGTGAAATTAATATCTTTACCTGGTATCATTTTTTTGCGCCAACGAATTACCCACAAATACGTCATTTTACTTGAAATACGAAGTGTTCCATTATATGTTGATTTACTCAGTTAAGGAAATTTTACCGTAATAATGAATTTTTCCGTCAAATGACGGCGATTAAAACCGAAATCCATCATTGAAACCCCCAAATAACCATAAAAAGCACTTAGTTGTGTACCTATGCATCACATAACCTTTAGGAAAGAGACGAAACATTTTTTAGCTTGATACTTTCTAACACACATGATGCATAGGCTGGGTTGCCACCTCAAATTTGTCAATGACCGGAGATTTTCTAATCTGACCCGGAGATTTTCTAATCCAACTCGGAGATTTCCTAATTTAACCCGAAGGTTCTCATAGGTGAAGAAATTGATGTGTGTTTACTGTTTTTAAATGTTTAAGACACAAGAGATAATTACTTTTCATAGAAATGTGAAGAATATTTATTTATTGATCTGAAAATATTACAATTCGAACTAGGTAATCGTCGATATTTTCTATACATGTGCGGTCAGGGTTCGTCCAGGCTCATTCCGAGCACTGCGTTTATTACATTTACATACCGGGCATGTGGTTACCGTAATTGTATCTGAAATCATACAAAGTGCGTCCCGTATTGATTTCACACGGGACGCGGGACATTTTAGGAAAAATTGGTCGAAAAACGGGACATGTGGTCACTCTAGGGGTGTCCCTTTGGTCCGTGCATTTTGTTGACCCGGAGAATTTTACCCTTAACCCGGAGAGGTGGCAACCCAGTGCATAGGTGGTCACCTACGTGCACCAGGTCTTCCTTTAACATGGGGGATACGTTCTGAAGAAGTGCAGTGTAATGTGAATGTGGACCCGTGTTGTGTGAACCTGGTTTTATATAATGGATGAAGGGTTTTGTTCCATATCCCGTCAAATACCTTCCTCTAGAGCAGTGATGGCGAATCTTCTATTGTCCGCGTGCCAATATTACTAAAATTATCGAATGTTTTCCGCCTCGCGTGCCACAAAAAGTCTTTTTTTGCCTTCCAACTAAATGAAATCAAGACATAAGATTGTAACCGTAAAACTAACCTTTACAATAGTTGACAAAATAACACAATTTATGTATTTGCGGCGATAAATCAGTACGATAAATGCTTTGATTGGTTTTCGCCTTTCGGTGGCGTGTCAACCAAAATCATCTTGCGTGCCACTTATGGCACGCGTGCCATAGGTTCGCCATCACTGCTCTAGAGTCTAGACCCAAAATTCCCAAACTCCCTTCTGATGAACACATTGTACAAATAGAGTGCTGTTGTCTATTATATTAGTTTATATAAGCGAAGCACTCAGGGCCTCCAACATTTCTTTTACTTTCCCAGAAATGTAAAATCCTACGAGTACATCCTAAGTGCGACCAAACCGCGTTAATGCAGACCATAAACTGCGCTATATGAAATTTTGGTGTTAAAAACAAACCGTGTCTTAGCGAATTCATGTTAACAAGGACCTGTGTTTTAGGAAGGCCAGATGCATTTGATCTAAATGCACGTCACAGGGTTTTCATTCGGTCTCCTTTATCAAAAGTGATCAAAAACGTAATTTGTTGCTTATAAAATACTTTATTCTGATGTGTGCATCTAGACAACGTTGCATTGGTTTTAAATTTACAGCTTGTATTTTAACCTGATTTAATATTTTAAAAATAATTTTGGATCGACCGTTATCTGGATTCCTATTATACATTCAGGCGCATTTCCCCCATAACTGCACCAAGCTGGCATTGCTAAAGGATTTTATCTCTGAAATGAGTCATTCCATTTATAATATATTTATGCATAATGTTGTAGTTTTTCTGTATTTTAGATGCAAGAAATCGTAACTAAGGACTTAGTGTAACGGGAACAAAATATAAAACTGTGACTGTGATTCAACGTAGACTTTTTATAAAAAACATTTCGACGCAGAATTGAAAAGGTTTTTACGACTGATTACACTTTGGATGAATTATATTTTGCGTCATATTACAATTTTATCTGTTGGTTCAAACATGTTCCCATTAATGACCTTTTTTCAGACATTTATAACGTAAGGTAACACTCCGTATAATTTGAACCTTTGATTAAATCATCGCAGGAAATAGCCATTTTAATACAAAAGTAGTATAAAAGCCTGTCAGTATCACGGGCTATCTTTAGTTAAACTTAAAATAGTTGTCTCTCTCCCTCCCTCGCTCTTCCTCCCTCCTCCCTCCCTCTCCTTCCATTCCCCTCTCTCTCCCACCCACTCCCTCTCCCTCTCCCACCCACTCCCTCTCCCTCTCTCTTTCCCTCTCTCCTATTCCCTTAAGGACTGAAATAACAATAGGATTTTGAGGTCTAACAATGTAATTGGTAGGCAAGGCAACATCCCGTTAAAATGGCAATATTCCTCCAAACTATGTGAATAAAACGTTTAACATGAGAGATTTCTAACTGTAGGCGGAGAAATGCGAATAGAATAAGAAAATTTATAATTTTTTCTTAAAAATCATAGGTTAATTCTTTCCTATTTTCATCTAAAAAATGAAATCCTGCACTTCGAAAAGTCGATTTCTACGTGTTAATATTTGTTTGTTTCCGTGGTTGTTATTTGCGGACACACGAACAACGAAATTAATATAACAGATATTAGGAATGCAAGCGGGATTATACTAGTATTTGGTTTAAAATAATTCCATTGCAAGGACGTCAGCTGGGTATGTAAACAGATTGAAATAAGCTCTGTATGTCAAAGATGTTTTTCAACATTAAAGAATTTCACCTGATGATTGTCGTTCCTTCGGTCAATGCGTGGTATTGGTGGTATATGTGCATATGCAACTAAAGTTATTTGTGTATAATCTGCTGAACTTTAAACTTTAAGGACATCCATAGTAAAGCAATAATTAAACCTAGACTTTGTTTTCTACGATGTAGGCGACCGAAGCAACTGAAGCGTTATTTCAGTATATATTTTTTTAAATTTACATACCTCGCCTTCCACCTGTTTGATAGAGTTGTTTTTGCAGGGAACGGGAGAAGTCAGTGCACTTTTATCTCGGTTACCCACGCGTAATGTGCCCACGTAAACGAGCGTGGGACGTGCGCCAGGGAAATTTGACGTATATTCACGTTGAGGACGCTCTCTAGAGAGAAAGACAAGAATACTTTTATGTTATGGACTACAGTAATGGTAAGAAAAAAAAGTCGATTAAGACAGCTAGGCCGCCGTGGCCTCATTCGCACAATCCTAAGGGTCATTTTCCAAGGAAAGTTGGTAATTAAAAAGAAATAAACCGTGGAAAACGGTCACTTTCTTGGTACACATATTGTCGAAAATGTATTTCATTGTATTTCGCGATTCGGTGCATCAACATAGTTATACATACAAATGAACAGCATTTTTAATCACAAAAACTCGTTACAATAATGAATAGCATACTAATTTCTTCGGTGGGAAAAATTTATTTGGGTAAATTTTAAGTGGATTCTTAAATTCTTAACCGTATTTATTTCCGGTAGCATGAAATATTTCGAATAACTTTCTCTTGAATTACAGTATGCTTCTTGGGAAAAATCACAGACTTTGTCTTCCTCCTATTCTCATCACTTGGGCGTAAAATTCCATTTATATGATCCTGAAAATGTCATGAAGCGAAATATTTCCTATACCATATAAGTCTCCGTTAACCATAGAGACCAAAAATATACTTCTCTGACTCCGTTTCCTTTCATACCTGTCTAAAATTTCTGGCAACTAATCCTGTAACGAATGCATATATACGAGCGTAGCGGATCAGCTGAGGCCCATTCGCGCCCCCCAAAGAGGCCCTCATCCTCCTCTTTCCTGACTCGAATATTCAGATCGCGACGGTAGGTTCTCATGCTTTCGATCGGTAGATCCGACTGTTTAGCTTCAGTTGCAAAAAGTCTCGAAGATGAACGTTACGTGAGGTGTTTTACTTCAGATTCATCCAGTCAAAGTTAAATATTACAGTTTTTTCGTCTGGAAACTGTTTCCCCCGCTAAACCATTCTGGAAGATATTTTTATGGATGTTTTTTACGCCGTCATAAAATAACTTAATCGTTAATCTCATGTCAAACTTAGTTTCTAATGCCAAGGTTTATATCCCTGGTTTGCGACGTGAATGTTTCTTTATTAGTCTCATCTGCAGGTAAATTGTTGAAAAGGTTGCCACTTGGTAAATCCCACCGTGAAATCCTTGCAAACATCGAGCCGGTTAATGTGGGAAGGGAATGTGGAACCCATTGATTTTCGCGCTAAATTGGTTTATGGGGATAGTTCTTAAAAAGGCGCGGGTCCCTAGCTCCTTTCGAATGTTATTGGCCCACTTCCGGGACGAAGCCATTTGAGGACACCCAGAGGGTCCTCCAGTCTAATATACAGAGAAGGTGATGAAAATTTTACATTGTGTCGTATGCGATAAAACGACGAATTCCTTTCACCGTTTTTTGTTATTTTTTATTTTCAGAAGTAAATTTGGTGTTAATTTAGCATTAATTTGCAAATATTTTTTTTTTGAACTTCAGGATCGTCGGGAGACATATTTGACGATTGCATAAAAATAAAAATTTAATCATCGCATTGCTGCATTTTTACGGCCGTAGATTATTGCGTTATTATCGACAATGGAAGTCAGTAGCTTGTTTAGGATAGAGTGGTTAGGTCTGTAGAAATTTCGCTTGGAGCGTTATTACGACATTCGCAACATAAACTTAAGGCATCTTCGCAAGGCGCACGACTGGAACTGCCATTTAATTTTTTTAAATCGCGGTTGCCAATTAAATAAAAAAAAAAGAAAACTCATCCGCCTCCGTTCCTTATACAAAACTTTCCGCGTTGGGACGGGTTAGAGGGCAACGACTCAAACGCTCATAGCCTTTATATGTGTTTTTTTTTTATGTTATGCTTGGATTTCTTGTCCCGAGGAGGCGATTCTTCCTTGACGCTAAGCGTGGGAGTAGACATGTGGATGGGGCAAGCAGGACGGTAGGTGGGGTCCTCGTGGTCCATATCCATAATAAGGCGGGACCACAATTCCTTTGGTGTCCCTCTCAGGCCGAGTGGGCGTGCGTGCGGAGAAAAAAAATGTTTTCTTTCTCTCAAACGCACACGCACGACTCGACTAAAAGGGACTGTAGAATGCGCCCACTGATTCTTAATTTGTTACTTTTTTTTTACATGTCGAAGGCGCCTCCCCGCCGTCCATTCGGGTTACCGCGTCTTTCGGTCGCGGTGTTTGTTTGCTCGACGACATTATTAGGACCTCATTATTCACCGCGGAAGTTCGTCGTAAAGAGAGCCATTTTTTTCGATGGAAAAGGTGTTTAAAATTGCCCTTTCTTCGGAGCGCGAGGGGAATAATAAAGCGAACGAGCGGTTGTTTGGTGCCGATACCACAGCTCATGATCTATAGCCATCGTTGGCAATGTTTCGGTTTTGAATAAAAGATTAAGAATGAATAAATGTTCACTCAGTATATTCATCGGAAATCGGCACCTGTGACTCGGGGTCTCGTTTCTCCGCTTTGGATTCTTTTTTTGGCAAGTTCCTTTCGCTAGGCGATGGCGCTTCAGACGCTTTACCTGTTAAAACTAAGATTGTCATTCGAGTTGCGCTAATATTTACAATTTCGAGTAATTAATAGCTGGTTGCATTGTGTGTAGAGGCATCAGAGATTGTTACAGTTTTTTGTGCTTATTGTAACTTTCCAACTTCATTAATGACAACAGCATTATTTTGAAGGTCTATGCTTGTGGCGGTATACAAAATATTCGAATCGAGACTTTGCGTGATACCACAATTTTATGTGATTGCTTCCGCCGAACTTCAGAACGTGCATAAGACGTTTTTCCCTCGCTTATTTTGCATTGAAAAGCCTATGCTGCACCACGATGTAAATGTTTATTTTACCATTTCAAAAATGCAAGTTTTTTTTGTTTTTGAACGTGCGATATTCGAGTCTTATTTCAAACAACCATTTGATTTGTTACACGAGGATTATGGCATAAAAGTTGTTGCTCGGGAATTAATCTATATTTGTAGAACGGACAAGTGTTGCTCTAAAGCAGGGCTTCCCAACCTGGTGCTCGCGAGCATCGCTGTGCTCTTTAGAAGTCTGATGGTACTGTGCTCTTTTACGGTGCTTAATATCTTATTTTTTAGAACCAATAATTTAATTTTCTCGGTTAATTTCTTTCTAAAAGTATTCAATAACTTTGATGTTGGTTTGATTTTATTTATTATCATTATCATTACTACTCTTGCGGAAGTTTAATGGTGCTCTTTCGATATTCTAGGATACAGCTTTGTGCTCGCTTGATATTCTGGGTTACAACTTGGTACTCGCCACATCGAAAAGGTTGGGAACTCCCGCTCTAAAGAATAGACTTTTACAAGGAGTAACTTGCAATTCCATAATTTACTGAATGTTTCAATGCAGTTGCGTATCTCAATTTTACATTAGTTCATAAAGTTCATAGTATAAATAAACGGAAGCGAAATTACACCGGTTTAGCTGGAGGACCGAAAATTCGTCTACAGTGCCCGTCATAGGCATTGTGATTAAATGTGTCGCCATTTAAGATGAGATGCATAGTTTTCTTTTGAATTCTGAACAACATTTAAGGACTTATTTATGGTGGAATTTATTGAACGGGGAAAAAAGATTTACGTACATATTTAATTTTAGATCGCTCACGCCCAAATCATCTGTTCGTCTCAACGTTAATTGATGTAAAATTTCAAATTAATAATTTCATTCGCTGAAATTTGGTTTCTCAAGAAAGAAATCAGAAACAAACCCGAGTCTAAGAGAATATATGTTTGTTAGTAAATTGCAATAATTTTTAAACAAGTTGATCGTAACTTTTTCAAGTAAGTCTACTACTAACCATTTTATGGGACACTTTTTTGTAGTATCTTTTGATTTTGTTTAGTGACATCCGTAGCTCACGCGTTGCAATTGTGTATGCATTCAACTTGGGTCGCGTTTCTTTCTGCACAACCTATGTGCAACCGCGATGCCATATAAATCGTTTGGACAAATTAAAGCGCCATGTTTTTATCATGACTTTCGGAAAGCGTTTTAAAGGTATGTCTGTCGGTATTCGGCTTCGCGATCAAATGGTCAACAGAATGCGGACCGAGGCGTAGTATGTATGTACGTATGCGTGCTCTCGTGACGCGGGCGACGCCAACGCGTAACCTCGAAACGGCATTTAAATCCGCGCCCCTTCACACGACCTACCAGTTTCCTATTAGGCTATCCAGCTCGGTAGGATTGGCCTACGTGGAGACCGATGTCTGCGCCTGGTGACGCGCGTCTCCCCGTTCTTTTATTTTTCTCTACTCATTACGCTCTTGAGGTGCGCTGACAACTTTCGTTCCATTCTTGTCACTCGATTTAGCGACGAATTGTTTGGCTTTTTCGATTTCCTTGTTCTACTCTTACGGCTATTGCGTGGCGTGCGAGGGTTTAAAAGTACGTCACCAGGAAATACGTCTTGAAGGGTTTCCAAACGGTAATCCACTGTTTTAAAGCCGGATCAGTTGCAATGTGGCCTTTCTGTTTTGGGTCAGCAGTTTCAGGTGGTTGTTGGAATTTATGCCTGAATAAACGTGTAACGCGGCTTCTATGGCGTACTCATCCGGGTAGTAACCACGCTCGCATAGATCCTTAGTCGCGTGGCGGTCTATATTACCCCCCCATTGTGTATTTAATACACCATCAGACCATAAACTATGTTATTTTTGTTCAACAATACATTTTTTACTCATATGTAATTGCTGTGTTTTCATCAGTACAATTCATTAAATAAATAGATTAGGTAAACAATGTAATAACGATTTACAGAAAAATATAACATGAGGTCATTTGGACTTGTGTGTGCGTGCCTACAACACACCTTGTTTGCACAAAAATAGTATTTTTTATTTTACCCGTATGTTGAATACTCAATTATTTTTATAGGGACCCATATTCCTGTAGAGATGTGATCAAATGCGCAATTACAGGGTGAGCCAAAAAATGTACCCGATTTCAAAATTCAAAATAGAAATAAATGAGTTGTGGTATGAGTGTGAAGCAAAAGCCAATTACTAGAGCGATCTCTCAAATTTATTTCGATTGATACAGATTTTCAAAATGTCTTCCATCATTCAGAGCACCTATGCAGATAGGTACAGTATAGTTGCTGATTACAGCCCGCAGGATTACAATCCTAATATTCACTGTCGCTGTTTTTCTAAACTTATCTGAGACATTTTGAACTTGAGACAGAAAGAGTTATTTAGTTAAAATTTTGGGCTTTTTATTGATTAATTCACTTTATAATTCAGTCCTAACTTGCATGCTTATCATGTATTTTTATTTTGAAACCGGGTCAATTTGTTGGTCCACCCTGTATTATCAAAATACGTAGGTAACGAGAAACTGCGAGAGACAAGCTTGATTAAAATTTCCTTTCTGTAATTTCCCGCATAAAGACTTCTCACCCGTATTTTAAAACGAAGGAATCGGTATTCAAAGTACGAATGAACAGGGAAACAGTTTTGATTTTGCTATGCAGAGAGAGAGAGAGGGGTGTGGGGAAGCCCGCATTTCGGTAGGATTCTATTCTTCCTCTCCACCTCCAGCAGCACAACTCTCTAATCTCAAGACTGATAACGAGAGAATAGTGCAAACACTCTTTTTGCCCTTCGCTTGTCCCCGTTCGCGGAGGACGACATCGGATGACGAATCGTCGGGGAGGCGTACTACGTACGTACGTACACCCCATCCCTCCTCCCGCGATGCACGTTCCGCCCTATTAGCCGTGCATCACGAGTCGTCCTAAATCGGGTCGATGAACTATTTATATGCGCACGATGCGGATGGATGATGCGGCCTTTTTTTTTTACCTCCTCTTTCCCGAATTGAATTTCTTCGGCCTGATGTGTCGAAACCTTTTCGGGCTGATATCTCAATCCGTAAACACCGAAGTCGTTTTTCCGGAGCTATTTTTCGAGAGGGGTAAATATTAGAAGTTTCGTAAAGCACGCACTCCTACGCGTTTCCGTCGCTAGAAACTATCGGTCTCGCGCTAGTAGTCGGGAGCGTTTATTTTCTATTTAAAAAGCCTTCAAGCTATCGCTCGAAAGACAAAAAAAAAAAAAACTCGCGACATCCGGCTCGTAAACGTGCACTCTGAGTAAAGAAGTAGACTTTTCTCATGGCAGGGGGAATGATGTCTCTCGACTCGATGAGGGATGGAATGAACTCGAACTTTAATCGATCCGTTTCGTTTTTTTTTGTTCGTAAATGCGCGCGATTTTCCTTTTATTAATTTGACCGCAGAATCCGTGACGCGGGAAAGATTCACGGAGGGGTTTTTTATGAGTTTAATGGCGAAGCTTGGTTATTAAAATAGAAAACCGGTGAAGAATAATCCGGTTACGAGTTTTTTTTTTCAATTTCATTATGCATTTTCACTGTGGTGATATACCGCAACTAGCTATTCTCATTCCCAATTACGTCACACGTTTTAAGATAACGTTTCGCGGCAAAGTTCACGAAACGTAAATTTATCGTTTCGTACGAAAATTTGATTCGGCATATCTACCGGTTCGTTACTTCGCGAAAAATTCTTCAGGTTTCCGCGCTGTGACGTTGGCTGACATTCCTGTCGATTACCCTTTATCTTAAGGCGTTTTTTCGAAGGTCGTCCTCGCATGGGCTCATTTCACTCTCAGGAACCTGAGCTATTTATATTATCTGTGCTTATCTCTTTCTTTTACGAGTGCGAGGGAGTTTGCACGACCTTTATGCCTAGCTGAGGTCGTTTGTTCTCCGTTCGCCGTAAATGTTCACTTTTAATGAGGGAGAGGAAGCGTCGAGTCCGTGCCCTCGGATGCTAAAAAAAAAAATGACGACTCGGCCGAATAAATCGACGCGTGCTCATAGATCTGCACGCGACTCGTATGTACATACGTGTCGAGTCCTTTAAGAGAAGTTCATTGTGGCCGTGAATTGTTTTTCCTAACGAAAATCTAGTTTACCTTAGCAAAATTCTCCTCCTTTCGCCCCTTACATAGATTCTAACCTCCTTACCTCGTTCCCTATCTTCTCATCTCTTATATCTCAACATCCTTGTGTATTTCGTCAACAACCCGGTTTTGTTCTTTATATCATATACATTAGCCGTCGTATTCATCATTCGTGATATACGTTGTTGTTTCCGACTCTGAAAGACCTTTATGTTGCCTTTGGCACGGGTTGAATTAATACGTCGCTATTAAAAAAATGAATAAATCGTTCCATGGTGCCGGTCGAGAGAGCGGCGTATTATGCATGGCTCGAAATGGAGATTATTGCGAGGGAGACTAGATATGGAGTGACAGAGAGAGAGAGAGGGAGGGGGGTGGGGGGGGGGGGGGGGAGAGAGATGAATCATAAACATCAGCTGGGCGGTGGAGAACGCCCGGCGCCATTCAAAGGACGGCCAAGTTTATTTAAGCGGAAAATCTGCGTCCAAGGCTTCGCCGTCGAATATCGCACGGCCCGTTTCCCATCTCTCTTCACTTTTCCAGTTTGTTTCAATCCCCCTTCTTTTATGGTAGTTGTTTTTTTGTTCCAAAATCGCCTTCGCGTTTAAGATTTTCAAATTTATTTTGCGATTTGTTATATTATGTGGCCTCAAAGTTAAGGAAACAGTCGTTTCTGTGGTGATAGTAACTTGTGGTAAGAAATAGATTTTGAATCGAAGCTAATTAAATGAATTGCGCTTCAAAAAAAATCGTTTGCTCGATTTCGTGAGAGGAAGCGTGAAATTTTGCTGGGATCATGAATGCCTTTTATAGTTGTCGTAAATATCCGTCTGCGAAGTTTTGTGGCATCAGGTGAGGTGGAATCCTATAAAAAACCGGCTTTCAGCGGCAATATAGTAATCATTCTAAGAGAGACGCACATTTTTAAAAACTCTGGAATGATAAAGAGCGGTAATTTAAATGTTAACGAAGACGGAAGCGAAAATGTATTTTTCAAAAATGAGAAGGCAAACAAATTCCCTATTAGAATGACTCTTTCCTTAATGACCCATGACTAAAGTGTCGTTTTAGAATCGTGCAGTACGACACACTCGGTTACATCTTGGCAGAGCCCAGGGCCGCTTTCTTCGTCTTGATACATTTGTGTCATATCCGTGTGGTAATATGGGTACGATCTTCTCGTCTCCTTAATGTTGGAGTAGTTAGATTTGCCAATCGCTGGTGTTACGAAAAATCGAATGTATACATACGTATGTATGCCAGCAAAGGAATTTTGAAATTAACTAAATATACTATTTTTGCTGGAATGTCAAACAAATTTATTAATTAATAAGTATATATATATGATATCAAGAAAAACTTTTTGAAATTAACTAAATATACTATTTTTGCTGGAATGTCAACCAAATTTAATATTAATAAGTATAAGTATATATGATCTGTAGGTACGTCATTTGCAATTTTGTTTCCAATCTAATAATTATAACGACAACTTGTCGTTTATCGTCACGTGTTTCTGATAGCATGGTTATTTTTTTAAAAATATTTATGTTATTTTCTGCGTGGGTAGGTATGATATTTACATTAACAAATTAAGGTGCCACTCGAATATTAACAACTACCAAAAATATATTGTGATAGCAATGCGTTCAGTATTAGCTAACTGACAAAACATATTTTCAAGTGGTCTAATTAAATTTCGCTGTCGGCCGTCTTAAGTTCCTTACAGAACAACGTTTTTATATTATTATAAGATTAAATATTTAAACAAGTGATAAAAGCGAAACAATTACTTTAAAAAATGGAGAGAAATACCACCGAAGTTGCCAGTCACCTCGACGATATTCATTACTTGCCAAAATGTATCTTCTTGCTAATAACATACAAGTAGATCGTTGGGGAGTCGTCCCTAAGATATTGGCGCCCTGGGCAGCTGCCAACATTCCATGGTTAATAATGATAAATTGAGGAGATGGTTCCCTTTACTCAGGCTGGTGACCGCAGCAACAAAGTGCGACGCATGCATGCTCTCTGAAAATATTCACTGGAACTTGCCAGTGTTTCTTTTACATCTTTTTTCCGGTGTCATTTGACGCGCCAACTAAGAATTTCATCAGAGAAAGTTAGCATGTTGCAATCGCACTCGAGCCACGTTTCTGCAGCTGCTCGCGGCGTAAATATAAACCCAGGATATTCTAAAAAAAAGACCTATTTAGAGATTCTCAAACCCTCCGTTTAGTTATGCAAATTGCGTAAATCAAATTAATTTTATCATGTTATATGATCAAGAACAAGCACTTAAAAATCAAAAGATTAAAAAAGTATTTATCTCAAGTATTTCTAATAATAACAACAGGGTTAAGGGTTAAGAAAAACCAGATGCGCATTAATTCACCAAAAGTAAATTATAAAATTCTAAAAAATATTATAATCTAATTCCAGTGAATTACCACTGAAGGCGTCTGCTTTGTAACTGAAATGCGAGTTTTTTTTCATATCCATGTTGTGGCTATTGAAGATACCTGAGATAAGTACTTTTTTAATCTTTTGATTTTGAAGTGCTTGTTCTTGAATTTTTTTCAGCCGCAAGACTAGCTCGATAATTCTGTGTTTAATGAAGTTTTATGATGGCTTAAAAGCAAAAGTAAACAATTGAGTGAAATTTTAAGCTTTTCAATAGGAGGCTAAAAGAAATTTCAAGTTGACATTTTTTGTCGGAATTTTTATAAAAGGGGCATGGTTTATGTCTGACTTTCCTATAATGTAAACAAATAATATTTGCATTGGGTGGCAATGCATGTATTCTCTCATGATATGCAAGTTATACAAGAGCGGAAATAATATTTTTTTTTATTTTAAGGTGCTTAAGGGCAAAATATTTATTCTTTTGTTATTTATCGCTAGAAGATAATTTAAATCGCTCTTATAAACAGAGATGGATATAGGGCCAGGCGATCTAGGCGACCGCGTATGGCAGGGGTTCCCAACCTGGTGCTTGCGAGCACCGCTGTGCTCTTTGGAAGCCTAATGGTGCTCTTATACTTTGGTTTATATCCCATTTCTTATGACCAATAATTTAATTTGTAAGGTTGATTTCTTTCTAAACGTATCCAAGATGTTGGCTTGATTTTATTCATAATCATTACTACTCTTGTGGAAGTGTAGTGATATTCCAGGATATAATTTGGTGCTCGCCACATCGAAAAGGTCGGGAACCCCTGGCGTAAGGCCTCGCGCCTCTGGGAGGGGAGGTGATTGCACATAGAGCCTCTAGAGCAGTGTTTCTCAACCTTATTTTGGCTGCGTCACCCTACGTTGTTCATTCAGTTTCGCGTCACCCCGTTTACAGTTACAATACCTTCAAGTCACCTTAAGAGATAACTTGGGCTTACCCTACCACATAAAGTTCTGTCATTTAAATAAGCGCAAGTGTTTATTATCCTGGTTTTATGTATGTTTATAAGCCAGAATATGATAAACTGTGAATTTATAAAATATTCGCGTCACCCTGGGGTGTCATGTCACCCCGGTTGAGAACCACTGCGCTAGAGAGTTAGCGTTAACAAAGTCAGGAGCATATTGCGATATGGGAAAGAAGTGTATATGTACGTACATTGACTGTGAAACGTTTCAACAGAAAGAAGAGGTCATATATTATAAATTACGAAGATGATCAGCGTAAAGGATAGCGAGCGAAAACCGGTGTCAACTTATGGATGTCATTGGAAAAATAATTATGTCTATTATTCTATGACTTTGCGATTTACACGAACGCAGAAGCTTTCCCACTAAATATATTATAATATACTTATATGCGAATAAAATATTAAGGATTTAATAGCCTGTTTTCCTCCGTAAAATTTAGCCATATATATTTTTATAAACCACGGGTTGTGGGGTTCAATATCGCAGGCCTGTTCATCCCATAGCTCCTAAATCCGCTCCTTCAAGTAGTCGTAATATAGCGAACCCTTAATTGCTTCATGCATATGTCGTCATCCATTATTATCAGCATTTAAATCAACAACTTTTATGTTGGTATGTAAATAAAATAATATAGATACATAATTTTTGTACAGTATCAGAAGTGAAGAAGAATTCTCTCACACTTATGAAATTAATATACTCCGTCATTTCAATGCAATTGTTATTTGTTGTTGCTATTTAATACAAAATTTTCTTTCTCTACCAATGTCGAGAGTGAATGCCTGTCGTTCTGACGGGAAAGAATATATTATCTACATATTTTCTTTTTACTTTCTCCATACGTAGTAATGGGAAAGTATTGTATTCGTGAAAAAAATCGACTTCGAGATTTCATCGGAAATACATGTTTTGAGGTCCCTAGAACACGTTTAGACTATTTTCGGAATGATGTCTGTGTGTGTGTGTGTATGTTATTGTGGGCGCTCTAACTCAAAAAGTACATACCATATCGTTACCAAACTTCATATATAACACTTCAACATGAGCACAAAGAACTGATTAGTTTTTGGACAATAACAGATAACCGGAAGTCGCGGTTTATTCGAAACCCGATTCGGTTTTTGCGATATTTCTTTGTTAAAACATCATTATTGTATATACAATTCTAAACAAAAGTTATAGAGAATGTAATTTCCTACAGTTTTCATTTGAAACAATTTTCTATAGAAGTTATTGTTTAGGAGTTATTTATGAATAACCGGTTTTTCGGTTTCCGTTAAATATCTCCTTAACAACATCGTTATTGGTAATCTTCGTAAGGACCAAAGTTGTAGAGAATAATATTTCTTCCAAGTTTTGTTTGAAACTAATTTTCGTAGAAACAACCATTTCGGATATATTTCGCTTTTTCTTAATACCAGCCTACAGCGCCAACACCATGTAGCGGTGAATTCTGTAAACATTCAAAATATACGTAATTTACGGCAACGACGTGTCTTCTTTTACGATACGAAATAATAATTTTGCCTTATAATGCTACTCATAATAATTTAAATATCTATACCCCAAATATGGAGAAAGTCATGTGTTGGCCACATCAGATTTTTTCTTCATATACTAAGAATGTATTTATTCAAGGGTTTCAATTAGCAAATTAATATATTGCAGCCAAGCGTTCTTTCTACACTGCAGTGTAAATAAACAGCATGCATTTGTTATTAAATAAAACCTTTAATGTAACGGTTTGAAAATATGTTTTCCGGTGCAAATACACAAATGATTTCTTTCGTTGCAACTTACGCCAATGACCAGAGCCGGGACTAGGAATTTTGGCGCCCGGGGCAAAGAACGTGAATCACGTCCCTAGCCCAAACCCTGTATTTTATGACATGTAAAAAATAATAATTATAATTAACGTATGTCCGTCGCCGCCAATCTCACTTTATCACGTCATTTCAATAAATTTTATGGTTGTAAATATATGTTTATATAAAAAATATACCTATACATATAATCACAATTTTGGCGCCCCCTAGAATTATGTCCCCTGGGCAAGAGCCCCGCACGCCCCACCCTCATCCCGGCCCTGCCAATGACTATACTGTTGACGTGCGTCAAAAATGCTCAAATACACTCATTAAGACGACTTCAATCTGCATAACTTAAGAAATATCATTCTACGTTAATAATACCTAGTTATTTAGGCAGATGCTTAAGGCTGTATAAATCCTATTTGATATGCATAATTTCATAAAGATAGCAACAATACGGCTGCCCTTAACGACAAAAAGTTTCCTCGGTCAGACAGAATGACATATAAAGGATATTATATTGATAGATCATAAACCTGCCGTCGTTACGATAAATTATGTTTTTTTTTAAATTAACTCCGCTGCAATATTCCAATCCTATTTGTCGATTATGAATTTTAAGATAAACAATTTGTACCATATATTATGTCTATGCCTTTCATAGAGATTCAACGAATCGTCATTGCGTATTGCGGAATCCATCGTCTACTCCACTTATTAGTGCGTTATCTATGTTTTGAATTTTTACTTACGCAACGAAGCTTATAAAACCCACACAGGATTAAAAGACGTTGTTTACTCTTCGCAATTCGCTTCCTATATCCTTCAGGATTCAGCATTAGTCCTGCACATTGCGTAGGACATAAATGTCTCTATGTCTCTCTCCTGTTACTGATTTAATCTCAAGTGTCGTAATGATCCTCGTCCTCGAGGGAAAAAAATCGCGGCAAACACGCGAGCCTAGATAGGCATTACAGGAAGATCGTTGTCTCATCGAGCGGTTTATACGTTTGTTATCGTGCGCGCAAACGAGGATTGTTGCGTAGCGCGAAGTCCGTCGTAAGATCTCATTGTGGAGGAGGAGGAGGAGGGTGGGCGTGGCACCCACTCGTCGGATGAATGTCCGCGTCTCTTTCTCTCTCTCTTCCTCCCTTCTCACCCTCCGAGCCATCAAAAGGATTCGCCGGCGACGCGAACGGACCAAGGTTGAACAAAGTGTCTAGTTACTGCAGCTGTCGTAACGATGACGAGACGCCGCGTCGTGACGTCAGCTTCGACTGGCGTGTTCGCGTGGTGTTATTAAGCACTCCTCGCGAGGGCGAGTCGATGCGGTGGACCGCGTGGCGTGCGAGAGGATGGAGTGGAGATGTTGGAGTTGGGGGAATGGGGAGGAGGGGGGGGGGGGTGAAAGAAATAAGAGCGCCGGCCTATGGATGGGGTCGGAAAGAGTCGAATCCCACGCGAGGTCGCGTGACAAAACGCGCAGCCTCGTTATTCTTTTTATTTTATTTCGCGACCGCGATGACATTCTTGAAATTACGTTCCGCTTCCTCGCGGGATGGGGGGAAAAAAGCAGCGAATTCTTACTCTCGCGGGTTTGCCGTTCGTGCGATGGAGTTTTAAAGAAGTTTTTTACTTTGGGCTTCAAAATGGCAGAATTTTTTGCTAAAAGTCGAATGACTCGAGCTTATGACCTCAATATCTAACACTTTATCTCAATGAAATTTGGTTTCACTTACGAATATTAAAATTTATTATTGATTTTTATTGGAAATACTGGCAGAAGTGCCCGTTGAATTTCAACGGATTTAGTGAATGTAAAACTTCGACCGTGTAGCATGTAAGCATCGCAAGAATAACATAGTACACAGTTTTAACCGTCCAATAAAGCAAAAATGAAGAAAATCGGCCCGAATTTACCTATTTAGATGAATGAAAGGAGAAAATGTTGCACTGTAAAAAATCGAAAATTCGTGTAAACTTATGGGAAAGTTATTATTGAATTAAGCTCCCCCTCCTCCCAAAATTTCTGTTGCTATATACATAATCCATGTTACCTGCAGGATAAAATTATATGCCTATGCGAAGTTTCGTGACGATATCTTGAAAACAAAAACTGTAAGTAAAATCTGCAAGAATATCATAATCAACAGAAAATGGATGAACAAAGGAACAAACGAAATTAATTAATTTATCGAAAGACAAAAAAGTAAACAGAGAACGTTTAAGAGTCACAGAGTGAATATTATCCTCCGACTAATAGATCGATTCTCTCATCCATGAGTTCGGTTAAGAGAAAATTGTTTATACTTATCAACATTACTTTGGAAACAGTGAAACGATTTATCAAATCACAATTTGTGGAAAATCTACGTCTAATTATTTAAGTAACTTACGTAGTTTTAAAAACAGCTTGCTTTAGAGAGCTCTACGCCACACGAAAATATAATTTAAAACTATTTATTAGTAATATTTCAGTTAAAATCAACAAATATTTGGTTTTCTTGTAAACAAAGCAAAATCGCACACAAAAATTGAAAAACGATTTTACGTTAACATTTTTCCCATATAAATACATTTGACTCTCAACTTTGGCGACAATAGGAGTTGTCATTGTAGCTTATTATTCGTATAGTCATAATATTGATAAAATCACGTATTTTTCTTATTCTAAACGCATTTATACGCTAATTCGATGAAGATTCGGATTCTGTCTTCAATAAAAATAAACTTTGTTCATTCCATCATAGGACCATCCAAGTCTCAAGTTCGTACCATGTTTCTAATTCAAATGAAAAATGAGCTGCACTTATCCTTATGTTATTCAAATGCAGAAAATGAAAAAGAAAATATTTTTTAAATGAGAAAAGCCAATCAAATCTGTGTAAAATCCTGAGTACACCAGTTAACTCATTATTCCGGTTCTTGTTTCTTCGTGCTGCAGTTTCTGAGCTATAAAAAACATACATACAAACAACACTTCTTTATAGATATCAGTAGATAGACTATCAATATATATAATTCTATTGGTGATTGTGTGTGCGGACGACGGTGTAACGCTTGGTTGCAAATCAACTATAGTAAATAAAAATAATACATAAAATGTTCACTGTATATAGTGCCGGGATATTCATTAATGAAATAAAGCAAACAAATAAAAAATGTTTAAAATGTGAACATTAACCTTAATTCGATAAATTTTCGGACGAAGTGTAGTACACCCCTCCCCCCTTCAAAATGGCGATACTAGAAAACATATTTCTTGGAAATATCATGTCAACCATAAATAAACAAACATATGAAACAAAATGAGGTACTTCTGGGTTATCCCGGACCCCTGTTTAAAACAAATATTTTGCGATAACCCTTTCCCGGAAAAAACAAAACAAATTAAGAAAATTACAAATTGTCAAAAAAAACTTTTTATTTACAAATAACCGAGGATATTGACGAGCCTTCGGATCGCTTTCTATTTAGATTATTCAGTTTAATTTATTATTGAGTTTAAGTAGCAGCAGTTCCATTTACGACAGCATTATGTAGTATATGATTATAAATTCTCCAGACTTTGAGGGCGTTCTTATTTAGTCGTAGTATTTTAGAATCTCTACCTATCATGTTAGTGGAGGAAAGCTTTTCAAATAAGAGGTGTTTTTTCGCACCACCCTTTAAGGTATCAGAAGATATGCCTCATAAAGGAAAACCGTCCGCCCTAAGCAGGAAATAGCGTTGGGAGAAAAAATGCCGTAACCCACATTGCATTCAGATATTGCATTGGTGGGTGAGTTCGCCCGTATATTTATTCCGCATGAGTCAACCTATGTCTCAAAGTCATTTCCGAGGGCTTTTCCGATTGTTCAAGGTGATATTTTTTTCGTTTTCTTCTCTAGGATGACCGCAGGAAGTTGTGTTATTCGTCGCATGCTTAACGGCGAGTCATAGCGTGCTACCGTGCTTCTTATTTGGAGGAATGGGATTCGCCGTCTTAAAATCATAGCGATCGGTATAGTGATTAGAGAAGCGTGATGAGACGAAAGGTAGAAATCGATATGGAAATAAAAGACTGATTGTGAGAGGAGATCGCGATGCGACCTCAAACACGTGCGCCATTACCGTATCTAACATCATAAAAATATAGTCATCAGATTGCGATAAATGAGATAAAATGGCGACAACGCAAATTTTATCAACCTACATTGATGGTGAGGACTTAAGTCGTCGTCAATCGGGGAAGTATGTTGTGTTATTCGGTGAATTCGTCAAAAAAATGCTAGTAGTGTGTTTCCGTTGTAATATGGGTGCTGCGCGGATCTTGGGCTAATTAATTTCATTATAAATAAATAATTATAATAATGAAAATTATTGTGTTAATAGACAAAATAATTAATAATTTTTTAATATTCAATTTAATTTTGTGCGCTAAGTGAACAAAATTTTTATTGTTGTCAAGAAAAAGGATCCACGTTCACTGCTGCACGAATGCCTTTATTTTTTCTCTCTGTAAGTACATTTTTTATCAGTTTGTCAAAGAGATCGTTTCGTTTAAAAGAGAAAATTTTTATTAATGTTAGAATAAGTTCCGATTTATTCTTACAACATTCACCGAGGACTTTTCGTTATATAATATAAAGAATAAAATTATTAAAAATGTTCGAAGGGACGTTGATGCAGTCTATTACGTCGTCTGAAGATGTCTGGCATCTTCTTTATTTATATTAATGACAGCGTATTGACCAATTATTGCGTAGGATTTAATACTTCAAATGTCCTTTGGAATGGCTGCTTCAGATCTTACTGGGTAATACTCGGTTAATTAATAAAAGTCAAACTTTCCTTCAAATAAGGCGTCATTAATCTTAATCAGAGTTGCAGTGGACGCATCGTTCTAGTTCGTCTGGAAGCCTTAGCGTGGAATATGCTCATCCGATGCCGACATAAATCAAGGATATCATTCTTACTTGCTCGAGAAAAAAATGGCACTTTTTTTATCCCTCGCCCTTCAAACCACCTTTATATGTTGGCACCGCATCAACTTTCAATCCTTATCCCACCGGCTGCTTCGCTTTCATCTACTCTACAATATCTAATTTCTTGCTGTTATAGTAACTGCGCTTTGTAGGTCTTTTTTCTGTCAGTTTTCTGGAGAAATAAAATAATTTCTGCTGCAATTTATCTATGATTACGCTTCACGGCATTCGATTAACGCCAATCATCTATCAGATTTACAATAAACGATCGGTGAATTACCGTTGAAGACGACCATTTTTATAGCTAAAATGAGGACTTTGTTTATTCAACCGTCTCGGGGCGAATTAAGTTGATTTGATCATTAATTCGGTTCAAACCTAGAGGTGAGCTCTTATTATTCCTTTTCGAAAATCTTCAATGGAATATTAAAGCGCGTTTCGATTTGAAGGCATTTAGAAGTGTCTGGCGCTGAAATTTTTATTCGATGTAATTATTTGATACCTATAACACGGCTTTCATAACTACTTTTCGAGACATATAATATCTTTATCCGATGCTTTTTCTATATGGACACAGGGCCGGATTAAGAAGTACGCAAAACACGCAAGTACGTGGGGTCCGGAGGACAAGGGGGCCCACTGCGGACCGAACGTGTCTCGTCTCGCCCTTTCAAAGTGCTGCCGCACAGATCACAAACCTTACAATAACTGTTACTTGTTACATGTTTACGATTTAGGTGGAGCCTTAAAAGTGTTGTGCTTGGGGTCCATGGGTCTCTTAAACGTGGATAGAATTATTAAATTACGCTCCTGACTCCCAATCCACTCCCAAACCATAATTTTTCCTGTTCATCGAGCTGTTCTCTCTTCTATTTTCTTCAAATTGTTGAAATACTGCAAAGCATCAGCTTCTTCGACATATTGTATTAAATAAGTGTGCAATCTTTTTATTTACACAATAAAAATTTCGGTTCACGGTGGGCCAGGTAACGGTCGTCAACGGAGCTTATTTTTAAACGTTTAAATGCCCCAGAAGGTTTGATAACCATAATTTTTATTTAAAAAGAATATAGAATTGCCATTATTAAATATAGGTCGATTTTTGAAATCGAATATACGCTTTTCGGATCCAATTACACAAAATGCATTCGAGGGAAAAAAATGGAAATGATGAAGTCGGAAAAATAGCAATCGTTCTGACAGAATCAGCAAAACACGAGGGAAAATTTTGCAAAAATGACAACGACACCCGGTGTTCCCAGGCGGTCACCCATCCAAGTACTATCCGGGCCCTATGATGCTTAACTTCGGTGATCGGACGAGAACCGGTGTTTTCATCGTGGTATGGCCGTTGACGAAGTAATTGTCCCTGAGTATTGGATTTATTCTAGCTTAATTGTTTACAGGGCCAGATTAGGCGGTACGCAAAACACGCGAGGACAAGGGGGTTGACCCTACCCCGTATTGCCGAAACCCTTTCCAAGTCAGATCACAAACCTTATATAATGTTACTTTTAAAAAAACATTAACGATTTCGGTGGGGCCTTAAACGCGTTGTGCGTGGGGCCCATGGGTCTCTTAATCCGGCCCTGTATGGACATTGGATTGACAGTCAGCAAGCAAAAAGGTTTTTTTTCCACGCAAGTGTTAATCATGGATTGCCACAAAGTTACGACGCGTTTTTAACGACTTCATTAGTTGGCGTTCTTGGAAGAGAATAAAGGGTGACAAAACTCACCAGCAGAGGTTTTTTTTTACGACCGATTTAATAATTTCGGAAATCAGCCAGTTGCGCAAGGGGGGAAGGTTGGTTATATTTGCGGTATCTCCGGTTTCCTTAAAAAAAAAAATTCGCGGATCTCACTAGGCTCTCGATTGCGGTTCCTTTCTCGCCCGGTGACTCATCGCCGCCGCTCTTTCGAAGAAAAGTTTTTATTTACTTCGCGCCAACCGGAAGGGTAGGGAAGAACTTTCGTTTATGGTAGGTGCACAAAAAAGAAGAGAGCTTACGTCACGAGCAGATGGATTCTCCCGAATGTCTCCTAAGACGTCGACCGCTTGCGTCACGCGCTGCCCGTTTTAGGCCCATCACCAACGCCGGATGACTCCATTTGGTCCCTTCGGATACCATTAACCCCCAAATCGGTATTCTCTCCGTCGATAATATTTAAATGCTTAAGCTTTTCAAGGTACCACAGGCGTAACGCGAGTGAAATTTCGAAGCGTCGACCTTTGATTGAATGAATCGATTGACGAATCGGTTGCTTGTGTGGAATGGGGAACATGGATGGTGTTAAGCTGAAACGCAAAAGCAGGTGTCCTCAAGTGAGGACGCCGGCCCCTCTTAATGGGTTAAACACGCCCCCCCCTAGAAGAATGCTCTCATTCAGAACTTGTGCCAGACGGACCAGCCTCTCATCCTCCTTTACATCTGTTGATGTGATAAAGCATTCAGAGCGTTTCGGGCGCAGGAACGAACGAGTGCGTTCCCTGTGCGAGGCACGAGGTCGGACGGTTGGTTATCCTGCTATTGCGAGGGCGGTTTCTGGTTAGTTTTCGCCTGATAAGCCGCTCCACCGCTTCTGGGAATTTAATGTATATTCAAATTCGACGATATTCGTCATAGCGACCCGAAGGAAATTCTACATAAACCACTTATCTGCCGCGTTGTTTACAGAGGAAAAATTGCTGTCCCGAGTTTTTTCCATTAAAATTAATATATTTTTTTAATTTTAGGAGTGGTAATTTTTTTATGGACATGCATTGAAAATCTCACGAGTAAAATTTTATGTATATGCTCTGGTACGTTGTTGCCATAATTTTTTTTATTGCGGGGAAACGCGCGATATTTCTTGTTGATGCAGCGCGATTGTAGCTGCAAGGGTGACGAAACACGCAAAAATAAAAATTCTACAAATCTGCTGCTCTAAGTGCATAGAAATCGTCTTATATGACTCAAACGGCGCTCAAAAATGAATCGAGCTAACACTCTCGCACCCCCGTCATCGTACATGATACCTAAATTCCCAATTTATTTTAAAATGTGTCCTGTAAGACGTTAATTACGGAACGTTATTAAAGTCATAATTTCATTGTTATCTGGCAATTAATGTGAGTCGTTTTCCACTGGATATAGAAACATGTAATCATTAATGTATTTTATTATTAGGGTTAAAGATCACGACAATTGAGGAGAAAAAATACTAGTAGCTCATAGCGTGTGAAATATTTGGAAATCCTACCAAGTGCCGGAATGGAATGAGTGTTATAGATAATTTTATTCATTATTTATGTTATTCCATTTTTTTTTTAGAAAAGGTCAGTTTTGAAATCCATTTGTGAAATGTTTTCTATAGGAAGCAGAGAAAAACAACCATTCGAAGTAAGTAAAAATACAATCAGCACATTTCATATAAAAAAGATCTTCTGATGCAATAATACAACGATTCTTTCTTTACATCCCCTAGCGATGTAGACGGCAATCGCTGCGGGATTATGCCTAAGTTGCTATGTTTTTTTATTGCGCTGAGAAATCATTGTTTGTCAAACTCGTCGACCGAACGCTTTGTTACGGCAACACAACCGCGTGTTCGTGTTTCGCAAGGAATCGCTGTGGACAATGGGAACCGAAAGAATAGGTATAACTTCATCCGGTTCCGTCTGTGCTCTCTTAAATCTTAAAGGCATTCAAAAATACAGCGGAATTATACGAGCGAAGAGATTTTAAAAGAAAATCGAGCTGTTTTTCCGCCATTAGCCTCGTTATCTCGCGTTTTCCACCTGTTGGTTGCGTGGGAAAGAAGCCACTCTTGCACACGCTCCCTTCCTCTTTCCCTCTCGCTCGCACGCTACCCTCCTCTCATTCCGTGAGCGAGATTCGCTATCGCTCAAGAAACCAGTCCCCTTCCTCCCCCCTCTCTCTTTCTTCTTTCTCTCTCACTCTCGTTCCCAAGCCCCGTGTCTCCTTTTAAAGAGACGAATCGCCTAATCCGGAGGTTGGCGAGGGTCTCCGGATAGAATGCGAAGCGCGGCTGCTGCATCGGAGAATATATACCCTCATTTTTTACCTGCATGCGTTGCTGTCCGTTGAGGAATGCACCTTGCCGCGGTGGCAGAATCCCGAGGGTCTGCTTGCCGCTGTTCGGGGGAATTGGGAAAGGAGAGAGAGAGAATGCAAAGGCCTTTTTAAATATAACCCTTTGGGTAAATAATTCCTTAACTACTCCGTTCCCCTTGCAACTTGCTCTCACTGCCTATCTCACAGCCCTATCATTGTGGCGACAGTTTTCCGTACAGGTGCTGCCACTTCTACGTTTCCCTCCCTAAACTCTTTTTTAAAAAAAAAGAGAGAAATAAAGAAAACTCCGTCTCGCTCGGAGCCTTTCTTGCTTTTTCTTCGCAACAGGCCCGCCAACGGCTGTTGTCCCAACGTCCGACCTTCAACGTCATACAACCTTGCTTCGGACCTCCTCCTCACACCCCTCCCCTCCTTCTATCCGTCTCCCCCTTTTTCCTGCATGCGCGACTAAACACGCCCGGTCCGTGAGGGGATGTACGTAGTCATTTTTTCCTCGAAAATCGGTGACGAACTGAGCAGCAACGCCTGGAATGTCCAGTGAGGGAAAATTATCGCGGGTTCAGGGGCGAAAGGGAGTGAGAGAGTTAGGTAGGGCGAACACGGGAGAGACCAGCTTAAAAGATCGCCCTCTTGCTTCCTTGTGTTATTTTCAGTGCGCGTCTTCCGATCCTTATATGGAGGCGCCATAGGATGTCACTCCGTGTGACTCGAGACTCTTTGGCGCTCTTTTATCTCCGGGTTTTTTTTCTTTCTCTGAAAGGCGAAAGAGGGAGGGAAAGGGGGGGGGGGGAGCGGAAAGGGTGAAGAGAATGAGAAACGGAACAAAAGCTACTTAGTGGAACTATTTTTATTATTATCATTCTTATTACGATCAAGTACACGATACAGTGTTCAGTGCTTAAACTAACATAAAATATATGAAAACGTTCGTAAAAAATAGATACACGCTCCAAAAAATATTTGTTGCATATTTACAATTATTACATTACATTAATAGCACATTGACTCGGACGACAGTGCACACGTATAATTAAATTCTTGCCTTTTGTACTCTTCCATGTGTTGTAGGAAAAACAAACGAGCTTAAAGCTATACCGCGATATGTGAGAACCAAAGAAATAAACTATGTTCTCTTTATGTTGAGAAAAATTCTGCTTTTTTCTCTAGTGAAAAATTACACCTTTAGATTTTTAAAAATACGTATATTTTTCATTTCGAATCGTAGTTTCATGTACACATCATCGAAAATATAATTTAACTTATCTGCTTTGGCCTTTGAAGAAATAATAACTAATTGTTACCATAATCATTAAATAATTTCTTGGCAAGATTTGAATCATGCAGCATATTCTACACTGATGCGTCGAATGCGAAAATTTTGCATTCCGTTCGATTTTTCTCAATGTGTTCGATCGCCAAAACGCCAAGCTAGGAACGGCAAGTTGAATACCTACGTCACTTACCAGCGTTTCTTTTTTAGCAATTCTATAAAAAAATAAATCCATAAATAGAAGAAAATATCTCTATAAGAATTTATATTATTCATGCATTCTTTAAATAATGCTTATATATATATATGAAATCCGTTATGAACTGACTGAAATACAAGATCTAATGTTTTTTTATTCCCGATGGATGTACTGCGTTCGCGTCAAAAATATTTGCCCGCATGGTGGAAGCAAATCAAAACTTAATCACGCCGTAAATAAAATTTCGACGGGACCAATGAGATTTCCCGATTAGCGACGTCCAAAGCGAATTTTACGAGCGAGTGATTTCGATGGCCTTTTCCGTCGCATGAAATCTTTCAGCGATTTCAAGGTCGGATCACGAATTTATTTTCATTCGAGCAAACGGTTTCGACGAAGCTCTTTTTATTCCGCGTTACCGGACTACACGGAGCCATTGCGAAGCATTGAACAAAAAAAAAAAAAGCTTCATGAGTTTCGCCCGCCCTCCAAACGACCTTGAAAAAAATCTTTTGGACCGAGAAAAGTCCGTTAAAATGTTGTTACCTAGCCACGATACTAAATACAAGAATAGCAGCGAAAGCCACCTTTTTTTTTTAAACGTGGAAGTGTTTCGATACGTTAAAAAGAAAAATATTGTGGCGAGTTACGCAACACCAAAGGAAAAAAGGCGTCTGCGCGTTTTCTCTTTATCAAAAGCGGAGAGTCGACAGATCTTCCGCTTTCAACGATCCGTCCTTTCGCCGCCCCTTCTCTTTTGATTAACGGCCTCGTCATAAGCGCCACACACGTCCGCATCAAATCAACTGTGGCCGGAGATAAGGGGACAATGCGGCGGATGGGTGCAGCACACGATGCAACCGAGGATGATGATGCTGGTGATGGTGATGACAGGACGGAAATGCTTCAGAATGGATGTTTTGATGGCTTCAGCCTGGTGGACGACGACTCGGCCACGGGCTTCAGGAGACTAAGGATATTTCGTCCCCGTGCGTCTGCTGCTTGATGTCCGGGGTGCAGTCCCCTCTATATCCCTTTCCCTATAACCCTCCATACCCTCCCTCCCCACTTAAAAAAAACCACTTTAGCAGATGCGCCCCCCTGCCCCGGCGAGCCCTTGGTCCCTCCTCCACTCGGCCAAGCGACGCGTGAACCATGCCTGAGAAACGGGAAAAGGTCAATCAGACACAAGTGACTCCTTAAAATGCTTGCTCAGATGAGCGTCCTGTTGCTTAAACAGGAGAGGTAGGGGAAGTGGATTGGTGGGAAGAGATTGAGGGTTCGTTTGGAGCTGGACCTGCTCTAACGATGACATAGGACTTGGTACGTAATTTGTCATTTACGAAGGTCAAAAACACTTTTTTTGGCAAGTGCGTACATTTAAATTGTGATTTTTATATTAAGGCGGATTTGCGTTGCTAGGTGTTTTAAGCATTTTGAAAATTTTCCACGTTATCAAATTTGTCGCTTTTGATGCAGCAAAAATTCTCGCATTTATAGCGTGGAATGTTAAATCACTGGCGCGACCTAGTGCTCATAAGATACGGTGCGGAGAACAATGAAGTTATTAATGGGACCATAATCAACGCTAAAGGTCACGCATTGGCCTTGACAATAATATAATAGGGAAATTGTCATTTATTTATGTTTTAATCTCTTTGAAGGTTTAAATTTTGAATAGCTATCGCGGCGGAAGGAAAGTGGTCATTCCTTGAGGGAAATCATGTACGTTTATTTTCTTAAAACCTTGCAAGATGGTAACCCAATCTACATGCATATGTCGTATAAGACGAATTTTAATAAAGAGAAGAAGGATTTGTTGTTACCAAACTCTGGTATAGTTTTCTACTTGCTTAACCCTCCTTGCCAAATAAAAACAAATTTTGATAGTGGAAAATCGGATTTGGCGTGGTATCTCAGGGTCAGACAGAAGCGTGAGCAGTGCTGCGACCGCACCCAGCATGACGCCCCCTCCTTGAACCGTTCAAATTTAATAATATATATTAACATATACTTTGCTTTCATACGGAAATTGCACTTTTTCGAATTTTTTATTTTATAGTATTGTGATTTATGTACATTTTTTTATATTTTCCATGTGGGAAACCCCTTCCCACGTTTCCCCTCCCTGTTGGCGGCGTCAGCCAAAGCGTGCGAAACACGCACGTCAGATTCCCGATCGAGACTACAATCGTCTCCCTTTATCTCCATCGTATTCCTCCAATGTTTATACGTTGCATTCTCTCGAAGAAATGGTAATTTCTGGTACGTCCGCAAACGCGCGACGTGGTGGAGTTGGTACTCCTGGATCGGACTTGCGTCGAAACTCACCTGAACTTCGTTCTCGTGAAGCCCGGTCTCGGCCGCGAGGAGCATGATGTCCGTGCTGTGGGGGTTTTTCAGTCGGGCGAACTGCGCCTCGAGGGCCTCCCTCTGCACCTCGGTGATGAAAGGCGCGGGAGGGAGGAAGGCCGCGGGGGCGGGTGAGAAAGAGCCGCTGCCGGTGGAAGAGGCGGCCGAGTTTGCCCCCGGGGAGAGTTGAGGGGACACGCTCTTGACGTGCGACGAGGGGGAGAAGTAGTAACTCATTTTCTTTGTTATCCTGGTTAGGGGGAGAAAGGGAAAGAGAATCCATGAGAAGCGGAGCAGCGACAATGGAGCGATTGTCTTCTCGCGGATTTAGTAGCTCGCGCGACCTTGAAGCTTTTTGGTGCCGAGGTGGTGTTTTTGTTTTCCGTCTCGAACAAGGGAAAAAGGGGATTCAGCAGTTGCGAGGTGGAATACAATAGAATACGTGGACGAGCTCTCGATTATCGCGAGATTTTCTTACGAAAATATTCTCTGCGTCGAGTGTTGCAGTTGTCCAACCTAAAAAAGGCGAACCGGCGTGAAACTCAAGGTTACAGGAGTTGTGATTACTGCAATATTACGATATCCTGTCCGAGTTCAACTCCGAGTCCTTATTTGTCGTCGTTTTTCATAAGGATTGATTATTGCCTTTGAATATCTAGGCGAAGTTTTATCCGAATTTAAGAATTTAATGTGATAAAATCTTAATAAGGACCACCGAAACATGGAAAATATTCGAGATTAAGTCGATGGGGTTGTTTCAAACATAAAATTTTCATTCACAACTTAATGTAATTTTCAGTGCTAAATAATATTCACCGATCACCTAGTTATCGAGCGAAACATTTGTTATCGAGTTGGTAAAAACTTTTCCATTGAAGTTTTAAACACTTTTAACTATTAACGACAATACAGATCTTTAAAGCCCTGAATATATAGTTGACAAACTTCCGTTGAAGTCGTTTCTCCAAGATCAATGCTCGCTTCCAGTGACTGAGTATTGTAATAATACCATTGACACAAGCGGAAGGATTGTGTTTAATTAAATCCGAATATATTAAACAAATGAAAATGAAAAACACTGCTATATTTGACATTTTTTACTATATAAGACAATAGAACCATAGTAATGACAATAAGATGTTTACACAAAGTTTTATTTTTGCATTATAGTGGTATTTCGGCCATGAGAACACAACCAGTATATCGAGAATGTCCACGTGAGTAAGGAAGTGATTTTTTTAATTTTCCTATTGAGAAAGCGCACGTGCAGAGGGACAGACAATTTTTTCTCAAACCTTGAGTGACGAAAATATTTGAATCATCGAGACGATCACTATATAAGTAGTTTACCATAAATAACTCCAAACCTAATGAGAACTTTATCGATCATATATGCTGAGCTGCGTAAGAAGGTGACTTCGTTAGCTATTTCAAACATTTTTCACGATGTGCAAGTGAAATTCACGCTCGTCATCGCCATGAAAATTGTCTGAGTTAATTTGTACGGATATGTCCTTTAGGAACGCTGGCCTTTCTGAGAATGTGATCTCTGTCTGTTAATAAAAAAAAATCAGCCCTCCAGTTAAATCGCTTTATGAGAAGCAGATAGAAAAACCGGAGTAGAGAAAGAGGAAATTTGATTTCCATTTAAGACTCTCGAGATTGATGGTTTCTGATATTAGTTAAGTACGCGCGAGGGCGTTAAGGTCGCTTATAAAAGGAACTTCTTCCCTCTTAAGTATCTGGTGAGATCTCTGGCTACTTGTGCCAGCAACCCGCTGTATTCCAGAGCTGCGACTGTTTCTTCGTCGTTCTCGTGACCTCGACCACTGACATGAGTCACGCTCTCATTTTACGTACCTTAAACGCTACTAATAAAGTCTTTCTCAAATGGAATAAACATACAAAGTGACCGTTCAAACAAAAAATATATATTAATCGCGGTTTTTGTATCCCGTTTAGGGAAATCAAGTCTCGCATTCCTCCGATATAATCGCTCTATTACCGGTTCGTAGACCTTGTTAGATCCGAGTTACCATGGAATACTTTTTTACGCCCCGTTAAGAAGGGAACATTTTTAGGTTTGATTTTTCTCTTCCGAGCGCTTCACGACCGGTTTTATCGCGCCGCCATTGTGATCGAGAGTGCTGCGACGTTTGGCTTTCTACCTCTCCGCTGCGGCATCCAGTTCGAATCCCAACGGGGAATGCTGGACCCGGTTTCCCGTGGGTAAATGTTGTACGTGAAGTCTCCGCGTCCGGCTATACTTCTTGATTAATGCCGATCCTTCTGAAGATACGTATCAGGCTTCGGCGGCATCGAGCAAAAACGTTAAAAAAAAGTAACTCCGGAGAAACTAATAAATTACTCTCTTAATAGGGACTACGTGCCGGGATAACGCCTTTCGTATAGTAAATCGGGATTTCATATTGCATCTATAGTTTTCTGGGTAGTATCTTCATCACGCGAAACTCGACAGATTAATACCATAATTTTTCTCGGCGTTTCCTTGAAATTAATGTTTTATTCTGTTTCGGGAGCCCTATCGTCGCATATTTTTTTTAAAAAGATATTTCGACGGAGGTAAACAAGCAATTTTTTTTCCGACGGATCGTTTGTTGATTCGGGTCCCGGACTCGCGGGAGCTTTTTAGAAATAAAACAGGCCTCCTAGAATACATAGTCGAGGAATTCCGCGGATCGACCAAATTATCGCGTGACATACGGACCTCCCGAAATATCTCCCATTACGCATCCATCCACTCGTTTTACTCTCTCCGAAATGTTTCCCACGAGTCGCACTTTTGAAACACACTCGACAATCCCGACACACTGCTCTCGAAAAAAAAACGAAATTAAAAAAAAAAGACGAAAAACATTTCTCGGTCGACGGAACGTTTAGATAAAAAAAAGGAACTCCCTCGAGTGGTTTTTAATCAACATCTGAGGAAGTCTGAGTTCGATCTTTAAAACGTTTTTAGAGGAATGTACGCGGCTGAAGGGTGGGTCGGTAAAGAGAGAGAGAGAGGGCGGGGGTGGGAATGTCGGAGGAGGAAAACGGAGACTGCGCGAGATCTCTTCGACGGTCTGGAGCGGCGATGGAGCCCGACCCGCTCCCGTCCCTCCCCCGCACCTCCCCCCTCCCGCCCCCAATCCCTTCCACCCGCGGAGAAGGAAGACCGTGAGGATGGGAGGGGATGAGGAGGAAGGCGAGGTGGGCAGAGAGGAACGAAGGGTAAGGTAGGGGGGAAGAAGGGGGGGGAGGAGGAGGAGGAAAGGGGTAGACTTGGAGCCGGAGAGGTTTGCGGGGAGGAGGGAGTGGCGGCTCTCTGGCCTTATGTGGGTGGCGGTTGTTCTCCGCAACAACTCTCGCTCCTTTCTCCCCTCCCTCCTCAACTACCTCCCCCACACCTCCCGTACACCCTCTTCGGCGTCGCGTTTGAAAGGAGCCGACGACCGAGATGACCCCTACGTATAGAGAGAGAGAGAGAGAATAAGAAACGCCACAATAACGTCACACATTCAAAATAAAGGACGCGTGCTGTTAGCGGAAAGGAGGTGGGAAGAGGAAGGTGTCTAGATCGTCGAGCCCGATAGGAATTCAAGGGGTGTGGATGTTTTTAAAAACGGAATTTTTTTATACGCTCTTTATCTCGGGAGCAATGACGAAGGAGTTGTTCCGAGCGCATGAGAGCGAGCCTACCTAAACCTCATACTCGGCTGTGTCGTGAATCGTGCTTTAAAAAAAAAACCGGCCCATCATGCACTACTTCGAGAGAGGAAAAGAAGGAGAGAGAGGAAAAGAAGGAGAGAGAGACAAGGAGAGAGAGGAAAAGAAGGAGAGAGAGAAGGGGGAGAGAAAGAAAAGAGAGGCCTACTACGCGCATCTTCAAACTTGACGCATGGATTCGAGCGATTCATTTCAAAGTGGAAGAAGGGTGCTGAGACTGCGTTGCAACCGCGACTGCTTAAGAAGAAGAATCGGGATGCGTGACGGGGAACAATAAGAAGGAATGGGGGAGGCCGCGTTTTTTTTTTGTTTTGGTTCTGCCACCAGATTATTTTCTCTCTGACTGGATGAGAGGAGTTGACGCGTTCGGAAGTGTTTCATTCACACTTTCGCATTCGTTTTCTTCGTAAGGGGCTCGTTTATCGCCGAAACGATGCGATGGAACGGTGCTCGCTGAGCCGAATTAAACGACATCCTTCGATAAACACGATTCGGTCGGGTTTCGTGCGTTCTCTTTCAACGTCGAGAGTGTGCTTTCTGTTGTATTATTTGGTAAAAGAATAATCTAAACAAACTTTTGTCTTTTATTTTTGTGTCTTGCGAAGTGCTTTTGGGGAAGGAAAGTTTTGCAATAATATGAAACGTGACAAATTTTTGGGCAAGTGGAATTTTTTCTTCGTAAAAACGAATTTGAGAGTAGTTTCTATGATAAATGGGAAGAATCGACTAATAGAAGAAACTTCTTTTTGTTGGGAGAACATTTTTATCAGTTTTTATAAATATCCTGTGCGTAATGTTCATTTGTTCGATGAGATTTTAAAACTGCTTATATAGTTATGCGAAATCTGGACAGAAATCGAGATTTCAAAATATCGACGAGTGCTCTCAAAGAGAGAGTACTATTAATGCAAATTACGAAATATAATATTCGAAAATCACTACAATAACCAGTAGATAAGTTTACCATTCGCAAAATTATTTAAATCTGTACTGTAATCATTTAATCAGCATAGTTGATGGCTTCAATTATAATTATTTTTATCCCATGAGAATTTAAATTCATAGCAGACACCAAAAAAGGTTGGGAAAACCAGTTTATGAAAGAAGATACAGAGATACCGTTCTCGGTGGCGATTCGCAGATAGTGGATGATAAACGAGAGTGGATCTTAAAGATATCAAAATCATCAACTGGATTCCAACCATAATATCAGCTTCATATTTATCTTTTCATTTTCAAGTATCTTGAGAAATCCTACATGATACTTATTGGGTCCGAATCCTTTGGTTAGTTCTTGGAACAGCAATCTTAAGATGGATGTTTTTGGTAAAAGAGTTATCTAAAACCATGAATTAACCAGCGCGATTTAATGCAATTCGGTCAGACTGAAAAAAAAAACAGTTAAAACGTATGACCAAAAATCTCGGAACAGTGTGCGACTTTAATCACGAAATCAATTCCTACAGATTTGACACCTCGGAGAAATTTTCTCTATTCCCTTAACCACGAAACATTTCCATGATATGATTTGCATTTGTAAATAAAACTTCTCTTTGTGCGTCATCAACGAGAGGACGCAGGCGAGCAATTTGAGGGAACGTTTGGTAGGAGGACAAATGGAATTTACGAGGGGCGGACGCGTTTAATTGTCCCTTAAAAAAGCGATCTCTTGGGAGAAACCGCTTATCTAATTGTAAGTTTATCGCAACATAAGCGGATTAATCGCGTCGAGAACTTAAAAAAAAAATCTGATGTGGCCAACACGTGACTTTCTCCATATTTGGGGTGTAGATATTTAAATTATTATGAATAGCATTATAAGACAAAATTATTATTTCGTATCGTAGAAGAATAGTCGTCCTTATTGCCGTAAATTATATGTTATGTTTACGGAATTCACCGCTAGTTGGTGGCGAAAATTTGTTTCAAACAAAACTTGGAAGAAATATTATTCTCTACAACTTTGGTCCTTACGAAGATTACCAAAAAGGACGTTTTTAAGGAGATATTTGACGGAAACCGAAAAAACCGATTATTTTTTATAAATAATTCCTAAACAATAACTGCTATGGAAATTTGTTTCAAATGAAAGTTGTAGGAAATTACATTCTCTATAACCTTTGTATAGAATTGTTTATAAAATAATGATGTTTTAACGGAGATATGTCGTCAAAACCGAATCGGGTTTCGAATAAACCTCGACTTTCGTTTAACCGTTATTGTCCAAAAACTAATCAGTTCTTTGTGCTCACCCAAAACTGTTATATATGAAATTTGGTATTAATATGGCAAGTACTTTTCGAGTTCGAGAGCCCACAATCACATACACACAAGCATCATTCCGAAAATAGTCTAAACGTGTTCTAGGGACCTCAAAACATGTATTTCCGTCGAAATCTCGAAGTCGATTTTTTTCATGAAAACGATAGGTACTTTCTCTATACTATGTATATGGAGAAAGTAAAAAGGTACCTAGCGTTTATACCGAAAACGATGCACCTCGGGATATTTCGACGGCTGACGCGCGTTACTTAAAGTTGAACGATGGTGTAACGGCGGCAGTATGTGAAGGAAGAGAGCGAGAGAGAGAGACTCGGGAAGCGTGCCAGAAAAGGCGGCAGTAGCAAAAAAAAAACGAGCTATGGTTTTAAAAAACAAGCTTTTAACTTTGAAATATTTTAAAGGCCGAAATTTTCAGCATCTATAATCATCAAACCTTTAATTTTTATCCTGCTGAAAATTTGAAACTTTTTAAAAGTTTTAAAAAATGTCGAGTCAATCGATAAAGGAAATCCGAGGGAATAAGTAATGTTTTTGTAGCACGCTTTCAAAGTGGAAGTTTGAGGTAACGTCTGCGGATATCCATTATGACAACATTTGGCCAAATATGTGCATTTGGAACAGTAACATGTTCTCAATTTCCTTGCTTTTGAAACATTATTAACAGGGCCTTGTGATATTAACTGACACCTAACTATGTGAAATAATTAAATGGAGGGTTCTGGGTTCAAACCTTGCCCGTGGAGGAATGTCTTTTCATCCCTTAATCCCACGCGAATACGTTAACGCTCCACTCTTTTAATCGGAAGGGGCATTAAAGAGATTTATCTAAATAAATTGTCCTAACCAATGAGTGAATATGCTGGAAAATGGCGCTCATCTGTCATCGGAATTCGACTCTCAAAGAGAAACTTTCAAAATAAACGAAACTTTAGTTTAGGCAGTAATCAGCACTTAATTTACAAAAAAACATCAAAAATCCATTCCCGAAGCAACCAACTGGGTCGAGCGGTAAAAACATCTTTAAAAAGAACTTAGCGACGTATTTATGTGACCTGAAATGGGGATGACTTACGTTCGACACCTTTGTTTCCTAATTCTCGGACGTAAACAGATCGATAACTTTGGTCCAAACGCACCGTCCGTTTATTTTTCGAAGCATTTCCATGGCAACCTATTCGGGATGCGCTATCCGATGTTTTTTTCTTTAAAAACATCATCATCCTCCCGTTCTCGATGTAGTATGAGAGGCGCGGAAGTATTTCCTTCCTCGATGCTCTCCGGTGGAAAGGCATTTGTTTACTGGCAAGGATGTCGTAAGGCTTCTACGAATGCTCGCGTTTCTCATGGGGCGAGTTTTAAATAGAATGCGATGAGATTTTGTGGTTGCATGCGGCCCCGATGGAAAGCCAACACAAGGCGTGTTATAGCAAACACGCGAGGTGAGGGAGGAGGAGGAGCCAGGGAGGGAGAGAGGGAGTGGAGGATGGGAGTGAAATGATAGTCCAGGCGGCCAGCAAAAACGTCTTGGCGCACGTCTTCCTCCCACTTTACCCGTAATAAATGGCTCGTGCCTCGCATTTCGATTCCCGGGTCTATATACATGTTCATTCAAGTGTTCCTTTAAGGAGTCTCGCATTCCTTTCCGCGGAATACCTCGAACTGCTCTTCAAGAGTCGCTTTTGAATGTGCGTCGGAGAGGTCGTTTCGCGGAACCAAAATCCCTCAAGGATCGCCATTCTAATAAGATAGAAGGGGGTGGATTTTCCTGGCACATATTTTCGTTACTCGTATTTGCTCGCTAGAACTCGTCCGGCGAAATTCCGCCCGTTTAACTCAAGGGCGTTTTCATAAACGTCTCTCGTCATTCGGACGGGTCTTTTCGGTCGACGTTAATTTTCGCATTTTGACGCGTTTGAGAAGGACGACAAGGAAAAAAAAACGCCGAGTTCGCGTTTGTGCAAGAAGAGACGTATAATTGAAAAGTTTCCGTCTCGTCTGCGTCTCGCGGATTCCTTTAGCGGTGCTCGCGTGCGGTCCCAAGGACGCGTCCTACGACTTCGGCCAACTTCGCTTGAGCACCAGACCGGGCCGCTATGATTTTACAGTTGGGGAAATGTGGCCCTCTCATTAGTTTTCCCACCTTTTGTAGATGAAAGACAGCGCAAACGAGACGAACCGGTATCATTAAGGAAAAGTACGATAGTTTAAATATATTTTTAACACTGTTCACTTATTAGCAATGTTTTCCCTAAGCTTCGACAACATAATATGAAAAGCGGCTCACAATGTATCTGTTGGCTCCTGCGTTATTTAAGTTTGAGTCCACTCGGGGCTTATTCCCGATGCAGGGAACCCGAATCGCGGTCCTATTTCATAAATCAACGGTCACGCGTTTCACGGGATGGTACGTGAAGAGGTTTTAAACGACTCGGTAATTACCAGAAAATTTCTTTATACGTGATGTTTTTACGTTTTAAAAATAATTTTATTTTTACTTGAATTTTGTCCCATGTGGTAAATATACTACATAACATTCAGGTAGTACGGGGAACGTATGGGCCGTGATGGGCAACTTATCTGCATGGCGGGTAGCATTGGTGGTAGTGAATCCTTTCGGCTGGCCGCGTTGGAAGCTGACAGTGCTTCGGCGGGCAGGCTTAGGGTTTAAATCGGAAGTTACCTAGAGTTTCTAAGGTTATCACATAGATAAGTGAAAACCAAGTCTAAATTACAATTTTAGGGTTAAATTTTCGACACTAAATGCTTTTTTCTTAATTTGAATGTTAAAATATGAAATCACGTGTTAAATTTTACGGATTTGTTTTTCGTCATGGCTCCGCGTGCCACATGAAACGCTCTCTTCAACTGTATTCGGCCCATGGTCCGGTGATTCCCCGTGCCTGATAAGTACAACCTGGATCGCAAGGCCAATGACAAAAATGTCAGCCTTCGTCCCATAAATAACATAAAAAACAGACGGAGAAATAACTTCTATCGATACTTTCATCCACTGGATCCGGATCCAGAAAACACGGTTTTAGATGGCCCTTCCTTGCGTACACGTAGAGAGCTGATCCCCTAATTGCCTCGAGAGAAGTTTGACAAAAATCCTTAATCCATAATAACTACTTTTCGTAATCGAATTTAACGGTTACTCACATCGGAGGGTCGCAAAATTTGAACATCGATAGCGAATGGCAGCGTTGCCAAGCGGCCGATCGCGAATCGACCTTTCACTTCGATACCATTCGTTCGAAAGTCCTTCCGGGAGAGGCGATTTCCAATCAGGCTCGCGTTCGGTCGCCCGAACCGCTTTTTTTTGTTTCCGCTGAATTTTAAGCGTTTGAAAGTCAAAAACATTACCTCGTTCGAAATGTAGATCAGACGCAGATGTGATTCGCGATTTTCGCGTGCTGCGCGCGCCTGTCGCTTAACAAAAGCATGCCGGTAAACGGTTTGCCGGAGGCGCGTATGGGATCATTGTGGATTTTAATTTCGAATATTCGCATTCGGTAATAAAAAAATCCTTTTTTTTTGGGTTTTAGTTAGCCAACCTGCTAAATTAATGTATGCGGAATTATTCGCCGATCTGTTTTTTTTTTTACGTCGCGACCCTAGACGAAATGTCCACAGATTCGATTTGTTCAGACGTAACTCGAACCCAGGACTCCCGACGTCTACCTTTGACAAATCTCTTCGCGAAAGAGGAGTTCCGAGAAGTTAAGAAAACGACAATCTTCCCGCGAGCTTTTATTGGAGAAACCGCGACGCCGCGGCGCGCCGTAAACACGCGCGAAAATAAAAGCATTTAATGAAGAAATCCTTGATGCTAAAATGCTTCGATTGCGGTCTTGAGTCGTTTCACACGCCATTCCGAAATTACGTGTTTTTTAAAGTTAATTTATTGGCGAATCGATCGCGCTTGATTGCAAATCGTCGTTTCTCCTTTTAAAAAAAAGAAAAAGCATCCGTCTCTCGCGTTCCTACGCCCGTCTCCGCTCCCTAGAAATGAAATCGATCTCTGCCGATCGTAATTGCCATGTTTATTTTGAGATGAAACGCGTCCACGCCGTCGATTTCCCAATTCCCGGTTTCTCTCTTTCCCTCTCCGTCTCCGTGGGCAACACGCGAATAAAATTCGGACGGGATTTCGCGATTTTGCATATTCGTTCCCGTAGTCATTGGGATTTCGGGAAGGGAAAAAATAAATACGCTCATAAATTTGCGGCTACATGAGCGAAAGTGGAGTTGCACCATCTCGACCGTCCGGACGATATATTTCAATCATTATCCTTCTTTTTTTTTTTTTAATGGAACGTCACCGACGAAAGCAGCGGCGGCAACAGCTTCAATTAATTTATTTCCAGAAGCTTGCATCACTGCCTTGCAGAGGGTTCTCCAATTTCCATGCCGCGGTCGTGCGGGGCGGGTCATGCAAGGGAGGCTGCGTCTTATCGTCGGCCTCCGTTGCCCCCGTTTTTCAAAAGCGCCTCCTCGGCGTCGGACACCGGACACTCCCTCTCCCCCATTCCTCTTTCTCCACCAACTCCCCCAAACCCCACGCCGAAAGGGAAGAATCTCTCTCCGTCTCGCCTTTTACGGGATTTTTCCCATCGCCTTACGCGGTACTTCCGCGGCTATTCTTCGCTTTAAATTTCGCGTTAGGAAACGCAATATCTGCGCGAGCCCTGCGGTGTAATCGCAAACGACGGACGAATGGAGTATTTTTTGCGGAAGAAACATTCCTTTATGAATAAAAAGGACCCGGGTGACTTGATCTGCCATCGTTGTGACGTTCAGATGCTCTCAATGAATGAGCTCGCGAGTATTGCGTCACGTTACGGACGTTTCGGATGAAATTTCATTATCCTAAGTGGACGTGAATTTTTTTAGTGGTCTATTCGTTCCCGAGGCGTTTTTTTTTAAATGTCTGCAGACGTACTAATTGGTTTATTTTACTGGATAACGCACGAAAATATCCGTCGTTTTTGGAAATTTTTCGTTTGATTCTGCTAAGGAGTTGTGTGCGCTTTTTAAAAGATTGAGCCTACGGGGGTTCATTATCCTTCCAGTTATTTTGTGATTTACTTAACAGCATCATAACTCGGAGAAAAATGAACGTTTTTTGAATGATTTTCTCTCCCCGCAATCACTGCTATTCGGAAAAATAGAAATTTAATTTCTTAACGATCAATCGATTACCCAATGTTCGACTTTTATTATAGTGAGCGGTCGGAAACCCACACTTATCAGGTCTTAGCTTAATGGTGGGTTTGTTGAAGGTTGCCAACTACATAAACCATCGCCGATTTCTGAAGAAGTAGGTCATCGAACCTGGAAATTCGATTTGGCAAATTGACAATTTTTCGAAGCTCGTTTTCAATATAACAAAGAATATAATTTCTTATCATTAAAGCTCCAAGCGTCTCAAATATTAAGGCAATAGCTATTTGACGTGCCTCCCTTCGGAAAAAATAAATAAGAAATTTTACGCGAACCATGGTAAAACGATTAAAGGATCATTATTTTGCTGCTAATTAACGTCATCGCGTGAATTCTTCTCAGTATACATCGCGGTTATAGAATGTGATACAATGGAACGCAGTATGCACGATCCTCTAATCAAATCCCATTAACGTGACGAGACGTCCGCACTAGACAGGAGCTGTCATGAAAATGACGCGAGGCTCTTTATAAATAAATAAAAAAACATTCAAAAGCCTAAAAAAAAATATTTTTCATGTTTTTTCTTCTGTTTTTGAATTGCGGTGAGGATCTACGTACTCCAGATATCTCGGGTCTCACGCAACACCCGGAAACCCCTTATTCAGAAATCGGACTCCATTTTTCTTCATAAAATCCACTTGTCCTTTGCTCCGAGGTCTGCGGCATGTCGAGGGACGAGACATGCGGTTTGAAAATATTGCGACGGAATTGGGTCTTTCTAGGGAAGGGAATATTTTTGTGTGTGTGTGTGCGTGCGTGCGTGCGCCTCCTACACCTTCCACCCTCAGTGCTTGTCATATTTCGTGACGCTGTCGAGTGATGATCCGTAAAAATCATTAATTCTAATCTATAAATTATTTATTATGATTAAAATTTGTTAAATATTCTTAAGGGAAATCTAAATGAAATTGAATTTGAAAATCGACATGAATTGAGATACAGCCTGACCCTGAGTTAGCGTCCCTCCTCCCCGTGTATAATGCCACTCCCCACACACCGCCCACGAATCGTTTTGAATAGAAATTCTATTTTATTACTACAAAGGGCAAGCATATATCTCGATTTTCCACCATCCCCGCTTTAGCGCCTATGGACGGTGGCGTTAAATCGGGACCTGACTACGTGTGAATCTGTGGCGTATATTTCGTTTTAAAAAGTGAACTGAATTTTTTATAATCGAAAAGAAAGGTGATTTTCCGGCGATTTTAATTTTCAATATTTTTCGAAAATAATTAAATTAATAAAGCTTTCCTTAAATTCCATCGATAAGAAATTCGTTTCATCAAGGGTGAACGAAATTATTTCGGTTTTTCTTCGCTCCGCTATCAATCATTTTCTCGCTTTCGATAAAAAAAACCTTTAAGCTTTGCTCGTCTCCTCGTCTTTTTTAGCTTTCCTGTTTTAAGGAGTGCGGCTTTAAAACGTCGGATCCCTTCCAAGCGTTTCTTGGCAGCTTTTAGACCCGTTCGAGCGGTGCGCGCATCGCGTGTCCTATTTTTTTCTCTCCGAGAGACGACCATCCCGTCCGTGCTCGCTCTACCACTTTCTCGCGGGAGGAGATCAATGCTTCCAAATGGTCATCTCCTCTTTCTCGTCCCCTCCGGCGGCGGATGCAGACGACGCCGCCTCCGAGCCCCTCCACCCCTCTCTTCCTCCGACCGCGGATGCTTTCTCGAAGACGGACAAGTTTTCATTTGCATTCCTTCGGTTCCCACCTCCGATGATGGCGGATAAAAAAACAGGGAAGCCTTTTGAGTCGAGGTATGCGCGACTTTCTTAGCGCTTCTGGATTAAGATGCCAACAAGTGGCTCGGAACGTATTTTTTTAATCATACTCCGCCGACGATTGGCCCATTCAAAAGCGTTCGCCTTGCTTTTTGGATCCGCATTCATCTCGCTTCTGCTATCGTCTTAGGGAATGTTGATGGAATGTTATTCGGAGAGCGGTTCCTATCGTTAATTTAAGAAAAAGCCGTCGGAGGAGGAAAATTTGGCGGAACTCCATGAAATTAAAGAATCTCGTGAAATGAAGCCATTCAAATACCTGTTTAATTTCCTTAAATTGTGAGATTGAATACGTACATGGGTATACGGAAGTGCTTCATTCGCATTATTAGCTTAACGGTCTCACATAAAATTCAAAAAATAATAAGTAATTAACGAAAATTGCCACAACCCTAAGACGTTTTAGAGAAACTTTCGAGAAGGCATATTCATCGATTTAAAAGGCATAGAGCCACAACTCACCAGTTTGCCGACGTTCCTTATAGAGACGTTAATAATTAGTCTCATTCACATGCACGGAATATCAGGGATTACTTTTAGCATTTAAATGGGCTCAAAAAGCATGCGAACAAAGATTGGTAACTATGTAATGGTAGGATAACGATAGAAATTCTATATAAGACGCGTGAAACGCAAGTTGTATCGAAGTATGATTTTATCCCGAGATACGTACGCAGTGGACACGTTTATATATATAGGATTTCGATACAAAGAATCTCAAAAAACACGAAAAGTCGGTGTCCTGCATCGGGTGAAGAAATTCTTTGAAACGCGTTTGTCACAACCCGAAAATTTTTACATTTTTTGTGGAATTTCCAACGCGGCCAATTGAAGAGAAAAGATTTTTCCAAGCGCGTGTTTTCCCTCATTTTTAGAAGCAAATAAACGACATATTTCCCAGCGTAATTATTTCATCTGCACTTTGACGTAAAGTAATAGTACTTTGAGCTAATAAATTAAAAATGTGTGTATGTATGCATGTATATATAATGTAAATTTAACAAAACGTTTTATCCATGTTTGTCAACCTGTACATAATATGTACTCCAGTTTGAAAAATTACTCAAATTTTTCGCCTCTCTGTCTGAAGTCGAAACTTATGCGAAAAAATTGTGGAAAATTTCGCGAATAAATGATGCCCCTCGAATGTGCGTCCCTAATTTTTATCGCGACGCATCGGCTAAGCAGCGCATTCCCATAACATTCCCTCCGCGGCAACCAAAGAGACTCGAAACGACTGGGGATCTAAAAATAACAGTAAAAACTAGACCGACGAAAGGCATCCCAGATGCGAGACGTATCTTCTGGAAAAATAAAAGAATTACCCTTCATCCTTCGCCGCTTCCGTTACAAAAGGTATTGCACGTCGAGATTGCGTGGACAGAGAGAGAGGCGGGGTTAAGAAAATGGAGTCCGATTTTGTAAAATCGTTCCGTGGGTAAAAGACGCGCATAGTTTAAAAAGATCGCTCTTTATGTCGCGGCGGGAAAAAAACAATCGCGCGAGGAGGAGGATGGAGGAAAGAGGAATAAATGCGGACACTTATAAGGAAAGACGGGAATCGGCTATTGCGTGGAAGATTCAGGAATGGGAGGGAGAGAAAGAGAGAGAAAAGGGGGAATGATGGAGGAGTCGAGGAAAGGGAACGACTGCGACATTTTAAATATGCCTCTTCAGGGTAGGGAGAGAGGGTGAAAGGCAGAGAGATAGGAAGGGAGAGTCGGTGAATCACATCGGACGTGAGCTGGGCAGAGCCCAGGATGACCAGTAAGTGGAGCGGATTGCCCCCGAGCATGCACTTAATAAAAAGAGAGGCCTCTACGCGGTCGGGCGATTGACCCCGGCTCGTCCTTTCTCTCATTCTCCCTCCATTTTACCTCCTCCCTCTCACTCCCTCTCTCTCTCTCCACACCTCCTCACTCTCTCTCTCTCTCCTCCTCTTTTACTCTCCCTCGTCTCGAAGGAGCCAAAGCCAGCTTTGACTTGCCCTCTCCTGCGGAATACTCGCGTGCATTTTTTCCCCTCGCTCGTTAGGAGGACCTCTCCTTCGTGAATAGGACTGACTCTCTTTTTGTTTTGGTGGCGTTGTTGAACTCTAAACGTCCCCTCTTATTTAAAGGCGGCGATCGATCCCGAAAAGGAGGGAGATTTCGCAACATTTATTTATTTTTTTTGGCGGGTTGGGGTCGGTTGCGTGTATTTCTCGCGAATGCCACGCGCCTTTAAGCGTGAGATGCGTTTCGCAGAGCAGATGGCTTTTTAAGATTGAAACGATTTAATTATCTAGGTTCAACGTCCTCTATAATGATTCCTTTGGAATCGTCTTCTTCTAGAGTTTGAAACCGGGAAATATATAACCAGACGGAATTAAATTTCTAGTTCGATCCCAGAAATTTTCCGGCGTAACGTAAATTCGTGAGTTTTAATTGCGTGGGGGTGAATTATATGTATGAATGCAGTTTTTCTGGTGCGGACAAAATACGGATCGCGAAGCTTCGACAAAGAACAGATTTAATTTAGACAATTCCATGTGTTTATTAAAATAACGTCCATAAAAAAAACCTCGCCCTTTGTAGTTTTAAAGATAAAAATCGTTCGTGCTCGATTTCCACTTTTTTATACTAAATTAATTTTGATGTAATCACTTTACCTTCTCATCGAAGCACTCGAAACTATGAATGCAGGTTTACCAATCGCTGCTGTGCTCCGTGTGTGCCAACGAATTATTTCCATTAATTGATCTACGCTTGTTTAAATTTCGCTGTATCACTAACTAATTTTTTAAAAACAAATATAGTATTTCAAGGAGCTAACGAAACGTAAGAACTTTGGTGACTTTGCGGTGCTAGTACATACAAATCCATTATTCAGCACGACAAATTGCTCCAATCAAATGCCTTATGACGTCGACTTTTACGGAAAACATTTCGCAATGGCAGAAAAAACAGTAACGAATGTGATCTCGGTATCGAAAGCCAGGAAACCGACCAAGCGTTTCGCTTGGCAGGAGTTCTAGGCGGTCCCACGACGGATGCTGCATATTAAGTACGGTTATGTCGTCTTTTCATGGAATCCCAACTATCCAATCGAACTTACCTGATCATTTTGCAGCTGGGAGCAATACTTAAGCATTTTTTACGCCGTAAATCCTCGGTCACGATTGCTCGCGATTGAAACGCGTTTCATAGCCGAGATAATAAGCTCATTTAATGCAGTAATAGATCATAGGGAAGTTATAAATTACGGCCATAAATAGATGGAAGTTTAATTACTTTATCCGAACTCCTGCGACTCCTGTCTTCATGTCTTCCTTCCTCTTACGTTCCGGTATATAAAGGCTCGCATTTTCTCATTTTAGAAGATGTCTAACTAAGACTAGGAAAAAAGCAAATGTTTTAGAAAAATCCACGCGTTCAATTACATAATTGTACGTGAAGGTTTGTTACAGTTAATAATGAAAGTAGATAAGTTGCGAGGAATGGCGTTTAAACGCCACATATTCAGTTTTATTCGGCTCAGTAGTATTTTCGAGGTGAGCTTGTTAAGGATTCTCCCTCGACAGCATTATCACACAGTTCGAGGAAGCTATTTCATGCTTTTTTTCTAGAAATATTACAGAATTCCCCTTTTCTTGGTATAAATAAATATTCTCACTTTGTACGGTTAAGGAGTACTTATGTTTTAATTAATCCATCTCGCCGTAGTCTCCGACCTTCTTTAATTACTTTTCTTGGTAGGTTAAATATTTATTTAGTGTACAGTCTTTAGTACAGTCAATCCTCGGTAACTCTTAACTTCCAAGTGGAGACGCAAAAGTAATTCGAGTTATTGAAAATGAAACAAATCCGAAATATAGAAACACCAAGGGAAAGAAATGCTTCGATAATCGAAAGTTCCAGTTATACAAGTTCGATTTATCGAGGTTAGAGTGTATTTATCGTGTTGTTTACCATGCCTCAGGGTTAACATGCTTATAACACTCAGGTCTGCAACGCGTAAAATTACGAGTGGCCGACAATTGGCTCGCATCTAAAAACGTTATCGGTAACCATAATCCATACATACTAAGTGTTTGAATAATTCCAAATTTGAGCTATGGTAATTTTGCGAGAAAAGTTAAAAGCAACTACGAAATATTGAGAGATTTTGTATAATAACCACGATACGTCGTTTTTAAGCTTGGCATAAAGAAAGAGACGTACGAAAAAAAATTAACTTATCAAGATGGACTATTTGGGCTAGGCATGCTCATCGAGGGACTCCATTCAGCAGAAACGCGGTCATTTTATTTCCGATCCATCAATCAAAGGTTCGGGGAGAGATTGACGGGCGGAAATTAAAGCGAAAGATTACTTTGGAGGCTTCGGAGGAAGTGCGGACGGAGGATCTTTTAATTAAACCCGCTTCGCTCCTTGCGTTTCGGCAATCAAGCGTCACTTCCCATTTAAAAAGGCGGACGTTCGCTCTCGACGAAACGACTGACGGCGCGAATTCGTTTTTTGGATACGTTAACTCGGTCAGGTCTGTCTATCTCTGTCTCGAAGCTTGCGCGCGAGATATGTCATAACCAGTTAGTGTGGCCTTTATTTTTATTGGCATTAATGAAAATTTCGCGTGATAGCGAAAGGACATGTCATGGAAACGCTTCGCGAACTTGAGCAGCTGATCCACGAGATAAATAACGCGATAAGATAAAGAGAAGGAAAATGTCCAGTGTCCTTCAGTTTTACGTCCAAGATTATGTGAGCTTAAATAGCAGGTTATGGGTATATATGTACGCCTGTGCGTATATGCGTGTGTGAACGTTCACAAACAAAGTGGTGGTCAAATGCTGGTTCAGTTCACTAATCAAACAAAAATACTAGTTGTAAAACTCTGACACTTTATTTTACTAATAACTTGGGTCGTTGTTTTGAAGCCAAAAACCTTCCATTCGTTATTTAAATAATCGTAATTATATTTGGCGAATTTATGCAGAAAATATAAATAAAAACAGCAGAAAAATATTTAAGAAAAGGCACGGGTACAGTAAAATTGGCCATTATATATATATATATATATATATATATATATATATATACTACGGAAGAGGAAAGGTAAGTAAGGATATTTAGGGCAACTAGGTGTTGAAGGAAACCCAGTGAACACTTACCGGAAGTAGAGCCGTTGGGGTGTTGGAGAGACACATTTGTAGAGGTTAGAGCTTTCGGGATGATCCCTTCGTCAGCACAAGAGAGACACAACTCAACCTAGTTGCCCTAAATATATATATATATATAAATATATATAAATATAAATATATATATATATATATATATATATATATATATATATATATATATATATATATATGTGTGTGTGTGTGTGTGTGTGTGTGTCTTGTGCTGACGAAGGGATCATCCCGAAAGCTCTAACCTCTACAAATGTGTCTCTCCAACACCCCAGCGGCTCTAACCTCTACAAATGTGTCTCTCCAACACCCCAGCGGCTCTACTTCCGGTAAGTGTTCACTGGGTTTCCTTCAACACCTAGTTGCCCTAAATATCCTTACTTACCTTCCTCTTCCGTAGTATTTATATATACTTACCGGAAGTAGAGACGCTGGGGTGTTGGAGAGACACATTTCAACACCTAGTTGCCCTAAATATATATATATAAATAAATATATATATATATATATAGAGAGAGGGAGGGGAGGTCTAATTACGATCATCCCCTGATGGGACACTGCCAAGAAAGATAAACCGTCGCCTCACGTGAACACCTCATTCTTGCTAATGATCCTTTAACTCACATCTTCGTGGTCGGTAGGCGGAATAGAAAAGGGAATGTGACGGGAACGGGGGAAGAGAAAAGGTGGGAGAGGAGTCGCGGCGAATCATGGGCCGACCACGCAGAGTAAACTTTCACTAAAGCTTTCTTCCTCTTCTACGAAATCCCCGACTCATTTTTGCGAGCACTATTGGATCGGGCGAAATTTTTCGTGGTTAAAGGTTATCAAAAATGTGAGGATGGATTCTCGAAATTTGTTGGCGAAAAATTCGAGCTCGTATTATGTGCCTTCGCGTGTTCGTCTTTGTCCAGTCCAATCTCTTCCTTATATGTCCTTTATCACCTTACCACCGGGAAAAATAATCTTATTGATGACGTTAGCAGTCTCCATATCGATATAAATTCCTTATCGAGGCTTATCATACGGAAGAATTGAGATGTAATGAATTACGTTTGATTTTGGGGCTTTCGGTAATAATAGAAGAAAGAGAAAAAAAGGTTAATGATTCAGTAACGTTAAGTCGCGCAATTCATCTCCTCACTAAAGGAAAATACCATACAGAATTAATTTTTCATTGGGTATAGCAGTTATAAAAAAATCTCCAAAAAATTATACTCGCCTTGTTAGCGCAAAAGAAAAAAATAACGAGAGGTTAGAGAGTTCAATATTATGTGGAAACAAGTTTTTTTCGAAATCATTGATTCCATTTAATTACGAGGAATAATATTCCTATAAGTGGCTCTATATCTCACAAGTCCGAAGCACATCTATGAAATTTTTTCAGGAAATCAAAACCTATCACATAATTAAAGTTACATTTATAATGCATCGCTACTCGCTGTTGTACAAAAACATATATGTATGTATATGAAAACATTTTCGAGTCGTTTCTGCAGCGATTCCGCGTGGAGCGGTGCTGGTACATTCGAAATTCGCTTTGTGGTCTTGTACAACGACGAAGAATTACGTCACTCGTACTGCTTTTGAACGGGGTTGGGCTGAACCGCGAAAGTGTTGACTGCTCATGGAGGGTTTGGGTGGTGAAAACAGAGGTAGGGGAAGAGGTTAAGGGAGAGAGAGCGGGGGGTAGGAAGAGAGAGAGAAAGAAAGAGGGAGAGAGAGAGAGGGAGTGGTCGGACGGGAAGAAGAGGGCGGCGGCGGTAAACGAGAATGGGAGAGGCGGCGTAGGGTACGAGAGAAGGAAAGGATTAAAGCGTAGGAAGTTTTTTGAAGTTGAAGCGGAGAAAAAAGGACGTCCTTCACCCCTGCGGTAGATGGCGAAAAAAAGCGCGCCGTGAGACGGAATCGAACCCAGTTCTCACCTCGTCACCGGCCTCTTCTCGTCGTGCGGGGCAAGCCGTTGGGAATGTTGGAAAGCGCAATTCGAGCCGCATGCGAAATGAGCAAAGGGACAAAACCCTCGAGTTCTATCGAAAGAGAGAGGTTTATATATATATATATATATATATATATATATATATATATAGTGCAACTAGGTGTTGAAGGAAACCCAGTGAGCACTTACTGGAAGGAGATCCGCTGGGGTGTCGGAGAGACACATTTGTAGACGTCGTTGGAGGTTTCGGGATGATTCCTTCCCTTGTGCTGACGAAGGGATCATCCCGAAAGCTCCAACGACGTCTACGAATGTCTCTCTCCGACACCCCAGCGGCTCTCCTTCCGGTAAGTGCTCACTGGGTTTCCTTCAACCCTAAATATCCTCATGTACCTTTTCTCTACCGCAAGTAGATATATATATATATATATATATATATATGATGAAGCTTTTCGGGCCGAAACCCTTCATCAGCAACGGAGAGAGACGTACTGTTTGAAGTGACGCACTGGGTAGGGATATAATACGAGTATAGTTTGGAACTTATTTTACGTTCGCTTCGCGCGAGTTTTTCGCCTTTTTGTTATGTTTTCCTCATTCGATGTGTATTACGGATCGCAATAATAACGAGGGAAAGGAAATAAATTTAAAACACCGATGGGGGTTTTAAGTCGCTGTTTATTTATTCGTTTGCTAAACGAGTCCCAAAAGGGCGCATTGGCAAACTCGCGCGGTAAATAAATACATACATGAAACGACGACGTCTGAAAGAATTTTTGCTCCCATTCGCCGTTTGGCTTAAACAAAATCGAAGAAATAATCTCGTCTCCGCGTCTCTTCCTCTTTTTCAACGCGTTTATCTGTCGCAACGTGTAACGCGCAGTGCATTAGTCGCGAGTGGAATTTCCCGTCACAAGAGTCTTCGCGTCGAAGGGGTGCGAAGGGCGTCGCCGGATAAACGGGAGAGCGCGCCTCGCCCCCTCTTTGTTCGCCCTTGCGTCATAATGCTCGACATAAAACAGTCCCAATAGCGAACCATACTCGTTCGGATTCCGATAGTCTGTTAGACAAACGCGCAATCCGCCGTTTCGTGTGCCGTGCGATTAGGACGGTGTGGCTTTAGGCGTTTCGTAAAGGGGATTGTCGTTGCATTCGGAGCTAGAGAATAAAAGTTACGCAGAGAGGCGACATAAGGCTCTCCGTCGTATAGCAACCGTTCGAAGCAAAGGTGGAGGAGGGTGGGATCACGGATTGACTGACGGCGTCTCGCCATGAGCGTTCTACGAAAATTTTGTAATAAAAACACAAATTTTTGTTTCCTTTCCGCTTTATGCGTTGACGCAAAATTTTCGCCGAACGCGTTCAGATAAAAGTTTCACGGACTCGATAAAAAAGTACGTACTAATATGATGAAAAGCTTGTTTTTCTGATGAAATTGTTACAATAAGATTGTGAAAATCGTTAAAAGATGAGTAATAAGCAATGAATTGTCAAAACGTTTACAAAAATTACGTACAGTTTTACAGCGTATTCTAATATTTTATTATTTGAAGGGGAGGTCGAGTTCGGCTACAGTGTGCATCGTAGGCATGGTGGTTACACTTCTCAACGTTAAAAACGGAAAAGTTACAGGTTTTAGGGTTACAAATCAATTTCGGAATTTATTCGGCGTGAGGTTGACTTTTATGAAAAGGCTTAATTTTATTAGCCGTGCTCACATCGCATTTCCCAATACAAAATTTGAAAACATAACTTTTAAATTTCCTGCTGTCATTAACTGAAGTTTTGGTGTCCTCTGCATTTCTATATGCTGCGTTTCCCAAACGTAGCGTTTCAGCTAATTGCTAGGAATGCCGCGAAAAGCGTTGTTAAATAAAGTGATCCTCGATTTGGAAATGTTGATAAGACAATCTTTCCTCTGATAAATAGATAGCCATGTAGTGCCAACTAATTAATTCGTCCAAACGTAATACCATGCAACCATATTTCAAGGTGGTATTCCACGGAAAAACTGTTTTGAACTTTTATATACTTACATGTGTGAATATATATGTATATATTTATATATCGATAAAGCCAAGTTAGCATAAAAATGTTATATGTATAATGTTCCACCATCGAAAAGTAGGCTATGATATTCTATTAGGCATCTATTTGGAGCTAATTTATGTGAAAAAGATTTTGCAAAGCTCCAATCCGGAAATGGATTGTGTGATATCAGACAATTCGCGAAATTATGGCACTCGGGCATTAATTTAGTCGAGCTAAATTTTCCGAAAGCTGGTTAACAGCTACTTAAATATATAGGACGCCATCGTTTAGAGACTTTTAGAGTTTACTGGGCGCGAATTGACCGGATATTTATGGGGGACAGCGGGATAATTTATGAGAGCCATTGTTATGACTCAGTCTATTTAAGTCAACTCTTTAATGCTGTCCCTCCCCTTCACCCAATTTCGGCGCATCCCCCCTCCCTCCCTCCACCTCTCTTCCTTTCTCTAATTTTAAAGGAAGCAGTTGATTGCTTTAACACTTATCGAAGGGGGCTCTAAAATCCGACATTCGCTTTTTTGTGGAACTTCCGTCTTTCCCTCACTTGCCACTGTTATTATCGCGTCAGTCATTTTCGTTTTAGCGACGAAAATCTTCACGGAGGTGCGAAAGAAACAGGAAACGTGTTTTTTTTTCCTTCTCGTCCTACCATTTAAATACCCGTCTAAATCAGAGTTTCGTAAAGAAATCCTGGAAAACTATCGGAGTAATTTCTGAAGTTGTGTTAAATTTTATGAAACCGTGCAAAGGTTTTACCCGTACAAACATCGGGTACTGTAAACACAAATAAAAATGCTTGTGGAAATTGTATACAGATAGACATAAAGAATTCTGGAAAAGCAGGAGAAAAATTCTGCCTCGTACGGGAATTACGGGTATTCTACCACTGGACTATCGAGGCAGGCTTGTTCTCCTGTTTCAGAATCGGGTATTTCTCACGCTAGCCAACCTAGTATAAACTTCCCCCGAACGGATGTCCTCAATGAGGAACGCCCAAAGAAAACCCATTTACATCTCAAAGGTGAGGTGGCCAGATAAACACTAATGAAAGTGTTGGGGAAAATTCTATATGGGCAGGACATGAGTAATGCTGGAAAAGCAGGAGAAAATTTCTTTCTTTGGCGGAAATAAGCGAAGAATCTATGGATTACAATTCGTGGTGTATCTTTTTAGATAGGAAAAATTTTGAGCTACGAAGCGTTAAAATATCACTTTTCTGTATACATACCATTTCCGACTTACGATTCTAATGCGGTCCTGAAAATCGCGTCGTAAGTCGAATTATCGTAAGTCGAATATCAATTTCCGATAGGCTTACGTGTTATAAATTGAAATATGTTCCAGGACCTTGGAAAAAATATGTACCAAGCCGTATTTAGGCTATAAATTGATAGTTTAAAAACAAATGTGTGTTATATATATTGTATAATAAACGTTTTTAAAACTTAAAACAATCAATAAATTAATATCTACGATGCGGACTAGTCGTTATATTTTTGCAAATAACTGAATATCGGGCGAAAATATGCACAAGAAAGTAGAGTCGAGAGTGCACCGAATGTCGAATATCGTATGTCCGGGGTACGATATCGTATGCTGATTTCGAGGTATCAATGTATTAATGTCGTAAGTCCGGGTTTATCGTAAGTCGGGAACTGCCTGTATGTAGGTGGAGAAGTGGAGGTTTAGAAAGCAGAAGAGTCGCCTCTATTTCTTCAACCTATGTCAGTTTTTTTGCCATCTTCCGAGCGATTACGAAGCATGGTGTGAGAGTGAGAGAAAACTGGCGCAATGGACTGCTAGCTTGTTATTTCTAGTAAATATAGATCGAGGTTTCATACGTGGTCGCAGATTCGAAGGTTCTAAGACTTCTGAATGCGTGATATTTCTCGGAAATGTAAGAAATCGTAACATGTATCGAGAGACTAGAATGAAGTAAGTTCGAAAGATATTAATGGAAATAATAATAAAATTTGTAGTTTCCACTGGAAAAGTTACTTTAAACGACCGGTTCCGCTTGTTACGGCCTCATCAGGTGAAGAAATATACCGTTTCAATTAAATGTAATGTTTTCCTCAAATATGGTGTTTGTGTATATTAGACGATATCTCATCTCATATACATATATATATATATATATATATATATATATATATATATACACACACACACACACACACACACACACACACACACACACATACATACACGATAGCTAATCTGAGGAAAACTTGTTTTATGAGCCATTATGATGCAGGTAAATTAGACGAGATTGTTGAAGTTATTTTTTTATTTAAATCTTGAAAATATGTTATCACGATGTGCGTTGTAAATATAAATGTGATTTAAATAATGCTAGACTAATCACAAACACTGTAACTATTATTTCTTTCTTCGCGAGTATAAGACGACCCTCAACCTCTGTTGGAAAAAAAATCGTCCTGTAAATGTAGTCGTGTTTGTGCAGACATAATCCTAGATTATGACAAAATTTCGTAATTAGAGAAAAATAAACAAAAATATTTCAGTAAAGAACGGTATAAAGAAGAAATGAATGCTAATATTTTTCTGCAAGCGAAATGTTAAAATTTATCTCCACATTTATCCTAATAAATAAGAACAAATTAAACAAAGTATGAATTCGTGGAAATAGTAGCTCTGTTATGCTATCTGTATTACAAATGACATGAGTGCTTTTCAAGAGTCACATTATTTCGCTATTTGATGAATTTTCGAAATTAGATAAATCGCAAGCAAGGTAGAGTTTCGAATATCCGAATTCCAACTATCCGGAAATTCCGAAAACAATTCTATAAAAAAGTTTATCTTCTAATTAGAAAAAAAATGTTTTGAGAACAAAACAATAAAATACATTAATAAAACTAAAACAATAAAAATAAAACAATAAAATAAAACAATAAAATAAAACAAAGTAATGTAGTAAAAATAAATATGAAATGGAAAACTCTTCCGAATACGTTCAATACATATTTTAAATGAGCTTAAACACAGCATCGTCCTAAGCAGAGTATTTAGTTTATAATCTTCAAATGTGGACGGCTTTTTCGCAGGGTAAGGAATTGTCTTAAAAGTGTCGCCCTTTGGCTATAACATATATATATATATATATAAATATATATATATGTGTATATATATATATATATATATATATATATATATATATATATATATATATATATATATATATATATATATATATATATAGTACACACTAGAATTTTTTGCTAACATTTTATTATATTTTAAAGTATTATTACTAAAATACATAGTTCCTACTTTACTGTTATCGCATTCTAGTGTTTTTTGAATGCCCACTTATCCGGGTTTACGATTATCCAAAATACTCTAGAAACAAATTAGTTCGGATAACCTATACTGTAATTGCGATAAGACAGTCACTTTAGCGATCACAAAGAAAAATGCAGTGAATGAGTTTCTGCGTACCTTGAGAGAAAGAAAATTCCTTTGGAAAGAGTCAGTTGCAGCCCAAAAAGCTGTTGTCCTGGAGAAGGAAGAGATTGCGAATTGTCGGCGTAGGTGTCGAAAGGAGCTCTTCACGACGTTCGTTCACCACTGCGCAGAGTAACACTGAGTGATACGAGTCCGGCATCGGCGTTCTTGAAGGTAGCGCGCCGCTCTTGGGGCGCATGCGCAGAAAGTCGCGTTTTCTTACGAAGTGGGAGTTTCGTCAGCAAACCAGTCCCTGGGCTTTCCTTTTATCTCTCTTTTTCATTATCTTTCATGGCGGCGCTTTCAAAATAACTTCTTTCGCTTACAATTAGTTAGAACGTCGGCGTTTCGTAGACTTAGGCACGAGGTGTTGGTTCCACTCATTGTTATTCTACGCATCGTGTTCGTATACCCAATGATGTAAACTTGCGTAAATTATTATAAATTAATGTGCATCGTGGTTATTATGATGTATACGCTTATTTTAAATCCTAGGCTGTGTTTAGGCAGTCATTAAAAAAAATGAAATCTTTGACTAACTGGCTTTAAAAATAAAGTCATTTTTAAAAAATTGGCTTTGTTGGCACTTGCAAACCGATATAGTGCCAATTTTAAAAATAGGTTGAGAAAGAAAGTAGAAGCTCGAAAAACAACGAGTGGTTAGAGTGTTCAATATTATGTGGAAGCCTAAGTTTTTTGAAAGCATTAATGCCATTAAATTATGAGTTGTAATATTCATATGGAACTGTACATTGTATTAAATGCATTATCCTAATTTATAAGTCTTTAATAAAATTTGAGGATTGAGTAGGCAATCTCAGAAAAATCATGATGCAAAGATTAATCGAGTTGGCCGCAATTTATTAGGGACCCGGCGTTGCACGGGGAAATTTTTTAAATATCCGATCGGGATTCTAGATAATACATGATATTTAAGAATTCAATCGGCCGCCGTTTTGAATAAAGAGAAGAGAGAAACAAAAAACGCTTATTAATTATTCCTGGGAGCTCTCCACAATCATACCAAATTTTATTCAAATCAATAGCAGGACTCGGAAAAACGCTTATATAGTTTAATGTTTAAATCGGCCGCCATTTTGAATCAAACAGGCAGACGAAAACGAAATCTCATGCTGATCTTCCTCTTGTTGGCCCCTATATTCATGCCAAATTTGGTCTGAATCGGTTGAGAAATGTGGGCGAGCATAAAGAAACAGCCAAACAATTAGCCGCCATTTTGAATGAATCGGACAGACGGACACTAAGACCCCGCATTGGTCTTCCCCTTAGTGTTGGAATCGGTTGATTTTGGGTGTGCATAAAGGAACAGACAGGAAATAAGCCGCCATTTTGAAATTAACCGACTGACGGACACTAAAACCACGCATTAGCCTCCCCCTTAGTGCCCCCCACAGTCGTGCCAAATTTGGTTGAAATCGGTTGAGAAATGTGGGCGAACATAAAGGAACAGACAGATAGACAGACAGACAGATTAAATATAGTGGTGGAGATATCTGAATAAAGCGGTTGACGTAACTGTATGGATATTTTGAAAATTCATTTAACTTTTCCTGTCTAGATTCAATGATTGATTATCGTGTTCTTCTTAATACTTGAATCTAATTGATAATCTTGTTTAGTCCATAAAACGGCCCAATAAACCAGACGTGCATTTCATCTGCAGTATCCTATCTTAGCGGTAATTGACAAGTCTTAATCTTTGAAACGTCTTTGATTTCAAACAATGTTGCTAAAAACTTCAAGAGAGCTTTCTCTTTCCTTATTTTAATAATCCCTAACCCAGGTAACGACAAACTCTCTCTTCAATAGTCATGAACCTCTTGTCTTAATCCCGAGGGGGAGCCGAAATACGCATCTGATTATTCCAACGTTTTTATGTTTATTGGGCAGGCATGGTTTGTCAACTTGGTTTCAGTAATACGGCGAAATTGATAATTCTCTCTCGATTTTCTCAAAATAGGTGTGTAAAATCGGGTAAACATAAGAAAAATGCCGAAGCATGCAATGTTATCTTAAAGATTAAAAGCGATGACAGTGTTTACCAAACTAATCGTGTTGTAATTTTCGCCCGCCATCGGATCATCTCTTTATTTATACACCTCAAAGAATGAAAGGAAAAGCCCCTCGCGTTCATTACTATTACCTTTTCAGGCGTGACTATATGCGAATGCCTTCAAGACATAAAATATAAGGATTTAAGTTAAATATACGCATACACACGCAGTGTCGTGGTAAGGGCGGGGCAGCCTGAGCACGTGGCTTGGGCGCAGGTTCGTAAAGGGCGCCAAATTGAATATTTGTTAAATAGTAGATAAAAAAAACGTTGCGTAATACGATGACCATTGAAAGTAAGTGCTGTGAATTCTTTACGGTTGCAATACTGGAATATATCATTAAAGAATTTGAACTAGATAACACCGGAGGACCGAAGACTTAACGCTAGGTTAAGGTTTCTGAAGAAATATAGGTCGGAATGCCTAGCAGAGGAGGTTTTTGGAGTACTTTGAACAGGAACATACACAGGTAGACACGATCGTGACGATGAAATACGTTAGATTGATTGTAAGAGCGTTTCCGAGGCTTGTTTCTTTTCCGACGGCAATAAGAGATCGTAACAGGAGAGTGAAACCCGTGAAAGAAAATTGTTAGGTAAGCTTTGATGCGTTGCACCCCTTCCGACCCCATCACTTTGGTGAATTTCAGGGTAATATGTAGATGTATAAATTGAAGCAAGTTTATTGAATTCTATAAGAAATGAAGAATGAATGTGAATGTTCAGATGATGAAGCTTTGGTAAAATAGATTGACACGCAGTTAAAAATTTCTGTTACTTTTGGGATGATTGTCTCCAGAAGATCAAACGAGTCACCAAATGTCTTCAGGGGTTTGATGTAACTGTGAACAAAACTGTTGATTTAATCAGCAAATTTGGTACCTGATATATTAAGGTTAGAGTTCTCGATTAAACGAGTGTAGGGAAGAAATAAAGAAATTTTGCATCGAAGAAGGAAAACTTGCTGAACTGCCAAAAAAGAGGTAGAAAAATAAAATTTCATGGCGATTTTGAAACTAAATTGTCCCCAAAACCGAAAACGAACAAAAATGCCACAAACGACGCAGTTCGTCAGGCAATTAATTCTTTGTATACACACACGCTGCTACTCTGCATCAAAGTTATGTCAATGAGCGTAAATTACTGAAACAAGTTCGCAGTTTGAAACCATTTGCCTTCAGTAAAAAGTGCAAAAATAGCACACAAATTTACGAGTTTTTCACGAATACGAAAGTTTCTTGAGCCAACAGAGACTTTCTGCTATAAGCGTCTTATCTTTCGTTTACGATACTGCTAAAAATTTACATGTGAATGACATAATAAATATGTTCGCTAAAAGAAAGCTTGAAAAATAAAATTTTAAAATAAATAAACAAGCGTCTGTTGTTTCGTACAATATTTATTTTAAACGAAGATGTGAAGCGCCAAAAAACATCTGACAATGTGTATATATATATATATATATATATATATATATATATATAAAATATAAATACAGAGCCGTAGTGAGGGCGGGGCAACCGGAGCAGATGCCCAGGGCGCAGCTTCGTAAGGGGACGCCAAATGGAAGTCTTATTATATAGTTGACAAAATGTGGCCACAGTTTCGACCTCTTCGCAACGGCCAAATAAATATCTAAAAATTGGAACTTTATGCACTATATTTACAAAACATAATAGTTCAATCGTATGAAAATGCTAATGGTATAACCGATAAATTTATTAATTTATTTCGCTGGTTTCACATCGAGATGGCTTGCACTCATGGAGGTCCTTAAGTTGATGTTGAAAATACATGGCACAACACGATGTTCATCAAGAGCAATTGTAGTGAATTCATTGAGGTTACAATTGAAGCAAGTTTATAGGGTGTTAATAAAATTAAAGAATGAACATGAATGCACAGATATTGAAGGTATGCTAAAACAGATCTACGTGCAATTTATATTTTTCTTGTTAGAAGATCAACCGCCTCACTAAATCTGTTCAGGGTGCCGATTTAACTGTGGATTGATCCACAATTTGTTACCAGATACAAAAAGTTCAAAGTCACGACTGGAAGAGGAAAAGACATTTTGCGATGAAAAAGGAATCCCGAAAATAAGAGGAAGAAAAAGGAATTTAATGACACGATGGAAACTGTAGCACCCTCAATACATGAAACAACAAAATACTATTTACGATGTAGTGCATTAGGCAACAAATTCTCTTCAAAGGCAACTTTAGGCACGATTTACATCTTTATACGAAATTGATAATGATTTAAATTTTTTAAATTGTGCTTTATATTGTATAATACGACTGAAGATGAAATGATAAATTCCTGTAAAAATGCTGCGTATATGTATAAAATCAATGTGGATGAACGCGAGTCAATCGTAGAAGTTCCCAGTTTGAAACACCACCTGCCTTCGATAAAAGGTGTGAAAATTACACAGAAAGAAATATTGGGATTTCTTCATAAATATGGCATTTAAGTTACCTTCTCAATGTGGAAAATTTGCTGAGAATTTCTTGACATTCGCCACATCAATTTCAAGCGGAGAGCGTTCTTTTAGTAAACTGAAATTGACCAAAAATGACCTACGGTCATCAATGAATCAAGAGATACTTCCTGGTCTAGCCATCTTATCTATTGAATATGACACTGCTAAAATTGTACATTCCAATGACATAACAATATTTTTGCTGCAAATAAATCTGTAAAGAAACGATTGTATATTTTAGTTAAATACCCCTTTTAAAATAGGCACTAATCATTTTATTAGATTATCTTGGGGTCACAAATAATCCTCTGCCCAGGGCGCCAAAAGTGGTCACTATGGCTCTGTATATAATGTCACGAGCTTAGTGAGTAGTGATTAGTCAGAGGGAATGTAGAGAGGATTTATACATGATCGAAGCATGGAATTCCTTTCACAATGCGATCATCATGCTTCAAAGCATACCACGTTTTGTAGGTAATTTCTGCACTTGTGCATTATAGGTCCACAGCTTCTTCCTACGCTAATTCTCAATGCTGAGTGCCTTTGTGGACTCATTTGAGATCTTGTGCAATTCCACTTTCGTTAGTATCAGAATCTTCTGTAACTTTTACAAGTGTTTGAAACGGGGATTATCATACTGCGAGCAAGTTTATTCCCGGCCATAGGCTTTTTAGATTCATATGTCGGATATGACGATTTTAAGATACTTATATTTCTAAAGTTTGCACAATATTTTTTCTAAGTATTTTCATTGTGTATGAGCATCGTATTTTTCAGAAGCTTTAAGTGTGCCTATTCGGAATTTTCCGTATATGCAAAATTTCTGTTTTGCATTTAAACTACGTATACTGACTCGATATACGTCAGACTTTTCATAATGAATAAATTAATCTTTCCCGTTATTTCGAAGCAATTAGAGAAGTATCTAAGGAATATTTGCAGTTATTTAAAACTGAAAAAATAGACCGTGAGAGTATTGAGGGAGAGATTCCTTATCTCCTCATAAAGTGCTATCCTGTCTTAGGATTGGTCATGTAAAAAAGAGGGTGCAGGTAGACTATTTTTCTAAACGCTACTATTTCTGCACTTTCTTGGATTTGACGCTGTCAGACTTCTCATTGCTATATCAACTCTGACCAACGCAAAATCTCCAAGGATTTAATTAATTTGCATAAAATTAGCAGGAACAGGCGACGTAAGGTACTACAGGTGATTCGTTTATTTTTGGCACAAAAGAATTACGGTTAAACTCGTAAAATTTCAAAAGAATCAAAAGATAACGCTTATTTGTAGGGTATAATTTGACTTTTATGGTACAGTTTTTATTTTATACAACTGATTTATCAAAAACGATGGTGTTTGTATACATTGATTTTGGTTCGGTGTGTGAGAATCTCCTATACATGACGTAGGTATGTATTGGGTAAAAAAAATTGCGATGGAATTTTCTTCAAGGTATTTCTTTCTTGTCATTAAAAAAATTAAAGCCAGAATCCAATTTCACTCATTTTAAAGGTTCTAAAATTTGTTCATCAGTGGGTAACTGTTTTTCTCTGAATCTGCAATCACCTCGCTCTCTCCAGTTCCGTTTAATTTCTGGGAAAATTTAAATTTTTTCAACAATTAGTGGTCGAAATCTCAAGTGTGGTTTAATGTTTAAAAATGGTGCTTATTCTATTAATAAATATTGAGCGCTGAATATTATTATTCGAATAATAAATATTGGATGCGGAATATTAGGTTCCACGATTTGTGTATCTTATATTTGGTCGGAAGTACTATGACAAAATCATTGAAACGATGTTTTTTGGGGGTTTCGCTGCGTGGGCAGTATTTGCCAATTCGACGATTCGCCCGATTATGATCGAGCTTTAGAATCTTTGATGCGAAAACCTTCGCTCAAAAATCAGTCTTTCATTTCATGCGCGGTAGGTATAAGTTTTCGTTACAATCTTATGTAGGAAGGAATAATTGTCGCGTATAGTTCATATTCAAGAATAAACACTGAAGTATCAAATATTGAAAAATAAAATATTTATCTTAGATATCCAGTGGCCATAACAAGGTTGCTATTGTAGATGCCATGGAGAAATACTTGATTTGTCAATTTTTTAAACTTAAATGCTTGACCCGATGATGTTGCTTTTTAAATAAATTTTTATGGAATTACCAAGTAAGTCTTTTTTATTTCGACAATATGAAGAAATTCCATCAAGTTACGCCTGAAACTTAAATGCTTACTCTTGAATTTGTCTTCAACCGTAACACTAACTTAATAATTCTCTGGTAAATTAACGTTTGAACGGAGCATTGATATTTTAAAATAGTTAAGGTGCTGCGAGGTAACTCTTAGGATCATTACTGTGTGTGGTTAATACCCGTTCATCCTGGAGATAAAGATAGTTAATAAAAAACGAGACATCTGTAGGCTCAGACATCTGATGACGAGAAAAAAAACAATTATGTGAGGTATGTCCAGTTTTTTTCATATTATATTTAAAAACAATTATATCTGCTGAAACGAGACCTCATTTAATGCAAATCTGATCTGTAGTCGTTTTAACTTCATAGACGCACAAAACAATTCTCTGTTTATGCTCTCAGATGTTGTGGTGGGCGAAAGATATACTCTCACCACCTTGCTCGTATTTCCGTGGGATTTGCCCTCTTCCCACTTTAGGCGCCATTGGTCGTGATCATTGCAAGGACAAACGGGTTGGATGGTCGCCAAACCCCAAGCCCGGGGTAATTAGTTTTAATTCATTGGGAAACAGAACAGAATGCAATCTCTTCGTATCAGTAATATGCAAACATGATATGGACTTTGCCATGATATAATGTTTTTGTGGAAGTTACTGTTGCGATTTTTCTTCTGTAACTGACGTCCTTAGCGTACTTTCAAATTAAATGTGGGATTTTGCTGTATTTAAAGTGAAAATCCGTAACATTTTCCGCCTGTAAGTGCTACTGATAATCAAAATTAATTATCGTGATCGTCAAAGGGTTTCACATCATTAGGAGAGCTCGGTAAATTACTAATTAGGATATGATGTGACTACGAAGTAATATGAAATTGAAACATCATACGGAATTGCACATTTTTTAAATAAATAAGAAGGGTACAGGTATACCCCGGTTTACGAAAGAGTTACGTTCTTCAAAAACCTTTCGTAAATCGAGGTATAATTTCTTATTGACTCCCATTATAGAAGGCGAGATACATTCCTATGGCAAAAAATTCGTCCCCTAACTATAGTAAAATGATACTGTATATGTTTCTTAGGATATTTATTACGGAAAACAATTATTCTAAACATATTATTATTATTATTAAATATTACAAGTATCCGTCGCTTAGCGTCGTAGTTGCGTTCCTTGAAAACGCGATTCTAAGCGAAAATACGTTAAGCGAGGGAATACTAACTAAAATAAAGAAGGTTACCTTCCTTCATAGTAGAGTAGATATCGCTTATTATTATTATTGTTATTTTTACATTTTCTTATTGTTCCCTATGGCTTTTTGAATGAGACAACTGCCAAATGGCAAGTTGCCTCCCTCCTATTTAATTTATATGCAAGTATGTTTAATGTTTGACGGACTATTGAACATGTGTTTAGTATTGTTACCTTCTGCATCTGTATGTAGGACAGAGGGTGTAGGTTGAGTCTCTTAGGCTTTCTTTTAGCTTTTTTGGGATGACTCCTGTGGCAGACATTACTATCGGTATAGTTTGTACCTCGTTTTGTTTCCATGCATCTCTAATTTCATCAGCCAGCTCCCTGTGCTTTGAGACCTTCTCTGCCCATGTATTCCTTAAATTATGGGTATTTGGGATTGCAATGTCTATTAGGAAAGTTACTTTCTCAGCTTTGTTTATCAGTGTGATGTCCGGCCTATTATGTGAAACTGTCTTATCTGTTATTATAGTCCTGTTCCAGTAAAGCTTATGTCCGCTATTTTCTAAAACATTGGACGGGATATATTTGTAATATGGGGAATTATCTTGGGTCAACTGAAGTTGCAGGGCTAACTTCTGGTGTACTATTTTTGCAAATTGATCGTGCCTATGCACGTATTCTGATGGGGCCAATGCCTTGCATCCTGCCGTGATGTACTGTATTGTTTCTGTTGTTTTATTACACCCTCTACAGCGATCGTCTACTCCTGACTCTTTAAGGATGTATTTTCGATAGTTCCTGGTTGCAACAACCTGATCTTGTATTGCTACAAGGAATCCCTCTGTCTCCAAGAAGAGGTCCGCATGGCTTAACCAACTGTTCGACTCTTCAATGTCGACATGTTCTTGGTTAAGATCCATTGGGTGCCTTCCATGTAGAGACTTTTGGGACCATTTCAAGATCTTCGCCTCTGTGTAGGTGGTGTTAGGGATTAATTCTGTTTGTGTGACGTGCGCTAAGTCCAATGGTGTGTATCTTGTGTCGGCTTTCACTATTGCTTTGTGGAGTGGCGAGGTCTTGTTGATAAAGTAACTCTGTAAGTTATAAATTTGTTTTTTATGTAGCCTTACAATGTCAATCAGCCCTCTTCCTCCCCTGCTCCGGGGTAAAGCTGCCTTAGGATGGTGGACTTTATATTTTGAGAGAGTAGTGCGGGTTTTGATGTGAATATCCTCCAGATCAGTCTTCGTCCATTTAACAATCCCAAAGGTGTAAGTTAGAACAGGAACTGCATACGTGTTTATGGCCTGGAAAGAATTCTTTCCATTTAGTTTTGACTTAAGGAGTGTTTTGACATATATGTCTGTGATCTTCTGCTTCATAATCTTGTGTTCCAATCGTCTGGTTTGTAGTAGTCCCAGGTATAGTCATCTTTCTCACTCATTGGTTCTATGCTGCCACCATCCTTTGTGTCAAATCCTTTAGCTTCGGTTTTCCCTTTATTAACATTTAATATTTTACATTTATCTAGTCCGAATGACATATTTATGTCAGATGAGAATGTTTCTGTTAAGTGTAAAAGTTGTTTTAATTGCCTTTCCGTGGAGCTATATAGTTTTATATCATCCATGTATATCAAATGATTTATCCTATGTCTGACAACATTATTAAATATTATCGGGAAACCATATCCTGTTGCATTCAGGAGTGATGACAAAGGATTCATTGCCATACAGAACCAGAGTGGGCTAAGGCTGTCACATTATTATTATTGTTACCGGTTATTTTTAACAGGCGCCTGTTGTAAACAAATACGAATTCTAAAACCAAGCATTATTTTAACACGAAATTTCCTCCGCATAACATGAACACGCCTGCCGTCTACCATGATAAAAATTTTATCTGATCCCGCGATCAACTGAAGGCAAGAAATATGTCTCTTTGCACACTATTTTCTACAACATTATATGATGCACAAAACCTCGCGAGAGCACGCATTCAGATTTCAGTTTTCCTTTTCGTAGAAAGCGAATTTCGTCGCGGACTATTCGATCATAGGCAGGGCCGGATTAAGAGACCCATGGACCCCACGCACAGCGTGTTTAAGGCCCTACCGAAATCGTAATTTTTTTAAAAGTAACATTATATAAGGTTTGTGATCTGAGCGGCAATACTTGGAAAGGGTTTCGACAAGACGGGGTAGGGTCAGCCTCCTTGTCCTCACATGTTTTGCATACCGCCTAATCCGGCCATGTAAACAAATAAGCTGAAATAAATCCAATTCTCAGGGGCGTTTCATTCGGCAACGGCCATACCACGATGAAAACACCGGTTCTCGTCCGATCACCGAAGTTAAGCATCGTAGGGCCCGGATAGTACTTGGATGGGTGACCGCCTGGGAACACCGGGTGTCGTTGTTATTTTTGCAAAATTTTCCCTCGTGTTTTGCGGATTCTGTCGGAACGATTATTATTTTTCCGACTTGCATTATTTTCTTTCCTCGATTACATTTTGTCGAAACCTTTCTGGAGACGTTTAAACATTTAAAAAATTGGTAATAAGCTCCGTTGAAAACCGTTATTCGGCCCACCATGGACCGAAATTTTTAATATGTAAATAAAAAGGTTGCACACTCATTTAATATAATATGTCGAAGAAGCTGATTCTTTGCAGTATTTCAACAATTTGAGGAAGATAGAAGATAGAACAGCTCGATGAACAGGAAAAATTATGGTTTGGGAGTGGATTGGGAGTCAGGAGCATAATTTAATAATTCTATCTACGATTAAGAGATCCATGGGCCCCAAGCACAACACATTTAAGGCTCCATCCAAATCGTAAATCTTTAACAAGTAACAGTTATTGTAAGGTTTGTGATCTATGCGGCAGCACTTTGAAAGGGCGAGACGAGACACGTTCGGCCAGCAGTGGGCCCTCTTGTCCTCTGGGCCCCACGCACTTGCGTGTTTTGCGTAGGTACCGCTTAATCCGGCCCTGTTCATAGGTCGTAATTATAAATGATAATATCGGAAATAATAACAAAAATATTCTATGCATGCGGCAATAAGTTTATTAAATTAATATTAAATTACTGTAATCTACTTCCCTATTTGTTATAGATTCCAAATTGTTACAGCTTTAGCAAATTATTTCTTAGAACTCGTTAAAATAACCAACATCATCCTAACTAAACAGCAGTTATTTTCTTCGAGGTAGCAGGTGAAAATAAAAATAATTAACGCTATGTTTTTAAAGGGTCGTATTTAAATAAATACATGTTAAGTTTCGAGTTTCCGTTTATTCCCGATTCCATCCTTTTGAGATTGTGGGTTTTAACTAGGATTTTTAAGTATAATAATTTAATCTATTTTAAATTACATTTATTTTAAACTAACTTTTTCGTTTGTAATCATTATTACTGTATTATTATTGATTATTAATGTTATTATTTTTCTTCTGTTATTCGTTTTCTTTACGAGATTTTCAACGAAAAAATAAGTTTTTTTCGTAACTTAGAAATTTCGTAAAACGGGTTAACGTAAATTGGGATCTACCTGTATTATTTGTGTAATTTTACAGAAATTGATATCAAATAATGTGAAATACCCTTACAAAATACAAACATAAGATACACAAAGGATAACAAAAAGACAAATAAAATCAATTATATATCATTTAGGAACTTACAATTAGAAACACTATATACACATTTACCAACAAGGCAGAGAAATAATATCTTTTTAAAAGTAGCAAAACATACAGGGGCATAACTATGGTTTTGGGACCCCAATGCAAGTCAAGTTTTTGGAGCCCTCATTTATATTTATTTAAATATGAAATTATTATATCTTTTTGATTTTTATCGTTTTTTACGACACAATTCCAAAAAGACAGTGGAACTTTTTATAATTCTAACATTAAAAGGATACAACAAAACAAGTTCAAACATTTGAGATGTGTATTTTCGTCTTCATTTCGAATGCTAACATCTGTCATTCCCATAAGGGTATTACTACTCCAAATACCTTGCGGCAGATGACGGGAGAAATTCCAAATATTTTTGTGGGGTCCCAAAAATCTTAGGGCCTCCATGTGCTGCATGGGCCTGCACACCTCCAGTTATGCGCCTGAAAACATACCATGCTCTTAAGGTATTTGGACAATTTATTGTACAAGTTTATACCCATTACTACGTAGATTACTACTAAAAATTATCTTCATTATCATAAAGAATACTTAAAACTCCATCTTCCCTTCATTAGTTAAGAATTATTTTTATTGGGACTGTCACAGTTTTTAAGTACGATATATCCATTTTCTCTCATCATATTCTCAGGAAAAACAAAAAAATTGTTTTTGGTAATTTCTTCCCTATACTACTCTTCCACCCTTCTTACCTCAAATTCTTTAACCTCTGTAACCAGTCTGATGTGCATGTGTACAGACATTGCCATCTTGTCTCATCAGCAGTTGTCCATACATGTGTGTGGACCCTGACTTCCAGTGCTCGAAATGGAAAATTTTATGAAACAGAACGCTTGTATTTGCAGTGAAATGAAAATTTTTATGAAACGGAATGCTGTTATTTCTAAATGCCTGACAAAAAGGAACTGTATCATCGGCATGTGTGCCGAGCCAGAGTGTCATTCTGGTGTGTTCCGACTCATTTTGAGCACTGCTGACTTCGCTTTACTCTACCCTCAATATCTGAGCCATCTAGTCACCTTGTTCTCAACAGAAAAATTAACATAAATGCAAAAATGGCAAAATAGATTAAAATGACCATTTTGAGGAGTGAACAGTGATAAAAAAATTACCTGCTTGAGGAGTTAATCGCTTATCCATTGCATAAGGTTAATTTTCCCTGTACTTTCTCATTGTGCAGTGATTTTCATGTATTTGTAAATATTTGCAACACTTATTATCAATAAGCTCATAATTAAATTTGCAGAATGGGCTAATCATCGTCTTGCACTGAAGAAAAACTTTGTACACATACACTCAAAATATACAGATCACAATGTGTTTTGCTATATTCTTAGTATCATTACCTAGTGTAAGTTAGGTATTTTTGTCTCAAATTAAAAATAATAAAATCTTCTACTGCCCTTATCAGCTATCACAGTCACCATCATCATCACCAGTTGTCTGTAGAAAGGTTGGTCCATGTTTATAGATTAAATTTTGCTGTCCATATTCTCCCTTACTCAACCTTTTCCATCTCCAAACAGCTGTATTTCTCTCCCAAGTCATCCAATATATGAATCCTTTTCATCAGTAGCATATGGGAAATGTCTGCCCCTCCTTCCCTCCTCCCATTGAGTCATAGACACATCAGGTTTTCATAAGAAATAATCTGCAATGCATTGGATTTTGAAAAGTTTCTTATTTCCAATATAATTACTGATTTTTCAATTATATACAAAATGAAAGTTCAAACCTGTATTGAAACATTTTTAGTAAAATTTAATTAGATGGAATTCATCAGCATGTCAACTTTATATATGATATTAAGTGTACCTAAATTATCCAAGTTCAGCATTATAAAATATGGGCAATAAAGTAAGAAAACCTCATATCTCTTAAACAAATTGGGAGTAAACAATATTGTTCTGTTGAATGCCTAGCACTGCTTATTTAATTGTGAAATAACAACCATTATCATAAATACACAAAGATTAAATATCCTACTTAACATCTATCATCTGTCTTTCTATGATTTGGGAATTTTCCATACAAATCTGATGAAATTTATGAAAGTAATATATTCATCAACAAATTTAAAAAAATATAAATATCAATATTAGTCATAGGCTTTCAACAAAAACAAGTCTTGAGAATTACCAAAAATAATGTATCATATCAAAGCAATAATAAATATTCCCAATTCATCATATATAAACAGCACAGATATGCTTGAAATTTGTTGTAGGAAAGTTTTATTTAATGAAAACACTATTGAGACCAATGGGAAAGTTTTATTAAACTTGATGAGCTTCATTAACACATTTCCTTTAACTTACTTTTAAGGGCCTCAAAATTTCCCATTCAAGTAAGAGTAGCAACTTATTTATCAACCATTACTTCACCATGCTTGTTCCATGTTTTTACAGTTTGTATTGCTTTAATTTACAATATTTGTGAATAACAGAAAAACCTGTGAAAAGCAAAAAAACAGGGCTTCCTCCAAAGTCTTCGGGTTTCAGATCAAAATCTCTGGGTCATGGTCTTAAAGTTGACAACTCAAATCTTTAACCAAAGTTTTTAAGGTCTAAATTTGCACAAGCTTTTTATAATCACCCTTTATATTGTTAAATAATAATAATAAACTTTTGATATTCTTCCCTTCATTTAAAAAAAGTAAAAATATAGAAATAATTTGGTATTTGGATAACATTCACTTATTTGGCCTTTAACACACCAAGGCCAAATACATAGTACGTAAATTTAGTAGATATTTCGCTGAATGTTGAAGTCAAAATTTGGTGCATATCTAATACCTATGTAGAATTCACATTTTGTAAGTTTCATCACATAAATATTGTTATAATAGATATTTATGTCCATGAGATATCAATAAAATGTGTAACCCACAAAAATCAAATTTAAATCAATTTTTATTCAGTTTACTCCACCATATAAGCTCTCATGGAGCATATTGTCAAAAATTTGAATTCACTAAAAGCCTTTGCTGTGGTGTCTAATGCTTTCAAAGGTGAAAATGCTATAATAAAACCTCTGCCAATTATATTTTTTTAAAATACTAAGAAATTGCAAATAGAGAGGTCAACCAGTGAGTCGACCATCTCAGGTGTCTATCCAAATGAGCACCAAAATTTGACTCCAATGCAAACTTATTTTGATATATTTGTTTCTAAAGAATGTTGAAAAAAATTATATTTTGAATGTTTAAATTTGGAATTGGACTGTGCATTAGCATCTTTGGAAAGTAATTCCTCAGCATACTCAGGCAGAGCAGTTTTTTCGATAAAAAATTATAGGTACATTTTATTTGCATCAGGTAAATGATAGTCCGAGCGCAGTCCTGACTGCAAAAGTGTTTTTTTGTGAAATCTCCATTTAAAATTATTACTATTACAATAATTTTATTGAATAACCACAAAAAGATGTGTGTGAAATCTTCTAAGTAGTATAATTAATCCAGTTAGACAATGTAATTTACACTGTTCAGTTTTGTTCGTGATATGTTCAGTTATGTTTGTAGTTTTTTAGAAATTTTACAAGAATGTTTGGGAATTGGGTCAAAAAAAGATGGCAGCCCTATTTCTATACCATATTTCAACAATGCTAATGGGAAAACCAATGGTAAGTATGCTGGCAATGATTATACCTCTATTGTCAAATCACTTGTGACTTCTGTTCTCTGTATTATAATACAGAGATAATAATCGCAATTGCCCTTTTCTCCTCATATCTTTGTCCAAACTGAAATTACATCATTGTAGGTGATTTTGTTGAGTTGCTTAAGTGCCAACTCCCCTTTTTCCTTTCTCCATACGTAGTAATGGGACAGTATTGTGTTCATGAAAAAAATCGACTTCGAGATTTCAGCGGAAATACACGTTTTGAGGTCCCTAGAACACGTTTAGACTATTATCGGAATGATGTCTGTGTGTGTGTATGTGATTGTGGACGCTCTAACTTGAAAAGTACGTGCCATATCATTACCAAACTTCATATATAACACTTTAACATGAGCACAAAGAACTGATTAGTTTTTGGACAATAACGGGTAACCAGAAGTCAAGGTTTATTCGAAATCCGATTCGGTTTTTGCGATATTTCTTCGTTAAAACATCATTATTGTATATACAATTCTATACAAAAGTTATAGAGAATATAATTTCATACAACTTTCATTTGTAACAATTTTCTATTGTGGTTATTGTTTAGGAGTTATTTATAAATAACCGGTTTTTCGGTTTTCTCCTTAAAAACGTCGTTATTGGTAATCTTCGCGAGGACCAAAGTTGTAGAGAATAATATTTCTTCCAAGTTTTGTTTGAAACAAATTTTCGTAGAACCAACCACTTCGGAGATATTCTACTTTTTTCGTAATTTTCAGTATACAGCGCCAACACCATGTAGAGGTGAATTCTGTAAACATATTCAAAATATAATTTACGGCCATAAGTATGACTGTATTCTTTTACGATACGAAATGATAATTTCGCCTCATAATGCTATTCTTTATAATTTAAATATCTATTCCCCAAATATGGAGAAAGTCATGTGTTGGCCACATCAGATTTTTTGCTAATGAGATAAATAATGGTAATGATGCAAATAGTTCTAATTACCATATGTCACAAAAATGTAACTTACCTTTACAAAGACAATATCTTTCCAAAATTGAAGGTATAAAATATCATACATCATTACATTTTTAAAGCTTAGAAAATACTATGAAAATTTTTGTAAATAATAAACTTTTCCAAATATTCTTCTACCAGCACCCACATGCTTTGTAAAGAATGGTACACAAATATTTGTCTTTATAAAACTCACTTCGCAAAGTTAATAGTATGTACATGCCAGTACTAATTTCATTGAGTATATGAATGTCATGAATTTGCCTTAACTGGTGCACATGTATTTGTTAGGATTTATAGCCAAGAAAAACCTTGAGACAGTTTCATCACTTACATTATGGGTTAATTAGCCTTTTATTTTTTCTTCCTTTTTTCCAGTATTACTTACTCACCAGCCTATTTTATTGAACTTATACTGCTTTCTTCATTCTTCAAATATCTAATATCATCTAATGCTTCTTACTTTAGTTTTTCCCAGGAATATTAACTAGGGAAAGTTATAAGCAATAACAATGTCTTATTGCCCTTTTGATGAATGATTTAACATCTTCTATTAATTTTTAAAGCAATGCTTTATTTTAAAATTACAAAAATTTTTGGGCTCATTTGAAGGTTTTAAATGACAAAACAGCTGTTTTATGGCCACGTGCATGTGAGTTCTTGCTTAGTAATATCTAAGAACTATTTATAAAATACTACATTTAAAACATTCAATACTCATTCTCACAAGAAAAGAGCTATAATTATAGCCTATGGGTTGGTGACAAATTATCAAAGATAGCCATATTTTTTTTTTGCAAATACAGCTTACAGATAAATATAAGAAAAGTCCCCTTATACATCAGTGGTTTCTTAACTGGTGATCTGCATTTATTGACCATTGATCAATAAACTAAAATTGAAAATAATTACTGAATATTTTTGGAAAATTTGTTTAGAGCTATCACCAATCATAGGCCATCTTGCTCAAAATCTAAAAAAATTCCACTCATATTACCTTTCTCTTCATCCTACTTGTGCAAAGCAGGATTCTCTGCAGTTACAGAAACAAAAAGAAAGCATCGAAATAGGCTTGCCACAAATCCAACATTGTGACCATCTCTATCCAATTTTACAACAGGATTTGAAGAATTGGGATCAAACATTCAGGCTCTCAGAGATCACACTAATAACAGAATGTACATCTAAAGTGCATATGAAAGCATGTTTATAATTTATTGGAATTCTGAGATATTTTTATTTGAACGATAAATAAAAGATCTTGTGATATAAAAATAGCTTCAATGTTTACAAATCATTCTGAGGGAAAGAGAGTAAGAATTGTGGTTTTATTTGGCATATAAATTGAATATATTAAAATAAAAAAGTTGATTTAAAAAATAAAAGACTAGTTTTTTCAACTTTTGCAACATATATACGTTTCCTTCATCAATATGTCTTGCTTCATGTTGATGATATCGAGTAATAATAAATTAAGATTAATTTTAATACTTTAATGATATCATAAGATTTTATAGACATTAGTGGTCTATGTAAAATGTATTTCATTGAAAGTTGTCCATGGCATTAGAAAAGTTAACAACCACTGGTCTAAGTGAGTAGGATGTTACAAAGCTGTTGCGTGAAAATTTGCCGCCTGAGTCAAAAAAAAAAACAAATTGCCACCCTAGCTCATGACATATTGATCAGCAGTGATGCTTCTATAACAACACCCCTAGAAATGTGCCACCTAAGGTCACCAAATTTGTTATTTTAAATCTTAAAGATATTAAAAATATTAAATACAGAGACACACAGACAAGGACAACTTTTGCCTTGTCTGTGTGATTATTTAAATTCATCAACTTCAAGTTTTGGATTGTGCTCCTTTTCAAATTTCATTGTAGTGAATTAGAAAAATGACAGGCCTAGAAAATCAGACCCATGCAGAGCTCTGCCATATGTTAACTCACCTGAAAAATCAACCTGCTCAATGGTATCAGAATTCAGGGTAATTTTCATGCTATTAAAAAACAAGTCATACTTTAGACACTGGGATATGTTCTGCAAAGCAAAAATTAAAACCATTGCAGTTAGTACACTGCTGACTGAATTTTGAAACGTACCTACCTACTAAGGAGTCAGTGTTGTTAAATATTTAAATCAACATTTTAAGTAACACCAATGGTTTCATTAAATACAGGGTGATTTTTTTAAATTTGAGAACTATGAAAAATAAATACATCTTAAGATATAAATAAATATGAAGGGAAGTTAAGTATAAAAATATATTAAAAAGCTTTTCTTAATTATTCTCTTTTTATAAAGTGCACTGAAAAATTTAAACAGCATTTTTCCAGCAAATTCAGAGCACTCGGCAAATAGAGTCTACAATGCTCTATATTTAAAAGATCCTTGTTTCTAGTATTGTATCTAGTATTACTGTACTATATTTGTCGGTAAGAATTTTATGGCTAAGATGTAGAGAACGATTTTAACTTAACTGATTTAGACGTTTACCTTACTCACCTTTGGTTTCTTTTGCCAAAACGTCGTGATTGATTTTACCCCAACTTACCTAAACGTGCATCTCGTTGTTCTTGTTATTCTTTATTTACACAAAATTCATAGTTTACGTACTTACTATCTTCTTTTCTTGTAGTATATATTTTTTGTCTTGATAATTTCACATGCCCTCCCTCCTCCGTTTCATGGATAGTTTTTCTTTTCATGTCTCAATTTTCTATGAATTAAAATACAATTAAGATCTTAAAAATCATTCTCAATATGGTGCAGTTTGTTTTCAAACGTATCACATTTTCTTGCCCCATGGTGTCACTAGGTGCATTATAACCACAGCAATCGATTTGTTCTTAAATTTCAAAATAAAATGAAAATACCGAGAATGTGAAAATTGTTTAAATATTTTTAATCGTGGGATGTCCTAATATTTTTTATTGTGTACAACTTTTGATTCAAATTTATTAATATACATTTAAATTCCAGATTTGAAAGCATGTACATATCAGAGTAAAGTTAATAAAAAATAGTACAGTAGAACCTCATAAACCCGGCAATCTCGGGACCTAGCATTTGCCTGGTTTTTGAAATGCCGGGTTTCTGATAATTTATAAAATATCCTTAAATAATGTACATTTTTGATAACTGATTATGTAATTCAAATGATGAATAACAATTAAAAGTGAACCCATTATGAATAAAGACTGTTGCTTTTACATGAACTAAAACGAGGAATTATAAAAGAACCATTAAAAAGTAAATAACGAACATGAAATAAAGTGTATATCTAATACGCATTTACAACATTATTTTCATCACACATTATTCTGAGAATTTTTTTTAAACAGATCAGGCAAACTATCTTGCTTCATGCATTTTGATTTTTCATTCATAAGTTTATCTTGTATTCAATACAAACACGTAATCTCTTGAAAATCAATGCAGGAGTGTTGTTCTAAAACAGATATTGTATCTGTGACCAACTGTATACAGTGATCTATTGAAGGTTTGTCCTTAACTATCTCTTGATCATCGTCACTTTCATTTACTTCATCTTTTTCATGCTCAGGTTTCAAAACCATGTCCACTATCTCAACTATTTCACATCAATTAGCTGAAGTATGACAGGCATATCATTGCTGCTATCAATCCAGTTTTCATTGTCATCTTCTACCACTCTTTTTGCTATTGTGAAAAATTTTTGCTTGCTGTATCAGCATTAGGCCTGAAATAGGCTGACGAAACCACTAAAACAATACCTTATCAACAATATTTACCTGGAGCATGTAGTGTTTTACGGCTACACATAGCTTTAGGTGAATCACTCTCTGCATAAAATTTCAATATTTCCGTTTGTTTTCTTCTTTAAGTCATACACAGTGGAACTACCAATGCCATATTCTTCGCAAAGTCTCTTCACTGAAGTACCTTTTTCAAGTTTTCTTAGTAATTCCACTTTTTTTTCCAATCGTGATATTTTTCTGTTTATGTTTCATAACACCACTTATGGGTTGTCTTCTTTTTCTGAAGTCATGTCAAAATAAAATTTAACATAAGTACTAATTGCATTAATGAAAAACAATTGCTATCGCAACGAATCTAAACATGTGGTTTTAATGAGATAAACGAAACAATGAAAATAGATAAGCGTACATCATTTAAAGTAATTTCTTGAGTATTAGGATTTTTTTACATATAACTTTCAAAAAAGTGCCGAGTTTTTGAGAATGTCGGGTTTTTGAATGCCAGGTTTATGAGGTTCTACTGTATAATGAAAAGGAAACTTGAATTTTTTGGTGATTAAAGTTTGATGATACTCATAAATGTTTATTTTAAAAAGCACAAATTAAATGCTGGAAGTAACCACCTCCATGCTAAATGCATAAAGTTGTTCTCTGCATTATGTTATAAGACACAGACTGAGGTATTTCTTGAAAGGCACTTCAATGAAATCCCTGATCCTTGCCATTAGTTCATCAAGAAATGCCAGTCTGTGACAGGAAACATGTTACAGAAAGCACATTTATGTATCTTTCATTGATGATCACTTTCAGCATTTTATTCAAGATATTTTAAATAAACATTTTTCAGTATCATAAACTTTAATCACAATAAGTTTCATTTTTATTTCGACCTATATCTTGAGATATAATTATTTACAAAGTAGCTGTTCTAGGCAACAAATGTGGGAAGTTGATTAAATTTTATTGATGAAAGCCCAACTCTGGGTATTAATTCCTTTTTGACTTCTCTGATTGTCATTTCCTGAAATGTGGAAATGAGTTCAATAATAGAATCAAATTCCTTTTATTTGAAATGGTTTATAATTGAAGGAATTTTTGTGTAACTCAACTCAATGTCTAAAGAGATCCTATCAATTGGCAGAAATCATGCAACAAAAATAAGATTTCCTTTACAAGTTATGTAGATGTTTTTTTTTTTATGAAGAACATATAGTGCATCATTGAAAATAATATATCAACAGTAGCAGATGTTTCACAAGTATTAAAAATAAATATGTCCATATTCATGCATGATTATGGACCAGAATATTGTTTACATTCTAAGATTATTAGAGTAAAGATTAATATTTTAGTAGTCAAATAAATCAATAGATCAGCTTTTTAATATTATGTACTGATTCAGAATCAGCTATGAGTACAGTCAAGCATTGCTAATTCAAAAAGCTTGGGATCTGAGCTGTTCCGGACCACAGATAATTTCGGATTAAAAACAATGGGGTATTCTGGGGGTGAGGTATATGATAAGAGTACCAGCGGATAAATATTTCATATAAATAAAACTGTTTGTTAAAAATATAGCGTAATAGAAAATAAAATGTCTACGTATTCCAAGTAAAAGTTATATGAATGGGCAGCATTTAAAATCAATAATATGCTTAATTTTTTTTATTATGTTCTGTGCATGACAGCCATCACAAACGAAACAAAACAATGCGGAAAGTGATAACAAAAAATTGCATACTACCGTATCGGCAACTATTACATGTACATTGTTAATGTGCACGTAATAATTCTTAATGTCATATACTGTTGTTGTTCCAACATGGTGTACGGAACAAATCTGCCGCACCGATGAACCTTGGTCGAGTTTCTTTAATAATTGCACTTATTCCTGAATTGGTAGTATTTTATGCTTTTGCTTACAATTAGATGAATTTCCAGCATTATTACCTACATTTGATCTCTTACAAGACATGGTTAGGGTAAATTAAATGAACACTAAATTGTATCTTCTTTAAAAATGCACTAGATACTGCGCTACCGCATGCGTGTGCACCTTTGTTTGTATTTGTAATGTTCAAATACCCAGCCTAGGTTTGGATGCTTGACTGTATCAGAATACTCACTTTCACATATGGTTCTGTAATATAAATTAAAGTCTAATTTGTACATACACTCAATGCCTAGGTTGATTACTGAGATAACTGATGTGGAGCAGATTTATACCAGAATTAGTATAAGAACACCTAAATCTTCATTGCAGATTCTGATTGTACTGCAAGGGCACTCTAATTCCACAATGGTATCAACACCGACTGCAGCTGGATTTTGGAGGGATGGCAGAAAATTTTCTGGAATGTTGTGGTAAGTACATACATGCATTATTCTGTTTCTATTGTCTTATGGGGAGTATTCCATATTTGATTCTAATGGTGCAATATGCCATTGCCACACAGTTACTATTGGAAGTGAATATGCATCACTGTGGGTGCTCACTGAAAGTGTAGTAAGTTTTCGAGATTGAAAAGGCGTTGCCCGAATGCTATGTAATCCAAGAGTAGAAGTGGTGAAACTAATCCGAGAGAGAGGATTTGCTTCCGATTGCATCGGGAAGGTGACATTAATTCTCTCATTTTATCCTTGTAACGTGTGTTATGGAGGTTGTCGTTTTAGTGTTTTTTCACCATAATTTGTTAATATGTATTTGTCACTTTAAATTTTATTCTCTGGATTTGTCCAAGGTGCTACTCTCTGTTACATTGCATCTAGAAAACAGCATACCATATAGCTAGGGCAGGGGTCGGCAACCCGTGGCTCGTAAGCCGCATGCGGCTCTTTAAGGTATTACTTGCTGCTCCCGACGCCCCACTCTCCCGCTTAAAGCGCACCAGACGACAATGACTGTCTCAATTGATAATAATATAATCGTTTTCAATAGAAGGATCCAGTATGGGCTGTTGAGTAAAAAAATTCATTTTCAACTCTCATTTTCCTAGATTCCTTTTCTCAAAGAATCTCTTTATTTGCTTCGTTTGAATACTTATTTATATTTTCATTGAATACTTATGTAATATATTCTTTTGTTTCTCAAGTTCTTTTTACGAATTATCTCCAAAAGATCACTGTATGGGTGTGTGTGCAGCTTTTAAATAAATAGAAGTCATTTAATATGACTTGACTGTATTTAATACATTTTATTTTCATTATACATGCTCTGCGGCTCATCTCATGTTGGATTCTATACAAAATTTGAAAAAATGGCTCTTCTTGTCAAAAAGGTTGCCGACCCCTGAGCTAGGGTCACCAGATTTCTGGTTTGAGAGTACAGGACATGTAAAGAAAGTATTTATTAAAATTCAGGACACATAAAAGATCTGAAAAAAGTCAAGGACGGGAGTTTGAAAACTATAGAAGTGGATATTTTTCATTTTGAGAATTAATAAATACAAATAATGACAAGAGAAAGTTTTATAAATATATGTATGTACTGCAAAATGAATTTTATGTAGGTATTTGAATGTTAATTTCAAAATAGGGAACACATCGTTTTGAGAGGGGGAAAAGAAAGAGTAAAGAAATAATTGTTAGCATTTATTAGGAGAATTAATGGCATTTAACATTCAAATGAAAATGAAAACTAGTTAGGAGTGTACTGCGAAAGCAGATATTATAAGGCGATTTTTTTGCAAAAATTATATTTCTTCCATTGGTCGTAATTTAATATTAATGGCAATATAATATTGCCCTCTGATTCCAATTTAAATCTTACCCATATAAAAGCATTGAGCTCGTTGCCATGGCAGTCGATTGTTGAGACCCAGAAAAACTCCCACTTTTTCCAATAAACTAAAAATTTACGCTAAATCTACAGGAATTTGATTTCCGTCTTCAAAAATAAGAATTTTTAAACTTTCCGACAATTCAAGCCCTGAGTTCGAATGTTTACGTGAAATAATTTTAAAAAGCAAGTATATAAACCTCATCACCGATTTACGTGCTTTTCTTATGGGACAATAATGGGCCAAATTAGCCCCAAATCAGCTGATCCCAGTCCACCAAATTCTTGCCACATGTAGTTCTCATATATAGTAACTTATCCTGAAAATTTGGTTTCTCTAAATTGAACCGTTTCAGAGATATCGTCTGCACAGTCGGACGGACGGACAGACAAAAAATCGCTAAACAAAGTGAATACATAAGCGCTTTGTAAAAAATCGCTTAAACAACAAAATCAATTATTGTTAAGGCAACATAGTAAAATTTGAACGTAATTTTAAAAACTATTTTAAAGAATTGCTTTTAACTTTAAAAATTATATTTCTCTAAGGCCTTAGCCTCTTTCTTCAACAGTTCGTTTTGAAGTGTATAGTGGTAAAGCTCGCTGCACGAAATGTCATGTTCACCAAGCGCTGAAGATATGTAGATATGACTTGTAACCGGGGTTGTTATTGTTTTACCCGCATTAATCCAGGATAAATTTTAAAATCACATTTTCGTAATGTAATGCGTTAGTTGACAATAACAGTAAAATTTAAAATACGGTAAAATAGCGGCCTGTTTAGAGGGACTCGAGACAAATATTGTAAATAGAGAAAAATCCGGTTGGCAAACCTACATAGAACAGTTTTTCTCAAAATGGATTCTAACGCAAGTTCCGCGAATAAGCTATGTTAAGTAAATAAATCAACGATTTGGAAACTTAGATAAGCTATTAGGAAAATAATCATTCATTTAATGCTATATATTAACTTTGCTGCGCGCTTCACTCCGGCGTGGAAGTACAATATCCAGAATAGGGGGAAAATCTGAAACTTGGCAGGTATGTACATACAAACGTGAAAGCATTAGGAAAAGTCTGAAAACCTTGAAATGTGGAATAGTTATGAAATAATCAATTTTTTAAATAAAAAATTCCCATGAGAATACATTGCGTCGCCATTAATGCTAATAATACCTGTACCTTCAATTACACAGCCTTGTGTAAATGGAGAGTTTCTGCAAAATTCGGTCCAACTTTGAAAGGGTACCGCATAAAAATATTGGGAAACACTTCCGTAGCCTACCTGGAAATGCATGGCTAAATAGAGGCATTTTGGTTTTCCGCCAGCAGAGAAGATGATGGGTTGGATCAGAAAGACATTATCACGACCCAATCCAAGAAAAAAAATCTGATGTGGCCAACGCATGACTTTCTCCATATTTGGGGTATAGATATTTAAATTATTATGAATAATATTACTAGGCAAAATTATTATTTCGTATCATAAAAGAAGACACGTCCTTGTTGCCGTAAATTACGTATATTTTGAATGTTTACAGAATTCACCGCTACATGGTGTTGGCGCTGTATACTGGTATTAAGATAAAGCGAAATATATCCGAAATGGATGATTCTACGAAAATTAGTTTCAAACAAAACTTGGAAGAAATATTATTCTCTACAATTTTGGTCCTCACGAAGATTACCAATAACGATGTTTTTAAGGAGATATTTAACGGAAACCGAAAAACCGGTTATTTATAAATAACTCCTAAACAATAACTCCTATAGAAAATTGTTTCAAATGAAAACTGTAGGAAATTACATTCTCTATAACTTTTGTTTAGAATTGTATATACAATAATGATGTTTTAACGAAGAAATATCGCAAAAACCGAATCAGGTTTCGAATAAACCTCGACTTCCGGTTATCCGTTATTGTCCAAAAACTAAACAGTTCTTTGTGCTCATGCTAGAGTGTTATATATGAAGTTTGGTAACGATATGGCACGTACTTTTTGAGTTAGAGCGCCCACAATAACACACACACACAGACATCATTCCGAAAATAGGCTAAACGTGTTCTAGGGACCTCAAAACATGTATTTCCGTTGAAATCTCGAAGTCGATTTTTTTCATGAATACAATACTTTCCCATTATAACGTATGGAGAAAGTAACTAGCGCAATATAAGAAGGCTGCAAGGCATATGTGTTGAAGTTGGCCGAGGGTCATTGGGAAAATGATATTGCATTTTCAACAATAACGATCCATTGAGTATTTTTTTAGGCGGGTCAACTTGATGCTATATATTCACGATGCGTATTGGCCTCAATGTGTGCACTTAAAGACAACTTCCTCAGAAGATACCTTTTGAATGTAAAGATTCAATTTTGTCCTTCCATCGGTTCACTAGAGGCATTTTGCTGGCTATTGTTGATACCTGAGGAATAACGATCCATTGGGTATTTTTTTAGGCGGGTCAACTTGGTGCTATATATTCACGATGCGTATTGGCCTCAATGTTGGGCACTTAAATTTTGTCCTTCCATCGGTTCACTAGAGACATTTTGCTGGCTGTTGTTTATATCTGAGGAAAGTAATTTTTTATTTTTTTTATTATTGAAGTGCTTATTATTGATCTAGAGAAGCCTGCATTTCAAATTTAAAATTTTGCAAGCATTTTTAATAATAAACAGAGAAGACCCCTCCCTCCCCTCCTCTCGCTCGATACATCTACGTAAATGCTTCGTATTTCTATCGTATGACATACCTATGAGTTTTGAGGCAATAATAGGAATCTCGAGTCTCAACCATGATATTCGTTCTCCAGGAAACTTATCGATAAAAGCGCGATATTTGGTCAAAATTTGTCACATCAGTGGCGCACCCAGGAGATGGGGGGCAACTGGGCATTCCCTCCCCCCCAGGCAGATGACAGATCCACCGAGAGGGCGCGAAAAGGAGAGGCGGGAGCTCGTTATAGATACCTAATTCGTATGGAGAAAGTAAAAAGGGGAAAGACAAAAAGGGTGAAAGTAAAAACTGAAATAGGGAGGGTGAGAATGGATGTTTTTGACCGCTGACGTGCCAAACGCGTTTCATGGGATACGCGTGGAGGCCTCGAAAAAACTTAGTCCTCTAACCCGTGCAGTTCTATCAATGTTACTATGCATGTACTTGCTATCTCCAGAAATTTGATGTTAGGTAATGGAGAACAGACGTACAAAGTAAATAATATGTTGATGTTTATTCTGTCGCCCCAGGAAAGGATCCAGCAAAATTACGAAAAAAGTTGAATATCTCCGAAATGGATGGTTTTACGAAAATTTGTTTCAAATAAAACTTGGAAGAAATATTATTCTCTACAACTTTGGTCCTCACGAAGATTACCAATAACGATGTTTTTAAGGAGATATTTGACGGAAACCGAAAAACCGGTTATTTATAAATAATTCCTAAACAATAACTCCTATAGAAAATTGTTTCAAATGAAAATTGTAGGAAATTACATTCTCTATAACCTTTGATAGAATTGTATATAAAATAATGATGTTTTAACGGAGAAATATCGCAAAAACCGAAACGGGTTTCGAATAAATCTCGACTTTCGTTTAACCGTTATTGTCTAAAAACTAATCAGTTCTTTTTGCTCATGCTAAAGTTTTATATATGAAGTTTGGTAACGATATGACAAGTACTTTTTGAGTTAGAGCGCCCACAATAACATACACGCACACAGACATTCCGAAAATAGTCTAAACGTGTTCTATGGACCTCAAAACGTGTATTTCCGTTGAAATCTCGAAGTCGATTTTTTTCATGATCACAATACTTTCCCATTCCTTCGTATGGAGAAAGTAAAAAGGGGAAAGACAAAAAGGGTGAAAGTTAAAACTGAAATAGGGAGGATAGCATAATCGCATAATGTATAGAGAGGAGCGGAGGGATGGTAGGAGGCGGCTGAGGGAGTGTTGGGAGCCGTTTATATAACAGGGGTTTGAAAAAGCGAGGTTGCTTCTAGGTGTTGCCGTGTTGCCCTTTAGTCACTATAGGGCATATACCTATGCAACCTCGCTAGTCTAGTGAACCCGCGATATCATGCGGGCCACAATTCGTGTTGTCGGAAGGGGCGATATGTAAGACAGTACTCAAAATATTTTAATGTCATCCGGAAGTGGAGGCTTATTGTTATCATATTTACGTTATTTTTCTAAGTGTCGCCTTAAGGTCTTGATTTATCTAAATATTTGCAATTATCAAAGTTTTGAAAAATATAATTACCTACAGTTTTTGTTTGAAACTTTTTGTTTCATGAAATGGCTTCTTTGAGATAGTTCAATTTTCTGTCTGTATTTAAGTACGCTTCTAAGTGATACCAGTGTTTCCGTTGCTATGATAAAATTTCCTGATTATTGATCGGCCAAGTGTAATTTTAATCGCGCATCGATATTTTGTTACTATAACAATACCTAAGGATTCTATTTACTTATTCTTTTTTCAATGGGAAAAGTGATTCAAAGTAATTTTACTTTGAAAATTATCCAGTGTTTATAAATATTTCGCAAGTGGACTTGCATACATACATACTATCATGCCCTCGATAGGATTCGAACCTGCGACGCTGGCATTGCGAGCCACCACACGTTAATTCGACCTTGCTTCGGGTCAAATTAGACGGCGGCTGTCAAACGCCATGACGGAAAGGTATTCGATCGGCAATGCGTCGACCAACTCTTCCCGCCTTCTTTCCCTCTCCCCCCCCCCCCCCCCTCTTCAAAGGCCCCCTCACCTTTTCTAGTGCTCGAACTCCCCGCTGACGCACAGCGTAGCTCGCGGGTTGAACCAAGTTCGAGGTCGGTAGAGGAACACGTAATTTCGAGAGATAGCGGAAAAGCTACTTGTCGTGGTAATTTGACGAATCTTGCCAAGTTTTTGGCCAAAAGACATGCGTGTAAGTATTTTCTATACTGTACTCTTGACTTTTTATGCGGCAACGAGAATGTAATAATTTGAGATTCTGTATCCTCTCGAAGGTTGTTCCACGCCTGTGCATATTTCGCTGGCGGAAAATCCCTTCTGGCCGCTCATATTCTCCATCGTCTTATTGCCATAAAACGTCTTCAAAGAAACCTGGAGCGAAGAGGATGATCGTTATCGGAATGATTAACAGCGAAAACTAATAGATTGACATTAGGTAAGTGGTAAACGAACTGAAAACGCCACCGTTAATTTCAATGGAGTTTGGGTATGCATTCATTTATTTATTATAAATTGGGCATGAATGATTATGATTACGTGTTCTAAATGTAGAGTGCCTAACAAAGCAGGGAGCCTGTGCGTAGAGAACACCTCACTCCCTCTCCCCCTCCCTCTCTTCCCCTCCCTCTCTTCCCCTCCCTCTCTTCCCCTCCCTCTCTTCCCCTCCCTCTCTTCCCCTCCCTCTCTTCCCCTCCCTCTCTTCCCCTCCCTCTCTTCCCCTCCCTCTCTCCCCTCCCTTTCTCCCCCTCTCCTCCCTCTCTACCCTCCCTCATTCTCCCTCCCTCCCCTCCCTCATTCTCCCTCCCTCTCCCACCAAGCTCTCCGGCGGTTTTCGGTTGAAATTAACTTTACATTACCAATTCTAAACTAGCTGAGTAAAGATTACGTATGCCAAATAGCATATCGATTTGCGATAAAAGTTAAACGTGTAGGTTTGCTAGTGTTTTATTGTAACTTTTGAAAATAATCTATTAAGGCCTATATTTTCTCCCTTCAGATATTTGTCTAAAATGTTCAAAATGTTAAGTTCTTTGGTTACAATAAATAATTGATGGGCGCCAATAAAAATATTATATATTATATCGGTGTTTTTTAAACTTTTTGTATCATGACTAAAGTGACCAGACGTACTGATTTAATCAGTACAGTACTGATTTTAGAGACTGTGTACTGATTTCAAATATGTACTGAATTTTGTACTGAATTATAAAGTTGTACTGATTGTAAAAGAAGAAAAAATCTATAATTATTTAGTTCATTTACTGTAGGATTGACGGTTGTGGCTCGGGTGCGATGTTGCCAGGATGTGTAAAGAGGACTTGCGGCAACGCTGTGTAGTTCCACCTAGCAAACATTACCTCCCCTCCACCTATGATTGGCTGTGAGGGAGGGGAGTTTTTCAGTCTTTCCTTCCAAACCCCCACCCCTTCTCTACAACTATAAGTCTCAATTCCAAAGTAATGTCGTCCAGACAATAGTAGTTATAGTTGTGAGTAGTATAATATTTTAATGCTGTTTAGTAAAGTGACATTATTCTCAGAGTAGATTATTAATATTATTATTTAATTATATTTAAAGACCCTGCCATAAATAGAAGAAAAAACAAATTTTCTGACCGACTTCATCAAGAGTATCCAATATATATAACAATAATGTTATATACCTATGTATACTGTATAAATTTTCAATATATATGAAGTATTAAATTGAAATGTAGTTTTCTTTCATGACTATAAGAAATATTTAAAAATGTACTGATTTTACATCTAGAAAATCTGGTACTTTTCTGTCATGAATATAAAAAATAAAAAATGTACTGATTTGACATCTAGAAAATCTGGTCACTTTAATCATGACCCAGTGGAATGCCTCCTCCCTCGCCCTCCCCCTCTCCCTCCCCCTCCATCCATCTCTCCCCTCCATCTCCCCATCCCTCTACCCCCTCCATCTCCCCATCCCTCTCCCCCATCCCTCTCCCCCATCCCTCTCCCCCATCCCTCTCCCCCATCCCTCTCCCTTACTCCCTCTCCCATCTCCCTCTCCCATTCTCCCTCCCTCTCCCTCATTCTCCCTTTCTCTCCCTCATTCTCCCTTCCTCTCCCTCATTCTCCCTCCCTCTCCCTCATTCTCCCTCCCTCTCCCTCATTCTCCCTCCCTCTCCCTCATTCTCCCTCCCTCTCCCTCATTCTCCCTCCCTCTCCCTCATTCTCCCTCCCTCTCCCTCATTCTCCCTCCCTCTCCCTCATTCTCCCTCCCTCTCCCTCATTCTCCCTCCCTCTCCCTCATTCTCCCTCCCTCTCCCTCATTCTCCCTTCCTCTCCCTCATTCTCCCTCCCTCTCCCTCATTCTCCCTCATTCTCCCTCCCTCTCCCTCATTCTCCCTCATTCTCCCTCCCTCTCCCTCATTCTCCCTCATTCTCCCTCCCTCTCCCTCATTCTCCCTTCCTCTCCCACTCTCTCTCTCTCTCTCTCTCCCTCTCTCACTCCCTCTCTCACTCCCTCTCTCACTCCCTCTCTCTCTCTCTCGCTCCCTCCCTCTCTCACTCCCTCCCTCTCTCACTCCCTCTCTCCCTCCCTCTCCGTCTCTCTCCCTCACTCCCTCTCGATCTCCCTCCCTCTCCATCTCCCTCCTACCCTCGCTCTATCTCCCACCCTCGCTCTCTCTCCTTCCCACCCTCCCTCTCTCTCCTCACCCTCTCTCTTTCTTCCTCTCTATCTCCCTCCCTGGCCCTCTATATCCCTCCCCGCCCCTCTATATCCCTCCCCGCCCCTCTATAGCCCTCCCCACTCTCCAGTTCTAGAAGACTTCTCAGTCTAAATCTCGTAGCACGGGAGGAGGAGAAACCCGGTGCCGGCATTAGCCTACTCTAATGAGAAACACCAAGGGGACCAATGCAATGGCTTTGTCCCTTTCAAAGGACGGGGTGCCGATTTGCATGTTCTCCTCATAACCCTGCAAATGGGGGACCGGGCAACATGTTTCACACCGAGTTTGCTAAGCGTAGCAGGCCAGCGCTCGCACCATTAAGCCACGGCTCCTCCGACACCACCTTACCTTCTCTCTCCCTCCCCCTCCCTATTCGGCACTAATTTAAATGGCTGATATAAAAAAGTTTTGATACATTTATGTGAAAGGCACACTCAAAGACCATCGGCTCATATAATTAAAAATAGCAAATATTTTATATCCTATTCAAATTTTCAACAAAACATCACTAGAAGAATTCTCTTTTCAATTTTCCACATTAGTCTTTACTCGGACCAAACGTGGTAACAACTGAATTTTAGCAATGAAAAACTAGCGTTTACAGATTCATTAGCATAGTATGTGAGAAGATGATGATTCTAATGCTTTGGAGCAGCAGTTAGTCCTGCCTTTATTACAAGCAATTCTTGCTTTTAACTTTGTTCTTCATCAAGTCCATGGACCAACAGAGATCTTTGGATCACAGGGTGACCTTTGAATGATAGCTATGGGTATTCATTTTGTCAAAAAATAAATAATATTAATAAAGGCTAGCACAAACCTGTCACAGCATATAATTACTTGATGTGATAACCTAAACAAACAGTAATTCATAATATGGGTTTGTAGTAATGATCGTTAAAAGTGATGGAAGCACCATAATGAATGCAATTATACAGGCCCTTTTTTAACTGTTCTTTTTGTTAGCATTTCCATCAGCATTTATATTTATCATGTACCTGGCAATTATCAATCCTCCACTTATTGGTATTTCACATTCCTCATCCCAAGTATGACCTATAAAATTTTCTTCCTCATAAAGTTAACTTGTAACCTTTTTAGGCGCGTTTCGCTTACAGCGTGAGCGCCTATTATCGTCGGTCGGTCGGTCCGTCCGTCCGTCCGTCTGTCTGTCTGTCTGTCCGTCCGTCCGCATGTTCGTTCTCGGCTTCTACCGAACGGATTTTCATGAAATTTGATATTAAGGACTTTCAATGAAATATAATAAGAAAATCGCAAAAATGAATCACGTACGCCAATCAGGAGTACCACTTTACTGGGGGCAAAAAATTAAATTTTTGTCATATCTCGTCAAGTATTGCTCATATCAAAATATTTTTTAAATAAAACTTTTAGAACTGGTAAAGTAGAGTATTTCCTTTCCTATACATTTTTATCGTAGGAGTAGCCGTTATCGAGAAAATCAAACAAGAAAGTCTTATATCGAGTTGAAATTTCTTCCATGGTTACTTCATTGTTGCCAACATAAACAATCTCCCAAACAAACGTTTAATTTCCTTACGTGTGCATGTAATATTATTAAATAGGAAGAAAATGGATTATTTATGATGAAGAGAAGAACTTTAAAACGCTATTTCCCTTACGTACAGGTATATAATTGCTTTCTAATACTGCATTGCTCGAAACGCGCCCATTTGTGATACGTTTGGATACGTTGTACACTTTCTTAATTTGTTTATTTCCCTCCCAAGGATGTACGACTTAATTGTTGGAAAAGGAATGAAGAATCTGAGAGCAGAGAGAAGGAACATGGAGGAATACAGAACTGGTGGCGACTAAAGAATCCTGGAATACACAGCTTTGCCATGAGTAGCAACGTGGGAAAAACTTCAGAACCTGTCAACATTAAAGATATGTACTTTGCACCTTTTGAATTGTAGTGATGTTGTGAAGTAGATACTAGTTTCCATATCCGCCCTTGTATGTAATATACAATTTATAATAGCTTTTTAGGCGCGTTTCGCTTCCAGCGTGAGCGCCTATTATCGTCGGTCTCTCCGTCCGTCCGCATGTTCGTTCTCGGCTTCTACCCAACAGATTTTCATAAAATTTGTTATTAAGGACTTACAATCAAATCTTCTTCTATAATAAAACGCTTGATGTCTTTGTCGGTGTGTGACCGGACGGTCTCATCAGTTAGTTATACAAACTGGCAGGAGAAGGCAGCACTTGCCAGTACAATTAGTGCTGCCCCTCCTGCCCTTTCTATAACTAATTGAGGTCGTACCTATATTCATTTACATAAATTGGATGGTACTTACGTAGTACATATTAACGGGGAGCCCAACTTAAAAATATAAATATGGAACAAATACCATTTAAATCATGTTTTAATTTTTAAGAACATTAAAAGAAACCAATTAATATTTAAATGATTTGTTATAGATAACAATTAAAAACAATCACATTTTAATTTCTGGTGGCCAATATTTAGTAATTTCTTCTAAAATGGTATCAAAGACGTCTCGACTGATACAATAGAAAAAACAATCACATTTTAATTTCTGGTGGCCAATATTTAATAATTTCTTCTAAAATGGTATCAAAGTCGTCTCGACTGATCGCTTTATTATAGATAACAATAGAAAAAACAATCACATTTTAATTTCTTCTAAAATGCTATCAAAAGCGTCTCGACTGATCGGCCTGTCGCGACATTTACAAACCCGATCACCGGACAACGGGGAGGGAAAGTTTGGTTCCAGTGAGGCGAAGGGCACGGTAGCGCCCGGAGACGACAACTAAAATAAAAAGAAAGCAAGCCGAAGGCTCGCCAATATCCTTTCCATTTGCGGCGCAACAGTCAAGCGAGATATAATTCCTTTGTAGACTACAGATATCTTGGTAGAAATCATTCGGTACTTACGTATTAAGTTGGGCTCCCCTTTAATACGTAAGTACCGGATGGATAAATGCGGTAAATTACGTATTTTAAAACATGCTAATGTTTGAAATAATTCGACGATGTTTTAACGTGCCTTTGTTGTCTTATTGAAGTCTTTCTGCATATTAAAGGCAGTTGCTTGCGCTGTGCCTTCGCATTATCTGAATATAGCAGATGTTATGAAAATAATTTTTTTCGTGCTGTTTATTTTTAATTCGCATCAATCCAATTGTAGGGTAACCAACCAAACAACGATTACATTGTTATCTAATTAAATAAGGTATATGCGCTGATTGCATGTGTATTGAGATATCTATTGAGATTGTTCTTAACTGCTGTTTAGTGGAATTGAACGATTGATTGTGATTACTTACTAAATATTGCTTTTCACATGGACAGCTGTATGTAGCCATAACTAGAACATGTGACAAACATAATTTGATATTTTGGGTTAAGGATAAAGATAATCAAGGGCAACTGCTGTTAAACGAAAGAGTATTTACAAGGAAAGTCATTATAAGAGAGCTACTGAAAAGCTAAAATAATATTATTGAGGTATAGGACTGTTTTCCTCTTAATTTTTTAAAACTATCCCTTTGTTTTCATTTGTATCCCTTTCCAATCTTATTCGTCTTTATAATTTTATCATTTGTTTGTTGGTTTTATTTTTATATTGTTTGTTTTCAAAGGCAGTTTTAAACGGGCTCATTCACCTAGTATAATAAGAAAATCGCCAAAATGAATCACGTACGCTAATCAGGGGTACCACTTTACTGGTGACAAAAAATTAAATTTTTGTCATATCTCGTAAAGTATTGCTCATATCAAAATATTTTTCAAATAAAGTTGTAGAACTAGTAAAGAAGGGTATTTCCTTTCCTATACATTTTTATCGTAGGAGTAGCCGTTATCGATAAAATCAAATGAGAATGTCTTAATTCCAGTTGAACACAAAATTTTTGGCATGGTTACTTCTTCATTGTTGCTAACATGAACAATCTCACAAACAAACGTTTAATTTATGTGTGCGTGCGCTATTTTTAAATAGAAGAAAATGGATTATTTATGATGAAGAAAAGAACTTTAAAATGCAATTTCTTTTACGTACAGGTATATAATTTCTTTCTAATACTCCATTGCATTCCATTTGTCATACGTTGTACGCTTGTTTTTTAATTTTTGAGTCAACCTTCTTATATGGTAATGGAGAGTTAGTTATTAGCATGTAAATCATGATCACAGATATTGATAGAGAAGCAGTGCTGGATTTATGCTTTGAGGCCTTGGGTGCAAAGATCATTTTGAGACTCCTAAAGAATGTGACTCGTTGATTTAGTATGCAAAAATAAAGAATATCATGAAAGAACTTCATTACAAACACATTTAACAGTCAGTAAATGAAATACAGTATAGAACCTTTTATTTGGATTCCACTTATCCAGAAATCCATTAACTGGCTATTTTAAAAAAATAATGCATTTTTCCAAAATTAGTTAGGAGGAAAAAATTTAAATTTAATGCCCTGCTAGTAATTACCTGGCTCACCACCGTGCATTAGGTAGGTGAACAAGTGAACATGTAATTTGGAAGAGAACAACAAATTTATATTGGAAAGTACCCCCTATTACAGTCACAGTACGAAATGATTTTGCCGATTCCAACTTCAAGGTAATTTTGATCAACAGTATAGCCTTGTCGTTGAATCGATAACTCATCTGGTTAATTATTTCATTGACAAATTTACTGGCTGTTTTAAAACTTATTTCAGGTTTTTTATTTTCCTTTACGGGGCATATATTTTCAAGATCTTTAACTATGGGCGTGTAGTTTTTCCAGATTATGCTTTCTTCATTATTTTCAAAGCAATCATGAGATATAGTTTTAAGGTGTTTAATAATGGAATTAATAAGTCTGGGTAAAGCGGATAAACATAAATCTTCTTTTTTGTAAAATCTTACTTAGATTTGAAACAGAGAGTAGTGCTTCATGTAAAACACAGAGGTTTATTAAAAAACTGGATTTTTCTATTTCTAATAAAATGCCTCCTGCTAAAGAAGCAAGGTTCGCACCATCCTTATGTATCTGTTCATCATTATGGAACCGTAACAAAGCCTGACAGCGTCAATAGATCTAAAATTACTTAGCCAGCGAGTTTCTATGGTTTCTGAAATTTTTAATAGTGGTTCCTCAAGAATGGATTGAATATTGTGTAACATTCTTTCCCGTCTAGATGGTCTATGAAACAGTTTGTAAATATCTTTAACAACATGCAGCACTCGTTTAATCGCTGGATATTTGTTTCTATTGCTTGTCAAAGCTAAGGATAATACGTGCGCTCTGCAGTGTATGTAAGGTATTTCTCGTCCAACTTTTTCTGATAGTCTCTTTTGTACACCAGAAATATTTCCTGAGAAAGTAGTAGCTCCATCAAATGAACATGACACTAAATATTTTAAATTATTTTCCATTGTTTTAGCTGACATAAAATTGTTTGTTATGGTTTCTGCATCCACATTACCTAATTTAATTAAACAGAGGAACATTTCTCTAATATTATTGTTATCTATGAAACGTAATATTATCGTAAGTTCTGACATATTATTAATATTTGTGGACTCATCAGCCATTAGCGAAAAGTACTTATTTTTTACAACGATGCTGGAATCATGTTTATCTAATATCTCTCCCAATGCGTGAAATAAATTCTGACCCAGTCGCTTTGCTAATATAAATAGAGTGGCCTTTTAACCAAGTATTGAGGATATCGTCATGCTTAATAAGATTTTTTAAATTAAGTAGGAAGTATTCGGGAATAGAGAGATAGAAGTTCTTCTATCTTTCAAGATTGTTCCAGGCAGTCTGTGTTAGAATGGCGAGAAGATACTATGTGCCTAATTTTAATAGAGAAAATCAAAACATTGTTTTGAATCACAACCTTGAAGCATGAGTCTGCTTCCGTTGCGACGGCATGATTTTTTTTCTGTACGCTGCACGCGCAACAAAGTATCGACGCTTCAGGATTCAGCAAATATATGACGCAGTCTACATGTCAAAATATCTTTAAAATAGATATTTATAACTTATATGTCACAATAAATATTTCAAACCCGATTTTAGTTAAACGTGCTTAAATATTAGTAGAAAATAGAATTAAAATATATATTGTTAAAGTTGCGTAAACTCACTAAAATCCCATAAAAACTGAATTAATTGACCATTATCTCCGGGGGGGATTTTATATTACCCGGGGGGGATTTTCCCCCCCGGGTACCCCCCTGGATTCAACACTGTATATAACCCTTCCGCCCTATCTCTGAATCATCCTCCATCGCCTCCACACACACTTCTCCCCATCGAACACTTCACTGACATACCTTTCTCCATTTTACTCCTTCCCGCCAGATCAGTACAAAATCCCACTTGCGCCCTTCCTCTCTTTCGCTCTCCTCGCCATATGACGACTTCCCCGCCATTTTCCGTCTCCCAGTCCTACTTTATCGTATGTTCTTTCGTCATCGCCATTTTATCCCTCCGCTTTTCGCTTCCTTTTCGCAACCCTATATTACTTCGCACATGGTACTACTAAACAAGGTAGGTCGTTGCGCATGTTTCTACGTCTTCCTCGTTCGAGCGTGACGTCACTTGGATTACAGAATTCACCGATCTACATAGCGCCACCTATCTCAATAAAGCAGACCGTGTTCGACGCTTTGTTTTGGTAGGACAGTGTTTTAGTGCTAATAAAGTTTTATCCAGCGGACTTTGCCATCGTCTACCAGGATGTCACATTGTGTAGTATTTGGTTGCAATAACCTACAGAAACAGCAAGGGGAAGGTGAAATTTTTTAGATTTCCTTCTGATCCTGCAATTCAACAACTATGGATACGAGCATGCCGAAGAAGTGACTTCTTTAACGTTAATACAGGTAAAAATATATTTTTTCTATTAATTTCAGATAACTACTATTATTAGAAATAATTTCCTCGTAATTTTGTGTGTAATTTTTAAAGTAAGTGTTGGTAATGGATGTATTAAGGCCAGACTTTATAATCATATATCGTCGCAAATTATTGCAGCTCGCATTTGCTCGGTGCATTTTGAACAAAATGCATTTGAGAAAAGCCTGCAACAGCAATTACTCGGCTATTCCCCCAAACGCTGTAGAAAGCTTAAACCGGAAGCGGTACTCCGACTTAATTTACCGGTGTGCATGGTGGAAACTGAAGTTTCAAAGAGAAGAAGAGAGAGGATCTCTAATAGAGGCCAGAGGAAGCTCGTGCATCAATTATTAGAGGATAATGCAGTACAAGAATCATCGAATTCGTAAGTAGTCATACTACTCATAGCGTTCATTATGTATAGTTTAAATAATGTTGTTAATATTAATTAATATATTTTTATAAATCCTGACATGGTTACATGCACTAGTATTCTTGAGCAAATCCCTATTAAAATTACATCAAAACTTCAATATCAAATGTGTTTGTAAAACATATGTCATTCTTCCTTGAAGTCTATCAACTAAATAAAACAAAATTAGTAGTTAAGAACTAATATTTATATCATAAAATGGCTAATAGTATTGAATGAGCTCTCATACATCTTCATTTTTCTTATATATTTTGATAATTTCCAGGTGTGAAGTATCTGCAATGGTAGAACATGCAAACGTAGAGCCAGAAAATTTACATACGAAAATGAAAAAGTTGGAGGCAGAAAATGAAAGCTTAAAAGTTAAAGTAAAAGAGCTTGAGGATGAGAATGTGCAATTGCATCTAAGATTAGAAGAACAGGGTAGAAACATAAAAGAAAATACAAGCAAATATGTTGAAGACGTATTGTTGCAGCTGTTTTCTCCAGGTCAAGTTAAGTGTATTTTAAACCCAGGAAAAAGAATTGTTTGGTCAGAAACAGACATTTCAGCAGCCATTTCCCTGCGGTATGTCAGTGCCAGGGCCTATAGATATTTAAGAAATCAGCGAAAATTTCCTTTGCCTAGTCCTACTACACTTAAGTCTTGGGTTGGTAAGTATGATTTCAGCCCTGGTATACAGAAGAATGTCTTATCAATAATGAAAATTAGGAGTGAACACCTCTCAGACCTTGAAAGATTGACTGTCATTTCTTTTGATGAAATGAAGGTAAAGAATGAATTGTGCATGGATAGGAAGTTAGAACAAATTCTTGGTCCCAGTGACCAAGTGCAGACTGTCATGACCCGTAGTTTGTTTGGTAAATGGAAACAACCAGTTTTTTATGGATTTGACCAGGTGATGACAAAGAGGCTTTTATTAGAAATTATAACTGCATTGGAGGAAAATGGTTATAAAGTAGTTGCTCAAGTTAGTGACATGGGCCCTACAAACAGAACCCTTTGGAATGAGCTTGGTATCAGCATTGAATGTACTTCCTTCAAAAATCCATGCGATAACTCAAGAGATGTCTTTGTTTTTGCTGATGTGCCTCATGTTATGAAGTTGTTTAGAAACCACTTGGTGGACCAAGGTTTTGTGTTATCCAATGGCAACAAAATTTCTGTATATATTTTAGAAAAGCTTTTCTCTTTGAAAGATGAATTGAACATTATTCCTAAAATAACCCAAGAGCATCTAAATCCGACTCTCTTCAGGAGACAAAAAGTTAAACTTGCTACACAGTTGTTGTCAAACACTGTCGCAAAAGCTCTAGAATATTGCCATGAAAAAGGGAAGATTCTAGAAGACATTGAAGACACAGCCAGGGTTATTAAACTCATGAACAATTTCTTTGATGTCTTTAACTCATCTGTGCTCCATGATGAGCAAGGTCCCCGCCATGCTTATGGGACAAATTTAGAGTCCCAAAATAAGATTCTTGATGATGTGCTGAATTTGGTTGAGGGTTTGCGAGTGGTCAGATTTAAAAGCTTGCAGCCTTTTCAAAGAGGAATAATTGTTTCCATAAAGTCCTTGAAAGGGTTATACAGTTACATCAGGGAACATCATGGGGAGGTTTCTTTTGACAACTAAGTTAAACCAGGATGTCCTCGAATGCTTCTTTTCCTACATGAGAGGGATAGGGCATACCAATGACCACCCTAACTGCATAGATTGGAAGCAGAGAATCAGGGCATTTATAATGGGTAAACACTCAGAATCCATTTTTACTGTGAATTGCAATACAGTTGATAATTCAAAGGAGGAATGCCTGATTCAATTTGATAAGGAATGTACAAGAATCACTGAGCTGGAAAAAGAACTATGCATCACGGTCGATGTCTTGAAAGACCTTTTTCCATCCAATCCCCTACATCAAGAGAGTGACACAGAAGAACAGGAATTGCAAAATGTTCAATTTGAGAGTGATGCAGAGGAGCAGGAATTAATACGTGTTTCATATGACCAAGGAAATGATAGCTTGGAGGATGATGGACTAATATATATAGCAGGTTATGTTGCTTTCAGATATAGAGCAAAATATCCTTGGTTGGGCAACACTACATCCACATTAGAACCTTCAAGAGAGAACTGGATAATGCACCTCTCGAAAGGTGGCCTAATGCATCCCTCAGATGATTTTCTGGAAGTTATCAGATATGCCAACAGGGAATTTAAAAATTTTCATGGGGAATACATATCCAAAGAAAAATTTATATTCTCCAAATTAACTGAAGCAATTACAACAAATATTGACTCAAAATGGCCAAAAGATGTAATATCCTTGTTTGTAAGGACAAGGACTTACATTAGAATAAAAATGTTAAATTGCCACTTGAAAGATCCAGTTAATGGTAGGCAGTTGAAAAATAAATTAAAAAAGATAACAGCTTAGAGGTATTGGCAAATTAATTAGTTCAACTATTATAGCTATATCTAGTTTGGTGTGGATTTTTTTGTAAAAAGAGTTTGAAAGAAATTCCTTGTTATATGTATACCTTGTTTTCAGTGGTGTTTTATGTCACAGTGTCTCCACTTGCTATAAAATAATCAGTTTATTGTAACGATTTCCTGGAAATTTAACAGATTTTATGATGATGGCTTAACTTGCTATGAAAACAGTATTTATACAAGTTGCATTTCCTGATTTGACTATTGGGAACATATTTTGTCACAACGGATGGATAAAATGCATGTAATAGGAATGTCTTGTTTTCTGTGGTGTTTTATGTAACAGAGTCTGCACTTGCTATAAAATATTAGTAAAACCAAACTTTATGTATAATCTTTCTCAGGTGCAAAATTGGTTTAGTGCCAATGGATTATCTTTAAACACTAACAAAACTCAAAGCTTAATGTGTAGCTTGAGTCGTAAATTTTCCGATAATGAATCAGTTAATTTATTAGGTATTCATATAGATAATAAGTTAACATGAAATCAGCATATTGTGTATATTTCCAAGAAGTTATCTAAGTCACTTTTCATGTTAAGAAAGTTGTTTAAGATTATTCCTAAATGTTATTTAATGACTATGTATTATGCACTATTTCATTGCCACTTACTTTATGGCATTGAGCTTTGGGGTCATTCCTCCGATGTAAAGCACTTGTTTATTTTACAAAAGAAAGCTGTAAGATCTACTGTTGGTATTTGGTATATAGAATCATGTAAACCTTTGTTTATTCATTTTGGAATATTGACAATCTATAGTTTATATATTTACAAAATCCTCATTTATGCAAAAGAAAATTTGAACAAATATGAAGTTAGATCGGATATCCATTCCCACAATACAAGAAATAAAGATACTATTGACCTGAAATTTTGTAGATTAAAATTAAACTTGTTAGCTTATAATAATGCTGGTATACGGTTATATAATGCATTGTCCCCAAAAGCAAAAACTGTCTCCCTTTTAAGGTTTAAAAATGTGTTGTATTCTTGGTTAGCTGCAAAAGCGTTTTACACTGTAAATGAGTTCTACGAACTGGATGTGGCTAGTATTGCTTTTTAGTTGTTTATCTTAATATTTTGTACTATGTTTTGATTCTTTTGTTGCATTATTTTTATAATTATTCATTTGTGATTTTTATATTTTCTCTTTTTTATATTTATTACTTGGCATCTGTAATGTGTACCTCATTATTGATGAATAAATTAAATAAATAAATTAGTACCACGTCCAAAATGTAGTTATTTCTCGTAATTGAGCATTTCGAAAAAATAACTCCTATAGTTACTTTATTACCATCACTCATGTACACAACCACAATGTTTACTTAAGTTTACGTAGCTACACAATCCATTCACAGAATGCACACTATTTTTAACTAAATAAGGGTAATACATTCCATAAACACACACCTTGAAGCAATATTTTCCATACAAAACGTTTTGCGAATGTCGGTTAGTTGAGAATTAAATAATTACACGTCTTCGAACATATAAGATGAAAAGTAAAGGAAAACTTAGTTACCTATACACTTCCGAGGTATTTTTCAATGCTTACGGTAATAAAAATGTCCTATATTTAAAACAATTAACACAGAGATGTGTCGATTAATTTTTGGGTTTATTAATGTTAAAGTAAAGTATAATTTTTGGTAAAACTCCTGCCACGTACAGCAATAGCATCATACACGCAATAGTCTCCAGCCAAGAGCAGATGATCATCTCCTCCTTGCAATCCACGTGACGTCATGCGCAGAACAGCTCGTTTTCGTCCACCGGAACGACCTACCTTGTATTAGTAGTACCATGCTTGCCAAGAGATTTACATCGACCTCGTGTTACTGTGATCCATTGTCGGGTTTGAATTCTTTAGTTAGAAATAAGCGAAAATATAATTTAATTGCCGCCAACGGCATGCTTCAGCGGGTTAGCATTACCGCATTAATATTGCCGTACAATTTAATCTCAAGGTCATTATTTCTTCCGATCCGTAGTTCACAGATTTTTTGAAATTATTTCTTAATTAAACGAAGTGGTTGATCTCTTCACTTTAAGTTAATGGCGGCATAATCTTTGCATTAATTAGGGGAAAGCTTTATATAGGATCAATGCAATTATTTTTCCTTGTTGAAAGTTTTAACCACGTGTATTTTGGGTGGACTGAGTCAAGTTTAGACATGAATATGGTTTTTAACTTGTCGAGTGGTTGTGTAAGCGTCAAGTTACAAGGTAAAGGTTGGTTTTTTATCACATAGGACAGGTAGTGAAATTTCTATCGTTGTTTCGGAAATTTTTCTCATACACCATTTTATAAATGATTTTATATACGGTGGTAGCCGATGATGAGGGTTGCCAACAGTGCCAATTTGACGAGAGTCCGGGGCAGTGCATATAACTTTTCGTATATTTTAACCTCGATAAAGCGTACGCTTAGCTGAATAAATAATATTTTAACGAATAACTGAAAAAATATTAAGGTTCTTTCCCAAATAGTCAGTTTTCTGACAAAATTCTCCGTGTCCTGCGATGTTTAATGTTGGCAACCCTATCGTAAAATTCATTCTTTGATATATTTCGTTTATTGAGTTGATATTAATGTACGTAATCAGTACATACTAGTCTTATGGTTTTGAAATGAGTATTTAGCCTAACTTAGCAACTAAAGGGATACAAATTTTATATTTTACAAATCTTGGAATTTGAGTTAAATATAATATTTTCGAATATTATCGGAGTGATTTAGCACGAGAGACATTACATGATGTTAACAGAAATAATATTCAGCATGAAATTACAGTACAAACTTTAAGGTTTCATTCTCTTGTTTCAGAAGAATGTTTCCAGAAGACGTGAGAAGACTTCACAGAACAGCTGTCGTGTTCCCTTTTGAGATATCAAGAAATATTAACGGTGAGTACAATCTCAACTTCTTTAAGTAATTTGCCTATTGCATTTAACGTATTGGCTGTTATCTCAGGAAGTTTCCAGTGAGAATTATGCTGGTTTTTCCATCTATTAATGGTGAAAGTGTAACTTGAGTTTAAATTGGAAAGTGATAAATCTCAACTTCTTTTGTTAACATAAGTGTTATCAATGCTTCAATTTTTGGCATATTTTATGAAATACTTTGTACCTGGGAAATTTTATTTTTCAGTCTACTGACTTTCAATTCAGCATAAATCAATTAAATATGCTGTATAAATAGGAGATAATTTCATAGAAACAAAAATATTAGTTTTGCAGTGACAGTGTAACATGAAATGTTCATTGAATTTACTCTTTGGTGATGTGTAAAGGATTGAATGTTGAAATTATGGAGACATTTTGAGGAAAGTGATTAAAATATTTTGTTTGGAAAAGGCTATCTATATGAGAATTACTGAAGCAATCGCGGAAATATTTTGAGGAAAGCGATTTCTGAGATTCTTAATAGTGAAAGTTTGTTGTGACAATTCGTTTTTATTGTTTAATTTCGCTGGTGGTTGGCTAATCATCAGTTGAGCATGCCAAAATTGTAAAATATTTATTCAAATACCATTTTAGAGCATTTTATTTTATGTTCAATCAATCAAATCAAAATAGATATTAAACTAAGAATTAGAAGGCTAATATTTGCAGGTTGTACATGATGCATTATGCTAGTTATTACTAGGACAAAGGATTTTATTTTTGGTGAAATTGGTGTGTCAGCAGGTCCAATGCTTTTTAAAATGTGAAACATATTTCATGGCATTATTATGACGATTTTTATCTTATTAGCCTGTTATTTATGAAGTATTAAAGACAGTGAATAAAGAAGTGACATCAAATCAGAAGCGATAACGTCAGTTTTTACCTTGTTAAGTGCAGCATATTGGTCTTGTTACGATGAAAGCTTTCGGAAGATTAAAAATATTTCCTTACTATTATTTGGCTTAAAGTTCTAATAAGAATTCATATTCTTTGACCGTTTTTCAATGTAAAAACAAACCATAGTCTTATCCAATGTGAAATTGGTTTTAGATTATATATTATAGATATAGACATTATAACCAATGCCGTGATACGTCGATAATTTCCAATTAAGAATACAGGGAATAATTTTTATAAAGTTAATTCATTAATTTAGTTGATTTGATAGCATAAATTGAAATGAATATTGCTGTTACACTTGAAATTATTAACAGATAATATTTAATACTTATCTGTAGTTAACGATGTTTATTTGTCACAGGAAGACTATAATCTATTAAAATGCCATCTCATCTAAAAATATAAAAAAAATTTTAATAACTTGGTGGTCAGCAGGAGGTGCCTTCTAAAATATCAACTTAAGATTGAGTTAACAAATAGAACGTTGATATCCCTTCATTGACTATTGAGTATATTTACTTTGCCATGCAATCTATTGTTAAACCTTAAAAGAGTTTAAGGTTCGAATTATAAATAAAATACTTTTATTGCACCGGCAAATGATGGTACAATTTTTAATTTCAATTCTTATCTAATGCGATTGCTTTATTTCCTCTGATAATTTACGCTTTATTTTCTATAAAACAATTCTTTATTTGGTTGATTAGTCAACAATCATCATCATCATAGGTAGTCTGTCCATAGACAGGTCCGTGATTATTTATGGTTAAACTTGGTTCTCCATATACTCTTATTTTCTGCAGTTTTCTTCATGACTTGATAGGTCTCTTTCTCTTTCAAGTCGTCTACTAGCTGAAACCTTTTCTTACCTCTCTCTTTTTCCATCCAGTTTTCCTTCTAGCACTTCTTTAATCATGCACTCTTTCCTCAGGTAATGCCCAATCCTTTTTTGATATTCTGTATAATCGTTCGCTTCTCTCATATTCTTCGTAGCACTTCCTCATTTTCTACCCTATCTGTCCATTTTTATCGTCAGCATTCTTCTCCATGTTCACATTTCGAAGCTTTCCAAGTATTTAATATCATTTTTCCTTAGTGTCCATGTTTCTGCAGCATACGCTTCATTTTCTATAAAAAATCGTTTACTTGGTTTATTAGTTGAGGCAATATGGAAGGTTAAAATTTAAAAACTAATTGTCAAATAAATCTTCGCATAATAATATGAATAAACTCTTAAAGAATTTAAAATTTTACAATTCTAAAATAGGGCTCTATCAATAAGATGTTCTCTTTCATATTGTTTAAGCAAATTAATCTTTTATATTTATAATTTTAGATTATATTTCTTTATTGAGTTCACCACAACCATTTTTTCCTCTTCATTGTAGGTAGTAGCAGTTGATGCTGAGCTGTAGAGGAACCATGAATCGAAGAGTACTGCTTTGCTGAAACGAGAATTGTTTCATCTGGGTGCAAGAGTAAAGAGGAATCTGAGCTGGAGGCTATGCATACGGTATGAGAGTTTTTATACCTATATGTTGTTATATTCTTGTTTGTTCAGTATATCAGGCGATAAATATCTTGTATAATATATAGCTGCATCTTACGGAGGATTTAGGAGGAGAGATTAAATTATAAGGCACTTTTTGATGAGCTAGAGACTTCAAATTTGGCATTATTATAGATTTCTGCTCACAACCAATTGAAATGAATACAATACAATAAGAATTCCAATTTTTAGGAGCTGTTTTTCTCCTATCATTCAGAATAAGCCGAAATTTATGGTCGGATTAAACTACACACAAACAATTTGATTTCTTTTAAAAATATTTATTAATCAATTTACACATAAAGTAAATAAATTAAAAATATATCGCCACCCCTGAAAAAGAATGTTTTGTCTGGTATTGTCCGTTCGAATATTTTATTTCTGAGAATATAAGGCATCAATTTTCTGTTTGAACTTGAAAACTTATTAAATGCCAAGTTTTTGTGTTGACTTCTGAAACAGCGCTGTATTAGCTCATGTTTGCAGACATCATACGTTTCTATGGTGAATATCGTTCAGCAAATTGGATATTGGAAAGTAATTAATTAAATTTAATCTTAAAATAGGAGCAGCCCTTTAAAAAGATTATTTGGATCAGGATGTTTTGTGTTCTACATATAAAATTTTACCAAGAGGTTTTGTCGTGGTTAAATAATTCCAGATTTAATTTAATAATTTAAAGAAATTTGGAGATAAATGTACGATATGCTTGAATTAATTCAGAAAATATTCTTTGGGTTTTTTTGTGGTTTATTCAAGGCAGAAAAATTTCTGAGGCAATACAAATTCTATTCATTATTCAAGTTATCAAAATCAGATAAAGAGTTTAAAATGCAAATGAAATTTCGGTTAGTTTTTAGAGCTTTGATTGAAAATCCGAACTGAATGCCTATATGTAAAGGAAAATATTTTCATTGTGAAAAATAGAGGAGTGGTTAGTGTGTCTAGCTCCCAATGCCGAGGGCATGGTCGTTTGTGCTTGTTAAAAATATATTACAACACATGTAATTGGAGGAAACTGTTTGTGTTAAATAAATTATTATTATTATTAACATTGATATCTCGTAATTGGCTATTGAGTATATTTACTTTGCCATGCAATTTATTATTAAACTTATAAAGAGTTTGTTTGAATTATAAATATTTGATTCGGTTCCTTTTAACTTTCAATTGTTATATAACGCGATTGCTTTATTTCCCCTGATAATTTACGCTTTATTTTCTATTAAAAAAATCAATTCTTTATTTGGTTTATCAGTTGAGGCCATCATCATCATAGGTAGTCTGTCCGTAGACAGGTTCGTGATTATTCATGGTTAAACTTGGTTCTCCATATACTCCTATTTTCTGCAGTTTTCTTTACAACTTGATTCACATATAGATTCCTGATCAGTCTCCTGTCTTTCCAGTGTACACCTATATCCTTTAATATCCTCATCAGCAGTACCCAGTTTACTCTATCAAAGGCCTTCTGCCAGTCGACGAAACATACGCAGCAATCTTGGCTGTACTCTGTTGCCCTTTCTGATATGATTCTCACTACACCGATAGCATCTCTGGTTCCTCGTCCTTTTCTGAAGCCGAATTGATCTTTCCATAGCATTTCTTCGGTCTTTTTCTCTAGTCTTTTATTAAGAATACTCGTGGTGATCTTCAAAGTGTGTGACAGTAGGGATATCGTTCTGTAGTCCTTAGACTGCATTGCCATTGGCTTCTTCTTTAGAGGGATCATTGTTACATCTAGGAAATCCTGAGGCCTCTCTCCCGAGTTGTAAATCTTGTTAATTAGTTTCGTAATCACTTTGTCCTTCCAATCCCATGACTTTTAAGTACCTCTGCCGGTATTCCATCGCTGCCTTTCTTTAATTCCAGTATTGCCTTTTATGCTTCGCTTTTCATAATACTTAGTCCCAATCTTCTTCAATGCAATTCTCTTCTTCCAGTTCCATTTGTGCCGATCCTGCCTGCTTGTTGTATAGTTCCCTAATGTATTCTTCCGAGTCGAACTGTCCTTCTCCTTCCCATCTAGCTTCGCTCAGCCCTATGATGTCAATCCTATTTCTTTTCATTTCTTCTTTCAGGTTCTTTATCTTTTCTGCCATCCTCATGGTTTTTACATTCCAAGTACCTATGCATAAGTTATCTTCGACACATGCTTTCCTCAAGGCAGTCCCTGCCCGGAGATCCTATTGGGGGATTATTTTACCTCGAAAGAACTCGTTTTGTCCAACCATATAATCGTTACTAAGGAATTGTAATGTGGCAGTTTCCCTGTTGCTTTCCACATCGCAGATCGCAGTACTGTAGCCATTCAAATCGTCCCGATCACTCCTACAGCTCTATTGGATATAAACCCAGCCAACATAATTTGTTTTTAGCTCGATACCAAACTGACAGTACTGCTGCCTACTGCCAGGCACCGATGATAGTTTTTGTTATTAATTAATTAATTTTTTGTGAAAAACCTCCATTCGTGGATATCGAACCCAGGAACTTTGTAACGGGAAGCCGACACGCTAAGCGACACCATATGGAAGGTTAAAATTTTAAAACTAATTGCCAAATAAATCTTTCACATAATAATTTGAATAAACTCGTCAGGAATTTAAAATTTTAAGATTCTAAATAGACCTTGGTAAATGAGATGCGCTCTTTCGTGTTGTTTGGGAAAATTAATCTTTAGTATTTAGATTTTTTAGTTTATATTTCTTAATTGAATTCACCACAACCATTTTTCTTCTTTATTTTAGGCATTCACAGTTGATGCTGAGTGAAAATGCGATGGTGTGAGGCATCAAGGAACCATGAATCGAAGAGTATTACTTTGCTGAAACAAGAACTGATGCATCTGGGTGCGAGAGTAAAGCGGATTATGTGCTGGAGGCTACACAATGGGATGAGAGAAGGTTTTTATACCTATATGTTGCTATATTCTGGTTTGTTCAATATATCAGGCGATAAATATCTTGTATAATAATATGGCTGCATATTACGGAAGATTTAGGAGAAGAGATTGTAAATTATAAGGCACTTTTAGATGGGCTAAATGCTTCAAATTTGGCATTATTATAGATTTCTGCTCAGCCAATTGAAATAAATACGATACAATAAGAATTCCAATTTTTAGGAGCTGTTTTTTTCCCGTAATTCAGAATAAGCCAAAATTTACGATCGGATTATACGATACCCCAAGAATTCAATTTCTCTTTAAAATATTTTTAAATCAATTTACACTTAAAGTAAATAAATGAAAAATATAGCGCTACCTCTGAAAAAAAAAAGTTTTAACTGGTACCTTCTGTAAGAATATTTTATTTCTGAGAATATAAGGCATTAATTTTCTCTTTGAACTTGAAAAGCTTTGTGATAACTCAACTTTTATAAAATGCATTTAATATTGATTATAAATTTATGAGAATATAAGGTGTTGGTTTTCAGTTTCAACTCTAAAAACTTTCTCTAATTTGATTTTATAAGGCATATTCCATTTTGTTTGTAAAGTTTATTAGCGTACTTCTATAAATTTTAACTTTTCATCAAATTCCACTTCTGTTAATAAGAATCTAATATTGTAAATATTTATTTATGAATTACAGAAGATATTTAAAAACCTTAGAAAACTTATTAAATGCGAAGGTTTCATATTGACTTCTGAGGCAGCACTGTATTAGCTCATGTTTGCAGACTTGTCATGCATTTCTATGGTGAATATCGTTCAGCAAATTGGATGTTGGAAAGTAATTAATTAAATTTAATCTTAAAATAGGAGCAGCCCTTAAAAAAGATTATTTGGATCAGGATGTTTTGTGTTCTACATATAAAATTTTACCAAGAGGTTTTGTCGTGGTTAAATAATTCCAGATTTAATTTAATAATTTAAAGAAATTTGGAGATAAATGTACGATATGCTTGAATTAATTCAGAAAATATTCTTTGGGTTTTTTGTGGTTTATTCGAGGCAGAAAAATTTCTGAGGCAATACAAATTCTATTCATTATTCAAGTTATCAAAATCAGATAAAGAGTTTAAAATGTAAATGAAATTTCGGTTAGTTTTGAGAGTTTTGATTGAAAATCCGACTGAATGCCTTTGTAAGGGAAAATATTTTCATTGTGAAAAATTTATAATCTCCAATTATTAAGCCATTCATTGGAAATGGTAATTTAATTGTTCTTAATTCTAGGCAATATTTAGAAAAAGATTTAACTTTGTGGAGAGTTACATTTCTTAATTAAGAAAAATTGTGAAGGTTTTTTTATTCTTAATTAAAGTCAATATCCAGAAAAAAGAATTCCAAGTCTGTATACTAAAGTTCTTTTAATAATTCCATCAATATCCAATTTGCTAGACATTATTTACTTGTAAATAGGTTTCCAAAGTGTTGTGTTATTTATATTATTCAGAAAAATCGTAAATTCTTTTGTCTAAATGTATATAAGCTATTGCTTTTTCATTCTGTATAATTACTGCCATTTTTTTAAATCTGAACAAACCAGAATTAGCATTTTTGGGTATATATATATATATATATATATATATATTTTGTCTCATATTTTTTTCTAAGCTGCTGTGCTATTTTTCCTCTTTGTCACCAATAGACATTTTTAAAATGATATTATCCTTGCCAAAGTGCTTTGTAAAAATGTCCAACTTTTATTGTAGTGTTTGCTAAATTGTAAATTTTTTTCTGCACTTCATGAAAATTTTTAAATTGCAATTTTGATTTGTGCTAATATTCAGAGCATTTTAAGTCCAGAAATTTTTTAAAGTCAGAGTCAGAAATTATTCTGTCCAAAATGTAAACAAATTAATTTTTTTGTCCTAATTTCAGAAAGCTTTTAAGTCAAAGAGTTAAAAATTATTCTAAGTCCAAATTGTAAACAAGTTAAAAAAATTAATATGTTTACAATTTGGACGGAATAATTTTTAACTCCAAGACTTTAAAGATTTCTGAAATTAGGACTTGTCCAAAATGTAAACAAACATTTCTTTTGTCTAGTCAGTTTTCTTTTCAGTCCAGGTTTTCATTTTGAAGTGCATGATAAAATAAGTAGAGAAAATGTATTATTTCAGATTGTAAATTTTTTATTGAACTTGTATGTATACATTGTACATTATTTTCATTGCAATAAAGACATTTTATTATGATCAAAACCTGTTGACTCCTTTTAGATAGAAATAACTTCTTTTTCTCGGAGCCTCTTTTAGGTATCGTTGGACTTAAGGGGTTTTTTTAGGTATATTTTTGCTAGAATTAGCACACTTTTAGCCTAAAAATGACATTTTTGACCACAAATTCAGCCAAATTTTGCTGATTATTGAACAAATTATTCAAACATTATGACAATTTATCTAATTTCAACTATTGAACAACTGAGAAATTACATATAACACAATATTTTCAACTGTTATTCAACAGTTGACATAACTACATATATCACATGAAAAAATAAACCATCAAACACATTTTACAGCTGAATTAAATTATTGAACAAGCACTTGAAGAAATTACTTGCCTCAGATAAAAATAACTGCGACTGAGCTGTGGAAAAATTAATACAAGCATTTAGACTACAGAACAGCCGTCATCAGTGGCGAAATGCCACTGACAACAACTGCTCTGAAGTCGAAATGCATGTATTAATTTTCTCACAGCCCAGTCGCAGCTATTTTTATCAGAGGCAAGCGATTTTTCCAAGTGCTTGTTCTGGAAACACTTAAACATATCACATTATCAATGACCTTAATTACAATTAACAATGTCTCTTATTGGTCAAAATTGAATACACGCAACTGATTCCAAATGGGAGCAATGTTTGCATAAATGACGAAAAAATAATGAATCTCGCAAAGCAATGCTTAATTGGAATTACTTAAATGTCAGAATAACATTTTTATAAACCATTCCAAGTCAGAAATAAACTCCAAAAAATGCAGTTAAAATTTTATGGCATACCTATTTCAAATGTTTATAAAATTAAACCTCTTTATATTTGCCAAATTAATTTGCTTAAAATGCATTGAAATTACACCATGTACCACAATTAGACGCTTGACTGTTTTTTAAAAACGTTAATTGCATAATAGAAACTCAAAGACTAAACATTTACTTCTGATAATTTAATTTTTATAGCAACAAAGATTGAACTAAATACATTTTGTCTTTAAGAATTATCTTGCTTGGATTTAAAAATATAACATTAATGGACGTAAGTTTATATTTACAACATCAAAAACATATTTGCTCATTTAAAGTTCAGATTCAAAGCTATTATGCAAAATATAACATTTAATCAAAGCAAACACTATTTATGAATAAATATAGCATATTCTCAAAGTTTGTCTTATATTTCCAGGTAATGTACAGTAAATGCATAAAATTAAATGATCTGAGGTTAATTTACATAAAATTTAAGTAGTAATTGCATTGCGTGACTCAACTCACTATCGTTAACAAATCACATTGCTCCTTATCAATAGCTTAACACTTTCATGGCCAATTTGTCAAATTTAAAAGAAAAATCAGCAAATCAAATCATTAAAAATTTATCAATAATTATATTTTTTAACATTATAAATGTGCAAAATGTAAGTAGCAATACATTATCGTTACAAAATATTTATTTAAAACTTATATTTGAAGAATTTTCAATTGTAATTTATGAAAGTATTGAGTGCACGAAAAACTAAAGTATTTCATTAAATATTTGTATACAATTGAGTTATTTATGTTAATAAATTTAAAGAATTCCTTTTCAGTAACGCTTGTGTTAGAATAAGTCAAAATCTCATATGGAGTTTACCAAAATTATCGTTACGATAATTTAATGAAGATATTTTAAACAGCCATGAAATTGTTAAGTAATCTAAAATATAACTCATCCAACAAGAGACAACGTTAATATTTACATAGAGACCAACCTGAGAATCAAAACAATAACTACAAAATTGAGAAACAAAATAAATATCCTATAATTATTATACCAAATAGAATTGAATGAGCTTCCCACAATCTATATATATTTGCAAAAGTTTGTTTGCATGTCTCATTATGCATGCCATAAACTATAAGACATGAATAACTAAAATTTGGTACGATTATTATTAACATCTTAACCTGATGAATGTATAAAAGGTTTGGTCAATTGGTTAATTATAGTCAGTGCTATAATAACAATAATATAGGAGAATATAACATTTTATAATTCCACTAGAGATGCCTGCATTTTAAATTTGAAATGTCGGAATTTTTTATAAAAAACAAAGAAGCTTCAAAGTTTATTGTATATAAGGATTAGCTATGATGCTGGTCAACGCAGACATCCATGACATTTGACGGTGCAATGAGACACTATTACGTATGTTAACCTTCATAACAGCCTACTTAGACAACAAACCCATTCAGCGGCCGGGTTATGCAATCTTACTTTCGATACTACACAATTTATACAAGTGAAAACATTTACCACTTACTTTATTTGCTCACATTACACTGTGTTGGATGTGGTTTGGTTAATACAAAACGACAAACAACAGATGAACAAACAAAAAGAATTAATGCAACGAAAAACAAAAACAGTAGAAAAGAGAATTAAAATCACACAGAAATTCAATGCTCCGACTCTTAGAATGATTCTCTAAGCAAAGAGTTTTGTTAAAATAAATTTATGTCAAGTGAATAATACTTTGTTACAATAAGTGGACAATACTTTTGTTAAAACGTTACAAATTGCACTTGACAATGCCTTATCCCCCTCCCTCCCTCTGCTGTTCCCCCCCTTATCTCTCGCGAGGCAATAATATGAATCTCGAGCCTCAAAAATGACATTCGTTGTCCAGGAAACTTATCGATAAAAGTCAAAATCTGTCACATATTCGTTAAATATGCGTAATTTCAAAACATGTGGTGCATTACTTTCTGGGAAACCCTCGTACAATGTTGTGTGAGACAGACGCTCCTTTCTAGGAACCTGGTATTATCTAAATTTTTAAAGAATGTTTATTTTGAACTCTTGAACATCCCACATATAACTGTCCATGCGTAAAGCAAAGTTACCGTATGGTAACTGACTTAAGAAGTCACCTCTCTACTCTGCGTGCACGGGGATTTCCCTTCTAGGAAGCGCGCTCACCTTCAATGCCCCTCTATTCTAATGGAATTCGTTCCCCTCCACTCTACATATTACCTCCGATCACTGAGGCGTAAGGTAACTTCTAGTAATTTTCAATTGCTACATTGGGCGGAACTACCTGTACTCTACATGCACGTTCTCTACCGGAAGCTTAGAGAACGAACTCCACCTGGCAAAAAGCGTCACCTCACAAAATGAATCGACTGCATTGATTGCCAATTTTAATTACGAATACTCGAAATATTTTCCAACACTTTCATTTATATCAATTAAAATATGAAAAAATTTCCCAAATAAAACTTAATTCAAGCATAGATATAATTTTTTGTTCATAATTATTGCCATAATTTGAAGTCACGATGATTTAAAACATAACCTGAGCAACGCTGGGTAAATTTGCTAGTTATTTATAAGTAAAGAACTTTGCAATACCATTTTAATTTAATTTATTCACCAGAGAACTATATAAAGACGTCTGTGTTGCATTGTAAAATAAATTCCAATAATTACTCCAAGATTTGATGCACAAAAACGATTACAGTGTAATTTTCCTAATAAACGTTTAATGTGACTAAATCTTAAAAGGATATTTTGTAGTTTAATTTACATTCTTCGTTAGAAATAATTTTATGAACTCTGTATTTATCTCAGATTCACTACAAATATGTTGTCAACAATTTGTTGCTAACATACATTAAAGTTATGGTAATTTAATGTTGTGCTTATGCAAACTGTATAATTATAAAATATCAGTTGATTACTTCGTTTAAAAATTAGTACAAGAGTTTAAAATAACACTAATATTTATAATGAGATTTTAAGATATAAACAAGTTAGGAAAGTGTACACCGTAACACAAATGGGTGCATTTTGTGCACTGGAGTATTTGAAAGAAATTATTTATGTGTTTGGAAGGGAAATAGCATTATAAATTCTTTTCTTCGTCATAAATAATCCATTTTCTTCCCATTTAAAAATATTAAATGCATATGTAAGGAAATTAAACATATTTCCATGAGATTGTTTACGTTAGCAACAATGAAGAAGTAACCATGCTAGAAAATTTCAAAGTTCAACTCAAATTAAGACTCTTGTTCGATTTTCTCGGAAACGGCGACTCCTACAATGAAAATGTAAAGGAAAAGAAATACCCTACTTTACTAGTTCTACAAGTTTTACTTGATAAATATTTTGATATGACCGATACTTTACGAGATATGAGGGAAAGTTCATATTTTATCACCAGTAAAGTGGTACCCCTGATTGGCTTACGTGACTCATTTATGTGATTTTCTTATTATCTTTGACTGTAAGTCCTTAATATCAAATTTCATGAAAATCTGCTTGGTAGAAGCAGATAACGAACATGCGGACAGACCAGATGGAGACTAATACTAATAGGCGCTTATGCTGGAAGCAAAACGCACCTGACAAATAACCTTGCATGTAATTACATTTACAGATACACATACATTATTAAAAATTTTCTTTAATGACAAGAATGATATGTTACTTATTTGTTCGATATACAAATAGAAGGTGCTTGCATTCTGTAAGCCTTTCAAGTCATTATTTATGGCTTTTGCAAAGTAAAAATTCAAAACTAGTTAAATAAATAAAACAACTTCAAGTACACATTAGAATAAACTTCATTAGCCCACTGATTCCCAATGAAAAGACAAAACTGATAACGTTTTGATTCCGATGCAAATGAATTGGAATATTTCGAGGCGGTGCTTACTGTAAAAGAGAGACTGACTGATATTATTCACTTCTTTCGGTAAATTGTGATGAGATTAGCCACGAGGAAGTGTACCATCTGAAACAAAAGTACCATGAAGCCAATGAAAAGGAAGAAATCCACAGTACATTGAAACCTCTGCATACTGGACCTTGATGGAACGTACTTAGGATGTAACGGACAGAATGTCCGGCGATGCAAAACAGTTAAATGACGCCACTAATACATTGTCTCATGCGGACCTATCACATGTGCGTTATTTGGAAGGCCTAATGAATACATCGCAACATTATAACTAACGTATATCACGGCGTATAAGTCGACCTTTGAAGCTTAAAAAATTTTCCTAAAACTTAAAGTCGACTTATACGACGAATACAAAATTGTAAACTTTAAATTACAGATAAATAACATCGATATTTACTAACAAGGGGAGGCCATAACATTAATATTGAAATTCGTAAAACCCTTTTAGGAGGTGAAACTAGAACTAAAACATCACCTATATCTCTCTGCGTTTTTGCCAATGGGCCCTTGTTTAAAAGATATTAACAATTTAAATTCAGGTGTAAGCATGGATGCAATATATATCATTAACCTTACGGTTACAAAACAGAAGCAGCAATAGCTTAATTGGTAGAATGAATGTCTAGTAGTCGGATGGGCTGGGGTTCGATCCCAGCAGCCAGCATTTTTTTTCAGAAATGGTCTGTATATATATTTTAACTAGTAAAATTGTATTATTACATTCATTACATTTTTGTTTTTTTTTTCGCAATTTTTTGATCATTTTTTTTGTCTTTTTCACATACGTACTTGATTTATTTGCACTTTCCACATGTAATTATAACATTATAATTATAAATAAATAATACAACTTAGAATGTTATAATCATTACTTGATTGTTTATTAAAATATCAATTCCTTAATATGACATTTATGAAATGTTTATTATGGACAATTACCTTGTTTTTTTAAATGTATCATCCAAAGTATTGTAATGCTGTAGAAGTAAGTGAGATAGAAGAGGTACACTTCGATAGGAATTAACCATACTAATTGCAAGTTATGATTATATGTGGAATATGCAAATAAATCAAGTACAAAAAAGTACGTGAAAAAAGACAAAAAAATAATCAAAAAATATGCGAAAAAAACATTTCCTTTTTTGAAAAGGGGAATAATGTAATCATCAAAACCATCCTTATGCCTGCCAACGTGATATTATATTGAATTCCACCACCGTAGATATTGATTGCGATAACTTGGTGCAGTTAAATTTGATAGCATCATTAACAGCCGACATCAATCAAATCACAGGAACCATTATTTAGTTGGTCAAGCTCTCTGAGAATAGCAGTTTCTTATTGGTTGAAATGAAAACACCTGTCAAATGGAAGGCTCAAGAAGAATAGCACGGACTCAAAACTATATTCATATATTTTTTTATTACTATGTTTATTTCTGTATCTTGTTAAAACTTGGATCGTACAGGACCTTGATTTTGCCTGGTGATGATTTCATGAGAAGTATTTTTAAGTGAAACAAAGGGGGTCGACTTATACTGCGAACATATACTTAATCTAGTATTTTCAAGTTGAAAATTCAAGGTCGACTTATACGTCGCAGTATATGGATATATATACATATTATAATGTATATAATTACTGTATATACTCGTGTATGATGCGTCCCAGTGTATAACTGCCGTGTATAATGCGCACTCGTACTTTATTCCAAAAAATCCCGACTTTTTCTTATACCACGTGTATGACAAACATCCTTCATTTTTGGGAGGTATGTAAATATTAAAACGTTTGGACTTGTCCATAAGTGTATTACGTTCAATAAGCTCCATATTATGTCTAAGAGAGACATCGTCAATAATTAAAGCGACTGAGTTGAGATGGGAGCAACTTCATACAGTAAGTTGGGCAAAGTGATGCCGTGTAGAAAAACGCAGCGCCACTGTTGCCAATGCTTTTACATCAGACAAAAAGGGATCTATAAAATAGTTTTGATTTAAAGTGGACGTTGGTTCTCTCTTTCCTATCTCATTCTAAAACTGTTTAAGAGAAGGAACAACATAAAAATTTAACAAACAAATCTGGAAACAGGAAACGCGACAGGTAGGATTAAGTTCACACACGAGATTCTATGGGTTTTAAATTACTTACATTGTCAATCGTACATACTAGAATCATTAACTAAATAAAATTATTTCAATTTGCTTATTCTATGTTTTTTTTGTTTTTGATATGTGTTTTGCAGGAAGACTTATCTTGTGATTTTGCAAAAATTACAGCAATCAGCTGATGAGCTAGTGAAAAGCGGAATAATTGGAGAGGATGGGATTATAAATGTATAGAAGTAATTAGGTGTTCTATACATATAATTATGTATGTATAACCTGGAGTATCAATAATTATTGTGCTTTTCTCATTAATTAACCCAAAAAGCGTGAATCTGGTGCGAGGTAGGTTCCTATTTTAAGTGCAGAGAAGTGTTACCTGCGTATAACGCGCACCCCTACATTATGACCTGAAAATGTGGTCTTCAAACAGCGCGTTATACACGAGTATATATGGTAGATACAATGTATAATTTATTGGTGCAGCAAATCCGCAAAAATTAATTGTTCCTGCGTTTGATCATTGTGACTGGTTGAAATTGACTGACTTGCGTTACTCGTGGGGATTGTTTGTCTTAAAACATTCTTTGTATTCATTGTTACTTTCTGCCCCATTTCCACCAGGGTTCGGAAAAATCTAAAATCTCGAAAAAGTATCCCAAGTTCCATTCCTAAGAATAATTCCTTTCAAATAAGAACGCAAGGGAAAATCAATTTTTCTTACGGTCGCTATAATTTATTTCATTCTTAATTATGTTCTTATAACAATATGCTCCTGCTAGCACACTGCAAGCACCTTTTACTAGTAAAATATAAAAATTAATACGATTCCTATTTTCCTAAATTAATTAGAAAACTCTGTGCTATTACTTCATGCGCTCTAACAATTTGTATGAATATATAGCGGAGTAAAACACTGTCCTTCATAACATGTGCACTTTAGCAATTTAAGGCAACACATACGTTTCCTTCGGATGTTTCGGATATAACAGACAGGCCTTCCCCTCCCTTTAGTCCAATATATCGAGGCTTCACTGTATGTATGTAAAGAATGCGATGTCGGACTGTGTACAATACCACGTTTTGCAATATACCATACACGAAAACGTATCAAGTATATAATCGCAAGCTCTGGAATAATATAAATTAAAATAGTTATAACAAATCCAACGTATATTTTCAATCCTTTCAAACTTTTACAAACCTATGCCAACAGGTGCTTCTGATGGAATCTTAACTTAGTACTTAAAAAGAGTTAAAAATGAAACAATCTTTTGTTATTCTAAAAGCTCCCAATTGCAAGCGCAATCTGAGTTTATATAAACATTTGAAATACAGTTGGACCTCTATAACCGTCACCATTGATAATCGTTGTTTCGATCAACCCTCATTTGTCGCCAAATGGTACAAAAAAATTAAAAAGTTCCGATGCCAGATTGCACTGTGACAGAGAGAGGAAGATTCCTGGCATTGCCTCCGATTCAATTAGTGCCAATTAAACCTTCAAATAAGTGAAAGAATAGCATTATTCGCTTCACGCTTTAATTTAAGCATCGAAATTAATGCTGTAGCAATGTCAAACTTTATAGATAGCAACAAAAATATTTACGGATAATTATCCAGTTAATAACAATTTAATCAAAGCAATTGATCTTATTTTAAATCATTCGAATGCTGGAATCTTACTTTTTCAGTAAGTAAAACTATTAAACATCTATAATGCTTATTAAGGCAAATTGTCTCATGCATAAATTTAAAATTAGATGAGAATAAGGACGTACATTATTTTTTAACAAATTATAAGTTATATGGTTATGTCACCTTCGTAGATAATCTAAATGACAAAGAATGTTAGGCGACGGGCTACGTTTATTCAGGAGCAGCATGAAAACATTTGTTTTAGATTGATAACCTAGAACTCGCCGAAACTTATCTTCTCTTCTTTGTTAATCTAAATAAACGGTTGCGTTGATTGATATGAAAAAAAGGACATATACTTCAATTAAAAGAAACAAAGAAAATTAAAAACATAAAAGTTTGCAATCAATTACCGTGTAGCATTAATTTCCTCTCTAATTTGACTTTTAAAATACAGATTTCTTACTGACTTTGCACAATTAATTGTCAATATGCACACACAGCCTCGCCCTCAGCGAGATTTGTACCCGCTAACCTTACCTATACTGGGGAAATGCATTATCAGAGTTAAATACGAATTATTGAGTTATATGTGAAATATTGAGACCAACTTATTCTACACAATTCTTAATTTTTTATAAATTAATTGAAAAAACAGTGAAAACACTGTGCAGGTACAGCTAGTACTCCGTTAATTCATCAAATAGAACTTATAATTATGTTTGTTTAGTTTACATAACAACGCTTTTACTCATTATTACCTCTGACGGTAAAGCAATATCAATTGCAATTTCCCAGGTTGTTGTTACTATCAGCATTTTAATTACTACAAATATAACTTTTAATTAAAGTTTAAGGCAATAATAGCCCGTTAATTCATCAAATGGAAGAAAGAAGAATATAACGAGGTCTTTGAAACTGTGTAATTTTTACTTATGTACCAATGACGTGAATCTAAATTGATTCTTTTGAAAATTTTAATGTCAATCTGATTCAAACGTACTTCATTGCGTCATTTTATGTTACTTGTCGCCACCTGGCAGATCCAGCCACCTTGTGACTAAATGAATAAATAAATAAATATTATAGAGACAGAAGAAGATAAAGAAGAACGACATAGAAGAGAAAGAGTGAGAAGATCAATACTGACAGATGAGCAAAGGCAAACAGCGAGAGAGACCATAACCGAAATCAGGTAACAAAGAAGAAATGAACAAACTGAAGAAGGGAGTAATATAAGAAGAAGCCAAAACAGAATCGATGCAGCCAACGGCGGAAGGCGAAGAAACGACACAAATTTAAACTCAGCAATAGGAAACGGATTAGCTACTCGACGAGATGATTCACATTTAGGAAAAATGGATAAAGAATGTCAAAATCGTAGAGCTTTGTTTTTTAATAACCGAGAAAAGCATAACAGATGCTGGTACGAGAAGAGCACTTCCGCAGCTTCCAGATATATTAAAACTGCCGTAGAGAGAAAATACCCCTATGTGTAAAAATACGTAAGACTAATGTAGTTTCTGCACATGCCAGGACATGAAATATATATATTTAAAGCGGGAAGCTCATTAGTTCTAATTTGAAATGCAAAATCAATCACACTCACCCATCTTCTTTCTTGATATCGCAAAGCAGAGCTGGCCTGAGGAAGACGTACGATGCTGGCTGCGTTTTCAGACTTCATTCTTCGGAGGCACGCATCTGAAACAACGACAGAAGCAACTCAGAAATCTCGCACCCAAAGGATAAAAATTCTACAAAACCTTCACAATAACTTTTGATTTGAAGTTTATAAAGTAATGGAAACTGGCTAAAAATGTATTATTCATACGTTTTTAAAAACACAGATTCTCATTTTATGAGGTAAACTATAATTTTTACGTTAAAAACACAATATATATTGATAACAAACCCTTAATTAATCCTACGTTAAGAATGTAACGCCATATCTTGGCTATATTTGCCCATAAACAAATCCGTCCTTGCAAAAAACTTTACCAACTCTTCACAGAAAATGATACTTTACAACGATAAAATCACTCATTAAACATGTTATGCGGTAACAAAATGTTATACATAAGGACTAATTTATAAGAATAATTACTCCATTATACATAAATATGATAAATATAACATTTACTATATACATATATATACGGTAAAGATATTTCAACTATAAATCAAAGATGAATAGAGAAGTTATTTAAGATTTCCTTACCTTTGAAGATATAAATCCTCGAGGAGATTGACCAGGACAGCTGGATCACACAATAATAACAGTACATTTATTTTCCAGAAGATCATAGTTACATGGCAAATCAATAAGACAAACTCAATCACAAAAGAAAATACAAAGTAAAACAATATAACAGCACGAGTGGACTAAAGAAAAACAATAATACATCAAAACATCACCATAAATTACAATTAAGTGGCAAAACAGGGCATACTGAATAATTACATATACAAATTCACATATCATTGATTTACAAAATAAGAAATAGTACTATTAAGAGACGTTAACTAATGTCCAGTAAGCAATGTGAAGATTACACACATTGAAACTATAAAAAACTTTAGATAAAACTTCACTTTACTTAAAGTGTCTTAAAACGTACACAAATCAAACTAAAAGTACATATTTAAAAACTGCTGTCAAAATGCGTCACATGGACCACTGTTTTCGAAGAATAAACGGCCAAACTTTTGTCAAGATCAAAACTATCAACATTAAATTTCGAATACAATAAAAAGGATTAGTTTTTTACTTGTAAAAAGTTCTGGTGTAAACACATAAAATAACCAAAAGTATTAAAACTCTGCTGTCAAAATGATTATCACGTGGACCAGTTTTCGAAGAACACACGGCCAAACATATATCACGATCATAACTATCAACATTAAATTTCGAATACAATAAAAAGGTCTAGTTTTTTCCTTCTAAAAAGGTCTGATGGAAACAAAATAAATTTCGAACTGTATTACGCACATAACAGACAACCCCGTCAGCCATTTTAAGATTTCTACGAAGTAACCAGAAGTAACGCGCAGGCGCGCAGGCTAACCAACATTTCGTCTTATAAAGCAGGATATTTACAATTTCGACAAAAAAACCACAAAAAATAAGCAATTCCTTTTTATATCTTGATTTCACATTTTAGTAGGAACACAATTATAACTTATTATAGGATCGATAAAATTTGCTTAAATGTTATAAATTACTTGCAGTAAATCAAATTTATTGGCATTAAACTTTTGCTTTGCAAACCTAAATTTGGATTCGTCATGGAGAGGGGTAAAAATAAGGCATTAAAATATATTTTCACATTGCTTAAAAACCGACAATGTAATTAATTAAGTAATAACGAATTTTTGGTCCAAATACGATTGCGTTTTTTGGTAACATTTATTTTTCTGTAGGACATGTCTTCATAAACAATTACATGGGTAGTTTCTGCGACATTTACAAATTATGCGGAAACAATTATTAGTTATTAAAAACTATTCACGAGTGTAATTATAAGAATAGCAATTATACTCCGGAAAATACTTTCAGGTTTTTATCTTATCCATGTACTTTGGAAACCTGTGGTATATTCAATTGATACCGATAAAATATTCGTATAAATTTGAAATGTAGGTACCTACCGTAGGAACCTACTGATTTACAAACACAGATGTCCGGAACAGGTAGAAAAATACACTTGTAATTGTCCTAACTAAGATACTCTATTTAGTAACTGAATTAGCCTTCATAAGAACTTAAGAACCATAAAAAACTCGGGTGATTCCTTCTTCACGGTAAACTTCCACCTCATTTCCTATTTGAAATCCAAAAACTCACGTACTATATTTCAAAAAAAGCATTCGTGCGTCAATTTCCAACAAATCCTTTATCTAATTTTACAATTGTCCGTCCGTCTTTCTCCATTTGTATCTACCATTATTACAGCTAATGCCTGTCGCATAAGTATATACGGATCATCCTTTGCATCAATTTATAGAAATTTATAAAATTTTATTATTGTAATAATATCGTATATTTCATAAAGGTAAGCTCCTCTCCATTATGAATTTTACACTAATAATAATAATATTCGAGGCGATTCATTAGCCCCTTAGCTGCATGACTCACCAAACCCTCCAGCTGAACAAGCGTCTGGGGGCGGGTAGCGAAGGTCAACGTGGACTGCGACATAGGATTGAGCCCTTCCAATACCAATTCTATAAATTCTTCATCAGAATACGTTTTTCCGAGTGCTTTCGCGGCAACTTGAACGGAATAATAAAAGTCGCGAGGGGACTCGTGCGGCATCTGAAATCGTTTGACTTTGGTTGTTAGAAGTCGTTCGTATTCCCTTTTTGAGACAAAAGTATCCCATACTTTAGTTATTATATTATCCCATGGAAGTCTCTGGTTAACGACCGCGAGCCAGAATTGGCGACAATTAGCCGGAAGTTTAGACAGCAACAGAGTAAACAGATAATGTTCTGGGATCAAAGACAAGACATCGTATACCGCTGATATGAATTTAAACCAATTCTCCGACGTGGGTTCATGGAAAGGGGAAATTTCAAGCAACAGCTGATTAGCGACTTTTACACAATCCGCGAAATGAGGCTTCATTTCACCCCTGTTCGACTGGGTCTCTTCTGCAGGTTCAGGAAGCAATCCAACGCCCCTTTTACCGCGTTCTTTAGACATATTTAATACGAAATAACAGGATATTAACCGAACGGCAATCTCGAAAGGAGATGGAATTAATGAGATGACAAAGCGGAATGATTCACAATACAATCAAATACCAGGAGAACTATACCACGAAAAACCAGAAATACTTTTAAACAAACTAGAACTATCCCACAAATTGTTGATCCAAAATAAACCGAACATATAGCAACCTTATAGTTAGATTTACAGAATACATCTCCCCGGGGCCTCCATTTATGTGGCGACCAAAAATCATAACTTACATACTCTTTAGGACGTAGGAATTAAATCATTCTTTCCGTATTTGTTTTTAAAAAACTATGTCGATTCTTCTAGTCTTTTTGCACTTACTATTAACCTCTCAAACTGTGAGAAACTATCTTTAATTTAATAGAAACTTTTACAGCATATGATAGAATACAAACGGCAGGTAATGTGTATATTGACATTTGCAACATTCTTATATGAGATAAAAGGAAACTGAAAATTTCATGTACAAACAAATGTGGTATGTTTCAAAGCATTAATTTAACTCCAAATATGACAGCAATTCCTAAAATGCATTTATTCCTGCTAATTGTCGTAATGTGATTAATTTGCATTTATAATTTCCAGTGTGAAATATTTTTGTATTATTATTCCTTGACCTTTTATAAAGAAATTAATAAAATGTTCGTGATTACCTTTTATATAAAACCGAGTGCACCTTTGCAATTATGTTAAGAATAACTAACTTATAGGTATAGGTTTTACATTTCTTTGTTAATATATGTTATTGTAGGGTATAGGCTTTAAATTTTGTAAATATGTATATATGTACATATTCATTATTCAATCTTTTAATTTCTATATGCTTTTTGTTGGGGAAATTAACATAATTCAGATATTGTGCGACCTTTTATGTTGCAGTATGTACACATTTTCACTTCTTATGATTTAAAATTATCTGCCTAATATCATTGCCCTCATTAGGTTTGGGAACAGGTATTACATCATGCCTCTTAATGTTAGAGTACATATTTGGATGGTTTCTGTGTGTTGTATGCACTGCTTACAATTAGTGTATATATGTTCATTTTTATACTGTTTATTTGGTTACCTTGATATGATATTATGAACTTGTATATATGTCATGTGAAGGGTGTCACTGTTTATATGCTTGCATGAATTAACACATTTGAGATGTTGCAGTATGTACATACTTTTACCTTCCTGTGATTTCAAATTATCTAATATCAATGTTCTCATTAGCTTTGAGAGAAAGTATGATTTTATATGCATTTTGTGGCATGAACTAGCACAATGCAGATAATTTGCAACCTTTTATTATTTAGTATGTACCTGCATACATATTTTTTGTTAATTCATTGTTCATTATGTTCATATTACATTTTTTGTCTATGTTCAATTGCATATTTTCATGGTTTACAGTATTGTCTATACTACTTCGTGTATGTTAAGATTTTCTTATACTTAGTCTCACTTTTTTCTGTTTGTGTAATACCAGTTGAGGATACATTTCCACATATTTTGTACTTTTCCATGTGTGATCTCTGTTGAATTGCTAATGTTTGAATTGAGATTTGGCAACTGTTTGTTTTATCTGGTACTACTTTGTAATGTAACTGTGCCAGCTTTACTAGATACCGGCTCCTCCTTATCGATGCTTGACATTAATACTTGGCGTAAAATTCCCCGCACGGGACGAACCCAACAGTGTAACCTTACGTGTCGGAATATCATTGCAGCTCGGATTATCTTGACACGATATGTTACATTGAGGGTCCGCATTCAAAACTTATCGTGGCGACATACATTCTATTTGTCCGATTTGCCTGTCCCAATGATATTGGGTCAGGATTTCATCAAAAGGACGCGAATCGTACTTTACCACGACGCGTTTTCCTTTGAAAACTGTCCAGATAAGAAATTCCCTTTCCACTTCAATTCCGACACTTCGTTAGCGTCGTCCGATTCGCCCCCGTCATCAATTGTTCATATGCAATGCCAAAATGCCCCACTTGCAAGCAAAACCCATTCCAACAGGGAAAAGGTTTCCTTCGGCGGCGAAGATAACCTTAGTCGTCCAACAAAGGAAATAAAATGTCTCGTCGATGGCTATTCCGACGTAATCTCTTCACAGTTAGGCCAAACCAACCTGATGTGCTATGAGATTGAATTGCTCGATTCAACTCCGGTCAGATCCCCTCCATATCAATGCTCGCCGCCAAAATTGGCCATGATGATAAGTTACTTGCCGACGGTATTATCCAGCCTTCGTTATCAAACTGGAGTTCACCTGCCTTTCTCATCCCCAAGAGAGATGGCTCCGAAAGACTAGTGGTCGACTATCGTAAACTCAATAAGCAGGTCAAGGCCGATAATTTTCCTACTCCTTCGATAGAACACGCCCTACAATATTTGGACTCGGCCAAATATTTCACCATTCTTGATTTAAATTCTGCCTTCCATCAAATTCATTTGACACCACCTTCAAAGGAGTACACCGCCTTCGTCACACCGTTTGGGCTGTATCAATATAATCGTCTTCCATTTGGTTTAACCACATCTCCTCAGGTCTTTTCAAGGTTGATTGACAAGGTGCTAGGTGATTTAAAATATTCTTGTGTGTATCCATATATTGATGATTTATGCATTTATTCCAAGAGCCTGCAAGAACATCTTCGTCATGTCAAACTGGTATTGGAGAAGCTAAGGGCAGCTGGTCTCACGGTCCATCCAGAGAAGATGAAATTGGCCCACGAATCCATTACCTTCCTTGGACATCGAATCTCCCATGGCGAACTTACCACTGACCCAGAGAGAACACAAACCCTTTCGGCATTCCCTGTTCCTAAATCAGTTAAGGAGGTCTCACGCTTTCTCGGTATGTGCGGTTTTTATTCCAAATTTATTCCAAATTATGCGGAGATAGCATCCCCTCTGAATGCACTCCACAAGAAAGATGTCATTTTCAAATGGACCAATTTGCAGCAAGATTCCTTTGTCACATTGAAACAATGTCTGTCTTCTCCCCCTGTACTTCAACTTCCTAACTTTGAGGAAGAATTCCATTTGTTCGTGGATGCCAGTCAGGTGGCACTTGGGGGGGTTCTTCACCAAACGTTCGATGGGAAGCTAAAGCCTATAGCTTATGCGAGTAGAACCTTGAATAATTTTGAACAAAAGCAGCCATCTTATGAATTGGAGTGTCTTGCTTGTTGTTGGGCGGTCGAAAAATTCAGGACTTATCTACAGCCAAAACTATTCCATTTATACACAGACAATGGGGCGATAACCTGGTTGTTTAAACATCCCAAGCAACTAGGAAAAATTGGACGAATGGTGTTAAAATTGTCATCCTTTCGCTTTGTAATCCATCATGTGCCATCTTCTAAAAATAGGGTAGCAGACTGTCTATCTAGAGCGGTTGACCAACCAATTGAGGATCCAACTCATTGTTCTATGCTGTTACATCAAATACCTCTGTCCTTCACAAACATTAGGGATCACCAGAATTCAGATCCGCACCTAAAACAGCTGATCGAGCAAATCAGACAGGGAAGCCCATCCCACAATTATTTCATTAAGAATGGGTTATTATATCATGGAACAAGCAGACTTAAAAGGGGTAGAGTGGTCGTTCCAGATGCCCTCAAGGCCATGCTATTTTCCTATTTCCATTCCTTACCAACTGCTGGACATATGGGCGTTAGTAAGACTTCTGAGCGAATCTGTAGGGAGTTTTGGTGGAGTAACATGGTCAGAAATAGCCCAGATGGTTAAAACCTGTCATGACTGCCAAACATGTAAACCTAGGAACACCCTTCCCCCTGGAAAAATGAGTTCTACTACTCCTAACTACCCCTGGGAAAGAGTTTATATAGACTTTGTTGGTCCATTACCCAGAAGTCGGAATGGAAATACCTGTGCACTCACAGTCATTGACGGTTTCACCAAATTTACCTTCATTGAACCGTTACGCTCTCAGTTAGCCTCCCAAGTTGTTTCCACGTTATTCCAGAAAATCTTTCCTAAATTTGGCTATCCTAAATTCTTGGTTTCTGATAATGGAACCCAATTCAGATCTGCGCTTCTGGCAGATATGTGTTTTAAATATGGTATAAAACAGATTTTCACAGCCCCTTATTATCCTCAACCTAACCAAGCTGAAAGAGTCCACCGCAACCTGAAATATGCCTTAACCATCTTATCCCAACATGACCATAGGAAGTGAGATGAGTATGTGCCCAGCCTAACCTTTGCCTTCAATTCTGCCAAGCACAGCAGTACAGGATATACTCCTGCGAGGGTGTTTATGGGAAGAGAACTTCCTCACCCTCTAACAAATTTCTGGAGAATTCCTCCACAAGCTCTGTCGGAGACATTAACACAATCTGAAAGGCAGTCCCTATGGCAAGATGTGTTAAGAAATTTAAAAAGGACAAGACTTAGACAAGCAGTGGCATTTAATAGAAGTCATTCAGGGAATCCCTTTAAAACTGGTGATATGGTCTTGTACAAAAGGTTTCCTACTAGTTCAAAGGTGCTCCACCAAACCGCCAAACTCACACCACAATGGGTCGGTCCATTTTCGATTAAAAATTTTTTATCTCCTGTGACAGCTGTTCTGGAACTGTCACCCACTAAGGAGAGAATTGCCAATATATCGCATTTAAAATTATATCATAAATAATTCTGTTATTATAACTTGTATGTGCCGGCGTAGGGAATTAGCGACCCCATCGCCCAATGATACTGCATCATTGCAATCAGCCCCCAGATGAGAATCTGGAAAAACATATCCATTTTCAGCTTAAGCTATGCCTTTGTGAATACAAAGATGATGTTCGAGGCAGCATAAAGGATGATTAGACCTTTATGTTTGTCTCCATGGCTCTAAATTTTTATTATTTAAAGTAACCTAGCCATGCGTTTCTTATGTTTACTGGTAATACTGCCACTATTACCACAATAGTTTTTGTGCACTCTCCCCAATTGGGATAGTGTACCTTAAAATGTTTATTACACTGTATGCTATTGTCAAAACAGCTGTGCATCTCAAACAGGGAAAATATACTAATTTAAAATTGTTTGACTAATCATAATTATCTGGACTATTCTAAATATTAACCAATGTTATAATAATTATCTGTACCACTGTGAAAATTAATTAATGTTATAACAATTATCTGTACCACTTACTAAGCTCAAAATGGTTAATGTCATACTGACTTGAGCCCTTGTCTTAGAAAATAACTGCTGGTAAGTGCCCAGCATAAAATACTGTTTACTTTACTTAATACTTTAAATTCAAAATAATCTTTTGTTAAATTTCGGTACTTCACACTTGGAACTACCATGAACTCCTTTTTTTCTTATAATATCCATTGTCTTTTAATGTGCCCTTATTGTAAGCCTAAGGCAAGGAGTGGGCAATAAGTTTTTGTATCTCAATTCACTGGTGCTATTCTGAAACCACACACCAGAACCCTTCATGATAATTAATATCCGTTATGGTAAAGACATAAGTGGGGCGATTGAATTTCTATCCAAGAAGACATCTCACTGCAGTGCTTAGTGAACACTTTCCAAACCTGCCTTCAAGGAGCGTACTAAACCCGAACAGTGTTAATCAGTGGTGAATGTTTTTCCGTTTCCCCTAAGAACTTCCACTGGAACAGGGGCGCAGACTCGGATTTTCAGAACAAAATAACATTTCCAGTGAATTATTCCCAATATGTTTGAATTATTCCAATGACATTAAATAAATTATATTAACAATACTAAAGAGAATTCATGTGTGTGATCTAATATAAAGAGCGATTAAGGAAGTGCTACAGAGAAAGGGTGGGGACAATTGGGGGAAGAGATGGTCCAGGGAATCTCCCCCCACCCTTCAAAACTTTATTTTTTTTCATTTTCTGAGGGAGGATGCAGCGATTTTCTCTAGTGCTACGCACTTAACGAAGCACTTGTCGAATAAACGCGACGAAAACGCAGAAAATCGCCGAATATTGCCGCCTTTCATTATCGGTGTCTTTCGTAATCGGTGAAGAGAACACGGATGGCCTCACCGAATGGCTGCTCCCACACCAACGCGCTTTATATAGGGCGAATATTACCCCTATTTCCCATTCCCTTCTTTTCGCATGGTTATATCACATAATCAGGAAATTAACCAATACGAAGTCGAGGAGTCGCCCATTTAAGCTACCCGCCGTACCCCCCCCCCCCCCCCCCCCCCCCCGAGCGGCGACATGAGACGAGAGCGGCCGTTGAGAGAACGAAGGCAGAAGCACCGAGACATACCGAGAGCCGAGGGTCGCCGCGGTGAGCGAGAGTAAGAGAGAGAGAGGAGGCACGGAAACAAAAGCGAGAAGAGTTGTTCCTTGCAAGGGAGAGTGTGCTAAAGTTTCCTGTCGGACAGACTGTAACGATAAGGTGACATTTTCTGAAGTGGTTAAGCTGGGAGACGTACGTCTCAAGAGCATTTGTGTTGTTAATACTTTATTTTACTTTATTATGTGTACGATATAGCATTTAGTTAGAGCTGTATGTGGCTATGATTTTTGGTCGCCACACATTGCTACAGAAAAACTTTTCTGAGGCCATTAGTGAAGGTGAAGAAGATGTTTTGACTTTGTCACCATTACAAGTAAAGTATCAAAGACCACAACTAAAATTGTTTGGAAAGAGTCTAGAACAAGGAACGATGTTAGTCCTACTGCCTTCCTGGGAAATGAGCTTTTACCAGAAAACATTATAAAACTAAATTCACCATTTTTACTTTCTCCATACGTAGTAATGGGAAAGTATTGTGATCACAAAAAAAATCGACTTGGAGATTTCAACGGAAATACGTTTTGAGGTCCCTAGAACACGTTTAGACTATTTTCGGAATGATGTCTGTGTGAGTGGATGGATGTATGTGATTGTGGGTTCTTTAACTCAAAAAGTACTTGTCATATTAATACCAAATTTCATATACACTTTAGCATGAGCACAAAGAACTGATTAGTTTTTGGACAATAACGGTTAACTGGAAGTCGAGGTTTATTCGAAACCTGATTCGGTTTTTGCGATATTTCTCCATTAAAACATCATTATTGTATATAAAATTCTATACAAAGGTTATAGAAAATGTAATTTCCTAAAACTTTCATTTGGAACAATTTTCCATAGCAGTTATTGTTTAGGAATTATTTATAAATAATCGGTTTTTTCGGTTTCTGCCAAATATCTTCTTAAAAACGTTGTAATTGGTCATCTTCGTGGGGACCAAAGTTGTAGAGAATAATATTTCTTCCAAGTTTTGTTTGAAACAAATTTTCGTAGAACCATCCATTTCGGAGATATTTTGCTTTTTCTTAATTTCCAGTATACAGCGCCACCACCATGTAGCGGAGAACTCTGTAAACATATTCAAAATATACCTAATTTACGGCAATAAGGACGACTGTATTCTTTTACGATACGAAATAATAATTTTGCCTTATAATGCTATTCTTAATAATTGAAATAACTATACCCCAAATTTGGAGAAAGTCATGTGTTGGTCACATCAGATTTTTTTCTTTCTGAAGAGTTTCTGTCTGAGGTTACATGTCAGTCATGTATTTTCAGTGTGCAGACCATTTTCTATTACACTAGAAGAAATTCAAAGGTTTATTGGTGTAATACTTTCGATGTCACTTATTCAGCAAGCATCAACTCGTCGGTTTTGGGCACCAGATACATACATTTATCAAGTTGCAACTGCTTTGAAAAGATAAAGAAATTCTCTTACACTTTTGCAACAACATGGAAAATACGAGGAAAACTGACAAGATTATGCCAGTGTTTGAGTATATTAGACAAGCATGTTTCAAAGTACCCATGGAAGAGTATTTGTCTTGTGATGAACAAATAATACCCTACAAAAGTAGAATTAGTTTGAAAACATATGTAATCCTAAAAACACATACAAATGAGGTTATAAAATGTTGGTGCTTCCAGGTACGTCTGGATTTTCGTATGATTTTGAATTGTTTTCTAGCAAAGATGGTTACATAACTGTTCCAGGAGAACCCAATTTAGGTGCTGCGAGTAATATTGTAGTTTGATTATGTAGAAATGTACCGAAGAATATCTATCATAAAATGTACTATGATAATTATTTCAACACTATCCTATTGCTGTCATATTTAGCTAAATATAAGATTCACAGCACTGCTACAGTTAAGAGTAAACCGATTAAAAAATTTTACTTTCTTCACTGAAAAAGCTTGGAGTAAACAGAGTAAACAGCAGTTGTAGATGAAACAGAAATTCATGCTGTCCAACGGTATGACAACATAGTGACACTTGTTTCTACATATTGTGGAATCCAACCCACCTCCAAAGTAAAACGTTTCTTCAAGGCTGAAAATCAACATAAAGATATAGATTGCCCAAACATAGTATATGAATATAATTGTCATATGGGAGGTGCTGATTTACAGGATTCTTTGTTGGGACTGTATCCAATAAAGCTTCGATGCAAGAAATGATATCATTGAATATTTTATCACATGCTCGATTGTGTAGTAGTAAATTCCTGGCTTCTAGACAGAAGGATAAATAATCAACTAGGTCAAAAGGATAAAATTATCCCTTTTACAATTCAAGAGAGAATTAGCAAAATCATTATGTAACAAAGGTTACTTGGATACTGCAAGGAAAGGTCGTCCTAGAACATTGCCTAGAATAGAAAAGAAGAAAAGACGATGCAAGGAACCTCGACCATCAACAGATCTTCAAACTGACAAAACTGGACATTGGCCTAAGTGGACACAAGAAAGAGAAAGGTGCAAAAGAAATGGTTGCAATGGCAAATTATGAGTAAAACGTCAGAAATGTAATGTACATTTGTGTTGTAACTCAAAAAGTAATTGCTTGACAGATTTTCATATATAATTTGCATACATATTATACCTAAATGGGCCCACTGGTAAAAATTTTTAATGATATTTTTTATTTTTGCTCAAGTGCTAAAGAGATGGTTACAATGTCAAATCACGAGTAAAATGTCATAAATGTTATGTACATTTGTATTGTAACTCAAAACTAATTTCTTTACAGATTTTCATTTGTAATTTTGCATACATAAGATCCCAAATTGGCCCATTAGAAAATCTTGACAGATTTTCATTTGTAACTTTTATGCATATTGTGTCCAAATGGGAACATTAATAAAAAATTATAAATAATTCGATTGATTTTCAATAATTTTCCTATATTATTATATGATAATGTATGGCTGTAATTAATAATCTCTTATTTTCTATGAATTTTTAAAAAATCATGCAATAGAGTGTTAACGTAAAAACGTAATAATAAACAAACATAAATTGAGATAATATGAAATAGAACAAAATAATGATTTTTTTTGTTTTTGTTAATTATTTCGAAAATTTTAACATTTTTCGTTATGTTATTCAAAAATCATTTTGTTACATTATGCATAACATCTCCAAAACTACTTGATTGTTTTATCTAGTAAAAAAGGCAAAGACTTATTACAGGCTCGAGGGCTACATTAAATGGGGTCATGGGCCACATATGGACCACAGGCCATAGTTTGGAGAGCCCTGTTCTAACACGTCCATGGTGACTGTGCCAATTGGATATCTGATTTTGGCACGTAACTTTGCAAAATCAGGAACACTGGTGACCTAAACTCTGTCTTTCACATAGATCAGCAAATCCAAAGGATTCAGAGATGCTGAAAAGTGTAAGAATGACCAAGTAGGTGTTACACTTGGATCCATGCAGAAAAATGACTCAATAATCACATAGCACCTGAGCCATTTCACCTTCTAGTAATTAGAAAAGCTACAGAATTCTCAGTAGCCCCTAAAAATTTAGCAAAAAATATGAGTTGTTTATTTATGCTATCAATCTTGCCTTTTCGTTTTTTTAGAGAAGGTCATAAAATATGGAAGTTTAAATGGAATGCCTACAATTTTGTCAAATTTAACTCCTAAGACAATGCCATAATCATTTAGATCACTGTTCCATAAGATTATCATCATTCTTAACCTTTTACACACGTATTTCGAGTGGGGCTCGACATCGCTGGCACCTGTAGCAATTTGTATGTGGTACTTGACAGGCATTTCAAAGAAAGTTTGGAGATTTCTATCATTTGTGTACTTTTGATGCTCGAAATATAATCCCAAATGTGTCAGCAACCCATCAAAGGTTAGAATGAATTAAGAGCATTCATCATAAGTCTCTCTGGCCTGTCCAGAGTCCCTACAGATAAACAAACTGCAGCAAGCATCCTCAGCACAGTTTTGAGTGGATGATTCATAGGATTTTGGTTCTAGTTTCATCTCGTAGGGTATATAAGCAATGGAAGGAAAGACGAATGGCAACCACAGATTATTTTTCCTTTTCTATCTTTTCATCTTACCACATTGAAAAATTTTTCCAGAATTATCACGAGTGATTTGCAAAGATCCAATGATAAATTTTACTTTGATATGGAGGAACTGCACCAAACAACTGATAATTATTACAGTGAGTTGTCTGATCCTAAAGAAAGGGAGCTATTTGAACTGGTTGCTGGTCCCCAAGTGGCATTACCTTACAAAAGAGATCATTACTTCACAAAAGAGATTGTCTGTTCCTCTTACCGAGAAATGCATGGAGAGTGGCACCGACAGCAGCATAATTTATAGAAAAATTCCAGGAGGAAGAAGGAGGACAATTTATATATGTGAGATGTGTGAACATAAACCGGGCAAGTGTTTCAAAAAGGATCACACTGAAAAATTATAAGAATTAGTATGAAGGACTACATGCACATATTAACAATAAATTGTAAAAATTGCAAAAAAATCCAAATAAATGCAGTTATTTACCAGATCATGGGTATTTAAATTTCAGGTGGAATTTAAATCCAAGTAGACTACCAAACCTAGGAGAAAAAATATCTAAGTGCATAAGGTTAAAAGTTAATTATATAAACCAGTGATGATAAAATTTTGCTCAAGCCATTTAAAGTAATGGATGTTTCAGCATGAGTTTATGTTGGAAGTTAAAGGCAACTATCTCTATAGATCATCTCAACTCACATCAGTAATGATTTCCTTTCAAATTTTAACCTACTTCAAATGGTGTGTTATTATTTACAAATATAATAAACTTTTAAAAAATACTGATTTAAACTTATTGCATATGGAACATACATTGATATTATTAATATGCCACAAGTGTGAAACTGCTGATATTATGGTATAAAAAAATTAGGAACCACTACTTTAAATAATTTATTTAAAAATATTATTCTTTAAAATTTTCACGATAAAAACTCAAAATATTTGAGCTCTACATTTTGTTTGTCATCTCCTAATACACACAATTCTATACACAAAATTAAGATATTTTTATACTCGAGAATAATATAAATGCATACATATATATTTATACACACCCATACATACCCACAGTCACAATTTGTTTCTCAACCATATTCTAATTACATTTGACGATAATACGGCTCTATTAATAAACGACATTTATCAATGACAGTGATGAATAAGCTATTAATAATATATATTTCTTGTGGATGCCATGGAATTTATATTTAAAAGAGATTCTGGAAGTGCCCATTTGCCAAATACATATTCAAATCATTTGTTGCACATTAACATGGAAGCCCCTCTCATTGATAAGTCATCACATCCCAGAAAGATTTTGGAGGGTAATAGGGAATTGACTAGGTGGGTGGGGGAGAATAAAACAGAGAAAATATTTAATGCCATTAAACATATACCTTCATAGTGCACATGGAGATAAATGACAGTAAAAAAGATATTTTTGTTCTTGATTCTGATGCTAAAATTAGATTCTTTAAGCAGTGAAATTGCTAAAGTCTGTCTTCAGCTGAATTGTGGGTCTCGGTGGAAGCATCAATGAACGAGGACAGGATGAGGATCCCTTTCCTTCTGTTCCCTCACTACCATTCTTATTATTCTGCTTTAATCTGATTGCAGATTCCAGTCGCTGTCTAAGGTCTCCTCTATGAGCCATCAAAGATTTGAACTCCTAAAAAAATTACAATTTTGCTTTATAAGGAACTCATTACTTAGGTATTATGAAAGAATGAAATGATATTTAACATTTGATTCAATTTAAATTAACTTTCTTTGAAAATACAAGGAGAAGAGTATGAAAATGAACACTACCTGTGGGTATTGAGGACCAATCCGCATTAAATGTTGTAGACATTGTTCATGAAGAAATCGTCGGTGTTGACTGGCCTCTTTAAATGAAACTCCTTCCAGAAGACAATTTATCAATGAAGGGATAAGGAGGCCAAATAATTGTCTCCCTATAACAAAAAAAGTAATTTCAGTACTTGTTTGTACTTCAAAATGACACAATGAATCTTTCAGGCAAATAAAACTTATGTTAAGTAGAGAAATTGTCATAATGTATATAGCAGTGGCATATGCAGGGGGGGGGGGGGGTATGGACCTCCCCTTAAGAAGTAATACAGACATCAATAAAATAATTAACCATTGGATATTATTTCTATCACTTTAAAATTCACTTCTATAATCCCTATAAGGTGCTGTTAGAGTGGATGCATAGTCTGATATTTTCTAAAAAGAATGCATCATCGTCCGTATTTATGCCAAATATAGACTGTGAGTCTGGCACATAAGTCGCCTATTATGTAACCAGGGGTGTAGTTGAGCCTATATTAGTCCTTGATTTCAAAATGATATTATCGAAATAGTCGGAAATTTTATAATGAATCAAATAGTAAAAGAAGTTAATGAAGATGTGCTTTATGCTAAGTCTTGGAATAAAACAAAAAATAATCAGGTGATCCTCAGACAGAAACCTGTGTAATATATTTGCAATGGGTAAATACACTACATAAACAAGTAACCCCGTTTCTTAAATGTAGATACAATAAGTAGGTTAGTGTAAGAAATGAGGTCGTTCACAGGACCTGGAAGAGTTGATGAAGTGGTCTGCAGAGTTCTAAAGAGGTGCTTCCCAAACTATGGTCTGCAGACTATTTGTGGTCCGCAGAGGTTTTGTTGGTGGTCCGCGAAGGCTTCCAAAATTAATTTTTTAGAATGAACCGCATATTTAGTTGAATTTTTTTTTGGGAAAAGTTAATCAATTCTTACACTATCACAGGTATTCAATACTTTATTAATGTACCTAGTTAGCTCAAAGATTTTTCTAGTCCTTCATATTTCAAGATTTCACCTCTCTGCAGTCAAATTAACCCCTTTTCATTAATGTGGTTACAGTAAGTACGTTTGTGTCAAATGAGGTGGTCCGCAGGGCCTGGAGAGTTGCTGTAGCAGTCCGCGGAGCTCAAAAGTTTGGGAAGCACTGCTCTAAAGAATACTAGACTGTATTTTCACCATTATTAGAAAATTTTCTGACTAGTCTTCAGCAAAAATTTTCCAATCACAAAATCATAATGGAAAGTATCCAATACATTTTAACAATAACGAATCAAAATGACACTGCTACATCAACAATTTACGTTCACATTGAAAATTTATGCAATTTTTATCCAGAAGACAAAATGCAGTACACAAGAACTTTTTGAAGAAATAATACTTAGGCAGAAACACTTAAAATAATTGCCATTCAATGCAAATGATATTGCATTGAGAGAAGTTGTTTGAAATAAACAAGTTTTCCTGAATGTTTATAATCTTCTATGCATCCTTGTAACACTTCTGGTTATTACTTGTGAGGCTAAAAGAAGTTTTTCGATGTTAAAATAATTGAAAACTTAACTAAGGTCGATAATGTCTGCAAAATTGTCTTTGATGTATATTTATGGGGAAACTAACCAGGATGTGCATTTAATAATTAAAGAATTGGCCAAGAAGCTTAGAAGAATTGATTTTATTTTATAAATAAAAAATGTCATTTTTCAGTTACTAATTATTAATAATGAAATCAAAATTGTTTCAGCTTTTTAACAATGAGTTTCATTTTTGTTCCTAAGAATAGAATTTGTCCCCCTCCCAGGAAAATTCTGCATATGCCACTGGTATATAGATAAGGATTTTACTTGATAAAAATTACGTCTCAATTTTTTCTGAGAAGGATCCAAGTCTGGCATTATGATTACCATTGCCATAAAAGTCCATTGTGAATATAATGTTTGCTTGTAAAATTAACTACAGAAAAATGTATGCTTTTATAAATTGGTATTACAGTCCACATAATAAATTTAGTAACACTAAGGAAAAATTCACCATTGCACACAGGTGCTTCAAGAATCAACAACATATTGATGTTTCTTTCAGGGGTAGCTAAATTGATGACTTTTCTAAAAACTGTATTTCTTAAATAATAATGGTGGCTTAAAAAGAAAAAATATATACAGTACACCCTCTATCTATGTGAGTTCAAACATCGAGGTTTCACTCATTCAGGGTTTGCTATCACTGCAGCACTGTCAACTCCCTTCCCAAGACATTGCAGCAATCACATTCCTTCTGTTCTGCAAACAATCATGAGTTTTGCTGAATTTATCGTGTTTACTACTGTCTGATCCTAAGAGAGACAGAACTGATAGGAGAGTGACTGAATTTAAGAGAATGATGAATAAACATGAAAATGGAGTTACTGAATCAGTCTGCATGGGATGAGAGTAGGCAACACTGAGAAAAAAGAACAAAACATAAAAATTACTATGGTAGCATGTACCCTAAAAAGCATGAAGTTTCCTCTTATACTAATGATCCCAAATGGAAAAGCCCTTAAGTCTATGGATTGAGGATCAGATGCATAAAAAATGTTCCTCTAAGCAATCATATAATACATGAAAGTCAAAGCACCTGCATAAGCTTAGAGAGCAAAAGGCTGGTGATGGGGTGAGTAATACTACAAGTTCCACCTCCTTCAGCAAAAGTTAGGACAATTCCAGCAATTTAAAAGGAGTTATATGGGGATTATATGACAGCAGAAATTTATCCTACAAAGATATTAAATTGCATAGAAGATAACAACTAAAAGCCATAACAGGCTTTCAATGCTGCGTTATTTTGGTAGAGGATGTCTTCCAGAACATTTTTGTCCAAGGAGGAGAAAGTGGCTGCCAGCTTTAAGGCAGCCAATTTTTAATCTTGTTTTCTGTGCTAATGCTTCTGGGGACTGTTTTTTGGAGAGCTAAACAAAAAGCCTTAATCAAAATTGCCCTGGTCTTGGTGTGGCTTGATAAAAGGTTCATTAGAGAGGTAGAGAAAGAGTTAAGTTTCCCAAATAACCATTTTCCCAAAAATAATTTTCCTGAAAGATTCATTCCAGAATCAAGTAAATCCTCTCCATTAGTGACTTGCAGTTTCGATAGTTTGCTATTCATATCCAACCCAAAACAAAATTGTCCCAAAGTTGATTAGCCTGTTTATAACAAAACTTTTAAAATTATAACAATAACGTTCCTATTATTTCTATGAATATCTACAACTAGTTACATATGAGCTTTTCTGGAAAGTTATTTATGGGAAAATGACATTAATGAAAATAGCTTTCTGAAAAATTAACCTTTCTACCAAGTGAGCATTCATGAAAATGATTTTCAGGAAAGTGGGCTAATGTCATAGAGAAATTCCTTTCCTCCATATCACTGCCCTTCCAAGGGCATCTTGTCTTAGGCAACGTATCTGCCCATCTGTTGACAAGGAAATGCAAAAGACAGCAATGATGTCCCATGCCATTGGAGGTGAGGGATTTGAGGACAAAGGCAGTAGGGACAGACATATTCATTAAGTCTCACAGAGGAGGAGCTCTTAAAGTGTGGTAAGAATGAGGAGAAAATGTAGGCCAAAAATCTCAGTTAAATTTGCAAATACCAGTAGAGATCTTCAAGATGGAAAGGTTATTGATGCCCAAAATCTCTGAGGTGTACAGTTTGGAGTAGAGTATAAGAATGAAGAGAAAGTCTGAGGCTGCCACGATATTCTATGGTGAAATTAATACAAACAAGCAGAAAAATGCTCAAAACCTGCCCATTTTGATATTCCTGCACAAGCTAGAGCTGCAAGTCTCAGACACTGATCCGTTGCACTCTCATGATATCTCCCAATGATCTATATGATACTCCAGAGTAACACAAATCCCACATCCAATACCATCATCATCTTCCTAATCCTCATTGTCTTCATCAACATCTATGTTACCATCATCATCTGTGCTAAAATTAAAGTTCACCATTACATCATTTATTGACGACAAAATATATAGTTATGTTTAAGAGTCCAGATCCTATCTCCCTTTTTCCCATAAGTTTTGATTCCTGCAGGACCCATCTTTGCAGTATTCTCAGGAACGTATCTCCCCTGAAATTTCAGGGTGTATTGTATTCTTTTTCAAAATACTCAAAGCCATAAGATGAAAAATTTAACATTATACAAAAGTCATTTGAAAAATATTTCGTGCATAATAGTTAACAATTAATTCATCCATTAAAAGATGCTAAAAAAAACCTGTAAGGGGTTATTACAAAACCTAAACCTTAATGTTAGCTGAAACATTTGATAAATTTCTTGTCTCTTGAGGTCCTATAAATATGCTCAACTTTTCTGAAAAACCCACCGGTAACACCAGAAAAATATTCCTTGTCAGACGAATAACTTCTCTCCCAAACTTACTTCTGACTAAAATTATGATAATGAACTTATATAAATGTATGATAATTTTTCTCGCAGAATTAAATAACAAATAACGTTTAGCACACATAATAACATCAATAATTTTACCTTGAATTTTCTTCCCTTTCTGAAATAGGCAATTAAATAGCCAATTGTGTGCAGATGAGCCAAGTTTCATCAAGGATAATATACATACTGTGTGGTTGAAGGGCAACACCAACAGCTGCTTCCAACGCAACCATTCCTTCAAGAAGGGTTGCTATTTCTTCCTCTTCTTTTATCTCCTCTGAATCATTTGGTGGCCATCCTACTTCCACACTCCTTCCAGAGTGTACACCTTGACATACTATCTCCAGCAGGATTGGGGTAAGGTTGCGCATATATGGAGTAGATACCATCACCTCCTCATGAGAAAAGATCTTGCGAAGCACACGCATGCATTCCAAACGTACCTGCATTTGAAAAACAATAATTGAATATATAATCTCCATTTTAAAAATAACATTTCAAATGATATTTATAATCACTATGACTTGTAAAGCACAATATCACAGATGATGTGATTGAACATAATCTTACCCGTGAGTCAACACCCTTCAATCCACTCTTTAGTACATCAGTTGCACGGCTGCACAACTGATAAGCACTGGCTACTTGAGGTGGTGCATTGAGAGCAATGGTGGAAAATGCCTTCATTAGCGTCGATAGTTGGGTATCCTCCTTGGTCTTTCCAGGTAAGCCTTAAGAATTGGAATAAAGGTAAGTACTTTGTTAATGAGCAGGTCTTAATAAAAAGAGGTGGGTGGCATGTCTGCCACTTGATGCTATGTTTGCAGGTTCAAATGCTTTTGGTCTTATATGGCCACCACTGTAGTGGTTAACATACATAGTACAAAATACAAAATGCTACCTATGAGAGCAAGCATTAACACAATTGTCACTTTAGGGCAGAATTCATAAACATCAGTTTTAACATCACGGTTGGACAAAATTGGATAAAGAGATTTAAGGACTTCTTTTTAAGTAGCAAAACAAACTGTATTACCACTGTAGTTTCTTATTTTTGAAGATGGAATGATTAGGCATAAATTTTAGTTTTTATCGGGAAAAAGTAAGAATTTTTCTGGGTTCCAACAATCGACTACCATGGCAATGAGCTCAACGCTTTTATATGGGTATGTTTTTAGTATGAATCAGATAGCTATATTATAATGACATTAATATTAAACTATGACCAATGGAATAAATCCAATATTCCATATTTTGGGGGTTTTGCCCCATAGGAGGATAAAACTATGAGGAACTATGAGCTAGAGACTTGAAATTTGGCACAATTAGAGGTTTTTGGTAGGAAAAAATCCGAAAGTATAAAACTTCCTCTTTTTAGTGGCAATTTTTTACTAAATATAACAATCAAGCAGTGTTGGAAAATGTTGCGCGTAACATAATGAAATACTGAAATGATTTTTGAATAATGTAATGAAAAAAGTTAATGAAATTTTCAAAATAACTGTAACAAAAATGCAACGAAAACAAAGTGTTATTTTGTTATGCATTTCATATTACCTTAATTTATGTTTGTTTATTATTACCTGTTTTTACCTTAAGTAATTTTCATACCAGAAATAAGACAATATTTTCTACTTTATAAAATAGTTGTGCTCCATAAATAAAAGTTAGATTGGACACATCAAAAAATTTCCTGGAAAAATCGTAATTTACCCAATTCACTAAACAACCTTTTAATATGAAAATAGCATACATTTGTATATTGTGCACCTATATTTTCAAAAAAGTTTTTCAGGTTGATATTCTAGCCCACAAGCATAAAATTTATTGACCAAGTGGTCCACTTGTAAAAATGTTTGTAGATCTCTCCTCTACTATATAGGCTTAAAATGAAAAAAATATTCAAGTTTTGAATATGTGTACGATAGAGAAAAAAGTGACCCTAACCAGTTGCCGACACCAAATCAAGGACTTTTGCCATTGCACTCTGAAGAAGATGACTCCATTCTTTGGCACATCGAGAATCATGTCCATTACGATCAGAGCAAAGGGAGAACAAACAGCGTAGACTAGCCTCAGATGTTTCTCCCCCTTCTCCAAGTACTCCTGTTGCCAGGTACAATATTGTGGGAAGCACTGCTACAGCACCTGCCAGAAACAAAGAAAAACTGGGATGAACAAAAAGCATTTACCAGTACATATTGCTCTAAATTGCCAAATCTCAACAAAATCAGGAGTAACACTATTTTTTTGAGAAATAAATATACACAATTTTGTGTTGCCTGATGATGCCATGATACTGCAAAAACAATCACAATTAATTAAGTTGTGTGGAAATTGTGTATTTATTTATTCAAATAATAGCAAAGTTTATTGAGAACGAGTTAAAGGTTTAATCAAGAAAAATGCAACATTTGATCTATCACACAAATTAGAACAAAAAAGTCAAATATATCCACCATCATTGGTTGAATTAAAGAGATTAAAAGTTAATATATGATAAATTATAAAATGCCTCTCCCACCCCCTCTCCCTCTTCTCTATTGAATTTGTGATGAACTTTTAATAACGAAGTTGATAATAAAATCATTTATAGAAGCTGTTTATTACTTTAAGTTTTAAAGAATTTAAAAAATGAAAATGTGCCGAAATTAGACATGTCAACATCGCTCTGAAAAAAAAAGGTGCCAGTACGCCGTACCGTCATGTAACGTCACAAAAAAAGCACTGGCTACAAGTATATACCGTATTCACCCGAATCCAAGACGACCCTGAATCTAAGACGACCCCCCATTTTGATGATTCCAAAACAGAAAAAAGCTGAAATTTACCTTCATGACTACAAAAATTATAAATCTTGTGAAATATTTATTTTCTCTTATACTTTTCTTGAATGTCATTGTCTTTTAACATTTTAAAATCATAAGATCACAAATAGAACCATTCAGGTTTTCAAACAAATTAAATGGTAGCATTCATTTTAAGATAACATTAAAAATAAAGTAAATACATTGAAAGAATACACTCATTTCAGGACAACAAAAAAACATTTCAATCCAAGTGCTTCATAAAATCATTTTATTGTGTTAGTCATCATCACTGTCTATGCAACCTTCACTATTTTCCTCATGCTCACTATCTTTATCACTCTCAACTTCATCATCAGTCTCTCACAAAACATCATCCTCACTCCCATCCATGGCATTAGATAAGCAGCATTTCTTAAATCCTTTCACTATTACTTTTGCATTTATTTGTTGCCACGATGCCTTGATCCATTGGCAGAGCATTGCAACTTCAGGTTTCTTAAGATTTCCTTTTGGTGTTAAAGTGTGAGTTCCACTCTGTAAACACTCAGAATACAAAACCTTTAAATTATTTTTAAAACACTTATTGACAGCAACATCTAAAACTTGAAGTTGCGATGTCATTCCTCCAGGTATTACAATAAGATCAATATTCATCGCACTCATTATGTTTTTAATTTCAGGAGATAAGTGTCCTTGAATGCATCCAGTGAAAGCATTGCTCTTTGTTTCAGTAAAGCTCCTGGCCGTCTATTCCACACCACATGTAACCAATCTCTCATTAGTTCTTTAGTCATCCACCCCTTTTCTTGACACCTATTATTCCACTTGGCAAATGTTTCTTAGGCATTGTTTTCCGCTTTAGAATCACATATGGTGGTAATTTAGTCCCATCTGCTAAAAGCGCCAACATTACCGTGACTCGCATTTTTCGTTGCCTGTAGTTTTAATTAGGACGGACTTCGCACCTTTTTCGTTCACAGTATAATTAGATGGCATGTAGAAGAAAACCGGAGTTTCATCGGCATTTCCTATTTGGCTCAAAAGGTAATTATTGGTTTTTCTAAGTCCAATTACGTATTTCTGGTGAGCGAGAAGTTTTTCAACATAGTCTTCTGACACAGCGAAGTTCGTCGCCGTAAAGAAAAATTATTTCGTCGCATCATTCTCACGCACCAACTTCTGCTGGCCTTGAATTCTTGCAATGATATATTAAGTCCTCTAGTAATTTCATTAGCTTTAAGTATAATACTTTCAGTCGAAACAGGCATACCGTTCTTCCTCATGGTGCGCACAAACTTGACTACTTCTTCTTCAATGCCATGAAATCGGCCTAATTTTGGACCACTGAGCGACTTCCTTGTGGCTTTGGCTTTTTCTAGTTCCTGTTTTGAGAGTTTCCATCGACGCACATTTGCCTCAGATACACCGAACTTTCTACTCGCATCACAGTTATTAGTTTTTTCGGCGTAATTTATCACGATCAGCTTAAAATTTGTATCTTAGCTCCGTCTAATTCCTTTGTTAACTTTCCCTTTGCACTCGTGCCACGTACTTCAACATGATCTGTCATTTTAACTTAAGGGTTGTGCATTTAAATCAAGAATGCAGAACTCAAAATTACTGTCAAACTTAGTGAATCGCGGTGCGTCGTTTGAAAGGGGAATCCCAATGATTTCCGCTCTCATTTGTTTTGACATTGCGGTTGGCATTACGTGCAAGATGAAAGTACGTCGTCTGTGTTATGATCGTCTACGATGATTATTAGTCTAAATAATTATTATTCCCGTCATGTTTTTCTTATTGTTATTACTATTTGTTTATTTCACTTCTTTATGTACGTACTTGAATTTGCTGTTGTGAATTGTTTACTCTAATATACCATTTGTTGTAAAAACCATTGATTAAATGCTTAAATATACTTCGTATTCGAATGTAAGACGACTCTTGATATTTACAGCTGAAAATTTGGAAAAAAAGGTCGTCTTAGATTCAGGTGAATACGGTATGTACTTATGAAATGGTTTAACAGATACAAACTTTATACCAAACAAAAATTGCAACGAAACTACACAGATGATCCACAAAACACTACTGTACCCAAAACATGAAATACTGTGCAATGAAAATTTTTTCTATTACATAATCAATTTTAGGCAAACAGCTTGCTAGGCCTAATTCTGCCAAGTTTAACACAATGTTTTCTGAGAAAATTCAATAAACATGGCTTGCTAGATCTAATTCAGCCAGATTTAACACTTAACATTATCTAAGAAAATTCTGTAAACTTTCTAAACAAATTACTCATTATGTTGTAGTAAAACAGGTACAACGGAAAATTATAGTTTTAGTCAATGTTCACTTCTTTGTCTGATTATTTGATTCTGGTATGAAGAGGGGTAACCAAAGTATCACCTTCAGATACATTGCTTTTAATGCAATAAAAATCAGAATGTTACTAAATGTTTTTCCTCACCTTGTGGTGAACAAAGACGTGGGATTTCTTGCATTGCATAGAGAGCATTTGCCACTGGACGGGTATCCAATGAGACACTGCCTGATAAAATAGGGCGAGGCGTAGCAGGAGGAATGTCTGGAGAATTTGGTGCAAGGTGTGGATAGTATCGCAGCATAAGACATAGACAGACCTCAAGGAGAGCAAATGCAAGTGACTGTCCAGGAGTGATATCTGCTTCACCCTCAACATCTGCTGGCATTCCTATTCCATCATCAAGGCTACGATTGGCTGGTGAGATTTCTAAGTAGAAAAATTAAACTAATCAAAACAATGTCGACCAAAAGATTTAGGTATTATAAGGACCATTCCAGAATTAGAAGTTGTCAAATAGAAAATTTTCAATAAAAAGTAATGGTGATAGAAACATGATTAATGCAGAGACGATGATTGTTAAACAAAAATTATTACATATTTACTGGATTTTATAACAAATGATTTTAAAATGGGTTTTCATAGTCATTACCCAAATACAGGGCAAAATTTAAGAAAAAATGGAAGAGCTCCTCACCTTTAAGCACCTTTCGCTTGTAAGTTTCAAGAGCTTCCAGACCAGCTTTAAGTATACTTCCAACTACTTCCATTGCAAGAGCATGTACTTCAGGCCACTCACGAGTAAGCACAAGTCTATAATCACAAAAAAAATCAGCTGAAAGTTTTATCTCATAAACTTAACTTTTATGGTATAATATGTCAAAAAATCTGAAGAAAAGTTTCTATTATCTTTGATTGTTTGTTTTAATTTGTCAGTTTTGTGTGGTTTTAAACATGTTAACAAATTTCAAATGTTTTATATGAGACAACAAGAAATTTAGTATCATAGCTACAAGGATATATTACATGAAAATTTGAAATGCTCTATGAATTATATGAAATATAATTTCAAAATTTCATGTAAAACAGGTGGTTTTATAATATGATTGATAAAAATGTATTTTGATTTTACAGTTTACCATATTTGTAAATGACCATAATTAAAATATTTCTATAGGAAATACAGTGGAATTTCTATAAGTTGAACCTCGAGGGAAACAAAATATTCTACTTATAGAAAGTTATAGAAGAAAATAACATGAAAAAGATTTTGTCCTGTAAAATGAATTAACCTTGAGTTATGGAAAATTCAAGTTATAGACGTTCCACTTATAGAAGTTTGACTGTAACTAGCTAATTCAGCATCACCAACCATTATATTCAATGCCTTGGCTTTCAAACAATGCATCATAATGATACATTTTTTTAAATTGTAGAATGGTAATGCAATCAGCTTATAAAAATAATAACAGGCTTGGGAGAAGAGTGCAAGATATAGAAACTACTACTGTATTTAATCAATTGTAAGCCAACCTTTTTTACCTTTTTACCATCTCAGAAATCGCCACTCGGCTTAGAATCGGTGTAAAAAAGTTAGTCAATGAATTTATGTCCTTAGTTAAATTATAACGCGAGATATAAGTGTATTAAAGTGGAAGTAAACTATCTACTTTAAATGTATGCAAAAAAGAATCAAAATGACTGAACACCTATGGAGAAATAAATTATGTAAATAATACGTGGCATGTCAAAGTCGTAAAAAAACGCAGCGATAGGGCTCGTAGGCATAAAAAGCTATATATGTACACAATGTTTCGTTTGACTCATGAATCAAAACATTTGCCTTTCCTACCTCCCTCCCCTCCCTACCTTGTTTCAGTGTGTCTAGTATATGCGTACTGGGATTTCCCGAGCGAACCGTTACTTCCTTGTGCCTTAGCGGCATAGCAGCCAACTTGGGAGAATAATTTAAGAATAAAAGTGAAAAGGAATTCCCAGATGATACTTGTGTAGTACTAACGTATGTTATGTAATATGGTGTCCGCATTTGACTGACGAGAAACGGCTATTTCTTTACGAGAATAAGATCCCGGGGAATAACAAGGTCAAACTACTCTTTTAGTAGAAGTTGTTATGAATAAGTGAATAAAATGTATTTTATGTCGCCGTAATTTTAGTTAATACTCTTTATTTAATTATTAACTGAAAATCTGAGGCGTTCATAATTGTTGGTATTTTTAAATAAATGACCCCAGCTGTCTAACAAGCACTTTAAAATCAAAATTTTTCCTTGCGTGACCTTGTGAAAAGTGGGGGTCAGCTTACAATTGGTGTCGGCTTAGAATCGATTAAATACGGTAAGTTAAAAAGATCAATGAACCAATTTTAACTAGGATACTATGGAATACTTTTGAAACCTATGAGAACTTACCTGTGCAGAACATTACAGAGCTCAATGGCAAGTGACCTGTCTGGAAGAGCAGAATGATTTGGTTGTTGATTGGAAGCGGGATTGACTGTTGAAGATGAATTTGTGTTAAGGGGAGTTGAAGGGAGGAGGAGGGAACGACCAGAAGGTGATGAGAGGAGCGTCTGCAGGGCATTCAAACAAGTTGTCACAGACTCTTTTGGTTCTGATGATGATCGTGGTCCACAGAGTGATTCCATGCAGATACCTGCATCAAAACATTTTTCTATAATTAGATAAAACTTCCTCCAGAATTTTAAAAAATTCCAATTAAAAAGTTTTCACAATGTTCTAAACAATTAATTGCACCACAATGAAATATAATTAAAATATACCATAGCACTATAAAAGTAACATACTACACATTACTGATATGAATTAAGAATACTTATTTTGAAACCACAATAAGCATCATGTTTTCTGCTATTCCCTCAAAAATAACTTATTTTCTAAATACTACTGTAAAATTCCCAGTATGGAAGTTAAATAAGTGATTGTACATTAAGGTGGTCCTTCTATGGAGGCAAAATTTTTTTTTCGAGATATTCTTTGGGACACCCACTACTTTTTTCCTTTCGGCGTGAGGATGCTGTTTGTGAAATTTTGACTCAATTGAACAATATTTAGAGGTGGCTCATCGAGGCTGAAATATTTCACATTTGTCGAAGATTTGTCAGTAAACGAAAAATTGGTTATATTCAACTTGTCTGCCAAAATTTAGCTTTATTTTTCATTTTTTTGTATTAAGGTAGAACAAAGGAAGGGATAAGTCCACTTAAATATTTTAAAGAGAGCTTTATTAATCTCACTTAGCATTCATGTCTTTCACAAGTGCTGCCTTTGAGGAGTCTGTATACATTTTATGGTAAAGGGACAAAACTTGTAGCATATCCTGCTTCTGAGCTTCATCTTTGGTGTGCAGGCTATTGTACTGTTCGATTAGAGCTACTGCTCTCTTAGCAGTGCCATTAACTACTTTCAGGTTCTTAACAATATGAAGAACATGAAGGTAGTCCTCTCTTATATACCAAGTCGATGGGACAGCATCAAGAAAGTCTGAATTCATATCAAACTGTGAAAAAAGAGCTCGTGAATTTAAAGTCACCAGGCCCTCTAACTTAAGTGTTTTCCACTTGAGAAGACTTCCAGATCTCTTCAAATTCACTTCAACTCTCTTTGGAAGATCAGGTATCCTCACCGGTCATGTAGCCCCAACAGCCCTTTTCTCTTTGGTCACAGAGAAAATCTATATCCTGTTGAATCATGATCATTTTCATAGCATCATTATGTATTATATCAAAAAGATCATCTAATTTATCCGTGAAGTCATAAACCATCTTTAGCTGGGTGGGGTTTTCATCACGGCCACGGTTTTTCACTATAGCTTTCCATTCATCATGAAGCTGCACTACATTGTCAACAGCATGTTGTTTCTTTCGGGTCGGGATACAGGCTTTATCCCAGAAGAATTGCACTAGATTCACAATTGTGGTCGCAGCAATAAGAATTTTCTCCTGCAGAGTGATGTGATGTTGGAAGAACACACTTAAGCACCTATCTGTTTGACGGTAGCTTGTTACCCGTGATCTCATGTGCTGTATGACATACTAAATATAGACTGAGGTGTGAATCTTGTTGGGGATGCCATTTTTGCACACAAGAGTAGTCGGCACAGCATGCATCCCACTTACTGCCTGGCACGCCTAGCACTAGTGTTTCGAATGCACCCAAGAGCAGGACGCTGATCTAAGCTTGCAGACAGGGATGCCAGTCTGAGCTTGCAGGTGGTTCCAGGAAAACATACTGCACAGTTACAACTGCTGGCCAAGAGCAACATGCTGCTGCATGGGAGGGAACAATGTGGCACTTAAGCTGTGTTGTGTTGCAAGTGTACGGCTGAAATCATTGTGTTATCACTGATTTCTAGTGTATTTTAGATGTCAAGCAGAATAATAACTCCTAACATGTCAAAGAAATTAATTTAGACCATTTTTATTTATTTTTATCCGATTAGGCCCATATTTCACACAAATTACTTTCATACTAAAAGGAAAAAAATGAAGGGGTGTCCTGATCAAATTTCCAAACTTCAAAAATAAGGACAACCCTACTGTACATGTAAAAAATACTTAAATGGATCTTAATAGCAACTTATGACTGAGATAAAACAAATAAGAACTTTTATTCGAGATAATACAACTTAAAAAATTCTAAAAGAATTCTCATCATATTACTTCATCAAAGATAAATAAAGCCATTTCAGGCTATATTTTCTCTAAAACATCTAAACCTATCAAAAAAGTTGATGCAACAAAATATTTCATTATCAGCCATAATAATTATAAGAAACTTTTTCCATACATAAATGTTTTAAAGCAAGTACTTCATTTTTTTGACAGATGCTAATAGTTACACTTCTTTCAAGAAGCCCTCTTCAAAATTAATTAGGTCAAAACAAAATATATTCCCAAAAGTAGCATAGCATTTTAAACAGCAAAAACTTACCAAAAAGCAGATGAAAGTGGTCAGGTTCCATGTTTGGCATTTTACCAGATTTATCTTTATCTTCTTTAGTAGCCACAAGGCCAAGGGCAGCTGCATGAAGGATTGGTGGCCAACATGCAGAGTAATGAGTTTTTGAAGCTTCAGCTGTATCGCTTGTGTAAAAAGCTCCTCCGTCATGAGGAAGCTGACTTCCAAACTCTGTAAATTGCAGCAATAATGGAATTAATAGATTTCCATTTCAAGAATAAGGAAAACAATGAGTGAAATATCACAATGAATATATACTAAATATTGTGGTGTATACGTCAACCCAAGTTGAACCTGATTGTGTGGTTAGGCATATAATCATTGCATTGTATTCTTTCACTTCACAAGTACTTTACAAAGTATTATTTTTGTCAGACAACATTCAGGTCCTATGTGCTCATATCTAAGAATGCAACAAGATCTCAATTATGTGTTGATTAGGAAATATGCATGTAATCCTCAATGTTCATGTAACATATATTGCTGACATCAAATAAGTACCCTTTCATCATGGCTCCACATGTAAAAAGGATGAATATCAAGCTGTTTTAAGTTAAAAGTCATAGAATTTGCTAAAAATCAAATAATTGTTCTGCAGTGATGGAATTCAAAGTCTGCTAAATAGATTCTAAACACTGAAACAGCAGATTCAATATGGAGATCTCCTGCATTGGATGATTTGTAGTATTCAACTATTGGCATCTCCCAATTTATGTGAGATCCATCATTCCTCCGATGTAAAGCACTTGATTATTTTACAAAAGAAAGCTGTAAGATCTACTGTTGGTATTTGGTATATAGAATCATGTAAACCTTTGTTTATTCATTTTGGAATATTGACAATCTATAGTTTATATATTTACAAAATCCTCATTTATGCAAAAGAAAATTTGAACAAATATGAAGTTAGATCAGATATCCATTCCCACAATACAAGAAATAAAGATACTATTGACCTGAAATTTTGTTGATTAAAATTAAACTTGTTAGCTTATAATAATGCTGGTATACGGTTATATAATGCATTGTCCCCAAAAGCAAAAACTGTCTCCCTTTTAAGGTTTAAAAATGTGTTGTATTCTTGGTTAGCTGCAAAAGCGTTTTACACTGTAAATGAGTTTTACGAACTGGATGTGGCTAGTATTGCTTTTTAGTTTGTTTATCTTAATATTTTGTACTATGTTTTGATTCTTTTGTTGCATTATTTTTATAATTATTCATTTGGGATTTTTATATTTTCTCTTATAGGCCCGGGAAATTTGTTCAGAACGGCCCTCGGTTGCGATTTTTTTACCTTAAAGAATTTTTACGGAGATCAAGATCGTTGACTAACTTATATACCTATATGCATGACCTCACGGCCGCTCGTGTGCAAGCCCCTCTTTGGCCGCCTTTAACCACTACACTACAGTTTTAGGAAATATTAAATTTAAGTCGTTTTTAAAAACGTATTCCAGAATTTGATTAGCATCCGTCAGATTTTATTATTAGTTGCAAAATATTTATTTCTTGGTATAAATCCATGCCATCAATATCCCCCTCTTTCCTAATTTCATTTGTTAATTTTTTCTAATTGTAAGTTCTTGCAAGAACTCATCTACTCATCAACACTCACATTCCTTGATTTCGAAATATGATAGAGGAAACCAAACAAACGGATATGATACTTAATAAAGAGAATAGTCCTATCAAATACTGAGAAATAAAAGTTAATCTTATAGCAGTATTGAGGAAGGTCCTGTGTGATTATTTGCGGGGCCTATTTCGATAGTGAGGCCTATTTGTGTATGTATGTACTAGCTGTACCCGCTCAACGTTTGCACAGTTTTTTTCAATTAATTTATAAAAAATTAAGGTGTGTGAAATAAGTTGATCTCAATAATTCACATTTAACTTTAATAATGCATTTCCCCAGTGTAGGATTTTAATGTATTTGGCTCCCAATGTAAAGTCCGCGGGGTCGAATCTCGTTGAGGGCATGGCTGTGTGTGCGTATTGACAATTTATTATGCGAAATTAGTCAGAAATCTGTATTTTGAAAGACATAGTAGAGAGGAAATTAATGCTACACAGTAATTGATCGCGAACTTTTATGTTTTTAATTTTCTTTGGTTGTTTTTATTGTGGTATATCTCCTTTCTTTTTTATATATCAATCATTGCAACCGTTTATTTAGATTATCAATGAAGAGAAGATAACCATGTAATGTGTTTAAAAAGATAACGTACGTCTCATCTAATTTATGCGTGAACCTATTTGCGTTAATAAGCAATCCATGTAATGTGTTTAAAAAGATAACGTACGTATCTAATTTTAAATTTATGCGTGAACCTAATTGCGTTAATAAGCAATACAGATGTATAATCATGAATATGAAACAACAATTTAAGAGGAGAGTTGGTACCATTTAGTCAGGAATGAGTTGCCTTAACTTTGGGTTTCAAGTTACCCGTTATGGAGCGCGTAATTCTGCCGTCGATAGCGTTTCCGTTTTCAACCACTTCACTTGTAATATTGCCTCCGACAATAGGTACTGTAGGGGCATGTTTTGCCACTATTTCAACCTTATTCAAAAATTTAGAAGACACAGACTCATTGCTCATACTTTCCAAGTTTCGCTTATGGGAGCTAAACTTGAATTTACTCACTCTCACACCGGAAGGCCATGTATCTTTTTTATATAGATCGCGGATGAGCAAATAATTTGCTCCCAACTTGAAGGAGCAACCAATTTCGTTAGTTGAAATTAACTCACATGTAAAATCATAATTGCTAAATTTGGACTTTAAGTACGTAACAATACAATCACTAGAGGTTCCACTTTTAACATGGCTCAAGTATAGCCAAGCTTTTCGCGGGACTCCAAAGCAATTTTCTTTGTTTGTGTCGTCAACAAGGCTGCCACACACGAAAAATTTTTTCTTCGAGTATCTTCTACGAGGTGGGATAGTAATGAAACCCTCTTCATCGATATCAGGACGGGTCTTGGAAACTTCACCAGAGATGTTTTTCGCTGGAACACTGTGTTTCCTGACATCCGTGGATTGACGTTGAGACGGCTTAAGCTTGGCGTCAATATGAGCTGCAGAACAATTCCTGTATACCTCAGCATAGATTATAATTTCTGATGTTTTCTGTGCAGCATTATGATTTCCTTACTTTTGGGATAGTTATATTTCTTGATAAAGGGTGTCTTTATTGCTGAAGTTAAGGAAAAATTTATTAAATTTCTATTTTACAGTTTTATTCATAAAATACAGAAAATAATTTAAAATACGGGTAATATTCAAAGTACGTATACGTAAAAGAGACAAAGGGTTTTTTTTTCATATTTATAAGCCCTGATATTCAAACTTATAAATAGGAATAACAACATTTATAAAAACAAGTATATATAAAACCAACTTTTTTAATTTAAACAACTTTTAGGAAGTGTATAGAGTAAAGATGAAACACCAACCCAACAGTTTGATTCAGTGATTTTACTTTCAATTAAAAATTGCAGTCTTTTGTTCACCTCCAAACACTCGCATAAATTCTTCAAGAGTTGGAATTATTTTTAAGGGTTGATAGTAAGACATAGTTCAATGTGTGGCAATTTCCACAGTCAAATGTCATAATGCATGGTTACTTAATTTTACTCAACAAAAATAAACTTCATGGTTACTGAATGAATAAGACCTGCTATAACCTATCTGTTTGTTTAAAATCTTTGTGTTTAAAGAGCATTTCCAATCTGTGTCAGTATCAGGATTTACTTTGGCTTACCTCTTTTAAATTTAAGGTTGTTCAAAGTTTACAGTCAGGGCTGGTTTCAGGTATGGGTAAATTAGGCAGCCGCCTAGAGTTGCTGATTCCAAAGGGTCACCGCAAGCGAGTGCGAAAAGAGAGTCACTGCTCAATGACGGTCAAAAATGACAGTTATCAAGTTCAATGTAATGATCGACAATTTTTCTTCCGTTTTCCTTTACGAAGTGCTAAAGTATGACTTCTTTTCTCGCCCTCTTTCATTCGCCCTCCCCCTCATTCTCACTTCACTTATCAATTCCCATATGATATGATGACAGGAAAGCACAGAATAAGAAAAGGTTTGCTTCAGGGTCTTCTGTGTTTTCTACATATGTACTTACCTGAATATAAGATGACCCCCTCTCTTTTAAACTCATTATTTAAGAAAAATATTTAAACCAGTAATTTTGACAAATTTACTTTTTGATAATATTCAATTTTTAGAATTTTTGCATTCAAGTCGTAATTACAATTATTAAAATTTCCCTCCCCCTCCTTCCCACCCCCCTCTATTTTCATTGTTTCGCTTTATTTTTGTAATCGTTATAAAATTCTAATTTGACGGATACCAATGTCGACTGTGTTTCCTTATGATTTATTCTGCTCCCCCCTTATCCCTCCCCTCCTATCCCCTTTCATTTTCATTTTTTCGCTGCATATTCGTAATTGTTACAAAATTCTTAGTTTACGGATACCAATATTGATTGTATTTCCTTAGGATTTCATCCGCTCCCCCCCTTTTCCATGGATCATTTCTTTAGGATCGTTAGTAATTTTCATTTTCCTTCTTTTTTCCATCAGCAGTCTTGTTTTTCTGTTAACTTTTTCTCTGGTTTTGTTTCAACTGTTCCGCCTATTTCTTGAGCAGTTTCCTTGAGTATCTCTATTAATTGTGATTCAACTTCTTGGTCTTCCAGTGCACTTCTGTTATGCATTTGTACTAACTATTTGGGTCATAGATCCCACTCCCTTTTAAGAAGTTATGCAATAATGAAATTTTATCAAAATATATTGCCATTTACATTAATGTGAAGATTGATGAGAAAAATTCTGAACTTGACCGTGACTTGAACCCGGGTCTCCCACTTGCCGGGTAGTTGCTTTAACCAACTAAGCTACCAAGCTAGACTAATTCTGCATTCTCGAATTGGGGTATTTATGGTGAAGAAAGGGCTAACTCAGCAGTAAATCTTATGACACTAGTTAAAGCACTTACCCGGCAAGTGGGAGACCCGGGTTCAAGTCACCGTCAAGTTCAGAATTTTTCTCAACAATCTTCACATTAATGTAAATGGTGATATATTTTGATAAAATTTCATTATTGCATAACTTCTTGAAAGGGGTAAGTCACTGGTCAAGTTCTCAATCTTCACATTTGTGATCAGTACTATGCAAACATGCATATAAGTTAAATTGCCATCATTTCACTCTTGTTATTTACCATTTACATTTATAATTTACAAGTTATTCAACTCTTTCTGCAAAAAAGTAGACATCTAATATATGAACATTCATAGCTTTCCGAATTCATTTACTCTTAAAGTCTCATGTATAATGCGCACCGCATACTGAGCCTGTGGTCCAAGAGTCTCCCAATTCTCATGTATAACACACGGCATTGACTAAGGAGTGATTCTATAATTTTTCCCATTAAATCTATTGTGTACACTTATGTATGTACTTTCAAAATGATCAGTAATCTATTTAGAAACATATCAACACATATTGGAAAAGAGCAAAATAAGGAATTGAAAAGAGTAGCATATTAACCCATGGGCTTAGAGACAGCAATTTGCTGGCTGGTCTAATCTGGCCTTAAAATAAATAGCAGGCAAATCGCGAGTCGTGCAGAGTGTTGTACTCTTTCTCTTAAATCTAATGGTTGGCAATAAGTAGTAGAATTTGCTTTTCTTCATTACAAAGTCGAGAGAACCAGCTTTCCAATGAAAGTAAATACTTTACGACACTTGAGATGATCAACGACTTGATAACGAAAAAATCTCTCATTACCATTACCAGGCATTAGTAACCTTCGGTATGATTCATCCTACCATCAACCTTCCTTATTTTTCTTCAACCCCTCCATTATACACCTAAAGCTGAATGGCTCAGCCTCTTTCATAGTTTCTCTAATCATTGGGTTGTCAATATTTAGGTATAAAGAGTGAATCTCTGCCGCTACATTGTATTTAATAGAGATACTGTGTACTCAAACATGAGGTGTGCTCATCTTAAATTAGGAAGTAGAAATTCCATGAGGCTATTTGGACTATCGAGACTGAGAGCGTAAGTTTTCTTTCAACTGTGACTGTTGTTTACATTGTCACCACTTGGTGAGAACTTGGAAGGTAAGAACAACAGTTTCTAACTCCATTTATATGCTTGAAAAATAATTATAATTGTATTAGGTAATATTACTCTTAAAATAGAAAATTAATAACTTTTCATAAATTTTAGCAATTAAGATGCCCTTTATAGAAAAATATAACTGCCAAAAGTTATACCGCAAAAAAAATTGAAGATTATAAGCTATGCTGAGGTACACAGGAATTGTTTTACAGCTCCTTTCTTTGAGGTTGGCGAATCCAGTGTGCATGGATGGCAGTCTCAAAAGATGTTATTAAGCGTATTACCTGCAAAGAAATGGGCACCAAGGAAACGAATGGAGTTCTGGCCGCAGTTAGAACAAGAACTGAAGGACTGGATTTGTGCAGAGTGGACAGCAGGAAGTAGGGTTTCAACAGTTGGTATCAAATATAAACTTTTCAGGTTGTAGTTGGTGGTGCTCCCAATTCATGAAGCGACATAATTTATCAATTCGAGCTGTTAAGTCAACTGGTCAAAGATTACCAGAGGATTGGGAAGAGAAAATAGAAGCATTCCTTGTCTTCATGGAAAAGGAAAAAAGGGATTGAAGCAAGTCATAGGCAACATGGATGAGGTTCCAATGAGATTTCACATGCCGTCAAAATTCACGGTTGACATAAAAGGTATGAAGGACATTAAAATGTACACTACTGTTTATTGTTGTTATCAAATTACCTGAATTTATCACTTTCTAGAATTTTCTCCTTCTGTTTCACATAAGTGCTAATAGCTGACACATTCCCAACGATCGTACGATTTCAGTATGGCTTTCAGTATGTGTTTCTGACACTGATCATCTACCCAAAATTTTTCATAAAAATTACTTTTATAAAAAACATCATACAAAAACAAAATTATTCAGAATATTATATCATAATCATCTTCCTTTTACAAATAAAACTTTTTAAATAAACATAAGCCATGTGTTAATTAAAAATGTTGTCTTACTATTCCAGATTTTGGATCTGTCACCTCCCGATAGAGACAAATATCCAAATAATAGCCTGATTCATTTGCAATGCAAAGCCGAATGTTTGTGGTTTTGCTGTTAGTTACTGGTCTAATTGTCATCTTTAACTCTGCTTGAATAACTCTCAACTTCCAGAGACGAGGCCCATATCTCATAACCATACTTGTGACGCTCTCTTCAATCTGTGAAGAAAATGAAAGCTAAGTTTTAAAAAAAGCTATTACAGGTGACTCCCGAGTTTCACTGGGGATGCGTTCCTGAAAACGTGTTCGAATCTCGAATAATCGAATGTCGAACGCCGTTTTTCCATATACTTGCATGTTATAATCGGGGGATACGTTCCTGCATCTCAGGAAAAAGTCTCCCCTCATGTTCTATAAAGATAAAATGACATTACTAATATGTTAACACAACAATATTAAATTATGAATAAATTATATAATAAATATTTTAAACGTATAACTTATTTTTTGCTCTAAAAAGAAAAAAATAAATTTGTTTCTCGAACATCAAAGATAGATGTATGCAATATGCTGTGCAGACAGCCCGGTTCGGATCGCGCGAGTCATACCTGCATACATCTATATATACATACAACTATTTATTGCAGCAAAATTAATATAAAAGTTATCAAAAAAGCACAAAATAACTTAAGAATAAAGAAACAATAAAATTAAAAATATTTTCATACCTTAAATCCTTTACAGCTGCGCTTACTGGACTTGGTTTATTAATTGAGAAGTTGGAAGATTTTAGTTGGAAGAAGAGGAGCTATTGGGTGGGGAACTGTTTATTGTTGTTATCAAATTACCTGAATTTATCACGTTCTAGAATTTTCCCCTTCTGTTTCACATAAGTGCTAATAGTTGAACGACACATTCCCAATGATCGTGTGATTTCAGTATGGCTTTCACCTTTCTCAACATGCTTTAAAATTTCTAATTTCAATTCATAACTATGAGTCTTATGCACTCTTTTATTTGATTCCCTTACATTATCACTATTACATTTCCTTTTAGATATCATGTAAAGTGATAAATTTATAAATAAATCAATAAAATCAATAAATTTAAATAAAAGATTAACAGAAAAAAGAATGAAATCAGCACAAATTCAAACAATTAGAGCAGAAATAACTATGTCTACACTGAAACTAAATCTCGCGAGATTGGTCGTGACGAAAATTACTTCGCGTAAACTAGTTCCAAATTCGATGAGTCAAATAAACAGGTTTCGACGGGTCGAAATCTCGAATTTCTCGAATCTCGGGAGTTGCCTGTAATTCGATTTATGTCAGCTGTTAATGATACATATTTTGTTCCCATTTATAATGGATTAACATATTGATACCAAAATCACTTGTTGATCTAAGAAAAAATTTGAAAATTACCTTTGGCAGCCAACCCTTGTGTCTGTGTCATATAACTTCCTAAAATTATAAAAATGGATTTAAAATCAATAAATAGGTCAACTGCTGATGCTGACTTGTTCCAGTAAGAGAATTATCAAAATTGAAAAAATGATAATATCACTCAAAGGTATTTAAAAAACAAAATTAAGGCTTTTAGCTTCAGAAATATAAATAACTCTCCAAAGATATTTAAGAGACTTTATTTGGGATAACATCTGGGATATATCACAATCTAAACCATCAGTAAAGAGTACATCATTAATACAATAATAATCATAAGTGGCCAAAATATCTTCCATTTAACAGCATATTTGTAAAAATATTTCATAAAATTTTGTATGTATACATTTAATGAACTTTAACAGTCAAGCAACAGTCCTTACTCATGAATCATTCACATTTTAAAAGTTTTTTTTAGATAACTTACTGAAGATAATTTATAAATAAAAATTCACTTGCAAAACAAAGTGAATAATTTTTTGCCTTTTCAGTATTACCATAATTTTCCGATTATAATACACACCAAAAATAATATGCACCTATGTTATCATGAGTGAAAAGTGAAAATTGTCTTATCACCATGTATAATATGCACCTCAATTTTTAAAAAAAGATCAATGCAATTTTTCACTTTGTTATTAGAGGTATCGAGACAGTTCTCGTCTTGCCTCCAATCGAGATAGGTGTGAGAGAGTTTACGATGTAAACATGGCTTTTAAAAGTATTACCTCACAAATGCCATGGATGTTTCTGAAGACGACATAATATAGAATGCGGATTTCACCATGGTGGATAGCGAGCATGAAGATGATGTTTATGGTGATGCCATTTACGCAGACTATGAGAGAGAACACAATATTGCCGACTATTTGAGGACAGTGATAAAGAATTCAGAGGCTTTAATGATGACAACGGCTAGAAGTAAATAAATAATTTTTCTTATTTTTGTTTTGAAAAACGATATTTAAAGGAATGTTATTGAAATGTACGATTAATTGGTAAAAATATGTCCTAAAATATAAAGTATTTTCCTACTTGAAAAGAGTTGTATGAGTTTGTTACCATATATAATACGCACCCTAACTTTTTGTCAATTTTTTGTGGAAAAAATACATATTATAATCGGAAAATTACGGTAATTATACATGAACAGCAAAATACTTGAAATCTCCCATTATTGAAATTTTTAGATTTGATAAGCACCAATGAAATAAAAATCTATTGAGCATAAACAAAAATCCAAATAAATAAGACATTACTAATGAATCATTTCATACATACCGTATCTGCCCGAATAGAAGCCGACCCTGGATTTACGCTGACACCCCAAAAATTTCCACAATTTTTTGGCAAAAACGTAAATTTCGTAGATTTTATGCTGAAGTGTGCCAGGAATTCATGCACATCTTAGAATACATTATTCAAGATCGAAGAAATGTGTGGGAAATGGTTTAGTTCTTGACATTTTGAAATATTACTCCAATTAATAATTTTGCATCATTGAATAATGTTCCACATTCAGTGACAAAAATTTCATTCATCTTCATTTTCACAAAAGGTCAAATATAGCAACAGCGATCTCGCCAAGAAATTTTTCATCCAAGTCTATTTCCAATGAAATTAGCATTTACATTGCCTAAAGAAATTGCATTTTTATAATTATACACGTTCCATGTAAAGTTTTACCAAAATTCTAACAGTTGAGCATTCAAAACCGTCAACACATTTTGCGTAATCGTCAATTTAGCCAAGCGATCTCGCCAAGATATTTTTTCATCCAAGTCTATTTCCAATTAAATTAGCATATATATTATTGCCTTAAGAAACTGCATTTTTGTAATTATACACGTTCCATGTAAAGTTTTACCGAAATTCAAACAGTTGAGCGTTCAAAGCCGTCAACGCATTTTGTGTATCGTCAATTTACGCAAGCGATCTCGCCAAGATATTTTTCATCCAAGTCTATTTCCAATGAAATTAGCATATACATTGCATTAAGAAACTGAATTTTTATAATTATACACGTTCCATGTAAAGTTTTATTGAAATTCAAACAGTTGAGCATTCAAAGCCGTCAATGCATTTTGCGTAATCATCAATTTACGCAAGCGATCTCGCCAAGATATTTTTATATATATTCATCGTAGGTCAAATATTTACTTTACGAAAAATACAGTACTATCATTAGAACGCGAAGGTAATGAGAGACTTCGAGATTTAACCATAACCCAAATTTTCCTCGGACTCGCATTTAAGCCGGAGGGTGATTTTTTCATGACAGATTTTGACAAAAAACATCAGCTTGTATTCGGGCAGATACGGTAATTACATATACTCTTCATTGTTTTAAACAGAAATATCACAGGCGTCAATCACTTAAACATAATAATTAAACTTTCCACAATGCAAATAGAAACAATAAGTTATAATACACACAAATTATAACGATATTCCAAGCTAGTAGCTTCCTAAGGAAATAGAAGATAAATTCATATATCACATCAAATTCTACAATTAATAAAAATTTAGTATTGCATGAGAAATCACAGGATGTAAATACACAAAATAATGAAAGACATTTAAATTTATTTTAAGAAAATATAGCTATGAAAAGACGTCCAGTAAAAAATTCACAGCATTAATAAAATTGGCAGTGAGCCTTTCAAAATAATATTATTTCACTAAGGTTACAATAAAATATTTTTCACAAACTCACTCATTTTAAAAAGCTTTCTGCAATGCTATTTCATTTAAATGTCATGGTTGCTTCCAAATATATATATACTAAATGCATCTAAACACTTTGATACCATATTTGCTAAAGTAAATTCTGAATGCATGTAATTTCACACTCTCAATTGCAATAAAAATTACAATTTATTCAATGGCTATAATGTAAAATTTAAAAGTGGATAATTCAACAGCATATTAATAAAGCAGAAACACAATATGAGGAAATAATAAGAGTAAAGATAAGTCATGCCTCATTTATGTGATCAATTTAAAAGTGAAACAACTAAAAACGTGAAATTTGACTGGAAATAAAATGAAAGTATATGAAGGAAAGCAAGAGGTCATACAGTACAAAAATGTGATTTAAAATACATTGCTCTTTTTCAATAGGAGACTGGGTTCAAGATGGAGAAATGGACACCCAAGCAAGCAAGAAAGTCTGTTGATGCTGAAAAGTTGCAGTAACTGTAATAAGCTTCAGATTCTGATTTACAGAAATGCCTAAGGCTAAGCCAGCATTATGTACATGTCAGTGGTGTAGAGGATATGACTGCAACTAGGCTCTTATGAAAAAATAAATGTCGGTATAAGAAAAAGCTAAATTAATATGAATGAAAAAGTACAGAAAAATTTCCTCAATTCAGCCTTTGGTCACCAACTCCCGATCCATTGAAAAGAGATTATTCTAGCAGTACAGCTGCTATTGAAGTAAAATATGTAATAATAATAATGGTCTTTTATCATTAATATTAATTATAATAAATAATACTGAGTCTGGAATAAATGTTAGGGCAGTGTCCTTTCAACGGTTTAACTGAATTACAGGCGACTCCCAAGATTCGACCGTTCAAGATTCGACCAACTAGAGAATTCGACCAGTCGAATTGACCCAGCCGATCGATCGGTCGAATTAGAAACTAGTTTACGCGAAGTAATTTTCGGCCCGCCCAAACACGAGAGCTTTAGTTTCAGTCTAGACACTGTTATTTCTGCTCTAATTGTTTGAATTTGTGCTGATTCGACATTCAACAGTGCGAGATTCGACCACGTTTTCAGGAACGCATCCCTGTCGAATCTCGGGAGTCGCCTGTATTTGGTAATTGAATGAATTTTGTTTGGGTGATATTTTTTCTCTTTGTCCTTATGGGGTCCTTTGTTTTATATCAGGCCCAGGCCCACTCATTTTTAGTTAAACTAGTGGTACATAACCAAAATTTCTGGGGAAATTTTTAAGAAAAAATTAAAGGTGTTACTTCAGCAAATATGGTACATATATGTTAAATATCAGTCTTTCTTTTGTATGGATCAGAAAATGTTTCCAAAGCATAATAACATTTCCAGTGTTCAAAAATAACATCCAAGCTTATTATCAACACAACACACACACCTAATCCATGCTTTGGTCTAATACAAATCCATTTAGATAATATCCTAGCAAATATTACCAACATAGAAAAGATGCTCACAAATCTGGGACAAAAATTTAATGCTAACTTCTTCCAAAATCTGATTTTGGATTCAGGACATCAAAACAGTTATTCATGAAAAACAATAAAAAAATCAATAAGAATTGCTTTTCAATTATCTCTGAGATAATTTCACAACACAAATATACTTACTATTTTTTTGTTACCAAAACATTATGCTACCTGACCTTAACTTCATTGTTATTTAAAACATTCCAGAAAATAAAATTGCCATTACAATGATCATGATGCTCTGAGTTGAATATGATGAGAAGGCTGCTTCACTTTTAGACCAATATTTTGACTCTATGAACAAAAAAGAAAAAAATAAAACAAACGGTCTGTATAAGTTTTAGTTTCTAATATGATACAAGAAGAAAAAATTGGAATGTTTCATGAAATATTTTAATATCAGCATTGTCTGTTCTGGATATTTACATGACAATACAAGTAGGAAACTGTGGAAGCTATTTGCAAGCCTTTCGGTGTTATGTAAAATGTTTTTCTTGCAAAACTTTGGCTTAGGTCTGCAACAAGGAATGAGAATAAGTAATACTAAAGTGATTACCTCATTTAAAGCATTTTAAAACTGAATATGCATGCATATATAAATAAAGAGTGTTTGTGATCCTGGTGACAAGTTCAATCTAATTTTACATGATTATTACCTCTCAAACCCCCCTCAAAATTTCATATTCAACCCCAGCGATAAAAAATGTTATTTCTCAAAAGATGAGATTTAAAATTTCCACTGCAGTAGCAGTTATTATAAATAAATAACAGCAACTCATCTGACAAAAATGTAACTTTGACTTTAAATTTTGGTTGTAAATGTTAAATTAAACTATGTGCTGCCATAACAATTTATTTATATTTTTTTTGTAGATGCCAGGCATTGAAAGTACTGTATATACCCGAATATAAGACGACTCTGATTATAAGACGAACCCCCATTTTGAACTCCTAATAAAAGGAAAAAATTTATTATGCACACAATGACAGAGGTTTATTATACCACTGACTAATGAACATAGAACCAATTGAAATAAGTAACTTTGATTAGAATTTTCAAATGAATATTTTGGAACATTAGAATCTCTCATACAAATTATTTCTCATTAGCACATTTTAATTGTTATTTTCACTTTCACTACTGGAGGAATCTCCAATAGCTGCATCATCTTCCTACTCCCACAGAATGTCATGTTCTGATCCATCCAAACTGTTAGAAACACAACACTTCTTAAATCCATGGACTATTGCTGCTGGTGAGATACTGTCCCATGCAGTCTTAAACCATTTTCCCAGTAGAGCCTCTGTTGGTTTTTTCATTTTACCTGCTGGAGTCAGAGGGCAATTCCCTGACAACAACCATTCCCCATAAACGTGCCGTAGATGATCTTTGAAGGACTTATTGATGACCACATCGAGCACTTGTAGTTGGGAGGTCAAGCCTCCTGGTATGATGACCAGATCAGTGTTGAGGTGTGATATTTTGGATTTCACATCATCCGTAAGATGTCCTCGAAAACCATCAAGAACTAGCATTGATCTAATCTTTAAAAGAGCATTCACTCAGACACTGAATCATCAAGTCACTAATCATCTAGCCTTTTTCATTGCATCTTTAATTGATACCAGGTGGTAGTTTTTCTTTTGGTAGATTCTTTCTCTTGAATATTACGAAGGGTCGTAGTTTTGTCCCATCAGCTAATACCGATAACATTACTGTTACCCTTAGTTTTTCATTTCCAGTGGTTTTAACTATCACTGACTTTGCCCCTTTGTTATCAACTGTAGTGTTAGTTGGCATATACAGTTGCTTTCCTTCAAGTGTCTATCAATGACTGCTTTTAACTTCTTACAGAACCTACTATAAAGGCGACGTCAATGCGTTTATTTAGATTATTAATGAAGAGAAGATAACAATAACACTTTTCTTTCATCTATTTGAAGATTTAATTGACCTTAAATGAATCGGAGGCAACAATGAGAGTCTCCTTGGCAACGCCCGGAATGAGTACGAAAAATCCGCAAAATTTCGAAAAAGAATGTGTATTTCTGAAAAATTCGACCGTGTAACGTGTAAACATCACAAGAATAAGATAGTATAGATCTTTAGCCGTCGAATAAAGCAAAAAAGAAGAAAATCGGTCCATATTTACATATTTAAATGAATGAAGGAAAAAAACCTTGCACTCTGAAAAATCGAAAATCCTGTGTAAACCTATGGGAAAATATAATTTTCTCCTGTATTCGAACCTGGGACACTTTAGCAAACGAAAATATTTTTCCAGGGACCTCATAGCCAGTAGAAACAAAACGCCATTTACCACATATCTTTACGACGAACGGTTCTCGAGAAATACGCCGATATAATTATGTGAGGCTTCATACGCACGGACGCATGCAGCTTCACTACGCGCATAATATATAGGATAAAACTTAAGAGTATTTGTATTCGAATACATTTGAATTGATTATTTCGATTATAGCTATTCGATTCTTCCCATCTCCAGCTATCTCTGGCTTTGGTTCCTCTGTCAGTCAAACTATTACACGCTGCGCGATTATAAGACGACTAGCGATTTTTCAGTCATAAAAATTGGAACAAAACCTCGTCTTATATTCAGGTATATATGGTATACAAAGAGTGTGTCGTAACAGTGTTAAAACTGAACAAAATTAAGCATATTTGATGTTAAACTACTTTCTAACAGTAGAAGAAATTACGAAAAGAAAAAAATGTTAATTATCAATATTAAATCATAGATATGACAGTGCCATACTCAGTCATTAGAAAAGAAACTGGAAAAATATTTAGCTTATTTTTGCCAAAAGTTTTCAACTGAACTTGATAGAAGAAACTTGATGTGTATTAGCATTAAATTTTAAGAATTATATGACAAATGAAGTTTTAGGACTCACTCTTTTCATTTGGATCTCTGGTACCACAGGGACGATATGCCAAATGAGTTCTCCTTTTTGCATTTGGGAGAGCACCTGGTATATAGAGTGATGGCTGTGCTAATTTTCCTGAACCCATCAAATGACTGAAATCTTGCTCCAGTTGATTAGCCAGAGGGCCTAAATAGATACAGAAGAAACAAGGATTTTTACAAGGTGCCAGTAGATACAAACCTATAGATTAATTATCAAAAGTAAAACCAATACATATAATTTAAGTTTAGAAAAAATGTATTAAAGCAAAGTAAATTTAATATGAACAATACTTGAAAATGATTTATGATAACATTTAGTTAATACTTAATCAATATGTTAATGTAATGATGAAAAGAAATTAACTTTATGGCCAATACAGGATGGTGGAGAAAGATCAAGAAACAAATTTAGGTGACATCTCCTGTATTGACAATTTCCTTGCCAATGTCCAGGCAATAAGCAAACTTAAAATATCTCCAGTTAAAATTGGGCAATTTAATCCTTAATACAACTAAAATAACCTAAATTACCTTTAAAGTGAAGGAGGAACTGAATACAAGCTCCTCCATGTAGAACTTTTGTCCTCCGACTGTCAACTGTCAGCATCCATTCTGGCAGTCCCATTATCTCTCTAACATCATCAATAAATTGAGCCCTAAACAAAAAAACAACAAAAATCTCAACTTACAGGTCATTGCAGTTATAACAAAAGATGAATACCCATCACTATAAAAGAATTTTGTATATTTTTTTATTGGCACAAAGCATGAAGAAATTATTATAGCCACTTACGTCACAAATCTAGGAGGTTTTCTAATGTTTGCATACTTGATGATATCTTTATCAGGTTCAATGTTGGCACATGCAAAACGTTCACCGCCTCCATCTTTGTTGTAAATTACTATTGACTTTCCTATGGCAGAAACCTTGCCCTCTGAAAAAAAAGAAAAATGACCATTCATTAACACAAATGGGTGGTTATGAAAGCAAGGGCACTAAATATTATGCACGTCACATGCAACAATGATGCCAGAACAGTTTCATTGCTTCTTTATTTTTAAATTTTAGGTTAGGTTTTTCATTAAGTGTAATGGAAAAGAAATACAAATAAGAATCATTACATTAACAATAACCATACAACTTTCAATATATGAATTTATATTAAAATAAACATTTCCATTCCCTAATTATATTTCTAATTGTGGTGTATTAATGTATTTTGTATTGTATCTTGTTGTGCTATGTGTTCTTCATTTGTTAGTTTTCTTAAAGCGATGCAAAAGGCTCTGGCATCGACATTTGCATCTTAGCTTTCCGAGAGTGACCACGTGCCTCTCTGGTTGTATCTGTGAATATTGTTGATAGTAAATTACATCTTGTTAATAGTTGAGTGTGGTTTTATTTATAACACTCAACATGAGCAATGAGCACGATGAGAAACCATGTCATTTTTCAATTTTTTTTCTTTCTTTACGCAACCACGTAGGCATCATGGCAGACCCTGAGCCTCGTGTTTCTAATCCAGTAATGTACATTGGCATTATAGATATGCCGCCAAGTTTTTCATCTAGCAATGCAGAGGAATGGGCGATATTTCAAGAGCAACTCGAGTATTATTGCCGGCCAGGTGAGACTTCTTCTAACCCAAAGGTCGCGGGTTCGAATCCCGCTTCGGGCATGGATGTTGTGATGTATGTTGATTTTCTCTAACAGAATTTGACGGTGCAAAATAACCTTAGCTGTTGATGCACCTAAAAACCTAATTACTACTACTACTCGAGTATTATTTTACCATGAATAATATCATGGAAGATATTAAAAAAAGCAATCTTACTCATGGTCCCAGGCAACTTCATTTTAAAACAGACAATTAAGCTTTGTAAGCCAAGAAGTATGAGTGTGTTAACATTTGTCGAAGCAATACAGCTTCTTGACTCGCACATAAATCTGATGCCGTGCAAGCGGGTGAAATGTGAGGAGTTTCAGAAGCGGGTGCAGCAGCCAGGGGAATCATTCAAAGACTTCATGGCGGACATGCAGCTTATGGCAGAGAATTGCAAATTCTCCAATTTGGAGGAGTCACTATTAGGCCAGGTCATATTAGGCCTATGTGATCTGCACCTAAAGGAAGCTTTTCCACTGACTCCCTGGACCTGGGTAAGGCAATCGACAGAGCTCTTGCCACAGAAGCAGCAAGAGACCATGTGAGACGACATCAGGGTCCATCAGCTCCTGTTGCAATCCATCGTACCGGGTTTAATCCGAGTTTCTGCAAGGGCAAGGGCAGATATACAGCACCACTATCCCAGCAGTCAGAAGGACCGTGCTATTGCTATGAGGGACTGCATAATGCTGCCTCATGTGCCCATAAAAAAAACATTTGCAGGTACTGTAGGAAGATAAGACATACTGACAAGGCATGTTTTAAGAAAAAAAGGCAGGTGATGCAAGCCAGCATGTGAGTGGACAACCCAGAAGTGGTGGTCCACACCAAAATTCTCAGCATCAGGAAAATAGTTTTCGTGGGCAACATTGGGCAGCCACTCATAATCTACGCCTAGCAGAAGCTGAGCTGAATGCCGATGATGGGGACGGTGAAAGGGTGCATTCATTATTTTTTCACCTACCGTCAGCTCCTGTGCCACCATCCGTGAATTTGACACTGTGGGTGGATGGAAGATCCATATCAATGGAGGTAGATTTGGGTGTGGGATTTTCAATAACTGGATCAAAAATTTATAAATCCTTGTTTGCGCATATTCCCCTCTCCAAACCAACTGTCATCCTCACTACGTGGTCGAAAGAGCAATTGCGTGTGGAAGGAGACATGTTAGTTGACATTTTTCTGCCTCTATATCAAGCGAAACTCCCTCTGGTGATAATGGCAGAGGATGACCACAGCCTGATGGGCCGTAATTGGCATAGACAGTTACATCTCAGCTTTCCGAGAGTAACCACATGCCTCTCTGGTTGTATCCGTGAATAATGTTGATAGTTAATTACATCTTGATAATAGTTCAGTGTGGTTTTATTTATAACACCCAACACAACACAAATAATAAATACGTTACTGAATTACTTTTAGTTTGAAAAATGTTATTATTAAAATAAAATATTTTAAACTAATATAAAAATTTCAAATTATTTTAAATAACATGGAAAATACAGGCAAATAGAGAACACCATAAGTATGAAAAGCTACTCTGATGCAAAATTCAAGGAAGGAAATGGTTAGTCTTCTCACCTAAAGGTAAATTTACATCGTTGAATAGCTGTCTCCGACCACCCAGATGAATTGGCCCCAATCGACCTGAAATATCCCCCACATCACATCGTAAAGGATTATCAGGCCCACATTCAGCGCGATAAAGTTCATCCTGTTAAATCAAGAGAAAAGATGTATTTACTACTAGCAGAATTTCCCGTTGAATTTCAACGGATTTAGTAAAGCTACTACAGCACAACATACAAACTCTTTAAAATATATAGTAGATACTTTTAAAATTACAATTAGCTTTTCTTAGCAATTAATCATATTTGCTTGTAACAATCCATTTCCGAGCCTACTGCATTCAAATATAATGATAATTTTATTTCCTATCATATTACTTTCGCCAAATCGAGCTTCATTTCTTGTGTAATTATACCTCGCTGAAATATTTACTTTTATGGCTTGAAAATGCAACATACAGTTGTCCATGATTGAACACTGACTGGTAAATGTACACCAAATACGTGACCTTATTTACGTTAATAAACATTATAATGTAGAATATAATAATTTTACTTACAAAAAATTTAAGATTCCAGTATTCAATAGACAAAAGAAGGTCCAATTACTTTCATCAATAAATGCTTCCTGAATAATAATCAGTATCTATTTACGTTGCTATCCATAAACATCGATCATTTCGTTGCTTAAACAAAAGTGCAAATTGAATAATGCTAAACTTTCGTCTATTTATAAGCTTCATTGAAGCTAATTGAATCAGAGGTAACAATAATGGCCGCCTTGGTTATGCCCGGAAAGAGTACGAAAAATCCACAAAATTTCTAAACAAATTGTGTATTCCTGAAAACCGACCATGTAACATGTAAACTTCGCAGGAATATGATAGTATAGAGTTTTATTCGTCGAATAAAGCAAAAACGAAAAAAATTGGTCCATATTTACGTATTTTAATGCTTGAAGGAAGAATACCTTGCAAGTCAAGAAATGGATTCATACGTGTTATCTTATGGAAAAATGTTAATCCCCTATATTGGCAACATTGATTAATCCCGGTTGACCAAACCTTGACCATTCACTAAGTTAGGATGTAAGGAAGAATCGTACCAAATTAGGTGGAGTTCCATGAACAAACACACAAACCAACAAACACATGCTTCAAAATATACTATAGTAGATATGAAAATATAACCAGTAAGCCAAAATACATTTTAAAACAAAAACCTTAAGAGCACACACAGAATCAAAATATAAGTCAACCTGAAGCAATACGAAACATAATGATTAACAACATATAGAATGACAAGCATAAACGTACTTAAAACTTTTCATTTACTTAAGCAAAGGGCATTTCAATTTCCAATTCAGAAAAATATAACTCAACCGTCAATTCACTTCTCAATAAAAATCAGGTAGTTACATTAGGACTTACATTTAAGGGATCTGCTAATTGATTATAATATGGATTCCAGCGGTAACCACCTGCAACACAGCGAGTATTGAAGGTCTGAACTGCAGCATCTTGTCCAACAGGGTTCACAAAAATTGCCCAATTATGATTTTGTGTCTGCAAAGAAGTTCCATGATGAATTATTAATGCAGTATCCTAAAAAAATTGCACCAATTGTGAAAATAATGTACATTATGCCTTCAATTTAAGTCATCCCGCTTTATGTTGTTTTGATATAACGTCATTGCCGAAAATTCCCACCATCACCATGGCAATACATTGTGATCATTTGCCGCTATGGTAACTAGCTGCAGTGACGAGTATCTGTTCGATTTCCTTAATGTAGCTAAATCTATCCGCAAATGTTACTATATGGATTCTCTATAATAAAAAATTACATGAAAAACATCGAGACAGAATGATTAGAAATAATATTTTGTTGAAAGTTGACTTAGAATGTTTTTGCGACTTAGTGGATGAAAGAGAGCTAGTGGCTATGTCATATTTGCCAAGTTACATACTCCTGTACTCACACAATATCAGCTCATTTAACATGAATGTCATTACTTTATTTCTACCACAATTTCTCTCCAACTTTGTTATTTTGATTTAATGTCATTTCATGCTGTTTTAAATAGCAATTTCATGTAAACATTTATCAAATTTACCCCATTAGAAAAGCTGATTCTCATGACATCTTGATATTCACAAGCGAAGTACGTATGTTTTCATCCTTAACATTGTTACTGGATGTATCTTTTTGTATCTAAAAGCAAAGTCGATTCAAGTGCAGGAGCAGGAAAATGTGAAGGAGAGGGAATGATATTTGAGTCAGCAGACACACTCAAATGTGCACCCTTCCCTCTCAGCAGAAGAGACACCATCATAGAAGAAATATAATGAATGTCTTCTTTGATGATGCCTAGAAAGTCATCTAATTTATGACACCAAACAGATCAGTACATGTATTGATCTAAAGAGTTTTTTCTTCCCAATGGCATCACTTGTTCCCTCAAGGCAGCTCAAAGGCCAGCCAATTTTTTAGTGTTGTGTTCTGGACAGTTTTTTAATTCATTAAATTGCACACAACCCTTAAATATGGCTGAGAAACATGCAAAAAGCACTTAAGCAAAGAGATATCGTAAATCTGTCAATTTGGAGGTTAATAACTCCATGCAGTACAAGATAAACTTTTTACTTTATGAAAGTATAAAAAACTTTCATAATTAACAGTTATTGAAGGAGAAACCTCATAATTTTAAAATTCCCAGAGAGGTTCATTACAGAGACTTGCTTAATTATTGAGCTATGCATGACTGCCAAAGACTTACAAAATTTCGGTCATTTTTACCAGGATGCCTCAATTTAACTTCAATCGCTGTATCACTCTTGCTGCCATCATTGTATATGAGCTGAGTCTGAAAAATTTAAACAGAATTTTAACACATCATAGATAGAGCAAAGACATATCAACTGTTCTGTAAAATAACATTACGAAAAAAATTACTTCCAAAAGAAAAAACGATAAATTTACAATAATTCTAACAACTCACCAGATATTACTTTTGCCTTAAAAGCAACTTCAATTTAAGTAAACTAATAAAATTGTAACTGACACATAAAAGTGACCTTAAAATTTAATATTATCTAATTAATTAGCATTAAATGCCTTTTTTCAAAACCTTCCCAAACATAAACATGTTGAATTCCCAATTTGTCTGGGGGACAAGATTTCTGTACTTGAAATCAAGGAAAATCTTAAATGGCAGTTGTGAAAATTGAAATGTAAAATTGCTTCCTTGTTAAGTTTTTGGTTGTATTTTATGATTATAAATTAAATTATAAGCTTCATTTTATTCACTAATGATCCCTAATAACACATCCTCACATTGTCCAACTACCCATTTAAGGCTTTAGTTTTCCACTTTTAGCCTCAGGGCAATTTCAATTGCTTTCTACCACAAGATAGGTCCACTCATTGGTGCATTTTCTTGCCTGTTTGCACTGTACCAATACATTTTCTAATTCCTCATGCATAGAAAGCTCAATCTTCTTCCTTATTTTAATTGTGACTCACGATCTATTTTGACTTCTAGGATTCTATTTTTTGTCAAACTATGTTATTCAAGGAAGATGAAGGCCATCTCTATTTCTATTGATTTGAATGTTCTCATTCAATTCTGGCTTCTTCCTTTTTAATACCATGTTTATAAATTATCAATTAAATAAAATAGAGCAAGCTTGTATACCATATTTAATTGATTGTAAGCCGACCCCTACTTTTCACAAGGACACACAAGGAAAAATTTTGATTTTAAAGTCCATAGACAGCTGGGGTCATATATTTCAAAATACCAAGTATGAATGACTCAAATTTTCAGTTCATAATTAAATAAAGAGTATTAACTAAAATTACGGCGACATAAAATATATTTTATTCACTTACTAGCTTTTCGTACCCGGCTTCGCCCGGGTGCATTTCGGACTGCAAATAGTTATACTTTTTCCCGCTTGGAAGACAGCTTGAGAAAATGATACATACTAAAACTTCTCTCCTTTCTGTAAACTACATTAGGAGTGTTGAAATAAAGTGGAAAGAACACAAAATGAACCAATACGAAAACTACAAAAACCACCATGAAAAAAGAAATGAATTAAACGCTAACCAATACCCGGTAGAAAAGGATGTAAACCGACAAATAAATAATCGTGGAACATAAATTAAGAGTACAACCAAAGAATATAAGTTCAATGTAAAAACCACCAAGAAAAAAGAAATGAATTAAAATCTAACAAAAAGCCGGCATAAAAGGTGTAAACCGACAAATAGGTAATCAAGGAACAAAAATCAAGAGCACAACCAAAGAATATAAACATAGACTACAAAATGAACAACTAAGAACGAAAACAAAGAAAACAAACAAAGAACACAAAAAATGGACACGAAACGAAAGCAAATGAAAACAACAAACTAACCAAAACCAACCAACGAATAATCTCCTAAAGCTCAATGTATCTGATGATGGCGACTGACGCTTTCTATTCAGTTGCTAAATAAACAACCAACAATCACAAAATAGCGTGTCGTAGTGATGAGTAAATATTGATTACGCGGAATATGAGTTTGTATGTCAACATAATAACAGGAGAAACTAAATAAGAATACCTATTATTACTCTAAATAGGTATAAAATTATTGATCTTAATTGTGTTTTCCATTGTAATTAATTGAATAATAGATTGAGATATTCGAACGAATCGATTTTAAATAATGTAGTAAAATGTTTTACTTTTCTAACGTAATTAATTACATGAGTGTATCGGTAGTGTTTACATTTTACCCATGGAACCGCAGACACGAATTCTTAATTTTAGTTCAGAAGACATAATAAAGTTCCACAAAAGTATTATTCAAATAAAATATTCCGAAATTCACTGCGTTACGTGTTCAAAATGTTAATCTAATTTAGTTCTCGTATTAAAATAACAATTACTCAAGAGTGAACCTTATTTCCAATTGATAAAACTCTCTTTTAATTCAAAACGATATTATATATTACAAAAAATATCTAATTATTATTGAAACGCAAAATGGATGAGCATAGGAAAAAACTTGCATGTTAGCATGAAATGCTCAATTCAGTTTTTATTGATAAACTGATAAAACAAAACACAAAAACTTTAACATAGTAATTTAATCATATATCTTCAGTAATTTTCACTTAAACAAAATATGAAATAAAATAAGGCAAAAGGCATATAAAAACAATTTAATTTATATCCAAACATACCTATAATGCGAATGACATGATTACAGAAAAAGAAACAGTTCACTAATGTTTATTCGCAGAATTAACCTGTGTATAGAAGACCATAGATAATGAAAGAAAAACATACAATCAAATCAGAAGATATTAAATGAGTATTTCATCAACTATTTCTATGTTTACGATATGTTTATAGTTCAAACGTAATTTGTTTACATCGGTTGCTAAGTATATCCAAATGCTGAGCAATAATGAAAAATAAGATTTTCCCTTCAATTCGTCTTATTTGATCTGTAAGCCCCTCTTTTAAAAAATTATTCAAAAGAGGAGATAATTTACCACAAAGAAGTCTGCGAGAGCATATGTCTGCGATATATATGTAAGGAGTTAAAAATTCGAGAAATTTACGAAAAAATTTTAAATGGAAATCCCATATAAATGAAAATATTTTATTATAATTAAATAGTACACCGAATCGGTTTAAAAACCTTACTACACCACCGTACACATGATAACAGTTAATATGACACCTTCCTCTTTTTTCTGCGTGTTGTAGTTTCTGAGCCTTAGCAGAACATACATACGACACCTTACTTTATAGATATGTATAGATTCATAACAATTTCTACTAAAAGAGTAATTAGACCTTGTTATCCCCCAGGATCTTATTCTCGTAAAAAAATAGCCATTTCTCGTCAATCAAATACAGGCACCGTATTACATAACATACTGTTACGAGCGGAGGGGGTGGATTTGTACAAATAACACCGCTGAATTCCGTTGACTCCTTTCTTTTATTTCCAATACTCTCATACAACTCGTCTCTTTATCTCTCTCCTCTTCGCTCCGCGACCTCTTCTTTCTTTCTGCTCCTTCACTTCCTGTTGCCGACTTTATATACCGTCCAATAGGTTTCGAGAACCTACCTTACGTGTCGACTCGAACATTCTCAGTGTCTCCCATAGGTAGGTCACAAAGGTTCTCCCTTCCCCTGCTCACTGACAGTCCTGCCCAATGGACCCGTCCGATGGGGGCCTACCCCGTCATGGTTGCTGTGCTCGCGACACTGCCCCCCTCCTTAGACATGCTCGTCCTGAGCATGATTTGAACTGAAGTAAGGTGCCAATCGGTCAACGTGGACAATTTTGGGCTTATCATGGATCCCTCATTGTATCCGATAGGTTACGTCATTGATTCTTGTTAACCTTGTAGGGTCTGTCCCACTGTGGTTGCAGCTTTGGCGACTTCCCTTTTCATCTCTTCGGGTTGTACAATCATACCATGCATCCTACGTCAAATGTTCTTGCCGTTGCTCTTCTATCGTATCTCGTCTTCATTTTAATCCCGGATATCAGACTATTAGCCCTCACAGTGTCATGAATGGTGTCCAACTGTGCCTGTAATTCCGAAACATGGTCGTCTATTGGTGTGGAACCTGTCAAGAGATCGCATGGTAGTCGAAGTTCTCTCCCAAAAACAACTTCAGCTGGAGCTCTTCCAGTGCTCTCATGGACGGCAGTTCAGTAAGACAGCAAGAACAGTGGAATGAATTTATCCCAGTCGCGCTGATGACTATCAACCAGTTTCGCCAAATTGGATTCCAGCGTAAAGTTGAATTGTTCAACCATTCCATTGGGTTGCAGGTGAGCCGGTGTCGTCCCGGTTTTGTGCATCCCCAGCAGTTGGCACATCTCCTGGAAAAGACGAGACTCAAAGTTTCTTCCTTGGTCCGAATGGACCAAGGAAGAAACTTCAAGGAATGCCAAATCTACAGACCAATTCATTTACAAGCTTTTTCACCACTGTTATGGCCTCCTGGTTAGGCACAGCATAAGCTTCAGGCCATTTGCTGAAGTAGTCCATCACTACGATTATGTAGCGGTTACCGTCCTCTGTCTCTCGAAATGGTCCCACTACATCTACTCTGATCCTCTCCCACGGTGCCCTGACATTGTATAGCTTCAACTTTCCACAGCTTCATGTTTGCGATCCCTTCATGGCTGCACAAGCAGTACACTTCCGGCACTGACGCAAGCAACACTGGCATTGGCGGAGTTTTGACGCAAGTCAGAGAAGGTAAAGAAGTGGTCATAGCCTATTTCAGTAAGTCGCTCTCCAAGTCAGAGAGAAACTACACTCGCCGTGAACTATTGGCAGTCGTTAAGACGCTGCAGCATTTCAATAAATAGTTAATCGGACGTAAATTTCGCCTGAGAACTGACCACGCAGCGCTTCAATGGCTCCTGAATTTCAAGAACCATGAAGGCCAGGTTGCTCGATGGCTGGAACAGCTTCAAGAATACAACTTCGCTGTTGAACATCAGAATGGGAAATCTCACCTTAATGCCGACGCTTTGTCACGATGGCTGTGCCCCTTGGAATGTTCACACTGCATCAGACAGGAGTCTAAGGGATTGGGGGTGGTAAAGAGGGTCCGATTGGAACGAATGGAAGCTGGCTAGGATGAAAATTTTCTCTGTAGGACCCAGAAGGAAGATTCCGATTTATGGACCATCTACAGCTGGAAGGTGACTAGGGTTCCAAAACCCGGTTGGAGTGAGGTGTCGCCCACGAGTCCAAGGAGTAAGAGTTACTGGGATCAGTGGAACTTGCTGATTTTGGAAAATGGCATTCTTCACCGAGTTTGGGAATCTGCGAACGGCAAAGAGAAAACCTTGCAACTGGTTGTGCCCCGCAAGATGATTCCCGATGTTCTTTGCGACATACACGATGGCATCTCTGGAGGACATTTAGGAGTCAAAAGAACTCTGCTGAAAGTACGACGGTTTTATTGGGTTGGTTGTCGCATCGCTGCATTTTTTAAAGACTGATGCGCCACGTATTATTTACATAATTTATTTCTTCATAGGTGTTGTCATTTTGATTCTTTTTTGCATACATTTAAAGTAGATAGTTTACTTCCACTTTAATAAACATATCTCGCGTTCTAATGTAATTACGGACATAAATTCATTGACTACTTTTTCACACCAATTCTAAGCTGAGTGGCGATTTCTGAGATGGTAAAAAGGCTTACAATCGATTAAATATGGTATGTGGAAAATACATTTACTGAACAAAGTGGAGGAGACAAGTTTTCATGTGAACAGCAGCATAGGGAATGGAGGGGTTTAGGGGATTAGAACTCCTGCTTCATCCATCTGTGGACATCTTTTTTTACTATTTTCCTATTCTCAAAGCAAGTTATTGTACTCCATAAGTACACTTAACACATATTCACTTTATCAATTTCTATCTATAGATACTTATAAAGAAAAGTGTTTGTACGTATGTATGTTTTTTTACAGACACAAGAAGAAGGTATAATTTTCACTGAAATAAAGAGTTAAGTGGTGTAATAAGGTTTTTATACTGATTTGATTGACCTTTCTAATTTTAAAAAATATTTTCTTTTTTCATTTTCTTCATTTGAATAACAGGGATAAGTGCAGCTCATTTTTCATTTGAATTTTAAAATTACTTAGGAGCATGGTACGAACTTGAGACTTGGATGGCTCTATGATGGAAAGAAAGTTTATTTTTATGAATACAAAATCCAAATCCTGATCGAATTAGCATAAAAATGCGTTTAGAATCAGAAAAATATGCGATTTTATCAATTTAATGATAATACCAATTATTATACCATGACAACTCCTATTGTCGCCTAAGTTGAGATTCCTAGGCATTTATATGGGAAAATTTTAACGTAAAATCGTTTTTCAATTTCTGTGTGCGATTCTGCTTTGTTTACATGGCAACGAAACATTTGTTGATTTTAATTGAAATATTACTTATAAATAGTTTTGAATGATATTTTTGTGTGGCGTAGAGTTCACCAAAGCAAGCTTTTTTTTAAAAAAAACTACGTAAGTAACTTAAATAATTAGATGTAGATTTTCCACAAATTGTGATTGGATAAATCATTTCATTGTTTCCAAAGTATTGTTGATATAAACAATTTTCTCATAACAGAACTCATGGATGAGAGAATCGAGCTAATAGTCGAAGGATAATATTCACTATGTGATTCTTAAACGTTCTCTATTTACTTTTTTGTCTTTCGTTAAATTAATTTTGTTTGTTCCTTTGTTCATCCATTATTGTTGATTATTGTATTCTTGCTGGTTTTCCTTACAGTTTTCATTTTGAAGATATCGTCATGAAACTTCGTATAGGTATATAATTTTAATTTGCGGGTAACATAGGCTATATGGTGATAAAAAACTTGGGGGAGGGAGATCTTAATTAAATAATTATTTTCCCATAAGTTTACATGTAATTTTCGATTTTTTACAGTGCAAGATTTTCTTTCTTCATTCATTTAAATAGGTAAATGTGAATCGGTTTTCTTAATTTTTGCTTTATTGGATGGTTAAAACTGTGTACTATGTTATTCTTGCGATGTTTATATGTTACACGGTCGAAGTTTCAGATTAACTAAATCTGCTGAAATTCAACAGGCACTTCTGCTAGTACTGAAATAAAAGTCTGGGAACCAAAGGTAAAAAAATGAATTCCTTAACAGCCATCAATGTGTTAAGGGATGCCACAACTGAAAAAGAAATACAACTATATAATCTCAGAGGCTTAACTGTTTTGTTGCACTAACCCCCTCTTGCTCTGATTTTTTGCCTAGGCTACAACACATGATATCACAAGCTGCAACAATTTACACGATATAATCAATCCTATGAACACTAGATGAGGTTTGGTTTTGTTATAGTAACAAGAATTTTACCCATTAAATGCATGTAAAACACTACATCAATAAATGTTAAGTAGGGGTGAATAATATGTAGAGCTGTAAGTAGGACCACAAAAAATGAACCTTAAAAACAGGAAACCTTGAAAGAGGGGACTCTTAAATTTGGATTCCATTGTAACTATTGAATGACTAACCATTCTGATGTACCCATACGCAAATCCTTTTGGATGGTGGAATGATGCAATTGCACGAAGTTCACGAGCTTCTGATGGAGAATAACCTCTCTCAATTGTGGAGCAGGCCCATCTACAAGAAAAAGTTTTAACTGTTGAATAAGCAATAAAAATTTTCATGAATGCTTAAAAAATAAGAGTGAAATTTGAATTTGAAATCCTGTATCTATTTTTTTTTAAATTCATTACATGGGAACTAAGAAAAAGTAACAAATGTAATTTATAAAAAAAGGTGACAACAACATATAATAAAGAAATTTGAGTACTTATGTATTAATGGGGGAACCAAGTTTAAATGTTAAAATTCAAAGAAAAATGGGTCCTCTTCGGTTATCCCGGACCCCTTTTGAAAAATAATTTTTTGAGATAACCCTTTCACGCAAAACAAATTTGCAAACCCATGACTGATCTGCCTGTGGCAACATTTACCCAACAGATCAATGGCCAATGGTGAGGGATAGTTTTGTTCCAGAGAGATGAAGGGTGCGATAGCGCTCGGAGATGGCTACACCTGGTATAAAAGGCATTTTAATCTAAAAAGGCTTGTCAAAATCCTCGGTTACTTTTACATACAAATTTTTTTTTACAAGTTCTCATTTTCTTTGTTTGTTTTATTGGGTCCCCCATTAATACATAAGTACCAAAATTTGCATTAAAAATTTCTGAAATTTGTATAAACAACAGTTTGGAAAATACAAAATGCAATTTATATAAACCTTTTGAGGACAAGTTTTTTTAGTTTTGATAACAAGACTGTTGCTAAGGAACTGTCATTATCTCATTTTGCTGAATGTAAGGTAAGATTTTTCTGTTTCATAACATTTGACGAATGAAGAGTCCTACTATATATTAAGTATAATAAAAAATAGCAGAAAAAACAATCATGGCCTTATAGCTCAATAAAGTTCCCATTTTTAATGACTAATTTCTATATTGAACATATTGTATCTTAATTTGAAACATTCATATCCAAGAAGGCACATAATTTAGACAAACATATATTTTTCAAAATTTAACTAATAAAAATTTCTACTATTACCGTATTTAGCTGAATATAAGATGAGGTTTTTTTTTCCAATATTAGTGTCTAAAAAATCTTGATTTGTCTTATATTCATGTAGTATGGAATAACTTCGTGTGAATAATTGTATGACATAAAAGTGGATGACATTCATTTTTATGCCTGCGGATGTAATTCTATCCTATCACAATGGAAAGCTGGGGTTTAGAAATCTGACACTTCATGCACTACAAATAGCATAGTGTAACGAAAGCTAATTAGAACAAACCTTGTTGAAAGCAAAAAAATTCATTTCAGCGCCAGCAAATGTCATTCTAACCTACTGAGGGCGGATGAATAATGATTCTGGGATTCTATAATGGTTTATTTAACAATATAACAATAAAAACGATAACAGAAATAGGAGAGAGAAATGCCGGATATGCTAGGAAGCTCGTGCTTGGATGTGGATGACTCAGCATCCCTGGTCCCGCAGCAGGAAAAATGATCTCCATGAGCGGTCACTCAGTGGCCAAGATATGTGCCGAGAAACAAGCTCGTCGTGTCGGCAATTTTAATAATTGTAATTATGACTTAATAATTGAATATAATCAAATAGTAAATTGGTCAAAATTACTGATTTAAATATTTTTTCTTAAATATTGAGTTTAAAAAAAAATGGGGGTTCATCTTATATTCAGGTAAATACGGTAACTACAGGAGAAACAGAAAAATTTGAGAAAAGTAGTAAAAATATTTTAGAGTAAGAAAGTCCAATTTAAAATATTGTTATCACTTGTTATTATTAAAGAGGCATATGCCACTCATTCCATAAATTTAAAATGTAATAGAATGTATTACATACTATGAAGCACTAAGGCTTTGACGTCACGATTTCAATGTAAATTTACTAATTCTTCAAGCAATATCTCACTTACCTGCGTGACATTTTTCCTTTGTGTATGATAACAGATCGACCAATTACACTCAACACTCCATAAAGTGGTAGTTGGGTGTCATTAAAAGCTATTGAAGTCTTTTCTAGGCCATCTAATGATCCATGTTTCCCGCTCAAGTCTCCAATGGCCCAAGACTCTCTCTTTCCATAATTTCTCTCAGCATGGAAAGGATCCCAAGTGCCATACAGAGAGCTCTCCTCACAGGGAAACTCTTGCTGAATCTCTACAGAAGCCTTGAATAATGAAAGGACACAAATGTTTAAAAACCAATATTGAATGTAATCACATCAATAAAAATATCTGATGTGTCCAGCACATGACTTTTTCCATACAGAGTAAAGAATATGAGTGTTCTAAACATCAGTATCCTCAAGAATAATTATTGGCAATTACACTTGTGAATAATTATTAAATTAAATTATTAAATTCACATTCAAAAAAACAATAAGTAAACAAAATTGTTAGCTGTTGCTAGTGATAAGAAAATAGCGATGTGCAATTAAAATTACCCTTGGCAGCATATATAATGCTATCAACAGTTAAAAAATGTTATCATGGCAATGGAAACAATGGTATCGCTTCACAAGGTACCGTGTATCTTCGAGTATAAGGCAATTCTAGTATAAGATGATTCGAATATAAGTCGAAGTGTACTTTTAAGCCTAAAAAAGCATCTAAAATCCAAGACTCAAGTATAAGTCGAAACAAAGAAAACGAAAACAAGATAACTTTGAAATTTTCAAAAAAATTAATATATGTATATAAAGGGGAATCTCTACTAACAAACATTCAAGAAACGAACAATTCGTATTTACGAACATTCCATATATCAATGAATTGCCCCTCGCACTTCATTTACGAACACACCCTCACACACTTACAAACATCAGTCTCAGTAAGAGCACATAAAATTGTCAACACTTGTCTAAAAAGAAAGTGAGCCAAAGGCTTGGAAATATTTTTGGTTACTTGTAAATAAAAATTTTTTTTGACAAGTTCTCATTTTCTTTGTTTGTTTTATTGGGTCTCCCGTTAATACATAAGTACCAAAATTTTATTAACAAAATGCATTAATTTTTATTATTATTTTTATTACTGTAAATAATAAAGAATTTAATTCTTAAAATAATATCACATTCATTTGTGGAAAAATAAAATATAAAGAAAGAAATAGGTACATTTAAAAATGTTTTTCTTTGCAATTCCTCTTCTTTTAATATTGTAAATAAAAAGAATTTAATTATTAAAATAAAACCAAATTTTTGAAACAAAAATAAAATAGAATTTTAAAGTTTTTCTTTGTGATTTTTTTTTGCAAAGTTGTTAATTATACTTTCAAAAGTAATTTTCTTTAAAAGTTTGGACTCCATTGACATGAGGGATAGGGCACTCAATCGATTTTGTCCAGTGGCATTGCACAAATGATTGTTTATGCGAGATAAAGTTGAAAATGATTTTTTACCCTTGCAGTTGGTCACCGGAATACTAAGGTATATTCTTAGAGTGATTCTGACGTTTGGATATGACCCTAACATTGGTCCTCCATCTGCAAGAAGTTCCATCATAGGTGCAACTTTTGTCTTTTCCTCCGTCGCAATCATGGACGAAAATTGCAGAAACTCATCCATGAATTCGATTTCCAGGTTATCAGTGTACAACTCCACTAAGTTAGTACATATTTCCTAAGCTCCACCAGGCCTAGGGTGTTGAATTCCATTAAAAATCTGAAAAGTTCCTTTTATCTTTGAATATGCGTTGTCACTTGTGAATTTACAAACAGTCAATAATTATATTGAACGTTTGAAATAGAAATTTATCATGTGCAGTCAGCTATACATCTGGCGTACTTGCTTCATCAAACATGCATTTTTGTTTTCTACTTTGACTCTTTTCTGATGCATATGATCTGACACCAGTTTCTTAGCTCGCTCTTCCATTTCATCAAAACTGTCCCACTTTTTCAAAATAAAAACTGAAAGAGGTTCATATAATTTGACAACACTCAGAATATCAATATTAGCTTGCTGGAGGGACTAGCTTGTTGTGCTGAAGCGGTTCAATATAGCGTTCCATATAACTGTCGTTAGAGCTGTATCAAATCCATTCACGTTGTTAACTAATTTTTTTATTTCTTGTCGAGTCATGTGATTGTGAGTGTTATCATCAGATAACTGAATTAGAGTACTTCTAATTTCTGCATAGTATAGAATAAGGATTTTGTTGCTTCTGCTCTGGCACACCATCGAGTCTGAGAAAGTGATAAAGTGGATAAAAAGTTGCATAAAGATTGCACAAAGTTCAAAAAGGACATGGTGCCTATATAACAATCAGCAGCACAAGCACCAACAAGATTTGCAGAATGTGCTGCACAGGGTACAAAATGAGCAAGTGGATTTAATTCCTTTATTCGGGCCTGTTAGTGGCATTGTCATAATTCAGTCCCCTGCAGTCATTGATATTGAGTCCAAAATCTTCAATCAGTTTTATAAACTGATTAGTCATACTTTCAGTGCCATGACTATGGAGCTCAATACATCTTAAAAATCGTTCAACTGGTTTTCCATTCGGTCACACATATCGCACAATGAAGGTAAGTGGATCAACGTGGGAGATATCTGCGGTTGAGTCCACATTGATTGAAAAATAATTAGCATTTTTACTTCTGCGATAATGGTTGACTCCAATTTTTGATTCATCAACTGAATAAGTTCCTCAAAAATTATTTGAAACAAATATGTTGTACTTCCTGACCCACCACCACCATACTTATCAATATGCTAGGCCAGAAATGAAACAAACTTCACAATCAATTCGAGGATGCCCAAGTAGTTTCCATAAGTCTGTGATCCAAATGTTTCATCTTCGCCCTGAAAAGCAAGACCTCTTTCTGCTAGAAATTTAATAGTTTCAACAACACACCTAAGGACATCGCACCAGTACTTTAGTTCAGTCTGCTTTTGTTTGACAATTTCACAATCAATACTACTTGCTACCTTGCTCCAATCATTAATGCTTTTTTTATGGTTGATGTTGTTTTCATATTCAGTAATTTGAACCTGGCAGTTTTTCCAGTCACTAAATCCATTCCGGAATGCAGACTCCTGCTGACTGAAAAGTTTGAACGGTGTACAAAATACGTTACCGGTAGATGGTGAATACACAAGCCATTTTCTCCTTATTTGTTCTCCGTTGCTTATTTTCCGCTCACATAAACTTAATGATAAAAATCGTACTTGTTTTTTTCCTCTCTCACTGAATGTGAATAATCTCCATTTAAATTTTGATTGATTGGTCTTTTAATGACTTGTTCACACAGTTTGTTATTATTATTAACCATTCAGCTGGATCATCTGTTACCAATCGACGAGCGGTTGTTTTTAATGAAACTGCTGGATCTGGAACTTCCGGGGTACCCATGGTAATTATTGGTGGTTGGACAGATTGTGATGCTGATGAACTTTTTCTTACATTCTCCACAACAACTAACGATCAGGGCCGGTTTCAGGCATAAGCGGTCGCTTACAGGCGCCACTTCAGAGGGGTGGCAAAATCAATATTTCGGATTTTTACATTTTCATTTTCTTCAAGGTTTATAGCACAGAACTTGAAAGCATCGCAAAAAATTATATTTTACGTCATGATACGTCATTTACATTCAGGGTCGGTTCAAGGTGTGAGCGACATAACCTACCGCTTACAGGTGTCACCTAAGAAGGGTGACAAGATGAACGTTTTCAAGTTTTACATACCAATACACTGTGCACTTTCCTTAACCTCTTTAGCGGAATATGTACACGCAAAAGCAATAACTACACTGCTAAGTTTCATGTGCTGTTAGGGATTACGCATTGTAATTTCAAATAACCTTCCCACTCCAAATACAGTGAACCTAAAATACTGGAGATTTTGATTACTCAGGGTTTGTCTCTTTGTGCAACTATCGTATTTGCATGTGTCTTTCCTCTCTGATCCTTGATAAATGACTTTGCAAAGAAAAAAGCCTGAAAAAACTTAATCTCGTCCTTTTCGAAAAGTGGGTTCGTAAAGTTGCAATATAAAAATATTCAGTAATATAATAGTAATTTTGTTATAAGGTCAGTGAATGTTTTAGTTCTATTTTCTAAAAATATTTAGCTGAATATTTTTTGAAAAATAAAACAGTGTAAAATAAGTTTATTTTCTTTGTTTAGTATATCTTTAATATAATTTCATGCCTTTAATATCCAGAGGGGTGGCAAATTTTTCACCTCGCTTACAGATATTTTTAACTGAAATCGGCCCTGCTAACGATGATGACAAATCGTCATTATTAGAACCATCATCAACTGATGTTGTTATCTGCTGTGAAACTGAAACTTCTTCAATATGTGAAGTAATCTGTGATAATGACTGCTGACCAGAATGTAATGCTGCTAAATTCTCTGTTTCATGGAATGATGACGACGGAAATGATGAAGACACTATTGCCGATTTGGTTGGCTGCATCTGTTATCAAGTTTGTTGTCTTTTTGGTGAAATATTTGCTTAATTTTGGAAGTGAGGATATTGCTAAAACTTGTGCAGTTTTCTGTTTTCTTTTTTCTGCACCACTCACATAAGATTTTTTAGATAACATGGTCAAAAGGGGGGCTACCTATAAAAAAAGATTTAAAATGTCTGTATTATCAGACTTGAAATTGTTATATTTTGCTGACCTTATTTTTTTTGGATGGGTCTCCAGTCATTTATAAATTCAAATTACGTATGGATACTTCAGGGGATGAAACTGATGAGGAAAGTAAATTCTGCACACGTTTTTCAAGATTTCAAGCTTAATTTTCTTCATGTGCCATACAAAATTAATGTAATGTTCTAAAAGTGTTTGTTCATAATAGTTTGTTCCAAATCCTTGACACCGAAATCCATTGATTCATTATTTATTACGTTATTAGTTCAGGTGGAAGGTTTGAACCTTATAAAACACCATCCTTAGTGAAAATAAGTAATGCGAAATACAGAGATAAAAAGTTCAAATTGTTTTGCTGGGTGGATACACAATAGATTAATATTTGAAATAGAAACTGTTCATTTAAAATATTTGGACTCACCTGTTGAATGAGACTCTCCAAAAGTGTACACAGCTTTTCAAAAAAGTTAAAGTTAAATAACCTCCCTCAAATTAATCCACATGGTAAGTTTTTCATTTCTCGTTTGTTTGACATGGTGATTTGATTTTGGCAGTGCAACAAAGTTAATAATCGTTTCGAGATTTATAATATAATTAAAGTTATATTTAAAGTAATTTAATCAAAAATGCCCTTTATTTACCATGATAAGTGCTTTGTATGAGTATGAGTGAATGTCGTTTGTACTGCACATTAAAAATCCTGCCTGCAGTATGTAAGTCGTCATTCGAGGATGCCTGAACATACATCGACCTTAGAATCAATAAGTGGAAGAGAGATAGTTTTAGAATCGTACACACTCGCTGTGTACATTTTACCTAACTGTTTGTTAACCTCAACATAGATGTGCACGACTGTCATAAATCAAGTATTTACAGTATTTAATTATTCTTATTAAGTCTTGTCTATTTTTTAAACGAGCTGTTCAAGAGGCCCCCAGCAAGCAGGGACCCTAGGCTGCAGCCTCAGCAGCCTAGTGGTAAATCCTGGCCTGCTTAAGATAAATTCAGACGGACAATCAAAGTGTCTCCTAAACAATCTGTTACAGGCAGTCCTCGACTTTCGCACATAACGCGTTCCTGAAAACATGTCCGAAAGTCGAACATAGATTTACATGTTATAGAGGGGTTCCATCCTCAGAGAGCCAAAAAATATTATAAAATCTCTAATCGTTGTATAAATGTTTAGTTTTTTGTGCAGGGGCCTTTTAGACACAATCGTCGATTTTATAATATAGAGAGATAGGGCAAAATGCAATAAAATATTTAAATAATTGCACAAATAAACACTGCTGTATGGACAAAGATGGCGACGCAGTGGAAACTGATGGCTGGCTACCAGCACCACTCGAAATATTCGTTTGTCATTTAGCTGACGCACGAAAGTCTGATCAGCGCACAAAAGGCGGTTCAGGGATGTCGATCTATGCTATCTTAGGTTATTGTTCCCTTGTATTATCCTAAGGTTATCACACACATAGTGTAATTGATTATTATCTTTTTATAATGTATCGTTATTTGTTTTTCATTATTCTTTTTTCTCAAGAACTTTTTATTACTGTAAAAGTTACATTTATTCGTACTGTTTGTAACACAGTGCTTCCATCCTTACCATAATCTAGTCGTTGACTATAGTTATTATATCTTGGTATTAAGTTCCCTATTTCTTATGTCTATTTATATTTTTGTATTTTTGGTGAAATTATCTTTGTTTATGGCAGTGTCTTTTCTGGAAGAGGTGGAAGACCAGCTGTTGCTGAACCCCAATACCGTTTTACAGGCTATGAGTTGGATAAGAAATTACTTGGTGATTAATGAAACTTATTCTGTGATTTGTGACTACAATGTGATTACCGGCTGTAAATAAATATTATTATTATTAATGTGAGAGTTGTATGAGTATCGAATGCAAGAAAGTCGAGGACCGCCTGAAACGCACATATAAAATACTTCTTTTTTCATTAAAGCATTTGCTATTTTCATAGTTTTTTGTAATATTGCCTAAACTTGGCCCCAAAGAGAGTGATGATTGAAATGAAAGAAAAGTCGGTAAAAGGAGCAAAAAAGTGACTAATTTGAAGTAGAAAATTGAAGTTTTAGATAGGCTTGCGCATAATGAATTTGCTTCATCAGGTGGTAAATTACTTGGTGTGAATGAGTCTACAAGAAGATCGATTAAGAAAGTGAAGAAGTGATCAAGAAAGTCCCGCTGAGTTCAAATGTCATTCACAAGAAAGCCAAGCTACTGCACAATCATTATGTCTCAAATTGTTTTGCGGTATGCTAACGGGATATCGCCAAGGTCATCGAAGCGTGTGTAGATCGGTTCCTTGCTCTTTAACAAAATGTGGCATTTATTCAGAACGCCACAGCACATATTGTATTATTATATTTGTCCTTCTCCTTCACAACTGAACACACACTCAACCGGCATAAGTCCAATGAGTGTCCGAGTGAAGCTAAAGTTTCGCTGCTTTCGGCATGCCTAATTATTTCCATCTTTGTCCCAATCGTGTTCAATTTATGAGCCTTACGTTTCTTTCCACTTGTATTAGCACTTTCAGTTTTCCGTTTCTCACTCATGTTTATAAAATAATAATGTAAAATGCACAAACAAAGAAACACTGCTTTACGTACAAAGATGGTAACGTTGCCGAGACTGAATAATAATAATAATTTATTGATTATTAACCGACTTTACAGAGGTATTAATCTTGTAAAATTTCAGTACAATATTAAAAAACATTATACACAAATCTTACATTACATACAATACGTATATTATTACGTAGCATACTTTAATTTATTAAAAGTGTTGGCTTGCCTGAGAGCCAGCACCATTATGCGATAGCTCGAAATGTTTGATCGTCAGCTGACGAATGAAAGTTCGAATTCGGCATTGCTCGACATACAAAAGGAGGTTTAGGGGCGAGAATTTACAATGTATGAAAGAGCGAATTGTACAGAAGTCGAATGTACGAAAGTCAAGGACTGCCAGTATATGAAAAAATGTTTCAAACAAAACTTGTAGAAAATTACATTGTTTACAACTTTGATACTAACATATATTTAAATAAATTGTGTCCTAAAGGAGAAAACAAGAATAAACCACTTCCAGTTTACCAGTTTTTGCCAAAACCTTTTCAGATATCGAATTACTAATTAAAATCTTAAATATAAAGCTTTGTGCTAATTTGATTATTAGCATTTGAGTTACAGCTTCCACAAAATTCCTGTCACACACAAACAAACATCAAGAAAATTGAGAAAACATGCTCAGGGGACCTCGAAACATGTATTTCCACTGAAATCTTGAAATTGCTTTTTTCACGAATATCTTCTATACTACATATGGAGAAATCAAAAATGCATCACCTCATGTACATAATAACCCCTTTCCTCTCCATCAAGGCCATCAAAGGTAACTTCAACATCAGTATCATCATACTCTGACTGTTGAATCATTTCCACTTTACCACGAACAGGGGATACAGTTCCTCCTCCTCCCTCTCCACTGGCAAACCATTCCTTTGCAACAGCTTTCAGTCGGTGATGCCACCCTATTCTGGAATACAAATGTTTAAAAGATGTAACACAAGCATTCAACATTGCCCTCACCTGATAAAATACAGTAAAATATATTCTATTAAGATGTAAAGCCTTCATCAATATGAATCCATTATAAAAATAAACAAAAATAAGAAATATAAAAGTATTTCAATCACAGGCACAAAAAATTGATAATAAATGCAAGAATCTCTCATTATCGCTCACGTTGCACAACCCAGCCGTTCACCACGTGCTTTAGGCCCAAAGTCATCATACAGCACAACTGAATGACCAATAATAGAATGTGCTCCACCCAAGGGGAGGTGAGAATCCGTGAAAAATTTTCGCGTGGATGGGGAATTTGCTTTGCCTCCTGCAACTTTCAATGTGCCATGTCTACCACCCAAGTCACCTTGAGCACATATGAGAGCTGAACCAATATATTCAGCTTTACAGTCTCCTGGTTCTTTTCCTTTATATCCAGAATTAGGGAGAATCTATCAAAAAATACATATGCATCAAATTAAAAATTCTGCCTATAATATGTATAATACAATTTCAAACCTTATAATCTCTGATTAATGTCTCAAATTTTAATCCATTCATTACATATCAAAAGGATTTAATCTATACATGATTTAGTATGTACAGAGAATGCACAACATATAGTTTACATTTTACTCTCTCACTTCTAAAATTGTATGTTACAGAACCTTCCTCATCACACTCCTTCCCCCCCTCTCCAGATACTACAGTATGGATGACAATAAAATTGCCTATAAATTAACTGTCATTTTTATCAAGTATTTCGATTAACCACTTTACATTTACAAAACTATTTTTTTTACAAAGAACAGGATAAAATTAAAATATAAGAGCATAACTTCTTTGGTAGTAACTCATCAATCACTATTTAATTCTTAATCAGAACTTTAACAAAGGAACAATCAACAAAAAATTGTTTCCATAGTGCCAGAATAATCACACTTAACAAATTTAGATTACCAACCTTGTAAGGATTATTACGAGGTCCAGCACTGACACACCTTTCACTCCAGTTGTAGAAGTCCCTGCCAATTGGTGATTCTGAGAGAGACCATCTGTGACCATCGGTGTCATTTTTACTTCCGTCTGTGTATGTTAAATATTCAACAAGGACAGATGTATCAGCCCAAGGGTCACCAGTCACCTGTCTGAATAGAATGCGCCCAACTGCAGGGTACTGAAACTGTGCCACAGCCGTAATTACAGGCTCTTCTGGGACAAGTGATGCACATGCTAGAGGTTCTTCTTCAGGCCCATTCAGGCTTTCTACAAAAATGAATGTTTTTGTGGTAACTGGGAGAAAGTAATCCATATGCTCAATCTCACATTAATGTGCAAATGAAATTGAATGGTAACTAAAAGTTACATTTATGGAAAAATTTTGCATCCATGTATGATTATAAACATGAGAACAATTTCTATCAATATGTGTGTAAATACTCTTAACATTCTATAAAAGATTTTACAAAACAGAAAAATTATTTATTGTATTTATTTCATAAAAACCAAAAAAATCGACAACTAATCTTTTAAAAATTTCAGCTGAAATCGTTAGATATAATCACAGTCTTTCACTTTTCAAAATATTTATATTTGAAAGTTCCATTAAAATTATGTTTTTACCTTGATTTGTGTTGGTCTTATGAGCTACTAATGCCCGATGTACCACACTGTCTTTCCCATGCAATGGAAGGTATGCATCCCACATTGTTCTTGGACCAATCCCAACTCCAACAGGAAATAAACCATGCTTACCTCCAAGATCCCCTGAAAATATGAATTAATTGACATAATATTATAATTTTTAAAATGACTGACATATTTTACAGAGAGATAAAATAATTCTTGATATTAAAAGTTTAACAGAACATACAATGATCTATGCAGTCATCCTACACTGATTTTCAAAGTCTCAGGGTATTAAATACATTTTTTTAAAGGTTACTTGTCTCAACATGATAATTCATATTTGCTTTCTTTCTTTATTCATTGAAAAGTGCAGATTGCATTCTGTCGCTTGAGCTTAAAAAAAGACGGTTTTTTCTGTGATGTTCCTTTTGAAAATAGGCCTCAAATGGTGCTTTGCTTCTGCCCATATTTGTACCCACTTGCCAGTATGTTTTGTATGGATTGCAGCTTTTACTAGTTGTGTAAAAATTGCACTTTTCAATTTTGAAAATTTGCATGTGAAGACTTCCCATCACATCAATTGTCAGTTTTTCATCAGTGATTGTATAAAAGTAAAATAATAATTTTTTATGTATGATTTATATATTTTTCACTAGCTCACCCAAACAATCTCAATCAAAATCAATGGAATGACAATAGAACTTCACTTTTCTCATTACTATGCTGTCATTAACAATTATGAATAAAATTCACAATAAAAAACATATTTAGTTAGGGGAATAATTACTAAAAGGACAGCATGAAACAAACTTTACCGATTTCTGACTAATCAGCCTATTGGACTATTATAGCCGTAACTCCTTCCACATTGGACACATATACGGAGAGGAGGGAAACCCTATGCAGGCATTAGCCTACTCTTAACAAAGAGCGCCAAGGGGGCCAACTACTTAACATCCCTTTCAAAGGACAGAGCACTGACTTGCAGTCTCTTTAAATAACACAAGTAGGGGATGGGACGATCTCAGGTTGAAAATCCTACCTCTACCAGATATGAACCTGGGACCACTGCATGGAAGGCCAACACTAACCACTCTACCACCTGAACCTCCCAACACAAGCTTACTGAATCTGAGAGAACATCATTATTAAAATCATCACTTACCTAGAGAGTAACGATCCTGTGTTCCACCTCCTGGACGAGGAGATGGAGAATCTGTAGGAGCATCATTTTTAGGGTTAAACACATATCCAACATCACTACACCTCAAGTCACTTACAGTTAAGTTACTTGGCTTGATTACTGTAGCACCTAATCCACTGACTGGTGGGACAGGCAACTCATGAATCCTCAAATACGTATCTCCAGATGATAGAACACTTGCTGCAAGGGCAGGGGTTGCATTCACATCCATGCGAGTTGGTTCAAATGGAGAATACTGGGTTAATCTGACTCGAGGTAATCCTGGGGCATTTGCAAGGACAACACGTGGGTGATGCCTTCTCAAACGGGCACATGCCAGAAAACTATCTTCGTGACGTGAATCATAAAGAACAACATAAAGACTTCTAGCTGCTACACCAGCATTTGTACTGAGTTCCGTTGGCATTGGAAAGTGTGGATCTCGGAAGAATCTTTTACTACTAGTACTGAATATTTTCGAACCAGGATTTGCTTGTACAGTGATTTTTCCCAACTTTCGGGTAAGATCTCCAGCCTTGCATGAGCCAGAGTTTTCAGGTGAACAGCTAGTATCATCACGGGAATCAGGATCAAATAGGATTTGTAGGAAGTTACAGTTTGCTCTGGATTTATCTGAAATAAAAAAAAATCATTCTTTATGTCATAACTGAAGATATGTAAAGGTTTTCAAAGATTAACCGGAAAAAATAAATTTTGAAATGCTCTCTTTTATTAACAAAATCTGCTTTAGTGCTTTAAGCGAGTGTCATATTAAAGTTATACACATTAATTTGCAAGAAACAATTTAAAACTCATACAAATACCAAAACCAAAAAATAAAACAGCAATGCATTACATGTTGTTTATATTTTGGTATTAAGAAATACTTGGCTGTTTTAACATTTCTAATCTTGTTTATAAAACATTTCCTTGTAAATAAAGAAGCACAATGAAGATGAAATAAAACAATTTATAAAAAGTCAGTATGTTTAATATTTAGAGATGATATGTTAAATAGGTAAAGTTTCTCAATCAACCATAATATTTTTTTCAATTTAATGGACATGTGGTCAATTTTGATATATTTACCTCTTTAGAAACCTTCAAAAATAGGATGTAAAGCAGGTATTATATTTACAAACTTTGATTCTTCTGAACTTAAGGAAGAATACTATTAAAAATTTTGTGGGCAAAATTAGATTACACTAATCACTTACAAAGAAAAAAATACTAAAAAATAACGACGTAATGTTAGGATAGTAAATAATAATTTGCAGAGGATTATTACCTGATTATGATTATCTAGTTAGCTGATTTTGTGTATACATATGTTATCAAAAGCTAAAATTTATTAACTAACCAGCTTCAGAATCAAGTATATCAGATGCAAAAACCTGCCAACCATGATCACTTGGCAAGGAACCACTATGTGTAAATTTTCCCGCCATTTTGTCAAGGCTTCCACCTATACTGAATAATCCTTCATTGTAAATGACAGCATCAACAACAGAGGAAGATCCAAGCCATCTGAACCAAATGGATCCAGCCACAGGATAATAAAACCTCACCTCAGCAACTCTTTCTTCAAAGTCTCCATCAACCTGTTGGCCAAATCAACTAAATGTTTAATGTGAATTTAAAAGTAAAAATAGAAAAACCAAAAATGCCCTTGAGAACTAACAATGCAATTTCTTTGGAAATGTAGAGTATCAGTACTTTAATTAATAAAAATCATGGAATTTCCTGATTATAATACTCCAATATAATATAACAAAATCTACAAAGTAACTTAAGCCGTAAATTAAGAAAATTACAGTTATTGTTCCACATCCAGCAAGTTGGTAAATTGGGCTATCAGGCTCCCCCTCCACAAACGAAAGTAGTAGAGACCTTCCCCAAATACCACTTTTTCCCGTAAGACTGAACTTGGTAGTTGTCAGAAGTTCTGATGCATTATCTGGTAGAGTCAACTCTCCAATAACCTTGTCCAGGTTTAAAACGCTATAAAAATAATATTTATTATTAACGTCTTGAAATGTATTCCATAAAGCTTATGGAAACGATATTTAATTTTTATTTCAAGAATTAACATATACACCTATATCAAAATAAACGCATACCTTCCTCCTATTTCCGATTCCGAACACCTCTCCTCCATTTCTTTCCGGTAATCGACTGGGAACTCTCTGATGTCCAATGATAAACGAATTGGATGTACAAAAGCTGACTGCAAGTCAACTTTGATTTTCACAGCTGATTGAGGAGACTGCTGCTCAAAAGTAATATAACCTCTGATACCTCGCTGAGATACAAAAGATGTTAATTTCAACCCATATGTAGCCTCACCTTCGGAAAGATATATTATTTTTCATATTTCAATTAAGAGTTTTGTTAAAAGCTATTACTCCAGTGAAAACGAGCAGAATAGATATATCAATAATATTCTATTCATGAAATAACCTATATAAATGTAAATCAAAAACGAATACTCAATTCAAAGCGATCTTTTTCGGTTTTTGCCATAATTCTATTGTACTTGACGGACATCCACCAACGGTACACTTTATGCAATTTATTCGCAACAGTCAATATGTTTTTGCTAAATATAATATAGATTATGACAAAGACATACCAATCAAAATTGCTAAAGCTGCAATCAGAATATGAATTCCAAAATATTTCATTATTTGATTATTTTTATCCTATGTAAACTGAACAGGTTTTTCGTTGATAAAAACCAAGCACCACGCGTCGACATCCGTACCACACATCCCGTTATCTTCTTTTCATTCAACGCGTCAACCTGTTTCCGACTTCGAGCCCACTTTCACCTCGCGAAGAATGAGACGATTGGCCCGAGCTGTCACGACCTCGTAAATCGAAAGAATAAACGATAACTATGGCTAAGTTGTCTAGTATTTATTTGATCCTTTACTTGCTGATGTTAATATTTTCATTGATAATCATCTCACGTATAACAGATTTCTCAAGAAAAATTAGGCCGGTGATTTTAACGCCCAAGTAAGTGGGTAACATTAGTCACTAGCAGTCCAACTCCGATATTTAGTATTATGGTTGGATTTTGTGCCAATTTATGCTATAATATCGTAAAACAGGCAATTTCAACTACTATGCAAGTGTTATATAATAAATAATATCTTATAATAAAGATTTTTAGGGAGATATAGTCTGTCGTTTATTTAAAATAGTGACCGTGAACATATACACTTAATTATCCATTACTAAATTTTATTTAAGTTCTGGTGGAAGCCTTAAATCTGGCTGTTTCTAAACATATTTATAACAACAAAGACTACATAATTTCCTTAATCTATTTTAAAAATTGTTCCTGATCCAAATGTGTTCTTACAGGGTAAGTAAATTCAGTAGTTTATTATCTAGTGATCAGAGAATAATTATAGTTTATCATTTGTCAATTGAACTTAGGATACATCTAGAAACTTCCCTAGTGCAAGTAATCACCTCTCCCACCACAGCCAATGGGCTCTTATTTTGGAAATCCCTGCCCCTTTAAACATCTTTTTTCCCTTGCCATATGGACTTAATCTGCGATGCAGAATCAAGGGATTTTGTGCAGAATGTGTTTAAGAATGCATCCAGGGGAGGCAGGCCCACATCAGGTATACTTGCCACCCAATGCAAGCAGTTTATGCTGCCCCTTACAGACTTACAAAAGCACCCTAGCCCAGATATATATATATTGTGCAAAACACAAAATTAAGAGAGATTTTTGTATCCACACCCGATCCACAGGCTATATATCCGAATCCGACCTGCAACTTTTTTTTAGCTCTGTGACGACTTAATTTCCTTCATGGAACACCCAAGGAAAATAAAACATTTTCATCTAGACCTTTTGATGTGACAAAGCAGTTATCAAGCACACATAAATCGATACATATTATATAAATAATTATTTTATTATATTAAGCAATGCCATATAAGCCTAAAAGCTGAATATATATTTTAAAGATCTTACATTAACTACAACCTTTCAACAGCTCTGCAAGTTCAACAAATATACATATGTATAATACTGAACTTTATCATGAATTGCACTATTCATTCTAAATAAAAAGCTATGCTTGTAACAGTATTATAAAAACTACCTATTCTTTTATACAACTCAATGAAAGTACTAGTGAACACTATTTTTTGATAAGTTGAGCACCCAATAAAATTCAGAGAGCACCACAATATTATTGTATTATATAAAAAACATTATTTCAAAGGATCTCTTGCAGAAATTCATAATTTGATATGTTAATTATTTCTGTTATTTATAATTTTTTCCTTAATTATTTATAAGCAACAAATTGCTTTTTTATCTTAGTTTAGAAATTGAAGAAATAATTCAAATTTGTCCAAGTTGAGATTCAATGATATAGGTACATAGTACTTTTTGCCTATGAAATAATAAATATGAACATCAGGTATAATATCTGAAACATAAATAACATTATTACAAAATAAACTCCCACGGTTGTAACTGTAATAATTTATTAGCGACAACTACAAAAGTACATTACCCAGAATACAATTTCTTCATAAAAGCTAGAAGGGCCAAAACAGGCTGTTTACTTAACTCACTAACCTCAACATATTTACCTAATATAGGCAAAATCAAAACATATACATGTCATTGAAGACAGATAAATTTACATAGCATTACTATAAATGCTCAGATCATCAAAAATTACACACCTTTGCTTGAAATGGTTTGAATTTCCATCAAGAAAACCAAATCAGTATGATAGTGTTGGCAGAGCTTTATTTGATGCCTGATTTAAATGATAATTAATGCACATAGCTATGCATTTATAACAAAGAATATTAATATGATTATGTTGAACTTGCAAACCATTTATATTCAATAAAATTTTTGTCAATAATAACAAAACAATAACTTATTAAATCAAACATAGCTTTTATTCAAAATTGCCAAGAAGCTTTGTAATTATTCCACCGATGAAAAATGGTGAAAATTTTGAGCCAGGTGCAGTAATAGACAACCATTTTAAATGAGTGGTCTTGCAATTAGACCAAGGAATGACAAAGTCAAAATTTCAACAGGTATTACACAGCATTTATGTACATTTTGTTCAATAATAAGGCATTTTTATTTCTTTTCCAATCACAGCAAATTAAGCTTATGGACTTATGTATAGATACATATTATATATAAAATATCACAATTGCATTTTCACTTTGCTCTCAACCAGATTAGTTGGCCATTCACTGGACTTATGGACAACATTCTAAACTTGGTAGCATTGGGCATGAAATTATTTTCAGTATTTAAAAGGCATACATAGATTATTTTTCTACAAAATTTTTTTATGAATATTGAATAAACTTTGCTCACTACTGCATCAAAAAATAAAAAAACTACAGAATCAGTTACACATTTGTTAAGTGTAACAATAAAAATTTAGAGATGGTAAATCTATATCTTTCTTATCGTGTCATAATTTAAAAAACTGGAACCTAATATTAGTGCTTCTTTTGACTGATTATCTAAATTATACATAAATATGAATCAAAATGATATAAAGAGGAAGGTATGCTTGCTTGAATAAATCTTATTTAACCCAAATCCATTGCAGACAGTTTTAAGAATATGGAAAAGCAAAAATAAGATATCACTTAAATACTAAGGGAAGCTAGTCAAATTGTTTTAAGATGTACCCAAACCACTTAAATGAGAACTTCTAGCATCCAAAGCTTTATTGCTTCTTAAAGGCTCTAAAGCCAATCTCTCTGCAATAACAAGAGTAGCTTGAAATTTTTAAAGAAATTAACTTGATCCTTTACTTCTTTCAAACTGTATATAATGTATAAATAATTTTTCTTAAAAGTTGTTTCATTGTTCTGCATTGCACAAACTTCTTTTACAGTTCTTATACTACTGATAGTAAAATAATCAACATGTCTTGGTATATGAACAAAAATTCTCATTAGCTATTCAGGCACATGTTCCCAAATTGAGCCCCACTCTCTTCCATCAGTATGAGTTATTTTGAGGCAGTGTTCTCAGGAGTGAGATGGGATTTCTTCAATTGTAAACGGAGTCACCTGGTACATGAAACATCGGTTGCAAACACGTACTGGCTTCACATGACCATAACGAGGCAAAGGAACCGAATTTGAACTGCATCTCGCACAAAAAACCTTCAAGAGAAACAGTCAGAAATGTTACAAATACATACAAGTATAACAAAAATCTGCAAGATAATTTTTTTAGAATCTACACTATTCATGAATATACATGATAGCATAGTATAATTAAATTAAAAATTTAATGACCAAGTATATATGCATTCTTGTGATACAAAAATTAAACAGACAATAACTAAAATATTGTTTAAATGACATCACCATACAAAGTATGTTTAGGTTCTAAATTATTCCTTCATCATCAGTCCTGAGATTTAACAATGATAAAAAGTTTGAAGAACATAGCATATGTACTCAGTGCTACTTTAATTTGCCTTTCATTAAATAATGCAAATAAGACCACAGTTATGGCGGATTGTATTCATTTTTGCATACAGTGTTTCCTTAGGATTTCTTCTTCCCCTCCTATCCCTCTCAATTTTCATTTTCATCTGCTTAGTAAATTTGATTTATAATAACTGTAAGTTCCTAATAAAGCTGATTAGCTATTTCACATTCAGTGTTTGCTACATCCTAAAATAACTGTATTTTTTAAGATAATTAGTGGTTTTAACATTCTATTTTTGGATCATTCCATGATTGCAACTTCCTTTAATAAATGGATTTTTAAAAAATGTTAAGCATTTTCAACATTCTGTGAGTGGAACATCCTTCAATAAATATATATTTTAAAACTGATTAGTGTATTTATCATTCCACAATTGCGACTTACTTAACACGTTCACCCCGGGGGCTTATTTTAGATTACATTCGATCAGGCGGGCATATTTATATATTGTTATAAGCAAAGTTATAGATAAAGTTAATTACTACAACTTTTGTTTGAAAAGTTATTTTTCAGAATCAATAATTAAGGAGATATTCATTTTTTTCGTAATTTACATACGAATCTTGTATACTATTTTTGTAATGCGCATTGTTGAACCAAACTCACACACTGAGTATTGATTTAATGAAAAAATCGAATCCAATATTTAAACGGAATTATACACAATTTTCTAGTAATTTACCCACGAATACTAATTACGACAACGAATTTTGAAGAAAGTCATGAGTTGGCCACATCAGATTTTTCTCAAATGAATCCCTTTGATAAGAGAGATATTACTATATTTTGGAAAGTCCAAGAAAAAATTTTGATACCTTTCATGTGGCGGGACGGATAAGAGAAACACTCAACCACGAGCCGGGTTCACATGAATGGATGTAAAAATGAGCAGGTGCTGTGAATCACCAGCGACCCACGCCGCCCCGTAGGAAAACTCAGTGTGACTCACTGGTGAGTCACGCTGGGGTGAATGTGTTAAATAAATGTATTTAAAAATATGTGAAGCATTTTCAACATTCTGCAACTGGAACATCCTTGAATAAATATACCATATATACTCGTGTATAACATGCAGTTTGAAGACCAAATTTTCATGTCATAAAGTAGGAGTGCACATTATACATGGGTAACACTTTTGTGTGCTTAAAATCAGAAATTAAAGTAAACCTACCTCGCACCATATTCTCACTTTTTGGGTGAATTAAGGGGAAATCTACAATAATTACTGATAATCCACGTTATAAATATATTAATTATATGTACAGAACACCTAATTACTTCTATACGGGGTATGAGAAAAAGTCGGGATTTTTTGGCAAAAAGTACGGGTGCGCATTATACACAAGGATGTGCTATACACGAGTATATACGGTAGTTTTTAATCTGATTAGTGTATTAATTTTTCAATGATAGCAACTTCTTTAAATAAAAGTAACATTCAAGCTGTTAAATTAAAGCAGATACTCTTGAATCACTACTAATTTTTCATGTGAAAAATCGGGTTTTTTAAATTAAAAGCTTAACCCAAATCAATAATAATTGCCTTTTCAAGTGTTCTACATTTTACTTATGTTAATCAATACTTTTAGCAAATTCAGATTAAAGGCCATTAGCATGATTAGATTTATGCTTATCATAAACTAGTTTTAAATAAATGTAATATTTATTGATTATTTACAAAAGCCTGATAGACTGGCATCAACGAGGGCCTGTGTCATGCTAGTCAAATGAAAGTTTGATTAACTTCTGCATGGCAAGATAAACAAGAACAAGTGATACATGTTAACCACATAGCATAAATTAGGTTTGTTTCATGGCTTTTTCTATACCAGCCTAAATGCTCATCATATGATGGAATAAAGAATTTTTTAAAAATATCTTACTATTTAAACCAGTAATGTTGACAAATTTATTATTTAATTTTGTTCAATTATTACAGTTTTTGCATTCAAGTTGTAATTACATTATTAAAACTGCTAGTGTAACGAGATTGTTTCTTGGAGCATACCTTGACTGCTGAGTGAACGCGTTCAGAGATAATTTTTCCTGCTGTGGGACCTAGCTCCCAGCAGTGGGGAAGAGAACCAGGGACGCCACGTCATTCACATGCAAACATGAGCATTCTAGCATACCCTGCGTTTCTCTTTCCTGTTTCTGTTATTGTTATATTGTTAAATAAACTGTTATAGAAACCCAGCATCATTATTCACCCATCCATAGTAGGATAGAATGACATTTGCTAGTGCCGAAATAAATGTTTTCGCTTTCAACAAGGACTGTTCTAGTTAGCTTTCGCTACACTATGCTACATTGTAGTGCATGAAGCATCAGGTTTCCATTGTGATAGGATAGAATTACATCTGCAGGCATCAAAATGAATGTCATCCACTTTTACGACATAAAATTGATTTACATGAAGTTATTCCATACCATGCAAATATAAGACTCAAGATTTTTCAGGCGCTAAAATTAAAAAAAAAAACTTTGTCTTATATTCAGATAAACGCAGTAGCTTCATTTGAAGATAAAATTTTTTGATGAATTCGACAAATACAGATACCAGATGCCAACTTATTCCAGCAAAAAGTGTAGGCAGAAACTGATAGTAAATTTTTAATGACAGAACTGCTTTTTTAGAGTAACAATAATAAACTTAAAACTCAATTAAAAGGTACAGCTTTAATATTATAAAAATATTACGTCAACTCAATGTTGAAGATGCACTGATGGCAGTATAAACCGCACATTCAAACCCTAAATGTTTCTTGGTCGTGTAGATATGCATAATTGTAGAATTCTTCATCTTTTGTGAGTATAAACGTAGATGCAAACATGTTGCAATAAATTTACTCTCAAAATTCGCAATTTTTATAACTTGGTCAGAAATCTTCATGTATGACATGCTGTATCTTTTTTTATCGACATTTTGGGAAAAAAGGTGTGCAGGGTACACATTTGCAATATTTTACTGAATTTCACCACCGTAGAGATCGATCGCGATCACTAGGTACAGTTCATTTTGATAGTATCATTAGCGGTTGACATCAATCGAATTATAGAAAACTTTATTTAGTGGGTCAAAGCTCTCCGAGAATAACAGTTTCTTATTGGTTGAAATTGAAACATCTGCCACATGGAATACTCAAGAAGAATAGCATAGACTCTAAACAGTATTTATATATATTTTTATTATTGTTTATTTCTGTTTTGTTAAAACTTGGTTTGTACATGACTTTGACTTTGTCAGAAAACGATTTCATGAGAAGTATTTTTAAGTGAAAAAGTGGGGGACGACTTATATGGCCAACATACACCAAATCATCAATTTTCAATCAAAAAAGCAGGTGTCGACTTATACGTCAGAATATATGGTAAATAAAAAAGATAGCAACTAAAATTACGACAACACAAATTACGTTATAATCAAGCATTCAATACAATTCTTACTAAAATGTAATTTGTCCTGGTTATGTCCCAGATTTTTAATCTCGCACCAAAAATATTCCAGTTTCTCTCTTTGTTTTCTCCAACATCTCACATTTGACTCATCAATCCCATAGCACCCATTGAGCAGCAAGATTTGATGTTTCTTCTGCATATGCTATCACTTTTCTCTTAAAGTCTGCATAACAATGTGTCCGTCCCATTATGATACTATTAAAAAAATTGAAAAACTCGCCAAAGTAAATGACAAAAATTTACGACTGCAAAGGCACGAGGAAATGAAGGTTGGCTCGGGGAATCCTTGAATTATGAGCATGCACATACTAGAGATTTAAAATTTTATTTCCATTTTTAAGACTCAATTCTAAGCAGTGACAATTTTTAAGGAGGTAAAAAAGTAAAAAAAGATTCGCTTACAATCGATTAAATATGGTATATTGAAAATAATGTTAAATTTAATAATCAACCTAATCCTAAAACCATTAGAAAAGCAAAAACACAATAGCAATTAGTACTGCAGAAATCAAAAGAGCATTTTCCTTGATTAATGATATTTGTAGCTTTAAAAGGGCAAGCTTATCAGTCTAACATATTTCAGATTTGATATCTAACAGTTTTCCAGGTAAACCACTAAATTTATGGAATCCCATACCATTTGTTCAATTGTGGTTGAAAAATCAAAGATCTGCTGTATATACATAGCCTTCTAACATACTCTTTTTGGCCATTGCTTGTAAAAAAAACATTTTCATTTTATGTAATTTCTTTGTGTTTTGAAAATTGTGAAATCGATTGTTTTTCAATATTTATGCTTAAGGAAAAGGAAAGGTAATTATAAAGGTGGGTGGCAACAAGGTGTTGGAGAAAACCCAGTAGACATCAAAACTGGAGAGCAGCTGAGGGTGCTGAAGACACACGAAAAACAGAAACACATGAAAAACAACACAAATTTGAAAGCTTTTCGGACCAAAGCCCTTCGTCAGCCTCAGAATCTATTTTGTTATACCTAGTAATATGGCAATCCTACCTACCTATTCAGTGATTTCTCTTAATTTCATTTCTTTTTTATTATCTTCTTCTAAAGAAAGGTTAAATTACAATTGCCAAGTTATCTTATGATAACATGATTTAGAAAGATAAACTCTCCTGAGATATCTTGGGTTAATATGGGAAGATGTAAATTTCTTGTAACATACTTACTGTTAAATAGTAACACACTGTTTTAACAAACATATTTTGTATTTGTGTTTAAAATAAAAATAATATATTATATAGTAAATTCTTGATGTGAAAAAGAATTTTATAATACACTAATCTTTATTGTTATGTGCACTAAACTTTCCAATGTGTCATTATTAAACCTAAATTTTAATTTATTTTATTTATATTAAATTAAACTAGCTTTACCCACGCAGGACATCTGCGCGCTAGTCTAACTTTATTGTTCAGTATCATAAATTTCTTTATACACACAATTTTCGATCTCTTCAATTGCAGATACAATAATTAGAGAGTCAAACGACCTTACGTGGCACACAATAACATTGTATTGCTGCAACTTCTGTTTTTAAAGTAGGTGCGTTATCTCTTCTTAAGTCTAAGTTCGGATATTCCATAAAAACCATTCTAACTTTTACTGTTGGATTAGATTGTGTTATCCTATGCATTTGATTGTAAGACTCAGCAAATGGATTTATTTGTCATAACATTGTATCTAATCTCTCCATTACAATTCGTGAACAGCCTTAGTTATAATCCATACGTTTGTTTGTTGCTTCACCCGAATCAAATATATACAGTTGTCCATACCCTGGTTTGTTCTGTTCATTTGTGAACAGTGGAGAAACCTTATAGTAAATTTGTCCATGAATAAGAAAATGGTAGGGTCCTATTCCTGGAGGTGCTTTGATTTCGGCACTCAATGAAGCGAAAGTTAAAGTAGCGTTGTATTCTCTGATATGTTCTCGATAATTTTTAGCTTCAGGTGAGTTTGTTGTTAATACAGTAAAACTCGTTTATAACAATCACGCCTAAAATAAAATCTCGGCTATAACGAAGAAATGTCTCGGTCCCTTGAACTTCTCCATAAGGGCATTGGTTAAATTTCTCGGATGTAACGAACACGCATTTTACGAATTCTCGGCTGTAACGAACAAATGTTTGGTCCCGTGGCAAAAAAATGCACCATATATAACGAATTTTGGCGAGCAGAACGATAATGAATAGTGGAAAGCCGATTAGGAGAAATATCTGGTTAGGGGAGCGATTTTAGATTTTGACATCGCAAATTTAGCAATAACCAAACAAAATTGAGCTTAGGTTCACTATTGTATCTTATATTTTAAGAAATTTTAAAGGGGAAGTTGTGGTATTACACATATACTATTCACACAAAAATTCATAAAAAAAGAAAAAGAAATACAAAATGAACTGTATTTGTGTAATTGCCGGTATCTAAGGCTGGCCGGTTCTAAATAGCTGGATAGCACAGCTTTTACTGTATGTGTATATGTGTTATATGGGATGTATAGGCTAAAAACCATGTTTCTCGTATATAACGTAGTCACGGTTATAACGAAGCAATGAGTCGGTCCCCTCAAATACGTATTAAACGAGTTTTACTGTAATTCTTTCAGTAAATCAGGCATTTCAGATAAACCTTCAAGGGAGACTTTTCCGTTGTGACAGCATTTGGTGTATTTTTTAGAAGTGTTAAGTTCATTCGGCCAGTAAAGCGCACCACAGTAATTGCAAGTCTGAGTCATATTTCCACAGTTATGTTCTTCAATGGCAACGTCAAGTTGAGAATTATCTGCATCAGGTGCACGTTCATTTAATCTACGTCGTTTAGCTTGCCTTCTCTTGCGTAGTCGATTTTCTCTCGATTCCAAACTCAGATCAGCCTGTCTTCTTCTTTGTTTTTGATTACGTTGTTCTCATTGTTGTTCATCTTCAATGGCTCTTTGATCTCTGTCAGCTTGATTTCTTTCAGTTCTTCTTCGATTTGCTTCTTCAACAGATTGAATGGCTCATTCCGCTCTTCTTCTCGCATTATAATTAGCGTAACGTGTTGCTCTTGAAGCCATTACTTTTATTCTGAGCAAACAATTTAAATATTAATTAATATATAGTTGCATATAAACAGTGTCTAAATGGTTTTAACTTTATATTGTATTTCAATGCGATATACAGAAGCTGTTTATTACATTGCTAGAGACATTGAGTAAATAAAAATTAGACATTGTTATTTTGTTGTGATATTAATACGGAAAAGTATTATCATGTATTACTTCTAAAATGGTAAATATAAGCTGTTTATCATGTTGATAGAGACATTGAGTAAATAAACATTAGACATTGTTATTTGGTTGTGATATTAATACGGAAAAGTATTATCATGTATTACTTCTAAATTGGTAAATATTTTGTTTTTATTTAAATTGATGTAGTTCTACTTAGTTGTTATGTATATATATCAAATGATATACATTTAAAAATAAATAATTACTGTTATTAATAATTTAACGTAAGATTTGGCTAAATGTGATACATTCTGATGTACCTCTGCCGAAATGGTAAGTATAGTGTGGTCATTGTTTTTATTTAAATTGATGTAGTTGTTGATAATTTGTTTTGTAGAAGAAAAGTAATGATAGCGTTCAATTCCGCTTATTCATTGAAATGCTAAATGATAGAATTTATTTATGTGTTATAAATTCTCATTGAACAAAAATGTCTCTGACCAACCAAGAGGGATTCGAGTTATTAAGTAGATGAAAATGCTTAACCATTTAAGTTCCGTAATTTTTTACGGGCTTATGATATATAGGTAATCTACCATATAAGACTGTATGCAAATTAATATTTAAAAAGTAATATCTACTTAATAATAATAATCTTTAATACAGATTTTACAATACTATACTAACATTATGATACAAAGATCTGATATGTTTCATTGAAAGCTGTTTCAGCTATTTATATATCCTGTTGCTTAGCAATACAATGTTATTTTGTGCCACGTATTGCCTTAGTGTTTTATTATATAGATTATACATATTGTATTGTACAACACCCATAATGTATTGTCAATTTTATATTTTTCTATGTGAATAGACCTTTGCCTCTAAAAATGCCAGCAATAATAAAATACTTCTACATTATAGTCTGTGCAAACACAAATTTTAAAAGCTTTCAGTGTAAATTTAACAGAACTTATTGATGAAAAAATGAATAACTTATACGTCTCAATTACAGTAAGATCCAAATTTAAAGAGAATCGCAAAGGCAAATTGTGAAAAAACTACAAACCTTTCCACAGTTCCGGCAGTGGTGTCGCCTCCTAACAACAGTGAATACTGCCTCACAGGACATGCAACGTGGTGCCATGCCATCTGGAACCCATGGGGGAGGAAGCTCTATTGCCCCAGTTCTTGTGCTGTCTGTATCAGTGGTGACTCCAACAGAGGAAGATGGGATGGATGAAAGAAGGGCCTCCTCTGCATTTTCCACGTGAACCCCATTGGATGTTCTCACCCTTGTAATTTCCACTTCTAAAACAAAACATCATAGCATAAAGAGCAACATGGATCACAATATAAATTTATTTTTTGTCCCACTCATCCAAAAAATACTGGATGATGCACACGTAAATTTTTTAAATAAATAACAGAACGTCTTTAATAAATTTTATTCAACGTGTATAGTTATAATTCTCAATTTTTTGGCATGAAAAATCATCTAAATAATTTTCACGTTTATCTTATGGGTAAAATCAAAAAAGAATACTCCAAAAGCCATAAAATGCATGTTTAGTTGTATACCTGTTGAATTAACAAATAATTTTCATGAGATCTTTCTTCAGATAAAATTGTGGTTGTGTACAATTAAAGATTATAAAAATAACACAAAAGTAAATACCTCAATAAGATTTAGAAGAATTTGAGGTCCCATAAAATCAAAGTTTTGAAATGAACATACAAATGATAATAACAATATTAAGTAGCAAATGTGATCATCAGAAAATACATGGGAAACTCCTCTGTGTCCACATGACAAGTACGATGTCATAGAGTATTATTGTTTGGTATCTATAGCAATTTCCAGTAACTTAATTCAAACGGACCACTAATACCATTGTCGATGACAAAAAGAATGAAATACAAAGCTAGTTTCAAACTAAAAATTATATAATTCACCAAATTGTAAAACAACTGCTCTGCAGCGAGGGGATTTGACGTTATTGAAAAGCTTGTGCAAAGCAGGAAAGAATGACTTTATCATGATTAAGATTCATAAAGCCAAATTTGTGTTTTTCTTGCGCTCCCAAAAGTGAAAGTCCTGGGGTGACGACCGGGGTTGTGACCATGACACGGGATAGGCGACTGGACGATTCCACCGTAGTAAAGTGTTCGGGTTTTAGGAAAAAGCTGAGGAATGGTGCCACTATAAGTGCTCTAGGAGTGACGTGGAGGATTTCCTGAAGGAGGACTGGAGATGCCATACTTGTGGGTCCAAGAGAGAGAAGATGCTGCTGAAGGAGGAAGTAGAAATGGTGGAAAGACTTAACGAGGAGCTAAGCAGTGCAAGGAGCAAAATAAAAGAGCTCCTCACCGAAAATCAGGAGCTGAGAACGCGAGTAGCAGAATTAGAGGCAAATAGTGCCGGAGTGGACGTTGATTACAGTGGAAGATGCCTCGACACGAGGAACGTAAATGCTGCGAGGCGGAGGGGAAGGGGGCTAGCAACGGGAAGTGAAAGCGGGCCCTCGGCCAGCGCCCAACCGAATTCCAGGAAGGACACGCAAGGACAAGAAAGAGGAAGGGAGGAGGAGGGTGACAGCAGGGGGCAGGAAGCTCAAGGCACCTCTCGCATTAGTAGCAGAAGGGTGCATCAGGCTGGGGAAGGGAGAGCCTTTCTCAGGCTTAGAGAGGAGTGGTCAAAAAACGAAGGGAGGGAGGGAGAACGATGACCCTACGGTGAGAGTGATGGGAGATTCCATCATCTGATTTGCAGAGGAAGAATGCAGAAAGGTTGGTGCTTTGGTGGAGTGCTATCCAGGAATGAGGATAGAACAATTGGAAAGACGGATTGGACGGTTAAGCGATGAGAGGAAGGAGGAAGTGGTGGTGATTCATATAGGGACAAATGATATAAAAAGGGCAAAAATGGATGACCACGTAATCGGTTATGTTTGGGACCTTTGCACTGCTGCAAGAAAAAATTTACAGTGGCAAAAATCAATAGTAAGTGGAATATTAAGGAGAAGAGACATTACATGGGGCAGAGTGTTATACATAAACGAGGGAGTAGAGTGGGTTTGCCAAAAGCAGGGTCTGTATTTCGTGGATCTGAATTGCTGGATTGGGGATAGGGATCTCGGGCGTGATGGAGTGCACCTCAATAGGAGAGGCTGTATGATATTTGCTGGTCTTTTAAGGGATGTGATTAGAAATTACAAGGCGACCAGTCAATCTCATGTAGAGGAGGGAAACTAAGTGGTGATATAGGAGGTGTTAATATGGGAGGGTGGGTAAATGTGAGTGGGGAGGTGAGTAACGAATGTGAGTGGCAAGAGGAAGCATGGTCACTCGATATTCATGGACGTGCAAATGGAACTCCAAAGAAAGAGGCAGTCTACAGAGGTGAGACTCCGGAAGGTCAGGGCTTGGTTGTCTCATCCGTCGGGAGCCAGGGAGAAGGCAGCGGAGGACGCACAGAAGTGCAAAAGGGAATAAAAGAAGAATGGGAAGGCGACATAAAAGGACTTAAAATCAACAAACTAGAAGGTAAGGGATTAAAGATTCTCCAGGTTAATTGTCGAAGTGTTAGATGTAAACGAGATAATTTTCTGTCTTTAATTGAGGTTTGTAAACCAGATTTTATCATAGGCACAGAATCTTGGTTAAATCAAGACATATACTCAGCAGAAATTTTTCCATCAGGCTTTATGGTGTATAGAAGGGACCGCGATGAAAGAAGGGGAGGAGTCTTTATTTGTATAAAAAGTGAAATTATGAGTAAGTTAGAGTGGAAAAGTGTGGAATATGAAATGTTATGTGTCAAGTTATATTATGGAAACTGTAAAAAAGAAATTGATATAATAGGTGTCTATAGGAAACCTAATAACGAAATAACAATGCTGGAGGTTCTGGCTGATAAGTGTTGGAAAAAAGTTGACAGTTATACGTTAATTGCCGGGGACCTAAACCTCCCCTACGTTCGATGGGATGGGGAAACGGAATGTGAAGGGAAATTTCAAATTATTGTTAATAGGCTAATGCAGGAGGAGGGTTTTACCCACGAGGGGACAAAATATTTTAGATGTTTTTCTTTTAAGACCTTGCATAAAACCCGTAAACTTCGAAATAATTCCTGGGTTAAGTGATCACTCTGCAGTAAATTTAATATTAGAAGATTTTGAGACACAAGCATTTAGTGAAATGATTACTCCCATTTGGGGATACAAAAAAGGGAACGCTGAAGGTTTCAAATTATTTTTAAGGGAAGCTTATCCACGGTGGGCTGGAACAGGGGCAAATATAAATGATGTGTGGCTAAGATTTAAAGATATAATTTTTGAGGCACTACTGAAATTTGTTCCAAAGAAAATTATTAAAAATAATAGTGATCCTGAATACTACAATGGGAAAATTAGGAGGTTAAAACGTAAAGCTAGAAAAGTTTATAATAAAAGATTTTTAGGAGATGCATATCGTTGTGAGTACAAAAACATAATCAAAAATTTAAACACTGAAAAAAAGAAAGCGAGGGAAAAATATCTGCTGGGAATTCTAGATAAGAAGAATACAAATAAATTTTACAAATATATTAGAAGGAAAAAAGGACAACAGGGAAGAGGTAGCCATGATTGAAGACAAAAATGGTACAATTGTTTTTGAGGATGTGGGCATAGCCAATGTCTTGAATAACTGGTATGCAAAAGTCTTTAAAGGAAGCGAGAGTGAGGCTGGAAATATAAATGTCATAGAAGAAAATAAAAAATCTACACCTGATGAGGCAGGATTAAGAGCAAAAAACGTAGCCTATATTAAAGTAACAGATCAAGAAATACTCAAAATTATTTCAAAAGAAAGGTCAAATAAATCAGTAGGACCAGATAATATATCAATAGATGCTCTAAAACTAGGTCAAGAAGCAGTGATCCCATATTTTAGAACCCTTTTCAATGTGTCAATCAATAACCAGGCACTACCTTCAGATTGGAAAGAAGCTAATGTTATTCCGGTATTTAAAGGTGGAGATAAATCAAAGGCAGAATTACAGACCAATAAGTCTAACGTCGGTAACATGTAAGGTGATGGAAAAAGTGATAGCTCAATATATCTGTAAATATTGGGACGACAAAAATTGGCTGTTTAAAAACCAATACGGTTTTAGGAAAGGGTACTCTTGTGAGATGCAACTAGTAGGCTTATATCAAGATATTGTTGAAGTCATTAATGCAGGGGAAGAAGTTGATGCAGTAGTCATAGACTTTAAAAAAGCATTCGACATCATAACACGTCTGTTTATTTGAAAAATAGATAAACTAGACATAGACTGGAGAGTGAAGGGTTGGATAAAAGACTTTCTGAATGGGAGAAAGCAGAGGGTAAGAATAAAGCAAGCATATTCAGAAGACATAATTGTTACATCAGGCGTTCCTCAAGGGAGTGTTTTGGGTCCATTGCTATTCCTGACTTACATTAATGACTTACACAAAAGTATAGACTCTGACTTACGGTTATTTGCGGATGATTGTATCATATATAGAAGAATAAGAGGAAGAGAAGATAAAGACATCTTACAAGAGGATTTGGGTAAATTGGAAAACTGGATAAAAGTCAGCAGGATGGGCATTAACGTTAAGAAAAGTACACAAATAACTTTTACAAACAAAAAGAACACTGAATTAACGAATTATAAATTACTCGGAGATTTGTTATTAAAGCATGACAACATTAAATACCTGGGCCTGAACATATCGTCAAATCTAGGATGGGGCCAACATATTAAAAACGTGGTGAAAAAGGCATTTAAAAGCCTTCACTTGATAATGAGGAACCTGAGAGGGAGTAACAAGAATACCAAGGAATTGGCTTATAGAAGTATAGTGAGCCCAATACTTGAGTATTCTACGAATGTATGGGATCCCTGCGAAACCACGTATGTAAATAAAATAGAAAAGGTCCAAAGAAAAGCTGCACAATATGTTCTGAATAAATTCAAAAGAAAAGATAGTGTATCAAAGATGATAGAATTATTGGGGTGGGAATCATTACAAACAAGAAGGAAATTAAATAGACTGTGTGGAATGTACAGGATCGTAAGTAACGAGGGGGGATGGAAAAATTTCAGTAGTAGTTTAGAAACTCCTAATTTTTACAGTAAAAATGATCATAAATTTAAAATCAAATACAAACCTCAAAGACTAAAGTTGTAAAAAACTCCTTTCTGAACAGAGGTATTCAAGAATGGAATGAATTACCTGGAGATATCTTTGACCCCTTTCTTAAAAACATGAAAGTCTTTAGGAAGAAGTGCAAAAAGTATTTGGTCTAATTGATAAAATCATAAATGAGTTATGAAACTGACATGGTGTTAATGTTTCTATTGTACTGTTACCACCAGGCCAAGAGCCTAATTGTAGCGTGAATACCTAAATAAAAATAAATAAATATGAATATCAGTAATTGGCATGTAAATCTGTTTTTTATACTTGGTGCATAAGTCAATTTTTTGGAAGATTTTTAAAGCTTTAAAGGTTGATTTTATTTATTCATCTTTTAATGATAATGCTTGATTTCTAGAAATTTTAAATCCAGCTATTTTTCAGCACAATAAACTGTAATGCATCACAATTAATAAAGTTAAATACAGTAAAAGCTCGTTTTAACGGTACCCATTCTAGCGGCAAACTCACACTAATGGCATCTTTGGTGAACTTACATTTTCCAATTGTCTAATAGATGTCGCCACAGTCATGACCGATCTTCCGTAAACTTAACCACTGAAAAATCAGCAAAATTTCGAAAAAGAATGCGTATTTCTGAAAACGTCGACCATGTAACATGTAAACATCATAAGAATAAAATAGTATGGAGTTTTAGCCAATGAATAATGTGAAAACGTACAAAATCGGTCCATATTTACGTATTTTGGTGAATGAAGGAAAAAAACCTTGCATTCTGAAAAATCGAAAATCCCGTGTAAACGTATGGGAAAATATAATTGTCTCCTGGATTCGAACCCGGGACACTATAGCAAACGAAAATATTTTTTCATGGACCTCATATCCAGTAGAAACAAAATGCCGTTTACCTCATATCTTTGTGACGAACGGTTCTGGAGAAATACGGCGATATAAATTGTACACAAATGTCGACAGACGTCAACGTAAAATTAATATATAGTTAGATAGATTTATTACACCGTAATAATTATGGCAAAAAGTAGTAAATTAGATGACGAAGAACAACATATACAATACCTTACAGGGAAGAAAAATGTTAAAAGATACCAAATATGCCCTCAAAGTAATTGGAATGTGATTTTGCGGCAGCATTCGTTATAGCGGCATATTCATTTTAGCGGCACGACTTTGGTCCCATGGGTGCTGTTAGAATGGGCTTTTACTGTAGTGACAATAGACGCAATCATAAAATTGAAATATCTTGTATTCAATATTCAACATAATACTTACAGACAAAATATGTGGGTAAATATCATGAATAAATTCCTTTTACATGATATTTAAAATTTCAACAAAAAATTTCTAAAACAAGCAGCCCTTAGGAGTGCAAGTCTTTTAAAAAAATACGAACCTTCAAATGGCTCACTAGCCATTTCCTCAACCACACCATTGGAAACTGCATCCTCTGTGTTGGCCTCTTCCCTGCTGATTTCTTGGCTGCCTTCCCCTGAGTGACCATTTTGCTGCACCTTCACATCCTCGTCTACTTTTTCTTCCTCTTGAGTTGAACTCGGACTTGAGTTTACCAAGAACACACATTTGAGGATGTTCCTGAGATCACCTGCAAAGTTAGTCTGCAACTGGTCTGCAACCCCAGCTACACAAACAAACAGCCTATGCACTAAGTCTTCACTTGATCTGCAAAGACAAATAAGAAAATAACTTATCTTATTGTACTCATGTAAATATGAAATTATAAAATATTTAAAATATTTCACCTATTTATTAGTATAGTTCTTCAACATATACAAATCATTCACAATGACTTAAGTTACTGAAGTATCAAATTTACTTTCAAGATGAATCTATAATCTTATGCATCAGCATTATTGCTAAGCTAGATTACCTGAATTTGGCTCTAGCTTCATTACGATTGGCTATCTCTGCAGCTTGCATAGCAAGAGCAATTTCTTCATCATCTTGGCATTCAGAGTTATATGATGATGTGTCACTGCTAAATATAATGAGGAACTGTATTTAGTTAAAAACTAAGCTAAAGTCTTTAACAGAATTTAACAAAAATACTAATTCAAAAAAGAAAAGCTTATAATTACAATTTTGTTTTTGATTACATGCAGGTAAAGTGAGCAATAAAATTCCTCAGAGAAAATGCAGCTGTTTTTAATATTTATCTATATATTGATATTTGTAAGAAGTGGTTCTTACCTATCAGTGCTAGCTGTACTGCGGCAACTTGAGCAGGAAGAGGAATAACTTCCACCTAACTCCTGAAGATGAGTAGGTAGTGGAACTGCAAGGCTTCTAAGGAAGGAAGGAAACAAAAACAATTATCTTAAAACTTACATTTTTATCTACTTTATATTTCATGATCTCTGGAAGAAAGATTGATTTAAGTTCTAGTTCTGTTACATGATAAATTTAAATTGATGATGCCAAGTTTCATAATGAAACTCAATCTCAAAAAGGGTGAGTTGTTTCTTTTATATCTTCAAAATATTGTTTTCTAAAATCAAATAAGTTTCTCACAAAATTTTGCCTTTAACAGCTGATTCTTCTAAAAATCTGATTTTAAGCCAAATACAGTAAACTCCCCGTTATCCAGCACTCATGCAACCAGAATTCTCAAGCAACCGGCATCTCTTGCATCTTGATTTTTTTATTACTTCTAGTTGAGAATGCTCCCTCTAAAATTGGTGCTTTTGACAATTTTTTGTTTATATCTAGTTCGGAATGTTACTGCTAAAATTTGCATTTTCAGCAGTCGCAATATGTAATTGTGGATTTTCTTGCACTCGGTGTTTATGTTAAATAAAATATTTCACACACCCTTTTTAAATGCCTCCTAAAACTCCAATATGTGCTATAGGTGATATAAGAAAACGGGTTGTGTTAACCTTAACCCAGAAATTTGATATAATAAAACGTTTAGAGAAAGTAGAGAACTGCAATGTTTTAATGAAAGAGTTCAATGTCGGTTCTTCCACTATTTATGATATTGAGACACAGAAATCACAGTTAATGACATTTGTTGTCTTCTGAGACAACGAGAGGAAATGAATATTGGCACACTCTTCGTAAGCTGAAAAGCTAAAACTTGAGCAAATGGATAATGCTATTTATGAATGGTTTTCTATAAATCGTTCCGAGAAAGCACCTATTTCTGAACCAATGTTGATTGAAAAGGCCCAAGATTTTTATAAACAAATGGAGATTAGCAAACCGTGTGCATTTTCAGAGGATGGCTAACACGTTTTAAGATTAGGCATAGGATCAGACATCTAGATGTTTTGGGAGATAAAAAATCAGCCGACCAAGGAGCTGCCAACAAATTTTGTGACTTTCTTGAAACATTAGTTAAGGAACATGGCCTAACCCCTGATCAAATTTTAATGCCAACGAGACTGCTTTATTTTGTCGATGTTTACCACATTCAACTTTGGCTAGTTTAACTGAAACTCATGCTGAAGATTTTAAAGAAAATAAAGACTGCTTAACTATGTTTACCTGTGTATCAATTTGCCTCAAGAATTTCTGTTAATACATTTTGTTGGGTGTGGATAATTTCTCTCCTTTTCTCGGACAAGGAAACAATATTTTTTGTCATAAAATCCTAATGGTTGGATGAAGTTAATCCTTACCTTGCATTGTTATTAGAACAAAAGATAAGTTAGTAGCGATAGTCATACGAGAAACTCTGTTGGATGTAATGTAGTTAGTAAATATTAAAATATTCCAATTAAACGTAATTTTGACTGAAAAGGCTAAGATTTTAAAAACAAATGGAGATTAGTGAACCATGTGCATTTTCAGATGGATGGCTAACATGTGTAATAAGATTAGGCAGGGGATCTGACGTCTAGACGTTTCGGGTGATAAAAACCAAGAAGCTGTCGATAATGTTGTAACTTTACTAATTGCAGTGTGTAATGGTGTCATGAATGCATGTCACTATTCGCTTCTGTTTTGTTTGGTATGAATTTGCCTCAAGAATTTTTGCTAATACATTGTGTTTGATGTGGATAATTTTTCTCCTTTTCTCGGACAAGGAAACCATTTTTTTGGTCGGAAAATCCTAAAGGTTGGACTATGTTAACCCCCAGTTATTATTAAAACAAATAAGAAGCTAATACCGATAGTTATACGATAAACCCTGCAGTATGTAATGTAGTTAGTAAATATTAAAACATTGCAGTTAAAATTGTTGAATTCTTGTATATTTGAGTTTCATTACTTCCTTGAATGTCAAGGAATTATTTAAGAACAATTCTGAGTAGAAAACCCAATTCCCCGAGCATTCTGGATAACTGGGAGTTTACTGTATCAACATAGAATATTAAAAATAAGGATGCACCAAAACATTTTCAGTCCAAGTTTTGTGAAAAAAGTATGGAAAAATAACAAAATACACAAAGCATTCATATGAAAAACATTTTCTTTCTGTTATTTATTTAAGTAAAAGAAAAAGAGAAATGCATTCACCATTATTTATATAGATAGATAGATAAACATCTTTATTAACAGGGCGAAATTGAGACCATAAGGTCCCCTCTTCCATTTAACCCTATGTTATTTAGGGAGGAAGAAAACAAATTTTAGCAACAGAAAATACTTAGCAAGAATTCATACAAATGATGAAATGAAATAGTTATGGAAATATTAGACAATCATAAAAAAATGAACATTAAAATAACATTTATAGCAGAAATTACTTTCCGCCTGTGAAATAGTAAATTAAAAAACCAAACAATATACAATTTTTATATATTTTATGAACATAGAATATAATTATATTACTTCACCTATAAAAAGATAATGTTTATGCATAAAAAAATATCTATCCAATTAAAATGAGTATTCTAAGTTTGTGTAAGACTAAAATATTTTCCCTGGTATTCATTTTCTGATTTTAAGTCCAATTAAATAAGTTAAAGATAATATTTAAATTTTGCAGTTTGCTAACTTATAAAAATATTTACAGCTAAATGCTTTCAATTTTTTTAACCGAATCTTTAAAGTCACTCTTACGTATGTATTTATTGGCAAGTATTCAAATTTTGAGAAACCTTGAAGAAGACTTAGCAATGCCTTGCAGTCATGGCTTAATGTCTCTTTTTTACTGGAGTAGAAACATTTTTGCTGCAACTGGCACACATACTGAGACAAAAGCAAATCCTAATAAAAAAATCTGGGGCAAAGTTCTTAGGCCATTTTAAGATTCAGCACAATATAAAGTATTAGGAACAAACTCTACTTGGTGATAAAAATAGTCTTAGAAATAAGGTATTATGTAAAGAGTGCCAATATGTTACTAAATAAACTGCATTACATATACAATGCATATAAAGTGATACATCGGAAAAAATTTTGTGTGGTTAACTTAAAAAATGCTCAACATCTAGAAACCCACCAAAAATGAGTTTGATTCACATTATGATTCAGTTTTTAATGTTGTTGGATATATATGCCTTATGTATTGATTGGGAAATGGTGGGAAAGGACGAAGGGCTACCAGTCATGTTTTAGTTTTTCTTGAGGTAAGTCAAAAGGTGAAATGACATTGAGCTGCATGTGTCGCTAATCTTGGTTCCCTATCTTTGTAAACATTCCCACTGTATTTCTCTATATCTAAGGCTTCCCTAATTATTCTGTTTGTATGGTTTTTTTGTCCTCTTCTTGATGGCTCTAACCACTTACCAAATGTAAACTTTTCTTCATGTTTAGCAAGGGTTTATGTAAACACCTCTGTGATCTTGATTTTTAATTGCCATTTGGGAGTGAACATTGTTTTAATATTGTATTTATTCCCTTAACATATATTCTAGACTCTCTTTCATGTCTTTTACCCATCATGGATGAATTTACTTCTGGATATTTTGACTATTCTTGCTCCTCTAAGATATTTTCATTTTCTTTACTTCTTATTCTCCTGTTTTATTTCCATTGTGTCCATTCTGCCCTATGATATGTCTTACTAATTTATTTCTTCACGAAAATGGTTGCTGTTCTCGAGTGTTTGAACGATGAATTAATTTTTTATTCCTCCAATTATTTAGGTTGGGTGGTGGAGGGGAACTTTCATGTAAATACATTATCATCAAATATGGTTTCTGGTACACTATAACCTTAGGCTGGCAATTTACTTTTTGTATTGGAAGGATATCCAAGGGAGGTAATTTGTCTTTTTTGTATTTCCAAGGTGAACTGAGTTTTTGTTTTGATGGAGTTTAGATAACTGAGGAATTCCTACACAGTATCTTTGCTGCATGCCAAAATCAAGAAACTATTGCTGTTATTAACCAGTAATTAAATTTAAAATTAAACTACTTTCATGCTATGTACTGAAACAACTGCTACAATTTTCATTATAAATACTCAACAGATGTTTTAATTATTTACCTTTTCTGTTAACTCCTCAAGCCAGTAATTTTCCAACTTCCAACTCCTATTTGCCTATCAAAGGGTTATTTAATATAGTATTTTGGTATTCTTGGCAAATGTTTATTTTTGGTTGAGGAAAAGTTAAATAAATGGCTCTGAAATTTAGGTTTAAGGAGAAGTTGGAGTATGTACACATGTTAAGGACAGAAGCTGCTGAGGCAGTATTGCAAGGCCTGTACATGTGTACACTGAAGAAGCCTAATGGGTTAATTAACTTGAAGAGTACTTATTTTAATTTTGATACACTTACAAGGGGAGGACCGGACGTGGGGTTATGGATTTTGCTGAAACTTCGTAGGTGCGTAGCATTAGGTAGGCCGCACACTGATGCGTCAAGACATAGTCAATTTTTGTTTAAGTCATGACTCAGACAAGCCCCCGCACACTGGAGCAACACCATGTCTGCAATGAGACGAACGTCACTTGGACAGTTCGCACTATGACTTCTTCGAGTGAGGATGAAATTTTAATGTGTGCATGGTTTAAATTATGTAGAAAGAAAAGGAAATGGATCCATGACTTCAACAAGTCTTGTGATGAGCACGGTGGATACATTTTCGCACGTGATTTGTTGAAAGTTCTCGAGAAATTTCAACCATGCTATCAGATGTTCCCAGACAACGACAAACAAAGTTGCCACACACCTCATCAAAATTTACAACCTTGCTGCAGAAGAGTGAATTCTGAGGCCATAGAACTGGAAATCGTTTGTGTAGTTATTTTTTAAAACCGAATGCAATTATTCCTTGGCAAAACAAGTACACTTTAACATAATATAAAGAATTTATGTAGAAAAAATATATTTTTAAAAACTTTTTCAATGTATTTTTAATATGTATCTAATGTCAATTTAATGTAAAAGGTATTTTTACTTGTAATTCGTTAAAATAAAATACGTGTTTATTGAATGAACTCATGACACTTTCTCTAACGCATTTTGCAGACTATATTTGCAGATTCTGCGGACTATTTCATTATCCGGAAAAGGGCGACATTAATTATTCTGCATAATCGAGGCTGTACATCCTATGGAAATCATTCATTTTGATAATAAATATAAATATAAAACTTTAATTACCATTTAATCCGGTTTCCTTAGATATTTCACGCCAGGCTTTCTCGAGCTCATCCCTGTTACTATGCCCAGGTAATGAATAATCCAAAATTATAGGAAATTCCTCCGCCGCTTTCACTAATTTTACATTAATTTCTTCCTCGGACATAATTCCTCCTTCGCTGACAGCTAAAAGAAGACTGAAGCATGACGCAGAAAAAGGAACATGCAGTGTCTTTTGGGTCTTGTCTTAGACATGATCCTGACGTCAGCGGCATGACTAAGACCAGTGTGCGGCGGTTTTCATTTACACACTGTGTTACATTGTGTTCCTTTCCTTGCGTCATGTCGCAGACGCCGTGTTTTGTCTAACTTCAGGCTCAGGATCACAGCCAACCCCCCTTTTGGGCATATATGAGCATTAGTTTTTCTGTAAACTGCATTTAAAGTTTGAAATTCTGTGACACGCAAGGTAATTACACAAACGACCACATCAGTAGACATCAGCCAGTATAGCCTAGCACCACAGAGCTGGGTTAGAAACCTGAAGGTCTGGAGTTTGCACCCGGTTTCAGTCGCTTTTTTTCCCTCGTTTTTTTATTATTCCTGTTTTGTTTTTTCACGGTGAAGATTTACTCAAGTGTCCGCAATCACTTTTTAATTTTTTTTCATGTCTACATTTTCATTTTTGGAATTTTTCATATCTTCTCTCATTCACCAAATGGCAGACATGCTAGAATTTGCTGTCATATCAGATCTTCTTCCACTGATCTCTGTATGTAACTATTATTATGAAGTTATGGAGCAGAAGAGAGGAACAGAGACCATAAACTCATGCTAGTTAATGCATATTAAAAATATTGTTATTGTTATGATAAGGTACGTGTGGTTTGCATCCAAACCCTCTGGTACCTGTTAGGTATTTTGTAATGTGAAACAGGTAATTTTCCCTGAAAAGGTTTTAAATTCCACCTGCAGCTGCAGAGAATAATGCTTTGCTAGATGTTCTTGGTGTAAATTTTTTTACTGTTTTCAATGCTACTTTGATTCCTACCATCCACGAATGTGTGAAATTCATAACTAAAAAAACGTTAATAACTACTACGTCAATTCACAGGAATACTCTTCCTTTCCCCTACTACCTACCCTGTCTATGGTCCCAGTGATGATTGGTGGCTGCTGATTATTTCTATCTTACAATTAATTAACCCACCGTATTTCTGAAGGATTCATAAAGAAAATAAATATTATTAATCAGCATGAGTGTATGGTCCCTATTCCTCGCTTCTGCTCTGTAACTCCGATTTCACAGTCCACTCATAAGAATCCTACGCAGATCATCACGGAAGCATGACAAATACTATGAGCAAAGGATCAGGAAAAAGAATGGATATATCTAGAAATGGCTTCACCAACTCATATTATTAAAAGGTTGAGAATGATTCTATGGCTGATATTTTTTTCGTTATCATGTACTATGAATATCAATAATAGTTACATACAGAGATCAATGAAAGAAGATCTGATCTGACAGCAAATTCTAGCATGTCTGCCATTCGGTGAACGAGAGAAGATATGAAAAATTCCGAGAACGAAAAGGTAGAGATGATAAAAAATTAAAAAGTGACTGCGAACACCGAGTAAATCTTCACCATGAAAAAGCAAAACAGGAATAATAAAAAGACCAAGAGGAAAAAAAAGTGACAAAAAACTGGGCATGAACTCCGGACCTTCAGGTTTCTAGCCCAACTCCGTAGCACTATGCTATGCCGGTTGATGTCTATCGATACGGTCGTTTGTGTAATTACCTTGCGAGCTGCAGAATTGCAAACTTTAAATGCAATTTACAGAAAAACTACTGCTCATATACGGCCAAAAGGGAGGTTGGCTGTGATCCTGGAGTCTAACGCTACGCACCTACGAAGTTTCAGCAAAATCCATGACCCCACGTCTGGGTCCTCCCCTTGTTAGATATGTTAGGCAAATTGATAACTTAGATATCTCAAATAACAACAAAAATGTTGAACTACCTTTATGGATTTATCTTTACTGATATTAGAGTCATCTAGATCATAAACTTGATTCTATCTACAAGACAAGCTTAAATATTCATTATGTAACAATATGCAAAGTTGAAATAACAGTTGTTTAACTAAATAAAAAATATTTTACCTCACAACATTTCCAGAGTTGCCTATAGAAGAAAGCATGGGCGATTCAGCCTTATCTTGCATCCTTGGACTTCCCTTCACTCCTCGTGACTTGCGTCCATTAAGAGATTTCTTCCTAAGAGATGCAGCTGCACGACTCCAGGTCATCTCCGCAGAATGACGTGGCCTATTAGATCGACCAGTAGACCCACTGCTGCCACTACACACCGAACACTGACCTTCTCCCAACACCTGTCCTCCTACCCACTCCACATCATCATCCACTCCGCCAACACTAACCAATCCTATCCTTTTCTTTCCCTTCTTGCACTCTTCATCAACCCCACCATCCCTAACCACTTCACCACTTGGCTCCTTTATGATTTCAGCCAGTGGACAAGGAGTTTCTGAAGTTCTGTTATGGCAGTCTTGGGCATCTGATGATAGGAGGGAGGGATCACACGAACAAGGAATGATAGGTAGGGACCAGACGGGATGCTCCTCCTGCTGAGACGTTGAAGAGGAAGGTAAACAGTCTCTGATGCTAATGTCTTCCTGAGGTGCCAATTGGTCATCGGGGGAACGATCTGACAGACTGGCAGAGTCACTTGCAGCCACTCCGGAATCTGGGGGAGAGTTGGGCAGTGGACCTGCCTCGTGATCTGCTGCAGGCGGTTCTGAACCTGAGAGGGATGCTGATGGAGAAGGAGTCTGGGATGAGGAGCTGGATTCATGTGAGCAATGATTTGAATGCAGGAGGCTCGACAGACTGGCTTGAGCTGCTTGCATTGCGTGACGAGCTTCAATGTCTTCTCTGGAATTGGAATCTGGAAGAGATTCTGCAGCTACATCAATGAAGTTGAAACTTGATGCAGCTGTAACCAACGCATCTCTAGATACCTGATTTGCCATTCTGTACCCACTTGTAACATTGACCAGAGATGTGGAGGAGGATACTGAGGAAGCTCTTGAAGAAGATGCTGCAGCTGGAATATCTACCATCTGAGAAACTGAGTTATCACTCCCCATTCTAACATCAAAGCCTTCCTTAGGTGTTAAATCCTCTCCCATTTCTCCATCGTCATCATCGTCATCTTCCTCCATATCCCTTGTGTCCAAAACTGGTGAATCCCAACCATCCACACCCTCCTCAACTGCCCAGGCTTCAGTAGCATCTGTGACTGTATCCTCCTCATCCTCTGCACCTTCCCTTCCTTCACATGGCATCACTCCAGAGGAAGAGTAGAAATCGGAAATAAACTGCTTGCAGTTGGGGTAGTCATTGTAGAACTGCGTGACAAAGTCATCCATATCTGGGTATGGATCCAAGGCACCATTGTCATTTTGATTACCACATTCTGCTCCCACTGGCTGGCTGTAATAATCAGGAGGTTCTTCTGCAGAACAAAGCATTTTTTCCAATGTGTAAAGCTCTCTCTTGTTCAACGTCCAAAGTAGCTCCCTTATTTTATGTAATAAGTTCTGTAAAGCAAATTATAGCAATAATTGAGCTAAATAAAACAAAAATTGAAGGCATCACACAAATCATATATCATTTCTGTTTCTTACTCTGAAAGGTCTAAACATTTCAGATATTTCTCCAACAGAGCGATCCAAGCAGAGGGGTCCATCAGGAAAGATGAGCAAGCCACTAACTATAGCAAGTCTAGGAATGGTAAACATGAGGGCTGGATCATAGTCATCAACCATTTCTTGTGTTAGCAGTTTCATTTTTAGAGCCCTTGAAGAATAAAGAAAGTTAAACATGAGAAAACAAATATAAATCCATACGATAAATATGAACCTGTTAAAACAACTTCTAATAAGATTCCAAATTTCGATCAGAGTACTGACAAATCATTTGAAAACCATACACAATATTTCACAAGAATTTTGCCTGAAAAAATAAATATTGGAGAAAAGGCAAAATGCAAACAATTTATTCATCCTGTTAGAAAAAAATCTTGCTTACGAGAAATCATATTTTTCTAGCTCTACAAAATGCAGTAATGCCTTTTAAATGTATTTGAACTGACATGTACTAAATACAAAAACTGTGTAATACAATTTTCTATGAGAATTAATAAAAAGGTAATTCAAAAATAACAAGATGTTAAAATAAAAATTAAACAAACTACAAAGAAATTATAATTTTTGATAGAATTTCCACTAGGCTCATCTCTTTTGGTCAATCATTATGTTAAATTTCCATGATCACACAGCTAACACAACCATACACTAGGAAACCATTTAAGCTGTTGTTTCGTAAATAATAATAAAAAATATGGAGTACATACTGGAGATGGAGAAAAATTTAATGAAAGAGGAACTATGAGGGAGATAATGTGACCAGTATGTTAAGCCTATATATCCCAACTAATTGGTAGAATAATTTAACGAATTCTAGTAATAAACAAGAAACAGAGAGAAATATGCAGATATTATTTAGAATGATCAGAAAAATCAACTAATAAATGGAGTGTTGGGAAATGGACTCAAATCGATTTCAGAAAAAAATGGCTCTTTAGAGAGGAGGTCACTTTAAGACAGCCACAGTGAGAGATTCAGCTCTATATCAAAATGATCTGCAAATACAGAGAAATTGTGAAAATATAATCAAAAATAAAATAAAAAAATTCATTGCTTACCTTTGTAGTGTCTCTGAGAAAAGTACAACAACTGCTTGCTGGAGTTCATATTCAGATGCACTTTTGACAGGCACCATTGCACTAACATAACAAAGTTCAAATTCTGCAAAGAGTTTGTCGAATATTCGCAGAGATTCACAGAGATGCTCTCCGCTAGCAGTCTCTATCACAGATGCTAAATCTGGTGGTGGCCTTCCTTTGCTCCTAAAACATTGTTCCCTCAATTGATTTCTAACATTTTGGAGAGACTTTGTTAGTGCTTTTGCTAATGGCCTCATTCCAGCACTTTCTGCTTCACGGTTCATTATACTTGATCCTGCAGCCAGACACTAGATGCAGAAACGTTATAGAGGTGCATTCATTATGTCAAGACAGAAACAAATATGAAATGGCAAATAGTTACACATTATTAGAGCATCTGATCAGTAATTAATCATAGAAAACTGTAATACCCTTGAGAATGTAAGCTTATGAAAAGGTAATATTATTCAAACATAATTTTATTACTTAAAATTGTAATGGAATCTTTAAAATAATAAACTCTCTTGTCTTTAAAATAATAAACTATCTTGATACAATAAATGCAAATATTAAAATATAGTCTGGATTTTTTCAATTTATGAACTCATTAGCAGGTAAAATATGTTAATACCTCTGCTCCAAACCATAGCTGACCAGCAAGATTTTCTTGCATCACGTCATCGGGAAATTTGACTCGGAAATCTCTATTTGCTCTCTCTCCAGGTATAATTTCATCCATTATGCGATTGCAAATGGTGAGAACCTGAAAGAATAGTTGAAAATGAAATCAATAAATGGCTTCATGAAAAACTAAAATAACCGAATCTTAGTAATAACATTATTAAAATACTTTTTTTAGTTATCACAAACAAATAATATTAATTGGAAAGTTTCCCATGATAATTTTCTAATGTAAGATAAAAAAATTTAAAATATTTTATATGAAATAACACGTATGCAATATAAAAATTTACAACAGATTAATAAATATTTTTAAAATTTCAAGTAAGAAAATTTTTCATTGATCAAGGAGTAAAAATAAATTCTCATTTTAATTATTAATTCCATTGGTAATACCTTATCTTGGCATAGCCTCAGGTGGTTTACAAGCATTGTGCAACGTTCAGGATCCTTACGCCCATCAAAACTGTCAAGCTCGGATGCAACAAAAATAAGAGCTTCATCAGCAAAGAAAAACTGTGCAAGGAGTGATGTGTCATCTTTCTGTAAAAAAAGGTCTTTTTTGAGCATGCGTTCATGATTTATTCTTAAATTAAAATATAATCAATTTCTCTGAAAATAACTTCTTTTTATAAACATAAAATTAGCATATTATTCCCTTGAGAGCTTTTCTATCAAAGTTAACATGTATACATAATTTGCTGTCAGTCATTTCATTATCTTGGAGCATTTTGATTAGTCATCATTCACTACAATACAAGCAGTGGCGGATTACTGCACAGGTGCATGAGGTGCTCGCCTGGAGCCTCAACACTCATAGGGGCCTCAAAACAGTCAAAACTTGATTTTTTTCAATATTTTAATTAGTAAAATATTTCACAATCAGTATAATCTACTACATACGTACACATCTCGTTTTTACTTAGGTTGGTTACAATGTAGGAATCCCTGCGTCATTCGAAAACACATCTCACAGTTATAATTCATTTTTTGTTTATTTTTCAACATGTGCAAGTTCATATAATAAATATTAAATTTTCTATTTAGGTATGCATTTCTGTAATTCAATTTATTTAACCTGCTGCATAAATTTTTTACATTCGTAAGTTGTAAAATTTTTTGTAGATTGAGTACCCCCTCCCCTCCGGTCAGTTGGGGGCCTCCCAATTTTTTTGCATTTGGGGCCTTCAGATACCTTAATCTGCCACTGGATACAAGCGCCTCTGGTGGTGAATAGCTCAAAAATGGGAAATACGATTTTGACGATTTTTTTTCAATATACTGGAATCTATGTCTGGCACCTTTTAAACATATCATCGTCTATCATAAGAGCATGGATTCAGTTCCAAGAGAGTTTATTTTCTTCATTTAATTAGCATGGGTATGAGTGTAGCAAGTTATTCATTTGCATTTTAAAATTACTTAGAAGAATGGTCTGAACAAGAAGTTTATTTTTTTAAAAGAGAGAATTTGGTGCAATTTATTCATAATAACAAATGAAAACAGAATACCACTATGTGTACAGGTTACAGTTTTTCAGGGTTTCACTTATCATAATGGGAAAAGGGAAGCAGGGCATATTAAAGGCATTTAAGATGTGGGTATGGTATAGACTGGAGAAAATTAGTTGGATAAAGGAAAGCGAACGAGGAAGCTTTGAATATGTACAGTACTGGAAGAGAGGACCCACATCAGAGTAATCAAGGACAGACAGAATTTGAAACAGTTAACTGAAAGAAGGAAGAATGTTATGCAAGAGACAAAGAGGAAAAATATATTAGATGCATGTAAAGAAGGAATTGGGTATGAAAACTTGAAGAGAAAGATTTTGGATAACATGAATCGGGTTGGGTGTGCTTAAAACCCATTGGAAGGTAGAATTACAATGTGACGTACTTAGCATATGGAAGTTTTTTGAAAAAATGGGAGGACGGCAGATAGCGCCTTCAAAATTTTCAAATTTAGATTCTACACAAATGATTAGAGAAAGTCAAAATTTCTTAACTACTGAATGAATCACCTTGTCAAACAATTATATTACTAAACTTATAAAGAATTTTAAGTTTTAGTTTTAAGTAAACCAATAAATAATTACAACCGTCATTAATTCATTATTATTTTTCCCGAGATACAGTTAAAACTTTTCTACATGCTCTTTTTTCACTTTCTGATGTTTAAAAATACATTAATTGATAAAGTAAAAAGAATTACTGAGTTAGTCTTAAAGTTTTAACTCGATAGCTATGACTAATTTTCCAGAATTAATAATGATCTTTGTTACCCAAGGTAAATCCCATATGACTTATTATTAATCAAACAAAATTGACAAGTGTATACTGAGCGCAATATGGGGAAATTAATTAGCATGAATAATTAAAAATATGAAGGAAAAGTTCTTCTGTTGCAAAACATAAAACACGAATAAATTCCTTGAAATCAAATTCGCCAGCATTGATAAATCATTTATTACAAGTACCAGATACGCAAAAACAACTAAAATACAGAAAAGAGATAAATCGCGAAAGGAAGAAAAAAATAGAGGCGGGAGCACAAGGGCAAAATGGGGAGGTCAAAGCCACTTTCCAATTTCAAAGTGTGAGTAATGCGAACGACTGAAAGTCAGAGAAGTGTGAGAATGAATGGGATCTTCTGTTGCAAGGTTTATGGATGGCAAGCAAGATTAGCTGCCGATAGGAACGTTTTCACCGAGGGTAGGTGAAAAGGAAGTGAAAACGGCCAAAATGGACATGAGAAATTGTTACGAAATGGTACACTTGGAGACAACATCGAGAAGACCGACGAATACAATGGTAACAAGGGGGAGCCGTGGCGTAGTGGCGAGGGCGATAGCCTGCTTGACACTGAGATGCGAACCGGGAACGAATCCTGCGAAAGTAGGATTTTTTCAAGAGATCTTGCGGCCCCTTATTTGATTCGAGCAGGCGTCTCAAACTCGCGGTCTGCGCGATGCATTTGTGCAGCCCGCGGAGCAATTTACTTTTTACGCGACCCGAACTGAAATATATTTCTTACAAAATATTTCTATACATAATCTAAGAAGTGTATTAAATCATTCCAATTTATATCAGCCTGCACGGTTGAGTTACTGAAGAATGTTTATCCCACTGCCAGCGAGTTTCTTGCGTATCAGAAAGACAACCCTCGACGCCAGAATGATGTCTGTATGTGATTGTGGGCGCTCTAACCCAAAAAGTACTTCCATATCGTTACCAAATTTCATATAAAACACTTTGGTATGAGCACGAAGAGCTGATTAGTTTTTGGACAATATCGGCTAACCGGAAGTCGAGGTTTATTCGAAACCCGATTCGGTTTTTGCGATATTTCTCCGTTAAAATATCATTATTGTATATAAAATTCGATACAAAGGTTATAGAGAATGTAATTTCCTACGAATTTCATTTGAAACAATTTTCCATAGCAGTTACTGTTTAGGAATTATTTATAAATAATCGGTGTTGTCGGTTTCCGACAAATATCTCCTTAAAAACGTCGTTATTGATAATCTTCGCGAGGACCAAAGTTGTAGAGAATAATATTTCTTCCAAGTTTTGTTTGAAACAAATTTTCGTAGAACCATCCATTTCGGAGATATTTTCATTTTTCTTAATTTCCAGTATACAGCGCCACCACCATGTCGCGGTGAATTGTGTAAACATTCAAAATATACCTAATTTACGGTAATAAGGACGACTGTATTCTTTTACGATATGAAATAATAATTTTGCCTTATAATGCTCTTCATAATAATTTGGTAGAGGGGTGGTTAGCTCCCACTGCAAGGGTCGCGGGTTCGAATCTTGCCGAGGGCATAGTCGTTTGTGCTTGTCATAAAAATGTATTACAACACATGTAATTGGGGAAACCTGTGTGTTAAATAAATTATTATTATTATTATTAAATATCTATAACCCTAATATGGAGAAAGTCATGTGTTGGCCACATCAGACTTTTTCACAATATGGCCATGAAGTTCTTCTCGTTCACACAAGGTCAAGTATTTGAACTCTATGTAAGACTTCTGCGTGGTAGTTCGGAGAAAAAGATCACTTGTTGAACAGCAAACTTCGATTGAGGCTGCTTCGCATGAAATATTTACGGCGAACGTCGGTTTATGAACTCGGCCGATATGACGAAATACGGAATTGATGTCGTTGTTTTTGTTCCACTATTTTTGCGCCTAATTAAATATTTCAAATGATTTACTGACACGAAATAAATTACGTTAAAAAAACTGATGTAAAATATTTTGATTATAGTTTAATTTAAATGGAACTAAAATATTTTAAAAAAATATTATTATAGCATATTAAAACATTTTGGTGCAAGTGAAGTAGTTTGTAGCCGTTCATCATCATCATAGGTAGTCTGTCCGTTGACAGGTCCGTGATTATTCTAGGTTAAACTTGGTTCTCCAAATACTCCTATTTTCCGCAGTTTTCTTCATGACTTGATAGCTCTTTCCCTTTCAAGTCGTCCACTAGCTGAAACCTTTTCCTACCTCTTTCTCTTTTTCCATCCAGTTTTCCTTCTAGCACTTCTTTAATCATGCACTTTCTCCTCAGGTAATGCCCAGTCCAGTTCGCCTTCCTCTTTCTGATAGTCTGTATAATCGTTCGCTTCTCTCCTATTCTTCCTAGTACTTCCTCATTTTTCACCCTATCTGACCATTTTATCTTCAGCATTCTTCTCCATTTCCACATTTCGAAGCTTTCCAAGTATTTAATATCGTTTTTCCTTAGCGTCCATGTTTCTGCTCCGTACAAAGCTATACTCCATACATAGCATATTATCAATCTCTTGCGGATTTCCTGCTTTATATTTCCCGTTAGTAGAAGTTTCTTTCTTCTGAAAGCGGCTTTTGCTTTTGTTATTCTAGTCCTGATTTCATCTGTACATTTTGCTTCTCTGGTTATGATGCTTCGAAGGTATTTATAATCTTATAACCTTAAAATTCGTCTTAATAATCAAAATCGAGAGATAAAAAGCAAATATATTTATTTGAATAAGTTTTGTTTAACCTGGAATTTAACGATGGTGAAATATTTTAATATAATCTCAATTAGGCTTAATTGAAGTAAAATCAACGGAAGAAGCCTTTGCTTTGTGGAACTCTATCATGAATAAATTAAGAAAAATCACTAGGTATAAGTTCCACTTTATTAAAATAGATACGACCAGTTTCGACCACTATCTAGTCATCATCAGGTAGTAGTAGGTAGTAGCCGAAACCGGTCGTATCTATTGTAATAAAATGGAACTTATACCAAGTGATTTTTACTTTCTCATACGTAGTAATGGGAAAGTATTGTATTCATGAAAATAATCGACTTCGAGATTTCAACGGAAATACATGTTCTGAGGTCCCTAGAACACGTTTAGACTATTTTCGGAATGATGTCTGTGTGTGTATGTTATTGTGGGCGCTCTAACTCAAAAAGTACAGGCCATATCGTTACCAAACTTCATATATAACACTTGAACATGAGCACAAAGAACTGATTAGTTTTTGGACAATAACGGATAAGCGGAAGTCGCGGTTTATTCGAAACCCGATTCGGTTTTTGCGATATTTCTTTGTTAAAACATCATTATTCTATATACAATTGTATACTACTGTTATAGAGAATGTAATTTCCTACAGTTTTAATTTGAAACAATTTTCTATAGGAGTTATTGTTTAGGAGTTATTTATAAATAACCGGTTTTTCGGTTTCCGTTAAATATCTCCTTAAAAACATCGTTATCGGTAATCTTCGTAAGGACCAAAGTTGTAGAGAATATTATTTCTTCCAAGTTTTGTTTGTAACTAATTTTTTTCAATTTATTCTTATTAGAAGTATGCTGGTGAAGTTTTGAAATTTCCTGTGACTTTTTGTGGACTTCTAGGTTTTACTAATCAATTTTAGGTTTGAGTGTCAGTGGGGATACTATAAATTGATTGCACTTGCACCAAAATGTTTTAATTTGTTAATAGCAAGTTCTGAGTGTTCAAATGAATTATTTTTTATTTTTCAGATTGCTTTAAATTAAACTGCAATTAAAAATTTTAACTCGCAAGTTTTTTTTACTTCTAAGTTATTTTTAAATGTCTTTATAAGAAGTAGGTATAATTTGATTTTAAATGAATTTTATTTTGTTGTTTTAACAAGATAACTATAAAATATGAAGATTAGAACTTACAGAAATTCTGTAAGCAATTTGTACGTAAAAGCAAACACTTCATCTGCCGCACCTCGTGGAGGTGATCAATGCCAATTTTCTGGGTAGGTCGACAATTTGGAGGTAAATACGATTCTAAAGAAGCACAGCAATAGAAAATCCATCAAGTAGTTTTTGAGAATTTTTCCTAAGAGATTTGATTAGAAACATATAAGCAAATAAATAGTCAACCAGGTTAAGGGATTTTAAACACCTTTTATAAAGACATCGCTGAGTTTCGGAGGGGAAAAAAACTCAACGCGCCTGACCCATTTTAAACGAGAAATTCCGCACATATTTTTACTTTCGAGAATATAATGGTAAATTCGTTATTCCTCGTAGACGCTCAATATTTCGACATCCGAATTCGTTTTCACCGCTATTACTTTTTTTTTAGTACGTAGTGATCCTCGTTTATACATCTGAAGTACTGGGCTCTGGCCAGCTAGAAATATTGATTTTGAACGGACTATGAAGACGGGGAGGAGCTAACGGAATGAAACGAAACTATACGAACTACATTGCCGCCGACGGAAAGCGAAACTTCTTTCTCCGAAAACTTCATCAGCTGTGACGGCATTATGTGGACGGAAAAATGAATGACCAAATCAAAGAGGATAAATCGAGCGCTTATCTTAACCGACAAACCACGCATAAATAAAGGATCCGTCCGCAAAAAGAAAACCGCATTCAAGGCGAGGTTTATCCTTTACTAACGAGTGAAGGCGTCGCGAAAGAAGCATGACTCAACGACGGGAAGGACGTCTTGAGCCGAGCGTTAACATCCTGAAAACGGACGTTAAACATAAGAGGTTTTTTTTAGTGTTGAGGTGAGGGAGAGAGAGAGGAGGGCATAGATTACGATCTCGCAGACGATAAGAGGCAAGAGAAACGCGTCACGGACTATGCGAAGCAGAAAGCGAAATAACAAAAAAAAAAACACTTCCGATTGTGTAACCGCGAGCTAAGAGATATTTCGTTTAAAAGTGCTGCTGGTCCATGCATGGAGAAAGATCACTCCCCTTTTCGCGATAACTCTTTTTCAACGCCGCTTGAGGAACGCTTCTCGGCGTTGCATTACGCAAAAATTATGCCACCGTCGAAAGAGAGGAAAGATTTTTTTTTCCGACTACAAATCTGTTGAGTCCATTAAGTAAGCCAAAAGAAAAAGAGGGAACTCGGAAACGGGAGGCGATGAAGGGTAAGACGATTCGGATTAGTTGATTAGATTGCTTCCTTCTGCGAAAACTCGTACCTATGATCTCGCGAAAGTTAATCCCGCAGACATTCGCACACTAAAAACGAGGACGTAAAAAAAGCTAGGGGATTCCGATAGAATATAATGGGAGTAATATTCATGAAAAAACGTCTCTCGTGTTTCCAATGGTCTGCAGCCAGCCTTGGGCTATCGAAAGTGCTAGGGAGAGTCGAAAATAGGTTACTAGACAAATGTTATTGATTTCGACGAAACCTCTTGTTCGACGGCCGTCAGTCGTAGGTTTCGATTCACAGACGTAGGACATTACTGTTCCATTTGAAATAATAGAAAAATGGGCGATCAAATAGACGTATTATCGGTTCAAGGCTAAACAGAAAAAAATAGAACTACGAGAAGAGAAAACCCCACCACTATGAAGCCACGTTACTTTGTATAAAAGTGGAGATCGGCGCGGCTAATTAGCTGTCCGGTTAATCCGTTCACGGTGAAGCCGTCGTATGTTTCGACGAATTTTCGCAACCTCGCGCGAAACACGGGCCTCTTAAACCGCGGACGGAAAATAATTATGCCTAAACATTCCGTCGCCAAAACGCACGAACTGGAAGCTACGAAAGGCGACGATAATTTTGTGGTAAAACAAGACTTGATGGCCACCATTAACTTCTTCGACTTCGGTGCTATATTCGGTTTTTTCCACTGCCCGCTTTCACTTTTGGCGTCTTAAAAAAACCTCATTTTGACGCCGCAGGCTCTTTAAAAATTTTAACGCGTGTCATTCGTCCATTCAATTGTCATCATTAATAGGCTGGTCTTCATAAACACTACAGCAGCAGCAGTCACGTACTGAAATAATAGACCAGGAAATATATACTGCGCACATTTTCCTACGAAGATCTTAGCCGAATGGAATCGTTTTTTATTCGGTGTTTGGACAAAATGTGCACGTATATGCGCGAGTTACTACTCACTGTTAAATCCCCACGAGACAATTTTCTTGTCCGTAAATCGTAATTTTCAATATTTTAATCTACCGTGAAAGAATTGCTCCCTCTCTTATCGTCGGGCAAAGACAGGAATGGCGTGAGCAATGAGAGCGTTTCGCAAGTGGAATAAGGCCTTCTCTCGTCTTCGGCCGATATTCAAATGACTGCAGACGGCAAAAAACGCAACTCGACAAGGTGGATTTGCTTGCGGCAATTCCAACGCGGAAGAGACAGCTGTCCAAATCCGTCAAGGTCACCTTGACAACACTCGGGGCAGTTGGAGAATATTAAGCGAGAATTTTTTTTTTTTTTTTTCGAGGACTGCTTCGATCAGACGTACGGAGAGAAGGACAGGATGATCGCAAACAATATTTTGATCAGCTCGATAAGTCGCGAGGAAGTGAAATCGTTGTTGAAAAACAGTAACGGCGCAGCATTTAGCGGAAGAAGAATGAACGAGTTTATCAAAATTTCCCGATTCTACGGAGCGACAACTGCGCAATCTATCGCGAAAACATCAAATAATACTATTCGAATGTCGTACCTAATCGTTTCACGAGGTGCTACGGCAGCCCGGGCGAAAGAATCGAACGAAGATATTATCTCAATCCACGACATTTAATTTTCACTTAACGCGGGTTCTGATCAGGCGCGTAACTTGAGGGGCGAAGGCCCACGCAGTGGAATTTCTCCCGTCATCTGACGCAAGGTATTCGGAGTGGTAGTAATATCCTTATTGGAATGAAATATTTCATCGCTCGAAATGAAGACGAAAATACACATCTCAAATGTTTGAACCTGTTTTGCCATATCCTTTTAACGTTAGAATCGTAAAAGTTCCACTCTATTTTTGGAATTGAAAGGTAAAAAAAAAAACGATAAAAAAAATATATATAATAATTTCATATTTAAAAAAAATATAAATGGGGGCCCCAAAAACGACTTGCGTGGGGTTCCCAAAACCGTAGTTACGCCCCCGGTTCTGACGCGATATGCTTTCGAGTAATAACATCAAAAAAATTTGTTTACGTCAATTAAACAACTATTCGTGAAGATAATGTAAACAATAACAAGTCAGCGAAAAACAATTTTTACTGACATATCTTTTAACGGGAGGAATTGCCATATAATTCTGGGCGATTTAAAAATTGGTCGGTGTTTAATCATCACAAATGCAGAATTAATATTAGAAGTGATATGGCAATGATGGCGCGTCCCATGCTGTTTTAACGGAGAGAACTGATGATTGCTGACACGAAAATTGCTGCGCACTGCCGGTGCTATTTGCACATAACCCAACCTCCGTGGACTTCCCTTTTTACTTTCTCCACACGTAGTAATGGGAGATTATTGCGATCACCAAAAAAATCGACTTCGAGATTTCAACGGAAATACACGTTTTGAGGTCCCTAGAACACGTTTAGACTATTTTCGGAATGATGTCTGTGTGTATGTGATTGTGGGCGCTCTAACTCAAAAAGTACTTGCCATATCGTTACCAAACTTCTTATATAACACTTTAGCATTAGCACAAAGTACTGATTAGTTTTTGGACGATATCGGTTAACCGGAAGTCGAGGTTTATTCGAAACCCTATTCGGTTTTTGCGATATTTCTCCGTTAAAATATCATTATTGTATATAAAATTCGATACAAAGGTTATAGAGAATGTAATTTCCTACGACTTTCATTTGAAACAATTTTCAATAGCAGTTATTGTTTAGGAATTATTTATAAATAATCGGTTTTTTCGGTTTCCGTCATATATCTCCTTAAAAACGTCGTTATTGGTAATCTTCGCGAGGACCAAAGTTGTAGAGAATAATATTTCTTCCAAATTTTGTTTGAAACAAATTTTCGTAGAACCATCCATTTCGGAGATATTTTCATTTTTCTTAATTTCCAGTATACAGCGCCACCACCATGTCGCGGTGAATCGTGTAAACATATTCAAAATATACCTAATTTACGGTAATAAGGACGACTGTATTCTTTTACGATACGAAATAATAATTTTGCCTTATAATGCTATTCATAATAATTTAAATATCTATACCCCAAATATGGAGAAAGTCATGTGTTGGCCACATCAGATTTTTTTCACTGAAATCGAAATTTCTCATTTACACCGGTACTCTTCTCTGCCGTTCACAAGTTTGGAAAAGGTCTTTTAGAACGCCTAAAGTTATTTTGGAATCGTTTCAAAATTCCGAAAAGGTTTCCACTTTTATTAAAAAATGTTACAGTCATAAAAAGACAAAGATAAGCGGATGTGAATTATTTTCCGAACGTTTGTGTCCCGAAAAAGGGCTATTAATCTCTTGCCATGAATTATGGCAGGTTGACTAATAAAGCAATAGGCAAGCATCCGTGACAAGAACGCAATGAAAATATATTTGACACTGCCAAAGTTTGAAAGGCTGAAAAGAAATCCTTGTGATACCGTAGCGATATTCACTTCCAACCAGGGTTACCAATAAAAAAACTTAATATCCAACATCACAGGTGGTACTACAGTGGTCTCTGGTAATATTGCACGGGGTTTTAAGACGCGGTATAACCTAGTACTGTAATAACCCGATTTACGAACACCATGCATTCTTGAAAAGCCGAATTTCGTAAATCGGGTGCGATTTTCTCATACATAGTGTTCAGATGAAATATTAGGCGCGTCCTAGCGTCTTTCTACCGGATTAAAGCCTATTTGGTGGCGATCGTCGCAAGAACTTCGCAAGCAATAAATTGTGCGCGATATGCTATGGAAAAGTAGATTTTATTTTTTACGTGGTCTAAAGAATGCAATACTAATTCATGTATTTAAAATGTACTCTTCCGGAATTTCTCAGTTGTAATACCGATGTACTGTACGATAAATATCAAATTAAGGATTTTATACAAGAAAATTCGAAGTGCAAAAATTTTTGTTCATAAGACCGAAAATTCGGAAGTCGGGAGAATCCTGACCATTAACCCAACAAACACAATTTAAAAACAAATTTCCTTGTTTTCTCCAAATTTTATATTTATCTCCTAGCTACAAACAACAAAATACAAATATTAACACGGTATCAAGCTGTAGTCTACGCAGAGGAATTTTTTTCTAATTCGTGTAGAACGTAGAATGAATGCGGCTCGGATCCTAATCTGCGATAAAAAAAACAACAACGGAAGAAGCGATCAAAAGAATAAGAGCATCGCCTTCGAACCCCCGTCTAGGGGAACGAAACATTCGCGTGCGTTATCCTCCCCTGCACATCTCAGCCACAGTCCCGAATTAGTACTCGGCGTATTTAATTCCCGGAAACGCTGGCTGGTTAAAACGGCGATCGACCTTCTCAGTCACTCGCGATACCTTGGTCCAAAATAAACAAGGCCGATAAACCGCATCGCAATGCTTCGGGTGACGAAAATGCAGAGAAAGGAGTTGCGGAGGAGGAGAAAGGGGAAAATATCTCGTTTATGCAGCGCGAGTAACGAGTCCAGCTACGGTTGCGTAGGAAAAGGAAAAAACCGCGTAGGTGACATGATGAAAATTCATGACTAACGTCTTTGCTCCGATGCGCACAGGTGCCGATGAGTAACGAAATAGACACGCGAATTCGTGGTCACGAGCGCGAGAGCAAAGAAAACTACGCTCGACGCGATGACGAAATTTCACGCGATCCCGTATGCCTCCTTAATGACTAGGGCGTAATTAGAGCAATAAACCGACAAACTCCCACAAAGAGATGTGCACAGAACGAGGTGACAAGCGTGGAAGAGATAAGAGCGGGATTCTCTCTCGCTCTCTGGCGACCGTAAATTCAGTAACCCTGAATTTATAGCCGCTCTAATTTATTCGCAATTTATTCGCGGGCAAATTACGAAGAACGAGCGATTGGTAATTTCGACTTCTTGGAACAATGTCATTGGATAGCACGCGCAAACAAAATGGTAATAATTCCCCCAAACGACAGTGAGGGAATTGTTGCTTTCGTTAGAGAAAAATCATTTATTAAAGGAATATACATTTCCCTCGTTTTAACCGTGCGTCGATGCAAACGAAACGTCGGTTATTAACGAGACATACAACACAAGCCACTGAAGAAGTAATTGTGAATTTGATTGTCTCGGTTATTTTGGACCTAGAATTCCGGACGGATCCATCACGAACCCTGGATGGCAGGAGACGCTGAATTTACGAAGAAAAGAACTCTACTGTTTCCATAAGACGGAAATACGACACCATTCGGGCGAGACATATTGAAAATCCTTCCAGCCGAAATATAACCCGTTCGCGCTCAGGATCAATATGGCCGAGGTTGTCCGTCCGTGTTATTTTTTTTAACTAGTCCGATTCCTCGCCAAACGAATCAGAGAACCAGGAGGGGGAGTGGGAGGGAGAGGAGCAAATCACGCATCAAAAAGACCTGTCAAAACAAATCACGGTCGTCAGGGAGTCCGCCGCCGGGATTTACAAATCCGCGTTGACCGGGTCCTTAAAAGACATAAAGGCGCGTATTTTTAGACGCGGAACAAGGCGGCAGCGGAGCGAGAACACCGGCTGCATCCCGCCGAGAGATTTTTTTCTCACGCTTCGGACGTGAGAAGAAGCGACGACGAGAAGGGACGAGCGATTTAGATGTGGCGAGATGGAACATTTCGGTGTTGAGGAGCGAAACGCCGTCACCCGACCAAAGAAAGTATCCTTCCACCGAAGTGAAACGTGCGAAATCAATATTGGGGCAGACTAGCCCAAGGGGCTTCAAAAAAAAAAAAAAAACCGACCCCTCCGCGGCCCAGTGGATTTTTTTTTCTGGTCCAGTAAAACTACTCTTCGATCGATGCTACCTAGGCCAAGAAGAGTTTTCCAGCGCTTTTTTTCCTTTTTTTTTAATCAGAATGGAGGTCTTACGAAGAAAAAAAAAACTACCGATGTTTTTCAAATTTAAAGAACTAATACTTAATTTCGGTTCGATTTGACAGAGAATTATCGAGTTCTCAAGGCTGAAAACGAATCCAAAAAGAAACAAAATAAAAATAACAGATTCTAATATCGACGAATCGCCGCTGAAGAGGGCTGCAATTTCGCCGAAATGCGCATCTGGTTCTTCATAATCTTGTTAAGGCAATTATTTTTTCAATTTCTGACACTTAATTGCTTACTTCTGCGTTAATTTCCGTTTAGCTAGGAGAAACTTGTTGTTAGTCCAAACGCATTCCACCAGCAAAGCTATCGTCATCATTGGCGATTCTGTCAGTTTATATTCTAGAATGTTTGAAGTGCCTGTAGAGCTACGAAGTTATCAATTATATCGCAGCCGTGAGGCGAGCTCGATAATTTCCTTCCGACTTCAATGGAGCGGCAAAATGTTCGGTGCTGGTCCTACACTGAATTTAATTTCATACTTTGAAATCACCACAATAGACAACGGCGATTAGCGATGAACGTAATCGTAGTGTAATGCATGCGCCAAGAATTTGGTACTCGACAATACAATGTATTTGTATTTGAATAAGTTAGAGCGTAACATGCCCGCTCCATTGGACGTTTTGTTTTAATCAAAACGGGGAAAAGCGCACATTAAGTATTTACTGGTCTGTTAGAACACGTCTCTTGTAACAGTCAAATATTAAATGAAAAAAAACACGAGATTGATAAATAATATCGCGAGAGGATATAACCTGCCCACTCACTACGTACCACATGCAGGGATAGTTAATCTATTTATAAATAGTTAACCGCCGGACAGATTGGCCAAGATAAATCGCCAGAGGGGAAGCTCCATTCCATACGGGGCGGAAACAATGGCCTATAACGGACACTGTTATTTCCATGAAACCGTTAACACAGGGGAAAGCGTGAACTCTCGAAAAGCGAGCGGACATGTAAGGGAAAGGAAACTGTTCCTCCTCCATCTGCCGTGTTTGTAGATGTCGCTGTATTCATTAGACAAAAGATAAGATCGCTTTACACGTATGAGTTCATATTCTTTCAATGGTGCATCGGTGGAATGGATTCAAAAGGCTCATGAAATATTCAATCGATTTACAATAGAATCATAATAGTCCAGCCAGGTACGCACGACTAAACAAACGCTTAGTCAGAAAGGTCACGAGCTAAAGAGCTCGATTAAAATTCACTTACGCAAGCAAATTCAACTATAAATATTCTAGAAGAGCAAACAAAAGGAAAATATCTGCTGCTATGGCACAGAAAATCAAAAGTATATTAAAAATAATCGGATGGTAAAATAAATTATACCGTTTTCAAGTTGAGTAAAAAACTTGGTAGGAAATGCGCGATAAAATGCACATCGGGCAGCGCTTAGATACGGGATGATAGCATTCCTCGGCAAACATTAACAGCACGACCTCTGCGGAAGCCATAAAAACCGAAGGAAATGAGCGGAGAAACACATATCAAACTACAACAACAAAAGAAACCAACTTGCAGCCATGCAAAACAGCGGTTTTCTGGCCCAAAGCGTTGAAAAAATTACGAACTGAATCTATACATAGGTAACGACGACTTACCTAGATGCGTTTGGCGTAATACAAACATTTGATCACTTTTATCACGACTCAGAAGCTTATTAATCTTATACACTCAAACAGTTAAGCATAAAAACTAAATGGGACTCGAACTCCTGAAATCGATCATTACGTTATGCCTCCGCAGACAGGTTTTACGTGGGTCGGTTAGCGCTCACCTCTCTTACATTTATTACGCCGATTGTATCTCGGATACGGTCCGGCGGAAACGCGCAACAATGGGGGAAAACGTATTCCGACTAGTTAGCCTTTTGCCTCTGTAAACATTTTGCTGTGGTAGTACAGTAAATCGCCTCCCTCCTTTGTGCGAGCGAACTCGCGAATGGTTCGTTTTCACGATTACTGTTGAGTTATATCCGATCGGAATATCGATCACTCGATTGGACGAGACTGGCAGCATCCGGAAAACTAACATCACACGTTTCCGGTCGAAATCCTCTCTCTCATATATATATATATATATATATATATATATTTTGCCGCCTGAGGCGAGATATAATGGCGCCCCCTGGTCTCGCTGGCTTTATTTTGATAGCTTTTTAATTTTTGTCAAATTTTGGCGTCCCCTTCGAGAGGCGCCTGAGGCGGTTGCCTCGCCGCCTCACCCATCGGCACGGCCCTGTGTGTGTGTATGTATATGTGTATATATATTTATATATATATATATATGTGTATATATATATGTGTGTATATATATATGTATATATATATATATATGTATATATATATATATATATATATATATATATATATATATATATATATATATATATATATATATATCAACCCTGGAGATGATGAAGATAGATACGAACGCGGAATTAAACGCGACATCAACCGTCTGATTTCCAAAAGCGTAACATTTTTTTTATCGTTGGATGCCGGCAGCTAAGATTTAAAGGAGCATATTGATAAAGCCTGCGAATCTCCCCTCGCGGACCGTTTCGTCATTCTCCGGCTACTCTCGCAATAATGTGCGTCTTCAAATCGAACGGCAATCCAGTGGGTGAACGCGCACCTCGAGGAGCGTACGTGAAGAGTTTACACAGTTCTACTCGCTTCAAAGTTTTCGTACGTGTCTACAGATTCAGATTTTATTTTTTTGAAGTTACATATACACAATCAGCTTCACGCTACGTCGCAGGCAAATTTTCACCGAGAAAATGACGTGAACATCTTATAATATAAAAACGTTGTTCTGTAAGGAACGGAAGATGGCCGACAGCGTAATTTAATTAGACCACTTGAAAATATGTTTTGTCAGTTAGCTAATACTGAACGCATTCTATCACAATATATTTTTGGTAGTTGTTAATATTCGAGTGGCACATTTATTTGTTAGTGTAAATATCATACCTACCTATGAAGAAAATAACAAATATTTAAAAAAATCTCGATGGGCTGTTGACGTACATGTGACGCTGACTTATCGGGCAGAATGAGAACTACGGCCTGTGGCGACATTTACCTACACAATCACTTACTTGGATTTAATAACTTTCACGCAAAACTGATCAGGCCTGTCGGGACATTTACCAACCCGATCACCGGACAACGGGGAGGGTGAGTTTCGTTCCAGCGAGGCGAAGGGCGCGATAGCGCTCGGAGACGACAACTGATATAAAAATAAAGCGAGCCGAAGGCTCCCCAATATTCTCGATTACCAGGCAAAATAATAAACAAAACAAATGAATAAAGAAAAGTTTTAGCTGTTGGCAAGTTATGGGAGCACAATAGTGAACCTGTTCCAATGGGTTCCATGTTAAACGGGTTATCAGCTTATATTGAAACATTTGAAAATAGTTCCTTAGGAATAATTTAGGAATGCTGATGTTGATCCATAACAGTTCTAAGGCTTATTACTTTCTGGAGTATTCGGGTATGTGGAATTTATATTAATTTTTTGCGTTTTAGTGCACATAAAAGTTGGTGTAATTAATTTTCATTTTATTTTAACGTAATACTTAATTCACGAATACTCGTCATATTTGACGGGCAATTACGCTAGTTAAAAACATATTTTCGCCCATCCTTTGAAAACAGCGTATTTAAAAATTACTCAATCAAAATCCTTTTAGTGATTGCGCAGTTATTTTGAACATGTTGAAAAAAGAACAGAGAAATGTTAAACGCGTCAATTCGATATCATTTACACTGATGAACGTTATTTATTTAAATGCAAGACATTTTTATTTTACGAGTCTCTATCAATGATACCGTAAAACATTCCTCCGCGCAATGTGGGCGATGCACACGGGCGGTCAAACAACGGGGGCGACCTATTTATCGTCAGACACGTACAGTATTTTTAACAATAATTCGGATTGTGTTATAATATGCCAAATATTCTTTCATATTTATTGGCTATGAAAATTTACCAAACCATACGGCGTTTTTAAATTTTTTTGTAAAGAACCCTAAACAGGGCGAAAAATGAGACTTGCACACGGGCGGCCATGGCTAGGACGATTGTTACAAAGTCCTTCGAGGGAGAAGTAAAAAAAAATTGTTAAAGATGACCGCTCTAGGGTTCGATTCGGTATCAATAATGCAAACGGCTGGCAAAATACATTAAAAATAGGACAATTTTCACAAGCGACGCATTCTTATCGAAACAAAGCTTCCCAAACAACGCGCACATACTATCGATAAAAGGCAAATAATGAGGAAAATTTTTATTCCGCTCAAAAACGCTAATCCTTTCGCATAATGGGAAATCAAAACGTGTTTGCATAAAAAAGTCGAGTCGTTTGATTATCAAAAAGGCAGTTCCAAAAAAAGTACGAAATATTTCATCGCTCATATGACGGAATCGACGTGGCTTACTAGGAATGATTCCGTCCGCATTTACCTCGAACACGCAGAATTGAAAATATTTCCGCCTTCTACGACGACAAAAATAAAAAAAGAACCGCTCAATTTCACGCCGCTCCGGCAAAAAAAAAATTTAAAAAAAATCAAACAAACAAACGAGAGCGATCAAAAAGGCGTGACGTCGTCGAAATTACGAAGGGCTACGTGACACACGAGTGCCTCGAGCGTTTTTATTTTAAGTATCACGGCGCCTTTATTATTTTTTCATGAATTTAGTCATTAGCGGCGCAGCGGCATTTCCCTTAATTATATTTTTCCCCCGACGAGGGAGAAAATATCCCTCGACATACGAGAGGGAGGGAAGAAACAAGATACTTTTCCGCAAAACCGCGTCCTACGCGCGCCGCACGGTTAAAAAGAAAAAAAAAACGACGCCCGAAAAATCGAGAGAAAGAGAGGCGCCTGGGATTTCTTTTCTTTTTCTTTTTTTGACCGCGCGTTAAATAGCACAGAGGATCGGAGGCAGGAAAAGAGGTTTGATCAACTGACCTCCGACCGCAGCGAAAAAAAACATCAAAAGCCCTTTTTAATTAGCGGATTGATGACTCGAAAAAAGAAACGTTCTTTTTTTAAAAAATATTTCGTTTTTGGTTCAACGCACCCTCATCATCATCATCATCTCCGTCGGCAGCTATGACGACGCCACCTAACGACGCGCGTGGGAGACCGCGTAGCAAGGACAAACGCGTTCACGCGCGCACACAGAAAGACGAGGGGGTGTCGCGGCGTACGTGGTCATCAAGGATCGATGCAGTTAGGGGATTAAAAGCCTCGGCGACAAAAGATTCTAATTACTCGACGGATGAAAATACCAAAAAAAATAAAAGAGAGAGAGAGACGGGTGGGTTGGGGGGACACTGCGGAATCTCTTCCTCCGCGGGGGAAAGGGGACAATTTCTCCTTTTTTTAAAAAACTTTTTTTTAACCCCCGCTCGACACAAACCTTCTTTTCGCCAGGGCGGGTATGAAGTGCTGGCTGATGATCGGCGTTAATTGGGAGAGGAGTCGGGGGAAGATCTTTTTATATTATTTCCCGCGCGGGTTATACGGCGGTGTTGAGGCCTCCCGACGCCTGGGGCGACTCCCGGACGGGCGGAAGAGGGACGAATTAAAGGGGGATGGGGTCGAGGACGGAGTTGAGGTCGAGTAAATGAGTCGCGCAGAAGCATCTTCTTTCTCTCTTAGGTAATTAGCACCCGTGCTTCCTTCCCCCTCACGACCATCTAACGATGTGCTCTCGAATGGGCTTCGAGAGCATATTTTCGACCTTATGTGCTAACGAAATCCGCGCGATACCGCGAGCGTGAGCGAGGGAGGTGAAGAGGGGAGGGGGGGAAGTGGGTGCGTGGGGGAAGGAGGGTGGGGGGGTTAAGGTATCGAATGGGAAAGGTGGGTGACCGGCGTGGAGGCGACTCTTTGGAGACGAATCGGGACATCGATTCGCCGCCCCCAAAGAACCGATGAAAAGGTGATATTTTTGAGCGGTAACGTCTCTAGATCGACGCGATGCCCTGCAACCCTACAAGTGATTGGTTGGTGATTTGAGGGGAATGGAGAAATCGCCGACGTAATCGGAGTTATCCTCAAATGTTTTCCAGATTTTTTTTCCTTCCCATGAAAACTATTTTTATTTATCAAATTTTATTCTTAAGCGCGACGAAATTTTATCTCAATGTCCGCTAAGGGTGATAATTATTTGGACCTCTGTTTAAGCATTACAAGTACGCGATTAGAAAACTAATTGTACTATGAAGGCAACGTAACCCTGAAGATTTTAATTGGAGAATTTTATATATTTATCAGACGTCCGGCTACATACGTAATTTAATTGTCTACGGAAAATTGTACGGAATCATACAAACCGAAGCTTAAGTACAAATTAATGTGAAATAGTTTTAGAATTACGAGACAATGAATATTCTGACAAAAATTCGCACAGAACAACTTACAACATAAAAAAAACTACGTATCTATACCGTTAATGTAGCGTTTTCTATACATCCAATAAATTTTTTCTGTATTACCCTAACGCAGATGTTTCTCGAAAACACTACTTATTTAACGTTTACATCATTGCATGAAATATATCTGTAGAGCAGTGGCAAGTATTGCATGAGCCCAAAACTCGAAAAGCTTCGGGCTCCCTAGTGTGCTATTTTAGAACTGGCCCTCTCAACATAATTCGCTCGTTCCCAGGAAACGCCAGTTCCCAGGTTTAAATTACACTGCCACGGAACATGGCGATTGTTTTATCTGACGAGGATAATCCAGCTTCTCGGTTCCATGACGATTTATGCCATTTGTTAGCAATATAAAACGTGTATCAGTACCGAGACAAGAGCGACACGAGGCGTAGAGATAACGAGTAATGAAATGCAACTCCATAACATATGATATGCACACACTCGGGTTCCCTACTTCAAAGAAATTTCCGTTTAGCTTTTTTTTAGAGATCCAAGGTCTAGAAAACGACGGCACGATACTTTAGCGCTCCGAATTCAACGTCCAAGCGAAGAAACGCGAATAAATTCTCGAACAAAATACCATCGTTCGGGTTTCATGAGCAATGCAGCAAGGACGAGCGATAAACGTTCGAATCTGAGCCGGTGACAGCGTTCCACGAAAAACTCCTTGCGTGCGACGCAAAGAGAGAGTAAAAAATTAAAAACATCCAGGGTTACTCGTGGGGCTAGTGGAGGTGATTTTGAGAAACCCAACGAAAGTTGGCTGTACAGTTGTATGGCTCGGGTGTCGGCTAGCATATGTCACAGCTCAGAGTGGAAGTATCCTAAGCGATCGCCCAACCCAAAGGGGCCAGGTTACACGAACAAGGACAAATGGTAAGGGAAGAAGAGACGCGAGACTCCCTCGCAGACTAACGGTAGGGGTGTTTTTTTCTGCAACACCGCACCAGGGACCTTCAAACGGTACACAGGTGGAAGAGTTCTTTTTTTTCTCCGATCATAGTTGACTGCAACGGGCAGGCGACAGAATCCAAGCGCAAACCTAAAAAAAAATAAGCATTATTCCCACAAGAGGCGTCCTATCACTCGCGACGATGTCACAAAATAAATCATCGATGGCGGATGGACTTCAGTAAGCAAAATTTTCTTAAAGAAGAAAAAGGATCGCACTCGAAACGTCAAAGACTAAATTGCCAAAATAGAACGACGAAGAAGAGACCGTCGCCAAGACAGACCAAACGAGCTCATTCAATGGACGATAAATATTATCAAACGTTGGGCAACGAGCGGTTTCCTTCGGTTTTGAGGAGAAATTTCACTCTCGTGGACACGTATGTACAATTAGAGCCGAAGTAAAATTCGTAGCCGTGAGGCGGACGAAATACGGATTGCAAACATGCCTTCGGCAGCATCGCCTTGAACCGCACCTTGTATTATGCGCAACTCATTTCAACCTCTCCGACAAACAAATTGTCCAGTCGTTCGAAACGGAGGTAGGTAGATAGAGACAGAGAGAGAGAGAGCGAAGGACCGTCGTGGGGGAAAATTATGAAAATCGCGCCAAACTTTAACGTCACGTAACAGAGGAAAAACGAAAGCGGTTTTAGGCGGAATGTGAGACAGAAAGCGTCGGCGGGAGGAGGGAGGACATTTCTCTACCGAATTTCGCACCTAAGCGAGGACACACGAAGTCGCTGTTCGTCTTAGGCGCTCAGCACCTCGTGCAAATATATCCCAACGCCTGATGTTGTAACACAACAAACAATTAACTTGAGACAACACAGTCGTTGATTCGACTGCTCCTTTTCTCCTGCACCGCGATGCTCAACCGTTTCCCCCGTTTGGAGCGAAAAGAGCGCATTTTAGAACGTGCACGAATTGAAGACGTTTTCCAAAACCCCATCAGAATATATTGGTTCGAATCGATAAGGCGACGCAAACTGTATCTTACGCCTCTCTTTGCAGTTTCGGCAGCTAAAGTTACAAACAGTAACCAAGCGACGCGCCGGTAAAAAAATATAATCATCCCAACACGACCGACTATTAATAAAAGAGCAAATTCAAACGCTCGGCATCGACTGGAAAAATTTGAAAATAAAGGAACACGTGACAGCCGTGGCGGCGTAAAACACTCGCTCACTCGGCTACATTGACAAAATAAACACGGCGATTTCTTTTCTTTGCGGTTTGGCGAGACAACGAGAAAACAAGCTCGACAGAGAATAACGATATAAAAAAAGCATTTCCGATCCGACGCGACGCATTCGGAGGAGAAATCATAATCAAACCGAGGATGGAATTCGCGACCGGCATACTCCCTAACCCCTCTCCTCTCCCTCCGTCACAGTCTACGTCCCGGCATTATAGCCTCCCTCCCTCAGATTGAGGAGGAATCTGCCCCCCCCTCCGCGAGTGCAGTCACCCCGCGCGCACACACGCACGCACGTCATAGATAATAGTATTTCGGAGACGAGGATGAGAAAAGAGAAGGATTAAGCCGGGTGCGCAGCGGATGGACGGAGGGAGGTGAACATCAAGGACACCATTTTCCCACCCCAATGTACACGTTGACGGGAGGCACAATCAACGAGCCAGTCCCCGCCACTAGCGATCGCGGGCGACTGATGGAAGGAGGCGAATGGAAGGGAAGGGGGGGAGGAGAGTCTGCAAAGAGAGAAACGGCGATGAGAACGAGGGCTGGAGAGGAAGGGAGAAAGTAGGGAGAAGGGGGCAACCGGGAAGCGAGAGACGCGCTGAGAAGAGTGCATGCACCCCTGCGAGGTATATTAACTCATTTTTTCCATCCTTTCACTCTCCACGCAAGAAGAGAATAATAAAGAAAAGGTCGGATTAGGACCAGTTAAGGGCAGTCGCGAGAGGGGAGGATGCCGCATAACCCCCCCCCCCCTCCCCCCCAATGCAGATTTTCATTCGTTCCCTTTTTTAAAGAGAGAGAGAGGGGGGGCAAGAAGAGTCACAAAAGAGAGAGATACGTTATACTTCATTTTCTAAACAACAAATACTCGTTCAACTTTCTTCGGTTTTTTCCCTTCTTTTTACCCCAGACGTTGTAGTTTCACCCAGAAGCACCGCTGCCACCTCTTCCTCGCCACTTCCCTCCCTCCTCCCGCCTTACACGCAAGGGCGAGGCGTGCAAGGACACACATGCCCTCTCTCCGCGCGATTCTCTCTCCTCTCCGCCTCTCTCTCTCTCTTCTCCCGCCCGCCGCCTGTTCGCCTCCTGTTGCCTCCCATTCAAGGTGATGTGCACGCGGTGAGCAGGAGGAGGCGGGGAGAGAGAGAAAGTGGGGAAAAAGGAGATCGAGGGAGTAGCGCAGCGGATAAAGGGGAAGGAGGTAAAGAACGAATAGCAAAGCAAATATTTCCGGTAAAAAACGGAGGAGGCGGTAGTGTTTCGGAGCGAACGACGACAGATAGCGACAGATGCTGGCTGCTTGACCACGAGATGTTGAAGTTTTTTTTTTATTGGCGTAGGGGGAGTGATGTTCTTTTGAAGGAGATGAGGGGGGGGAGGAAGGGGGAAAAGAGAGAAGTGTCGCGAGGAATTAACTGCGCCAGAGTTCTCTGAAAGAGGAGTTTTGCTCCCACCCTCAATCTCTATAATCTCCCTCCACTCTCTCTCCCTCTCTCAACTGGACAACGGCGTTCCGCGATCTGAAATGGGGAAATATTTTCCTTGCGACATTACCCAGACGCCGTCGTTCGCGGGTTAAGCAAAAAACGAAGTCGTTCATAAATATGAGCGGCCAACTTATTCTTTTGCCAATACTCCGGATATCTTACCGCTAAAGCCATACCACGACGTAATTTGTCGGCCCGAAAAGAAAAAAATCTACTCAGGGGTAAATCTGTAGGTCCGAAACCGAATGAAACGTGAAAAAAGTAAAGGATTTTTATCGCAAAGCCACGAATTCGTTTTGGACGTAACGGGGTAAAGGAAATCAGCGAGTATGAGGAAGCAATGGCAGGAAATATTGGGAGGGCTTTATCGCTGCGGTTTTTTTTTTCGGCCGGTCGTTTTTTTTTTTAAAGGAAGCACACTCGACATTTTCCAAAAACGTCCCAAAAATCGTTCACTAATACTGATCGAAGGATCGCGAAAGCAGGCAAGTCCGGCCGACGCAGGAGTGTATAAACAGAGACTCCTGACGTCACACCGAGGAATAGAAAGTGGAACGTCTGTCCGACACGCTTTGCGCCGCGGAGGATGGAGGAGAGGCCAGATGGAAGAGGAGTTGGGGGGTGGGTAAGAGGAGGAGGAGGGAGTTTGTGGGAGGGAAGGAGGTTGAGAGGGAGTCCAGTCGCGCGGTTCCATAATATAAAATCATTCAAAGGGAGTTGGAGAAATTTAACGGCTAATAATTCAAATATCAAACCTGAAATTATTCCCGTCTATAAACTTATGGCCCGTGCTGTCGTAGTCTTCTCGCGATTATCACTATCACGCGGAAGGACAAAAGTTAGAGGATAATCGATCACGTATATCACACGGCGTCGAAACTACGAGGAAGACTTCAAGAAGTTGCCCGGGTTTCGAAGCGTGCACGTGAAATTATTGATTTTGAATGCCGACACGCATGCAAGCAATTAGGTTTCGGTGCGAGCTATTATATATTCCAACCCAGTCTCTCGGACACGTGACAAGTCGTGAGAGCTCTTAGAAGTGGGGGAGAGTCCATTTGCCAACCGTGCATTCATTACGAAATGAAAACCGAAGGAACCGCAAGTAGGATCGGTTTGGCGGATACTCAGTTCGTAGTTTCCTTCGGCGAATGTGCAATGGAACATGAGACACGTGATGACAAGTAAAGAAAAAGGCTTAGCGATAAGCGGCGGGTAGAAAGAAATATTTATAAGAGTCTCAAATGGGTATTGGATATTATTTATTCATTTATCATTTACCTGAAAATTCATCGCGACACGCATCCTGGCACACTCGACCTTCGCGTTAAAAATATCAGATCGTATATTAAATTGCAACACGCCAAACGAAAAAAATGAACTAGTGAAACGCGAGACAGAGCAAGAAAAACTACAGTACGACACGTCCACTTGCTCGACTCGGATCACTTTTATTTTTAATTATTATCCGAAGATAACCATGCGGTGGTCTGGAATCCGAAAGCATTGAGGGGTTTACTTGTCGACACCAATCCCTAAAGCGCGGAATTCTCAGCATTCACTTTTAGTTTTCTCCGACCAAAACTAGTGTCAAAACGTTTCGCCCCGAAGAAAGTGTTTCGAGAGACAAGGGACACATCCCTCGCTCCATCGCGAACTTCCGCAGTTATCCGAAACGTACGAATAAGAGAAGTGTGCCATGATAAGGGAAAGTCTTCGATCGTTCTCAATAGTGATACGGGGCAAGGTTTTCGTTCGGGGAAACGGGAACGTGCACAACCGAGAAAGAGACGCTCGTTACAGTCCTCTGGCCGCGAAGAGATGGGAATTCGATCGCACATATGACGGTTGTACTCGCAGCGTCGCAATGCATCGGTTATCGTACGTACGTAAGGGAGAAACGGAGAGGATATACTACGAAAGGAGAACCTGTCCTCACCTAGCTCATTACCTTGAACAAGGAAAGGGGCACTGCGTACTACGGAAGTGATAGTGGTCGATAGATTTTTAAGCGCATGATAACGATTGGAATTAAAGTTTGACCTTCACAAAAATTGAGCTGGGGAAAGGCCACAATTTTTTAAAATTTTAACATGCATCCTGTCGCATCTCGTGAGCGTCGACACAAAACTCTCGCCAAAAGTAAAATAAAGACGGTAAAAATGTCAAGGGAAAATATATGAATTATGAATTACATAACCATTTAACACCAAAACCTCTCTAAATCTAAGTTTGGTATCCCAAGAATGCGGGAAAATAAATATAAATTAAAAATTCATGAAAAAGATGGAAATATATAAATAAAACGATGCACTTTAAAACTCCAGTCGCTCGTTCAATAATTATAAAACACTGGGTTTAGCAGTAGCTGAAAAAGTTACATTAAAAAACACCATCATTCACTATGACAAATGTCATTATCATAACAATAATCAATGTTTACAATTACTCAGCAGTTTGATTCGAAAAAACCAATAAGTAAATTCATTTTATATGCTAAGTTCACAGCAACCTGCTACATGGCCGATTATAGATATTTATCGATATAATACCATCATCGTTTTAGGGATATAAAAATCGATCAAAATTCTAATAACAAACAGTCTTAAGGAGAAATATAACAAAATTTACTGTTGACACTAGGCACGAAGGCAAAATAAAAACAAGAAATTACGACTTCAGACAGTACGGACACTTGTTAGTAGTTTACAACTAAAAGTTCACCTGCTTTACCTCAACAAATTAAGCACACAAACTGAGTTATAGCAAATATAGATAATTTGTTATTAATTATGATTGATGACCACCATTTTTACATTACCTTAGGTTTGTAGAACCATTTCCTAAGTGATTCCATCTTGGCCAAAACTTGGGTTTCAAATATATAAAAATAACTGGAAATGTAAAGAGCAACACAGCCAAATAGTTATTGCCAATTTCATTCTTCGATTTCAATACATCAACACTAACGAAGCACAGAAGTAAATGACTCACGTACTTATAAAACCTGGAAAACGTTTCATAGGGAAATCAGTGACGGAAGTGCTACAGCAGCGCCGCCGCTTACGGCGAGAGCTGAAGCTATAACAACTGACGACTATGGAGCGAAATAGAGAGGGAAAATTAAAGGCGCATGCGTTGATACCGCCCCCAAGAGTAGAATTGATGTATCTAGATTTGATGATGAGGATCTGACGAAATAAACTACAAAAGAAGGTGCGCAAGACTCGAAAAAATAAAAGGAAAGATGTAGGCGGGACGGGTGAAATTGGATATAAAGATCCAGCGAGTTCCACCTGCGAACGGGAGTAAAGAAATCGACAGCGCTGAAGCTACAGTGCATTTATCTTCGAAAGCACAGCTCCTCCAGGAAGAAAGAATCATAAAAAAGGTAAGTGCATCAATTTTCATTTATGATAGCCTCCATCCGAAAAATCTTCTTACTCGTTAAGAGATTACATGAACCGCTAAACCGATCCGAATTTTATCTTTTATCATTAATTATTTTAGCGCAATATTATCTAACGCCGTAAAATTATATTAGACTTCAGTTTTACAGCGTCTGATTTTCTCCATGGTGTTTTAAAGAGATTGAAAAGTTACAATAACGCTAGAGACGATGCAGGCCGATTTTACATTTCCGTGATTAAATACCTAATAGGTCTGTATAACTCTTCACCTATAAATAGACTGATTATTAATGCTGCAAATCTAGGCGGTTGAGGGATTAAATTTTTGCGATTTATTTGTTCATAATTTTTTCAATTTTATGCTCTCACAGAATTATTTCTTCTTTAGAAGGGCTTGCGGTTTCGATAAATTCGAGAACACATGACGTTATTTTCATTCAGCGAAGGAATCGGCAGTACTCAAATTAAAGTATTATAGTCTAGAATAGTTTGGGGGAAAATTGGGTTTTCTTATTTATTTGAAAGTCGCTCTATGCTCCGTCGAAATTTTAAATCTCAAAATCGCGTTAAATAGCACCGTTTACAAAAGCATTGCTTTAACATTTGTGGTCACACAAGGAGAAATTTCGTTGGATGTTTTTCACAGACCAGAGAAGCAATTAGAAAAAATTGCGTTCTAATAGTTAGTTCTGTGAGTAAGTTTAAAAACGAATCGACTGCGACTACGAGGGAAAAGTTTTTGAGTTATATTTCAAATACAAACTACTCTCATCAGAGATATTCCGAACCTAATTTTAGTAATATACAATTTTATTGCGGCATCCTTCTGTTGTGCGCGATTATTTGAAGTACATAATACCTAATTTTATAGTTGACGTTATCATCACAATTATTGGTCATATTTGGAGAGCTCCGTGAAAAATAAATCGACTTTGTCACATCGTCCTTTTCTTTGCAACTTTCTTCATTTCTTGTTTCGGGTTGTCTCATACACTTTCTCTCCTCTTCCTTTTTTTCCTTCGCATTTCCCTTGTATTTCACAATTATTCATTCAGATATGCCCGATTTATTCCCCCTTTATTTTCAGTTTTATTAACTTTTTCCTCACTTCTATGCTTTTCACTCACAAGAAAAGATTTTTTTCTACCTATCGGTGTGTTTTAACCCAACTCATTCTGTCCCGTTTGCGGTCTTTCTATTCATTTTCTCATTCCAATTCCCTTCTTTAAAAAAGTACGATATTACTTTCCCCTTTCTAACTATCTGCCTCTATTTCTTTCATGATTTCTCAAAACATCATTATCTTATTGGTTTTTGTTACTTTAACCACCCGCTTCATATACGCTTAGCACGTCTATATTTAAAAGCTGGTATCTGAATATTCTATAGTTTATATGTAAGGAGAAGGAAATTTAATTCTTAAAATCTAATGTGTAAATATTTTGCGGTTTATATTTCGTCATAAGGGAATTTTATATTCTCGGAGCCGGTTAGGAAAATCGCGGTGTCCGATGCAAAGCACGTGTCAAAAACGTTTAAATTTTAATAAATAAATAACTTTTAATAAATAAAGCAATCTCTCTCTCTCTCTCTCTCTCTCTCCCACTACGACAGTGTTTGATATTTTTACGATCTTTTGAAAATGCCTATGCCTTTTAAAAGTGCAATGAATATTTTTTTAGAGAGCGCGGGGCTTTGTGCAGTCGTACTGTTTGCGTCGTTATCAAGCCAGGATCCTATATCCTTTATTATCAAACCGGCGGAATTACAATGAGCAAAGAGAATGATCGCAGTTCTGTAACATTCTGCAGATTTAATAAAAATTGAGGATTATTTATATCATAATCGGAGAAAATTCTTTTTCCGAAATTTAATCGGGTTATTTAATTTAACGGTGCCTGGGCAGAGAGTGTTCGAAAAGTACTTAATGATTATTTCTTTGAATTCTTAGGGAGAATTTATAACGAATTTTGGATTCAGCTGGAACATTTTGCATTAGCGCATTTAAAAAAAATTCGTTATGCCAAAGCAAACTTCTTTTAAAACATTATCATCGAGCTCACGTTGCAGCTTGATTCCAACTGGCAATGAAGATAGTTCCAATATCCATGAAACGGTTGGAAAAACCACGTAAGATATAGAGCAGCCGTCCTCAAAAGGGAGGTTATTCCAACAATTTTATGGTTACACCTTTATCACCAACAGAGGCCAAATTGTCAAGGAAAAGTGCTTCGTTTCACCTGAAAAGCATAAAAGTAGTGAAAAAATAAATACTTTTCACACATACGATATTTTCGCTTTTTTTTTAAAGGTTAGGAAAAATATCTCGTATTTTTTTGCAGGTAATTAAAAATGTCATGAAGGAAGGCCAAGGATGATTTAGTCTCCAAATCTGGAAATGAATTTTATCGAAAATAATTCCTAGCGTTACATAAACCTAAGCGTTTTGTATGTGTCTGTCTACCTTTATTTGTTTAGTAATTTTATTTTTCCACTTGAACGCGGATTCGGAAGAGCAGAACATGAAATTTTCCATCCGCTCCATTACTCGCTTTTCAATATTTCTACTACGATTACGGAAGCCTCTGACATAATCAGCGTAACCAGCCATTGAGGAAAAGTTTCATTTTACAAAATTCCCCGTGACATCCTTAGGGGACGCCCACGTTATTTTCATAAAAAAATAAGTAATATGCGCAAAATTATTCAAGACGGCCTCAAAGTTTTTTCTCCATGTTAGGAATATTCTTACGAATTTATATATTCCTAGCTAAAGTGTTCCAGTTAATATAAAAACATGAACGTATCGTGGAAAAGCGAAACTGGGATCGCTAGCTCAAGTATTAGAACATCCAAAAAATCCACCTTATTGCTTTGATATACATTTCACTAAAATCTAAGATCATATTTTTTTTAAGGAAGTAAATGCGAGGAAGATTAATTAAATTCAAACCACTCAAGTCACTAATTAAATTTGTGATTAATATCGTTTCTCTGCTTATTACTAGGTAGGGCGATAATAACTTTTCTGGAAGTGCACTTAAATTTATGCTTTTCCATAATAATTACCGAAGTATTCTTATTTTGTATCAAACTTCGGTTTGATAATGTATAAATTCCAATACGCTGAAATATATGTATTTCTGGCAAAAAAAGATAATTGAAGTCAGGTACTTTAGAATTATCTTATTCAAGAGCGATTTTGTTAATTTCTTCAAAATGTTAAAACGGTTTTTCCACAGAATATTAAGTTCCCTATGATGCATATTAATCCTCAGCTGTCTTTTTGGGCTCTTCCCACCCACTTCAACTTCTCATTAACATTCGTTATTTAAAAATAAAATATTGTCTTCTTATCTTTTCGCCTCTTTCCATATATCCACGCTATGATGACTCCTTTCAACAGGTCGTTGCCTCCCAAAATTTGACACATCCAATGCCTAAGTCTTTACCTATTTACTCTATTTAAGCTGCTCTCTTTTCAAATTGTCTTTGATGCACCCTAATCCCATTTCTTCTCAATCCAACAAGCATTTTCTTTGCACCTCCAAATCGTTATCTCGATAGCGCCTGATCTGTTCACATTTTCTTTGTTTTTCCTTTGAGAGGAAAAACTATGAATCTATTTCCCCTAACTAAGCCAATTCATTCACAGTTTACGAGGAAAATATTAACGTCACATTTCAAAGAAAAGAACAGGAAAAAATTCCTCGCTGGCAAGCCCTTTTCGAAGTTCAAATATATTTTTTAAGCGAATGACCAAAATAATTTTTTGAAGACTCTCTTCCGCATTCTCCCGGAAACTGATTCACTTGTCTTCAGGACGACCGGATAACTCGCGGCTCGAAAATTCGCGTCGGCGAGTGCGGTAACGCGTAAGAGAAGGAGCGCCTTCATTACTTTCTTCGGCCAGATTCTTAACGTATATCGGCAGTCCTCTTTCCACCTTTCGCCTATGCCCTTTAGACACAACCTCACTTCCCCAACTAAAAGACCTCGCACGTTGCAACAGTTAAAAAAAAAATCTAAATGAAAGCATCTGCAAATTTATCCTGCGCATATTCTCTTCCTCGTGTCTTACCCGTGTCAAGATGAAAACGACTCCCTTTTGCGTCACGATGGGTAATTTTTTCTCCTCCATCCCATAGTAATCTTTTCCTCTTTTCATCGATGACTCGGGTAAAATAATATTCCTCTCGTTCGCACCGCCACAAATTAATCGGTCCGCTGGTGGCGATGACGATCATGGAATTGATACCTACGCTCATTAAACCTTCTTTGTCTCCTATGGTCGCGTTAATAACGAAAAAAAAGAAAGATACGCCAACGCATACCGCGAGTCATTTGCTCCCGCCTTTTTTCCTCATGCTCCACTTCTCTCTCTCTCTCTCTAATACGTTTTACCCCCCTCGTGATTTTTTCCGTCGCATTATCTATCACCCGCCACTCTCCATGCATGGGTGCTGCAAGCATAATATTAAAAAAATCCGCGAGTGAGGCATGAATTACTCCCTCTCGAATGAGACGCGAAATCATTATTTCGGAGCATACATTTTTTATGCAATATCCCATGACCCATGAACGGATCGACCATGAATAATGCATGCGAGAATTACCGGGAGGTTTCAAAGTTTTTCAAAAATATATTTCGGTATTCGTTTCCACGCCCGCTTTTTTCCTCGCGGACACGTAGGCGGGCCTTTATTTATTTATTTATTTTTTTTGAAATTACGGAATTACATTTTCAAAGCGACCTCGTTATTGTATTCGAGTTCATTCGTGGACACCGGAGATTACGGAGCGATTTAACGGGTTTCCGGCTAGGAACTTAACATTTTTCATATTTTATCGAGTTTGATTTTACAGAATAAATCGAAGTCGATTCACGGAAAACTTGAGAAAATCTGAATTGCAAAATATTTTGGATAACGACTTTAGACGATAAGTAGATGGAGGAATAGTTTCCTCTCCAGCTTGATCCTAGTGAACAAAAATTGATTGAAATTTTCAGTAGACGTTATATAAACCATTTTATATTTTTTATGCAAATTCTGCTAAGGACCCCCAGCTCAAAGAAGTCTATAAGAACACATCTCTCGTGAGGACAGAAATTTTTAAATCGCTAATAACTTTTTCCTGTCGCATTGTTAAAAGAATGATTTTTTTTCGCTTCGCTTTTAAATGAAGACGGTACTACTTATTACGCATCGATTTCTAAACCAGTTTAAATCTAGTTTTGGAAATTTCCCCGTGCGATTTTTCTCGAACATGGAATATAATTCGAAATTTCTAAACAACGATTTTTACCGAGAGACGTCCTCACAAGATGACGAAAAATTCACTTTGTTTTTCATTAGAAAGTTCTTGGGATTTTAACCGGTCGTATCCTAAAAGCGTATGGTTAACAGAAATTATTTATCAGTGACCAAATACTCTAAAATGGAGCCTATGAGATTGACTGCATAGAATTTCGCACGAGTGATTTTGAAACATCACATTCGATAGCAAATTCGAGTCATATTAAAGAAAATAAATCTTATTGTCTCCAAACACTCTCCGTCACATTTAACAATGGAGCCGTCCTTCGCAGAGCACCATTTTGGAACAAAAATCTCGAAAGAAATCTTTTAGAACAAATAATTTCGAAAGACAAACAAATATTTACAATGGAGGAAACACTCAATCAACATTGACTATTAAACATAGACCGTTGAAGAAACTAGGGCCAGAGGAATCGGGATTATCGCCCGCAGGGTTGCGAACGTGACACAGAAAAAGGCGAAAAGAGGAGAAAAAGGCTCCCTTCCAGTAATTCCTTTAAGGAGAGCATCGGTTGATGTAAAGCGGAGATTGAGAACCAATGTTGGAAGAGCGAGGAACGATAAGATGAAAAAGGTGTTTGGTTAACGACTCCAAAGGTCAATCGCGGATGGAGAGAAAGGGAGGAAGAAGGCGGGACGGGGCGGGGGTGGTCGTTGACGTCGAAGTGCCCGCCGTTTTGGCGAGGGCCCTTCCCTACGCGCGGAGCCCCGCGAGAATCGCAACGGCTTCCAATAAGGCCTCCCTTCGTTTCTACTGGCGTTTGGATGTTGGGTGTAAGAAGGTGTTCGATTTGTTTCTCTCGAGGAATCCTCGATTTTTCACGGAGAGTGCCCGGTCATATCTTAAAAAAAAGAGAACGAGGCTTGGGGCTAAAAACGGAATCTACTTACATCCTCGCGAGAAATACCCTTCGTGGAAACAAGCGCGCGCGCGTGTGTGTGGGGGCAGCGAAAACAAATGAAGTCTACGCGGCGAAACTTGTTCCCCCTTCTATTTCTTTTTCTTTCCCCTTTACCCCGACCATCAATCCCGGCGTTACTTCTCATTGGAAACCAGAGGGGGGTAAGGTGGGATGATATGGGGGCAGGGAAGCTGAGGATGGCCAAGGGATGGAGAGGCGAGGAAGGAGGCTGAGGGAACGCTTGTGGGTTATTTCCCCCTCCGCGGGGGGTCCGCCTGACTCGCACTCGTTCGATCTGAACTGACCACTCTTCACAATTGGTTTCCCTATACGCCATCTCGCGCATTCAATCGCGTAGGCGCAATCTCTTTGATGAGTTCTATAACAGAAAACGATGGAACGGCGATCTCCTTAGAGACTGAGAGAGAGCGAGAACGAAAGGAAGTGTAAGAGGCGTGGGCGTCTGCACAGAAGTGTGGATGCTGTCGTTGCTTCGAATGATGTTCGCGCATTTAACCTCCGCCTCCCCCCCCTCCCTCCCTTCCTCTTTCAGATACGTTCTTCGCTGCGATTTTTCTCCTAAAGCTATGTGTGCTGCCCTCTGCTGCGTGTTCGGAGGTTACAAAAACGTATCCATCTGTACGCGTGGCTTGATTTCCCTTTCCTTTTCGAAGCTGCTAATTCATTTGGGTCGATTCGCTGCGGTCGCGTGTTGATTTTTTTTAAAAAAAGAAGATGAACGATAGAGTGGATAGCAGAAAACAGATGGAACTTCCCAATTCGTCAATTGCGAAGGACCCGGTTTTTTCTGATGCCGACACATTGTGAGCAACTGCGAACTATACGGGATCAATGGGTTGATTTTGTTTCTCGAATTCGTGAAGGATTAAATTAGTGAAAAAAAAGGTGCTGCAAACCCTTGCCCAAACCGGGTTTCCCAAACGCGGTCAAACGAATGTGACTCTTACTTACCAACACGTACAGAATTTATTTATACGCCGCCCCGCGCGCCGATTTTTTCTGACGTACGTGGCGTGAGGAAGCACGTAACCTAAACGAGCTCGGGAATTTTTATAAGGCGATAAATTTGCGCAACACGGTTTTGATGAACGCGGCCTTTTTCCAAGAACGTAACACTCGCGTTACGCAAGAGAATACTACATTTTAAAAGAACGTGATGGTTTCGTATAAAGTGGCAAAAGAGACAACAAATCTACCTGAAGGGATACAAATGAAAAGATGTGTCCTTCATATAAATACAAAACAAAAATTTCTCCAACAAAATTTTTTAATAATACGTAGTTTAAAACAGATGGATATGAACCAAAAATAGTTAAATCTTAAAAGATTTGATCAAATTTATGTGCGGCAAAATATTAGAAACTAAGAACTTTGAGTGGACTGCGCGTTCCAAAACAGTTGTCTTAAAATTTTAAATCCATGTCTAAACGGAGGCGACATATTTCTTTCGACGCCAATTTTATTTAATCAAAGATCGAAACTACTATTTTATATTGCAATAAATGTAGTATATGGTAGTACATAAATGAAGCAGCGGTATGTGAGCTGGCGCCTTCAAAATAAATATCTATATTTTTCATACAGGGTCAAAGTTTACGATACAAGGTTAAATATTTCCATTTCCCTTATATTTTACATACATGGCAAATCCTATAATTGTTGGAGTTTGGGAAAAAAAAGTTTCCACGTAGCGTTTTTCTATTCGAAATAATTTCGCAGGGTAATTATCGAGTTCTTATTCGCCGAATACGCTTCTCCCTTATAAAGGCGAAATCTTCCGTCAAATACGAAATTATGTCCGTACAGCATTCGTCCTACCCTACTTCCACAAGTTGCTTTATCTCCCTTAGCCGTTCTCTTGTTCTTTGGCCTTTACACTTATCTTCGTCCATTTCGATATTGGCCCCGAAACCTTTCGCGTCACCCCCTCCCCCCCCCTCCCCCCCTCTCCCCCCCTCCCCCCTATCCGATCCCCTCCCAAAACACACAGGGGGTACTGCGCGCAAGCTCACCCACATCTCTCATTCCACTATAAAAACGTCCCCCAACCTCACCAAAGCCTTGCAAGGTCTCTCTCTCTCCCATAATGCCGTAGCCTTCTTGACACACTTCGCGAGAAATAATTCCTCGTCGCACTCGACGATTCGCAAACCTACGGCGATTTCAGTTGCCGAATTGCGCCTACGCTTCCAAGGCGATTCCACGGATTATGTAAAAAAAAATGCCGATCAAACCCCCTAGGATTAAAAGAGGTGGGAGAGAGAGGAAGAGAAAGAGAGAGGGAACGAAGACCGATCTCTTCCCTCTGTTTCTCTCACCAATGGTGGATTTAAGGGGAGGTCGCACTTGGTGCGCGCCAGGGATTCCTTGAAATAAGGAGCCCCGAAAAAATGTTTAAAAAATATAATATTAGAGATATTAAATACGTCATTTTAAAAACGACGTAGAAAAATTCATATTTTTGCTCTGTGATACTTTATTTATTAATGCGACATTGAGAGAGGTCGAACCAAGTGGTAGTCTGAGTACATATAAAGATCAAGAATTGGTCGAGCAAGAATAACAGGGTCGGTTAAGTGCTCCTTTTGTGAAGGAGGCGAGGGAATTGGGGAGAATAGGCGAAAAATTCGGTGGTGAGGATCTTGAATGGGAAACATACTGATTACTTTTCCTGAGGCTCACGCAGGTATCGTTTAAAATAAGCTAGCGATCATTCGAACGTTTCCAGTGACGGATTAAACTAATTTCTCTCAAATCACGTCCTTGCGAATGGTGGATGATTTTTTTTGTTCCGCAAACTCAAAAACATCCATATTTCGTTTATGCTCGAGTATTATTTTGGAAAAGTTATGGCTGCTTCACAAAAATATCACTCATATGCAAATCGTCAGGGAATATAGGACCTGATTTTTTTTATGGAATCCGTCAAAAATTACCATCGAAATAGAAGCATTGAAACGCAGTGAAAGTGACCGGCTGAATTTAATCTTGAGTGGAAAAATAAACGTCGTTCTTTTTGACGTCCGTATGTTAAACTCCGGAGTTTGTCTCTCGATTCTAACTAATTTTGAAATGCAAAGAATTATATCTGACACTCATTCACGTGCTATCGCCATGGGGAAAGTAAGCGCTACTGAATTCAAAACAATTATCTCGAGGGAAAATATCCTATCCTTAAGAGTAACTCGATTTAACACAATCATTCTTGAGAAAAATCTTAGCACGTTAACGCAACATTTTCAGTAGATTGATGGGGATTAGGTATAGTTTTAGGTTAAATAAAAATAGAAAAATATGAATGCTTGATCCTTTTTCATCATTACCTATTTGGTTTTGAAACATAACGCGAAATACGGTGTTAAGACAGATAAAATTCCATCACAACCAGTATGGCCAACTGAAAAATTCATAATCATTGGCCACAACAAATGTTTTAAAACATATAAGTTTTTCGCGAATTAATCCATCGACTTATTATCCACTTAACTCAATATTAAGTACGAGCGTTTTAATGGACAATTCACGTTCATTCATCAAAGTACCGAGTTTAATTGCTTCTTGAGAAACTCCGGTGTAAGAAAAAAAAATTTATAATGAAGATGCCCACAATTCCTAGTAAAACTGATATCAACGGAATTTCCATCTAGAGGCAATGGTGCGAAATGAGATTCATTAGGAAAATAATGAAGCTATGAGAGGAAGAGGCCGTCGCGTAGCACCAATCAATTTGAAAGGCATTGGACAGCGAACGCCGTCACAACGGAGAGGACAAGCGCCTGTAAGGCGAGGATAAGATATGCCCGTTGAATTTAAGCCTCGAGAAGATAGCACACCCAGGGGACTGCGGAGTGATCTTCATTCTCTTGGACTGCGTTGGAAAAGCCTCCGAAGGTCACGCGACCTCCATAGCGGCGTGGGATCCATGACTCAACGGAGAACGTATCTCGGAAACGAACCAGGAAAATTGCGCACATGCCTGCGCATTTTCCGGGTCCTAAATAATAGCACCCGATTCACTCATCTATATACTATGAATGCTTCACCCCGAGATAAGCGATTCCTACCCTGCGTTGGTGATAATCCCGCGCGTAGCGAGAGCTCTCGATTGCTGTGCGGAGATAACCGCAGAAAACAAAGAATGAGTTTACCGTTGAATGAAAAACGGTTTTTTATTACGGGGTCGCAAGAGGGCAAGAAGAAGCTTGGATGTGGAATAAAGGCGTCACCATCGGAAGGGGGAAGGAATGGGGGAGGGATTGAAGAAGTGTATAACCACACGTCACCACGTTTATTGCTTTAATAACTCGAATATTTTTATCCAGTACTAGGTATTTATAATATTCGAATTGTATAAAACGTTAACATTTTACAAGTTGTGCTATGTGGCGCTCTCAAAAGCATTCTTCGCGGTTGCTTTTCCAATGAATACGCGGAAAAGAAAATTGGAACGATATTTTTTTGCCCAGGTTTGGAAATGAGAGAAGACGGAATTGTGGTCTTTCCTACAGACGATAAACTTTCTACGTGGATACACGATCGCTAATGCTGTTTCCACACTCTAAAAACTTTGGAAGTGGGCAACCCTCTTTATGCAATCGAATCGGAGATGGATTTAATCCCTCCCTATGATGAGTGAGTATTAGAAAGTTGATTACTAGGAATAAGCCACATTGCGCAAATAATTCAGGAACCTAAGGAACAAGTGACTATTACTACCCAAGGAGACGCTAAAACTGCTTCCTAGCAACAAAGGGTATGTCATTTAAAATCAAACGGTTTCCATAGTGCGACTGAGTGAGCGTAACGTTATTCCCTGGAATGAAGAAAGGTGGTCATTGATGAGAGTGCTTCTCTCCCGTCTCTTGCGCTTTGCCTTCTTTCCTCGTTGGTTTCCTGGTCGTGACGTGGACAGGAATGAACCTCGCAAACCAAGGATGCTATAAGATTTAGGATGACGGATCCCTTGGAGAATTTCTTAAAAATATAGTATATGTCCAGTTTGCGGTGACATAAAGTCATGAAATGACATTACCTATGTTAAAATAACTAGTTGATGTTTATTTGTCTGAATAATAAAACGAAATTATTTATTTTTTCAAACGTCTTCAAATGATTTCGTAATCTCTCAATGGTTAAATGAATATTCTGTTAAACGCATTGTTTTGTAAGGGTTAGCGAAAATATTGAAGATAACCTTCATAATTTAACTTCCTTTTGCTTAAAAAATGCATTGTGCATCTATTCATAATTTTAGCTTTGTAAATTCCGAATTAGAAATCGCGTACGGAGAAAATAAAACAACTTGCATAAGTTCAAAGGAACATCAAGCTCGTTTTACAGCTACGATCGAACTGCTGAATCAGAATTTTTCAAAAAGCCATAAAATGGTTGTGAAAACCAAACGCGCGTTTTGTTATCACAGTTATTATGTGGCTTTTTGGAGAATTCCGATTTATCTACTTGAATAAGATTTCCGCGTATCCCTTAAAAACCCTTTATGTGCCCCAGGGCCGGCCCGAGTTACGGGCGAGCCGGGCGGCTGCCCGGGGCGCCTAATTGTTGGGGGCGCTATCCTGATCCTCTATACATGCATTGCTTGCAAATGAATAAATATTGGACACCAATTTATATCGTGAAACGGGCTAGAATCATGATGAAATTCCTTTTATTTACAGAACGATTAATAAATTTACCTATATTCTGTAAATATCTCAAAAACTCTTACGGAGGGGGGCGCTGGTGTACTATCTCGCCCGGGGCACCAAAATTCCTCGGGCCGCTCCTGATGTGCCCCTAAGGTTACGACAATCTCCATTTGAGTATGTATCACTGTCTTAGACGACAACCGGGCCACTCTTTCCTCCAATCACGTCCCATCTTTGCATCACTTCCTCAATGGAAAGTTTCATTCACCAGAGCAGTGTATTAACACCGCATGAATGGGTTTCTGATTCCGAAATGTCAAGCTTTGTATAAAATATTACCTATTCTTCTAGTTTTAGTTTATATCAGAGTTGCGTAGTATATTTTAAACAGTCACTGAATAAAAACAGAACACAAAATTTCACAGGGAATAAAAATGAGTATTTATCATTTCTTTTTGATTTCCATCTAATACAAAGTACGGACAAGTGGGTCTGTTGAAGTGAACTCTCTTTCATTTCTTTGTATTCAGAATACATACATTGGTTATTGCCATCGGAATACTTTAATAAATTCCATGAAAAGGTCTTCAATTTATGAAAACATATTTTAAATTGAACAAAGTTATAAATTAATGCTAAAAATTTAAAACTAATTATTTTTCATTCTGTTATATCTAATGAATTGACACAGGGAATTTTTAATGCTAATTTACCAATGAATTAATGGCTAAAAATTAAGAGACGAATGAAATTAGATTCATTGCATGATGAATATTGTTTTAGTGAATGATTTTTGGAAGTACAATAATTTTCGTCATTTAAGCTGCGGATAATGAAATAGAACACACGAATAACACTTTCATTGGAACAAATATAAATTTTAGAAACCTAATAATTTTATTAAAAGAAATGCATCAAGCGGTTTGATTGATCTACTGGAAGATAACGATTTGAGGAATTAATTAGAATGGAAATACAGTAGATAGTCCAAAATCCGGATTGATCCGAAATACAGACGCATTGCTAAATTTTACATCGAAAAACTCTACAAGTTGCGGAAAACAAATTTACTTTATTTCGGTACCGGAACTGTTTTGTGACTAACCGCTCTGTCAACGGTCCAAGGACAAATTTTCCAAAACGACATGAAGACTGCAACACCACGTGATTATTCTACTGGTTGGCTCACGGAACTCAACAGACTACACTGGATTCGGCAGTTAAGAGCTCGTGGTGAAAAGGCTTCCATCTATCATGAAGCTGCAGAAAAAAGGCCAATTAGTTGCTGATGAAAACTTCACACATGACCAGGTAAATAGTGCGATGAGACTTTTATTTTCTGGCGCTATATTCCTACGTAAAGGTATCCTAACATTTCTCGAATATGCGAATGATTTCATTGAGGAACTTGAGCTATATTGCTTAACAGGAATTTTTCTGTTTATAAAATAGAAAAACTTATTTCATAAAAGCACAAATATTTGAGACAAATAACATTACGTGGCACTTTCAAAAAGCTACCAAAAGGTATTCCTCTATCAAAAATCAAATCGTTAAGTAAATTACCATCACATCTCTTGCCTGCACATTTTACATCTTAAGTGGAGAAGAAGAATTATGTTTTGGTAATTAAGTAAAACATTCTAAATTTTCATGCATTATTTTTTCCTTGCTATGGGCTTTTTCATAATTCATAGTGTATGATCAAAATTCCGGAAAAATCCATAAACCAGCAACCTACAATTCATGAGGTTTCCGGATTTGAGACGTACTGTATCTATATTACAATACGCATTCGTCACGTAATAACTTTTGCGCAATTTTTCATTAGCGAAATTAAAAAAAAAAACAAATTAAGCTATGTTATTGTATATACAGCACTTTAAAATTTAATAAAAAATAATGGAATACAGAAATAGAAACAAATAAATATTAACGTTTATATTTCCAATGAAGCATAAGAAAAGCTTAAGATGGCAATTCTAGTTCAAGTTTTTTATTATGCTGCACTAATTATTAGTTTAAAGCACCGCCGAAAAAGAGTAGCGATCTCGCCGGAAATAATGCTATCATCAATCACTCGGGGAAAAGTTGTAGAGCCTAGCGATATTAGCTGCTCTGACGGAACTCTCAATGGAAACGGGAGGTATAGAAAACAGGCGAAAAATTTTAATTTTACAATTTTATTTATTCAATGAAACACATTTCAAGTTGTTGTATAAATATATTTGAGAAATTTTAGGAATAATCGGGAGAAAACATTTTAATGCGAATTATCAATTATAATGCGAGATATAATGGCTGAATTCTTTCAATATAAAGAAAAGACAAAGGACAGCAACTTGCGCATGCTAATTGAGAAGCTATGGCGATAAAGCAATCCGTTAAAAATATAGCACACGTGTTATCATGCTTGTTCCTTGAAATTATGGTCATAAAACTTTTACTGCTGAATATATTTAATATTCACTAACGATTCGGATTTGATTTTCATCCAGGTGATGCGTAAAATCTCGAGGTATCTTCTGATGTAAACTACAACACTAGCTGTTTCAAATGAGGCTCGCTGAAGCATTAGCAACTAAGACAGAAGCCATCCGTGCAGAAAATATTGCCGATCCCCGTGATAAAAAATTTAGGGCATAATTTTATTTCTTTTTTGATACAATTTAAGACCACATCCGCTCAAGGTATGACGAATTTTTTCTTTCCTCTCCATTCTGCAGAGAAGTTCAGCAACAGCCCAAAAATGTCTTCTTCAAGAAGCAACATCTTCAGCTCTTGCGCGGCCCGCCGCCTCCGCCGCCCCACCCTCTCCTTTGCCCGCCTTCTCCTCCTCCTTTGTCTCGGAGCGCACGCCCTCGGCCAGACCTTTCAGTACAGCCGCGGTTGGACCAACGGCCGCAAGAGAGCCTTCGAGCCTCCCGCCGCCTCCGAGGCGCGCAGGGAACTGTTGTCCGCGCCTCTTTCCGCGACGGAAGGCGGCGATTTCGCGGACGATTCGGCGGCCAATAAACAGAGGAGTATGCCGGAAGGACTAGGCCCGATGGACCGGGGGAGGCTGGAGGCTCTGCTGATGATTCTAGGCAACAGCGGGAAGGAGGAAGGGGTAGAGGACGGCGAGGAATTGGACATGATGAAGCAGAAGGGACTGGAGCTGGGAGGAAGGAGGAAAGGGGTGAGGGGAAGGACAAGGAGCCATTGATTTATATTTAGCAAAAAGACAACCTGGATTCTCATATTTATCTTCATGAATTCATCGTAAATTCCCAGCAGCGTACCGAAATGTATTGATACGATTCATAAAAGTTTTAAGTATTGAGGTATACGTAGTAACTCCTTAGAGCAGTTGTTCTCAAACTTTTCACCCCCAAGCCCCCTTTAGTATCTGCCAAAAACTGCTCCCCCAAACACAATGATATTACAATAGTACATGTGTAAAAGTTATATATATATATATATATTTTGGGCAACTAGGTGTTGAAGGAAACCCAGTGAACACTTACCGGAAGTAGAGCCGCTGGGGTGTTGGAGTTGTGTCTCTCTTGTGCTGACGAAGGGATCATCCCGAAAGCTCTAACCTCCACAAATGTGTCTCTCCAACACCCCAGCGGCTCTACTTCCGGTAAGTGTTCACTGGGTTTCCTTCAACACCTAGTTGCCCAAAATATCCTTACTTACCTTTCCTATTCCTTAGTATTTATATATATATATATATATATATATATATACATGGTGTCAGAATTATGTATAAAAACTTTAAATAGCCATATTTTGTTGACATTATGACCAATTTTAATAAAATGTTGTACATTTTAAATATAAAATAAACAATTAGCTTTTCAATTATTGTTTAATTGTTTATTTTAATAAATTAACAAAATAATAATAGCTTAACAATATCTTGAAGATTAATTGGTGACCCATTGATATGGAGTGTTTATAAATAATTTTGACACCCTGTATATATGTGTGTGTGTATACATACACACACGCACACACACACACACACGCACGCACACACACACACTAGGGCAGTACTCTCCAACCGGTGTGCCGCGAGGAAGGCACTAGTGTGCCTCACAAAATTCACAAAAGCGTTTGGAACAAACAAATCCGCATACATTTTATCATCCAAAGAATTTATTCTGAAACCACGAGAGGAATCGGTAGACCTTATTAACGATCATACAACTTAAAATTATTATGCTACCTTTAGATGTATTTTGGTTAAAAGCTAAAGGGGAATATCCTTCAGTATCCGAATATCCCATCGATATGACATTCCAAATTAAACAACGTATTTATGCGAATTTATTTGTTCTTCAACCCATATTAAAAGGGCATGTTTAAAGAACCTAGATGAAGAAGTTCTTGTAGCTCTTTCTATTAGTGAGCGTCTTTGTACCAAAAAGGCAAACCCAAATTTTCTGTCGAAGTGCATAACATTTTTACACGTTAAATTGTGTGTGAATTTAATTTACAATTATTTGAATATTACTTTACCAATCATAACAATCTAATATAATTGCGACTTTTATTTGTTTTATGCTAGTTTTTTCTTTCAAAATGTGTATTTACACAGTGAAATTAATTAGGGATGGTTTGGTGTGCCGCAATGTTTCTAAGCATGCATGAAGGTGTGCCGTGGAGCAAAAAAGGTTGGAGAGCCCTGCACTAGGGGGCAAGGTGACGCTAGCCAACCCCCCCTCCCTCTTGCTCGCTGTTTCTTCGTTCTTACCATGTACCTATTGGATTTAGATTAGTTTAACGGGAATATGTTTTGGATATGAGTTTAACGAATATATTTTATAAGGGATGTACGTTCGGTTTTTAATAACAAATTAAGAAAATTAGTTGAATAACTCGATAAAAAATAAATTTAGAGGTCTGAAATTCCTTGAGATTAGAAATGGCTGAGGTATAGAGCGTTAAAGAGAAAGAGAGAGAGAGACAACCAGAAATAGGATTTTAGTAATAAAGATAAAAAATATAAATAACATGATTACTGCGTTCGATTTATTTGCATTAAAGTCATATCTTCGGTCATTTCGAGCAAGTTTTAATCTTATTTTCGACCTTTAAGCCTTTATTTAAGTGCATATGCACGGAAATTACCGAGTACAACAATACCGGTAACCATGGAATCTTATTATTGAAATGTTAAAAAAATTGACCAAAACTCGAGTGTAAATTCAAAATATGAGTGAATTCGAATGAGATTGAGTATTAGACGGTAAGAAAAAGAATCCTCATTCATTTTGGCGTGTTTTAACGCAAATTTCGCGTCGATAACTTAATTTTAAGATATTTTAATAAGTAAAAGAACCAAAATGGTGATTTTTACGTGTTATCTTATGGGAAACGACATTCATCCTCTGGAGTCGAACCCGTGACCTTTACCGAAATTTTTTTAGTTATAACGTAATGATTCATCAACACAGAAATCCGGAGAAATTTCAGGCTTCTAAGTTTATTTATAATCAAGTTATTCACAAAATTAGAGCGTTACGCATCATGATGATCATTACGATTTTATAATATAGAAAGATATACACACATATGCAAGTTGTAAAATAAATATACATAGGTATGTAATGCGCAGTCGTACAAATGCATATCTACATGTATCAGCCTGACTGAAGGCAATGAGCTTTAAAAGAAAAAAACAAGTAATTGTTATTAATACACAAGCAGTTTATTTTATTTTTCCGCGCCCCCCTTGGGGGTCGCGCCCCACACTTTGAGAAACACTGCCTTACAGCTACGTGAAAGATATATTTCTTCCATCCAGCAGTTTACTTATCTTCACCATATTCATTCCTTCTTCGCGTTGGCAGTGGTTTAAATAGTTTTAGAAAACCTTAACGACGGGATGAAATGGCTGACAATAGATCAGGTTTTCCCAAACTGCGTTCCGCGGAACAAAAGAGTTTCGCAGAAGCTAAATGGGGTTCCGTGATAGACAGAGAAAGAGACATAATACGCTCTTCCTTTTATTATTTACTGCAGGAAGCATGAGGCTCACTTGTGAACTGTATACTGCAAGATACATAATCTATGTAAATAAACATTACAATTATTTTACCGCGAGAAAAAATATTTTTAATATAGGGGTTCCGTGGCTTCAAAAAGTTTGGGAACCCCTGGCTTAGACTTTTGAACATGTGATTTCATAAATGAAAACTAAGAAAAAAGTTTCCTAACCTAATCTGTCTCACACGTAAATCGTTCAATTTGTAACAACCGCAAATAGGTTAATACAACAACGGAGGCAATAAGAAAGTCTTATCCTAACGTGAATCCGATCTCTCTTTTAAGCAGCTTCAGCTTATACATGCTTATTTCCAGAGTATGGGCATTTCGATGATAACCCATGATTTATATCAGATTAATCAATTTTAAATTATGTTTATTTACAGATATAGGTATCACAGAATGCTGCAAAAGGGGAAAGTTATCTAAAGCATTTCCTCACTGGGATTAAAACAAAATATACCCATCTTCACATCGAAATGGTTGAATAAATCAATTAAATTACCGCGCTCTCGAGTAGAGATAAATAGCTTCCATATAGAAGTGGCAATAAATTTTAAAAGTCTGAAAACTCCGCAATGATACCAAATGTAATGATTATATACCTGGCCTGGAAGTATTATTCCAAGAAAGCAAGTGAGTTTTGATTATCGATAAAAATTTCACATTAGTCCATTTCACCAAAGAGAGATATTTCAAAGGATTTCATTACTGTTTTATGTTCATTATGTATTGATTCGGTCATTAATATATTGGTATTAGGAGGCACACAGGATAGCTGCCACTCTATCAATCAAAGGGTTAAAATGATTTGTTTTGGTCACTAAACCGTAAAAAATATGGAGCTTACCCAAAAATATTTACATAAAATGACATAAACGTCTAAAACCACATCGAGACCTATTCGGCTTTCGACGTGCGTTGAATTAACAAGAGTCAAACGCAGGCACATGCTGAAAGGAGGAAGGGCTTGGTAAAAAGGGAGGAACGGGCAATGGTGGTTATATAAAGTTCTTGTTTTAAAAGGCAGAGAGACCCTGGGTCCGGGAAAACCTGTGCCGAGCTCTGGAAATCCATCGAATACTCTCCGAGGGATTTTCAAACCCGACTCTTCGAATGCAATAACCCGTTTCCGCGATTCATTCGGCTCTTAACCCGATATCCACCGCCGCGTCACGTCTCAACCAGTTCGCTTTCTCTATCACAAAAAGGGTTGGCGGAGGAATTCCTTGAGCGAGAGTTTCCTGAGGCGACGCAGGAGGAGAATGGCCGCGGAACAGCACGAGGGCGCCACCCTCGCGGCGTTCAACTGACTCCGTTGCCCGTCATCCGACGCTGGGATGCGAGCTGCGCCCTCGGCGTCGGAGGCAGCGGCCGGGGGGCCTCTCCCTCTCTCACCCTTCTTCTCCCTCCTCTTCCCCCTCCTATTTCCCTCTCCTCTATCCCCAGAGGAGGGACTGTCCTGCGCCGGCGGCCGACGTGTCCGGAGGTCCTTCCATGGACATCGACCCGAACTGGGCGTCGAGCGGCTGAGAAGCGCTTAGGGCACAAAACTCGCCCAAAAATCATGGACTAATAAAAATCAATAGCGTAGTAATTTGGGTCGTTAAAACTGTGTATAAAAATTCTCGATGTGAAAAAGTCTTATTTATCTTGAGCAATCTGAAAGTCCCGCTTTAAAAAAAATAAACTGAGTCCAATCCGCGTAAATCCTTTTGTTTTAAATGTAAAAAATAGTCTAATTTTAGAAGCAATGCTGAGAAATGCATGGGGCGCAGCTTATAAAACTTTCTCACATCCCCTGATAATAGTCAATTATGACAGGAATAAGAAATTTTTGGCATAAAGATCACAAACGATAGTATACAACCCCGTTAACCCATGCGGAAAATGTAGAATTATATCTTGTGACTAAAAAATAGAAAACGTAAAAATTAGTTTGTTTATCAAGCGTTTAAGAATCGAACCTACTAAACGATTATGTTCTCTTAAACGGGAAGAAATGGCGAAATGTTGTGAAAAGGAAGATTTAATCAAGTTAAGTTACGCTTATTTAGCATTTCATTATGAAAGAAGAAAGCCATTTGCTGCGAGTGGAAATGTTTTCACAGAAATTAGATTCGAATTTTGATAAATTGCTCAAGTTGTCGGAGGCTTTAAGTCTCGAAAAAATGTTAAAGATCTTATGTATTTCCAACACCTCTGTTTCTTTTTGTGTAAGTAATGAATAAAGTGAAATGAAAAAAGATCAACATCGTCTTTTTATGATAATGTATCTGTTTTAGAAGCATGAAAATCAACGATTGATATAGATCATGGTAAAGACAACGGAAGAAACCTTTACTTGGTGGAACTCTACCATAAATAAAATGATAAAGATTACTTGGTAATACAGTGGAACTTTTACCAATTAATCTTTCTCATTTTATTTAGATCATGGTAAGTGTAAATATTCAAATACATTTCTTTCTTTATCAATTGTATTTACGAACATTTTCCTGTAATCTGATGTAGATGTTCTGATGCAAAAAGTCTCTTGTGGAATGAATTTATTTCAGTCTTTCTTAATCGCCGGAATATAGAAAATGAAAAAAAGAACTTACTAGACGAAGTACATAACGTTAATTTTGAACATGTTATACAGATTCCAGAGTATCGTTTCCACTGGTGGTTTCTTTTAAACAATAAAGAACTAATAAGTATCTGTAGGGGACGGCCTGAGGTACTTTTGGCGCCCCGGGCGGGAAATCGCACAGCCCCCCCCTCCTTAAATTTTTGTTAAGATATTTTAAAAAGTGCTCGTTAATTTATTCATTGCCTCGTAAAATGATCGATAATGAAAAGTAAAAGGAGTTGTATATAGATTCCCGCCAATCTCGCGATATAAATTGGTATCCAATATTTACCCGCTTGAAGGTAATGTAGAGATAGATGGTAGGGTTAGCGCCCCCAATACATACTTGGGCACCCGGTCAGCCGCCCGGCTCGCCGGTACCTCGGACCGGCCGTGTGTAAAGGTGTGAGAGAACTAATGCCCGCCGCCGGATTCTGCCACCCCGAGCATATGGTGTGGCTTGCGATTGGTGAAACTCGACAAATAATTTCATACTTCCTACTAAAAATTATGGCTGGGTATGCCGTTTATAATGAAGTTATGACGTAAAAATCATTTACTATCGATTTTCTCTCACAGGAACTCTTGCAATCTCTCAAGTAGCTTCCGATGCGAACATAATCGATGTTGCAAGGGAATAAATTCTGATGGAAACTCTAGTGCGGCCCGCCGAAGCCCTCGCCACTGATAATGTGGCCCGCTCCGTAAAAAGTTTGTCCTCCCTAGATTAGTTTCTGAGGCTTCACTGCCTGTTAGCGAAATTAGAAATTTTATGCGAAATCATCAGCCAAAAAAATATTATTCTCATCGGTGAAAGTTATTTCAGCTTATTAAAATCGAATTTTGGATCACTTATAATTCGAAAAATAGTCATTCACATTTACAAATTGAAAAATAACGCTACTCAAATATTCAGTCAACGTGTGAATGTGTTAGGAATTTTGTAAATTAAATAAATTTGGAGAGCCTCTGGCTGAACGTGTCTCTCAGCAAATATTGCGAGTGAAAGAGAAGGATGATAAACAGCGATTTCGGGTGTTATATCGAATTTTTAATAAAATTTACATCACTTTACTTTTTTATCATTTACAAATTATGTTTTGGATATAAGTTTTAAAATCGCTTTTGAATGCATTAACTTGAGAACGTTCTTTTTGAGCCCAAAATTCGCGTTTATAAACACTGAATAGGTACAACAGGAGTGGCGATGAAGTGGGAAGCGTTCCTCATCTCCACGTAGGAATTTTATAGTTTCCAAATAGTCATTTCTATCTGTCGCAATCAAAATCGCATCCTTGCAGCATCATGGATGACTAAAATATTTCTTTCGTGTCCCATAATCGTTTCCAACTCGAAGAAATCCAAGAATTCTCCCACATACTGTGCGGAACGCCACAAGAGAGTATCTATAATCGCTACGTGTTTGAAGTTCAAGTTCAAGTTTGTCTGTTTTCTTCTTTATTAAACTTGTAACGACTAATTTTATGGGCATTTATAATTGCAACTAATCAAATCGAGTGTCACCATTAAAACATACTCAAAATACGAATTGACGCTACGTTTATGCTCGTGGAGGCAATATTCGTTAATAAATTTCTAGAACATTAAATTATGAGCCGAATCCATTGAGAAATTAGGTATGTAAAGAGTCGTAAAACAATTGTCGGATGATCGTCATTAGAAACGTCGATCTCCCGAAATGTAAGAGACATTCTATCAGGATCTCTCACGACAGCGAATAATTAAAATTTCGATGCAATCCTCGAATCAATCGACATTTCAACCTTTTTTTTTCTCGAAATGAAACTACACCTTTCCCACTCTCCATGCGGGAAATGAAAGTGGATCTAATTAGCTCCCTCTTGGGGTAAATCCTGAGAACGGGAGGTGAAGGAAACTTATTCGTTCGACAAACTCGATTGTTTGCCACCCGTGAAGTTTTCCAAAGGCAGGAGAATGGAACTGCGATCGGATGTCTTTTGAACGGCAATAACGCGGGATACTTTCGATATTGTATTCCCATAGTGGTCATTCTTTCCTACGACGACCTCTCTCTCTCTCTCTCCCCCCCTCTCCCTCTCCGAATATTGGAGCCACTTCCTCCTCCGAGAGGGAATCTTTCTTTTCGTCTCCCAACAATTGTTCCCCGTCCTCCGTCTCTTTCAATTCCTCTTTCGGATAGAGCATCGCTTTGTCATTGTATTCCATCCATTTTCACGCTTCATGGGGATATTTATTTTCGGAGAAAAGTCTTAAGGTTTTATCCTTAACGTTGTTCGAGTAAATTCGAGTTATTGGAGAACCTGCTTCTTTCGAGCATAAATATGGGCATTTTTTTCTCGGCGTTTTAACTTGACGATGAAAATTAAAACCAGGCTAGATATGAGTGGCCGCTGTGGTTATAAAATGGTTTGCCCAACATTACACCCATATCGTTCGAGATCGTATTCCATCGACCGTCGATACGACGTATTTTTCTCCAGAATCAACGAACGCTAAATGGTCTACGAGTTTTCTCAAAAGTTTAATGTCACTTGCAGCTATAAAGATCTATATCTGCAGTTTTTATGCGAGACACGATTTGTGGACGATAATTCAATTATGGGAAGAAGAATTCATTTACTTCCTTATTCTATATCGAAAAATCAAGTGTGGCTTCCGATTTAAGAAATGCTGCAAATGGACAAAATGACGCATTTGATAGAAAATCCTCGGGAACGCATACAAAATAAAAACCTACCTTTTAGATTCTAAGAGAAGTATTATAACATCGAAACACAAAGATCAGACCGCTTTGTGACGGCAATAGTCCCGTTTCAAGGCGAACGTTGAGGAGGTTAAATCAAACGTAACGTGCGTCGCCATATAAGTACTTTTAGAGGGAACTATGAGTCATATTAGTAAGTTGTTTAACGCGCATCATGAGGTGCCCTTGAGAGATAGGAGGAGACGATAGGCACCGCTAATGACGCAGAACGGGTCTATGCTACCGTCGGTAGTGCAGGCAGAGAAATCTAAAGCAAATAATCCTTTAATTGAGAATTATCGAGCTCGTCTCGTGCCTGAAATCAAGTTTCAGAATAGTTAAATACTTGAGTATAAAATATCAAAAAGTTAAGTTATATAAAATTAAAATTATTTTTTAAAACCTATTTTGGCTTTTGGAGATACCTAACATAAGTACATACTTATTTTTTTCAGTATTTGATAGTGCATTACTCATTCGGCAAACGATCGTCGTTAATATTGATTCCGACGTTGCGGAAACTTCGGATAAAATTCAGCGTAAAGTGTATATATCGCCTATCTGACTATGTATGAGGTCGATTTGAGCAACTTGCTCTTTTTTCCTCTTCTAGTGATCAAATCGCTTATTATCTCTCATTTAACTTGAATGGCAAATGCCGGGAATAAATAATGCGCAATCACGATTGTAGCGCAGAAAACAAAGAAATGCTATTTCAGAGATACTATTGAGCCCACTTAATGGCTGGAATCAAATTGAGAATGTCACTTCGATACCAATAAAAAGGTTGGGAGAACCAGATTCGCATCTCGGCTACAAATCAGTTGTCATCAGCAGTGATTCACCGTTAACCTATTTAGGATGTACTTCCGAAGAGACGCAGTTTATCAAAGAGATGCGACTTATTGATCGAAAGACTTTTGTGTATTCTCTTTCTTCTGGTAACACTGCAAGCTTTATCTAAGCTATCATAGATTTCTCACTTGAACACCAGAGTCATTTTACTGATCGTGTGGATGATTGCAGTAATACTAATTTAGTTTCTCCAGATTCAAGTCAAACTCAAATTGTAAGCAAAGGTATCTATAGATTTTTATATCATTTTCACTTAATATACTCACTTTCCAAAATTTATGGTTTCAAAAAAAAAATTTCTATAATAAAAACATTATTCTGTAAGGTACGCAAGATGGCCGACAGCGATATGTAGTTCTCATTCTGCCCTATAGGTCGGCGAAAACGACGGTAATATATAATAAACAATTGTTTGTTTATGTAACGGTTTCTACGATAAACAATTAGTTTATTTTTTTGTCAATAAGGATCTCCAATACAATGATCCATTTTATCGTCAAGAGAACAGTTTACAATGTTGAAATAAATTGGTGAGTTGTTTTTGTTCAGATAGTATTCAAAGAAATTATTCCGCTGATTGATTAATTAGTTAGTTTTTAAATTAAATCTTTTAAAGAGTTTTATTTACATAACGACGGAGAACATTATTGAGGATTCGAGTAAACTTTCCTTCTTCATAAGTACAGAGTACAATTTTAAAACAATCATAACGTTAAGTGCACGAAATTTAATTATTTTCCCTACGTTATATATGTATACATATAATTATTTCCCTGTCTTTGCACACCGACACTTATATGTAGCATTGACGAGAACAAGGTGGGAGAAGAGTATCAGAATTTTATAGTCGAAAATAAAAACCAAAGGCATTTACTAAACGACAACAGAATATTCACTAGAAATGTAATATATGACGAAATATTTCATATGTAATAATGTACTATTAATTATGCAAATACGGTAATCGTGAAGTTTAGTCACTTTTATTATCCAAGGAGTTCCAAGCTAATGAAGTTTAGTCACTTTTATTATGAAAGGGTTCCAAGCTAAAGTTCAGTCACTTTTATTATGTAAATGGATATGTATACTTCAAACAACAATCAGTTCATGTTGCTATAAATAAAATATTTCGGTACTGGTCGGTTATCCCCCCGCAAATTACATTCCATAATAAAGACACTAAAATACATGATAACTTAAATGTTTTATTTTAGACAACATTAACAGAAACTGACTGGCCGGTCTCGACATTTACAAGCCCAATCACGGATCAACGGGGAGAGATAGTTTGGTTCCGGGCGAGGCGAAGGCTCGTCAATATATCCTTTCAATGTTATATCCTCTTGACTGTTGCGCCGCAAATGGAACCAATGTAATTTATTTGGCGAAACGCATTTCGTGATTAATATTAATAATAATCAATCTATCTATAATTCTACCGTTGATATTTCAACGGGAATTATGCTAGTATACATATAAAAATTAAACACAAGCGCTGATAATAAAATCTTTCTTAGCCCCTATTAGTTCGTATTGAGCTCACCTGAAGTATCACCAAATTGGAATCAGACTTGGTGAGCAAGGGGTGCGTCGTAGTTCAAACTTCATGTGGAGAGATGGCGTTAGCTTCCGACGCGGGGGAAAGACTCGGCGTTGGAGCGGGGAAATCATTTTGGTTGCTAAGGACCAAAACGTTTTACTTTTATATACATATAATTATTGGTCAAATGTTAACATTGGATGTAATGGGTCTCCGGTTAGAGATAACCATATGGATTAATCGAATGTATTCCTTGAGCATAGCTTCGAAGGCAAATCAGGCCCGCGCCTAGACAGTTGGCTGCTGTTGTTCAAGTAGATATATAGCCGTCCCCTCTATTAGAGTAAGATTTTATATGCAAAATACATTTACTTACTTCTTTAGATCTCAAACTATGGACAACTACCGATTAATACAGGGGTCTCCAACCCTTCAGCACCTAAGAACTACTATTCATTTGTAAATTTACCGAGGATCGATCCAGCGGAGTGAGCTTTGATACGAGAAATACTGTTGAGCAGAGGGGGAGGGGGGGATCCCCGCAAATTTCTCCCCAAGAGACATCAAAACCAGCATAATTACATGAAATGTCCTGCTTAACACGTCAATTCAATTTAATCGCAAAAAAATTTTAGTCGAGTTAGACAAGCTGGAATAAAGATTTATTCGAGTTTTAGTTAGAAATTGAAGAAAAGGCTATTAAATAAATATACAGACGGAAGAAATCAACCAAAACATAAATTGAATTAGTTAATCAAGTTACACATAAAGTCGCAGTCAGCCTTTCGGCTTTTGCGATAATTCGTGATTGGAACACCGCGTATCGAGCTACACTTAAGCATAAACATCGATATGCTTGTGTCTCGCTGCGAGAACTGATATCGAGAGATATCTTTATTATTTGATTTATGTATTCCAATCTCACTATATATTAATTTTACGTTGACGTTTGTCAGCATTTGTGTCCCCCCCCCCCTCCCTGTATCTCGAGAACCGTTTGTCGTAGAGGTATGCGGTAAACTACGTTTTGTTTCTATAAACTAGGAGGCTGTAGAAAAATATTTTCATTTTCATAAATCCCAGGGTTCGAATCCAGGAGATAATTATATTTTCCCATATGTTTACACGGGATTTTCGATTTTTCAGAGTGCAAGGTTTTTTCCTTCATTAACCAAAATACGTAAATATGGACCGATTTTCTTCGTTTTGACATATATCGACGGCTAAAACTCTATACTATATTATTCTTGCGATGTTTACATGTTAAATGGTCGACGTTTTTAGAAATACGCATTCTTTTTCGAAATTTTGCGGACTTTTCGTACTCATTCCGGGTGTTGGCAAGGAGACTCTCATTGTTGCCTCCGGTTCATTTACTGCCAAATAAACCTTCAAATAGACGAAAGAAAAGCGTTATTCGCTTCAAACTGTTGATTGAGCATCGTAATTAATGAAGCATAGCAACGTAAATATTTAAGGACAATTATTCTGTTGACTGCGTATGGGAAGCGTTTCTAACGATTTAATCGAAGCAATTGAATCTTCATTTCATCGTATGAATGCTGGAATCTTACCTTTTTGTAAGTAGAACCATCATATTACACATCTGTAATCCTTATTAACGCAAATAGGCTCACGCATCAATTAAAAATTAGATGAGAATAGGGATGCACGTTATTTTGTAAACACATTATAAGGTAACCTTCTCTTCATTGATAATCTAAATAAACGGTTGCATTGACGTCGCCTTTATAATAGGTCCTGTAAGAAGTTAACACTTGAAGGAAAGCAACTGTTTGTGAGTTCGTCTATAAGGGTGCAACGATAATCATTGGAACTAAGGTAAGGTAGAGTTAAAAATTTTTCCCCTTTGAATATACCGCGATATTAAACTAGCATTGAGTAACTCTGTGACATTGTGATCACGTTATTGCTCTAATATATTGCTGTAAAATCGCAGAAAATTAAAAAATGCCAAGGGGTAAACCAGTGAAAAGGAGAGCTATTATCCCAGCTACAGCTGCCAGAGAAAGGAAGAGGAGCCAGAGATCAAAGGAAGAGTATTGTAGGAAGAGAGAGAAAGAGATGCGGAAGGTCATAGATAAGGAGCGGAGAGTACAAGAAAGACAAAGAAATAGGAAAACACGACAAATGAATAGGGAACAAAGATCTAACCTAGGGCCGAACTATTTAGATTATTTGCAAGCGTAGCTGCAACGGGCAACTAACAAAAATTTTACCAACAACTTTAAATTTTTTTCAATAAAAACATTTATATTTTAATACTTTGCATTTCATTTATTTCATTAATTATTCAATAAAAATTATTTCACTAAACCTTCAGTTTATTTAAATCGCGTTGAGGATCGGAGATCCGGGGCTGCCCTAGTTGCTCTTAATTTTTCAACGATTATAAAATTACCTGCATAGCTCGATAAAAAATCTATATCTGCTCAACCCTTCTCACATGATTCAATAAAAAGTAATATCGTTGAGGCAAGATTCGACTTTAAAGGGGCCAAAGATCGATCGGTCGATCGCGATCGACTGGTTGGAGACCCTTGGATTAATACATTGTATTTGTACAGCACATACGTTTTAGGTGCATTTCGCTTCCAGCGTGAACGCCTGTTGTCGTCAGTCTGTCCGTCCGTCCGTCAGCATGTTCTTTCTCAGCTTCTACCAAACGGATTTTCATGAAATTATATATTAAGGACTTACAATCAAAGATAATAAGAAAATCGCAAAAATGAATAACGTAAGCCAATCAGGGGTACCACTTTACTGGTGACAAAAATGAACTTTCCGTCATATCTCGTAAAGTATTGCTCATATCAAAATATTTTTCAAATACAATTTGTAGAACTAGTAAAGAAAAGTATTCATTTTCCTATACATTTTTATCGTAGGAGTAGCCGTTATCAAGAAAATCAAACCAGAATGTCTTAATTCGAGTTGAACAGAAATTTTCCTGCATGGTTACTTCTTCATTGTTGCTAACATAAACAATCTCACTTTACATACGTGCGCATGCAGTATTATTAAATAGGAAGAAAATGGAGTATTTATGTTGAAGAAAAGAACTTTAAAACGCTATTTCCCTTACGTACAGGTATATCATTTCTTTCTAATACTCCATTGCGCGAAACGCGCCCATTTGTGATACGCTGTACACTTTCCTAACTTGTTTTTTCTTGTTAGTTATATTGTAACTTCTATTCAGGGACGGATTTTTTATTTTGCCACTCATAGGCACTAAGCTTATTGCCGCCTCTTAGAATATTAATTATAATTTTTTATTTACGATAAAATCATTTAAACACACACACACATATATATATATATATATAATTATAGTTATCATTAAATAGACATGATAACTACGAACTAAGTCCTGCATGTAGGTTCAAAAGAGAAAATCACAATGCTTCAAAATAAACTTCAAAATAAGTGAAAGATAAATGCACATATAAAAAAAATTTAATTAATGTGTAAAATATTGTTTACGCGAGAAATCTACCAAGAGAGTAAATTGATTCTAAAAAAAAACAAATGAATATTTCACGCAACGATCGGTAGAAAGATTAAATACACTTGAAAGTATTTGTTCGAGTGCAGGGAAGCGGGAATAGAAGTAAATGAAAAGGTCTTGCGGAACGGAGAAAGTAAAGGAGACGAGGACAGACATGACGAGACTACGGCACGCGTGCCTAGCGCCATAGGAATTTACCTGGAATGTCACTATGCCATTTGTATCTTATGAACTACTTACGTGAAAAAGCCCGAAATAGACATATTTCGCGTCTCACGGTAACAAGTATTCTGCAGAGTTTACGTGCCCTTGCAGAATCATTTAAAAGTAATTATCGATTAATAAAACATGGAAAATTTATTAAGAACTTTCCTATTTTGAATATTTAGGAAAAATCTTTTATTAAAGATGGAAAATTTCCCCCAACAATCAATTCACATTTAACTGTCGTGTTCCTAACCTTGGCCTAGCGACAAAGCTTATTAAAAAGTATAATTTAAAATGGATTCACAATTTTACAGGCAGCGGGTATTTATTGAAAAATTACAATATTTTTCACTTTTCGGGAAAACAATAACAACAGTAACAACTACAAAGTGACACCTGATTTTCTTGAATTTATAACTCAGTATTTTATATGAGTTATAGGCACGTCAATATTTTTCATCGGCAATAAATTGTCGTTTATTTGCACGTTATAGTATATTAATTGAAGAGTTATTCATACTCAACCTCTGCCGCTCTATGAAACTTTTACAATTCCGCCTCTCTAAATCAGGGCTTCCCAATCTGGTGCTCGCGAGCACCGCTGTGGTCTTCTGCAATGCTTAAAATCGCGCTTCCTTTCGTTCTAAAAGTGTTGGAGAACATTAGTAATAGCTTTTATGTCGGCATAATTTTATATACGATTAATCCTGTTTATGAAAAGCTATAGTAGTCCTTGCTGGATATTTTGGGACATAACTTGATGCTCGCCATATCGGAAGGTTTGGGAACCTCTGCTCTGAATTAATCGATTCATCCTTATGTCTCACTATTGTCAAAAGAATTCACCGATTTCTCCAATGAATTGGTTAAATAGGCTATTTTCCAAGGTGCTCCTGAAGTTTAAGCTTATTAGGTGCAGGCTAACAGGTACCTTAATGCGGAAAATGTGAAAGAAATTACTATGAAACCAGTGAACAGGACCATTCAAAATTGAACATGCTATTATTGGTTTAAAAAAACAAATGCTTTATGGTACGAAAGGTGATTACATCATTAAAGTAATATCCTAGACTAACATCGTGCGAATTGATTTTTAAATCTATCTTTTGTATATGCCTATTTTGCGGTTTTTACGTGGCTATAGTTTTCAATATAAGTATTAGATGTAAGCAATACATTTAGATATTCGCTGAAAATTGTTGTTCTGATGACTATATATCACAAAATAGGAATTTGATCTTTCGTTTATCCCAATTAAAATAAATTGAGATAGAGCTAGAGAATAACTTAGGTAAGAAATAACTTTATATTTTATCTGAGAAAATGTAACCAATGCGAAGGAAATAATCATTTTAGAACTTCGTGGACCGGTAAAAAATCGTCTTGGTTCTTTCCTAATCTTCTCTCTTCACACACACACCGATATAAAGTGTCAGCTTACTACCTGGTTGCGTACCACCAATCACAATACAGTTTATAACCTAGTAAACTTGCCTCCTCTCACTCAAGAAAGGAGTCGAGTGGGGTGACGTCACAGGATGCAGTCATTGCCCCCGTCAAGGGGATCCCAAGCGTAACGTAGTAAGTGCTTTGCGCGAAACGAAATTCGGAACGGTGATTTGGAAATACCTGCGCAAAACCCGATTAGCAGCCGACCCATTCGCAGAAATTATATTCGGATCTTTATGGTGGATTAAAAACCCTTGTTTCCGACGTCGATTGGCCGCAAAATTAGATCCCGAAAACGGAGATACGCATCAAACCTTTTGGAATGAAAAAAAAAAACAAAGGGACGGCGGCGGAGAGTCGAGTTGTATGAGTTCGAGTAACAGCGCAAAGGCTATAATTTTTCCAAATTTGGTATTTAAACTGATTACCAAGATGTGCTTCAAACGAAAAAAATCAATAAAATAATAGTGCCAACGTAACTGAAAACAATTGAATGTAATTAAGTTCAGTTTTCTGAAAGACGCATGGCGAAGTTTGCTGCAACAAATCACCTAAAATTACATTGACTTTTGGAAACGGATTACTGTAAGATATTACTCTAGCCAAAGGGTACTACAGGTGCACGTATTATATCTGAAAATGTCAATTTTTAATATTTACATTATTTGCCGAATAATCGAACGTGATTCTGATTTACACAGTTTACTAAACTCCGCTTTGTGTTATTGAAATTAATCCCATACATTTTTTCCAGTTGAAAAGAGAAATAAAGATCGTAACCATTTTGATTACCTAACTCTATGTTAAAAAAGATGGAGTTAAAACACACTGCTCGGTACAATTTCTTTGTTGCATAAAATTTCACAACGTCGACAGCCTCCATCGAACATATCAAGCGAACTAATCAGCTGAGTTTACGTTGAGGTGGCTTGGAGTAGAGGGCGACGAACCAGCCAAAAAAAGAGGAGCGTATTTCTCCCAAAGGGATGAATCATGGTGTAACACGGGCGCAAATGACATTTCCCCCATAAAAATAATTGCATCAACCTCAATATAAATGTGCTACCGGAAAGGAAGAGACCGATTATATTTCTGGTTATGATCGCGCCCATTATAGTGCTACATCCCACTTAAAACCAGGCGCTATCAACGGAACAAAAAATTTCATTAACCCTGGTTTACGACCATTTCAACACTAGCCGCATATCGTTGTTAGCCTTATCGCTTCCACTCTTCAGGTGTTTATACGTATTTTCCAGGGTCGCGCCAGCCCGGGGTGCACGGCATCCCATCAAGATATTTGTATCTTTGTATTTGTCGTTCATTTAAAAGTTTGCCCCTTCTTCGAAATGCTTTTAATATAAAGCTGAGCAATTCACTCGATTGGCAATTGAAAGCTAATACAAACCTAGGAAAGTTTAACTGTAAACATTATCGATAAATTATTTTTAAATTAGAGGCTGTCCATAATACGAATAAGAACAGATATCTTCGCTACCATTTATGTAGGGACAGTGGCGGTCTTTTTTTTTTAAGGACTGACTAGTAGTCATTTTGGGGGAGGGGAGGGAGGCGCCGCAGAATTATTTTGCACCCGGGCGCCAAACATCCTTGGCGCGGCCCTGGTATTTTCTCCCGTAATCGAATTCTAAAGCCTATATTTACCACTATGGCAACAAATAGTTTTAGAAATTTTTTCTCGCTTAACTGCAACAATAATTAGCGTATCTATGACGAATTATCCATAACGGCGATGGGACGAGATGCTGGTTTGTGGACGCGAAATGCATAAGCAAATTTACTATAAAGATATTCTCCATTTGAGCGTAAATATGAAAAATAAAAAAATAATTGGTATCCTTTCACAAGACAACAAAAAATTAAGGTCTGTAGAATACACCAGTCACTTTAATTAATTTTGGTTTGTTTCCCAACAGACTGAGAAAATTAATCCATAGAAACACGAAGTCAACAAAAAAGCTGTGGTTGCTGCGGAGCGTATTTCGTACGCTGGGTTTACTGTGCGATTTTTTGCATTGCTTTCTCAAACTGTGCAATTTTTTGCATGACTTTCTCAACCTGTGCAGTTTTTTGCATGACTTTCTCAATCTATAATAAGCCTCAATTAAAAAAAAAATACATGGACCGATTGAACTGAGTTGAGTATATCGCTGGATATCCCAAAAAAATTAAGCCAAGAATTCCATCATTCTATCTAAGACAGAGGTGCACAACTCAAAAGCTGACACAGGCCAAAATCGACCTTGATTGGACCTAAGCGGGCCACACTGAAAATTTTGCCCATAATAAAAATTTAAATACACTACTGCCGGTTTATTAATTACCATAACAGATTTTACATGCAATTTTTGTGAACAAAAATGAAGTGGCAAACAAATATAATTTACTTACAAATTTGAATTGTATTTATGATATAAAAGGAATTAACCAGCTGAGTTACTCCCTGCTTCGATCGGGGCAAACAAAAGGTGTCGGCGGGCCGCATTTGGCCCGCGGGTCGTATGTTGTGTACCCCTGATCTAAGGCAAAGGACAATTCGAATTCGCATTTATATGTTGCGTAAAAATTTCAGTGGAATGTCATGGCCAGAAAAGTGACTGTGCTCCATATTTGTACGGATTAAAATGGTATTATTCTTTAATTAATTAATAGTTAAATGCTTCAATTGGATTTGGAGAGAGAATAATAGAACATGAATTAATGAATAGAAAATTTTTAGCCAAAAAAGTTGGCGACATTTTTTTATGATACATTTTAATGAATAGCACTCTACTGCAGCGTAATCATTCCAGTTCTCAGGGGAGAGGTTATTTTAAAAGAGGAAGTTAATACGGAGAGTTAGACATTATTAAGGAATTGAGTGCTCCCGCTGAGGAATGGTTCCGTGAGAGGTCGTTTGAGGACGTGAGTGACGTCCCCCATCTTTTCTCGGAAGAGAGCAGAAGGGGACGTGTTTCTCGCAACTCCCGCGGGATGCCAGCGCGCCTTCCTCGAAATGCGGTTCGTAGATGTCTCCTGATCATCCCAAGAGATGGCGGCACACGTTAGATCCTGTCTCTCTCTCTCTCTTGCGCATGCTTCTCCTTTCCATCTTCGGTGCCTCGCTCTTGTCATCTCTGCCTTTCCCCTTTCCTATCAGACGTCTTAATCCGCCTCGTTTTCCTCTCTTCCATCTTTTCAGTTCCCTCTCTCGATCATTTTATCCTTCTGCCTTTTCACTCACGCCTACTTTTCTGGAGGAAATCCCTTTGGTGCGTAGAATGTGGCGTTACATGCTTGGAGTGATCTTGGATATCCTATAACCGAGTATAATATAACAGGAGATAATGTTATGATAAAGTGTGTTTCGTACTACATCAGTTCGTGAAGAAAGCGTCATGCCATTTACTCACGACAGCAACTCTGTGTTTTAGAATTAACGTTAAATATATCTTTTACTTAACTGCATCCCGAGAAATCATTATCTACTTTTTGGGCTAATTAATTTAATTGTTTCTAATATAAGTAATTCTAAGGGAACGATTAAGATTTCCAGAAAAAAGTGCAGAAAAAAATCAACTTCTCGGAACATGCGCAGAAAGCTCCACCATTGTTTCTGGAGCCCAGAAAGCGGGAGAAATAATTTAAACTCCAATGATGGACAACAAAGTGATATTGAAAAGGCGAAAATCCGCTGTCTTGCCATGAAAGCGCGGCAACTAATTTATTTAACAAAAACGGATGTGTGCCTTAAAGCTTACCCACGCGGCATTATCATAAGAATTCCTCTCTGTACCTATTTGCTTTCCTTTCCCCTATTCCTTCAATTTCTACTCTTTCGGATCACTCTCCCCTCGTCTTCCACCTCGCCCTCCCCCGCTGGGTCTCACCCTCCTCCTCCCTCGGTCTCCGCCACCCCCTCGCCCTCCTCCCCTCTCCCCAACCTCGTCTTCCACCACGCCCTCCCCTATCATCCTCCACCCCCACCTTCCACCTTGCCCTCTTCTTGTCTAATCCATCGGTCGCGCGATGTCGCGTGCTAAACTCTGCTTCCCTTTGGGACTCCGTTTTCGAGAGAGAAAACCTTTGGGTCTTTGGGTGCGGAGGAAATAAATAATGAGAGAGCTCTATGCCTCAAGAGGGAGAGAGGGAGGGAAGGGGAGAGAGAGAGAGAGAGAGAGAGAGAATGATGGAGCGATATTTCGGGATGAGCAAGAGAGACAATCGCTCTTGTGAGATATTTAAGTTTATTGGACGACCTAATTTGACGATTTGGATTGCATTTTATCCGCTAACGATATGAAGCGGGAGCTATCGTCGGAGAGAAGTTTTTTGAGGGTAAATCTTGAACCATACGAATTTCGCCGTGAAAACGGAAACGCGACGTCATATGTGGCGAGAGAAACGCACTTTTACTTCATAAAACCTAAAAAAATTGGTAGAATGGCCCTGTGAAATTATACTGGTTTAGTTTAACGTATTCAAGATCCGTGGTCTTTATTTTAAAGTGCATCCACGAGTGTTTGAAGCATTAATTTTCTAATTTCACGGCGCATTCAGTACGCTATACGTTTTGTTCGAGTAAAAATTTTTAAATGTACTGACATAATCTTCGTGCGGGTGAAGAGCGTAAATTCTAATTTCGCAATGGGTCGAATACATGAAATAAAATTTGATTGATTAAAATATGTCAACTAATTTACAGGTTTCAGATTATTGTAATAAGATCGATTTTCTATAAGAACCGGGGAACCCTGGAAATCATAGCGTCAGCTACAATCCCATCATCTTTCATCGTTTGCAAAACAACGCATGGGTCGCGTTATTATCCGCGAAACGATAGTAAAAAGGATCGATTCTCGTAGTATCGCGAATTCATCACGCGAAAATCCGAGAACCTTAAAGGAAACATCCGTCTGTTTTGCCCAATTCATCAGAAGGCCATTTCATTCTCCCCTCTGATTGATAACGCCGCTCCCAAAGTCTCCTTTCTCTCTCTCTCCACTCCTACCTCCTTCTCTCCCGCCGGTCTTGCTTCACATCCCCTCCCTACCCTCTCTCTCTCTCCCTCCCTCCCTTGTCACTCCGGACCAAACAGTTTGGCTAAGCTCTGCAGGAATTCCTCTTCAAGTCCTTGTGACACCAAACAAAATCCCCACTCAACTCTTTCGGGCAACATCCTCTTTCTCTGCAGAATTCCTCCTCCTCCTCCTCTCGTTCCTGCTTCTGCACAGTGTACAATCATCCCGTTCTCTCTCTCTCTCTCCCTCCCTCCCTTCCTCCTGCCGGTTGCTGTCTGGCTGGCCAGGCGACTTCGCCCGGACTAAAGAGCGTATGGGCGTTAAGAGGGATACAGCGTCGCGACGCCCCCAAGTAAGCGTCTGTCAGAGCGGATAAGCGGACCACTTCATCACCGAGTTGCACGCGGAACTTCCTTCCCTCACCACCCCTCCCTCAACCCTTCCCAACTCACCCCACCACGATTTCCCCATTCGCAACACTTCTCCACGCTCTCTCCCCTAATAATGTCTCCCTCTTCTATCTGAAGCTCTCTTCTTTTTTCCTCCCTTTCGGTCCGCCTCCCAAATGCCCTCCATTCTCCCCCTCCTCTACGCATCTTTATTCCCATTTTTCTCTCTCTCTCCCTCTATCTTCCTATCCTTCCATCTCTCGGACTGATCTATAGCCAAGCACCTATCCCTAGCAACGCTTACGGCGAAATAATTGATGAAAAATATCACCGCCTGCGGAAGGGTTATTCCTCAACATCCTTATCTTCGAGCTTAATTTTCCATTGAAGAACTCGCTGAGAGAAAATTTCTGCGAATGAAAAAGTTTCGGAGAATTATTTTTTAACCCAGGCAGTAAGGGGATGAATATCCTTGGTGTCATAGATTCTTTTAATTTTTTCGTTCAAAACGTAAGGAAACTTTTTCACCGTCTCTTTTTTAAAATGTGCTATATTTTTGTGCGGATTATTCTTTCCTAAATTCAGCTTCAATAAAGGTGCCATAATTTCGATTTTATGACTGTTATTCCTCTGCCTTCAAGATCTCACTGCCCTCCACAACCTAAACCGTGCTATACTTTAATTTGTTGCCTCAGATACCAGCTCTAATTCCTCCTAATTGAAAGGCACGAGCATCGGCATTAGAAGCGATTTTTAGCGGGTGATCGGAAATACAGTTAAATTTCTGTAATCCAGGAACTTCGGGACCGGCGGAGTTTCGGACTGTAGAATTTTTCAAATCACGATTGATTAGTTTTATAACGTCTGCTGCTACTTAACACATTACTTAACTTTAGAATATGAGTAAATAAAGCATGGGAAGACACAAAACTGTATAAAAAATGGATGCCATTCGCGCAATCGGACAACAGCGTCTCGGCACATATTTTTCTACACGCCCCTTTGAATCATTAATCTTCCAAGAATAGGTTTCGAATTCACTTGTATCGAATGCGGATGATTATCGCGCCCATAATCAGTAAGAGAAAAACACATAACAGATATTATCGTGCCTGTCTCGATTGCTGGAACGCAGACATGCCACCAAAGAAATGCACTTGCCGAACGCTCTCTCAAATTTCAATGTAAAATCGTCTAAATTCCGAGTCAGTTTCATTATAATTGGAGCGATAATAACTCCAACTCATCATAATCATGCACTTTAGAATGCATTTATTAAATTTATCATTTTTATTCTTTCAATCAGTATTTTATTTGTTTATTTTTGCGCGCATGTAGTCATGTAAGAAACAGGTAGAGTTCGGATTGTGATTTGTCAATCGAGGGATTATTACATCCCATCCACTAAAGCAAGGGTGGGGAACCTTTTCAACATGGCGGACCGCATAGTGGTGGTGAATCCGTCGGGGGGCCGTATTGGAAGTTGCCAATGCTTTGGCGGACCTGATTGAAGCTACTGAGAGATTATAAGGTACTGTATAAGTGGAAATACACTCTAAATTAGATTATTTAGGATTAACATTTCAGTATTAGATGCTTTATTATAATTTTTTATTAAAAATACGAGTTTGTGTGTTAAATTTTACGGATCTATTTTTCATCGCTGCTTCGCGGGCCACACATAACGCTCTCTGGGGTCGCATGCGGCCCGCTGGCCGGAGATTCCCCATCCATGCACTAAAGCATATAATTCCTCGAGGGATATTTATTAGTAACTAGTATAAGAGCCCGCCAAAAATGACGGGGTTGATCGAGTATTCTGAAATAAAATTGAAGCAGTCTTCTTTAACCTGATATCATACCTCCTGCTGAGAGGGTTGCCTTCGATCCGAGCGAAGGTTCGAAACCCTCGCCGCGAGTATCTATTGTGCTTCAAAATCTGATCTTAGTCCCCTCTTGCCAGGTATAGTTCTGTTTTTCTTTTTTCAGAGCGTGACAGAGAGAGTGACAAAGTACAGAATAAGGCTTTTATATATTATCGATAAATTAAAACGTTTTTTTATTATATCATAATGCTATCCTGAAAATTTCATCAAATTCGGTTCGGTCGTTTGCGAGATATTAAGCTCTGAAGAGCACAACGTTTGCTAAGGCTTTTATTTATGTGATTTTCTATTACCAATGGAAAATTTTGCGACACTAGACGGTTGTATATGGAGTGTCCCTGTCGAATTAAAAAAAGTCCAACGGAAGCCAATAAGAGATGTGTTAGATCATTTACGAAGCAAAGACAGTGTAACCGAAATGATGAAGGAGCTAGGTGGAAATCGCTACTAAATAGAAAAGACTGGGAATAATGATCACGCGTATAAAGTACTTAATTTCAACGAAAGGATGTGGGTAAATATTTTTTCATATAAAACCACGGTAGGATGGAATAAATTATCTGACTTAATCCATTAGCAAGGAATAAAGTTTCTAGAAATATACTACAACAATACTTTTGTTAGGTGTGAAAGTTTATTATAACGTATCTGCTTTTTATCTGGTCTACGTGTGTAGTGGCTGTCATATTCTTACGTGTGTATATGAATGGCGTGGGAGAAGTAGAGGGTTGCTTGGTAGGGTAGTAGTACGGTAGTGAACTTCGTGGACCCCGTCACCGCTTCGGTAGCCGTGAAGGCCTACCATCAACCGTGAAAATCCTAACACAACCATATAAATTTCCGTTATTATGATTATGTAAATTTATCTATGCTATTTAACTTTCTATTATACTCGTCTGCATTAACACCTGGCCGGTTAGTCCTCCTTTTAAGGTTTAATGATAATATTAATAATTATAATTATAGAAATTTCGTATTTGTTTGAAAATGTTACCTTCATTTTCATTTCTTCAGTCATTTCGGCGAGTTTCCCGCCGAAACAGAACAATCTAAGCAACAATCTAGACGTGAAGATGGAACAATTAATTCTCTCGAACTCACAATGGAGTTAGAACCCACGGTAAGAGAGAGTTAAGATCATAATAAAATCCACGAATCGCACGCAAGGATAACAGGGGCTTCATTATATTCGGCCATTAACTTTTAGAAAAGCGGATTTAATATCAATCCCGAGAGATTTTTAATCTGGCCGATAAAAAGCAGCAAAGAAATACGAAATTTCGACTAAATTAGAAGTTTGTTCTTCTCTAGATTTAATACCTCGAGTTTAATACACCTATAAAGGGCGAGAGGAGACAGAAACGGTCGCAATTACTTTCCAAGATAACTCTAGAGCGGTGTCTTCATGGTGGGAGCCAATTAAAGTAGCTTCCCGGTAAGACCTTATCGCATACTATATTATCGTCGCAACTGAGAAGAAAAGAAAGAGCATTCCCGCGTTGTAATAATTTCCTCTTCGACTCGTTGTTGTTATCGCACTCTATCCCTCGCAATTATCCCTAATTTCTTTTAATCTCGTCCCAAACATTCCCACCTCTCCTTCTTTCCCCTTTCTCTCAATTTTGCCGTTCCGAGGGAGGTTCGCCGTGTTATCGCGTATCCTCCTTATAAAAGACTATCTCTCTCTCTACGCAGCCCATCAACAGCATCCAGTCGCCGGTGACCAATGGCTTTCGTCCGACGCTGTCATTCTCGGAGGTTTCTCCGAGAAGCGCATTAAGCTTCAGTAACCATGGCAGCAGGGTGAGGGGGCGCTCGCGGAGAGGGCTGCCCCTTTCTCTCTCTCTCTCTCCCTCTTCGTATCTACCTCTCATCCCTCTTCCCATCAACCCCCATTCCCTGTCTCTTTTTCGCTTACACATTTCCTTTCCCTATTTCTCCAACCTATTTCTCTCCTCCATCTCTGGTGTTTTTTTTACCATCATTTTTAGTCTCTTTCAGAACTTTTATCGTGGTGCTAAAAAAAACAACACAACTATTTCTATAAATTACAAAGTTGATAATCGAAATTTTAGCAAAAGAATTTTTTGCCGATTGGCCTCATTTTTCGGGGAAATAATCCCGAATATGATGCTTTCTATGGTCAACAAATACCATTTGTACTGATTTGGGCTCGAAAATAAATGGTCACTTTATGTGTCACGCATTCTGAACGGATTAAAACATTTATTACAACCATTCACAGCATAATACCACTACTGAATAACGTTACTTTATCGTTTGACTTTAAGATAACGATAATTACTTCGATGAATCGATTTGCTCCTTGTTCTCCCTTTGGTCCATCCTACTCTTTCTGAGTTCAAGAAGTCTTTCTACTACATAGTCGCATTTTGACCCGAATAACAACGTATGCCTGTTGTCTGTCGCTCTTTCTCTCTCTCCTCTCTCATTTCTTCTCACCTCCTCCTCCGTCCGAATCCGATGTCATTATTTCTTCCCAAAAAAAAGCAACCTTAATTGTTTCTCTTATCCCTAAACCTTTTATCCCGAACCCTTCCATCTTTCGCCAAGTTCATCCCCCCTCCCACCTATCACGCGTTTATATCTCCCATTTATAGTGCAAATGCTACAACCGAAGACCTCACATTACAACATATTTTGCACAAAGACATCACAAGTTAAATAAATTTTAGCGTTGACATAGGAAGAAAAACAACATTTCTCGTATCAAAACTCGATGATTCATGCAACAAAAACCTGAAGCATCCGATAAATAATACAGATAAAAGGTAAGGTAAGTTAAGATTTAAACTCTAATCTGGCCCACTAAAGCTTTTGCAATTTCCAATGTGACCCGCCGAAGTATTCTCAATCACCAATGTCCGTGCAGAAATGGTTGCACACTTTTGAACTACTATTATTAATAGATGAAGCTAATGAGACAAAATTCCGAGTCTCATTCTCTAATCAATGGTAAAGAGAAAAAAACTTTCTTCAGTCCTACTTCCCAAGTAACCTGTAATACAATTCTCTCCTCACTTTTTTATTGATGCCATTAACGCCCAACGACGGTTAAATCAATTAACTTCGTGGGAAATCTATAATTCATAATAACTGAGGAAAACACTTAATCGATCTTTTTTCTCACCGTGCCTTCCTCTGAGCTGCTTTCGACTCGGATACAAGAACACGAACAAAACAAACTCAAATAATCAATCACTTCTTTATTTTTTCCCTTTTCGTTCCCTGTACGATCGCACCCTTGCTCGTTTTCACCCCTCTACCTCCCCCCCTTCTTCCCATTCTCTCTTTCTCTGTACCCCTCCTCCTGTCATCCCTCCCTTCGCCATTTTCCTCCCACCCCACCCCCGCCAATGCGGAGCTAATCCTTCCGGAAGATTGGGCGACGTCGGAGACGTCAGGGCTGATGGCCAGCCTCACCGGAAAGCCATCTTTTACGATTCCGTCGCAGCACGCCGGGTTGAGGATCCCTCGGGAGGGGAGAGGGGGGGGGGAGGAGGGAGAGGTAAGGGAGTGGGGAGGGAGTGAAAGAGGGGTGCGGAGAGTGTGAGAACGCTGAATAGATTATTCATTCCAGAGCCCGAAGAGACCCCTTGCTATCGTTCTGCCGCTACAACGGGGTGGGTTTAGGTGGGATCAACCAATGAGGAGGGAGGACGGTCGAAAAGGGGAGGGAGGGTTATTGGGAGTAAAAGAGAGAGGATGGGTATGCCGTCAGCACCACGCACCGCCACCCCGATCCAACCCAACCCCGTTGAGAATTCTACTTCCTGACGACGTAAAAAATAATTCCGGTAAATATATTAATGCTCTCGCTTGAGCTATATAAATGGTGCGTTAGTCTTCTCATTTCTCGCGTGTTTTTGCGAACGTGTCTGTGTGTGTATGAGAGAGAGAGGGAGAGCACGCTGACTGATAAGTGGTCCGTTTCGAGAGGAGAGCGGTTGCCTAGGTTTTGATTGTCGTGTCGGGGTCGTAGTCGCGTGCGCTTCGGGCGTGGGCGGGGAATCCTTTGGGGATGCGACCGCGGAGGAGCGCGCACGACGGATAATCGAGTTAGCGGAGAAGGCCGAGTGTTCGAGAATGGATTGCTGCCGCTCCTGCTGCTCACGCCCGCCTCCTCCCCGCCTCCCACTCCCCCCCGCATCCCCTTCCTCCCTCCCCCCTTCCCCCTTCCAACTCCCCCATATCTGCTGCGGCGACCATCGCGGAGAGATTCCTTTCCGAGTAGGCGATTGACATTTTCGATGAAAAATGTCCTCCGAATGCTTTTCCTGTCGCGAAACGCGTGGGAGAACGAAAGAATGACTCCGGGGCGAAAGTGGATTCGAAATATTCATGCTTTCTCTCTTTGCGCTCGGGTCCGTGAATCGGACGAATTCGTTTGTCCGAGACGAAGAATCAACTGTGCCGAAGTTAGGAAGCAACGAGAGAGAGAGAGAGAGAACAGAACTGTACTCTTTATTGGCACAGCCAACATCCGCCTTCAAAATTGTTACTCGGGTAGTCGATTTCTCCGGATATTCCAAATCAGCATTCAAATCGTTGTGTTCCACTGAGCCGATTTTCAGCACTGCTTGGTGGCTAGATGATAGCATAAGTTTTGTCGATACAATTGATATAGTAATACAGTCAAATATATCAACAAAATATGATAGAATTATGCAAAGAGTGTATAACTTTATCGACTATTTAGAAGGAATCGATTAACAGTTGCGAATGAAACTAATTTTCTTTTAATTATAAGCACACGTAAAGATTACTGGCGATTTTTTAAATAAGCAAATCGTTAAATCTTTTAAAGATTAAACGACTTTTTTCTGCTAAACCGTAATTTAGACTTGCGTAACTTTGTGATTGTTTTCCTGCAGAATTATTACGACGAGAAAGCCGTAAGGGGATAGAAGTTGTGACTCTCTTAATGGAAGATATAGGTGCAGAGAGAGAAAGAGAGATAGGGAGAGAAAGGAAGCGATAGAGACCGTGGAAGAGGTTAGGGAGCATTCACAAACCAATCACACCCTCACATGCACATGGCTAGAGGGAGACGTCCCGCAGAGTTGATGTGCACCGGGAGTCATTCGATTAACTCGCTTGCTGCCCCACCCCGACCGACCCTCCCTCCCTCTGGCGGCGGCGGCGGATGGGCTTGTCGTTCGTTCGTGTGTGTCTGTGTGTGTGGGATTGGTACGGGTGACTGTGAGAGGAAGAGACGGTGGGAGAACGGGAGTGGAAGAGGGAGAGTGGGTGGAGGCGGTAGTCTCGGCGGGCGGCGGCGGCGGCGTCCAGATGTACTGCTCCTCCCCATCCTGCGCCTCCGCATCCAGATTCAGCAATTCCGTGGATCCGAAACCGACCGACGCGGCGATTTGAAAATATCGCCTCAGGCCTCATCGGATCGAGAATTATTGATGAGTTTGAGTGGATACGGGAGATTCCTACGGAGGGCGGGTTGGCTCCGGAGAGGTCCATCCGGTACATATCGGCTCCGGAACTCCTCCCTCCACCTTTCCACCCTCCTATTCCCCCACCCTCCCCCCTCACTGCTCTTCCTCTCTTCTCCCTAATTTTCCCTCTATCCCTCCTCCTAACCTCTCGTTTTCTCCCCCGTTTCTCTGCCTCTAAACCTCACAGTCTGCGACAAAAGTAACGATATTTTGCAATTTTGCATACAAAAGAGAGAGAGAAAAGACGTACTACATCGTCTAGGAAAAGGATACATACATTTTTAAGCGTCATCCGTCGTGACAGTCAAAGATTTGACTATACGCTGAATAAAATGTCAAACGTACAATCAAAGTCTTCGGAGGTTAGGCGTTATTAATTCAAATTTAATCGTGCGTTTTTATCGTTAAGAATATCCTCCATGCATTGAAATGAGAAAATTACTGTATAATAATGTTAAGCTTATCATAGTGATATTTCAGCCACCAAATTAGATATATTTGGATCAATTATGATTACGAATAGTATCATCCCTGTATTAAATAAAGTTTCTTGAGTCTATCCAATAAGATTGAATAGATACTTCTTGAAAAATGAAATTGGTGGATGCTTTTAAAAATCCACCGATATATTCTTTAAATGGTTTACAAGAAATGTGATGGCTTACAAAAATATCGTAAGAATTTTTAAACGAATTATACTAAGGCATACCACTCGTGTGAAACGTCTTATAGAGAGATGTGCGGTTTCATAACTTGAAATATCCATTATGAATTGAAGTGGCTTACCACGTTTTGAAGTGGTATGGGTCATTCGTGGCAATATTTTGATAGCGATAATAAAATATTTATGGCAAGCATCGAAAGGGCTAGGGAAGGCCTGATCATAAAGTCAGAAATTTTTATCCCTTGAGATTATCGGGATGCGAATTGGAAATTCATGAAAAATTGCATGATGTAGAAAATCACGTTATTCATTCGAACGTGACATTATACCAAAAGAGGATCTCGAAACTTCCCAGGGGAGGAGAGGGATGGATTTCGTTCTCTTGCGGATCTAAGTTGCGGTAAAGGGATTTTAAAAGAGATATGGTATAAGGGTAGGACTATCTAACCCCTCTCTTAGATGGACCATTGAATTTGTTCAATATAAGATTCGTACTGACTTCAGAATATGTTAAATAAAGATTATCAGTCATTAATTGCAATACGTGCGAATGGAATTCAGCGTTCATTTTCCATTGGATTAATGAAATCCCTGAGCGCATTTTACTTTTGTCTATTAAAAAAAGTTATATTATAGGAAAAATCACGCGCTGTCGTGACCAAAGACGCTTACCGACTGGTGGCTTTTATAAGTAGGTTTTCATAGTGCTGTATGTGAAGAATTTGAGCAGTAAAGAGAAATACAACAAAACACCCAATTTAAGTCGGAGAGATAATAAAGAATAACATGCTACAATAAACTTACTAGACAAAATAATATAGATTACGCGTTAAAATTTTGAGAACTAATGAAGAAAGTGTGTGGAAAAATTGCTCAAGCTTCGCATCAAACATTTGTACGGACATTTCGCCGTGAACGATAAGTTAGTCATATTTTGAATTTCTTCTCCTATCACTGCTCCCACACATTTCGACTTTCTCTGCCGAAATTCACTATCGCAGTCATGACAGATGCATATTCCAGGTTATCACCGATCTAACCTATATTTAATCCCTAATTATTATAAGCTTTATTATATTAAAAGCAGCAACGTGTCGGATTCTCACACCCTCACATGCATATGGCTAGAGGGAGACGTAGTGGTACTATGGCCAGCAACCAGACAAATTATTTGGATCCTCTTGGTAACCACCTTCGTCCTCCAATGGATTGACTAACACAGGTTTCAGTAATGTCTCACCGATTATATACTATTGGAATTATTGAATGTTACGAAATTTTTGCAAGCCAACTTAAAACTTTGCAAGCAGAACTGCAACGGGCATACTACTTAGTATTTATTTCTGTTTTATGCCCGACGGTAATATGACCATTGTGCATTTTTTGAGAATGATAATTAAATAAATAATCAATGAAATAAATTTCAACTGTAGGTCAACAAACAGCCTCACGCGATGAAAGCCGCTAAATAAAATATGCAAACCGCGCAAGATCAAGCACGCGGAAATTATATTCAACTGGAAGAGAATATTCGAACCGGTTTTACTTTTTCGATTCTTACGAATCCCTCCGCTTTGACACTTGTTAAAGCGGCGGATCAGATTCGGCACTATAGCACGTAGCGTTCCGCGGGGGAAATCCGTAAGCGTGAGAAACGTACCGTGGAGGTCGCAGAAACACCCTTAAGAATTGGGTCCATCCGCACAGATTCGATCAGAGTTCAATTACCCGTGTAGCACCTCTCTCACGCCCCTCTCCCCCTCAGGGTCCTTGATCCTCTCTCCCCCTCTTAGATGCACTTGCCTCTCTTTGGAAACAGCCCATTGCCGCATCCCCACTCTCTCCTATCCCTCCGGGATGACATCCACAAAGGAAAAAAATCGAAGGGGGACACAGGGAACAGACATCTTTCTCTCTCACTATTTAAAAGGTTTGTGCCATTGAAATCGAGCCCCGTGTGATACTCGTCCAACCTTTTATTCGCTATTATTCGGGCGATGGGTGCGAGCTATGGAGAGGAAGGAGGGGAGGCTCTGGTGCACTTTGGAGGGGATAAATAGGGGAGGGAGGGGTTGTCATGGGGATGGGTGCGGCACGCGCCCCGGAGAGGGGAGCACGAAGAGCCCTCCAGGATAGATAGAGTCGTTATATACTTCATCTCGGGAAGTATTTCTCTCCACCCCCTTTCTACCCGTCTTTTCGCCCCATTCTTCCCACCCCATCCTCCGTTCCTCCGCCTCTTACACTCTCTCCCCGCAGTCAATTTCAAGCCAGTTTGATCTTCTTTTATCGTCTCCGGACGGATATACTCGTGTAAGAATAACGCCGTTCCAAAATGAGGCTCCTGTGCGAATGCGATACTCTTCCGTATACATCACGGTCAATCTCAAGGACTATATTTATCAATCAATTTGTTGGGTGAAAGGGAGGATGATATCTACGGGAACATCGGGGGTTTTAAATTTAAGTCAGAAGTGCTGACTGTCGTGACCAAAATGATTACTCTTCTGTGGTACCAATTGAATGCTGATCTTAGTCTTTTAGCCTGCCCGTGAAAGTTCAGTGCAAACGTCATATAACTGCTTTCTTTTTCTTCCTTAAGATAAGGTGACGGCTGTTGCGTTTTCGGCGGAATCAACTCAGCAAAACGAATTATCGAGCTGACTTCGTGGCTTAAATTCAGGTGACTGATATGATTACCTAATAGTTGAGTAAATCAAATTCTAATTTTATAATAATCGGCGAATACCCACTGATAATTGCTATAGGATAGCTGAAATTCGCACCTGATCTGTTTGTTGGTTGTAATCGGTAGAAAAAAATATTAATACAGATTTTTATGAAAATGAATTTTGTTTTACTTATTAATGTCTAAAATATTGAAGTTAAGATTAAAAGATTAGTTTTCAAATGCCCAAGCCACGGAGATTTTCTGTTTCACAGTGATCACAGAAGGCAACTCTACTTATAAAGCTATATCATGAAAATTTGTCGAATAATTTTAATTGTGCAGGAAAAATACCAAAGTAAGCTTTGGCATAACACGTTATTATCGATGCAAATATGCTTGATATTTTATATGAGATAGTTAAAGTACTTTGCTGGAAGCTGAATAGGCAACGAGACTGAAATGAACTACCATGCATTGGATACAAATTTAAAAAAAATATACATAATAGGTAGTAAAAGAATATCTGGATATGCAAAGTTTCGCTTGTTTATCAAGGTCTAAATATGGACTGTGAAATTTCAATCTTAAATTTCTTTTCATTCCCCCAGGGCGTGTGACCCCTAGTTTTTTGTTGTTCTACGGCGACAGTTTTCATTTGTGTGTTCGGTAGGAGCAGCCAATGAAACATCTAATTTGAGCACTTATTTTCATTATCTCACTAATGCTCTCTCTCTCTCCCTACGCTGTCATTATACGGCGTCTACTCGAATTCACCTTCCCTCCCTCGCCTCTCCTTCCTCCCTCCCCTTCTCTCTCTCCCACTCCCTCCTTCTCCTTTTTCTACTAGCCGCTATCTCACCTCATCTCTCCTGTAAAATGAAACCGCCTCTATTTTTCAAACTCCTTCTCAAAAGAACCGTCCCCTTTCAATCTCTTTCTCCGGATTGCTTTATTACTCTAAATACCTCCGATCCTTCCTACTAAGGGACCTAACCCCGTCGCCGACCTAAGGGACCGCGCACGCAACGAGGAACGACCCACAACACGAGGACGGAGGTAGTCATTCAGAGATAGAGGGAGAGAGAGAGGGAGAGAGAGGCGGAAGCGGAAAGAGAGAGAGAGAATGATTGAGAGAGACAGATCAAGTTAAAAAAGCACCGAAGAGTTTGTGTGAAACGCATCGCATGATACTAGAAGATGAGCTTGACTCCAATCTAGAAGCTCAATATAGAAAGGGAGGGTGAGAGGGTGGGCAAGATAGAGGGCGAGAGAGTGAGGATGAGAGAAAGAGGGAGGGAAAGAGGAAAGGTGACAGTGAAAGACATTAGAGGGAGGAAAAAAGGGGAGGGAGGGAGGGGATGAGAGAGGGAAAGAAAGCGGAAGAACGAGATAAAGCAGGGGAGAGAGAGAGAGGTGGAAGGAAAGGGTGCCTTCTTTCCCTCCACTCCCCCATCCTAGCAATTTCCCCCCCCCCCACTCCCCTCCCCACCTCCTCTCCTATCTCTTCATCAGCCCCTTTATTTCTCCTTTCTTTCCCATGGTTCCATCTTCCGTCCTCCCGCTCAACCACCACCTCCCTCCTCTTCCTCACTCCCATGCTAACTTCCCTTCCGTCCTTTGACAACCCTCACCACCCACTCCTAGCTCCTTTCCTCTCTCTCTCTCTCTCCCTCCCTCCTTCCGCCTCCACTCCCATCTCGCTCTCTCCCGTCCCTCTCCATCTCGTTCAATGCGAGGCATCTGTTACAGATGCCGTTGATAAGTGCTGCCCACTCTTGGATGTTAAAAGTCGGGTCTCTCAAACCCGGTCACCTCCTAACCCACCCATGTCCCTCATTCCGCCCCCTCCCTTCGAACCTCTCTCATCCAGACCGCCACTGCATATAAAAGTGCTTGGGTGCCACACGCACGCCTCTCAACCCCCTCCCTCCCCCTTCTCCCCGACCCTCCTGCTGTTTAACCCTCACACCCTCTTTTCAATTCGTCCCATTGCATTCGCAACAATGGGGTGTGCCTCCCTGTGAAAGGAGGCAGCAAAAGATGAGAGGGAGGGGGGTTAGAATAGGGCGAAGCCAATCCTTCCCTACATACACACATGTGGTCCTTTTCGGAAGCTGTTGGACCATAAACTTTTGAATGTTTTGTCGCAGTGGGCGCTGCAATCAAATCCAACACGACCGCTCTCGGCTGTTCCTTTTTACGCTTTGGTGGAGAACGGGAGAATGGGGATCGACGCGCGATCGTCAATCTCCAATTACCCCCGTCGGCGTAAGGATTTATCCGAATCAATCGTTTCGGCTAGACATCGGATTAAAACGGAAAGGTCGGGAGCGGCGCAAAATCGGGACCTTCGAGAGTACGAGTTTACCGGTTATATTAAAAAAAAATGGGAAAATTCTTGACTGCTACACGGCCGACGTAAATTGCGTATATTTGAACGAAAAGTTTTTTGTTCCTTTGCTGTGAAGGGATTTTCATTTACGTGACGCCATAAAGTCGCGGAAGTTTTTAGTCTATAAAAATAAGTCGATGCCTACCTATAAGAAAATATCGAATTCTTCGTTTCATATTGGAATGATACAGACAGGGCCGGCTCGAGGTAAGGTCGAGGCGGGTGGCTTCGGGGCGCTATCTCTGCATTGCCTGCAAGTGAATGAACATTGGATTAGAATTTATACCGCGGAAAAAGTTGTAATCTTGATGTAATTCCTTTTGTTATTATCGTTATCAATAATGTTTGCCGAGCTATGTACAAATTAACATGTATGTACTTTTTACCTATCTCAAGTAACATGTACGGAGGGGTGCGCTGGAATGCTATCTATCTCGCCCGGGGCGCCAAATAATACAGAATTAGAAGCCTCAGACGAACGCTATGGAACACGACACGTTTCAAAATACAATTTTAACGAATCGTACCGGTAGAATTATCTAAACGGGTTCTTCATGTGCGCCTCCAGATACATATTTTCTGGATCTTTCAGTTGTTAGGACCGCGAAGCAATGTAAAATAATACTTAGATAAGTTAGCTCATGTCAAGGGCGCTCGCATATTAGGCACTAAGGATATATGTACCTTTTTTCCCCTTTTTTTAACGTTATGCACAGAAATAAATTATCAAAGTTTAATTATGATAGGGCTTTCCTCTTAATCCGAGCCTGCCCGCGCAGTACTTCCGCCGTTTGTCGTCAGTGCCAGCCTTGCTCCTTATGCAGGGGTAATTTATCTGAAATATATCTACAGATGTTGTGATCGGCAGCGTATATTCGTAGCCAATGTTTTCATGGCGTTATATTCTTTCCTGCTTAATGAGGAAGCAAAATGTAGAAATTTGTCTCGAAGAAAATGTTAACTGGATTTTGGTCATGTTTAAAAAAAAATCCACACTGTGCGCCAGAGCAAAGGGTTCAGAGATATACCTAAAGCGAGTTTTCGATCGACCGGTCGATCGCGATCGTCATCTTAATCACCTCTCGTTTAGATTATCGATGCTAATTGGGGACGGGCATAGTTCGGATTATCGAATTGTTTGAACAATCGAAAAATAATGGAACCAAATATTTCTTTATGTACGTGCATCATATCATTGCATTTTTAAAGGTATGTACATACCAACATTTTTAGCGTAATATATAAAAATACAAACGAACAATTTTGTAACATTTTACTCAAAACAACAATTGATTTAACGTTGCAGTTAAATTGACCAACGTTTCTCCTGCTCAATCTTTAAGTATTTTTTTTCATATACTTAGCTGACGTTCTGGATAACATATGTTCGGAAAGTCGCCGCTGTTCTGCAATTACTTTGTTTTAGTAGAGCAATAATAACCATGGTTAGAACCACAAGGAATAAAGACAAAAAGATTTTCAAATTTCCATCATCAGTTATCCTACAACCAAATAGTTTTTATTTTATCGAGAGTCCGGATATATCGGTGACTTGTAACCTGGAGAGGCGGCAGCAATCGACACTGCATTTTAAAGAACATGGATGTTTTACATTAAAGTATAAAGGCGAGAACAGTTGTAAATGGACTTGATTGATAAAAATGCATCATATTAAAGGAAAAATTACCCTCAAGCCTTCCAAAGGAAGTTTTGATTGCGGTAGAACAGTGTCTTTTCGAGGACACTTCCGTTTTGATCATAGGGTTCATTTGCATCATGACGATTAGAAATACGACAAAGAACGTTAATTTCTGTGGCTCTATCATAAGTATCTGCATAGATGCCATTGAAATTGGAGAGTTTAAGATATCTTCGGCCAAGATTATCGGGCGCGAATGGATTTTCGGCATATAATCGGGAAAATATGGCATTATGCTAAAGGAACAACTTGCACTCTTGTTTTTAATATGTCGATATCTCTTCCAGAAAGGCATCCAACCCCATCTTATCCCGTCCACAAAAATCCCAAATCGCTCGTGATTGACTCTGCTGTCCTATAAGGGGCAAAAGAATGCTCCAATGGAAGTCGGGAGAGGAGGAAGGTAGGAAGTGGGAAGGTGGAATGAGAATAAGCACCTCTCCTTGCCCTTCCCTTTCCTTCCCCATCCTCCCTAGAGGCTAATGAATTATTCCCAAGCTGCAGAAGGAGTGGAGGGATAGCGAGGGAGGGGGAGAGGGAGACAAGGAAAGGGATGAGAGAAAAGGGAACAGGGAGGGGGAGAAAGTAGGTAGGAAGAGAGCAAAGGGGAAGGACTATATTGAGGGAGACAGCGGGGAAGGGTCTTACACGATTGGGTCCCAGTTACATTTCAATTCCTTCAGAAAGGGAAGGAGAGAGAGAGAGAGAGGGAGAGAGGGAGGAGGGATGAAAGATGGAGGGAGAGGGTGGAGGAGGCCGGCAATATATGGGGCAGTGGTGTGGGCAGTAGAGGAAAGGGGATCAGGAGAGGGTGAAGTGGGGGGTCAAGGGTGTGGGGGGGGGGGGGGGGGGAGAAGAGAGAGAGGGGCCCGTAGGGTTGGCATGTAAGTCCCAAAGGGGGAGGGATTTATGCGATTCAGAAGGAGCGGGAGATTGGATAGTCGCGGCGAATGATTGAGTCGTCGGTTTATCAAACAGTCCACTTTTATTTCATTTGGTCTCACGGAAGGACCGGGTAGCCTAGCGAACAAAGAATGAACCAAAGGAGTAAGGAGTGATCGTTCAAGGACAAACTTTTCGAAAAGAAATTTATTTATAAAAAAAAAGTAGTTTCAAGTGGCTCGCGTATTCCCGTATTCATTAAACGTGGTTAGATAAACGAACGCCCTAGAGCAAATATTTTGTGTCGTTGGAAAAATATACTCGGGAGGAAAAAAATATCGCAGGAAGGCCAGCTGGGAATAGCGATAAAGAAGAATAAATGATTGGTGAGCAGGAAGGACTGACGGGGCAATTACCGGTACTACGAGCACTTCTCCACCAAATTACAGAGGAACATGAGGAGAGTTTTTATCCGTTTGCTATTCAATTGTTGCCCTTGCGGTTCAATGGGGGAGTTTTACAGAACGTAAACATGTCTAGAGATAATTTGGAAATGAGGAGGGATGTTTACCCTGGTCATCGAGAGACTTTTTTAATCACCGAGAGCGTTAATTTATGAATGCATGGCATTAAGTGGTAGTTAAAAATATATTAAAACCTTTCTTTAAAAAAAACTTGCCTTGTTTTACGATTAAATTTCGAGCGCTTAAAAATTATGAATCGCATACGAATGAAGAAAGTAAGAATATATATATAGAAGTAGGCACAATAAAATGTAAATTATGAAATCAGATTAGCTACATAACAGGTGGCCTGAACATTCCCGTTTCGTTTTGAAACGCAAATAATGAAATAAACGATTTCTTAAGCGAACTTTAAAATAAAAGCTTCTGTCCACATGTTCCTCATTCGTATGGAGAAGTAAATTTTGTTTGTTTAGTAAGCTTCATAACATTCATTTTGCTGACATATGATAAAAATGTTGCGAACAATGTGCAGGTTTTTAGCTTTCAGGTGTTACTTACGCGCCTGAAACGTTTCCCATTATCATGCAAAACTCTCAAGTTTAATGGATACTCGTTAAAGAGATAGCTTTAATATTCGCTCAAAAAGGGATATCTTTATCGTTTTATCTGATGTCATAGCAAGGATCGAAATCTTTTCGAAAGTTGCGATTACATTTCTGCTTTGGATAAGCTGAAGCCACCGATAAAGACGAAAATAACTTGAGAAGTTTATCACTTTACCATGCCTCGTTCGCAGTTCCGTAATTTATTTTAAATGTGTCGGATGGAATTTACGGCGTGTAATCAAATGAGAGCCTATTTCCACATGAATCATTCCGTAAAATGATTCATCCTTTGGCGTGCCTACTTCTCTATACATCGTCTTTTCCTCAGGGAGATGATGTCGTTCCCTGGGGATTTCTTAGCTCATCGCGATAACAGTTTCATTATGAAAACTCCGGATTAAACTCCGAAATTTTTTATTACTAAGTATAGCGTAAGGATGGAAAAGAGAATTAAAAGTGATAAATAAATGCTGGTCAGAAAATATTGCGCCTCGTTTTTCCTTCCCATCGCTACCAGTGACTCCTGTTTGACGATGTTTCCGCCGGATCTCATCCAAAATTTTCTACTTCCAAATGCTATAAATATATACACATACATGTAGCTCGCCATTTAAAATACAGGTTGTTATCGATTTATGCCGTGGATGCATTTTCGGAAAACGCGACGTTAAACGAGTTGTGTCTCTCTTGTGCTGACGAAGGTATCATCCCGAAAGTTCCAAAACGTCTCCGACACCCCAGCGACTCTCCTACAGGTAAGTGCTCACTGGATTCCTTCAACACCTAACTGCCCTAAATATTCTTATTTACCTTCCTCTTCCACAAATATATACACACACATACATACATACTTTATGGAACCATTTTGCTGTAGTAAATTAATTCCGAGAAATTCCCGCGTCGTAAATTGTGTCGCAGTTCATTTGAAGTCAATTATGACTCGAGACAACGCCCGGGAGGAGAGAGAAAAACAACCATTCGCACGAATAAGCATCGGATGCTACATATAAAAGCCTAAAAAAAAAACTGGTTTTAAATACGCGAGGGAATATAAACCTATTCGGGAGAAACAAACGCTAATACGTAGGTATCGCTTCCAAATTAAATCGAAAACGCGGAAAAGTTGTAAATCCGAAGACGTATTTCTCACTCGGACACGCGTGCGTAGTCTGTCTGCGACCGCCACGCGTTCGATCGGAAAGTCCTCTCTAAGCGCACGTCTCCCATGTGAACAGGGTGCAGTAAAACCGACTACTTAAAAGTCCGAGACGATGGTTGAGAGATTAAGCCGGTTCGAAAGGCGTCTCCTCGCGTTCGCACGATCGCCGCGCCGAGAGATGGTCACGGCGTCTGCTTGGCGCATGGCGGAGAAGAGAGACTCCTCATCGGGTTGAAAAAGCGATGCGAGAACCCATCTTCGAGGCAGTGGCCATAAAGATTACGGGAAAGCGAAGAAGGGGTGCCATAATGGAATGGGGGGAGGTAAAGGGGAAGTCAAGGAAAAAGGGAGGGGAGCGTTTCAGTCTTGACTTCTTTTAAGCTCGTAGGAACGTTGGAAATAATTTCCGAAATTAATGGACGAGACTTGCTTGTTCTAAATACCTTCCTTTTTCGAAATTACCCTTTATCCCGATACCGCGCGCTCCACCCAAAAATCCCCTCTCCCCCAATACGCACTTTCTCACATGTATTAAAACAATGAAATAAACGTGGTATTTCTCAACATCTACTAACGGTGAATCATTCCTGAGTAGGTATAGTATAACCAAATTGCGCATCTTGTTTACCCTAACTTTTGATGGTCGCTTTTTACACAATTAATTGGATTCCAACCATGAGACGAGGTCGACAATTCCATTTTGAATCAACATTATATCGACGTATTTAAATTAAATAAATTAAAGTATGAACATTCATAATTTGTACATTAACTGTTTCCCTTAATGACAAAATAATCCATGAAGATCAGTTTTCCCCGAACCGAATATATGAGACAATATCTAAAACTCTGGTAATACTTTTTCTAACCCCGACGATGATATTGTACAGGTGTACAAGCAGACACTGAAGGTAGATTTGCCTCATAATTTTCTTTAAGGAAAGCATATTCGCATATTTTCTGGCAGGAGGCATCATTAGATATAATTTATTGAGTATTAACGACATTGAATTCTTGTTGATATTTTTAATATGGGCGTATGACACATTAGAAATAAAAACAATCAACAAAACTCCCAAATCTATCTCTTTGGAATCAGCCATTTGAGGGATTCTATGCGGCCCACACAGAGAGACATAGTTTCGTGCGGAGAATTTAGTAAAAAAAAGTTTGACTCCTGATTTAAACTACGCCCAGGATACGAAATATAAAGGACATCTCTGAAAATATATGGCCTTGTACATACAAATGCTGTTCTTTATTCCGCTTTCAAAAGTTTATTTTTTCGGATCATTTCTAGGTGACAGTTTAAAATAAAGTCATGCATAGGAAATTTTTATAGCAAACATTAGTTTTATGGGCTTTACCGCTTCAAGTATCTGATAAAAAGTACTCATCAAAGTATATTGGACGTCTTTGGAATTATAATTTAGAAAATTCCCATTGTTCAAGCATATAGCTAATGGAAAAAGTATGAAAGCAAATATAAAAGTGCGATAGCGATATTATTTTGAGAGATCTTAATGAATGTCATAATTAAAGGTAAAAGCATAACAGTATAAAATAATCGACGAGAATCATAAATAGGACCAAGAGGATAAAGTCGCTCTTTGATTAAGAGAAACTCACTAAAACACACTTATAGGATGCTTGTAAGGTGTGGTTTTAGCGCAGAGAAATCGAAAGCACTGAAATGAATTCGACATTTTTTAAAACGGTGATTTATAAATCTCACATTTTTATACCAATAATTAAATTTTAAAAAATTTAAAAGAATTAAAAAAAAAGTAAATATAAAGCAAAATATAACTGAAAATATGAAATCGATATCTTTCTATAAGAACCTTTGAGCGAATGAGGTTAATTACTTCGTAATGAAGTTAAAATTATTGTCATAGAAACCATCATGTGTACATTCCTCAAGGTTGTTATTCAAGGCATCTATAAAATGATGCGAAGAAATGTTGATCGAACAAGTCATGACTTTTAATAATTTATGGCGTATGTACGTAAGACCTGGTGGCCACATCGCTTCGCTCTGCTTTTCGTTGATTAAACTGGATTGCGATTGCTTTTTCCTCAAAAGGAGGATCTTCGTAAAAAGACAAAGAATTTCAAAAGTTATCTTACTCTCAATATCAGATAAATGTGACGCCCTAAACTTAATAGGGTAGTGATAAGAATGAAAGATCTATTCTGAATTTAGAATTGATGAATTTACGTCGATGACGGACATATTGGAACTGAGATAAAAATATGATGAACTGCAGGACCTGCCTAAAATATGAAATGGCTAAAAGCTATATATTCTAAGATAGCTAATTTATTTTTTAGGTACCAAGTGTTACACCAGATATAGTGAAAATCTAAAAAAGCAAATCATATTTAATTTAATTTTCATATTTTAGTAATCTAAACAACCAATTTAACTTACAACATTTAAACTCAATCGCAACGAAATTAGTCAATAGAAGGATGAATTTATTTCAAGCAATGCGAGGATATAAATGGCCAGTCTGCTTTTACGAATATGTTTGTAACACTTTTTCATCCATTTTTCTACAGAAAGCTTGCGTTTACTTAATTCTATTTCTAGTGATATTACTAATTAGACTCTATCCAAACAGAAAATTCTGGGTTCGCAGACATTCGTTTCGATTGGATGTCTTTTCCTGCGACTGCCTATAGGAAATTTGACCGAACCTGGAAAAAAGGTGTAATCGTAGGGCTTTGATAAGATAAAAACGGCGCCTCCCTACCACTGCAGCGGTGTAAATGTACCAGCAATGGGAGAAGGCATCCCCATCGTCCTACGACGGAAGATACTTCTCTTGACACACTCGAAACACACACAAAGCACTTCATCACAGGCATGGCCATATCACATCACAGGGGCGTGCATGATTAACCATGGAAAATGGGAAAGTTAAAAGCACTTTAGAATTGACGAAGGAAATAAGGGCGAAAGCACAGTGCTGGTAATGAAAGAAATGTTGGAGTTAAACTGGAACAGGAAAATAAACTAAACTCACCTATAACGCGGTAATAGAAGAGGCATCTTAGATATACTTAGCGCAATCGAAATATTTCTTAAAGTTTGTATTTAGATTCTTCTAGGTTTCCAATAAGAAGATAATTCAGTTCTCACGGTGATTTAAAATTAAAAATTTTATTAAAAAATAGGAAAAATTCTCTCTTTGAAAATTAGCAAAAAGAACAACTTTTTTACTCGTAATCATTCCTTAATTGATGAATAAATTGTCAATTATTCATTACTAGTGCAAAAAATACTATCTTTAGGGACTGCGTTGCCTTCTATTAAAACGGAGACCGCTCACCGGTATCTTCCTTCGGCAATTCCGTACGCACCTCTAAAATAAAACTGTGCTACGTAAAGGTAATATATATCCCGCCAAATAATAAGGCGTCACGAGTTAATTCGTTGACATTTGAGAGGGAAACTTAAGCGATAACAAAGTTCTGGAAGGAGGGGGAGAAACTTTCGTCCCTCAGCCCTTTACTTTTAACCTGTAAAATGCTGGCAAATAAGTGGCAACGAAAGATATTTCTTGCGTGTGATTTGTATTCACTTTGTGATTTGGTAACTAATTAGTCGAGATATACCTAGTAAAATAAAGGAACCTTGTGAATATTCCACTGACGTATCTCGGAAAATAATAAGATTTTTCAAAGTTTAGGACGACTTATTCACAGCTGATCATTGTGCATGTAGTGAATGATATGTTTCAATATCAAGGATATCTTATTGTTTTTAATAAGGCACTGTTTTTCAATCGCCATGCTAAAGTAGTAGGAGGAACACCTATGTCAGTCGGTCCCCAGTATTTTTTGCATTGATAACAAAAAGCCACATTTAATTATAAATACACAATTTAATAAAAAAATTACTTCATAGATATCATTAAGGTTAATTAGTAATTATTTTTTGAAGTTACTAAACAATATTTAAGTAATTTTATAACTTAGGTGACCTCGAAAATTTTTAAACATATCAATGAGGCGTCAGACTAAAGATTTTGAGAACCGCTGACGTAGAAGAATCAGTAGACCATATATTTAAATCTACTCCTTTCGGAAAACCCCAATGAAAGTAATTAAGCACATATTTTTAATACATATTGACGGAAAGTGTTTTCCTGCCATTCAATTTGCCTTAGGTAATGCGAATTAAGTCTCTACGAAAATAATGCATTGGAGAAGTGAAATATCTACTTAACGCTAATGCTTCCGTGAAGTGAAGCGAGGAGGAACTCGAAATCTCGCCAACAAAATTTCCTGAGAGCAATTTGCGTTTCCAGAGGCGAATAGAATGGAACGCATGCTTGTTAGTATGCCTCAAATTAAAATAAGCAAATCATTCGGCAACATATTCGTCAAAGTGTAACTATCGGACAAGTAGCCATTCTGAAGGAAAAACATTTCGAGAACAGAATGAGAGATGGAAGGAAGAAGAGTGATCCTTTAGATAAACGATACATTAAGATCTTTCAGAGATGAAACAATTTTTTTTAATTGGAAGATTGGTTTATTTAATTGGCTTTCTACTTCATACTTGGTGCCCGTTAAAATGCGATGCTGATGAAATGATTAATTCATTTTTAAACAACTTGTTCTTTTCCGAGTGGTTCAACCTTTCACTTGACCTGGCTAATGACTTCGCCAGATTAATTCAGTCAGAATCCGCTCAATCGTATTGCAAAGGGGCAATTTTCTATTTGAGTTGATATCATCGCTAAAATTAATTAGTCACATCCTGACATTAGTACGTTTTTATGTATTTTTTGAAAGTATTTGAAAGAAAAGCTTAAACTAGGAACATGCAAGGAAGGAAGTACGCTTGAAGTGATATTACATAAGGTAATTTATGCCTGGATATCTCTTAATTTGTTAGCACGTATGGAGGGTTAAGAGATTAAGTATGACACAATCTACTTCTCTATAACTGTAACTGTGATTCTGGATCTTCAGGTTTTACTTTGCCTCGAACCCCGATTCTACGATTACGGAAGACGTACTCGCTTAACTCTCTTAATCGATACTTAACTAAAATTATGTATGTATGCCCTCATTTTCGCGGACATGTCCTCAATTTTTGGACTCAAAATAGAAAATAAAACACCAGTAATTTGAGGAATTTCTAAGAATATTATGTACTGGATTTTCGCGGACATGTCCTCAATTTTTGGACTCAAAATAGAAAATAAAACACCAGTAATTTGAGGAATTTCTAAGAATATTATGTACTGGATTTCTAATCATGGATTTACTTACTACCAATTTGAATTAAACTAAATTAATTTTTATTGACTGCGTTTGTCTATTAAACATTAGATTGCTAGTTATGATGTTGAATTAGACATTTTAAATCAGCTCATAATCCAAATGGTGAATTCAAGCTACACATAAATTGCGACAGTTTTTTAAATCTCCCCTTTCACTCATTTCTCACATTTAGATAATGGTTTGGCTTTTCATTAAGAGAGACTTACGATGAGTGTAAAGCATGGTCGGCTTCGATATTTGCGGGTCCGAATACAGCAGTAAATTACCATATTTAAGAAAATAAAGTCTATGATTGTAGTTAAACTGGCAGAATAGGATATAAATAAGAATATATGCATGCAATAAGTTCCGTGTATTCCCCGGGACTCATACGCGCACGTTTAGCGCTGCTGCATCGAAACTCGTGATTTTGACTTTGGTCGCGTGTAATCGGGCCATGTAATCCTTTCTCTGTTCCGTTGCTCGATATACCTATGTCTTCGCGAGATTGTCTTCTCGAATTGCAGAAGGTTGTCGTTTCGATCGCTGTGATATGAATTTCCTTCCAAAGAGGTTCTATTCAGTAGTTTAACTACGATTGTGCGCACCCACAGGTTAGATTTTTTTCAGGACCTTCATGTCTGCTACCCGGACGATAGCTATGCTACTGGATGATTTATTTAATTAAAAGGTGTCTTAGAATCACGGTGATCTCGAACAAATCGCCACAACCTACATATAGTAAGGAGATAAACAACTTTCTTCAAATGTGGTGATAACGCACTGATTCGATCTTACAAGATGAACAATGTACTTTGATCTATTAACTAATGTCGAAGGTTAAAAAAAATGTTGAGGTGTCTCTGACACCGCAGCCTCACGTCAGCTTCAAGTCATAAGGACGGAGTTCGAATCGAAAGGAAGAATTAAAAGAGATTTTGAAGAAATAAGGTGAAAATACTCTTCTGAATCAAACCCGCTCCCTCTTGAAATTCTTTGTCTGGTCGATTGTACCGACAAGTGGATGTCGTGCGGCGTGGGAGGCCTCGGAAATGTGGAGGCGGGGGTGGGGGCAGGGTGGGGGGGGGGCTGTTGTGGGAGAAAGAGTAGGTGTTGGTCATCTCAAAGCGTCGGCGACACTGTGCCGCCAGTGGGCGGGTTCGAAGCGGGAACGAGTTGGCAAAGGGGAGAGAGGTTTAGGACGAAGAAGAAGAGAGGGAGTGAGGATGTGCGGCCAAGGGCCAATTACTCGGCCGGCAAATGCTTGAGGAGGCGGCGGCGCACGAGGGAGATGGTGTGTAGAGGTGAGGATTTTGCAAAAATCGCCTTCTTCCGGCTTTAAGGAGAATCCGGGAGAAAAAAAGGATGTAGCGTGGAAGTGAATGGCAGGTTGCGTTGCGCGCAATTGGAAGAAGAGAGAGAGAGAGAGAGAGGCGGCAGGAGGCAACCTTCAAGGAGAGGAAAGGTCGGGGGATGAGATTTCTTTTCGGCGTTTGCTTTCTATAATCTTCGCGATTCTATAAAATACGTTTATGTGGATACAAAAACACTCTCGAAACTGTGACCTCACTCAAACAGAGGAGGATGGGCGAAAATGTAGCGTAGAGGTCGAAATCTGTATTTCAAAATCTACATATAACAAGTTCCAATCATAGGATCAACTTCAAGATTACACGGGCAGCTACAACAATGGCATAGTTCGCAATGTTTTCAAGTATCACATTTAAATACTTATTTCGTTAAATTATTAAAATTTCACGATGAATATCATGAAGATTGGCGAAAAATTGGATAGTTCTGTTCTTCAACTAATACTGTAGACCTGCCTTGACCTCTTCGTGGCGAGACAAAAACTTAAAGCAAAGGAACGTGGACAATGAACAAAGATGGACACTATTTAGCAGGCCATAATAGAAGGGGGGAATCAGGGCCATTTGGCATGAGTCCCAAGCTCCAGAGGGCCCCAAATTTACTCTTGAATGAATTAACAGCTGAAGCTAATAATTGGGGAAAACTCTTCGAGCGAGTTCTGGAAGTCATACTTTTCCTATCTGAGCGAGTATTGGCATTTTTTGGTTCCAACGAGCACATTGGCAATACTCTAAACGGAAATTTTCTTGGAATTATTTAGCTACTCAGTAAATATGATCCAATTTTATACGATCATGTGAAACGAGTTCGTGTATCACAGGAAAGCCACAAACGTCTTCAAGTTCACTAACTTTCCTCGTATAGTCAAAATGGATATATAGAGCTTTGTGGATCATTTGTTCAGGAAAAGATTCTTCAGGAAATTCGAAAATCCAAATATTATTCTATCATCGTGGATACAACTCTAGATTGTTCACTCAAAGAGCAAACTATTCTAGCCATTAGGTATGTGAAAAATCATTGATAATTCAAAGTTTTCCATTGAAGAACGATTCATCTGCTTCGATTCTTTTACACATAAAACTGGGAAGGAAATCGCTTTACGAATTCTAGAAGTTCTAGAAAAATTTGAACTGGATTTCAATGTGTGCACTGCGCAAGTATATGATAATTGTGCTAATATGGTGGGAAAATACAATGGTGTGTAGCCATTTTTGCTTGAACGTAATCCTAACTGCATTTTTTCTAGCCATGGAAACCACACGTTGAATCCTGTAGGAGTCGACAGTGCTGAATCACGTAAGGAGGCGATAAATACTATGGAAGGATTCAGTAAAAGTATAATTTTTTAGCAGCAGTCTGCGAAGATGGGAGGTTTTAAAGAAACATGTCCCTGTTTCACTTAATACCACATCGAAGACAAGATGGTCTGAATGAATCGGTGCAGTAAAACCAGTTGCTAAGCATTTGTCAAGTATTCGGGCTACTGTGGATGAGGCGGAATTCCTTAACCTTCTACCACATGCATGCACTGAGCTGCAGTCCATTAAGCAATATTTGGGTACATACGAATGCGTTCTCTTATTGACAATACGAATAGAAATATTATCCTTATTTCCAAAATTTCAGTGGAGTTTGAAACTACTCGCAGCGTTACCACACCGATTGACGCAAATAAATATCGGAAAATTAACGTTTTCTCAGTAGTTGTTGATTCGGTAATATCTAGATTAACACGGCGTTTTGAATCGTTGCGAGAAATCTGTAACGTTTTAAAAATTTCTTTGGACTTTTGTGGATTTAACAGAAAATAGATTTTTATAGTTTAATACAAGAATTTGCGAAAAATAAATCCAGAAAAGCATTTATTAAATTAAATTTATTTTATTTGTAAGAATTCTTTGTAATAAATGGTCTAAATGTTTTTTTGGGGGTGGGGGACTCACAATTTCTCATCTCTCTTAGGCCCTGCTATTTAATAAACCATATTTGCATTGAACGTTCAAGCTATAATGTTTTACCGATAATAATACGGATAACCAAAAGTTTCAGCTGCGACAGATACCTTTATTATATGCCACGAAATATTTTTTGAGCTTTACGTGCATGGGAGCAGCAGTGAATAAAAACAATCCGAAAAATTTAACACACAAATTCATACATTTTTATGACAATTTTGATAATAAAACTTTTAACATTGGAATTTTTACCATAAAAGTCTCATTTAGATTTGATCATCACTAAAATGGCTCCACAATATATATTGATAACTTCCGATTAAAACTCTAATCCGGCCCGCCGTATAATTTGGCAACTTCCAATGCGGACCGCCGAAGGATTCGCAACCACCGATGTGGCCCGCCAATGGTTGGACACCACCATTTCCGAACTTTTTGAAGCCACGGAACCCTTATATTCAAATTTTTTTCTCGCGGAACCCTAACTAAAAGATGGTAAGACTAATCGCAATAAAATTAGCTTTATAATGTTTATTTACGTAGCTTGTGTATCTTACAGTACACAGTTTACAAGTGAGGCTCATATTTCCTGCTACAAATAATAAAAGGAAGGGCGTATCCTCTGTCTATCATCGCAAAACCCCATTTACCTTCTGCGGAACCCTTGGGTTCCGCGGAACACAGTTTGGGAAACCTTGGCCTAGGGCATGGTTTCCAAACCTTTTCGATTTGGCAAGAACCAAGTTGTATCCTAGAACATCAAGCGAACACCGCTACACTTCTGGAAAAATTAGAACACAATTAAGCTTCCAAAGAGTACAGTGAGGCTCGCAACCACTGGCCTATGGCCTCGCGCCTCTCGTGGCCTCGTACATCTGCGGGGTTCGCCTCTAGTGTCGCGAGAGACTTATTGTTAACAGAGTTAGGAGTTTATTGCGAAAGGGCAAATAAATGTATAAGATAGAGTGTGAAAAGTCCCTATACAAAGAAGTGGTCGTATAAGTACGTACGATGACGACGATCAACGCAAACGACAATGGGTGAAAACCTGCCTCAACTGACGGGAATCATTGAAAAAATAATTATTTCTAAGGTTTTCACCTGATCACTTAGAAATGACCTCTGAAGCACACCCAATATATTGTAAATGTATATGCAAATACATAGATTATTAAGAATTCGAAGGCCTGTTTTCCTTCCTAAAATTTAACCACATGTTTTCAGAATAGGCAATTCGTGGGCTCCACAAACCACTATTACCTACGAGCCTCGAATATCCCACATCCAACAACTAACATCCCAATAGATTACGGTAACGATTACACGATTCTTGTTAATAAATATAGTTAAAAAAGAATAATCATAACAAGTAAGGATTAAAAGTACATAATTCAAAAATAAAATATTTTTGCTTTATAAAATAGGCGGCCTTAAAAGGATAAAACAAGAAAAATTTCAGATGATTTTTTTGTTATAAAAGATTTTGGTGTTATATTCTTTTCATTACCTTTGCTTTACATATCATTTACGTAATAATTTCGCTTTGATAGGAGATTTTCAACCTAGAGCTTCATTAAAAAAATGTTTTGTTATTAACTTTATATTCAAAATCCATTTACTCCAACTTATGGAATGACATTATTACGTAAATGATATGTAATGTTATAGTAACGACAAATACATTACACCGCCTATTTTATAAAGCAAAAAGATTTTATTTTTGATTTTTTTAACTTCTTACTTATTTTCATCTTTTAAGTGTGAAAATGAATAACATTCAATGAAAAATAACGAACATAAATAATTTATCTTAATCGCTTTCTTTCAATGATTGATGTCAAAGTTCGTGATTTGTGACTTCGTATGACTCTAGCGCTAGTAGGCTCATCAGTTTAAATCACAAAGCTAATAAGAAGAGAAACCCGGTACCGGCATTAGCCTACTCTTTTCGAAAAGCACCAAGGAAGACCCACGGCTTTATGTCCCTTCCGAAGGATGAAGCGTTGATTTGCGTGCTCTTCTCTAAACACGCAAATAGGGGACCGTAAGATCCACTGAAAAAATGCAACTTTCGCAGGTTTTCAATAGCTCAGCGTAGCAGGCCAACGCGCTCGCCACCACGCCACGGCACCCCATTACGCAGGTTTTGAAATTTCGAAGATACTTTTCTCCCCAGAAGCCATATACCGCAGCGTGAGGAATAAAAATACATTCCCAAAGGAACCATCTACTGATTACGAGTTGTTAATTGTTTTATGAAAAAGTTCAAAATTTTTAAACCAATAGTGAACATTATTAAGATATAAAATGACATAATAGAAATAAGCTAAACTTTTCATACAATTCGGCGTTATAACTTCTCTCGCTATATAATGGTGAAAATGACAACTCACGTTGAAATCAGTATTTACCGCTATCATTTCTAACGTCGGGGCACAGAATTCTGTGAATATGTAGTAGTTCAATTTCCTGCTACTAAAATGCCCCTAGACTCACCGGCAGAGCCACCGCAACCAAATAGACTTTTGGAAAGTTTGAACATTCACAGTTTAACATCTAGGTGAGATACGAAATTGTTTATAGACAAAAAACCATCTGCAAGCCATAAGCTTTCAAACAATGTAATATTCTTTACGATCCGATCATTCGTTCATGAGATATGAGGGAACAAAAAATGGTCTACCCCAAAATATATAAATATCCGACGAACGCATATAAAAGATTTTATAAAAAGCATATTACAATTTCATTTTCCTGCGCTAAAACTTGAAATGAGATGGAGTCAGAGACTCGGATAGTGAATACGTTCCAATAGGAGTATCTTGCAGTCAGCCTCCTAAAGCAGGGGGTGGGAGGGAGTCGAGATAAGGGGGTGCCAGAGGATGAGGGGCAACCTGCCATTCCAGACGTCATAATGTGAGGGCGCTAAGGGATTCGGCGCCCCACACGCACACACACATGCCCACGCCGCCCGTTTCCTCCTCCCTCGCTTCCATCTCTCCCTTACCTTCGCCTAAAACCTACCACACGCCTTTTTTCTACCTCCGACTCATAGGCTTCCTCTGTCTCGTTTTTTTCTCTGCTAGCGTTGTTTTGTGGCGTTGCCAGGGCTGCTATTAAGTCCCGAGAAAAACCTACATTCACACGCAGAGGCGCTCCCATTTGCACGCACGTTATTCTCACGATCGCTTCTGCGAATGGCCACGGGGCTCCCGAGGCGCCACAATCGATACGACATAAAGTGACGGCTCTTGCCGTAAGGGTCTCCGGTGCCTGGCTCGGTTTGAAAAATTTCCGGGGATAATTAAAAAAATACTACTGGGTGTTCTGAATTAACGAAGTGTTGTAAATGCGTAGAACAGAAAACCGGAAATTTGGAGGAGTCGCTGGAACGTCTTGTGACAGTGTAATAGGTATGTATTATCGAAACTATTACTTGAACCTTCAATTGAAACGTTTATTGGGGATTTAAATTTGTTTTCAGAAAACAAACCAGAATTCTAGATTTGCACAAGTCTTACAGATACGTTAGCAGCATTTTAGAATTTTGTTTTATCCGAGTGAAAAATTGTGAATATATGTAGGTAATCTTCAAGTCGTCTAAGATAAAAAAACATCCGAACTCAAAAAATAGCAACACCATTCCAAAATGTTGTGTTCATCAATATTTATCCTGTTATCCCTGTATAGACGCCATTTACGAATGCCGGAAACATAAAATTTCTCTTGTTAAAGAACGCGGTCGCTTCTTTCTTCAGGCATTGAAATGTGTTACGGAGAGCTTCCGTCATTTGACTAACCTTATTGCAAGAAAATCGAGGACGGCTATATATGTGAGTTAAATAAAGAAACTTTTGTTGAGAGCTTCCAAATTCCAGTATTCGCGAAAAAGAATACCTAGAAAAATGAACTAGGTCTTGGAACTGAACTTCATGAACAGGTTGATGAACAATGGGAAGGGAAGAAAAATGAGCCAGAGCGAAATTTGTCAAATCAGTGCAAATTGCAGGGATGGGCGAAGAGGATGGCAAGGAAAGGAGGGAGAGAGAGGGAGAGGAAGAGGAGTAAAGGAAGAAGTTCGAGGCCTTGCCCGAGGGAGAGAAAGAGAATGGCTTAAAGGAGGAGAAAGGTGGAGTGTGTGTGTGTGTCAGAGAAGACGAAGGAAACGTTGGTGAAAATGATTAGAGAGAAGGAGACCGAATGGGAGTGGCAACCGAGAATAGATATGCTAGGATGGTGAATGAAGAAAAGGTTGAGAGATACAGGAAAGAGAGGGAATGAAAGATAAAAGTCTGCTGAAATGAATCAGAGTTAGCAACCGGAAAGGAAAGACGGAAATGTACAAGTAATAATGTGATGGATGAGGAAAAAGGAAGAAAATGGTTTGAAGATACGAAGCATATATAGGAGAAGATGAAGTGGTTATTAATAAAGAAAGAAAATAATTTATAATGGGTAAATAAGGTGCGAATGAAGGCAGAAACGACTATAGATGAGAGATTTGAACGCTTGAATGAGTGCATAACTCGCTGATAATTGGCTCCTTCCTTCCAGCATAAAACAAAATTTATTTAGAAATTATTATAAAGGTGAAATGTAATTGCTATAAACAGCACGCAGAAAGTAAAATGCGATATAATAACTAAATGTATAACGTTTCATATTGATTGAGTTCTTGATCACCCTCGTAACTTTTAAGCTTACGAATTGGCGAGTTGTGCGCCGTCTTCTTTAAAACTCATAACATATTTAAAGCATTAGTTCAAACAGACACTATATGAATAATAAATAATATTCCAGTAAATGGTGAAAATTATTAGCTTATATTTATGTATAACATGACAAACATGTGAAAACATTATGGAGACTTGAATAAACTTTTTCTCAAAGATGACAATATTACCGGTAGAAATCAATTAATTGTAGGAAATAACTTGAGTTTTCGATTGTACTATTGGTAAGGTACATAAATATTTCAAGAAGAAAAATACGCTGGCCATATATTTAGAATTGTTTCAATTGTACTAAAAAAATAAAAATTCCGACTGAATACGCACAGCGGAAACCCAAAGAAATCGAAACCGCAAAAAATTAATTTCCCGATACTCGTCAAACTCGGGAACCTTCCTCGCAGAGGGATTTCCGACTGTTAAATATACGACCTCACGACTTTTCACTCCCAAACCTTCAAACTTCGACGGAAACAGGGCAATTACTTCGTCAATCTTCCGATGCTTAAGACACCGATGACTCGGAAAGAACTCGGTTAGCGTCACAACAGACCCATCTCCATTCAGGAAACGTTGGTAGTAGCCTTCCTTAATTTTCCCTCTCTCCATCTCTGGCGGCAGAGGAAAAGAAAGAGGCAGTGAGGTGCGGTGGCGGTGTTTGCCTTGTCAGAAAAGATCGCACGCCACGTTTCCGGTAGGCCTCCCACGAACTTTCCGGTTCGATTCTGAGGTACGGCTCGCCGCCAATTATAGAGCAGGTCAGTCGTTTAGAGGTGAAATAGTAGGACGGCGCGTTTTTTAATGGTGTGAGGGACCGGTTTAGAGACACATGGGAACCCATATCGTGACAAAGGGAAAATGATTGGTGGCATCTCTTGTGTTTTCGCATGAATGGAGGAGCTTTTTTCAAAACAGAGCCAACGTTTGTCGGGATCCTTTTTTTTAACACGCAAACGTCTCACGACGAAATGCTACAGGTCATAATTCTTGCGATATCCTTAAATCTTATCGCAAATTGCAATATTTGAGTGTTTTCCTGTTTTTTTTACTGTTTTAGTAACTGATTCTCAATAATATGATATAAACTATATGAACATCATGAAAGTGGCACTACACAGGAACTATAATATAGGAAAGATTTTGTTTAACGCAAATTTAACGGCAAATGTTCAAGCGATGACCAAGCAGAAGTGACAATTGTTTCTAAGAAAGAAATTTCCCTACCATGCATATGACTCTCCGGCGTTAGTAGACCTTCTCCCTCTCCCCTATGACGGAAGTTTCTCTTGAGACGCACTCAAAGATACAGCTATATGTATATTTATTACAAAATGGTCGAAATACTTCACAACGTCGAGCAGGACAGAAAACAGACAACAAAATAAGGTTCTTGCAGGAAAAAATTCGCGTCCCAACTATAATTGAAAGGTAGGTTTAAGTTGTCGTAGCTCCTTGGATATACTGAAACACTATGTAAACCAGTGTTTCCCAATCTGTGTGCCGCGGCACCCTGGGGTGCCGTGAAGTGTTCTGAAAGGTGCCGCAAAAATTCTGCTTTCACATTTTTAGCCTCATTTTGCCTCGTCGGCTTTAAAAAATGCAAACCAGAGTTAAGTCGACCTTCATTTCGTCGCAAAGGCACTTCGAAATGAAAGAATATACGGAGATTGTGGTTAGAGGTTCAACTTCACCACCATTATTACTGACGGTGGATAGGGAGGGGTGCCGCCATATTCTGAAAAGTCATTTAAGGGTGCCGCGACACTAAAAAGGTTGGGAAGCACTGATGTAAACATATCTTTAGTGCAAAAAATATTACATTTTATTTACAAAAACCTTCATTGCAATGGTATTTGGCAAATGGAGTTAACTTTGCTACATTGACAAATATGCTGACAAATAAGCAAGATTAATTCATTTTTTGGGCGAAGACATTTCGCGGAATATGTTAACAGCAATCGAACAAATATACCAAGCTTTCTTCTTTACCAAATGAAATTGCCTGTCATTACTATTGCTGTAGACATTCCTGTCATATTGCTACACTTCTACTGCATTATTTCGATCACTTATCGTCTGTTTCCATCGAACCAAAGGCCACGATCAGGTCTAAAATATAACTGGCACTGGGGAAAAATCTGAAGTTGCTACGAGTTTCTTTCTTAATAGCTTATAAATGCCGGAAATAGAAGAGACTTGTTACTTCCTAAAACCGAGAAATTTTCAATTAGCTGGTGAACGACATGATCCAATGATAGCCAATTTCCCACCAAAAACTGCTGAAACTTTCTATAGCGTTCTACATTTTTTCTGGTGATATACGCATTAAAAATGAGAACGATTTTTTTCAGAATTATTAAAATGAACAAAATTAAAATAAAGAAGCGGGTTGACATATTCGAAATTTGCATACGGCGACAAAACAGTTGGCAATTACTCTGGAGGCCATACAACTGAATAGTACAGATGCCTGACAAACAATCTTCAATGGAGCAGCATATGCGCGGTAAGCGTCGAGCGATTGCTTTCTCATGGTAACCCGATACGCTTGTTGCTGGATATATATTGGGGAGACGAATGGAGCGGGGTCCGCACCCATTCACGGAATCCAATTGCTCCCGCCGGACTCGCCTCTGCTCCCTAGACCCCTTTTCCTCTCAGGGACCTTGATCCCCTTGAGGACGGCACGATCTGGATCATAAACGTAGCGTGGGAACTATGTTTACTTAATTGGGTCTGAAATTCTGTTTTTCTGCCATCTTATCTCAGAGGAAAACGTTTCGATGAGCAAGGTCTTCGAATCTAAATGATCACAGATCCACAGATTCTATTCGTGAGTAGATATACCATTTCTATCGATAAGGCTACGTTATTTAGTCATAGTCAATTAAAGCATTAATGTAATAAACAGCTAATTACGATAAAATGACGGCAATGACTCTAACCCACAAAAACAGCCTCTTTAATCTCTCTTCGTACATGCCTTTAACTTTCATTGCCCGAAGGGACGGACTTTCAACAACTGCAGCACCACAAATAAAAAATTTACGCATCGAATTGTATCAAGAGACTGGTAACCTGGCGAAACGCTAAGATTATGGGACAACGCATGCCGCGTTAAGGTCGCATTATATTATTTGTATCTCTTAGATTTGAACTGGCATAAAAGAATTCAAAGGGCGTGGATGACATTACCTCACTTATCATAAGGAGATATCCTGAAAATTACTCATTCCTCATGTTAACAAACCTTCAGCTTGGTAAATATTATCAATACCCCCAAAAATCATTAACTATGGCAAAGCATCGTGCTGTATCTATGAGAGGTAATTCCATGGAAAACATTGACGTCATCCCAACCTATCGGCGATTCTCAAAACTTCCATTTGCGTGGGTGGCATAATACGATACTCTTGTTTGCGGCATGGTGTGGATTATCGCACCCTGCTCCAATTCCCTTTTCGGCTAATCCTCATCTGCCCTTTCAACCCCTTTGCTTAACCCTTTCATTTCTTTCCGCACTGACCTCCGACCCCCTTCAACATCTCTTATTCTCTTCCCCTCCTCGTTCCCACGCCCCGTAAACCCTTCCGCGACCTCAGAGTCGTCTTACGGCGTTGTCTCCATCTCTAGGGGGAGGGGTTTGGTGGGATAACGAGCGCGTCAGTCTACAATGTTGCCTTCGACCTCTCTCGGAACGCTTATCCGGAACGGGTTTGTTTACTTAAGAGCGAGGATAAGGACGCGGAATGAATGGGAGTGGACGGATTCAACAGCTGTTTTCTTCAAGTATAGTATAGGCGAATCAGAAACGCCCTTTACTGTCTGGCATTAGGGGAGAAGTAATTCTATAATTTGCGGTTTTACATAATCCCAGCAATAATTGCCGAATACTGCGAGCGACCCTGAGAGTGGAAAATTTTGTTTTATATTTTAATGCATCTGACTTTCATTACTCCATTTTGTCATGGCGCGCACACCGATTTGCAAATCAAACGGTAACTGGGGAAAAAATCTTTCTAGAGAATTCGCGGAAATGCTAAAACTGATTTTTAGCCACACGATAATCAAATGTTACAATTAAGTATAGAGTAAAAATCATAATAAGGCATTTGAAAACGATTTTTTTATATATGGATCATTTTTGTTCTTTATGCGGAAAATTTTCAAACCAAAAGAAAATATATACTGAAACATGATTACATATTGAAATGGAAGAGGGAATGAATATGGGATATGGAAGAGAATACATTGGAAAGTTCAGTTTGTACCTGTGAACCTGTTGACTAAAAAAAACCCTTACGGTATGGGCAGATCCAAACACCCGCACGGCAAATGCCAACCATTTGAATTTAATTGTCAACGCAGTTATAAAGCCACGTGTATAGTTCCCCTTACTGTTTCCCCTCTAAATCATCGTGAAAACCTTTCCGTAGGAAACAAGTGTGGTGTACCGTTCTCCCTCGCTTTTGTCACACAGCTTACAACCTCCAATGCTCCATTGTAGTCTCCATCCCCTTTTTCCTTCCACGTGAGGGGTGGTAAGAGGGCGGAAAGAGGAGGGAGAGGGGGAAGAAAGCCAGAAAGAGGGTCGATTGAGAGGTGTGTGGGGAGGGGGGTGGAGTAGATGTTGGCGGATGCGAAGTCCTGTAGGATGTGTGACAAAAAGCAGTTGGGTGACCGGCGCATGAGGGTTTGCGTGTTCCCAAGCAAAACGGATTACATAGTTTGAGCAAAAGAGGGAGATAAGGAGGAGTGAGAAAGAGAGAGGGGGTGGAGAGAGAGAGAGGGAGATAGTGAGAGAGGGAGGAGATAGAGAGAGAGTGGAGTGAGAGAGGGAGGAGATAGAGAGAGGGAGTAGCGAGAGAGGAAAGGAGAGAGGCAGGAGTGAGAGAGGGAGAGCGGGAGGAGAGAGAGGAGAAAGAGAGACGAGAGAGACGAAGGAGATCAAGAGGGAGGAGAGCAAGAGGGAGGATAAATAAAGGAGGGAGCGAGTGAAAGAAGAAGGCATCGGTTTAGTATAGAGGCAGGACGGAATTCACTGGTAAGGGGAGATGATGCTGAGTTTGTAGGGAATTGGGAAGCGTGGGCGAAGAAGGGAGGAGGGGGGGGGGGGAGACGACGCGCAGGGTAATCCGAAAACAAAAGAATATCTATATGAAGAGCGTCACAAGTGGACTGAAGGGGAATAAGTAACAGTTCGCCCCCTTCCCCATCCACTGAAGAGTGAATTGGAGGAAGAGAGGTGGACGGAATTGTACCGGAAGGTTTAGCTTATGAGGATCCGTATGAGGAAAAAAAGCTTTCTTGTTTTAATGGAGTGGCAAACCGTGGAAGGGATGCTGCTGCGTGTTTTCCTTCGGTGACAGGGCAAAGCCTCGGATTTTTTAAAAGTGCTGGTAATTATGGCGGAAGCGGGAGAATTTAGTTGTTTCAGACCGCCAGGAAATAAATGGGTTGCGATGTGACAAATTTCACGATGCTATAATACGAGCGAGTTTTACCGAGACGGTGGAATGTGGGAATTTTTTTTGTCGGTTCGAGCATTTAACGCTGCATGGTCTAGAGGTGGATTATCGTCCTAATCTCGTTTTTTTTGGAGGCGTTTTAGAAATGGGGCTTAAACGGTGATTAACTCGGCGACGTTTTTAAAGCTGCGGATTTTTTAAATATTAGCAATAACGCGGAAAAAAAGTCTTGTCACAAATGGAGCGGGAAGAAGCCATGTGTGACAAATGTAATGAATCTAAACGTGTTATCATTTGCGCGACTCGGAATTTCTTTCTCGGATTAAGCGTTATTTTACCGAAGTCTGACTCTAACTCTTAAAATTGCTTCAGTAAGTTGATTTCGTATACCGGAAACATTAATAAATCGCTAATATTTCATCGGTGTTACTTCCTTTTTGTCGTTTACCGTAATTTTTTTAGGGAACAGTCGCTTTTGGCCATTATAACGAATAATTGTACGCGCACAAAACGTGGACGGACTCGTTTAGGGAAATTCCAACTAGAGGTTGTTACAGAATTTTCTTTAAGCAACAGCAAAAATGATATTCCGAAGAAGATTAGGGAGGAATCATCTCATAGTGTCGTATGTTGACAAACTATGGTCCTCGAATCATATTCGGCCACAGAAGTGGTTTTGTTCGGCCCTGACAGTCGAATATCAGAGCTATGAAATAAAATGTCGCCATTAAGTTATCCAAAAACCCAAACTTTTCTGACAACCTAACAAAATCAGTTATTACTAGATGCGAAAATCAATTAAAATTGAGGAATTAGGACAGAATATATCTCGGAAAAGCTCGAAAGGAATGATGGGCTTCAATATATTTGTTGAACAATCTTCACCAACCTCGATGTTTTCATCGCCAACTTGTTCGATTATTAATAAGAGTTCCCAGGTTAATTTTTTAAAATGACGCCAATCAAAGAAAACCTCCTATCATTTTCTGTAAATAAAAAAAACTCCATGCTCTCCCTAGGTTAGGAAAAGAGGCCCAAGAGGGCACAACTAAAAACTCCCGAAGGTGTATACCAGCTGTATAAACCTCATTTCAGTCGAATATTAGCCGTCCTTGTGGCAGTTCACCAATTTTTGTACTCTTAAGGATTATCCTCGCTAAAGATCGATCGATTTCCACTGATGAATGCTACTTTTTAACTGAATCGTGCATCTCATTTCTTCAACCTTATAAGAATGCAAGAGATACCTAAATCATCCCTTACATCTAATAAACTGGAGCCCAAAATCGAAATAGATAAAGATTCGTACAGGTCTTCATACTCGACGAAAGAATGAGATTATTTCAATTTGGTAACACAATTTAAAAGGGACAAATTATTCCAAGAAATAAATCGATTACTTTCTTTAGACAACATTTTTCCATAATGTCGACATTGAAAATAATTCCTTGGTGTTATATTTTGTGGGAGAGAAAGTAGCTTTAAAAAAAAAACTATTCTGCTCAATTGGTGAGTTATCAATCATAATCTCCCAAGTCAAGCAGCTACTCATCGCTTCGATTAAAGCCGTGGACCACCATGAAGGGAAAGTCGCAAACTCATTCGAAGAGATTAAGATGATGATGAAGTTGAACGCAATAGAATAACGAAGGATATAATTTGAATTAACGCGAAAATAAACGCCCGAAAAATTGACTAATCAATAAAGACTTGTAAATCTGTTTATAAGACCATAATTTTCACTTTTGATGTTGGAATTAAAAAAGTGTTGGAGACTACGGCGAGATGTTGGAGTTTAAACTAGCCAAAATTTCCTCGCTGAAGTAAGAAGGGTAAGTATACGTCATAAAAATTAATTCTACTCGTTTATTATATATTTTATTTTCTGAATAATGCTTCGCTCATCGTGGACCATGGAGGACTAATAGGCTGATATATAATACAATTTACGGTTTCATTTTTTTCAGAAAAGCGTTTGTAAGTTATTAGGATGCCACCAGTGTGATTACAATATATTTATTATGGCTGAAATTTTAGGGAAATGTATAAAAACAAAAACAGTTGAGTTACCCTATTGTCTCTATCTTCGCTAAAATTGTAAAAGTCAAGTATACCTTACCAAAACTCAAATACTGAATCGTCCACTTTAAAAATTTCAAGCATTCAGCGTCCATGAAGGAAAATATAGGCCAATAGAAAATTGCCGAAATGCTAATAATACTAATACCTTTCCAACCCATATTACTGAAATAAATTCTCAAAAATTCTCAAAAAGCAAACAAAGCTAGATGAAAATTTATATATAAATGGATAGATGTACTGAGCGGTAGCTTGACAGAAAACGTGAAAAAAACAAAAATGAAAAAAGGCACAAAAAGGCACAAACCCTGATAAAATGAAAATAATATGAGAAGCTAAATATTAAAATATAGATCATAATAATTTTGTAAAAAATACAAAATATCTTTGAAGAATAACTATTTATTACCTTCTTGTCGGAAAAAAGAAAGACCGCAAGTTAAATCCAAATACATCCTTATCCAAATACATCCTTAAAAAAATGTTACTGCGTTAACCATTGCCGTCATAAAATCATACCTTAAGCTGTTTTGCTTAAAGATGGTAATCTTATTTCATGAGTATGAAGCGATCTGCTTTAAAGGCTGAAGAGATTCATCGAGCTGAAAAATGCCGCGTCTATATTTTTCGACAAATAAATCGCGGGAAACATTCTTCGAGTACTCAAATTCGGGAAGCCTTTCGTAGGTGAAAAATCTGAAGAGCGATAATCGATAACCATGACAAACCTACTTAATCTCAAGCCATGAGGAGAGGAAGTAGAGCAAGTGTTCTTGCGTCTGTTGATGAAGGGAGTGGGAATGGGAAGCGAGAAGAGGTAGGGTAGAGAGTCCAGAGCCAGGCATGAAGAGAGAGGGGAAGGTGGGAGAGAGAGAGAGGGAAGAAGAGGAAGAGAGGGGAAAGAGGAAGAGAAAGAGAGAAGGGGAAGGACGGGGTGGAAAGGAAAAGAGACCGAAACGAGGTCCAAAGGGCTATCAAAACCCGTACTGCGAGACCCATAAGCTAATTAATTCTCGGGGCGGCCATTTTTCATTCCTGCAATATCCGGACTCGAATTATTCGCTAATGCACTTAGTCCCAGAGAGGAAAAATTGAGGAGAACCGTGTCGAGGGGGGGGGGGAGGGAGGGAGAGGAGGGGTGGAGGGCATGTTAGTATAGTAGGCAGTACTGGTTGAGGGGGGGCGTTGGGGTAGGCAAGTGTAGTTAGATGACTCCCGGGACGCCATGCCGTTTGGATTTGAATGGAGTGAACTGGAGGATTTTGAGGACGGTGAAGTGAGAGAGAGAGCGATAGGCAAAGGAAAGAGGAATGTGAAAAATGGCTGGTGATGACCCCTTTAATGAATCTTCTTTTCCTTATGAAAACTATTCTTTTGCGTCGCTAGTCGTTTTCGCTTATTTCATTAAGAGGCCCAGGTGAGATCCATGCTCGTAAATATGGCAAGAGATTTACGTATAACTAATACAGCGCCTGTTATGCAGTATTTGGAAAATATTTTTTTGCATTGAAAACAACAAGATTTGAGAGTGCGTATGTTGGCAGCGACAGAACGCGGGAATATCGAACGAGGATTAGTTTCGTGATTGATTCAAGTGCTATTCTGAACATAATTTTAAATTATTAGAAAGGATATTGTGTTAAGGAAACCGCTATAGCACGGCTATATTCGAACTCCGCTAAATATATTGCCTTGTTTTTTGAAACACTGGAAAAATTTAAAGAAATTTCTTTTTAAAATCACGATATTGAAAATAAATGCATGCCTTCATAATGTACCATTACAATTTTCGCACACATACGTTTGGCCGCTATGAATCTATAATTCTGACCCGGTCATAACCCTCGTCGCAGAGCGGTGTCATGACATCGTCGTTCCCGTTTCTCTGATCTCACAGTGTCGAAATTAAACTTACGAGGTGAGAAAAGGCAACGTCAGCGCGTACACCAACAGCGGACCGTGAAAACAAACGAAATCGGCGTCGCGGACGCTTTCCGTTACGAGCATCCCTCACAGGAGAGCAAAGGGAAGATTTTAAGCTATGGCGGTCTCAGGGCGATGAAGGAAGGGGGCGCAGGATATAGGGGGTCGGCGTATGCGCATTTGAGGGTCTGGAGAGTGGAAGGGGAACGAGGCCTAATTCTAGAAAGGCCGTGGGGTAAGAGAAAGGGGGAGGAGGGGAAGGCAGGAAGTAGGGGGGGGGGGGGGAGGAAGGAACCGCCCGGCCGATCGAATTAACTTCTCGTTGGCTGCGACAATGATTGAGGAGGCGGGAGCCGTAAGAATTAAATTGCGCGTGACAACAGAGGGAAAGAGAGATCGGCGAGGGTGAGAGGGAAGAAGGGGGAGGGATTTAGTCTAGGGAATGGACTGAAGAGGGAGCTGGCGTATTAAGTGAATAAGTGAGAGGATACGTTGGATGCGCAATGGCGGTCGCATGCACGGAGTAGTATTTAATAGAGAGATCGAGAGACAAAGGAACAAAGAAAATGGATGTAGAAGAAGGGGATTTTCATGCGTGTGTCGACCGGGCACCAATCGGTTTTGCAGGGGCTTTTTGTGCTTGAAGACAATACGTGTGATAATTAATGATTCAGTCTTCGTATTTTTAAGGATCCATATCTGGGATTGATCTACAGAATTACTTGGCGGAAATAGTAGAAATCTCCTTGGTAGAGATGTTGGCTCGCGTGTTTGAATCATGCCAAGGGCATGGTCGTATGTGTTCGTCTTTGTTATCATGTTTGCGCTCGCTGTAAAGGCCCTTAAAATGCTGCTTATGAGATGGTTAGAAATGAATAAATGAAAATAGTATTCACTGAAAAAACTGAAAGGGCTACACAGAGTATTAAATTAGGAGAGGATACAAAAAAACGATGAACACATTATTTCTTATGATGTCTCAGTTTTCTCAACACACAACCAACAGTTCAACAGATATTGTGTCCAGAACAGACTCTGTCATCAATAATACATAAGGACACCAATAGAATCACCGATAAGTAAATTGTAGTAAAACTTTTGACTTTTATAACCGCATTATAAGTTGCAATAGATGTGAGAACAGGATAAAATCATACATATCCAGGATATTTGAAATTTCTTCGCATCGCACAGGTAAAAAGGCAATTTCAAATAAGTTTTTCAAATGAAACTTTTTCAAATATAATATAATTTTTATATTCTTGTATATATTTCTCATTAAAGATTCATTTACGGGATTAAATGTTTCGCGGGCCGTAACTTATCACCTGGTCAGTATGGACGCTTCCCTCATCTAGGAGTCACCGTAGCACAGAAACAGCAAAGAAAGTGAAAATAATAGAGAAGAAAAGTCGGTAAGCTTTCCTCAACAATAATACTGAATTGAATATCTTCGGAAATCGCATTAATAAATTAATGCAACCAATCAGAAGTGAGTCATAGGTGAGTAATTTATATTAAATGAAAAGGAAACGAACGACCATGTGCAAAGGAAGGCGAGAGAAAAATTTATTTTCAACCAAAGCTAAGCGAAATTAAAAAAAATGCCAAAATACTTTTCCTCAATAGAAGACAGATAAGTCTGAGAAACACATGCCTTATTTAAGAAGAATGCATGCTTCTACATTTCTTGTGCGCGTGATTTTATATCTAAAAAACAACACACTATCATATTGCTTATTGTATAAATCGGTTATAGGCAAAAGCCGAACTTAGTATACTTGAAGAACAAGCACTTAAAAAAAACCTTAGCTTGTTCTTGAATAAATTTCAGCCATAAGACGAGCTCGATAATTCTCTGTTGAATTAGTATAGTATATTACAGTATTATATGTTGTCGATTATTATAGTTTGAGAATTAGTTATTTTATCACCTATATGACTTGAACGAGAAATTTCACCTACAATCTTTAAAATTATTGTCCATAGATAAATAGTTAATATATATGAAATTGATTCAGGACATTTGTTTATTAGAAAGAAAAAATGTTTTGCTGTTAAAATCAACACGTACGACAACTAATTCATGGACAATGAAGAAAAAAAAACAAAATGTCGGAGGAGACTTCGAAAGGAAATGGAAGTAAACGGCCGAAGCGAATGTAGAGACAAGGATAACTACCCTTTAAGCGCTAGGCTCATTAAACAGGGATAAAACCTTTTCTAATTAATTAAACTGCTTACTCCGGTTCAGAGTCTCGCGAGCAAACATGCTTCGCACATCCTCTCCCGCTCAAGAGATCAAAAGGTAAGCAAGGCAAACTATACACTCCTCGCTTCATAAAACCGCGCCGAAGGAGGTGATAAGGCGTCGGGACCGGTGAGTGCGTTAGTATGTGCTCTCAATTTAATGGAGAAAGGATATTATGACGACGAGGTGGAGGCGGGGTGAGAAAGAGGGAGAGAGAGAGAGGGAGGAAAAGGAGGTAGAGAAAGGAGACAGAGAGAGAGAGGAGGGAACTGAGAAGTAGGTACGTATTATTTGCGAGCAGGGGTAAGAGGACGCGAGAGGGGAGGTAATGGAATGGCTTTTAATGGAAGAGATGGAGGGCGAATGAGGAATGGGGTATGAAGGAAGGGAAAGAGGGAGGGAATTATGAAGGATTAGGCGGAGGAAAGAGGACAAAAAACAGCAGAGGTGGGGATAAAAGGTGATCGTAAAATAGGCGGAAAGTGAAAGGAGTAAAGAAAATGGAGAGAATAGAGGGAGTAGAGAGAAAATTAATTAATTTGTATTGTAAACGTTCAACAAATAATAAATGGAAAAGGGATTACTGAAAACGGAAAGGATTAAAATCTGATCGAAAGAATTCTGTATATCTCGTACTGTTAAACGAGCTATATTATCAAAAATATATTTAAAATTAAATAGCTTTCACTAATCTATGTTAAAAGTATATATGAAAATAGAAATACGTTTTTGCTGAGTAATCTAAACGAAAACATAATGAAAAATTGCATAAATCATGTTTATGTTTATATTATTATATTATGCATGACTAATTTAAAAACATTTACTGGAAGTCCTCAAATTTCGTCATAATGTCCCTTGTATGCATATTTATTTAATTTATTATTGTTATAGATGAAAAACCTTACCACAATTTTTGGATTTTAAACAAATCTTTTTTCCTGCAGTGGAAACATGCCTCGTTGTATTGTATTGTATTTATTCATAGGTCTCTCGTTAGAATCTCAATATAATAATAAATAACAGGTACAGAAGAATTTGATAATTGTCCCTAAACAACAAAGCTGTTTAAATAATGGAAAATTGGAAAATTTTCCCTTTAGTTTTAACACTTACTTGCCATCATACCACACTTTAAATCTGAAGCACCATTACAAATTTCTTGGGATTTTTACATCAGTAAATGAGTGAGTCCCGAACAGCTTTGTATAAGTGTGTGCGTGTATGTATATATGAATATGAACTTGAGGAAGAGGAAAGGCAAAACGAGATAAGGGCGACAACAAGGTGTTGTAGGAAGTCCAATGAACACAAAATGTGGTTGGTGAAATCCCATGGGCGTCGAAGACATCCGTGTAGAGATGTAAAATGAAAAAAAAAATTCCTATCTTTCCATTTTACCTTCAGTATTCTTCTCCATGCCCACGGTTCGAAGCTTTTCAAGTATTTTATATAATTCTTCTTGACTCTCCGGGTTTTAGCTCCATGCAAAGCGACACTCTATGCAGATCATTTTATCAGTTTCTTTCGTATATCTTACTTTATTTTTTCCCGTCAGTAAGAGTATCTCTCCTCTGAAAACGACTTTTGCTTTCGCTATTCTAGCCCTTTGATATTATCGCTGCATTTTGTATCCCTTGTTATGATGCCTCCGTGGTATTTATAATCTGAGAGAGTGTGTGTGTGTGTGTATTAGGGGGCAAGCCCCCTGCTCGCTTCGCTGTCAGTAGTCATTTCGTTTCTAACATTTATTGGATTTAGATAAATTATTTCTGAAAATGAATTAAATGAATGTATTTGATAAGGAATGTGTTAATTTTTAATAGAAAATTAACAAAAATAATAAATTTAAAAGAAAATGAAGTTAACACTTCATTATAAACTGTATTATTAGTTATGTTATTTTCTGGTTTAGTAACACTTCCAGTTATTTTTATTTTCACACCCTGAAGTGACTTAGCTCTGGATATACCTAAATAAATTTGTCCATGTCCAAAAATTGGTCTATGTTGGCTTATATGTGTAATGAAAACCATGAAGACACCAAGCACATATGTTCCATGATATTTCCAAGCGTAACACCTTATGGAGTCGAACCTGATTGTGAGACATTTTCCGGGATATTTTATTTTTCCATCCCATGATTCGTAAAATCGACGGTTGGAAAATAAATTTTCACTCTTGTAGGCGTTCTCTTTGGCTCGAGTTCAGAATTTGTACGATGATTCTAAGTAATTTTAAAATGCAAACGGAAAATAAGCTGCACTCATTCCCGCGGCACTACGCATGATGATCATGATGACCACTGCGTTTATATACATACATATATATATACACACACACATACAAAGTGCTTTTTTTGTATAAAAATAGGTGCCGGTGCCCCCACCCCCTCCACCTCTTCCTGCACCCTCTCCCTCTTCTCTATTGAATTTGTGATGAACTTTCAATAACAAAGTTGATAATAAAAATCAAAATGTTTAATATTTATAGAAGCTGTTTATTACTTTAAGTTTTAAAGAATAAAAAAAAAATGAAAATGTACCGAAATTAGATGGTCAACATCGCTCTGAAAAAAGGTGCCGGTACGCCGTACAGGCGCGTACCGACACAAAAAAATCACTGTGTGTGTGTATATATATATATATATATATATATGTATATGTTTGTATGTATGTATCTATGTGTATATAATAGATAGATAAATACATAGTATTATACAATACATCATCACGAGAGAGATACGATGGAGAAAAAAAATTATACCGAATAGGTTTTGAGAACGGAGACTCGAGAATCGAAGAGAAGGACAATATGATGTTTCTGAAAGCGTGGAAAGGATGAGGCAGTTGCGGGGGCTGAGTCAAAGAGTGTTGCCATGACGATGCGGTAGGCACTTCACTTGGATAACGGTTATAACGAAAATAAGGGGAGTTTAGGGCAAACGATTTTAAAGCGGCGAGGGTGGTGCGCGGATGGAGGGGGGTGGATGGGAGTACCGTGGCTTAACTCCGGGAGCGGAGAGTATGAGGGGGAGTGTAGGTGGAGTGCGGAAGGGGTAAGTGGAAGAGGAGATAATTAAGACACCCTCGCTCCATCCCCACCACCTTATGCTATAATGCTCCGCTCTTATCTCCTGCCCCCTCCTCTCCCCCCCTCTACCCTTCTTTCCTACGGTGGAGGCATCTGGCGGTGGAAGGAAGAGTCTGCGGGACCTGGGTAATACAATCAAGGCAAATAGCGGATAGAGGGTTCGGGAGAGAGAGAGAGGGGGAGAGCGTGGGAGGAATTGAGGGAAAGAGGGAGGAAGGTTAGGGATGGAGCGAGGCGTGAAGAGCGTTAAGTGGGGATTAGTTAAGGAAAGATAAGAGAGGCTCTGTGGGAGGGCGCCGTTTTCCCTTGGATGCGATCGCGATCAACTGGGTTGGGAAGAGGGGGAGAGAGAGAGAGAAGAAAGGAGAATCGCTGTCGAGGAACAGATGGGTCGATCCAAGAGAGATAGAACTTGAGGGAGAGACTCCCATCTTCCGATACGGAAGAGAGAGAGGAAAAGAGGAAAAGCGAAGAGCGAGAAAGGAGAGAAAAGGGAGGGAAAGGAAGCTTTTTGTGCTACGGGGACACACACACGATCGCTCTATCGAAATCGATGGAGTTTCAACGTCCTATCAGTTTAATGCTCGAAAAATATCGAAAGGATGAGAAAAAATTGGCCGGATCGCTTTAGGCCTAAGTGATGCGCCTTTTTACACAAATGGCCTCTCTTTTTATAACGCCGGACTTTTAAAAAGTTGGCGTCCCTCTTAAAGCCGTCCTCTTTTCTTTTGTATTTTAGAAGGGTCTCTCGCGTGAGGACATATGTACATGTGTGTGTGTGTATATGTGCGCGCACACACACATGTGTGTGTGCGTATGCGTGTCCTATATCCTCTGTAAGAAGAGTGGATATAGAATGATATTTAGGGCAACAAGGTGTTGAAGGAAAACCAGTGAGCACTTACCGAAAGGAGAGCCGCTGGGGTGTCGGAGAGACACATTTGTAGAGGTTGTTGGAGCTTTCGGGATGATCCCTTCGTCAGTACAAGAGAGACACCTTCAACATTTACTTGCCCTATATATTTATATATATATCCCACTGCGATAATCTGTGCCATCGCCTCTATCCCGTGATCTCCTCAGAAAACGCGACCATATAACTCAATTGCAAGTCGCGGAAAATGATATAAAAAGTCCTGAAATATTAAATTCTCCTACTCCATTAATCTCTTCTAGTAATTCGCCTTTTTTAAAAAAAAAAGGGGGAGGTAGAAAAGTTTTACAGCTTCTGAGTCGCTGAAATCGTTCGGTTGGAATAATATATTCGTTTCGCCGCATGGATAAGAGTTAGACGTTCATGTTTGAGAAGTAAAAGGAATTTGACTCGGTATTTTTATGAGCTCCGAGAGATATGGAATCATTACTTTAATGACTCTTCCTGCTATCTGCCTGGCCATGGATGGTTGTGGAGGGAATGATAGCAAAATAAAAATGAAAAAATAAGCGTCGGTCCGCGAGACGCACGTTTCCGGAAATGGAAGAAAGAGGGTGCTTGATATTTTCGGCACAAGAAGTCGTCCCGAAGAAATAACCGATAATTACACCTCCGCCATCCGCTTCACACGAATTTTCACTAACGCCGACGATTTACCATTCCGCTTTTATGATTCGAAAAAAGTTAACTGGCACGCAACGAAGTCGGGGATAAGTCTCGAGCACGCACAAAAAAAGACTCGAAATTCGCTCGCTCGGGATGATAAAAAAAGAGGAAAAGGTGTCAATTTTTGTGAGCTACTATTTCATTTCTTTCTCTCTCTTTTCCGTTGCTGTATTATATAATCTCTTGAAACACGCAATTTATGGCAAGTGAGTGAGAGCCGTCACTCTGTGCCAGGGACGGGAATGAATGAGAAGCGCACCAAATTGGCGGTTTTACATGATAATTTTAATTGCGGGAAATTAAATTTAATGGAAAAGCTCTTTATGCGGGGAAAAATTGATAAGGGAGTCGAAATTTCTCGCTTCCTAAAAGTTGGGAATGGAAGGTGTTTTACCGGATTTCACTATGGAATCTTAAAATCCCAGGAAACTGTAGCAGGTATTCAGGTTTTGTTTGCCTTTCAGAATCGTGCATGACAAACTAGTCGATGAGTGCGTGTTGTATTCTGAGGATCTATATCATGGGTGGGGAACCCGCGGGCCGCATGCGGTCCCCGATAGCGTTTTGTGAGGCCTGCGAAGTAGTGATGAAAAAGAGATCCGTAGAATTTGACGTAGACTCATGTTTTTTCATCCAAATAATTATAATAAAGCATTTAATGCTGTAATGCTAATCCTAAATACCCTAATTTCCATTTATATGATATCTTATAATCTCGCATTAATTTCAATTTAAACTAATCATGCCCACCAAAGCATTGGCAACTTCCAATGCGACCCCCCGAAGGATTCGCCACCACTTATGCGGCCCGCCATGTGGAAAAGGTTCCCCACCCATGGTCTCTATCAGGGGTCGGCAACCTTTTCTATATGGCGGGCCACATTCGTTGTTGTGAATGTTTCGGAGGGCCGCATTGGAAATCACGAGAGCTTTGGCTGGCCGGATGGGCGTTTAAATCAGAAGTTAGCTAGAGATTTTGTGGTCTCATGTTAGTGCAAATCAATTCTAATTAGTTTACTAGCGTTATAGCTCCACTAGAAAAGGTTTTGAAACCATTATTTCACTGAAAAAATATGTAATTGACTATGTTAAATTATACCGATCATCATGGCTTCGCGGGCCACAAAAAACGCTCTCGGGGGCCGCATGAGGCCCGCGGGCCGTAGGTTGCCGACCCCTGATATATATGATATAGAGAATGTCCAATACGAGGCGAATATGTCGAACCTTTCGTAATGAGTTTGGAAGTTTGGAAACCACAGGATCAAAAAATCCAAAGTTATAAATTCTTTTTTTAAGTTCATTTATTTTAATTATAAATTGTGATTAATGGAGACTATAAGTAACTTATGTTGCGTATTCTTTACTTTACTTGTGACTAGTTTTTCATCTATGTTTTTTCGTTTCATTTTGCATTGCACATCCATCGAGTTTGCCATTACGTTAGTTAGCTAAGTGTCTCTCTGCCCTGTCATAAATGAAGTGCCTATCGCAAAAGTGGTATAAGACACAAAGTTTATCCTTCCATGAAAATCGTATTGTTTAAGTGTAAAATACAAAATTGATCTAAGCCACACACCAGAATATATTTGGCAAAATAGTCAAAAGTTTCTGCTTGCATAAAAAGTTATATGCAAGATTGACCTATTGAATTCCTTTGCTTTAGTCTTCGACCACTTTTGCGCTGAGCGCCTCTAATGTGCATGTCGTCTCCGAGGAATAATAGAAAGAGAATTTCTTTTATCAAACTCCAGATGAAACGTTCTCGATTTTATATGCCGAAAGTAAATGCAGCAAATAATTCAAAACTCTTTCGCGGATAACTATGAAAAAATCTGATGTGGCCAATAGCATTATAAGGCAAAATTATTATTTCGTATCGTAAAAGATGACTCGTCCTTATTGCCGTAAATTACGTATATTTTGAATGTGTTTACGAAATTCATACATGGTATTGGCGCTGTATACTGAAAATTACGAAAAAAGTTGAATATTTCCGAAATGGATGGTTCTACGAAAATTTGTTTCAAACAATACTTGGAAGAAATATTATTCTCTACAACTTTGGTCCTCACGAAGATTACCAGTGACGACGTTTTTAAGAAGATATTTGACGGAAACCGAAAAACCAGTTATTTGTAAATAATTCCTAAACAATGACGGCTATAGAAAATTGTTTCAAATGAAAGTTGTAGGAAGTTACATTCTCTATAAGCTTTGTATAGAATTGTATATACAATAATGATTTTTTAACGGAGAAATATCGAAAAAACAGAGTCGGGTTTCGAATAAACCCCGACTTCCGGGTAACCTTTATTGTCAAAAACTAATTTCTTTGTACTCATGCTAAAGTGTTATATATGAAGTTTGGTAACGATATGACAAGTACTTTTTGAGTTAGAGCGCCCACAATCACACGCACGCACGCACGCACGCACGCACGCACACACACACACAGAGACATCATTCCGAAAATAGTCCAAACGTGTTCTAGGGACCTCAAAACGTGTATTTCCGTTGAAATCTCGAAGTCGATTTTTTTCATGATCACAATACTTTCCCATTACTTCGTATGGAGAAAGTAAAAAACTGTCAATCGCAGCTAGGCACGGATACACCATTCCGAAAATAAACCTCGACTTCCGGTTAACCGTTATTGTCCAAAAACTAATCAGTTCTTTGTGCTCATGCTCAAGTGTTATATATGAAGTTTGGTAACGATATGGCACGTACTTTTTGAGTTAGAGCGCCCACAATCACATACACACACATCCACACACTCACAGACATCATTCCGAAAATAGTCTAATCGTGTTCTAGGGACCTCAAAACGTGTATTTCCACTGAAATCTCGAAGTCGATTTTTTTCGTGAACACAATACTTTCCCATTACTTCGTATTGAGAAAGCAAAAAGTAACACATGACCGAGGATTGTTTCTGCGAACGATGTTCCATCTAGTCATCTTGGACCTATTCTCGACTCTGGGCAGTCAGTCAGGAGAGGAAGAGAGAGGAGAGGGCGGCAGGAGAGAGAGAGAGAGGGAGAGGATGGAAGAGGAGGGAATGATTGGGATCGAGGGGAGTTGGAATGAGGGAGACAAGGACGCCAGCGTCTGGACAAGTGGCGAAATGCTCTTTCCGGGAATCACACCGTGCTGCGAAAGCCCTTAACCCCTCCCCCCTCTCCCATCACCCCTCACTTCCCCACCTCCCTCCACTGCTCGTCACTCCAACCGGGCCATCCTTCCGACTTCTCTCTCCCTTCCCCCATCTCGCCTCCATTCTACAACACCCACTCCATCATCCGCCGCGATGACCCTCCCTGAAAAGGCCTTTGCTTTCATTCCCTGCAACCCTTCCTCCGGAGCAGACCACTCCATTTAAGCCTCCCTCTTTCCTCCCCCTCTCTTTTTTCTCTCTCTCTCTTTCTCTCGACGCTTTTCTCTTTCCAATCCCCTTGTAATAATGGTAATAATGGCGCTGCCGTGAGTTTGGCACGGGCTCGGCGCTCTCTCTCTCTCTCATTCTAAACTTCTTTTTGCTCTATACTTTCTTTGCCTCTAACATTCCCTTCTCCTTGCTCTTTTTTCTTTTACCGATTCTTTCCCTTCTTCCAGTTTCCAATCTGCCTCATCCTTTATCTTGCTCTCTTTCTCTTAAAGGGTTGACAACTCTTTCCTCCTATATCTGTAAATTCTTAATTTCTTGTTGAAACATTTTTGGCGTTCAATGGCATGGTATATATTTGTAGATTTTATTCTTAATCTATGAAAAAAATTGTGATTTTATAATTATTCACAAACTGGCTATGAAGATCGAAGGAATTTATCCTTTTAAATGTACCGCTGTTCACATGAACGAAAGATATATAAGTACATCTGAGAAGAAGAGAGAAATGAACATGAATCGGCTTAGCTCGAAGTATTATTATACCAAGATTAACACAACGGTATGTTTAAATATATCCACTTTCTTTGCTATTACATTAACATAGAATGCCAACTGGCAGAAGACCTCTACTTCGTTTAATTTCGTCAATCTAATTTTTTCTTGGCTCTTCTAATAAATTTTGCGCATTTTAAAAAAAGCAACAATAATTCTCTCGAAGCAATTCTTCACTTTCCTATTTGTTGCGACCTTTATCAAATTTTCTATCTAGCCGAGCAATTTTTTTTAGCTACTTTCCGAACCTACCCTTACGGAAAATCGGTTTGGCAACACTGCTCTATCTCATTTCAATTCTGTATCTCCGTCTTCTCTCTTCCTATCATTCCAGCCATTATTCCGAATCTCTCCATATTTCCCTCTCTATCGCATTCCTCCCATTTCCATCTCCCTCTCCTTTTCCCTCCCTCCCTTCATCTCCCTCACCTTCTCACTCCATCTCTCTTCACGTCTCCCCTATTATCTTCGCTTCCTCTCCCCCCCCCTCTCTCTCTACTATTTTAAAGGTTTCAAAAGCCATGTATTTTATCTCGATACTCTCGCAATTTCATACCTCCGCATATTTTTCCTTTTCCGCGGTCAAGCGCCGATCTTCTTTTTTCCCTCCAATTCAGTTTTCCTTGAATTTATCTCGCAAATATCCGTTCCGAGTGGAGGGATATTTCAGCGATCACTGACCTCCCTCTATAACTTATGTGTACTATCGTAGTATTCAGGATTATCGGACGATTTCTGAAATTATCTAATGTTTGAGGACTTACCAAAATTACTCTCTTACTCAAGGTTATCCCAACATTTAATGGCGAAGAACATATGCCCTCTTTATTGGGACGTTAAACCATTAAATTTTTCGAGCGATATTGTAGACATTTTTCAACTCCGATGTTTAAAATGTACAAATTCCGTCTTCTAAACATCATCGAGCCAATGCAGACTTCGCCTTGAATAGTCCGTGATTGGTGTAAGAGTGAGGCTGAGCATAATGATTATTGCTTATTGTATGAAAACAATAAGTATTGCTTGAGCAACTTTGATCTGGATGGAAAAGAAATTTTAAGAAAAGTATGATTTCTTGGATATCCGTCGTAGTCTAACCAGCTGTGAAAGAATTTTCATGCCAATGAGGCCGAGAAATGGTCCTTCGACCGCTTGCATATACGTGTACATTTACTCTTCATGATGAGTGGCCATCGAAATAGAAAATGGGTAATAAAAATGTCTTCAAACCCTTTGAACTAGACATTTTTCTGTCAATTCTATCCACTTAAAGGGGGCAACCACATATTATTTATCTAAATGTTATCAGTTAAGATCGTTTAAACACGATACATAACACTGCTACCATTGAAATGAAAATGGCATATATTTTTTTCTATACAAAGAACCTAGCCTTGATGGGCCGATCAAATTGCTAAGGAAAGTTTTGAAGACATGTATGCATGACTGGTAAACGCGTCTAGATTCCATTTACCCGCATTTCTCAGGTTATTCAATAATTGAAATTTCGGGTTTTCTTTCTGGTTGGGAGGCAACCATGATAGATTGAGGCGATTCAAACGCGATATTTTCTCATTTCATTTTGAGATGTTGCCGAATATCAAATTCTATTATGTTATAACATAGGATGGCGGAATTTCAATAAAAAAATATTATTTCTGGGGACATAGCACCTCCGGTTTAGTGATACGACCCAAGTATGACAAATTTATCTCGTATTTTATGTGTCGATTATTGAGCGATATGACCCAGATATGCAAGCTAAAGGACGAAGAAGGTTACAATTAAGCACGATTCCAATCTGTTTATGGTGGTGGTACATCACCTCGCCGGCTTGCAAGGATAATACACATATGAAATTTTGGCTTTGCTATTTACATGGTCAGTATGCAATTAAGAGCATTACATTTGTGAAATATTACTGGCTAGAGCTCTTATCTCCAGCTGTGCCACTATTGGAATAAAATAATGTTACTGTCGCTGTTTTCTAAAAAATACTATGCATTCTGCCAAAAAATGTACATATTTTATTGCTCTGTGATTGCTGAAAAGGTATCACTTTGTTGAATGTATATTATGTTATTAATTTTATGTATTACTTTATTTATTTATTTTTCATTTGTGTTTTAATATGGCAACTACTATTGGGTGATTCGACATTGGTCTGTCGTTTTTTACTTTGACGAATCTTAAATACCAAATATTATCGAGATATATCCAGTGGTAAAGCCAAAGATGTGTACGTACGCTCATACCGGCAGAAATATATTAGAAAAGACAGAGACCGAGAAACTGAACACAATTAGAAAAACGTCTAAATATGCTCAATATTGTAACGCGCACGCTATAGGCACACACCTTTCCTTTTCATTTGCTTTCGCGATGGTTCTAGAACCTCCGAAGGTTATCCTTCTTCTTGTTCTCCCACTGTACCTCTGTCCGTTTTACTGCCCACCCTTTCCAACCCATTTTCACTCATTTTTACTTCGCAGGAGCGTTTTTTGCCAACCTCAAACCTTCCGATCCTCATTTTCCGAGAAAAGCTCTTCAGAATGCATACGCCGTAATTACGTTTTCAACCACAAACAGTCGCATTTTTTCTTCCGCGTATTTCAACCAGAGAGTAAATGAGATGTTTGTTTTAATTAAATTGCAATAAAAATGGTCGTTTCTTTGAATAAGTTCCATTAGCATCATATGTTTTTTTCACGATTTTTATCTAGCTTTCTTCATCGATCCACCTTTATATTTTGCTGTCATAAATTGCTTTACGGAAGGTTACGTTATATATATATACACACACATACTCAAACATTCTCACCATTAAGTTATTTTTCTTTTTTATGCATCTCTTTATATAAGTTGTATCAATACGTATTTAAAATATTTAACTACCGCCTCATGTCACAGATTGAATCAGCGAATGTTTGAATATATTTTTGCGATAATCGTCGAGAAAATAATTTCCGACTTTTTCAGACGTCCCAATCTAAATGGCGCCTTTATTTGCGTTAGGCGAAATGCATCGCTTATAACGTACATCCAAGGATAAATATGCTTTTAATCTCGCCGCTCGGATGCGTGCTGAGAAGCGTTTCGTACTCTCGCCTCAAGTTAACACCGTCGCGTCAAATTATCCGTTATTCAATTTTCTCCATTTCTCTTTTTATTGCGGCCTCTCTTCTCTCTCTTTCTCCCTCCCCCTCACCGCTGCAATTGTCTCTTCTTCCATTTCTTTACCTCTCTCTTTTGCCTTAGGCTAAAGACTTTTCGAAACATATTTTTTTTTAAACCGAAGGGGCTAAAGGAAAAATACTGAGAAAATTGTAAATTGCCCACTCAAGAGTTAGTGTGAGTGCAGTGGGAGAGATGTTGCATCAATTTTTAAAAGATACGTCTGGAGTATTTTTAAAAGCATTCCATACGAGGGTTTGAAACGCGATAAACAATTTTTCTCCTTCTCTCTCAACCTTCTTTCCAAGAAGTAATTATTTCGCCGCAAGACACCGCGCTTTGAGGCACAAAAGTATCTTGACTGAATATATTCTGAAAGAACTATACGATATTTAATATCAAGAGAAATACTACATTTAAGAGTAGAGACACATCCATATGTAAGAAATATGTATTGTTTTTTTAATCATTCTGTAATTACTTTATCTAATATCGGAGTACTTGTATATGATTAATAATATTCAATCATCATATGTTCCCACATTTAATTTCACTGGAGGTAAATAATGACTATTATCCTTTTCGGCAATTTTACTTACTTGGAAATGATATTACACTTGCAGTGGCTGATAAAGGTTGCGAACGATTATGACGAACGACCTCTCTTACTCAGGATATCATATCACACCTCTCTTCTTCTTAAATCCATTCCGTACTGTAAAATACACGAAATTGTTTTTGTAAAACGACATTTGCAATCATCTCTAAGGATTTATATTAAAATCCCTTATCATTAATGATTACGCATGTATACAGAGGTGTACATATGATATCGGCTTACGTTAGATTGAAGTACAGCCGATATTTCTGCAACATACTCTCGTTGATCGTTGAGATCGAAAACATAAATTAATCTCCAAATCTTGTAGCTTTTTTGTGTCGTTTTTTTTTAGCAATTCCAATAACTGCGTATTACACACGGTTAAAAGAATCACTGTCAACATCTACGTTCCGTCCCTGCAGCGAAACAAAACTCGTGTGCCGACGCTAACTCTGTTGCTTCGGCAAGAATATCGAATATAACATTCGTAGTCGAATATGTTGATTTTTACCGGAAGGTGTCTCTTAACTGTTAATACACAATTTGCTGTAAAATATTAGTATGTAATAACAGAAATTCTATTTGCAGGTTGGGATTTATCGTTAATTTATACGCATTTGGAGACGATCTGCAAAAGAATTTAGTTGTTCGTTTACGGTAATATATTAGCGTTTATTTTGACTTCTCCATCATATCAATTTTCTACGAAAGAAATGTGTTTACAGAATGTACGACATTTCTTTCAGTAAATTCTTGTTTCATATTCCGTCTTTTTTCTGAGTATCTCCAATAGATAACTCGGTTAATTCATGCGTTCTCAGACCAAGTCAGAGTTAGGAGATGTGAGTTGACTGATATTTCGTTTAAAGTTTGCTGCTTCAACAACTTCGCCAATTTCCATTGAGAACGATTTCATTGACTTCTAACTAGCTTCATTTTTTTTCGGAAATTCTTGATGTAATAGATACACGTCAATAATAACCCGCAGTTGCATCCAAATAAATTTCTTTTCAATCTCCTGGTAGGATAAATCTCGAATGAGAACAGAATACATGCTGGAACAGGAACAGATTGAAATCTAGATTGAATTCCTTTAATGTTTTCATTGCCAATAATTATACGGAGCAATAAATAAATCTATGGTTTAGAAATTACAGGAATAAGCGCTTTCGGTTGGTGAGGTTGAATTTTTAGGTATGGGATGAATAAGACACAAAGGCTTAGTAAACACAAATATTAGTATTTCGATTCACAAAGGGAATTACGCCATAGAATGCGATGTGCAGCGCATTACACGGTCTTTAACTGCTATGCGCACTTAGCGTCCTTGTTTTTAGGCGTCCAAAACCATTGCAATTCCCGATCAAGGTGACCGATTAAACGTAAATATTGCACACACTCTCTCGCTATTCCATCGATAGGATCAGCTACGGCCACTAAGGAATATTTACACACTAACTTTCCACTTGCTTCCAAGAGACTAGCGCACATGTACACATATGCAATATATACATATAAATTTACAATCTCTGATGCACTCGACTCTCACGCACACATAAACACATGCCAACGAAACATAAAGCTTAAAATAGACCTTTTATTTACTGGGTGGGGTGATCCGTCGAGGTAAAACAAACGACAAATTATTCTAATGCACACTCCCTATTTAAGCCGTCGTTGTTTAAATCCTTCGAATTCATTGGTGAAACTGAGGTTGTTTTTATTTACAGTAGTCTTTGTTCTCGACATAGTTTTTCTGTGCAACTTCATTGCGATTTATATTATATTTATATAATATATACGTAGATAGTGTATTGCTTTGGTAAACGTTAATTATTTTCTCACGAGAGAAACATTTCTCAAGGTATAACATGTTTTTTTATGCATCGGTGCCTCCCATCAACGGCTGACGCTTTTGGCGCTAGGTGTCTCTAGTATTTAAATCTAAATCACTATCCCAAAGGGTTTATTACATGACTCTCTTAGGAATGAACACCACCAAACTTTCCGCTGTGCAAGGAGGATCCTTCATTTTTCTGTTTGGTGCCTCTGTTGACAATTCCATTTTGTTTTCTGGCAACAGCAAAACGATTTCCGATCGCGTTGACGTTCTAAAGCCGCATCCAGTCCTGGTGAACGAACGCGTGCGAACGAGCATCGTACATGTCCGTTTTTATCTTGAGTTTGTTTGTGCTCAGGCGCTCGCGGACGCTCATTGCCTGCATTCGTCCATGTTCCGAGCTGATGAAAGCACTCTATAGCGAAAAGCAAGAGCACAGGCGAACAGCTAAACTATGCCCAAACCTTCCAATGAGTAGCGAACATACCCTTAGATGTACCGCCAACCAGTGTTCATCACCGCTCGTTCGTGCCCGCAGATACGTTCACATATAGCGAACGAACATTCGCTAGATGTGGACGCGGCTTCATAAGCCGATTCATTGGCGATTTTATCCAACGCCTACTCACAGGTTCCTTTAATCACGCGCCGACTTTTCGACGGGACTCACAGTAGAAACATATGTGAGGTGAGGAATGACTGAGAGCACGGAGCCGATCCCTAGCATATCGGCGACGCCATGGGCGGCGGGGGAGGACCGGGAGGGCTCGATAGGTACGGAGGGGGCGGATGGTCGTTGGGGGGTGGCTGATTCCCGTCGGACGGTTGTCCGTTGTGGTCTGGAGGTCCTCCTCCCGGTCCAGACGGCATTCCCGCCCACGGTTGCAAGTTCTGTAGGGCGTTGAGGGACGCGTTTGCCACGCAGAGCGCTGCTGCTGCGGCGGCGGCCGCGGCGTCCCTTCCGTCCGATCCGGGAGGTCCTCCAGCGACGCCCATGGGCCCTCCCGGTCCGACCCCTGGAGGGGGCTGGTGGGGCCCAGGGTACATGCCCTTGGAGAGCGCCTCCGCCTGCAAGGACATCATGAGCCTGTTCGCTGCCTGTCTTTCCGCTTCTCTCTCCTCTGCCGTCTGCCGCCTGCCGAGGAAATAACATACTCCAATTAATGAAAAGTATTCATATACTCATTTCGAGGGAAAAATGGTGTGAAAAACTTTCAGTGAGCAATTATCATATATTATCATTTACTTATGATAGGACTAGAACACTTCTATTTTATTGTCACTTCCGAAAAGTACTGTAATTGAGAAAAAGATTTGTATGTTTGCTCTTTCATTGCATCAGAATTTATTCTCAAATTTCATTCATATCTAAAGCTTTAATAGTTTTCACAAGTTCTAGCAAAAGCCCAGATCGGTTTTACCACCGAAAAAGAGTAGATAAGTACGTTTAAAGGTGACAAATCATACGAATCGATAAAAGATTCCCCCTCAAGATACGAAAGGTTAATAGTGTCACATTTGAAAAATTCACGACAGTGAAATATTATCCAGTTCATTAAAATAACTCGACATGATAAAGTTTTATTCTTAATTTCGATGCTAAAAAATTAATGAAAATTGTCAAAGGTGACGGGAATTATTTTTGGGACAAATTTGTCAGAAAAAATATTCGAATACACGCACGACACCACCCGTATAAATGCATTTGGATGAAAAACGAGCGAAATAAAACATTCCAATTGAATTAATCGAAGTGTTTGTTTAATATGCGACAGTTGTACGCATTCCATTCATAAAAATTAATGAACGAGCTGGAGAGTAAAATTGTGCGGAGCCCTAATGAAACTTATTACGTTTGCTGCATGAATTGCGAACCCGTCTAAAGCAATAGTATCGGATATTTCCTATGCGTTCAACATCCATCTCGTTTTCACATTATTATAAGTATTGCACCTATGGACGGATCAAATCGTTTAAATAATGGGTAAATCTTACGTGGAAAGATAACTTAATGGAAGTTATAAGCAATGGAATTGAGGGTATTTTCACGGGCCTACTTATTTACGAGATCAACACAAAAGAACAGCATACCCGGTATGAATTTATTCAAAAAGATTTTAACCTTCGGCGTATATAAATAAAACCAGACGCGGAGAGTACAATGATGATATTCGCGATCTTTCCGAAATCGTCCCTCTTCGTAACACCAAGTTCCACTCTCTGGATCGTCCCTCCCTCCGGAGTTGGAACGAACACACGGACCGCCTCGCGTCAAACCAGGACGGGTGCACGCGGACGGAGAGAGAGAGAGAGACACGAGCGTGCACGCGCACATCGCACGCCTCCATTATTCAGAGAATCCAATTAAGAGAGAGAGAGGACGAGGGAGTGGGGAGTGGGGGTAGGGAGGGAGGATGGTTATGATCATTGCCGAGAGAGGGGAGGGAGGGAGAGGGATAGTATCGCCAACCGAGGGGAAGCGAGGGGGCAGGGAGAAGCGCGTTTGCGGTCTCGCCGCGAGTTGGCGCTTGTGTGTGTCGGGGAGGCTGAATCGAGGTAGGAAAGGGGGGAAGGGTGGGGGGGAGGAACGGATAATGCGTCCTCCCCCTGCTGCCAACGTCTCACCCCTCTCTCCCTTTTCATCCCATCCCACACACACACAAACCTTTAATCACATCGCTCAGGACGCGATAATTAAATCCGTCTGTATGTATGCGAGTTTGCTCGGAATGGTTTTGCGACGAGGAAGCGTGGATCTCTCTCGCAAAGCGCATGCATAAAGAGAGCGCCCTCCGTCAGAGCCGAACTCGTTCGAATCTCCACGCCGACGTATTACGCGCCGGGCGTAGGGAACGGAGGAGGATTTGCCCATCCCTTTTCCTGCTATCACGATCGCCCGCTTTATAGAGTCAATTGGAGGATTAAAGGAGGCAGGGTCGGAGAAGATTGGATTTCAATCTCCCCTTTTGAAGTGCGGGGATTGTCTCTCCTGTGTGCCGTTCGATTTGCTTGTAAGCGCGTTTCATTTCCACGATTACGCAAAAACGAATTATGTGCAGCGCGTCGAGATGCAGCGGACGTTGTGGGATGACGCTTTCGCTCAAAATGCGGAGTATTGCGACTTAAATCAAAAGAGAAATCCATGAAAGGATAATGAGCCGATATTAAACGAAAGGTTTTTGGCGGTTTCAAGCGTCCGTAACAATCGTAATTAACGGAAATCATGTTTCATCCCTGCTCAAAATCAGGCGAGCAAAATTATTGGATACCTATTGTATTAGTTCGGTCTAAATTATACAGTAGGTAAAATCAACTTCTAAAGCATATTTTTACTCTCGTGAGTAGAGGGTTATTGATACTAGGATGGATTTTAGCCATGATATATCCATATATTTGAGTTCGCGTGGATACGCCAAGAGGTGGCTCATTTTTGAAACCTCAACAGTCGCAACTCTCAAAGGCTCGATAGCGTCATCTCAGTCATTGAAAAAGCTTTTCGTGTAATGCGATGAATTAATGAAACTTACGGCATTTACTAAATTTAACTCTTTATTGGCTGACTGTCTCTTATTTAAGAAAACAACGACGAAAGAATCTGACACGGAACAATAGTTGTCGAACGATTTGTCCAAATCCTTCGAACGAGTTGATTAAACACATCGCGACTCTAATTTGTATGTTTTGTGGCAACATGAGCCTCTGAGGTAACCGAGGACACCCCTCTTGACCTTCCCACTCGGCCTTCAACTCAAACCGACCGAAAAAGAACGCCTCGGACCACCCCGGGATGACAGAAAGTGAACGCATTTAATTACGTCACCGATAACCCATAATGGGTATACCGTGTTCTTCAGCAAAGAGCGTCGTACCCATCCAAAGTGGACGGATTAGGGAAAGATGCATTCCATACAGAGGAAGCGCGTGAGTAGCGATGGAGGGGATGAAATTAAACGACTCGAGTCAGCGAGCGTAATATTGAGTTACGAATGGAAAGACGTTTTCATTTTTTTTTCAAAAATAAAAAATATAGGAATCATGAAACGATTACATGAAAGTATATATTTGCATTTTTTGTCCCCATTTATCTTTTTGTAATCCTTTCAAGAAGCTGAACTCAACAAAACAAAAATTATGAATAAAGCTATACATTATATTCCCAAAGTCACATTTTATTTTTCGATTTAAATCAAAATGTTAAACCAATGAATTACAACATACTAGGCCGTTAAATTTTTATTGCATTTTAGTCAATTGATTATGAACCCCGCCATCGCTAAAAATACCTTGACCTCTATAGCAAAACGATCTCGAAGAAAAACTCTCCTTGCCCAACGCTTAATCGGACATATTTCTAGCGTTTTTACGAGTTCAACACTTTATTTGTAAACACTCCCTTCAAGTTGCCACTTAACTCGGCTCCTTTTACCATAAATCTCCTATCGGTTGGCCGCGATAGCTGGAACATTTCAGAGATTTTTAATAGACCCACAACATAGTCACTGAGCTGGTAGGATATAAGCGAGAGAGGGAGGTAGGGAGAGATACGAGGAGAGTGAAGGCGAGAGGAGAGGAAGGTGGGAGAGTAAGAGTGCTTAGAGTAGTAGGAGAAAGTGAACGCAGAATCATAAAGGACGGGGGGAGGGGGGGAGACAGAGAGAGAAGAGCGCGGGTGAAATGGCCGTTTGGGAGATTTCAACGACCGACCCGGGATATGGGACTTAAGCCACAGAACGAGAATTTCGTGAAAAGAAAAAAAACCGAAAACGAATCAAATACCTTAAACTATTCCTTCCCACTCGATGGCTAATCTCTCGACTCATTTGCATACAAATGACGGCGATATTCGGTGACACTCGCGCGCGATAAAAGGAAGAGGAATTTTGAGTTGAGGGCTGTGGAGATTGGAGCGGAATGATGTGGTCGATGGAGCGAGGGAAGGAGAAAGAAGAGCGTTGAGAGGGAACCGAAGGTGGGGGAAGAAAAGGGAGAGGAAGGGAAGATGAATGAAGGAGGAAAGAGAAGTAAATGGAAGGCTTTTTTCGAACAGGTTTTCATACCGATGGAATGAGTTGCCATGTCCGATGAGAAACATCGCAGAGACCAATGGCGAGTTAGAATGAAAAAATAAAAAACATGTTTTTATTTATATATATATATATATAATAAATATATATAAGAGTACATTTCCGGAGAGAGTAGTCTTAAAAGGCTGTGACATTAAAATAAAAAGGCACTTAGTTCGGAGCATAAGCGGTAGCAAATTTACGATTAGTTTGAGCATGAATGCCGTTATCTCATTCCCTTTAAATGTTTTCTTGAGTGAAATAATATAAAAAGATGCTAATGGACCCGCGTTGAAATGCTTTACTGCCTTTTCGTGTCTTGGCTTCTAGAACGAATTTCAAGTGTTTTGGGATTTGACTTATGATTGGCCAAATATAGAAATTTGTATCTTGGTCTGGGAATGCGTACACTTCCGACATATTTCTATGAGCAAGGAAGAAGCGACTTTATAGTCAGCCTTAAAAATTTTAGATTCCGGTCTATAATTTGTCGAAAAAATCACGGAACCTTTTTCTTCGAGTTTAAAGGTGTTGCTAAACGTAGATCACAACTGTAAGCGGTCAGCAGTTTTGATGGTAAGTTTCGCTGTTTCAGTTCACGAGCAAAGATTGAATGAATGTACAATTATCTCGAAGCTAGGCAAGGAATATATCCTAAGCCTCCGTCATTCGTGCGAGTATGTTTTCCAACCTACGAGCCCCGGTCCGAATGCGACCCGCGTAGCTATGATGAAAAAGCAATCCGAAAAAAAGTTAACAGGTCAGTTCATATATTTTTATGAGAATTTTGGGAGCAAAACATTTAATATTGAAATATTTACCATAAAAACCTTGTTTGGATTTGCAATCACCGATGCGGTCCGCCTTGTAGAAAAGGATGGACACAACCGTTTTAAATCTTTTCCAACATTCGAAATAAAACCAGAAGCAGATGCACTCAAAAATTAAGAAACGCGCTTTTAGAAGAACAGGGAGCGAAAATTTTGGGCATTCAGAGAGAGAATTCACTTATGCCGACGCTAAAAACCATAAAAATTTAACTTGACGTCCCTCATCAAAAATTTAAGAACTCGGAGTCCCAATAAAATATAAAAGCTTCGTCAGTTTACCTGTGGAGTTATTCTTTTAACAGACTACGGTGAAAAAAGTACAAAAAACATTTCGACATCCAAGTGCTTCGCAGGTAGAAAGGTACAAGAGATAAGCCATTGGGGTTTAGATTGAGTCTCGAAGCTATAAAAGCGTGAGGATAGAGGTTCGAGGATTGAGAAATAGATAGCGGAATGGTCGAAGGCCTGAGGCGACTGTTTGAGGCAAGGGGAGGAGGACATAAGGGACAGGGGAGGGAGGGATGAATAAGACTGTAGGAAAGGGAGGAGGTAACGCGAAGGGTGGGGTTGACAGGGGAGGGAGAGGGAAGAAAGGAGGGAGGATTTCCGACATGGGCGAAAGATTAAACGGAGGTGGATACGGCATTTACAAAAGTTATCGACGAAAGAAGAAAGCTTTCGGACACGCTCGTAAGATACCGGTTATCTGTAGAAAGAGCAGCGTGGTGGTATTTAAAGCCACGAAAGGAAAGAAACAAACATACTATACTAGTTCTAACAATGTTTGGTGGAAAAAGAGAACGCAAGACCATTTGAGGGTGAGTTTTTGATTCAGACATTGTATACGCCGATGCGTTAAATATAGTTTCGCATAATAGAAGACATGAAATATAAAATGTTATTATATAATATTAGGGGGATGGGTATAATTTGAAATAAAGTAAGTTGCGCAGGGTTTTATAAACTTTGCACTATTGCTCCTATCATGGAATTCCACCTCGTATCGGCATCTTCAGTGAATTATTTAATATTATTTTTCGAAATAACATAGTTTTAAGGCTGTAACGTAAAATTTTTATGAAAATCCACTGAGTATGTAGAATGATATCCAATTTTTAAACAAATATAGTTCATGATTTCAACCTACTTGAACATTAAATGTGTTATATCCCCAGATAGGAGTATATTTAAATTCCGTTGGTGAGTTAAAAGACGCAAGGTACTAATTTGACCGAGAGGCAAGCGGTTTTACATGAGAACTAAATGGTACGAAGAAAAATCTATTGGCATACATTTTGATACCCAGAGAAATATTTAAATCTATCTTTTAAGATAAGAGTATTCCGCTTGAAATTAATATTGGGAAAATGCCAAGTCGCAATTCCCATTCGTGGGTGCAATAAAAGTAAGTAGAACAACTGAAACGCTCGGAGAGGTCAACAAATGTAGGGATTAGAGGCGGAAAGTAGAAGAGCAGGATCGGCAGTGAGAAAAAGACATTTGGAAAGATACAAGAAACATTTTCATTTAAAGGTTGCTGCCGTACACGGCCGGAGGCTATCGATGAAAGAGAGAGAGGAGGGAGTTAATTCCGCGATGGTCGATTAGTCTGGGCGGAGGTAAACAGGGGACACACCATCTCATACAGATTTTGATAATTTGGCGAAAATGTTTTAATGTTCAATCGATTCTTTTACTTTTCTGCAATGTGGTGGTTATAGTATGTAATATTAAATTAAAGCCGGTGCTCGCTCAATTTTAACACATTTTAAATGCCTTGTTACCGCTGCCGCTATGATCCCGTGTATGTAATGCATCCGCTATCGTTCTCGTAGGGCTATTTTTCAGAATTTAATGTTTTATTAGTAATTTTTTCCAAAAAAAATGTTTCAACTAGGTGAGTGCGTACGCAGGATTTACAGTTATACCTATAGATTACAATAACAATGGCAAACTTTTAATTTAACGCAATACCTAACAAGTACGTATTTAAAATTTTTACTGACGTGCAATAGAAAAATAGATGATTTAGGCAACTGCTCCAGCAGACAGACTTTTGAGTAAACCAAATGAGCATTTCAGCTGAAAAATAGCCGTGATGTAAAGCGAGAGATGATTGTTCCAGGAGTTACCAAGGTAATCCATTCGATTTAAACCGCTAAGAGATCTCGCTAATTTATCTCTGAATTATTTTATTTTTTATGGTGCGAAATAGATGAAAGATAATGAAAAATCTCGAGGAATGTTTAATACGTTTGAAGATATTTCGCATGCATCATTTTTAAAAAAAATTCACAAAAACCTGATTGCCATCCAGAATCGTAGAAATAGTCAAGTCGAAAATGAAAATCGCCCGACATCAAGATATCTCGGAAAACTCAACCTTGCTTCGGAAGGGCAATCAACCTTTTTCTTCATTATATCAACTTTCTCGTCTGTGAGAAAGTAAAGAGACGCGGTTTCGAAAGAAGATCGTTTCGAACAGGTCCGAAACGCTGGCATGAAAGTAAATTCAGAAGTTTAAAACGGACGACGACCGTCTTCAACGATTACGTTTGCCATTTCGAACGTCTTTTTTTCTTGCGATAAAAAAATGGCAGATAATATGAAAGCAAACTTGAGGCTCTCACCAACCTCTCCAGCTGAGAGATTAAGGAGAGAGAGAGAGAGAGGACCTGGTTCTCATGGAACCGAACTTCTCGTCCCGACGGAATAAACTCCACTCTCGGTTAGAATAAAACCGAAAATAATAATAAGTAGACCGAACGATTCATTCTGTGTTTGAGAGTAACATGATCTCATTACAGAATCCAGAGACGCGTTTTAATTCTTCTCGAAGTCGGTTCTAATACGACGCCGAACTTTGCGAAGCGGTGAGGGGCGGGTGAGTGGGCGACTGGGGGGAGGATGATGCAGATGGGCTCGGTGGGTAAGACGTTTGTTTGTTAGCGCGCGGGTGCAGTTGGCATGGGGGAAAGTAGAGGTTGATTACCTCTTATGGGTTAGGGATTGGAGCATAACCATTACCGTAATTGTTCTGGCGGCGTCTGGTAGCGGCGGCTATAGCAGTAGAGGAGAGGGAGCGTTAGGAAGAGGGTAATCCCTAGAGGACAGGGAGGATCGGATCGGAGTATTTCGTCCCCAGTAGAAGTAAAACAGTAACAGCGGCTGTGCTTTGTTGTTTTTTTTCATCTCAACCGAAAGCAGCGATGTCAGCCGTATCGCGGGAACAGAACTGGATCCAAAGGGAGTCCGTTCATAAGAAACACGGGAATCGATCTCACTCAAAGTAAAGACTTTTGGTAAAACTCACCAAGTCAAGCGGGTGAATCGTATTGAGATTGCACGTGTTTCCTCTAAAGCGAATTTTACAACAGATTAAATGATACACTTCTAAGAACCAATGCTATTTCAACAATCTGACAAGTAACGCTTATATTCTCTTTCTGGTGATTTAAGAAAAATAAAGTATTTTAGGATGTTGATCGAATGATTTCTGAGACCGCAAAGTGATTTTAAAACCGCAAGAATATGCCTGGGAGATCGAAATTGATCATATTAAAAATCTCATCGTTTCTTCTATTTTGTGATTTTTTTCTAGAAATTCACATCCAATTTAGAAATCCCTTTCTCTCAGCCAAATTCCTGCATTACAAGGACACTAAGAACGGAGATATTGAATATCAAAATATTTTCTATCATTCTACAGCCATAACAGGAGAAATAAATATTTTATCTGAATTATGCCATAGGTGGGCTATAAAGATCGACGATAGATTCGGAAGCCAAAGGAGCCAGAAGTAATTTTTACTTCTATTCATAACATGTAAACATGCCTATCATTGGAATTAGCATGTAAAGACATTCCCTTTAAATTCACGTTAAACAACACTGTAAAAATTGAAACTTATTTTATTATGTTATTTTCATATACGAACTAAGCCGCAAGGGCGTTTTTAACATCGGTGTAACGCACCGACGGGCCCCTCATATTGCGGGCCCCAAAGTTATTCACGGATGGCGAGGTTGCATGTTGATTGTTGCTCAGAAGCTTGCCTTTGTGTTCATGACCATCGAAATTGATGTCAATAAGCGATTCTTCCTCTATTTACACATCCGATATTTTATTATAAATAAAATCAATAACGTAAATTAATATTCTGGGAATGAAAATTCGAATTTTAATGGCAGATCGGTACAAACTGGTTCCCTGGCAAAATTGTACCGAGTACTTCTACGTCTTAAAAGCGCCCCTGCTAAGCCGAGAGACTAAAAATAATTATTAACACATTTAGCGTCTTTATGGACTAAGTATTCCGGTTAGCGTATCTTGGAAGGAGTAAAATTTCAATTAAACTAAACACATTAAAATTAACTCATACGTGGAAGCAATGCAATATACATATTATTACAGTTGTTGTAAGTGAAAATTAAAATTGTGCCTTGAAAATTCTGTCATTTTCAGGAATGAAACGATCGTGAGGTGTGTGAGGAAGCTGGTATTAGAAAAAAATATAAAACAAGGTTTATTTTTACGCCTCAATAGTTGAAGAACGTATTTTTTTCTGAAAAAAAAACGCGCGGATCGAAAAAAACGAAGCGCGTAAAAAGAAAAGGCATTTCTTTTTTACCTCTCCTCTTCCCTCTTTCTGCCATCTCCCTCTCTCTTCCTCTATCTCTCTCCTCTCTTCCATTGTACGAGAAGTTTGTAGGCTCCACCTCTCTATTATTCTCTCTCTCTCTCTCTCGCTTCCTGCCTCTCTCCATCTGCGAACTTCGCCACCGGAAGAATGAAGTTGAAGAGAAAGTGGCGGATGAGCGGTTCGCCCGAATATTAGAACTCGGAGAACCGCAGAGAAGCCTCACCGAAACTGCGGCGGCCGCAACCGGTCGGTTTGATACGAATTGCCCTTCTCCCTTCCGCAAATGCTTCTGCGGAGAGACCGCGTGCACCTTTCCCGCGCGCAGGAAACGCGTGTCCATAAGAATGAGCCGAAGCAAGAGTTACGTTATTAAATGACCAGCGACTTGATGGAAAGTTTTCTTTTTATCGAGTCATGCTTAATCATCGACGATGTTAGCGATTGCGTCCTAGCGCGAAGACGAAGATGTTCGCAGAGAGATAGGTGAAAAACCTTTCAACTCTGATTTACGTTTGCTTGAATCCTAATATAATTTCCACGGTATTTTTATCCTGGTTATTTTTTCTTTCAGAGGGAGTCCAGTACAGGCATGAAATCGATCTAGAAGAGGCATTTTAGTACGTTTTTCATCACCAACACTCTCAGAAATCACAATCTTACTGTTAAAATTTAGAATGTTTCTAAATATTTCAAACTTTTGTTATAATGCAGGAGAAACTTTGGTTCTTAAAAATTTTAACGCGCTAATCTAATGCTACAATATCAATAATCTTAAGCGTAATCGTTCGCTAGGGAGTATTAATATCCTCTTCCATTGTTTTTTTTTCACTGGTGCGAAAGCACTTCCTATTTCAGGAGCTCCTTTTCAATTTCTCCGTCCACGCGCCTCCATCCCTTCGTCTTATCCGATCGTCCTTCCTACTCCACGTCGTCACTCCCTCTCGCCGGCCCCGCTATCACCCCCTTTCGACCTCTGAAAGGGCCCTCCGTTGAGCCCCCTATACCATTAATGAGGCGTTAATTTGTCGGCGGAAAAATAAAGTTGCGCGAGATGGGAAAATTGCTAGTTTTCTTAATGGGCTTTAATTTTTCACGCTCGGTAGAAAACGCTGGTCTGCTTTCTTCTTTTTTAAATTAAAACTGACGCCCGCCCTCCTTCTACAGATTAAACGCTCGTATTTGAGAAGTAGTTCGCTGGTGGCGCCTCTGAACGCTAAAAATAACAGTTTTTTCTTTGAAGAAGGCACGGAGCAGAACTGTAGCGCACGGCCTAATTTCCACTGTGCTCCCAGTACCAGTAGGTTATGAACTTTTTGCTTGGTTCTGGGTGAACGTGTAGCAGTGGACCAGCATTATTTTATGACAATTGATGATTTTTAAAATTGAATGAGTACATAAGTAGGTATCACTAATTTTCTAAATATTATGACGCTTTTCGTAGCTGAAACTGTAGACAAAAGACCGAACGATATGTCAATCTGTAGAAGTTAATCGCTCAATCCATTCAGCGGATAGCTCTATGTCCGAAATTATAGAATCAGAACAATATATTTCTTAACTTAATATCATGTCATACAATGTATTTATAAAGTATTTATCCATCTTTTTCACGAGCATGTTGAAAATTAAGTATCAGCATAAAATACAACCTTACACAGAAGCAAAGGGATTATAGAATTACTTCATTCCCAAAGACTAATTGGAAGCTAATTCAACTTAGAGCTTTTTGAATATATTCTCGAGGTCCTCAAAAAAATGAAACATTCCCTAGAGATATTCCTTTTAGAAAGAGGCGGATTAACATATTATGACTAAGAGAACGTTATGGGCGGAGGGAGATTTTTTTTCAGCAACAGCAAAACCTTTTTGTCCTAAACACAGATTTCCGAGAAATGGATTAACGAGTAGGGAGAAACCCTTTTGACGCCAGAGGAGAAAAGAGTTTTTAACGCCAAGAGGGAATAGCGCGAGGGAACACGGGAGAAGAAACGCGAAATTTTAACCGCATTCCCTTCGTAACGAAACGGGCCGAATGGTTTTTTTCCCCTCCCCAGATCAGAAGGGAGAAAAGAAGGGAGGCTTAAAAAGTAAAAGGGGTTCTGGCGATGTTGCGAAGGAGCGAAAAAAAAATGAAAAACGAGGATAATCCCCTAGGCTTGAAGGCGGCTTAAACGGGAGGAGAAGAGGGAGAAAAGAAGAGTGCCTGGAAGAAAGAGTCGAGACAGGTGCGTAATGAATTGATGAGGCGACTGATTTATTTATCAAGGGAAGCAAATTCTTCTGACGAAGATTTAAGTTGTCTTCCAGTTTTTTGAGGGCTCTCTATTCCCACACTAATCTTCCGGCTCTTTCGAAAGTTGGAACGAGGGATATAAAAAAAGCACCTCCTCGAACTCCTTTTCCTGTCCGTCCCCTTCTTTCTATTCCCCTCTCTCAGACGCAACCCTCAAACTCTTTTTCTCCCCTCTCCTTCAGTCATCAACCCTTTTCTCCCAACTTTTAAGGATGGGGAGGAGGGGGAGGGATGAAAAATTTTCGTTTCTCTCGCGAAGCCAATCCGTCTCTCCTGTTTCCCCCACTCGTCTTCCAAATTGCCTCGCGGTGGCAATTTCTCTGAACGGCGTCACCAAAGAGAACGTTCGGAGGGCGGCAGTATCCGCGCTTTTTTTTTAAAAAGCTGAGCGCTCCTAATATAATAAGGAATATGGATGGAATTAGGGCTGCTTAGGGTTGTTTTATTTTAAACGAAATTTTACAAAGTTTAAAGTTGAACGGACGAAAAGGATCTAAGTACTAAAAGTAACTGCAGATGACGTTATCATTATAAATCTGGTATGAGAGGGTGGCGATTTGTAATGGATATTTTTCTCAGAGAAGACTACAACACTAAGGGTGTAATTGGCAGAATCATTTTTGGAAATAAAATACAAAGAAGGATAAGGACTAAACTAATATACAAGACGACTTCAAGAGGAAAGAGAGAAAGAGGAAACTAAGTTTTTTTAGGAGACAGAATGATGTCATAAAGTATGACTTATAACCACGCAACTGTCTGCTGTTAATAGGTATATACCCAGGGATAAAGACATCTTTTCATTATGCGCGTTTTGCTTTAATATTGTCCCGTTTAAAATATACCACTACTTTGTAAACTGACGAAACTAATGAATATTTAAGATAAAACATCTAGTGCGTCATGGCCACAGCTTCTCTCAGAATGCTGTTATGTCGTTGCCAATACATATTCGACATTAATTTCGGGAAAGTGCAAGATGTCAACCTACTTTCGTCAAAAACACGGATCAGGTAATGTTATGAAATCTTTCCCGCGACGAAAAATCCATGTCCCGTGGGAACTTCCCCAAGTAAACGAGAGAGTGTGGCTCTTCGAAAAAATCCATACCACTTTTCAAGATAGCGGGAAGAATAATCGACCGTTTAAGGCGGAACATGAGGACGCCTCCATTTTTCCTGCTCCGGATTATGAGGTTCGCCTCCATGCCTCATCCGCGCTCAGCTCTATCTTCCATCTTCCCTAGACAATTTATCCCTCTCTTCTTCTTCCTAACCTTCCCCTTACTCCTACTCCCACGCAATTCAAACCACCCTCCCCCACCGCACTCCCTCCCTTCAACCCATGCTTTCGTCGCCCAATCTCCACTCCACTTTCATTCCGAGAGGGCACTTTTCATTATATATATATATATATATAGAGGGAGAGAGAGTGGAAGAAGAGAGGGAGGTAATGGAAAGGGAGAGAAAGAGAGTAGAAAGGAAAGGGAGATAGATCTAAGGGGAGTCTTAAGGAAGCTGAAAGAGGCTGGGGTTTGAGATGAGCGGAGGAGATGGGAGATGGTATGAGGAGCGACAGCTCTCCTTTCTTAAGTTAATCAAAGGCGCGCCCGAGGAAGGAGGGCGATGAAGAGTGGACAGCGGAGAAGCCAAGGAGGCCGACGATTCACTATCGATCCACTTTTTAAATGGAATCAAGAAAAAGATCGTTTCTTACGCTTTGAATATAAAATGTGTGTATTTGTATGTATATGTGTATGTGTGTATATATATATATGTATGTATGTATGTATGTGTGTGTGTGTGTGCGCGCGTGTGTGTGCGTATATATATATATAATGTGTGTCTCTCTCTCTTGTGCTGACGAAGGGATCATCCAGAAAGCTTCAACAACGTCTACAAATGTGTCTCTCCGACACCCCAACGGTTTTCCTTCCGGTAAGTGCTCACTGGGTTTCCTTCAACACCTAGTTGCCCTAAATATCCTTGTTTAACTTTCTTCTTCCGCAAGTATTTATGTATATTTGTGTGTGTGTGTGTATATTAGATCAGTGATCGGTGACCTATGACTCGCGAAAGGGAGGTTTGAGGAGAAGCGGGAGTGGTAGAAATGTTAACCAGCTGATCAAAAGAAGTTAATTTGAGAAAAAAGAGGAATATCCGCTTCGTGCAGTTAGATACTTTAGTATATTATAAACATGTATCGAAGTAAGCAGTGTTCCGGAAGTCGCCTTATCCCTATGCATTAAGGTTGAGCGTATAAAATGTGTTATATCTATTTTTATGCACCGCTGTCATATTAATGGTTTGTTAATTCGTGGCAATTGTTTATAATAATAAAAAAAACGATGGTTGTTCTGTATGTCTTGATACTCCTGGATATCGTGCCCTGAAATTCGATTTAATTTTACCTTTTTTAGAGCGGAGAAATGTGACCCGAGTCTGCATTTCAAATGTGAAACATTGCCTGGATTTTTAATAACAAACACAGAGAAGCATGGAAGTTTATTGAATATTATTTTTTAAATTTCATATCTATAATATTTAGTACAGTAAACCCTCCACATTCGCGACTTCATCATTTGCGAAATTCGCAAATTCGCGATGTACGCAATGTATGCGTACTTAACATTCGCGACCCCTTGGATTCGCAAATACGCGAATTTTCCGCATGATGGTAGCTTGGTACACTGGTATACGTAGCTCCGTCGGGCGAGGAAGCGCGAAACCCCCAGTTCATTCTGGCAATACTGCTCAGATCACAGTAACCCTCGCAGTGTAAAGACCTCATGGCATATTGCTTATCAATTTTGTCATTTATTTGATTTATTTGCCTTTAATCATGCCTAAGCTGAAGCAAGTTGCTGCAAGTGCTTATACTCCAAAAAGGCTGAAGAAAGTGATGCACTTAAGTGAGAAATTGAATGTGTTAGACAGACTGGCTAGAGGTGAGAGTGCGTCCGCAGATGGCCGACATTTTGGAACAGTAAGGTCAATGAAGAAATATGAAAAGGCAATCAGGGATAGTGTTGCAGGTAGTGCTCCGATAACTGCAAAAATGGTGTCACAAGTGCGAGATAAAACAATAGAACAAATGGAAAACGCACTTAGTCTGTGGATTGAAGACCAAACCCAGAAGAAAATTCCTCTGAGTGGCTCTATCATTCGTACTAAGGCAAAGAGGCTATTTGAGTAAGGACTCATGGGTACCCAGTGATCTTCAAACCAGTAAGGGATGGTTCGACAATTTTAAGAACGGGCACAGCTTGCACAACGTGAAGCAAGTTGGTGAGCCAGCGTCAGAAGACCACGAGGCAGCGCAGAGGTTTCCCATGGAACTACGTAAGTTTATTAAGGAGAAGGGGTATGTGCCGCAACAGGTCTTTAATGCTGATGAGACCGGATTGTATTGGAATAAAATGCCAAAAAGAACATTTCTTTCGAAAAGGGAACGGAATGCCGCTGGATTTAAGGCAGCAAAGGACCGTTTATCCCTTCTCATCTGTACCAATGCTTCGGGAGAATTCTTGGTGAAGCCTATGCTGTTGTATCGCTCCATGAACCCCAGTGAGTTGAAGGGCAAGAATAAGAATCGGATGCCCGTGTTTTGGCGTGCGAACAAGAAGGCATGGGTAAGGGCAGCATTATTCTTGGAATGGTTCCATGACTGGTTCGTCCATGAGGTAGAAAATACTTAACATCCAAAAACGTTGCGTTCAACGTCCTACTCCTCATTGATAATGCTCCCGGGCATCCACTTGACATTAGGTTCGCACATTCCAACGTGATGGTGGTTTTTCTGCCTCCTAATACGACCTCTCTCATCCAACCCTTAGATCAAGGTGTTATTGCGGCATGCAAAGCCTACTACACAAGACATACTTTCAAGCGCATTTTGGATGCAATGGAGGACCCAACATTGCATGTTACAACCTGTTGGAAGATATTCAACATCACTCTCATCGCTAAAAGAGATCAAGCCGTGTACCATCAATGCCTGCTGGAGGAAACTGTGGCCAGAGGCCGTCAATGAATTCACTGGGTTCCCTTCCGTTAGTCATAATCTTCAAGACATCGCTCAGTTGGCGCATCAAGTTAGAGGACAAGACTTTGAAGATATGCAGCAACAAGAGGTGCAGGAGCTGATCAAGTCCCACACCGAGGAGTTAGCTGAAAAGGACCTAGAGTAGCTCATCAATGCTGCAAGGTCTACTCTCAACCTCAAAGCTCCTGCTGAAATAATAAAACTGCAGTGGGCGTTGATAGACAAAGTGGTGGAATGCGATCCTGTAATGGAGGGGAGCCTCAAATTTAAGAGGGAGATTGAGGCTGCATCCCGCATCCACCTTGAAATTCAAAAGGAACTGCAGAAAACAGCCAAACAAATTACCATCACCAGGTTTTTTCAGCCCAAATCCTCTACCTCTTCCAGCCCCATCCCACCTCTATCGCCCTATTTGGAGGATTCGGATTGACTTCATCCCCATATTATTATTATTATATCATTATTATTACTATATAATAAAAAGTTTTATATTATTTAGTGATTTTTGTCTACGTTCTTATATATTTAACTTTTCACTCGCTAATTTTTGTCGTCCCATGAATCCAACCCCATTTTCCCCATTGAATTATGGTCTCAACATCCGTGAATTCCACATTCGCGAGAGTTTACGGGAACGTAATCCTCGCGAATGTGGAGGGTTTACTGTACTTATCGTAAATGCCCATCAATATGACGGGAAAGAAAATTATATTGCCGTACCCCCTTCTCTCCCTCCTTCTCCAGCCCTCCCTACCTGCCCCCTCCCTCTCCCCTCTCTCTCACTCCCTCTCACTCCCTCCCTCCATCTCGCTCAATACATCTACGTAAATGCTCCGTATTTCTACCGTATGAGTATTGAGGCAATAATGGGACTCTAGACTCTCAACAGTGATATTCGTTCTCCAGGAAACTCATCGATAAAAGCGCGATATTTGGTCCAAATTTGTCACATATTCGTTAAATATGAGTAATTTCGAACGGAACGCGAAAATCGACCATAAGAATAAGAAACCTTCTACATTCTTCTTTAAAGCAGTCCACGTACAGTGATTGTGGGTCAATTTTTTCTAATTTTAATTTGCAATAGAGTGAAATCCTGTACGACGAAAGATCGCATCTAAGGTGTTATCTTACGGGAAACGGAAATCATCTCCTGGAGTCGAACCCGGGTCTTTTTTCTGGAATTTTTTCGTCAATACCTTTTAATGCGAGATTTATGCATTCCTGCCAAATTTCAATCTCGTGCCTACTCAGAAATTATCTTAAATCGCGTCTAGAGAGTGGCTGCAGAAGTGTGAAGACAAAAAAACAAACAAACGAGAACGAAAGAATCCCACGCCTTTTATAATACAGATTGGGGTTAAAGTGACCTTTGGGAATCTCCGTAGATTGACGTCTAAAAAAATAATTTTTAGTTGATGGCATTGCACGAAAGACTAGGAAATTTAATATTAAAAATTGTGTCATTAAAATCTCGGGGATAATTAGAAGACCCAATAATCGATTTAAAAAATATTTCATCCGCCTAGGTTACTACGGTAACTCCATTTCTGCATTTAATCTTGATCCTCTCTTTCTCTCTGTCTCTCTCCTCTTCTCGCTCTTAAGGACATTCCATAATTGATGGCTGATCCCGCGAGAGGAGTCGCGAATCTTCAGAAGAGGGAAGTTTGCAGGAAAAATGGAGGTTAAAGGAAGTCGGAGGAAGGAGGAGGAGATCCACGAACGAGTGAATAGTGATATTGGAATGGGCACATGGAGGGAAAGAATGGAGGAGAGAGGGGGATAAGGGAAGGGTGTGTGTGTGTGTTACTCTTGTGGTCGAGATCGCGTGGGGGGGGGGGGGGAGGAGTCGCGCTGGGATTCGGCGCCGAGTCGAAGTTGCTATGGCAACGGATACGCTCCGGCGACCCGCTGCGTCACCACTCGGTTGCGGAGCTTCGAAGATCCTCCTCCTCCCTCTCCGTCCCCCTCCTTCCCCTTACCCCTGACTTCGTAACAATGACTGAAAACCTTCTTGTCACTTTTTGCCCTTATATCGAACGTTCTCTTTGCGTTGAATAAATCGACTGTGGAGAAGGCAAAATAAATTCTAGAACAAAAATACTGTTTCACGTAGCTACTACCAGCTAAATCAATAGTTTCTCAAATTTTCCCTACAGGATAAGCGCTTTGTATAATTATCGTACGGATTCGAAATAAATGCAGTCATTTTTGGATTCCTTTTCACCTGCGTTCTAATAGATCGGATACTCAATTATCTACTCGAGAATTCCTACTACTTGAAATTAACTGATCTCCGAATTAAGATGAGCTTCGCGACTATATGTCCACCCAGCGGAGTGTATCTATTATGCATGGAGCATTGCCTAATGAAAAGCTTGCTTTCTTTTTAATTCTCAATTTTAATTATTTTTTCCTAAAGAAATTCAGCTTGATCTATTCAAATCAGCATTAAAATTTCCCATAGATATTTATAAATAACGCGCACTCGCCCTTTTATGACTTTTTGATTGCATTAAACAGGGAGATAATTTTTCATTTTAGATTATAATTTACAGGACTTAGTAAATATTTACGAGAAAAAGATTAAAATTTTAAATTATACTACGCATAAGACCTAATTAAAAGTATTATTCTAGGAACTACATTGCATTGACGCTATATCAGGAAAAAAATGTATACCATAGGGCAGTGTTTCCCAACCTGGGTGCCGTGAAATGTTCTGAAGGGTGCGCAAAAAATATATTATTTTCCCATTTTTAGCCACATTTTGCATCGTCGGCTTTTAAAAATGTAAACCAGAGTTAAGTCGACCTTCATTTCGTCGCAAAGGCACTTCGAAATGAAAGAAGATATGGAGATTGTGGTTATGAGTTCAACTTCACCACGATTATTACTGACGGTGGATAGGGAGGGGTCCCGCCAAATTCTGAAAAGTCACTTAAGGGTGCCGCGACTCTAAAAAGGTTGGGAAACACTGCCATAGGGTATGAACTAGTATTCCATATGGTGTTCAATGAAATTTCAATAACACCACAATATAAACGCCCTGGCGCGATAGGTTTTCTTTATATTCCTCTTGCATTAAGTATAACCAATGCTTCGTATAATAAATGGCCAGTGAGCGAAAATAAAAAACAGACGTCTCCCTCAAAAAAATCTGGATAAATTCACATTGACAGTTCTTCTCCCATTCGGCGTTTAGAAATCTTTGAATGGATTTTGGCGTGAGATGCCATCCGTCAGGTCTGCATCGAGTTTTATTGAGTTGTGCCTCCGAAAGTGTTCAAATCTGAAAAGCTTTTCACTCTTCTGAGAGAAAGAGCGTTACATTAAGAGAAATAGGGGGAGAGAGAGGGAGGGAAGGAGAGAGAGTGAGTGAGAAAGCGGATTTAGGCAAAAAAGAGAAAAAATACATGCACGGATTGCTAAGAAGGCCGAGAAATAATCGGTAATTAAAACGGATAGAGGAAAACACGTGTCGCCAACACTCAGTCATTGAAACCAACCACGGTTTTTTTAAAAAGTCACTTGAAGAAAGTTTTAAATACAAAACCGTAGTAATGAACGGTATGATAAGGGAGTAGGAATATGAGAAAACATTTAAACAGATAGACTGGAGATATTGAGAGCTGAAAAAGAGGCAAGAAGCAGGTAAGAATCGCTGTTCTTCGGTGTGACGAGATAAAATCCAAAGGGTTGAGGAGGCGGATGTGGCGGTAGGGAGGAAGAGAATATGGTAGAGGGAGAAAGGGGTATTGGGGGAAGGGGCGAGCGAAGGAGAGGAGGAGGAGGAGGGGTTTGTCCCTTTTCTTCCCCACCCCCGTGGGAGGTGACTTGAGGGGTTGGACGTAACTTTGTAAGGAGAGAGGGTCGCCAGTGGTCCATTAAGCCTGAAGCTAATGGAATTGTGGATCTCAGGAGACCCGAACGACAGAGTGGTGCCATCGTGGAAGACCCGAATAAGGAGGAAGGAAGGGCAGGAAAAGGAGAAAGAATGGAAATGGAGGGAGAGAAGGGGAGTCCTGTGAGGGTGGGAAATACGATTCGACAAAAATGGCGCGGGGTTTTGTGGGAATCTGGGCGGGGTAGACAAGTGACAAGGCTCAAATATAAATAAGTGGAGCGAGCGAGTAATGGGAAAGGGGAAGAAAATAAACGAAAAAGAGATAATATCTCGACCTTAATTGGACCTCATATATCGAACACAAGTGTGAAAAGACAGTTTACAGATGCGCAATAAAAAGGTTAAAAGGATAAGATCATTTAAAAGAAATCGAACATGTAACTACTTCATTTAACATAAGAGTAGAGAATGGAGATGGGATTTATAAATTTGATGTAAGTTCGAAATTGGCTATTCTCTCGCGTTAAAAAACGGATGAGGCATGTTTATAAGATGTATATTTAAAGGCTTGTTTATATGTTGATTAGTAGAAGAAATTCACGAACACGAACATTTTTCCAGGTATTCAAGAATGAGATGAATGGCCATTTTTCGTTTTTCTATCCATGATCAGTCGATGTGAATATTCAATAGGAATAATAATATACTCCTAGACATGTTTTGCAAAACGTCTAAAAAAAAAGCCTAAACATTCAAATTGATTCATCTTGAACGGCGTAGACCAAGCGGTATCTGCGTTTTTGCGGGTGATAAATTCGAGACATTATAAATGAGATAAAACAATGACAGAACGTTACTAAAGCCCAGAACGGAAGATAAAATGCGCACAAAAAATAGGTCAGAAGAGAGAGAGAGAGAGAGAGAGAGATATGAGAAAGAAAAGGTATGACGAAGACAACAAAGGGCTGCGCTTAGTTTGAGAGTTGAATTGGTTTTGACGCATGCGGGGGGGAGTAAAAGGACGAAAATGGCGGAAGGCGGGCGTTATACAGAGGAGGAAGAGAGAGAGAGGGAAAAAAGGGGGTCGAAGATTGAGGATATGGAAGAGGGTAAGGCGTTAGGGTGGAGTTGATGCTGGGAAGACCAGATATACCAAAAAAAAAAAGATTCAATTGATTCGAAAGATGGGAAGAAGATTCGGGGTTGGTGGGAGAGTTTGGGGAAGGGGGTGTAAGATTGAGGAGTGGGGGAGGAGGAAGAAAAGAAGGAGGGAAAGTGTTATGAATAAGTAAGGCATCGGAGGATATCCTAGTCTGAAGGGAAGGAAGGGAATAAGGAACTCCATTTCAAAATTAAAAAGCTTTAGCGAAGAGGAGAGGATAAAAGGGCTTCGAGAAAGAGGAGGAGTTTTGCGTGGAATGGGTCCGAGGAAGGAGGAGGAGGGAGAGAGAGGGTGAGGAGAGGAGGGGAGGGGAGGGAGGGGAAAGTGAATGAGGTTAGAGTTTAAGGACGGAGGGAGTTAGTAATTCCAACTTAAGTTATCACTCCGTAAAGCGGTCTTGTCACTCAAATAAATTAGGCATTTCAAGCGAGGATCTTCAAACTAAATTAAATGTGAGAGAGAAAGAGTTGGGACAGAGTTAAATAAAAAAAAAAGAAGGAAAGGTTAGGTTGAGCTTCATGAATTGAATTGGTTTGGGCTTACCGCCTCGCTTCGAGGAGGCTTATGAAAATCTTTTGTTCTCTTGGATGTGGCGATAAGTAATGGAAATGATAAATCTGAAAAGCAATGGTGGACGCGACGCTAACGGGAGAAGTTTTAATAGCGATTAATTCTATAGATGCTTTATAATTATGGTTAATTAATTATACGAACGAAGATTACGAAATATTGGTAACATATATTAATTGTTTAGCATACCGGATTTCGTAGATTAGTATATTTGTTTTCATTTTGCAGGGAATGAATAATTTAAAATAAATTAATCTATGAGTTGTAAATTCTAAAATATCCTTCTACTAAACCCGAGGTATAAATTCAATGAATGAAATAATAATTTACTGCATATTTATCATCATAGGTAGTCTGCCCGTAGACAGGTCCGTGATTGTTCATGGTTAAACTTGGTTCTCCATTTACTCCTATTTTCTGCAGTCTTCTTCATGTCTTGATAGCTCTCTTTCATTGTCAAGTCGTCTGTCTATCTGCTGACACCTCTTCCTACCTCTTTCTCTTTTTCCATCCAGTTTTCCTTATAACACTTCTTTAATCATGCTCTCTCATTCCAGTTCACCTTCCTCATTCTGACAGTCTGAATAATAGTTGCACATTATAAAAGATAATTTTGAAAACATTTTCAGAATTATCTAAATATTGAATACATTTAAAAACAATGTTTTTCCCTAGCAATGTCAACTTTTAATATTGTCATCGCTAAGGAAATGATAAATATAAAATTAAATTTAGCACATTATTTCACGAGCATCTAAGTGTGAAAATTGGAAACAAATTTACCATTCATAAAAACAATACATAGCAGTTCTCGAAAATCTGCTGAGCCCGCTATTTAAAAATCATATTTTTTAAAACTGTACATGAATATAAACTCCGCAGCGCGTAGCTCAGTGAAACTAAAAGTAAATCATACCACTCCGTATGAATTCAACGCAAAATCCCACTTCTTCCAAAGTGCGGTTTTGATTCAAAAGGAACGTCAAATCAATAACGACATCGTCCATTTTGGATTTCTTCCATCATACCTCGAGAGATAGGGAGAGAAAAAAAAGCTGACCGTCGTGAGTATTCAAAAAATAAAAACCGAAAACAAACCTAGATGTTTTTCGTTTTTTCTAAGGCGAGGGCAATGGTCCTTGGAGACTTCGGTCGGGTTAGCATGAGATTTTGGGGGAGGGGCGGAAAAAGAATAAGGGCGCTTCTTTTTTTTTTAAGTTGAAGCGCGAGGGAGGATGAATAAGGTTCCATCCCTCCCTCAATGCGGAAGGTCCGAATAAAACCTTTCTTTCCATTCCATCTCTCCTTCCTATCTCCCTCCCTCCTTCCCACTCCTCTTTCCCACTGCCTATTCCTCCCTCAAGTCCCCTTCTCTACCGTTCGGGTCCCTGAATAATGGAACCACATCTCCCGCTGCACGGAGAAAGATTTCTTTGCGAGGGAATTTGAAATGGCCTTCGACTGAGCAATCCACCTTCCCTCCCTCCTCCAAATTTCGCTCCCTCCCTCCCTCCCTCCACCTCCCCAAACCTCCTCCTCTTCCAACAATTCTTCGGTTTTTTTTGGCCCCTCTCGACTTCTCACCCCATCCCTGCGCGTCTCCGCTGCTTCGAACGGACATCCATCCATTCTCCCTTAACTCCCATTCCCACGCCCCTTCCACCCCCTCCCTTCTATCTCCCCTCCCTCCCCTCCCCTTCTATCTATGGTTCCCCTCCCCACCTTCTCTTTCTCTCGTCGAATCGCGGAACAACCCTTTTCAATCAGTGCCCTAACTTTCTTTTCCTCTTCTCTACGTTTTTTCCTTTTCTTTCCTCTTTTTCTTCCATTCAAACAATTTCCGCCTGCCATTTTTAACCGTTTCGTCCTGTTTTTCTTTGGCGGCGGAGTTTTTCCACCTGTTTCGCCCATCTCCGGCGGAATGTTCAGTTTAAAATTTAGTGAAGGGAGAGTAGAGACTATTGATCATTTGTATGATCCCAACTCCTTTAATGGAATACTATCGTTTAATCAACTAAACCCCTTTGATGCTATAGTATATATTTTGTCTGCAAGATCAGGGCCGGCCAGAGGTACCGGGGCGCCAAAATATTGGGGGCGCTATTCCGACTGTGTGTGTATATATATGCATATATATATATGCATATATATATATATATATATATATATATATATATATATATATATATATCTATATATATATATGCGCATAACTTGCAAGTGAATAAATATTGGATACCGATTTATATCGCCGAACAGGCTGGAATCTTTATGGCATTCATTCTGTTTTCTTTATCTATAATCTTTACAGGGCGATGAATAAATTAACATGTACTTCGTAATTATCTCATCAAATATTTACGGAGGGGGGCGCTAGAGTCCTATCTCACCCGGGGTGCCAAAATATCTCGGGTTACCCGTGTGCACGATTCTTTGTAATATTTTTTGAGAGCATTCATCGAAAGGTGCGTGAGATGTTTAACTGTATGGTGAGGAAATTGGTCGGAGAAATAACGAAGATTTTTGTGACATGCTCGACAGCAAAGAATGCCTAATATGTAGCGATTTCGACCGCACCTGTCTCTGAAAAATGTGGACGGATCTGAAACTACAATTTTAGAAGGGACTCGTATTGATCTCTTTCGTTAGCATGCTGGGAATGTACTCATTTATTGTTCTTATAAAAGGCAAATGTACGGTATTTTATACTAAGTAGGGGGACAAAACTCTTAAATAATTTAAATGTGCCATGGGATCGTTTTGTTTTCTGAAAAGATAAACGATTTATGAATGCCTCAGTGAATCAAACTAAACACATCCGCGCTTTTCTATGAATTTCTATCAAGTGCAAACATTCATTTAAAAAAAAAAGCAAAGCCGATTTGCAAGAAGGAATTTGACCGCAGCTATTCAAGTGCGGAAAGCTATGAAATGAATGAAAAAAATATACGAAGGAAAACTCGAACCGTTGAATATTATTTTTATTTTTCGGAGACCTGCTTCGATTGATTCCACGAAGAGCAATCGAGCATCGATATGAAAACTCCACCTCGTTTAATACGAAAGAAAAATGATATGTTGTTTCCGTGATTTACGTCCACGAATCTCATTTCCATCACCGTGATTCAAAATAACAAGGGACGTCGATCGAAATTAGGAAAGAAATGAAAAGAATCTAACTGTAAACATATACGCTTTCCCTTTAAATATGTTATAGAAACACCTAATGGCGGAGGGAAGAGGAATTTATTTGTTCCGAGAGTAAAATATCCTGGTCATATTCAATCGCAAGTTCATGTCTTATTTCGCAGTGTTGAACAATTTCCGTCTTTAACCCTTAAAACAAAAACTTTTCACATCCTCCTCTTCCATCACTCTGATTTAACGCATGAAAAGACCACCTCCTACTCGGTTTAGGATTGAAGAAGGGAATTTTAGTGTATATTGACTGAAATCCTCTATCTTCCTCGACCCCCTATCCCAACCCCTCCCTCCAAAAATGCTTCCGTGACGACGATTCTCCGCCTGCCTGTGGCGCCGTGAGCCATATCCATTCTCCAATCCCTTCCTATCTCCTTCCCCTCCTCCTCACCCCCCTCCCTCCCTCCCTCCCGCCCCTCTCTTCTCCAATGAATAGGGCGAGATTGACGCAGACTCGCTTCTCTTTTTCCCCTCTCCACCTCCCTTTTTATCCGGCCACCCTCCGTGAAAACTCCCTCTCTCTGAATCCAACTTCGTCACAATACCGTGCAGCTCTCTTCCCGCCACAAATTCGCCCAAGGATGGCAACAGTCATCTCCCTTCCCTTCCGAGCCACCGCTTCCCCAAAATACGTCACCTTCCTTCTTTTCACCACCGACCTCTTTCCTTCCTATTCTAATCCTTTGCTCTCTTCTGTCCTAAATGGAACCGGTCTCCATTCCGCTGCCTCGCGGACCGCGAAGCGCTATCACGCTCTTTACCTCACTGTGTGCCGCCGAAATCTTCACCATCCTCTCTCTCTTCCTCGCATCCTGACCGACACCACCTACCCCCTTCCATCCCCTCACCCTTCTCCCTCTCTCCTCCCCTCTCCCTTCCCTTCCATATCCTCTTTCCTTCTCCCCCTCCTGCGTCTATCTCTCTCTCTCCCCAACACTCAACCATGCGCCGCGGGGTTGAATATTTCAAGGCGTTAAACAGCGTAGTCGTGTATGGCTCTTCATTATTCACGAGGGTGCATTATTCAAGGCGCCTTTTAAACTGTCGAGTTATCCGTGGTTGGACCGTACTACCGCCCCCGCCGCCTCTGTAGATTCCGCCCTCCCTCCCTCCTCTACCCCCGTTCAGATCTCTCTCTTTCTCCCTCTCTTTTTTATTCCTCTCATCTTTAAAAACTCCCTCCTCACCTCTCTCACTCCACCATCTCTTTCTATTTCTAAGGGCTACTTTTCACCCGAGAGTTGAAATTTCTCTCGATTTTTTTGTCCTTTATTTTAAACCCGCTTCTTTTACTTCCCCTCGCTCTTGTCTCTTCATCCCTTCGTTTTGCCTTTTCCAGCGTATATAACTCCTCTCTCATCCAATTTCTGGGAGTTCCAGACGGATCCGGGCCATTCGTTTCGTAGGGAGAATCTATTTTTCTTTCCCCCGGATAATTCGATCGATGCGTCCGCTTCAAAAGAAGAATATGGAGGGAAATCTTTTGTTCCTCTCGCAAATACATTTACCGATTCTCTTTAAACCGTGCTTTTTTCAAAACTTTTATTCGTTTCCCCCCTCTCTCTCTCTCTCTCTTCACCCCGTCTATGCAAGTTCCGTTTAGGGATTCGTTTGAGTGGGAGGCTGGAAGACCGAAAGGGATTCAAAAGGTTTGGTCGAAATCAAAAGGAAAGGAGGGATTGTGTGTAAGTGTGCCTACGTGGATTTAGGATCCCTACTCTTTTTAATGGAGAATTTTTCTTTTGTCTATTTTCCGAGGTTTTGGCGTGGATTTTTTTTTTACCGTGACTCGTTCGTTCCTGGGTCAAATCTATAGGATAGCGATTGAATTAGATATCCCTGTGCGTCAAAACCGACCCCAATGACTAAAAATTCGCTGGAAAATGAAGCGGGATACATGTGTATATCTCACTGATCCACGAATGTTGCGTCAACTGGAATGTTTAACCCATTTCATGTCCAACCTGCTCACGTTGTCATGGCTAAATAAATAGTCACATTTTCCGGACGAACGTTCGTTCTACGGAAAAGCACCAGTCGGAGGAAAATCATATCATATAACCAAACTGCATTTTAATCGCATCAAGCTTGTTGTTAGAAAAATACGCTGGATAGAGAGCGATTTGTAATCTCGTTGCCGAGCGTCAAAACTGAATTTTAAAAAAAATATCAATTTGAGGATTTTATCTGCATTAAAAGTATTCATATGTGCCATCATCAACATTGACCTCCCTCAGCAACGCGTAAAAGTGTTTTCACTTCATCAATTCGCAACCTTTTTTTTTTAAATTATTAAATTCTAATAAAAGCATAGGTAACATTTTGAAGATCAGCCCTTCACACCCTGCGGTCCTTATTTTCCGCAAAGCACGAAACCTTTTCTCTTCTCTCTTTCTCTTTCTCTCTCTATATCTCCGTCCTTAAAAGAGGAGACTCCGGGGAAGGCGGGTAAATGTGACATGCGAGTTGACCTCACGGAGAGCGGAGTCCCCTCTATATGGAAGAGACCCTTGCTCTCCTAGAATGGCCCACCTGGAGGGCCCCCCCCAAGAGAGGGAAAAAAACATTGGCCCCTCTCCAATTCCTTCTCCTCCCAACCGCCCCTCTTAACTCCGTGGAGACAAAGACCTCCCACATTCCGGTAGCCTTTAAACGGAAGGAGTAGAAGGGGTGGACGGGGATGATATAAGCGGAGAGAGAAGGGGAGAGGGGAGGATATATCTCGAGAAGGATAGAAAGTCGTACGCATTCCCCCCCTCCTCTCCCTCCCTCCCTCCCTCCCCCCCTCAAATCCCCCCCTCCGTTTGCTGCTAAGGCGGCTGAATTCTTTAAGAAGCGACTTAAGAAAGAGATCCGTAGAAGAGGATTGAGGGAAAAAAGGAGAGTGTGGGAGGAGGGAGTAGGAGAGCCGGCTTCTTTTCTTTACGTCTGGTGGGAGTGGGAGGAAAAGGGGAAATGGGAATTCATGCCTCACCCTCACTTGAAAATGAAATTGAGAGGAAAAATCCTCCTCTCTGTTTCTTCTTATGCCCGCTACCTTTTTTTTTCTCCCTCTCCAAGGTTCTTATTTCGAGCACGCATTCAGTTAAAGGGAGTTTTACCACCTGAATGGGTTAAGAAGTTTTAGGAGAGGGTTGTGTGAGGAGGAGGAGGAGGAAGGAAAAGAGATTGAGAGGGAGGTGGGACGGGTAGCGGGTATCTTACCGGATTGTTGGGTTAGCGGTCGTTTTAAGGGTGAAATATCGCAAAGCCTTTCCACTCTATTGTCCAAAAGAACGGAAAAAATGTGGCGGGAAAGTAGAAATAAAAGGGTTCGAGGAGCGGATGATGTTATTGGATTCTCCTCTCCGAGGCGACGCTATATCTACGGAACCGAACCCTTCTCTTTCGGATAACTTTATCGGCTCCTATTCATTCCCATCTTCTATCACTGTCGTGCTCGAATTTCGTAGGAAGAGTTAAAAAGGTTATGCTTGATAATGCGATAGTTTAATGGAGGGAATATCACGTTCCGCGGATCTGTAATGAAAAAGCGTGACATATTACAGGCAGAATCATACATGTTGCTTAAAACGAGGCAAGGAATATTTTCTCTGGAAGTTCAATTTCTTTCTTGACCTTCACTTTTATGACGACAAAGATACTCTCGAGCAACTTACGATGTAAACTCCTCCTCGTTCCAGCCGTTGCACTAGCAACGTGCGATGCGGCCAAGTAAATATTTTGCCCAATTCTTTCGGAATAGGACTATTTCCGCTTCCCTAAATACAGATAAGTTATAAATCAAAGTTTATGAATAAAGTTTTAAATTTCCATAAGCCAATTACTTTGATAATGAATTTACTTGCCCTAATTAATTTAGCTATCTTCATTAATAGACACTATGTTTTATACACGTTCAATGTAAGAGGGAAACAGCTATGAATCACAATAGAAAACGAACCGATCGCTTTGCAATTCCGTCCGAGAGCCCGGTAATCGAAATTACCTCCGGCGACTAATTCGGAGATAAAAATTACTCGATAGGTCGAAAGAAGAGGAAGAGAATGGTGGGAGAGATAAGACGGTGGTAGAAAGTGGAACGAGGATGCAAAAAATAGGCGAGAAAGGGCTTCGGGAGGAGGAGGGGGGAGAGGGATGTTGCAGGAAGGTAGGCGCCAGGATCCCATCCCTTGGATTTCACGCAGCCTTTGGTTCCTTCTCTTCTTCCCTCCCCTCCGTGTCCCTCTTAACCTTGGCGACAACACACGCAATGCTCTGCCTCTTGAGTCGCAGCAAGCCCCTTAAAGAGCCGACCTTCCTCGGCCCAGAGGCCGACTCTCCCTCCCTCCCTCCCCCTCTCCGATACTTGGGCTCCTTTGGTCGGCGGCGCCTTTGCGGGTCCTCTCCTCCCGCCAGACTGCTAATTAACCACCGGATGGCCTTTTCGTGTCCGCCTCACTCCATCGGCGGAGGGAGGAAGGGGGAGGGAGAAGTAAGGTGTGCGGATGGAAGTGGAGGCGGAGGGAGAAGCGGAGGCTTTTTGGATGGATTGTAGAGTTTCGTGATAAGTGGTCAGGTTTTGGGATAAGTGGGAGATGAGAGGAGGAGTGGGTTGGGAGGGATTTTGTTATAATGGAAATAGCGAAGGTATTCCGAAGAGGGAGGGATTACGGGGGAGGGGGAGAGAGAGAGAGGCGAGGTCAAGAAATTGTCGCGAAAGATCGATCATTTGGTTTAACCGTCTCTCGTCGGAGATGCTTGTCGTTTGCTAAAAGCATAAAGCGATGAGGAGAACTGACTATCGCAAAGGTTTTGATGAGTGTTTGCCGATGCTACATAGTTTCATTTGTTTCACATCAAGCTGTTCATAAAAAAAACTAATATTTTTGAAGGATTGATTTAATTACCGCTATACATTATTAAGCGCGCGGGGAAAAGATTCGGACAGAATGTGATAACGCAAATTTCCGCACGAATGAGGATTGTACGCTTATAGATGTATTTCGTTAGCATTATTTATCCATCGAGTCAAAATAGATTTCGGTCTAATTCTGTTGAACGTTTAAGAAAACAAATGAAAAAAATCCTGAATTTTTATAAATTTTACTGTGATCATCGTTTAAATATTACGCTTAATGTTCATGAGCGACGAAATAAGACTAACGAAAACCATTTATTTTAGAATACTACTATATAAGTGCACTCACGCCTGGAGAAGGAAAAATGTTTATCACAGATAAGAAACAACATATTTTCATGAAAAATTCAATATAAGCTTCCTTATTTCATCTACAATCTGCTTCGACGAAATAGTGGATGTAATATTATAAAAGAATTGGTTGCTATTCCTTTTCAATTGTCATTGCTTTTCTCTATTCTTGTGGAAAACCGTGCATATATGCTCATTCAACCGGCCTTGGTATAGGGGTGGTTAGCGTGTCTAGCTCCCAATGCTAGGATCGCAGGTTCGAATCCTGACCGAGGGCATGGTCGTGTGTGCTGGTTCTTGTTATTGTTGTTACTTCTTAATGTTGTTGTTACGATATTCAGTATAATTGGCGCTGTGCTGTCTCTGAATTCTTGCAAATAAATAAATATAAATAGTTTTTTTCTGCACATTTTGCTCTTTATAGCACGTAAGCGGTTCTCAAACTGGGGGGTCGCGAAGACGGGACAATGTATAGGTAAAAGGTTTCGATATATTTTCCTTATTTTAATTACACAATTTTGTCTTTATTAACATTTACAAAATGCTAATTTTCTCTAGATCTTCTAATCTAGATGGATGGGATTGAAGTTGTCGCGATCAGATCGTTCGCCACAATATGTGGTTGATTGATTGGCTGCCGTGAGAGGGAATCGCAGGGTCAAAAAGGTTTGAGAAAAGCTGTAGTGCGTTATTCATAACTGAAATATCCAGATCTTTCTCGACAATTATAATCTTTAACTACATTTTCAAATACGCACAACTTTGCAATAGCAATCATATTCACTTAACGATGACATCTAGTTTTACTCTGTGTATGACATTTAAAAAAAAATATCCACGATTTTCTCCGTTTTAATAAGAACATAGCGAATTTCTCATCATTTTGAAGTTTTATTTTGGGGTTTTCATTATCAGTTTGAAACCGATCTCATGATGTGGTATTTTACTCTTAATACGCACAATATCACAACCATTAATTTTAATGTTCCCTATTTTTTTCCTTTCTCATTTTGAACTCATCCCATTTAGGATCACGCTACTTCAGGGCAGATAAATCAAAATTAAAGACCAACTTTTCTCCGAGAGATGAACTAAATATATCTTCCTTCACGCCTCAAGTCATCCACTTACTTGGCGAACTATTTCTCATCTCCATGCCTAACTTACTCTTATGTGTTAAAGTCCACTAATATTATTTGTTCACTCATTTTATATGCGTGTATATATATATATATATATATATATATATATATATATATATATATATATATCTACAAACGAAAGTATTCTACGGCAAAAAAGGGGACGAAGATGAGAATGAGAGTAGGATAGGACGGGAGGTAGATTAGGATTAAGAGTTTTGACGCCACCACATCAATTCTAAGAAGAGAGAGGAGAGGCGTTTCCGAAGAAGTGGAGTTTAAGAGACACAGAAGGGGAAAGGAAAGAGAGATAGATAGAGAGAGAGAGAGACAGAGAGAGAACACGGTGGCTTTCGAGGAATTCAGTCCTCGAAAAGAATTTTTTTACGGAGCTTTCTCTGGAAGTGGTGGTAATAGGAGGGCATTACCATCGAGGGAAAAGAGGTTCGATTCCGATGCGATTAGCCGGAGTGGGAGTGTTTTTAGCTGGAAAAGAGAGAGGAGATGAAATTCTTAGGCAGGAGGAGAAGAGAAGCGAAAAGAAAGAAGGAGATACGGAAAGACAAGAGGAATAGATAGGAGAATGAATTGGGATAGTGCAGAATTGAGGTAATCGGGAGAGGGGAGGTTAAAAAGATCGGACGAGTTGGTTGGAAGAGGTACACAAATATATACCCTCCAAGTTCCAGCTAACATTTACGATTTCGTCACAATTTAAATTTAAGCAAATGCACAGACAGACAGACTTACGCCAAAGTATAGGAAAAATCGGAAATACGTAGGAGAAAAAATGAAGAATTACAGCGGTAAGGGCAAAGAGAGAGATTTTGAGGCGCGAGAACTGGAGTGGGTGGAGTGGTGAGTTCTTAAGAGAAAAGGGAGGTGAGTGCCGCAAGGGTTAGGGGAGATGCGAGAATGAAGGTCAGGACTCACACAGACCTTCCGCCATATCCCACAGCACTTCCCCGTGTTTCTTTTTATCCAGCTTTGTGTTAGGATGACCGCTGATAAGGTCGCGACACGGAGCACTTAAAAGCGAAGGTCAGGAAAGAATGTTGGCAAATGACGACGACAGGAAAGGGAAAATGTTCAGCGCCGAGGTTTTTTTTAAGGACGACGAATTATACTACTGGAAAAGCCTCGTGTCCTCTCAGTCTGAACGAGGAGTTCGGTGAATTTTCGTCATCAAACTAATACAAAGCGTTTCGAAGGTGGTTAGGAAAGGACAGCGTATGGTTAATTCCAGCGTATACCATCTGTATTAGTAGTAGTTTTCATTTAATCAATTTGTTCACGGAAGTACAAATTTATAGCAAGCGAAATCAAAACGGAGTTATTCCTTTCATCGCATTAATTAATTTTTTCAAGGCGCGCAAGTAATTGGCAAGGTTGGGCAGCGGATAATTTTTTAGTAATATTGAAACTGACGACTAGGACGTCATATCGCACATAGTGCCTAAAGACTGTGAACACACTATGACTATCGATGAAAAATTAATTAATGCGATGAAAGGAATAACTCCGTTTTGATTTCGCTTATACTTCCGTGAACAAATTGATTAAATGAAAATTACTACTAATACAGATGGTATACGCTGGAATTAACCATACTAAATGTATTGGCAATTGACAAGTTTTATTTATTATAATAATAATATACCTGCGAACAATTTTATATTTTACTATATATGATTTTTTATTTCGTTTTAGTTGGAGTAATGGAAAATCGGAAGTGGATTTGAAATTTTTATAATTAAATTCTCCGGTTTTTATTTTTCGCCGGTTCTAAACCTTGACAACATGTCAACATACAACTGCTTAAAAATAAACGAATCACTATATCATTCTGATGTCAAAACAATCGAAATTTTTATTTGATATGAAATATGTAAAGTAATTCCGCCAGTTCCAATGAAATAGGTAAATTCGGCTTAATATGAACGTGGGCATTTAATACGATTCTTTGGAGCCCGGGAGGTATCATAATAGTTTGGACACATCACCTCCACTCTTGGTTATCGCTAAAAACTAATAAGTTTAAATAAGCCTTATTTAGTAAAGTATATTCATGAAATGAACTTCACCTCTACTTAAGTATAATAAAAAATGTAACTCTGCGTATTTAACATATGGGACGATACATAGATGTAAATATTACTTCGTAAAGTTATCAACGCTTAGGGAAATAAGATATAATGGATCAAAGATCACCTCCAAAATTTCAGACGAAAACGTGGCGTCTATCGAAAAATTCTCAACAAGTTGAGTTTCCAGCCAGTCTTCGAAATCACGAAAGTGCCCAAACGTGACAATGCGGGGTTGTTAATGACTCATATTCACATTCCGTGACAGCAGAAATAAAAAAAATGGAGGAGCTGTGTTTCCTAGAACATTCAATGACGGCTTCATTAACACTCGAGTTTTATACCTTTCAACCAGGAAGAAATAAAATTATATTACTGTATAAAGTGATCCACGTCACTGACTAGTCGCCCACACATGACAGTAGGAGGGGGGCGAGGCGTGTGCGTGTGCACTGCACGTTAAACGCCTTTGCGGATAGAAATGCGAATGGCATCAGGATAAGCATTAATAAATGCGACATAAAAGACATGAAAGGAGAAAAAAAGTAAATTACGACAGAGCAGCCAAGTTATTTAACAGTGTAAGAAAAGAAAGGGTACAGATTTAAAGATGCACAGATGCGCAAAGGAATAGAGAAGAATGGATAACGAAATAATTACATGGAGAGAGAACGGAATAATAACAGTATTGGCAATTATGTGATATGGTGAAAGAAAAGTGCAAAGCGGCAATCCAAGAGATAAATAACGAGAAAACTAGGGGAAAAAATACGAGGTGTTTGGGAATGATGCGATGATTAGACGAAACACATCATAAGAAACAAATAAGGAAATAATTGATTATGATGAATCAGATATTAAGGGCGGTAAAAAAAATAAAAACTATACCTATTAGGCTGACCCTGGAGTATCCAAATTTCAACCGCAGGAAGATCTTAGGGCTATGGACAATCTCTCAAAATTCGTTGCTCCATCTTTCACACTTTAGAAGTACTTCAACGGACACCAAAGTGTGATGGACGAACGGACGAAACGATTAAATTACCGGATTTAAAAAAACGCTAATTATCGTAAGCGATGCAGCAGTAAACATGATGAACATGAAAATTACATGAGATCGTTGAGTAATGGCCACACAACATTTCTACCAGTACTATTTAAAAACAATTAAACATGCATAACAAAACATCAAAGGTAATACAAATATATTTTATTAGTAGGCGGCGCTTGCATTCTGCAAGAATTTCAGCCAATTACAATTTTAAGGAAAGAACACCCCCCCTAAAAATTAGAATTTTAATAATGTCGGATTTTTCCCATTGGTTTAACGTAATTCCTATAATCTTGCCAAATTTCAAGTCTCTAGCTAATCTAGAAGTGTCCTATAAGTTTTATCCTCGCATGGGGCAAAACAGCCCCTGAAAATAGGACATTTTACAATTTCGGTTTCTTTCCTTCGGTTGTGAACAAAAAGAACTATAATCGCTCCAAATTTCAAGTCTCTAACTCATCTAGAAGTGCCTTATAAATGTTATCCTAATATGGGGCAAAACAGCCCCAGTTCGAATCTTGATGAGAAATAATTTTAAAAAGATAATATGAAAACCTCGACACCGATTTACGTGCTTTTCTTATGGGGCAAATCGTGCCAAATTTCAAGACAGTAGCCCATCTGGAAGTGCCTCATAATTATCATCCTATGTACATACACGTAAGAAGCAGCTGTATATTATAGATATAAAAAATCTGAATTATAGGAAATTTTCTACGCTTAAAAAAGCTGAAGGGAAGAAATCATCGATAATTTATAACATAGATGATCGTGTTAAAAAGGTTCGATTACAGTAAGGAGAAGGAGAAGGAGAGGGAGGGAGGGAGAGAGAGGGAGGGAGGGAGAGAAGGAGGAAGGGGGAAAGAGGGAGGGAGAGAAAGAGAGAGGGAGGAAGGGGGAAAGAGAGAGGGAGGAAGGGAGGGAGAGAGGGAGGGAGAGAAAGAGAGAGGGAGGAAGGGGGAAAGAGAGAGGGAGGAAGGGAGGGAGAGAGGGAGGGAGAGGGAGGGAGGGAGAGGGAGGGAGAGAGAGAGAGGGAGGGATAGAGAGGGAGAGAGAGAGGGAGCGAGGGAGGGATGGAGAGAGGGAGGGATAGAGAGGGGAAGAGAGGGAGAGGGAGGGAGGGAGAGGGATAGAGAGGGAGAGAGAGAGGGAGAGAGAGAGGGAGAGAGAGAGGGAGAGAGAGAGGGAGAGAGAGAGGGAGAGGGAGGGAGGGAGGGATAGAGAGGGGAAGAGAGGGAGGGGGAGAAAGAGGGGGGGAATAAAAACTAAAAAATAGTACACGGAAGCAGCGAGAATAACGCAGGAAGAGAGAAGACGAGTAAAAAAATTGCCGGACAGAAGAAGATAGAGAAGATGAGAGGCAGAGACGGAGAGAGAATTTTTAGGGAGATGGAGAGAGAAAGAGAGATAAGTGGCAGAGGAAGTAAAAAGAGAGGGGCAGGTGGAGGAGCGGGCGACAGAGAAAAAGAGAGAGAGAGGAAGGGAAGAGAAGAGAGGATGAGAGAAGAGGAGGAGGTGGTGGTGGTGGGGGAGGGAATGAAAGATGTTGGCGGAGGCGTCGAATAGTCGAGGCATCCACTCCGGTGGCACGAGGAGGGCGAGACAAATGACGCTCGTACTTCATTACAAGGAACGCTGGCCATTCCTCCGTCCTTCTTCTTCCCTCCCTCCCTCCCCCTTCTCTCCCCTCAACTCCGCCAGACCTTTATAATCCAAGAGCCTCTCTCTTTTTATTAGGGCCCCCGAATGGATCCTGTAGCACTTACACGGTCTTCTCACTTAAGAGAACGTGGCCATTGCTGGGAGAAAATGGGAGAGAAAGGAGAGGAAGAGAGAGAGAGAGAGGTAAAAGGATGAGGTAAGAGGTCCAACGACGAACAATATTAGCCTCTCAGGGAGAGAAAATTCTCGAAGAAGGGAGAAAGAGACGGGAGAAAGAGAGCGGAATTAGGAAAGGACGAGGTCAAGAGGGATGACCCATTCTCTGTTATTCGTCAGCTATTATTTCCGGTCACTAGCACTGCACGTTATTTTTACTTAGTCGCGTCTCTTTAATTTTTCCTCGCGTCATCTTCCCTTGGACCTCAGCTTTCTCTTCCTCTCAGCTGCCTCTTTTTTCCACCGCACTATAGATCAATCGATCTTCTTCTCTCTACCTCTATCCGTCTACATCTATCTCTCTTCTTCCTCGTCTTTATCTCTCCTTCTCTCCCTCTTCTCCCTCGCTGCTTGATTGTATAACCTGTCGAATGGAGGTGTGACGGACGAGGCCCCGCCCTATGATTGATGGATCGACAAGGTCTCTCTCTCTCTCCTTCCCCTAAATATCCCTTCGCACGGAGAGACGATTGAGTCTTTTTTAAGAAGGAGCGATGAGGACAATATAAGCATTTCGAACATGTAACGATTGGCCCTTGGGAGGGAAAAAAAAAGAAGGGGAGGGGAGAGAGAGAGAGAGAGAGTGAAAAGAGTTATGAGAATGTCAGGTAGTCGGATGTTAGACAAGGGACTATTTGTAAGAATAAACCGGCTTGTCATATTAAAGGAGGGTGATTATAATAATTACCGGTACATGAGCGGAAAAAGTATTTTTTTTCGGATTACTAACATGCGTATTGAGTGTAACACATGGATAGGCTCTTTAACGAGTCATCCACTTATGAAGTTTTGTCGATTTTTAATTAATTAATTTAACAAAGTGTAATTAAAATACTCGGAGGCCGCGTTGTTATACGCGATGAATTAAAATCTGTAGTTGGCGATAGCATGATACACAGTTCGCGGATCGATTTTTAACGATTTAATCCGGTAGCATTTATCATTATTATAATTTGGAACTATTTAGTCGCGTGTCATGATAAATATCTAATTAGTGTAATGCGAGACGCATTTCATCAGCGAAATGATTTCGTAACGAAAATTTAATCGTCCATAAATGAAGTTCGTGATCATTTTCACTAACTTATCCTAATCCCTTCTTTGTTCATACTTTGATATTACACCGACAGCTTTGAATTGCATCATTGTTCGCACGATATTAATTTAGAAATACAACCATATCGAGTAAACCGTTTATTGAATTTGTTTATCGGTCTAATTTGCCATAATTTTAACAGAATATTAATAATAATTTAACAGAATATTAACGTGAGCATTATGACGACCAGAAATGCACGAAATAATGGTGAAATTATTTTATCTAAATTCTTTCGGCTTCCGATTCGTTTCAATCTTTTTGCTCCCTTTTCTCCCATATCCATTCTCTCTATCTCTCTTCCTTTCTTCTTCCCTCCTTTCGTTAGAGACGAACATGGAGCACGACTCGCACATATCGTCGTCTGCATAATAGATTCACGCTGCTCGTCGGCGGGGTACCGGCGCGCAGGAAAACACAAGCACACGCGCACACATACAGATACAAGCGCACACACACGCACCCCGATATATACACACCCACATTCAAAGGGAAAGGGGAGTGGGGTTGTCGGAAGTTTCCTTTTGAAGGTGTGAGACCGCCGCCCTCGGAAGGGGGAAGAAGAGCGAAGGCGGAGGAAGGAGAGTTCGATAAAAAAAAAGAGAGAGAGAATCCGAACAAGGCGTTTGCTTTCGGTTTTTCCTCTTTTGATCGCGTTCGAATCTGCTTTATTTCCCTCGCCCTTGTTTATATTCCTTCTATCGGCGGATCTAAACGCATATAGACGGGAATTTTTGTAGCCGTCCTTTTTTTTATAAAAAAAGTTTATCGGCGGATTTCGTTTTTTTTTTTCGTCGGATTTTCTTATTTCCGCCGAATGTGGGACGTTTCAGCTTCCAACGTTCGGTAATGTTAAAAGGAGTAGGCTTTTGAATCATTTTTATACCGTTTGCGAAATTTCGCCAGCCGTTTAGAGCCGTTCGGCTTGCCTAATTGGATCCTCGTTGAGTTCTGCATATTTGTCATCGGGGATTATTCGATGAGCTTCAGTCTATAGCCAAAAGGTATTGAGCGAATCCTGCTTACAAATAGTTCCAATAGTCATAATCACCGTAATCTGGCGAATCATATGCTTAAGGTGCCTTTGCCAGTTGCAAAACATCTCTGCCGCTTACCAGATCAAATACGACGCTTTCTTCCAACATTAACATTCTCCATAGGATTTATTTATTCCTTCTATTTTACCTTAAATTTTTACTTTAAATGTTGAAAGAAGAGTGCTCTTATCAATTGTCTTGTTGTATAACACGAACGATGCTTTCAAATTTCTTCACTCCCTCTATTTAATATAAGCACTTTCTGCTGCATTAATTTTTTTCAACATTCTGCATCAGAATTTCCAGATATCCATCTTAAAGTTTTACTCCTATTTTTGTTACGAAGCAAAATTTACTAATTTACCCATAGCATCTTAATATACCTAATTATATACTGCCTATTCTCATACCGATTAAAGAAGTTTAAGTTTACTGGAACTGAACTATTTTTTACAGTTATGCCAATCTTAAGAATTAACGCTATGAGAAACATTATGATTCCTTGCCATTCAGAAGTCGTGCGTGATTTTTTATGTTTCTAAACTTGAGCTGATTCTCATGTAGTTGAAGAGTTAACTGATTTCGGTTTGTTTTCACATTTCATCGCGCAGCCCATTAAACTAGAATGGATGGAGTCTGGGCCGATTTGCATGACTAACATTATCTTGTCCCATCTCATGAGTACGGAATTTGTGTTAAGTACCGTTGAACGTGCAATAACATGATCGATTCCTATTCCCCAACGGTCATCGGGACGCCAGAGATCACGTTCTCCGTTAATGTTGCTAAATGGAGAAAATAGGTGATTAATTCGAATTTTGCACGCATTTGAACTTGTATGAAAGGATACATAGTTTTATTACTAATGTCATGAAGCTTCTATTTAACATATTCACCCTAGCATTCAATAATGTCCAGGTGCGTTAGTCGGTTCGAGTAAATGTAACGAAACAGAAACGAAAAAAAAACTGGGTTGTCTCTCTGGTTTTTACGAACTCTTAACCGCGTCTTTGCTCGCACTTCTGATCAAAACTTATTATGGTCAAGCGTGTTTATTTTCACGCAAAAACGATTCAATGATCCTAAGTACTTCGGATTATCGTAGGCGAGCAAGAGTGAGCACTAAAGCAATTGACAAATAAGAGAAAACGTACGAGGTTGTTTGAATTTTAAGCTTCGCGTTTTTCCATTATTCGTAGATTTTATGCCCTCCATTGGCGGAAATCCAACCCATAACCATGCATTTTTAAACTCTCCTTCCCTCGAACCTCATATTATATATATATATCAGAGTTTCCTCACTTCCAACGAACATGATAAGGCTTTTAGTAGTCTCTCGCATATATTCTAAAAGTAAACGCCATTCCAATTATTTCGAACGACCTTAAGCTTTAGTGATGTTTGAGTCGCTTGAGAATCGACATGATGGTGTACTGTGTTTATTACTTTGGAAATGTCTCAGCGAATTATATTTTTCCCCTCGGAAACTGGTTTTCTGGATTGGAGCGGGTAATTCAGGAAAAATACTTTCTTGGCAATCACTGCGACTACGGACATATATTTTTTCTTCGGGGATTAATCTCCATGGAACGAAATCACAACGACAGGATCACCGATCGACTCCGATGAAATGGTTGAGCGCTAAACAATTCGTCTGCCACTTTATATTTAACAGATGGTCGAATTTTTGATAACTTTGCGATCGCCATTTAAATTAAAAGGCTTTTTTTTATAGACCAAAGAATAAATAAGCGGGGAGAGACGCGTAAATTAAATCGATACCGGGCCATTTTAACGCGAAGAAGATAAAAAAAGAACGAGTCGCGGGAGAAAATTAAAGGATCCGATCCAGCATTAATTTCAAATAAAACGAGGGCCGAATTTAAATCGAGCGATCCTAAAGGCCGATTCTCGATCCTTACATCCTAAAAAAACTTATCATAAGTACGATCTGAGATACTCCAACAGGTAGCGTGTTAAATACGATCTCGCAAGTGGGTGCGCGCGTATCAATGCCCATTCAAACGCAAATAAGGGCTATGCGATTTCTCTCTCTCTCTCTCTCTCTTTCGAGTCCACTTCGCTAATCGATAAATGAATACTCACACCAAACGCGAATACATTCGCGCCGAATAGATTCCCGCAGATAACGGGAAAGGACTGTCCTGTCCTGTCCGACCGTCCGTCCTCCCCTCCTTACTCTTGTCTCCTAACTCTCTCTCTCTCCCTTCCTTATCCCCATTCCCTCTTCCGTTCTTCACTCCATTTCTCTTCCATCCCTCCTCCTCTCCTCCCGTCCACTCGCATTCCATTCCGGTGAGGAGGAGATTTTCCACGCGGTCAGCCAAAGACCCCCCCCCCCTCCCCCGTTTTCATCCCCCACCCCACCTTCCTCTCCCCCACACATACACGAATATTCGAGCTAGGAGCTGGTTGAGAGGGGGATGGGGGAAGAGATTGGAAGAGGTGAGGATCTAGTGAGGGAGAGAGAGAGTGTGTGTTCCTCAGCCTCATTCATCGCTTCGAAAAAAAAAGAAAGAGTGACGTGAGGGAGGGATAGGGGGAAGGTGATGAGGGAGGAGGAGAGGAATGGGGTGAATGAAGTGACATTAACCGTCCCCATATCCTCGCTACTCCTACTCTCCTCTCTACACGTCCAGCGCCTAAACATCCTCTCTCTCTCTCTCCCTTCAAAGCACATTTGGCCGGCATGTCCGCTGCCGCTCAGTCAACCGGCTGAATGCTTCATCGCCTCACGGGCCGAACCGACACCCACACACACACAATGCGTACACGACTTTGCTATTTAACCACCCAAACCCCTTTCCGCCCTTCTCCTCCTACATCCTCCTCTCTCCCTTCGCACGTCCTACTCTTAAAAAAATCCCGCCCTTGTCTCTCCTCCCGCGGCGGCGGTGGTCGCTGTCGCTGAGGCCCTCTGAGAGAGCACCCTCCCTCCCCGTTCCCTCCTCTTCTTCCCTTTCCCCTTCTCTTTAAGGACCGTCAAAACAACACGTGTCCGAAGAGGAAGGTGCTTCCGGAACGTTCGTTGTATCGTCGGGTGGCCTCCTCCCTCCTATCATCTTCGCCTCTCTCCCTCCCTCTTCGCCTCCCTCTCTCTCTCTCTCACCCTCCTCCCCACCTCCCTTTCATCCCCACGGTTATTTTCTGTCAACGCGTCAACGATTGGAATTTGTTTTGGAGTCGACTGAAGGACGCAGGAGCCGCGCGATACACGCGAAAAACAACTAAGACTCTTGAGGTGGAGAATTGTTTGATGTCAGCACGTACTATGGTTCGGGATAGTTTTGTTCGTTATTGTTACGTCATGGAAGTACACTGCGTGGGATTTTTATACTCTTTTTTATTTACTTCACTCAGATATATACATGCTTTCAAATCCGAAATATAAATGTATATTAATAAATTTTAAACAAAAGTTGTACATAGTACAAAATACTAGGACGTCCCACGATTAAAAGTATTTAAACAATTTTCACGTTCTCGATGTTTTCATTTTATTTTGGAATTTATGAGCAAATCGATTGCTGTAGTTATCGCGCACCTACTGACACCAAGCGGCGAGAGAATACTATACAATTGCAAACAAAATTCGCCATATTAGTTTGATTATAATATTGTAGTAGTTATTGTTATTGACTTCATAGAAGCCCTAGACATGAAAAGAAATGTTGTCCATGAAACGGAGGAAGGAATGCAAGTGAGATTAACGAGGCAAAAAGAATATTACATGAAAAGAAAAGAAGGGATACATCGGAGCAGAGAAAAAATAGACTGGCGCGAGTGAAAATCGTGACAAGCATAAGGAGAGAATACGAAAATAAAAACAAGCGTCTTGAACGATTGGAGAAGTTGAAAGTAAATGATGAAATTCGTATTAATAAAGAAACAAAGGAACAACGAGAAGCAAGTTTAGTTAGGTTGAGGGAAAATCAATCACGACGTTTGGTTAACGAAGCAGAAAGTGAGCGAGTTAAACGTCTCAAACAGTTAAGTTTAAATCGATCTCGAAATCTTAACAATACCAACAAATATAGTAGTTTTACGGCAGGCATTCACAAATTCACCGATCAGATTTCTTGAATTTGCAGGAAACAGTGTTATCAGATTTAATGTAGCTATTTTTTTATCAGTTTTAAGATAAAATAATAGAGTTAACTTTTGTAGCGTATTGCCACCTGAGCTTATTCAGACAGAGAAACTTTTGTTAAGCAACCGACGTAAAACATTTTATCAAAGTAATCCTTTCAAGAGCTTATTGGAATAACATGGAACCTGGAATTATACCAGATGAACTACTAAGTTTGTCAGACGTAGAAAAAACGCTTGATTTTCCGTGTAATTCCTTTTATAAAAATTATCAAATACAATGGCAGATTTGGGCAATATGGTTTTAAAGGACAGGCAATAATGTTTGCTCGAGATATATTTGAGATTACTGACAAACTTCCAGAAATATTGCCAAGGCCATTAGATTCATGTGGTTTAGTACTTATAGTAGAATCATTGGAAGTTATAACTATTGTACGGGAGTTTGACAAGTAAAATTCGAATTGAAAATGCTCTTAAATTTCTAATTGCTAATAATAATCTTTATAAACTTTTGAAATTGTTTGGATTTTTCTTAAACATCATCCCTACACAATATTACTAACAGTTTTCTGATAGGCTGTAAAAATACAGAGGAAATTTCCTGAGTTGAAGTACGATATTTCATTATAAATATAAACACTGCATCCTATGTCAGCTTTAGTTCCACAGTGGTAAATTTTTACTAGTTTTATTAATGACCTATCAACTTATATTTTTAGTGAATTGTTATAAGAATTGCTGAGCATAAATTAATGACAATTCACATGCTGAATCAATGCACAATTTTTTATCGTGAGATGAAGGTGTTTTTGGTAGCCAAATTGATAGATTTTGTGGTATGCACGAGAGAATGAAAAGTAATTAATTTAAAATTATATTGAAAGTTGATTTCAGTTGATAATTTTCTGGTAGACAGCACCTCCAGTTTAAGTTTTATATTGTGTCAATAGTATTATCTTCTATTTTAAAAGTCCAGATATATATTTAATCGTTTCAAGACTATATAATTTCTTAATTAATTATGGGAAAAGCATTTTGAAGAGGGTGCATTGAGCACAGCATAAAATCATAGTTTGGCAAAATGTTACCATTAAAAAATTTCCTTATGAAAGTTTTATAACAATATTAGCTACAATATTAATTTCTGTACTGAATAGTAATGTTTGACGCAAATTAATAAGTACAGCATAATTTGATCTTATTGTCATAATTATAAATTCATTTCACTAAAAAGTATAAAATAAAACAATATAAGAAACTTTTTAAAATTATACTTCTTTTTAAAAGGGCATTGAAAAATATAAAATAAATTTTTGGGTTCAAGAAAATATCTGAATCTCAAGGAAAATATTCATTGTATATGATCATGAATATCTTTAAAAAAGAGATATGGCACATGTTGAATAAACAATAATTTACAGTCTATTTATATGGCAGTGAATAATTTAATCAACATATGGCATACAACTTTTTTTAAAAGAGATTCATGATCATATACAATGAAAATTTTCCTTAAGATCTAGATATTTTCTTGAACCCAAAAATTTATTTTATATTTTTCAGTGCTCTTTTAAAAGAGTATAACTTTAAAAAGTTTAAAAAAATATTTTTATCATAGCAGAACAGAACAGAACAGATGAGAGACCGTCATATACGAAAGATAAAATCATTAAAATAGAATGGCATAATCTCGCATATGCTACACAGCTATGGTGACTTCCGCAACACAAAATGCTCATATCAATTCTTTAGTCTTTTATGTACATTTTTAAGTCTCTAGGTTAAATGCTAATTTATTGATGCATAGAGCAAATGTTACATTACATGGCGGAGAAAACATATGACAGCATTACCAATTCCACTCAGAAAACGAAATATACTGTCTTTATTGAACAAGAAGTATGTTTTACCTAGGTAAAATAATTTCTCAATAGTAAAGGAGCGAGAGAAAGAGCATAACTAGCAAATGTAGTGCATGGGAATAAACCATGTAATTAAATGCAACCCGGATGCAAGTGGTAAGAGACAGATAACAGCTGAATAAACGCACCAATTAAAATATAGGCTAGTTATAAATGCATCAATAAAGCCTCTATCCACGTAAGCTAGCTAGTCTGAGTGCAATGACGTAAAACTGAGGTACGGAATATCTGGATAGTAAGGATAGTAATTATCCTATTATCTGACCCAAGCGGAACGTAAAGCAGATCAGATAATTTAAAAAATCGGGTAATGTGTAAAAACTTTGCGGATTTGATACCTAAATCCAACCCACAACTCTTTTTGGAACACGACTTTTAAACGTACATTCCAATAAGCAATCAGATCATTAAAAAACCACATTATTAATTGATATTTTGATATGATAATATTAGTTTTTACTAATCTACGATACTTACATTTGCGTAATGCATAACACCAAAAATATCGGATAATCGGTGAATCATATAATACTGCATATTTTATGATGGATGCATATCTATCTATCTCTCTTTACAATGCGCCAAGTCATGAAAATATTTATTTGGAAATATTATATGTGAAGCTTCGATAAACATAGAACACACCAGAATTATTCCAGCAATGGAAATTTTCTGAAATTATTTTGTGTAAAAGCTAAACAACACCCGTGTAATCATTGTCTATATAATGGTCACAGAGAGGTTAAAAAAATTGAAACGACACTAATGTGCTGTTTTAGCGACATTCGAACATATGACAAAAGTTTAAATAATAGTTGTGAGACTATAGGATATGGTGAACAGATTCTAAAGAAGTAAAACAGAGACATAACGGGGAAAAAGTGTGAGTTTTAATCTTTTTGTCTACCGCATGCCATATAAACTAACTTTGGATAGATTGGTTATGATTTTATTCAAAAGGTAGCAGACGATATTACGAATTCCAAAAATAGGTACACAATATTACCACAGCATTGACAAGGAAAGTAATGGGAAAAATATTTTAGTGTCACAATAATTACAAAATACCGTGATAATACCGTACGACTGATTAAAAAAATCGGTAGAGCATACATTGTAGCTATCTTTGGAAAACGATAATCGTAAGAGCCGGTTTTTAGAAAATCCAATTTTTGTTAAAGTTGCCCAAGAATATACTAGCCTTATATTCATTTTTTAAGAAATATGATCTATGTAGGATTATTACAGACGTAAACTCAAGTAACTATACGAAATTTGATCAAAATCGATGCAGCCGTTTTTAAGAAAATCAAATTGTTGTTAAAGTTGCCTAGAATAAACTAGCCTTACATTCATTTTCTTGAGGAATATGATCTATGTAGTATGATTGAAGACCTAAACTTAAGTAACTGTACGGAATTTGATCAAAATCGTTGGAGCAGTTTTTGAGGATATCAAACAGTTGTTAAAATTGCCTAGAATAAACTCCCCTTAATTATTCTGAAATTTCAACCACTTCTTCATAGCTTCTATTCTGTATGATAAGATGCCTATTAAGTACGAGATTTCATTCATTTTCGCTCTACCGTTTAGGCTCTAGAGCCGCGAACAGACAGACCCATAGACAGACGGCATTGCAAAAATCACTTTTTCTGACTCAGGTACACCTAAAACGTATATTTCCGTAAATATCGAGGTCGAATTTTTTCGCGATTACAATACTTTCTCAATATACATATTTCGTATATGAGAAAGTAAAAAGCAAACCCGGAAAACCGGGGCATAGGTACTACTAAAGGAAGGATATTTTAAAACAAAAAGTCTTTCTAATTAGTATTACGAATATACGTATATTAGTATTACTAATATACGTTAATTAAATTCTGCGCTTGAAAGAGAGAAATAAATTTATTTTATCCATCATTAACTGCGAATATAAACTTTTATTAAAGTTTTGCAAAAAATATATATCTTATTTGATAATTTGAAGAGCGAGGATATAAAAACGAAAGTCTATCGTTTATCATCGCGTACGTAAGGAGAAAGGAAACGAAATAACATTACAAGAGGGAGACGCAATATTTTCTACAAATTAAAATTTTAACTTGGGCCTTACAACATATACACGTACATTAAAGTGTACGACCGCGTCAGTCGATTTATAAATTATGGAGGACACTTTGAGCTGAGGAGAATTGCAAGTGTCTTCAAAGAAGAGGGGGAAGGGGGGTGTTTTTTGACAATTTATTCCGGTTTTGGAGTTATCTCCGGATACCACGGGTTCTCTCGAGTCTGGTTTTTATTGCTTTCTTAATTTGAAGAGTGTTAGCGAGGAAATAAAGATAAAACATTACCTTGAAGATCCAAGGTGTAAGTAATTAACCATATGGTTCAATTATCTTGGAAGTGACGTACCAGAACGTTTTGAAATTTCAGCGAGATGGAAATTTTCGTTTAGAATTTAGATTTATGCGGTGGTAGGGCGTGAAGGGGAATCATTTCTTCTGCAATTTATTCGTCGGAGTCCTTGGTTTTCAGAGGACTATGTTGTTCATTATCTTAGAAAGATTAGGATAAAAATTTGATTAGAGTTAATTACTGCTATTCGCGTTCATTGTAATACAACATAATTAGTATCTGAAAAACCAAATTGAGTCGCGGTAATGGAACTAAAAAATTACGAATCTGATGAAATTTTTGGTAAATATCAACCCTTCGAAGAATTAACGTTGAAAACAAGGTCTTCAAAATCATTCCTCGCGTTTGGCGTCAATTAATCATCAGGGCTCATTTCCGCTTTGTTTATTTTAAGTCCGAGAGAAGATAAAAGTTATACGCTTTCTTCTAATGCCCTGGAGTTTGCAGTTGATAGCCTATGACTCACTGGATAGCTTATCTTAAGCGTGATGTATTTTATTTTTTGAACTGCGTAGTTAATGTCAGTATTATTCGTAGCGCAGCGCTGTTTCAAAACGTGAAACCGAAAACACCCTCGACAGATAACAACGCCGTTTCTGGGAAATAGGTAACAACCGGACCAAGTCGTTAAGAAAATCAAGAAATGTTGCACCTTATTCAAACTCAGCAACCGGATTTACACAAAAACCTGCACCAATTAGGAGCAAGAAATTATTCTCTGCGGTGAATTGCCTAAAATAAGCAAACTTTACGACCTTCTTCTCCTTTGTGTCAGCCTCAATAGACTTGAGTCATACAAGAAGGTTTTTCGCTTTTAAATTAAGGAAACAACAATAAAAATTTTTATTTGAAATCACGGATCTAAAAACCTATCGCTTCTTATCATTTGTGTTATTGTAGACTCAGAGGTTTAGGTAACCGCAGTGGTTTCCAATCTGTGGGGCGCGGTGGGCAGGTCAGAGGGGCGCAAAAAGACTTCACGTTGTTTTCACTGTAGTTATAACTGTCACAATCGTTAGACCTACAAGATGCAGTCGCCGAATTCTAGCTCCAAAGTGGCTAGGGCGCATCATTTGCCATATACGTCGTATGTATACGACATATAAGGGGGTGCGGCTTTGTAAAGTTTGGAAAGCGCTGAGTTAACGTATTAAGAATCGGAATACGATTGAATCCTTGCCGAGTATTTATAAAGAATAATTTTTTGAATTATTAGAAAAACGTGCTCTAACTCTTATGTTTATTTAACTGTTTATAAAGATGGTTTCAACGAGTGGTAGAGACTTAAGCTAGAGGTAATTTTGATAAGATGACTAGATCGTTGGATAAATTTATATCCTCCACCGTGATCATTAAGTAAGTCTCAAGTTCATTCCGCTATATTGACAGAATTATCCAGAATCTTATGGCAATCATTAAATTTTGTTCTTAATTACATCCGCAGCTCTAAAACGACACTTTTCTTAATTATTAATATTAATTAAAGTGTCAACAGGAACAAAAAATTTAATCAGATGACATATCATACGTTTTTATGTAATACTGAACGAAAATGTTAAAAAATATTTACATATATATTTTGACTTTAATTTATACATAACATTTTTAAATTGATCTTTTGAATCAATCTTCGGCAAAAAAGGAAAAGTAAAAACAATGCACCTTAAAATGAAATCTTTTCTCCCCTTGTTTCATTTAGGATTACTTTCTTTTCCTCGAGGCCTCTCTTTCTCTCCACCGATTGACTCTTTCTTAACTATCTCATTCCGGTTGGTTGGGTTGGGTTGGGACAGATATGGAATCGCCTTTCTCTGCGGTTTTGTAAGGTTTGGCTCGTTAAGGTATTTCTTCTACCTAAATTTTTAACGAGAATTTTTTCGACGCTTCAATACAAGTGTTCCTAAACATCGGCTGTATAATATTCTGCGTGTCACTCTTATTCATTTAGATTCGGTCATATCATTATTTCCAAATTATGTTTTTAAGGATTGAAGTGAAAATAATGAAACAAATTTTCGACCTATAATTCTACAAGATAAAGGATTTATCTCGAGAGGCTGATTTTGTTGAATTACATTATCATCAGGTTAACTTATAGCGAAAAAAATGGCGTAATTATTTAGTAGCAATCAAAGGTAATGAAATAAAATTCTTCGACGGAATTTTTCCAAATTAATTAATCGAGACTTAATTTACTCCGTTTGAATGTTGGCGATATTTGAAATCTATATTTCTTGTATCTACAGTCACATCTTGCTTTGTGCGACAGATAGGTTCCGAAAAATTTCGCACTAAGCGAAATTCGCACAATACGGTGTCGTAAATATATTATATCAATGAGGATAGGTTCCACGGACGCGAAAATTAAAATGTGACATTAATATAAATACACCGTTAACCCGAAAAACAATAAATTAATACATTGATAGTAATTGATAGTAATTTATTTTAATATCAATAACTTTAAGCATACAAGTAGAGGGATTGATGAAATATTTGGGGGTACCCTTTGCATTCAGTTCGGGTTTTGGAGTTACTTTCTTAGAATTCTGCATACTCTCTCTAAGCCGATGTTTTCAGAGAACTTTTGTGTTTTCTTTTTTCAAATTTGTAATTAATAGAAACTGAAAGAAAATTTAAGGAAAGAAAGACTTGTTTCAAAAAGTAAATTTGAGGAAACGAGAAATTCGTGATAATTCAGTGACAGTGAAAGCGAAGACGTAGGAACTATCGTTTGTGCTCGTGTCAACCAGTGCAGAAGGCTTCACTGCCGTTCAGAAAATTTGGTTTCGCACAATTACTTTTTCGAAGAAAAATAATATACTATTATTGGCGCTGAAGGGATGAAGCTATTTTGTAAATTCTCTCAGCCAACTTAAAATTTCCAACTTCTAAATTAATAAACCAAGTTCAGTAAACATAGTTGAAAAATATTTCAGTTATGAGAACGTTTTCATTTACATTTTTTCTTTAGTTAAAAGTTATTTTATGCTTTTTAATGATTTAATATTGTTGTATTAGCACTTTAGTAACGCTATTTTAACTTTATGTAATGTGAGACGGAACTCCCGAGATGCTGGAACGCATCCCCCAATAATAACATGCACTTTAATGGGAAAACGGTGCTAGACATTCGACTGATCGAGATTCGACCGCCTTTTCAGGAACGCATCCCGGTCGAATCTCGGGCGTCGTCTATACTCCGTTATAAATTAGCATTATAATGAATCCGCATAAAATGGGGTCGCACAAAGCGAGGTATGGCTGTATTGCAGATTCCTATGGTATTTCTACCGAAGTATTTACATATTCTTGGACTATTTGATATATATTCTTTTCGTCCCTTAATACTTGTTTGTCAGAAAATACTGCCTATCATATTTGAAATAATATTTCCTATATCAATATTTCCACATTTTATATGTAAGCATGAAAGGAAACACAAATATTTTATCGGCTACGTAATTGAATCCTGACTTGTTCTTAGTTCGGAGTATTAGCTTGCAAGTACCCGTAATTTCAAATTCCAGAAACTGGTACAGGTTAATGTTTTCCTTTTTTCCCCGTAGGTTTACGAGCTAATAGCTATTCCATGCAATATCTACTTGAACGCGCAATTATTTTAGCATATGAAATACAAGGCTCACGATACCTCTAATATAGAGAATAATTGCTCCATATTTATCCAAAACGTTTCAAAATTGGTATTACTCACACCAAAAATAAAAACAACCGTAAAAATAATTGATAATAAAATTTACAATACTGAATACCAGCCTAGCGGAGTATGACGCTTAAATCGTCCAATGACAAGTTTTTTTTAAAAGCGAAAATGTGCGGAAAAATTGCTCGGGACTCATTTCGGGAGATTACATTTCATTCGCAGGCCATAAAAAGCGATGGAAATCTAGAAATTATTCCCATAATGACCGATATAAAACTACAAACCACCTTATCGAATGGTCAACGGGAAATGAATGCATCATTACCGGTGACGCGAAGCCTTCTCTCTCCTCCCTCCCCTAACCCACCATTCGCAAGACAAATGAGAGGCAATCAAAACCGCAGAAAAGCCCAATAAAGACAAATTCCCACATTTCCTCTTTCTGTCTCCGTGTGTTCTCTCTCAGCCATAGGCATTAATCGCCGCACGCTGCCGCCTCCAATGGCCATCGTCGAAAACTTTTTCGAAAGCAAAAGGTTTTTTTACGCCATCTTTTCCGCAACAACATATCCTATCCGAACGTAAGAAAGGAAAAAGAGAGAGAGAGGAAGAAGAAAAGAGAAAGAAAGAGAGAAAGTAAAGGGTCTAGAAACGTGACAATTACTTCGTTCGCCTTGAGCGTGACCATAAAAAAAGTTTCAAAATCTTTTCAATTTCTTCCATCTAAACTGCTTTTCTTTCTTCCAATATCTCTCCTCTCTCTATTCCTCTCTCTCTCTCTCCCTCTAATGCCATTGGACGCGAGTTCCGAGTCACGTTCTTCTCTACCACCTTAAACTGCGCCCACAAAACTTTCGAAATGGAATGCGTTTGTACACAGATATCGACGTTTCGTCTGGCAAATGATATTCCTATTTCCCTCGGGAAAAAAAAACTCCCCTTCAGTTCCTCGCCCTCTTCCCATACTCGCCCGCCTTCCATCTTCGATTCTCTATACTTATCTCCACCCACTAAAAAAAATCCCCATCGCTCCTTCATTTCCCTCCCTCGAGACCCTCCGCCATCTTTACAGTCCATCAAGCGACGCGGTATCGGTCGAGGCGGAAGCACGCTCCAGTGATCGGCTAAACAATGCCGCTCCGATACAACATGGCGGACTGGGATCGCCAAAACGATTAGGTGGAGATTAAAATCTCTATAGAAGAGCGTCTACGTGCATTGCTAGAATACTAAATGGAAATGTGAGAAAGTACACGACTGGCAATGGAAAAGTGAAATTATATCAATCCAGGACGAATGATAAGTACATACCAGAATTTTACCCACGACTATTTTTTTTCCCATTTGTTCCTATTCCTTATAAGTAGGCTGACCACATCCAAACAAGACGAAAAAGGGACATTACCACCAAGAAAAGGGGACAAAACGGGACAGGTTTTTCGCACCATTTTTTAAGGGAGTGGTTTTTGTCACTTCAATAAGTACATTTGAAAGAACTTGAATTATTTTGTAGATAAGAAATTTATCTACACCTATTTATCTATATTAAATAGAGAGAAAGGACCCGTACTTGATGCGTTCATATGAGTTCGGCAATATACTACGTTAAAAACAATCGAATACATTTTTAATGCCAAAATGTCCATTATTCGCCGCTATATTAACATAGGGTTTTCACGAAGAGAGTAATCCTAACGTGATTGAAATTTAATATGAAAACGTTTGCTCGTCTTCTTAGCTATCAATTTTGCTAAAAACTACTATTGTATCAAAGTGAATATTAAAGAAATTAAGCATTTATTCCAATTATTAGTAATGTTTTCATTACAAAGATTGTGTGGACTAATCACTTGCAAAATTAAAAAACCCGAACTTTTTGAACGAATTAAAAAAAACACACGGAAGTAGTTAAAATAAAAATCTGGAAAAGCTGTTACTCAAATAAATGAATACTTTGTGCGCCACAAATCCATTTGCACGTTCTCAACCGAAAGCCGTAATTTTCCGCGTTTAATACGCACCTTGGTTCTCACGAGTGAAACGTCGAAATTGTCTTATCACCATGTACAGTACGCTCCTAAAATTTTGTAGTAATAAGATAAATGAAATCCATTACCGTGGAACCAAGTACCGGAGGGGAGAGAAATTATTAACCGCTGCGATTTTGGGAGCGTATCTCTTTACGTATCATGAACTGTTCGAGTACATTAATACAGAATGAGAATTTAGAGTTATTTGTGAATAAGAATACTAACTTCTAGTAAGTATAGATCAAAGACAATTTCATTAAATTTCCAAAATCTACTGACTTTACTGTAAAAGTGTAATAAATAAAAACACATTAAATTTATTTTCTTCATTATTGCACCTACAAATCACCTTTATAAAGACTGAAAGATTACTCTTTGTTTTTTTTTGTTGCCATGCACAATACGCACCCTAACTTTTCGGTCAATTTTTCGAGAAAAATTGCGTAACATGCACGGAAAATTAGGTAAGCAATAAGAATGTGCCAGGTCGAAGCAGGTTATCATGTGCCGAATCCATTGCGAGAACATTAGTACGCATTCTTTAAAAAGAATAAACAACACTGCCTGCTAAGAAGAATGAAAATAATTCGTCGGGTATCATCGACAGCTTTATCTCCGCGACGCGAGTGGTCGTCTCTCCCTCCGAGTTCTCCGCCCGCATGGATCGCCCCAGCACGCGCGTTTGCGCGGCGGGGGCGCTTCAGGGGGGCAGAGCCGCTGCCCTCCTTATCGGCCAAAGAGAGAGAGAGAGAGGGAGTGCAGTGCAGCTGCGAACCCGTTCCACGCTTCGAATGCGACGTGCGTGCTTATGTATGTATGTATGTATACACACGGAGCGGCGGGTTAAGGAAAACGAGGAAGATAATAGGCAAAGAGCGAATGGGGATGTGTATTGCGTTATCCCGCTCACGTATTATTAGCCGAGTGTAGCTATCCGAACCGTCTCCTTCTTTCGTTTCCGTTTCCCACTCCCACGCCGTTTCCTCCGTCTTTTCACGTGTTTTTGCGCTTCGCCGCCCGTTGAGAGGACCGATTCGTTGGGAAAACACGGCCGGAGAAATTGCGTGCCTAATTTTTAATAGACGATTTCGAGGAAAGGCTTATCTGGAGGTGACTGAGGAAATGGAACAAACGCTATCTCTCTCTACGACTTCCAAACGATATTAGAATTCAAATTTTGGAGCTTCCCTGACGTCAAAGGCACGTGCGGTAGGAAATAGATATAAATGGTGGTCTCTAATTATACGGCCATTTATTCCCGACACTTTTGAGAAAAGGTAATTGATGACTTTTCTCTCGAAAAGTGGGTCGGACTGTTCGACATGTCTGCGGCGACGGTATTATTCCCACTATGAAAAAACTCCAATACATATTCGCCACGAGCTTGAATTGCATTTTAAGTTCACCTGAAATAAGCATACCAAGAAATTAAATGTATGCTTCGGTTTGCAAATCTTTCCTATGTACAATATCTACTGTTTACAGTTTTTGTTGAAGGATACATTATAGATCAAGCCAATACCAAGCTGGTTACATGAATTTTTAATCTCGCTTTATCTAATTAAAAAGGGGGTGGAGACTACGGCGAGATTGATGTTTCAAATGTAGAATAAACTCATTAGCCGTATAAAGCAAATATTGAGAGACAACACAAACAGAGAAGGTTAAAGAGTGGGTAAAAGGAACAAAAAACAGAGAAAACAGGTTTACGGGGTATTAATCCTCGCCAGGGACCTGTTGTCAATCGCTTTATCTAATAGTAAATAAACAACTGGAAATATAAGAAGTTTTCTTTATTTTTAATTTGAGATTATAAATAAAAAATAATTAATTCAAACGTTAAGGTCTTTGAAATTTGAAGAATGCCATTAAGCCGCCATAGCAATCCTTAAATATCCTACTCTTTGATACAAAACTGACTGACGCGTTTGAATCTTCGTTTTATATTACGGTGTGTCCTGTATTTGCGGCGAGTCTGATAAAAATTTTCATCGGGTATGTTTTTGCTCGCTGGCCGTGAGTTATTATTGCTCTGGGAGACAATGAAGATGTTTAAGAAGAATAGAGAGACAATATGATCTCATAATGTGCTCATTCAAAATTTTACGACGAATTTAGGATCAATGAATGTTTATAGTGCTAACATATAAGAATATTGTTAAAATCATATTATTTTCACAAATAAGAATGTTCTCATATTGAGTGTGGCGCTCCTTGATTAAAATAATGTAGAAACGCCGATTTTTTTGTTTTATATCTGACGTGTGCGTCCCATAGTAGAAAATAAATTGCCTGAAATGCTGATATAATTCAATTATCTACTATAAAAAATCGGCACAATATACACCGTAGAAAATTTCTCATATACTGATGCGTAGTTTATTTATCTTTAGAGAAATATGAACTATGTAGAACCATTATAAACAACAACTTAAATAATTAGGCAAAATTTGATGAAAATCGTATGAGCTGTTTTTTAGAGAATCCAATTGATATTAAAATTACCCAAGAATAAACTAGCCTTATATTCATTTTTTGAGAAATATGATCTGTGTAGTATTATTACAGACATAAACTCAAGCAAATATACGAAATTTGATCAAAATCGATGAAGCCGTTTTCAAGAAAATCAAATTGTTGTTAAAGTTGCCTAGAATAAACTAGCCTTATATTCATTTTCTGAGAAATATGAATTATGTAGTATTATTGAAGACGTAAACTTAAGTAACTGTAAAATCAACGGAAAAAGCCTTTACTTGATGGAACGGCCGGTTTCGACTAATATCTAGTCATCATCACTAGATATTAGTCGAAACCGGTGGTTTCTTTTTTAATACAGTGGAACTTTTACCAAGTAATCTTTCTCATTTTATTTAAATAACTGTACGAAATTTGATCAAAATCGTTGGAGCTGTTTTTGAGAATATCAAATTGTTGTTAAAATTGCCTAGAATAATCTCTCCTTAATCATTGAGCAATGTCAACCATTTCTTCATAGCTTCTATTCTGTATGATAAGACGCCTAAGTACGAGATTTCATTCATTTTCGCTCTAGAGCGACGAACAGACAGACCCATAGAGAGACAGACGGCACTGCGAAAACCACTTTTTCGGACTCAGATACACCTAAAACGTATATTTCCATCAAAATGTTGAGATCGAATGTACTCCGTATATGAGAAAGTAATAAATGTTAAACACCATAGTTAGATATACATATCGTTTTTCATTCCAATAGTAGAATTTCTTCTACCAGGAAAAGAAAATGAAACTGAATACGTTCGCAGTTTTTTAAAACTGGAAAACTTGGACTGTAGACGCCAACGACTTACAAAAAATCATTCTAAACTTTCTCCCGTAACACTGTGGTTTACCATTTTTATATTATTCATGCGGAACGCAAAAATGCTATTTTATAATAACTTCATTTTTTGCGAGTTATGCGCGCCAATGCATTGCAACACCAGTTGCTAAATAATTGGCAAGCAATCAATTACGAGTTCTGGCAAAACGCGTTTCAGTACAGGGCTACCAACCTGATTTTCGTGTAGCCAACGGCAATCATGTGATATAATTAAATTTCTCTTTTCATAATTCCTTTAAAGGAATCAGCAAATTTTCTCTCCTGCTTTGACGATGGAAAAGATACATTTAGAGAAAATCTATATAAGTATTTATAATCTCCACATTTCTCACTCAGCTATTGTTTCAGGAAACAATCGAAGATCGAAATCTTTTGATCCTTTTAACACGCTATCCGTTCATAAATTACGCATCGCCAAGGAATCGTTCTTCTTTGAGATGTCCATGGAAATTATTCTGCTCATAAAGAAACCAGGTAAAATGTTTGTTTTCCTTCGGAAGTATTCGCGGACACGATAAAATTGCTATTCATTTCTTCGGCAGTTTGTCAAAAAAACATCAATTTGAGGACGATCGGTTGGTATGAGTTACGCTTCACGCATCAACACAATTATTATCACTGTGGAAACGCACGTGAAAGATTAGAGCACACATCTTGATTCAAATGATGATTCAAAGGATAACTCAAAATTATGATTACTTTCTCCCAAGCCTAAATAACCATAATTTCTGTAAGTACATTATACACAGTAATAATTGCATTAAAGTAAGCTTTAATAAATTATGAAGAAACCAGATCCGCTAATTACCTTGTATAAAAGTTACATCCAAAATAAAACTCCATCACCATTTCAAGTTCGGTTCATGATGGAAAAGCCTAGTTACTGTAATGTGAACTAGGTTCAAAATTTCTAAAAGTGTAATTTCACTAAAAATGTTACTCTATCGGTAGAGGCGGTACCTATCTTTCGTTTGTTTCGGCAAAAAATAAAATGATTCTATAATAATACATATAAATACATACAGTTTACAAAGAGTACAACAGGTATTGTGTTGTTTTTTCTCGATTCTGCTGTTTATAAAAGAGCGCACTCGGCGTGCGTCTGTTGAAGCATCAATTTAGTTTTAGGTCTATAACATTTGTGACTGACAAAGTTTTTCTTGATTCAAACGAATTTTCCTACGCAGAATTTTTATGTTTTAACTCATCTCTTTCTTATAAAAATAGTAATTGTCAATAACAATGTATGCATCTATTTCTTCCAGTGATCAACAGAAGAAAAATTTCATCGCTACCTTTCTTCCCAATGACAGCCAAGGTATTCTACATTCACCGTTAAAATGCAAACCCCATTTGTAGGTACGAAATAATTTAATTTGAATCAATCCATATTCAAGCTTAATTTCAGCCACTCTGACTCGACAGTTTCCTCAAGATATTATGAACAACAAAGTCGTTAACTAAACACAGAATGTCCGACAAAACGACGTATATACACATCATAAAACATCATCCAATTAATTCGTTCAAGCATGAGACAGACCAATAAAAAGCGTACTGCTCACCTCCACTTCGTCCTCCTGTTTTGAAACCACGTCTTGACTTGAGCGTCCGTCATCTTGAGCGCCTTCGCCAACGACGCCCTCTCCGCCGACGCCAAGTACTTCTGCTTGTGGAAGCGCTTCTCAAGCTCTGCGATCTGCAGCCGCGTGAACGAGGTCCTCGGCTTCTTCCGTTTGGGCGGAGTGCGATTTTGGTACGGGTGACCGATGCGGCGGGTCATCGGAAAGCTGGCTGCTGAGAGGGACAGGGAGAGAAGCTAGGTTACTCACTCGCATTGGATTACATAGGACGGTGACGGTATACGCGATATACTTATGCGCTGTCAAAGTTAACCCGAAAGTAATTATGAAACATTCGACAAGGATCTACAAACCAGCAAACTTTAGAAATGCATTCAAAGCGATATATAAATTCATCGTGGTTGAAAGAATATATTATGGCTTCCTAGAAATCAACTTAAATCATACATATGATCAGCGCAATTCAAGCGGATATGATGAATAACAATACCAAATATGAACACTTTATTAACTAATTAAATTAAGGGATTTCCAAAAATATGTTACTTAAACAGCGGATTCGAAAGCAAAAAAAAATCGAGATAATCTAAATAAATTAAGTTTTGAACCAAATACATAACTCATGTGGCCATAAACAGCTAAGTGAGCCAAATGAATATTTCGACAACTAGGCGTTATAGGTAGAATTTCATTACTTGTTAAATATAATCTTCGTTAGAGTCAACGATTGGTAGATTATCACTAGGGATACATGGCCGTGCTTTGGCTACGGGCAATAACTACTTGTATATCATGTTACATTGATACAGATGAAGAAATCATTTCAATAACAAAAAATAGAGCTATTGGATGAATCAGTGTATGATGGCGCAGCCTCGGCATTTCGTGATATCAAATTGTGATGACACTGTCTTAAGTTTATGTGTCGTTAAATTTTACCATCTATACAAGTGTAATATAATTCTAATTAACCTAAAATATCAACGGGCTGAACTCATTTAGGCGATTAATTAAATATTTATTTTTAAAATTCTTGATTCAAACGGCAACAAATCTGCTGATTTTATATAGGTATGTATTTAAAAATCTTTAGGCTACATGACAATTTTATCGAAAAATGAAACCTAGATATTCATCTTTAACATCAAGAAAAGTTACTAATAAGTAAAAAATTCTTTCAAGGGTGTACTAACATTTGTGAATTTTTCCATCAAGTGCTTCGAATTGCTTCCATTTTTAAACAATATTCCCACGGTTTAAGTGTAATGCGCTGTAAAATTTTTATCACAAAATCCGAAAAATAATTTTCCTCAAAATTCTCTTTAACAATGTTAATGATTTATAACAATCTTCAAAATCTGTTAGTATATTTGACGAATACGCATAAAAATATTAGAATTTTTAATAGGATTTTAGAAAACATAATACAAAAGAGGTGGGCAACCTTTTTTTCTAGGCGGGACATACTGAAAGTTGAGAATGCGTCATCGGACCGTACGAATGTTTACAAAGTAAGTTATCTATAAATAGAAATTCTTTGTGTCATATATTTACGGGAAATCAAGTCTAAGAATTTTGTCGTCAACATTTCAATTTCTCTATTATAACATTTTTAATTAAAATATATGTATATAATTTCAGGAATCCAATTTTAGCATAGCTTAGTGGGCCAAGTAAAATGTTTTCGGGACCCACATGCGGCATTTTGCCGATTCCGGCATTACAGTTCAATAAAATTTTATCAGTTACCTGTTCATTAGAAAATCTAGCATCATTATTGCTCAGAACTAATCAATAATCAAAAGGCCACACGAGGAACTTTTAGTTGCAGCAATCCCAGGCGCGCACCCAGGATTTTCTCTTGGGGGTAGGGGGCTCAATTCTAACAAAAAAATATTCCACCAAACATTTGGACAATTTGGGATCCACTCAACTACAGGCAGGAGCAGAGGCTGTTCTAATAATTGAGAGATCTGGAACAGTGGATCGTTTCGACGATACGTTAGAAAATCCGTCTTTTTCAAGATACAAAATGTAGTAAATAGCGCGCTATTTAAGAGATACACCCAATTCTCTTTTTACACGGTTTCACTTTAACACGGTCCAAAAAAAACCCAATTCTTTTTATACACGATTTTTTTACTTTAACACGGTCCAGAAAAGTTCGACCCAAAATAGAAAAGACGATCAAAAAAACAAAGAGGAGATGCATGAAACACTACAAAACATGTCAATTCTTTGCAGAAGTCGAAAAAATTGAATAAAAATGCTATAGGTGGCAGAAGCTGGCCTTCTACCATAATACGTAGATTTGAGTGAGCAGTCCACAACGGTTGGCTAAGAGAACACGCAAATCTACATGAGCCGTCCGCAATATACTATAATAACATATGTATATGAGGATCCCTTAAAGGTCATATTTTCTTTAAAGCATTGCTTTGTTACATATTTGTTATTGAATTACATATTTGTATGATGCCATTTGGCATAATTGGGAATTACTTATGTGAATGAAGTCATATCCATCTGTAAGTAAAATGTTTATTATATTATTAGAATAGTGGAAACACTTTGTTATTGCATGTTCAAATTTCCTTTATTATCTATAATAAACTGATCACTATAGTATATTGTTCATAACAGGATGAAATGTGAGAAAAGATTTGAGTCTTTCCCGGCGAAAATATGGAGAAAGTTTTCTCGGGCAGCAGAGAGAGTTGCCGAAACGTCGGAAGCATTATTCCACACCACCCTGCTGGAAACCCGAGAAAACTTTCTCCACAGTATGAAATGTCATTAACATTATAATAAAAAAAATGTCATTGTGAAAACGAAATTCATTCAGAAACTTTTAATGAAATATATAATTTAGAATTATACACGTAGATCGAACAACTAAAAACGTTATTATTATCAATAAAATCAATTATTATTACTCTAGAATTTATTAAAATATTTTTCGTAGGCCTTACCAAAATGTCGGATAATGCAGCAATTACGAAACTCAAAAGGAAGGCAATTTCTTTGGAAACTAAATTCAAATTTTAGATTGTCTTGCAAATGAAGAAGGCTAAAAGTCTGTTCGCAAGAGTTTTGGTTTGAACGAAGCCACCATAAGAACAATTAAGAAAAATGAAGTTGCTATTAGACAATCTGTAATTTCTGGAACGAAACTGAGTGCTAAGTAATCATCATACACAAGAGAGGTTGTTGGAGAAAAAATGAAAAAGGCACTGGCAATATGGATAGATCATATGCAAAAAAGAATACCAGTAGACGGAATTATCATCAAACAGAAGGCATTACGAATTTATAAGCAAATTAAAGAACTGGAGCCATCTATATCGTCTCAGTCAACTAGTGAAAAGAAGTTGGAATTTTCTGCGAGTGCAGGATGGCTAACAGGGTTCCTTAAAAGACACGCGTTTCATAATCTGAAGATCAAAGGTGAAATTTCATCTGGAAATGAGAAGGCTGCTAAAGAATTTCCCGCAAAGCTGGCCAAAATAATTGAAGGTGGTGGATACACTTCTGATCAATTTTTTAACGCTGATGAAAGCGGTCTCTTTTAGAAAAAATGCCGAGCACAGAAAAGTGCTAGTGGTTTTAAGGTAGCTAAAGATCGTGTGACGTTCTTATTTTGCAGAAACGCTTCAGGGGATCGCATGTTCAAACCTCTGCTCGTCAATCGAGCTCTAAGACCGAGTTTAATGAAAGGTAAAGACTTGAAAAAACTGCCAGTTCATTGGATGGCCAATAAAAAAGCTTGGGTAACAGCAGCAATTTTTACTGAATGTTTCAACAAATATTTTGTCCCAGAAGTTAAAAGATACTTGGAGGAAAAGGGTTTCGAATTCAAAGTCCTTTTGACTGTAGACAACGCACCTGGCCATCCAGATTTGGAACATCTAAATGTACAAGTGGTATTCTTGCCGCCTAATACAACATCCTTGATTCAAGCACTAGATCAGGGTATAATTGCCACATTCAAGACTTACTACATCAAGCGAACATTCCAATACATTTTGGATAAACGAGATAATGATAAAACACTTACAGTCATTGAGGCATGGAAAATTTTCTATCATGGATTGTGCCAGACATGCTGCTTTGGCGTTGTCTGAATTAAACCATCGACTTTGAACGCTTGTTGGAAAGCAATTTGGCCAGAAAGTGTTCCAAGTAAACATTCTGTGCCCCCAAATTCGGTCGAATATTCCGATATCATCACTTTGGCACATGCAGTTGGCAGAGAAGGCTTTGACGATTTACATTTGAGGATATCGATGAATTGCTGGTTGACAAAGCCCTAAGCGAAGATGAAATAATAGAGGTTGTACTAGAGACCGTTGATTCTGAAGAAAGTAGTGATAATGACGATCCGGTTCCCCTCACTGCAAGATTGATTCGAGAAGGTCTTCAACTGGCCAGTAAATTGGAAAATCATTTTCTGACAAATTATCCCATTGCCGAACGAGCTGTACAGTTCCAACGTGATCTGAAGTTTTGTATGACCCGTTACCAAGAATTATACAAGGGACTAGCCAAAACAGTATCACAACGATTGATAACCGATTTTATTGTCAAAGTCAATGAAACCCCAACAACGCAGGAAGTGCATAAAACTAAAGCGCAGAATATGTAAATCGAGGGTGGAAACGTTAATCCTGTTCAAGATACCACTGACAAGGGAAGGGTCTCATGACCGGGAAACGGATTTCCTTGAAACTTGGTGAGCACGTAGTACTCTTCACCAGGAGTAAGATTCACCCCCCTTTTGGGCGTAACTGACTTATAGTTTAAACAATAAATGGGTTTGTTTATTTTTATTTGCGGTAAATGCGATATAGTACGCACCTTCACCAAGCGGTGGTGGTGGCCGAGCGCGTAGAGCGTCCGATTGCGAAATTGATATTCGGTGTTTCGAATGTACTTTATGTCACTTTTTTTTTCGTTTATTTATGTTTAATTTTAATTAATTTTATCTTCATTCATTTTTTGGTTCTTGTTTTTAGGTTTTTTGTTTTTTTTCCCGTTTTTTTTTTCGTTTTTTCATATTTATTTTCGGGTTTAAAATTTTCATTTCTTCCATTCCTTTTTTAATGGATTTTATGCTTCAACCTCACAGACGCTCGGATGGTACATGTCGTAGAAGCAACGGAAACAATAAAATTCGCGGCACCGCGAACATCTAGCAAAACATTGCTCCCCACAGATACATTTATGTTTCATAACTTCTTCCGGGAAAATTACCTGGTTTACATTGGAAAAAAATTCGCGTTGATTTGCCAGTCGCGAAGCAAACCAGGCGTACCGAATCATTTCCTTAAAAATGGTAGCTGACAATTGGTTGTGGATCAATGCATGGATTTTAATCATGTCTGCTCGACTAGTAATATCGCGACTCTCACGCAACAGAATTGCTGCATTTTGCAGCCGTGAAATAAAGTTCTTCACCTGCCTGTAAAAATATACGTCACATGGCTGGCATATTGGCGTACATTTAGGTGGAATGACCTTCATAGTGCATGTCGCTTGATTATTATCGTCGACGAAGCGTTCGTCATATAAGGCCCGACTTACTTGGCCCGACCACGAATCAATCACTAGCAGGAATTTTCTATTTCCTACATAAGGTTTGAGAACCTTTTCCAGGTACTCCTCATACGTACTTGTTGACAACTTCCCGGATTTTGTTGAACAAACGTAAACATTTTTATACCGTGCCATCGCTTCTTCAACATCTCTTTGGACTTTTGGGCCAAACTTTCCTTTTGCTTCCTGAAGGCAGATAAAGACCACGGGCAAAAGGTCTCCCGAAAAAGTTAACCCATATTGGGCTGTATACGAATGCGTCATTTTATTTAGTTGACTTATGTAAACATCAGTGCTTTTTTCACCTTGGTGTGACAAAGTGCGCTTTATTTCCACTCTGTATTCGCACCCTGTTTGGTCGGTATTGATGACCATATTAGGGTCAAAACTGGCAATTAGAGCATTAGTCTGCTCTTGAAATAATAGTGCAGAAGCCCTAATTTCCTCTGCAGAAGCTCTCTCTTTGCGGCTTACGTATCTAGTGACACGCCTATGGCGAATTCTATGTCTTCTCTTGAAACGTTTCACCCAAGACGAAGAAGCTTCAAACTGGAAATAATCCTTGTCGAATTGGAAGGCTCCTGCCATCCCCCACTGCTGGAGCATTCTCGTTGTCACATGCTCGCGATTTGTTCTGCATTCGTGAAACCGGTCATACGTCCACCTGTCTATAAAATTATATTTGTCTCTCTTTGTCCCTCCAGCAAGAATATCCTTCTCCCATATTTTTATGTTTTCCATTCTTTTAATTCTTCGGGAAACTTTTCCTTGAAGGGACTTGATTGTCCATGTTGGATGTAATTTTGCCGCATTGACGGCCTTTACTTTTAAATCAAGCGGAATCAATTTACATTTCTTGGGCGATGGCTCGAACCTTTCTTCACTTGAACTCGACAATTTTCGAAGATTCGACGACGACGTTTCAGGCAGCTCATCTTCATCCTCATCAGATATACATGCATGCAGTTCCGTCGATTCGGGGTCCTTTTCTTCCATTAATTCATCATCATCGTCGAAAAACATCTCCTCCATCATACCCACAATGCGCTCGTATATTTCACGTCCCACCGCGGCTGCACGTTCAGAAATCACCGGACTAATACGGTCAGAAATAAGACCGGTTTCCTGCAGAAGTTCTGCACAAAAGTGCATTGCATCGGCGAATAAATCTTGTTTGCCAGGTTCATCTACATCAGTGGGTGGTAAACTTCTTACAGACGATTTTTCGGAAATAGGCTCCATTTGGCAAGAATCAATTCCTGTAATTTACTAACGCATATGAAAAATTTCAGGCAAGTAGTAGTAGTAAATGATAACATTGCACTAAACACATGTAAAAAAACTTCAAATTTATTAAATTTAACTTACCACTACGATAAATAAAACTAAACCGTGATATTTTTCTCTTCAGAGTAACTTGTTCTTGTATGAATGCTTTCGATCAACTCGGAAGAATGACACGAAATAACTATATCCTAATGAGGCTCTTCTAAACCCTCGATGTTCTTTCCAAGAATTTCGGAAGACAAATTCCGCAAGGGTACAATAGTCGACCAAGGACTTTGTAAAAATCTTCGGTATACGTGATGTGACTGAAAAGTTCGTGGGCAGACGCCGCCACGCGCGCCAAACTAGAGATATACACATTATGTCTAGATGGTATGAAAAAGTGTTTACTCTTGTACGCCAGACCCTATACACCGTCCTCATATGTTGTATCAATGTTGCACAATCAGTTGTTGAGTGCAAACGACATGTACCATCCGAGCGTCTGTGAGGTTGAAGGATAAAATCAATTAAAAAAGGAATGGAAATTTTAAACCCGAAAATAAATATGAAAAAACGAACAAAAAACGGGAAAAAAAACAAAAAACCTAAAAACAAGAACCAAAAAATGAATGAAGATAAAATTAATTAAAATTAAACATAAATAAACGAAAAAAAAAGTGACATAAAGTAGATTCGAAACACCGAATATCAATTTCGCAATCGGACGCTCTACGCGCTCGGCCACCACCGCCGCTTGGTGAAAGTGCGTACTATATCGCATTTACCGCAAATAAAAATAAACAAACCCATTTATTGTTTAAACTATAAGTCAGTTACGCCCAAAAGGGGGGTGAATCTTACTCCTGGTGAAGAGTACTACGTGCTCACCAAGTTTCAAGGAAATCCGTTTCCCGGTCATGAGACCCTTCCTTGTGAGAGGATCTCACCACTGGATACACATAAAGATGATGTGCTAAATATTTCTAGCGTTGAAAGCGATTTTGCACCAGTCGTACACAAACGAATGCGTTTATTATCAGACAGCGACGAGTAAAATGTAATTCTTATTTTTATGCAAAGTTTCTTTGTTCTTGAATTTGTGATGTTTATGTTCTTTTTTTTGAAAAAATATTTGAATTTACGTTCAAGTGATATGTTACAAAGTGGTTCATTTTTTTATTTATGTAATAAAATATGTATGTATATAAAATATGTACAAAACGCAATTTGGGGTTTTACATAGGTTTTTTACGCGGTTTGTTGAACGTATCATTTTATTTTAATTGGTTCTTTTTTTACATGGGTTTTCGAAGGTCTGGAACAGATCCCCTATTTTTCCAAAAGCACGGTATCTTTTTTTAGACGGTTTTTTAAACGGTTTATACACGGTTTTTACACGGTTTTCTCTGGAACGTATCTACCGTGTAAAAAAAGAATTGGGTGTATATGTATAATGATTATAAAGTATTTGATGAGAGAAATTCGAAATCGAAACAGCAAACCTCCTGAGCACCTACATATCTGGATAATACAAACTCTTATAGTTTAAGGTTCTTAAGTCAGAAAATTTATCGTTTTTTGGGGGAGGGGGGGGAGAATCTAAGACCGTCAGCCCCCCTTCCCTCTGGTTGTGCGCCCATTATTTAATGGCAGCTACAAATAATGAATTCTATTATAGCCATAGTTGTTGTTAATCGAGTGTTCGAGATATGCCTTCTTGTACTCCAAATCCATAAAGACATCATCAAGAGCTGTATCCTGGCTGGACACTCTGTCTTTCCGTTTGTGAGTTTTGGACCTTTTCCCTACCGGAGTAGCAGGCGGATAAAATGGCGCAAGGTAAGATGGCGACCGACGTCGTCGAAGCATGTAAACGGTCGGTTGCTGTTGCGACCAGTGAACGTGCACCGTGGGCGAGATGAAGGAGAGAGAGTATGGAGGAGGGGAAACGGGCGGCGAGAAACGGGCCAATGGCGGTGGAGTCGTACGAGGGGCTTCCTTCGCTCCCTGCCCCCACCCCACGTCCCTTGCCGAGCTTCTGTTGAAAATCAGAGGACGGCGGAGCATAAAGGCGGAAAGAAGGGAGAGATTCGGGCATTGAAGTCTCTCCCACCTTCATCAACACTTCCATCTAAAGAGTTCAAAGTAGAGCGTAGCGAGGCGGAAAGAACGATTTTTTGGTAAGGACTCGAAATTCGTGACCGTTGGCCCGTGAATGGGTTCAAAGACATCGGAGTGGGTGGAACGTCAAGGGCAAAAGGACAAGTCGCAGTGAAGGGTTTTGGCTACGGAAAATGTCATTTTGTTTGCTGAGGTTCCCATAATATTCTATACTCCCTTATTTAAATATAAACATCGTTTTTACATCTTATTAAATTATAGGTATTTTGATGGGCAAAATTTTTATACGAAATTTATGATAATCGCTTGACTTTTTTGATAGAAAATTGGGTCGATAATTTTCCTTTTCAAAGCAATCCTGTAATGTTGATCAACATTTATTAGAATATTCTTTGAGTTGAATGTAATTGGCCAACATTAAAACAAACATTTTTGTAGGCTGTGAAATTTGAAATGAGGGTATAAATGATAATTGGAGATACACAATAGAGTTAGCCAGCTATCCGAAACGGATGAATAATTAAAGATGTATTGGTTACTGTGTGCTGCTATTACTATTCAAAAGAAAAGTGAAAATTTTATAAAAAAGAAAAATTATTGATCTACTGTAAAACTTAATTTACATAAAATACCTAAAATTGATCATAGCATTGTCATAAATTGATACGAAAAAGAAATATTATCGTATTTGCGTCGTTGTATTTACATAATAATGATTTAATACACCTGAGAGAGTTTCTGTTGCGATATTCAATATATTTTTAGGTTTTTTTCCAGTCCATAAACTTCCGAAGGAAAACTTCTGAATTTCGTGCATCGGGTACAAACTCAGCCGTATGGAAAATAACTAACGTACCATTGTACCGAACAAACGGCTTAGCCTCTTTCTTTCAATAGGAGCTCAAGCGCCAAGGCGCTGCAATCATTTCGCTCGATGAGGCATAAAGCTCACTCATTACGAGAACATGATGTCCTTGCTTCGTCTCTATATTTTCCTCCTCTCTCTCTCCTTCTCCGAGGCCCTTATTCTCTCCCCCTCTCTCCTCCTTCCAGCAAATCACTGCGCTCATCCATTGTGGTTAGTCAAATTTGAAAAGTTTAACTTGTTTGGAACTGTACGATTCAGTCAATGCTTTCCCCAGAGGACTTGAAAACTTTTGTCGTTTCTGGGGAAACGGCTAATTTAAACTTGGCTTGAGTTAGGGGCTAATGGATCTTCGTGATGAAAGAGTTACACAAATTAGGCGGTTTTGCCGAAGAAAATGGGATAAAACGTTAGAAGCTCTATTATTTTTTAGAATAGGAATAATGGATATTGAAAAATGTCTAAAAATAAATAGCAGGAAACTTTAAGAACTCAATGTAAATTCAAAGGATTTTTATTCGCTTCGCAATAAATGCTACTGTAAGGCTCACTGTGGGTAAACTTCTTTAAACTCATATCTTTTAATAAAAAACTAGTTTACCGATATTTTGCAGCATTTTGTTTTATCATCGATATATGTGTATGAATGCTAGGTTTAATTAGAAAACCAGCAATATTTTGTGGTAGTATCAAGTATAGTAATGTATGCCATTTATGATATCCGCCCGGTCATTGCAGATTTTTTTCCTCTTGTTTCCAAATCCCCAACAAATTTCAGCCTATGCCTGTTGCATAAGGATCTTAAGATCAATTCATTACATCAGTTCATAACTTTTTCTTAAGAAGTTGTTTACATGAGTCACTTTGTTCCTTTTCCACATTTATCTTCCAATACTTGTCGGTAGTTAAGATTGTTCCTTATTTTCTCAGCTGCTTAAAAATCCCTACATCCTTTTTCCACTGACACCCTTAGGGATCCTAGAAAGTCATTTGGATGAACGTCGACGTACACTCACTTCGTTTCGCGGAAACGTATTTCCCCCTGAGTGGCAAACCATAAGACCACATTGGGATGTATGCATCCACGGGACACGAGTCGCTACTAATACGGGAACTCGTTCGAATGGTGGGGAGGAGGAAAAGAGGTCCGCGAAGGAGACTTACAAGCGAGCGAGTTAGCGCTCGAACTTACTGTGGAACTTCCCACATCGCATCCATTTTTTTCCGCCTCCATCGACGCCCCTTCCCTTCTGTCACATCCACTCGGATGGAGGAAGAGAATGGAGGTGGTGCAACTCATCCCCTCCACTTCCAGACCTCTTCTTTATCCCCCTCAATTTTTCCTCATCCGATAAAAAAAACTCCCTGCGCGTCTTGGGCGAAAATTCACAAGCTTGGCTAGGAGAATTCTCTCCCCTTTCCCTCCCTCTACATCTCCTCTCGTTCCCCTTCCTCTTTTCCTTCCCATCTTCTATCCTTTCGAGGTTAGTCGGAAGAAGGAGCAGAGAGCGAAGCGAGTGACGCAGAGGAAAGAGGCCTCGAGCGGCGTATGCTGGAGAAAGAAAAAAACTCCTATCCCCTTCTTTTTCTTCGGAGGGAATTCGTGTTGTGAGACATGTAGGCGGTTACTAAATGGGCACCGGGGGCAGAGATGCGCGCCAGTCTTATTTCCCCTGAGCGCCACCCGCGGCACTCTCTCTCTCTCTCTTTCTCCGGTCAGAGGGAGGAAGAGTTTCCGAGAAGAAGTAAGAAGGGGGAAAAAAGAGACGAAGTAAGGGGACATGCCCTCTTCTCCTTAATATATTTCTCCCTCCATCCAAACTTATCCTTTCCTCTATATACTCCTGGAGTAACGGAAACGAAAGCGTACAAACGCCCACCCCCGCTTATCCCCTCTTTACTCCTCTCCCCTTCCACTATTCCCATCGAAATCCAACAACCCCTCCTCTTTTTTTCTTCCTCGCCCACACTCTCTCCCTCTCCCACTACCCAGAGAGAGAGAGAGAGAGAGAGAGAGAGAGAGAGAGAGAGAGAGAGAGGTCCGGAGAGGGGGCGGACGAGGCTTTTAGATTGAGATATCATTCATAAGGCACCTGGGATTTTGCAAATCCAATTCCGTACTTTTCATAAGAGGGGCGTCGTATATAAAACTCTTCGGAGAGGCGGAGTGGAGTGGAAGTGGGCGGGGAATGATGGGCCGAGTGGGAAGAGGAGGATACGGGGCTTACGATGACAAGGGTCGGTTTTTCATATAGAATGCAGAGTAGGGAGGGAGGGAAGTGACGGCGGCGAGGGAAAAGAGGGGTGGAGGAGGGAGTTTGAGATAAAGGGACCGAGGAGAATAACATGGTGACCCGGAAGGAGACCCATGAGAAGACGACGGGAGAAAGGTGGAGGGGGAAAGGGAGAGGAGGTGGCAAGGAGGGAGGGAGCGTCTCGCTGCCAGGGGAACGACAAAACTTCAGTCTTTTTAATATATATCTTCATTGAATTGGAATAGGAGGACGGGTAAAAATGGAAACTCGGCGATAAATTGAGAAGAATTTTTTAAGAGCTCATTCGCCGTTTTTTGGATTATTCATAAAAATAAAGTGACGAGGAATTGATGCGTGAAAAATGTATGAATTTAATGAAAACGCTTGGCAGAGAGCGATTCTTGAAAGCGTCAAACGAATTGAGAGCATTAAAAGCTTTTCTCGTTTAATGCGGAAAAAGAGGAAAATAACATAATTAGTACCTATTTTAAATCTCTCAAGGCGTTTTATATTGATAAATTAAGGGATAAAAGGTAAATAAGCTATAGAAAAGTTTATATGGTGCCTAAAATGCTGGTAAGATTATTTCATGTATGAAAAGTTTAAAATTATACAAGTTTCTTATTATAAAAAAACATTTTAAATATATTTCAGGAAATACGAACATTTCAGCGAATCTTGCATGTAAAACTTGTAGAAAACAGGAGGGATGATCAAACATGAAATATATGCTTTTAGAATTCAACCCAGAAACTACATACTATGGAAAGTTATCAATTAATGACAATAGGAAGGAATAAAAATAATTCTATATTGATGTATCTTTCAGAAGATAAGTAAAGTAACAACATCGAATTCAGCAGTCATTTAAAAGTAATTAATGAAAACAGAGTGTTGAATTTTAGAAAGTGCATAAAATTTAATTTAATTTAAATATTTTTTACATTACTACATATATCTGGTTTGCTCAATTCAAACGCATTACGTCCTAAAGCTATTTTACTAAAAAATACTTCGAATTATTTATGTTTGTGGGTGAATTGAATCTAACGTGAAAAATCATTTCCCGCGACAGAAAAGTCAGAGGTCTCATCACTTTTACCCTGTTCAGAGGTTAAAGCCGTATAACGTCCTGATAAGGCAGGATTTAACTTTTATCCTCACGTTAAGGGCGAAGAAACTCGACTCACGAGACAAAAAAGTAGTATTTTGAAAAATAAACACTCCAGAAACGATAGCATTGCAAAGACAAAAAAATGCCGTGGAATAGTACAATTTTTCAGATGGATTTCACTCTTTACGAAAATAAGAAAGGAAGAATCTTAAGGTGAAGAGTTTCGCGGAGTGATGGGAAGGAGAGGGAGAGAGAGGGTATGATAAAGAGAGGAAAGATGAAGAGTGTATAGAAGAAGAAGGATGCGAGTGGAGAGAGATGGTGTTTTGATGGGGGAAGAGAGAGAGAGAGAGGGAGACGGGTGTGGAGAGACGCAGAGAGAAAAAGAGAGAAGATACGTTCCATAAACTCCTCCCTCACATCACATTTACCTCTTCCAGTCTCCCGGCACCGGAGCACGCATGTTCCTCCATCTTAATCCTCACATTCTGCTCCCCTCTTACCCAGAGAGAGAGAGAGAGGAGGCGAGGGATGGGGGGGGGGGGGGGGGGGGGAGAGGTGATCTCAAGCCTTACGCCGTACGTCCTCCACCCCTCCCTCTCTATCCCGACACGCCCTCTTTCCCGCTCAAAACGCTTCATGCGATTCCCTTTCCTCACTCCCCTATTCTCATCCCTCCCTCCTTCTCCGTTCCTCTTAAAACACGTTTTTAAATATGCATAAGCAATAATGCAGATGTGTTGGTGTCAGGAGAGTGGGACGTGCAGTTGAAGGGGAGTTTTAAAAAGGGACAGGGAGGGAGAGAGGTACGGAGGGAGAATTGAAGGAGCAGCAGAGAGAGAGGCAAAGGGAAGAGACGGAAATGAGGAAGGGAAAAATGCACGGAGAGGATGAGAAAATGGAAGGAGATTGGGAATAGACTAATTAGTGAGAAAGAGGATTAGGGGATTTATCAAAAGGACGAGAATCAATTAAGAACTTTAATTAATTGCTCATTGTTTTATCCGAAGAGCAAATCCTTCACGCATCATAATCTTCGTAGTTCATAAAATAATAAGGTAACATTTTTAAAACATCCACATAGAATAAATAGCAAAGTTTTATGAGGAGTTGCTTACACGAACTGATTGAAACTCTGATTGCCGTGAAATATTTGTTGCTGTATTAATGAAATGTAGAACGGGACGCTCGTTCTCATGTGTCATCCGATGGCGAACAATTGTTTAATAGTTTTCAATCTTTATGTCAAGTGTTCCTACCAGCTCGCATCGCTACGGGGCTTTAAGTTAAATAACGTGGTACAATAAAGCGTGATTTAGCCTCCCTCTTTATTTACGTATAAGAAATTAAAACATGTAATCAAAACAAAATTAAGAAAACGAATGAAAAGGATATTTATAGTTTCAAATAAATACAGGGAGTAGAATAATTATGGTGATTTTATCTCTAACAGTAGAAAATATTTTTTAATAGTACAAAAATTCAGAGAGAGCGTAAGTTTTAAGTTATGATATTTAAGAGAAGTTATTTGACGAAAATGTGAATCATAAAAATTTTAAATACATAAATGAGAAACTGTTCAGATAACTTAGCGGGAGGTGCATTACATTTTGTATTTTGATCGTAAGATTATTCAAGAGTGCGGCTCACATAACACTACAGAATAATTGGAATTAGCGTCATACATATGGTTAGAATACCTGATCGGAGGCATATTGTTTGGAAAAATTCAATAATAATTTTACCAAAAAATTTCGCCGTCTTTAGCGACTGATATTTTTCTGATAATGAATGATTTTTCGATGTCGTATCGCAGTGCCATTCTCATTATTAGCAATTCCACGTCAGAGTTTGACTGGCCAGCACCGTTCATCAAGAAAATTCTCTCCAATATTTAAGCGCTGAAACATAAATATATAATGCAAAAACAAATGTTATAAGCACATGTATATGTGACATTATAAATTAGGGCTAATTAACGTTATTACTTATAAAAAGGGAAATAAAGAAACACCCTATGTTATATTTAAAGATTCATTGAAAACTCTCTCTTAACTAAGCGGTCCTGTAAGTCTTAAATCCCAACCGCATCTCACTGTACCAAGAAGTCTCCTACATATACCCTCGGCCCTATAACTACCAAAATATGGATCGATGTGCTCCTTATTATTAATATTCCAGCACACACTTTGCGTGAAAGAGGCCCACGTGAGGAATACTCGAATGACGAAGAGGAGAAACGAGGGAGAACGGAAAGTCCCCGACGGATGGATTGAAAAGGGAACATTTAAGTGGCACGCATCCCCTTCTCTCCCCTTATTAATTCCTATTCGCAAGCAACCCCAATGAAATATGCCCAAAAGACATTCCCTTCCCTCTCACCCTCTCTCCCACATTCCCTCCTTTTTTCGGGATTCCACACATTCCAAATTCACGCACGGAAACCACCTCAACACACAAACATCCTCTACCTCTTCCACAACTCCTCCATTTCTCCCGGCATGCATCTTTCACGGCGCATGCGCGTGACGCAATAAAAAGGACAACCCTTTTTTTTAACCCTCTTACTTCATCGGGCACCGCAAAACGCGTAAACAGAGAAAGAGAGAGAGAGAGAAAGAGCGCCTTCAGGGGATTCACCCGAGGGATTGCATCGCTTCGCCTATTCATTCGGAAACAAACGACTGCGGGAATGCGACTACCCAGCGTATATAAAAAGGCAGGGGGAGAGAGAGAGAGAGAGAGGGAGGTGGAGGAGGAGAGGGGACGAGACGGAATAAACATAATAAAACGAGCCTTTTATCCCGGGAGTGTTTCGCGGAAACGTATTCGGGAAGAGAGAGATGTAGATCTGGGGTTGGCCCCGTTCCTTTTCCATTTAAACCCCTTTTCCTTACGTAAAGCCTCCTCATCCATGTATTCGGATTGCGCCCGGGGCATTTGGTTATTCTCGCATCTATGCATGTGTGTGTGTGTGTGTGCGAGCCGAATGGGTTAAAGGGGGTTGGAAAACGCTGAAGGGAAGGGGCAAACATGGGGAGGGGGCGAACTGCCCCGTGGGTCTCCTCCGTGGCCTCAAAAACCTCCGGCGAGCCCTGCGAATTGAATACGTTTCCGGGTAGGAATCCCAGAGGCGCGTTTAAACTCGATTGGATAACAAGCGGATGTTTCTGGGGAGTGGTTTTGCGTTTCGTGGGAAGCGCATCCTACCGATATTTCGAATATAAAAACAAACGTTTTCTTTTGGCAGATCTTTTTAAACGTGAAGTGAAAATTTTCATTCGAAAAGCCGCAGGAGTGGATGAAATTTTTGGGGATATTCAGCAATTTTTTATCGCCGATCAATTCACTTGCATTACCACATCCTCCAAATACCGTCGCTTTAAGGCAAATAATTTATGTAACATCCGGAAAGTAATTCATTTTTCATATTATTTGTTCGAGCGTGAATACATCGTGATTCAAATGTCATTTAAGTCTGTCGTGATTGCAATAATTTCGTATGGGAATTTTAAAATTAAATATGTATGTTTAGATACAGTAGAACATATATCTGCAAATTCATTTTAACACAGCTTTCAAAACGACAAAAACAACTTTCAGAAAAAAATAAAAATATTACTTTGCTCTCGTTCCTAAAGATTTCTCGGTTCCTGCGTGACTGACCGTAACATTTTAAATTTCGAATCGTTCGGATAACCTTATCTGGCACAGTGATCATATTAACGCTTCTTGTTAAGGGAAAGAGCAACATTTTGCATTGTATTAATTGGTTTTTTCCTCGCTGATCCAATTCCATCAGAAAAAAGAATTAACTTGCGAATGATTCCTTTCGGATTAATTGAAGCCAACAAGGATTTTTTGGGCTTCACCTGGAGAGTCTGGAATATTAACTGAAGCTGTCAAGTCGCAAGTGGAAATGCGGATATAATAAAAGGCTAAACCATTTATTTCGCCTTTTTCATCTTTTTGATTCATTGTCTGGACGGTAAAGTAAATGTAATTAAGGGAGAGGCGAACAAAACTCTTCCATCGCACGCGCTGCTTTTTTGTCTTATACCGCGCACCAACCACGAATGAATAATGCACGGAGCTAATATAACAATTTAATGAATTTTGAGAAGAATCGTTCCTTTATAAGCGAATTCAATTTTGCGATGTAAATTTTTAATCTCCGTAGGTGTTTGGACTAATTCGTTTTTAATTTTTAGTTTTAATTAAAATAAACGATGGGATGATGGGAGAGACTGACTTGTTTGTCCATAAAAATGGCCAATTCAAGATTTTCTCGGAGAAGTAATTAAAAATTTTTAATAAGTGGATTATAATACAATATTCTGCTTGAAAAACTCTCGATTGTTTCAATCATACAATAGAATTCAAGAGTTTATAATCTTCAATAAAATTTTATTTTATCATATACTAGGTACCGTAAATCAAGAAGGAGGCGAACACTAAATAATAACTTGCTCGTTAAAACAAAAAGCCAAAGTTTTAAATTTTTAGAGTAAATTCTGAATCTGTTTTTCAAAATTTCCAAATTAACGACGAGTTATAGTCTTATGTCAGATTACAGGGATATCCTAATCAGGAGTGAGAAAATTGCCACCCACGTAAGAATTTTATTCTACCCGTGAAAGTAACAGAATGAACGCTATCCATGACATCCAATCTAGAAAAAAAACTAATTTACAGCATGGCCAAAAACTTTATTTTGCTCACTTTACAAAGTTAATATCGTTTCTATATGAATTTTCCCCATAATCGATGCTTCCGAATTTCTAGGTAACTTCGATTGTTATAGACCTATTCAGCCCATGGGAATGTGTTCTGTGGCGTATAAAAACGTTTCCAAAAATAATCACACGTAATCTTTGAAGCAATCTCTTCAGAGAGGTACCCAAAATAATACAATCGAAAGAAAAGAGAGATCAATAGTAACTTCACAAAATCACGAGAGAATGCATTGAATGAATAACGCACGTATCCGAAGTGGATTGAAACTCGAACGCATGATTTTTTTCGAGGGACAAATCGTATTAACAATACATCCCATAATTATTCTTCGGCGGAGACGAAATTTAAGAAAAAAGGCGGGTTATTTTTCGTAGAGAATACACAAGGTTAGAAAGAGAAAATGATCGCAAGAGATGGGAGGAGAGAGTGCTCATCTCCTGTTTTTAGTAAAGGAGGGCGCATCACGCGGCAATCAAATGGAGGAGACGGAGCGCGTGTGGAAAAGCGAAGTGGAGGGAGAAGAGATGGAGAGGGACAGGATGCGAAAAGACATAAAGTATGTGTGTATACCTGAAGCGTTGGAGGGAAGGGGGAGGTAGAGGGTGAGGTGGAAGGGGGGGGGGGAGAGAAAGAGAGAGAGAGAGAAGACGTTTTAAGAAGAGGTGAGACGGGACGGGATATGATAAGAGAAAAGCATATAGTAGAGAGTGAAAAGATGAGAAATATTACTCAAACGAGAATGATCACCCGGCGATTTAAAACATTTTAACATCCAATGAATACTTACTGCGTTAGTACCCATTATCATAATAAGGTAATTTAAAATATTGATTTTAATTTGAATTATTATAATAAAGTGGGCACATTGTGCCTGCGATCGCCAATTATATAGTAAGGCATTCGTGATCAACATAAAGCATGTTTGTCGCAGGTGTTTTTTTTCTTGAAACACAATTAATCGGAAATAAATATACGGCGGATCTCTATTTCTAAGAATATTTAAAGTAAAATGCTTGAGAGAAAAGGTAAAAGCTTTTGAGTGCACCAATCGAATTATCAGAGAGGCCGTTGACACAACTACCTCTAAAATGCTGGTTCGAACGTGGACTGAAAATGAATTTGAAACGAACACTCCAGCCAAGCTATCGGTACAAGTATCGAGGTGTGGTAAATTTTTAGAAAAAAAGCCTTTTCCAGATAAAAATATTCTAATTTTCTATCTTTGTTCGTTTTTGTGAGGGCAACGTAAAATGTTTACATGCAGACGCCTGCACGCGTTCACGTGTTTCATAATTATGGAAAATAAAGGATAAATATTATCGAGGAACGGCAAGGAGGAGCTGAAGTCGGTCGCGAGAAACCAGCGGACGCTTGACCAATCGTGTGGATGTCAAGGGGCAACTTATCGAAGTGTGGGCAGAGGATTAAAGACGAGAGACATCGTGTTAGGAGAGCTTTGATACGGCGACGCTTAGAAGGCGAAGCAAGCGCGAAGAAAAGGTCTACTGCCTCCGACGCGATAACATCCAGTGGAGGATATCGCATCTCATCTGCTTGTCTTCTTTTTTTTTACGTCGCGGCTAATAAAAACTCTGAAGGCAGCAGTTTTAGTGGAGTTCGAAGGAGTGAGGTCAGCGCTATATTACTCGCAAATGTAACAGGCTAATAAATTCCATTCGCGGGGGAGCCGATAATGGATCAGATACCGTTATACTCCTCGTGTCGTTCGGGGAGTTGGGGGATTGAGGAGCGAAATAACAAGGCTCGGGAATGCAAGGGGAGGCTTCGGAAAGCACCTACTGGAAGAAGGTAAGGCACAAATGCCGCAGAAAAATATAACATTCGATATTGTCTAGGCGGAATACCTAATGGCGCCGATATAAAAATATTCGACGAATTGATGGAATTGCAGCATTTAATTCTTGAAATATTTACCTTTGCCAATACTTAAAAAGCAATAGATAGAATAATTCTGCGCCCACAAAAATTAAACTTCATTAAAACGAGGAATCCAATCGATCACGCGCGATCATTTTCGATAAAGCGCAACGTGCTCTGCAAATATTTATTTTTATGCTCTATACGACGACTGATTTTAAAAAAGGGAAAACTATACGTAAACAATATTCCGCGAATCAGCTAATATTTATTTAAAAATAAAATCCTGTGCTAGAGAGAAACGTTTCTAAACAATATCGTCAATGCCACAACGTCCCCGTTAAAATATATAACATGGAAGATTTTTTTCATACTTTAAGGCCGCGATAGATTCCTCACTTTTTTCTTTTTGGCTTTTTCCCCTTTAAAACTCTCCTCTTATATTTATCGCGTTCCAAGCACGGTTGTAAAGAGCTCCGGGCTGCCTTGCGGAAAAAAAATCCGCTAAGGTTACGTGAGGGGAGTCGCAAAGTAACTGCACTCGGCTTACATATTTTGGACCCTCTTTTCAAGCAAGGAGCTCCTGCGGTCCACGGATCGGCTGTAAAATGCGACCCGCGAGGAGTGGGAGACATGGCGAGAGAGTGGGAGGGAGCTGAGGGAGAGAGCTGAGGAGAGAGCTGAGGAGAGAGAGAGAGTGATAAGGGGGGGAGGAGGGAGACGAGGCAGAGTTGCAGATGCGTGCGAAGATACGGGAGAGTGTTATGATATGAGATAGCATAGGAAGGGAGAGAAAGAAGAAGATGGATAGGGAGAGAGGAGAGGGGAGCCGTAGGATATCAGGCCGATGCGGGATGGATGCCTATGTGGCACGTTTAATTTTCAAGATTGCAATTCAGGGCGAGGATGGGTTACGTAGCAGAAGCGTACGGAAAGGGGAGGAGGGGGAAGAGACCGCGTGTGCGAGGGCGTGGGAAGGGTGATGCTCGCAGGAAGGATGAATATGAGAGAGAGAGAGAGGAGGAAGGTAAAGGGAAGATGGGAGTAGAATAGGAGGGGCAAGAATGAAAAAAAAATAGGGGAACCTCGAAGTTATTGGAGAATACCGTGTAGAGGGTGTTAGCGGCAAGGGAGAGAGGCGATTGGAATGTTCGATTGGGGGTAGAGGAGACATAAAAGAGGTTCTTTAAGGCTCTGGCGGAGAGGATTGAAACGTGTCGCTCTGCATAATCGCTTCCCATCCCCTCCCCATCGTACCTCTAGCACCCTCTCATCCGGGAACACCATCCTCCTCCCCATCCCCAGTCAAAAGGGAACCATCACGCGAAGGAGTGGATCATTGCGGGGCGGGGATAAGACGTTATTGACGATTGACGCCGAGCGTATTTCAAACGATGACTGGCGATAGGTATTAAATAAGAGGGAGATCAGAGAGAGGGAGAGAGAAAGAGAGAGAGGGAGATTTAAGAGGAGGTAGAAAGGAGGGGGAGTGGAGGGGGACGGGTTCGAAGTTTTGCGGGAAAAAAAAAGCTCCCGACGGAGTCTTTGGGTGTGCGTGGGATATGGCGAAGGGATGGATGATGTGAGGCCGAGGCGAGTGGGTATTCAGAGGCCCTTGGATACGGAATGAGATGGAGCGAGGCGTGAATCAGGAAAGGTGAGATAGGGGGGTTCAGAGGGGAGTATGTATGTTGCTCCGAAGGGGCGATGCCGGGGTTGAGAGAGAACTTTTAAAAAAATATATGGAAGATGCAAAAGCAGCGAGAAAGAGCTCCGCGGTTGCCCGTGAGATGGAAGAGGAAGGCGGGCGATAAAGTCGAAGGGTTTGGAGGCGAGGCAAGTCTGGAGTTATATGGCGGGGCGGAAAAATGGGGCGGAGGTAGTGGGAGAGAGGGAGGATATCATTTCGATAAACCGCTCTTTTCTATGCTGAAGACTTGGGGTTTCCACCGAGAAACGCCTCTTATATTACGAAATTCACGTAAACAAGTGCGCGATTTCTGTGCTTCGGAATGGATTTACGGTTGAAGCGTTCCGAGGAAAATAAGAGGAATTCATTCGGTTTGGTTAATGCATTTTATACGAGACGCGGCAAAGGGTCCCTTATTCGAGCGTTTTGGAAAAAAAACCTTCAGCGAACGGTCTCATCCATGTTTTTGGTCGTTTGCACAAACAGTTGTGATTAGCAGTAATATCTGTCGGGATGAGATCGAATGTGCGCTTTTTCACTTTTTCTTTTTTTCGGAAATTATTTAGTGTTGCTGTAGTTTCAATGGAAGGTCTTAGCATTTCACGGTTAGAAAGAGTTTAGAAATACACTGAATCATTTTCAACGTTAAGTAATTACTCCAATCGTTCGGGATTTTATAAAGTTGCAAAATGAATGCTATGGGCTCAAACTTCATTCTCATTGAATATTTTAATCGTTTTATTTTAAAAAAATTATAAGGATCACTAATTTTAAAAGTTTAAATTTAAATTACTAAAAATTAAAACTTTTAAGTGCCGTTAATCTTAGCATCTTAGATTGAATCACTAAATAATTCCTTTCAGCAACAAATTAATTTTTTCTTAAGTGTTAATAAATATAATTTTTTACTGTTTTAAATGCTCTGAGACAATTTTCCCAAAAGATAATGCATTTTAGTTAAAAACTAAATTACTATCGTATATATATCGGACGGTATATTTTTATTTTGATTGATGATTCCTATCTCAAAGATATATTAAAATAATATTACTGTATTGAGTCCAACTGTTCAAGAAATTTGGGCACATCATGAATCTATGCGTTTCTGAAAGCGATGTTCTCTTGATGTATTGCGTAATACATCCTCCTTTCTCCAAACAATTAGCCGGCTCCCGCACACGCCATCAATTGTCCTTTCCCCGCCTCCCCTTCCTCCTCCTCCCTCTCTCTCTCCCTCCCTCACCTCTCGCTATAACTCGGCCTCGCACACGTGGCAAAGTGTGATTTAAGCGACTGCCGTTCGCCCTTGGGTCGTAACAACACCTACGGGTCAGACGTCCAAAAAAAATGCATTAAAACTCTTATCTCGGCTCTCGAGAAATTTCTCAAGTTTCACGGAAATGCAAAACAGGAAAACTTAGAAACAAAGAACCTGATTTCTCACAAGAAACACGAAAAGATAAGATTTCACCGAGGATATTTTGAGTTTTTTTCGCGATAAACACTTGATTCATTGAAACTCTTACGAAAAGGTCTCACCCTCCCGACTTGATGTTGCCGCAATATGAATCTGATTTTAATTTAATTCTTATCGGAAATCCAACTGTTTACTAAAGGTATTCTCATACGCTCTTATTTAGTGTAGGGATTATTGAAAAAATCACATTTAAACGGTCTTATCTAACGCTTTCACCGAGAAATTTTAGCCTCATTTCGAGTACTCGATATATTTTCTTCGAGTATTCGATTAAAAGTGGTATTTTTTTCAATAAAAGGAAATTATTTTAAGAAAACATCTTTAAATTGTTTTTAATATTGAAATATGAAATATCGGTATTGCATCAGTTCAAAAAATTCACACTATCAATAGCGCGTTAGTTCCTTTATTTTTCTTACATGGAATTATGTTTGTATCGCTAAGGGGACGAAAGCCAACGCAGAAAAAAGCCGAAAACATACTTGAGCTAGATAATACTGTCAGTTATGGATCGATTGTATCCAACTCATAACGATCAGGAGCAAGAAGAAGAGAAGCAGAATGCAGAAAATGAAATCGACCCTTACAACGAGTTGCAGCAAACGATTAATTCCGTAATATCTTCCAAACCAACACTTTCTAAGCTAAATAATACTGAAAACCAATTCAAAATCATGAGAGAAAATGGAAGCAATCGTACTGATAAGTTGAACAAATTTTGTTAAGCTTTACTTAGTATTCGATCAACTTTAACGGCGAATAAAAGTTTTTTTTTCAGTTTCGGGAAATTTTATTACAAAAATACGAAATTAATTAAATATGAATACGCACTTGTATTCCTTATATATACTATTTAAAAAATATTGAAATATAATATGTTTAAGAAATTTTTATATTTTTAATTATTATAGATTTAATGATAATTTTAAAATTAATACGAGTACCAGGATATTATTTCCAAAAATACTCGCCTGAATATTTCGAATTATTTGGACACACTAATTGTGAATAGGAATAGCTCACGTGATCGCGAGTTTTTTTATGGACTATGTATCTGAAAAGTTATCATAGCTGTAAAATCAAAATTTTTACTATAGATTCGCCTAATAAAAAGGAATTTCTGAGCGATATTTAAAAACAGATTAGTTAAACGAACACGGAGATGCAGACAAAAACATACGCAAAGACGCGAAGTGATAAGATTAGCAATCCCGATAAAACAGCGCTTTTTTGAATAAGGTTTAGCTTCCCATTTATTTGAAGAAAAGGTTTACATAAATTCTTTAGCTTTTTATGCCCAGACGGAACTTTAGAGACATTTTTTTAAAAGGCATGTAAAACCACATCTATTGCGAAGAAACTGACAAGACTTATATGCCTCATTGCTTTGAAGTATGTTCTAGTTCCACTAGAAGGCAGAATCACCCAGGACTAATTTATTTGAAGCAACTATTTCATTTTTATTTTCGAAATTCGACATTTCAGAACACTTTTATCAGTATTAAGTGGGTCAATAATTTTACTTTTGCAGATTTCTGCAAGATAAAAATGAGCTTTGTTTTATGGGATAAATGTAACTGCATTTTAAAAATGTTCCTGTAATAAAACATATAATCACCTTCACGGATTAGGTTGATCAGTCTTTTTCGGTACCAAATGGGTATTATACAATGAGTTTTTAAGTGAATGGGGCGCTAATCCATTACACAATCTGGAGGATTTGTTCTTTACCCACGTATATTCCCATTGAACGTCTTTCAAAAAGCACAAAGAGGGCATATTGCTTAAGGCCCCTTCAAAACACGCAAGCGGCCAGACCAGGTTTCGAACCCAGGCCAGCACTCAAGCCAGTCTGCCACCAATACTCCAGAATAACACACAAAACTATCCTCATACCGAAAAACGCAAATGCAGTGAGAAAATTTACTCTTTGCCATATATCCCCGAACAAATTAATTATCCCTCAATAGCTGTACAGATATCCATTCTTTGTAATGTGACGTATGAGGTGCCTCCTCTTATATCCGCACTCCCTTCAACCCCACGCTGCAAAAACTCGAAAGATTGATGCGACCTCTCACGAGAGAGCTATGAAGTTCGACCACTTCGCCCGGGAACTTCTTCATGGATGTCACTGCCACTTCCAGAAAGGACTTCTAAAAGCCAAAAATAAAGAAAGCACAACTCGCTCAAAGCAGAAGAAAAACTTCAGCCGCTCCTAAACGAGATTGAAAAAAAATAAAAAACGATCCAGCAAGCTCGCGTATCGAACGGATTCTATGGGTAAAAATCAAACGCCTTTCGGAAGCAGAAACATAACAATAAACGAAGCGAGGGATGATTAAAAGCTCACGGAGTCACAGTGGGATAAGGGAGTTGGTATCCTTGAGAGAGGAGTATTTTCTTCGTCTTTTTTTTTTCGGATGTGAAGGGGAAGTACGGAGTGTGTGAGGGGGAGGAAGGAGGAGAGCGGGAGAGAGGTAAAGACCCGAGCGGCGCTGCGGAAGGAAGTGCTCGCAAAGGCAGTTAAAGGAAGTTTAACGAAGTCTGACGAACGAGGGACTGGGATGGGGTTGGCAGGAGGGTTCGGGCTCGGCGCGCACCTCAGGCCCCCACTCCTTCACGGAGTTTCGCAGATATGAGAAAAGGGGTTGAATAGGAGAGGAGGAGGCGTGGGTTTTGGGGCGTAGGGATGAGACGGGTGCTTCGCGGTGTTAGGAGAGGGAGCAGACGTAGGATGTTGCGGAATGGAAGAGCTCCCAAACCACCCTTCCGATTCCATCAATTCTGACGCCACTCTAGCGCAGTCAAGTTGGTAGCCTCTTTTTTTTTTTGAGGTTCTCGGGAAGTGGAGTTTAAGGAAGTAGGTATATATAGATGGATTGCTGAACGTCTTCATTCGGTAAGAGTTTTGGGTTTGAAAGGCAATTTTTTTACGGCTAAAGCTTCGCCAAACGTCGGTCGATAAACAAAGGAGACGGAAAAATACGAATACGATCCGCGACATCGGATTTACGCTGGAGCGAGAAAATATCAACCAGATAGTTCGATTTGGAAGTTCTAAGTTAATAGCCAACTTCTCTGATTTGCAGAAAATTGAAGGTATGTTTTATTTTTTAGATATCGCAGTGACTTCATACCTACAAATTTGAATTAAGTCTTCATTCTTCTAAATAGTGACCAATTATACACACAAAAATTCAAAATCAAAATATGACAGCGCAAAAAGAACTGGGAATAATTATTATTTATTTAACTACTTTCAATGCTGATTGTATAGGCTATGAATTTTAGGCACCTCATGTTGGACTAAAAAATTATTTTTAGTCGAAATGGCTATAAATTCCTATTGAAGACATTCATAAACGTCTTAAATTACAATAGCTGACGCATATGATCAACGCCGTAGGCAACGATTTTTTTTTCAAATAATCACGTTTTATTTGCAATGCTACAGGAAACCTCCACCAGGGGTCCGAGAAAGGGAAATTTGGGAGAGGAAGTGTATGAACGATGTTCTTTAGAGAGAGAGAGAATTCCCAGTTACGCTTCAGATCAATATGTTTAAGAGGCGGGTCTCCAAAAGATATTCCCATGCAGAGGGATGCACCGGCGAAGCGTTCTCCATTTCTTCTCCTACCTAAACCTCTGATGTTTTTCCTTTTTCATCTCCTACTCTTTCGAGATTATCCCCAAACTCTTTTTCCCCTTCAAGATCCTACAGCGGAGTTAACCGTCCGACGAAAAATGGCCGCCTCGATGTTTAAACTCTATCTTTTTCCAGGATCTCGGTGAGGGGAAAAAAGTTCAATCTCTCTCTCTCTCTTTGAGGGTTTCCGAAGAAACACGTCTTAATTTTCATTCCTGACTCTTTACGAATTTTTTCCGGATCATCAATTCTCCGTCAAATTTACGATCTTTTAGAAGAGAAGAAGAAATCCATAAAAATTCCCGTTTTTTTTTGTAAACCATCCCTGACGTTCCCCATAAAGTTCCTAAGAACTTTTTCAATTACTTCGGGGCTTGAAAAATAGCTAGGAGTATCTTAATGCTTGGATGATACATGACGATTCCGGCAGATCATTTTCCAGTAGGTACTATTCGAACTCAATGTTTGAAATGGAGAATTATAGTGTTTTAATCGTGAGAACGATCGTATTGGATAGAAAGTGGCAAAATGCTTGTTTACACTGTATAAGAAATTATGCGCGGTAGTCATTTTTACGTTATACATATACAATATAGATTACATTAGTAGTGTATGGCATTGCACACGTCGACTTGCTGTTTATTTCTTCCATTTTTAAAATTTAATCTTAGTTTCACTTTCAATACTGCCATGATCATGTAGGGAGGTAGAAATGTTATGATTATAATACGAAAATCGCCATGACACTATGAATATTTAAAGAGAATGCCAGTTTCTTCGAGCGAAAGAATCCATTCTTAGCGGTCGAAAATATTCTGAATTTCTTTTAATCTTCAGCCGCTTAAGATCCACTTATCAAACGAGGAGAAAAAAGACACGTTAGGGCATGTTAAATATGTCGGCCCACTCAATGAAGCATTAAGCTTTCGTAAATACTGCCCACTATCGTCGAAAAGCATGAAATAGCTGATTTGTCGAATGTTTTTTCGAGCGTCGGAAAAGCAGATAGAGGAGTATTTTCGGGGGAGGAGGGAGGGAGAGGGGAGTGGGGGGGGGGAGGAAGGGGGATGGCGAAAACATTTCCACCTGCCCGCCGCCACCTTCCTCTCCTCTTCTCCCCACCCCCTCTGACACCCTCCCCCCCTCTCTTTCCGCTAACCCCTTTACCCCACTTCCCCTACTCGAAACCATTTCCTCTGTCATTTCCCTCTCCGAGGCTTACGCTACCGCCTAAAACTCCCTCTCCCTCACCGGTTGTAAACACGAAACAGTCTCTCGGAAAGTACACGAGTGCTTCATTTCCAGGTACCCTTTTATCTGACTCTTTACTGTTACCACGGACTGCAAAAAGCCTTCGTTTGGAGCCACTCATGCGGCGGTCACTCGGTCACGTGACTTGCGGCAAACGGACGCGGGTAGCGATGATCCAACACCCGACTGCCTCCCTTTACCCTTACTCCCCTCCCACCCCATCCTTTCCTTAAAAAGTCAACTCCTGTCTCAACCTTCGACTAGACTAGTTTATTTTTCTTAAGTGATTATTAACTCCCTTCTCCAGTTCCTCCTCTCCTCCCTCCTTCCCTCTCTGCAACTCCTTCATTGCTTCCCTCTTCCGCTCCTTCCTCTACACCCGTGAAAACGTAACAACCCCTTTAGAGTTCTTTAGCCTCAATCGCTCGCCCTCTTCCATTTTGAACAATGCACTTATTCTATCTCCCTCTTCCTTTAGAAGATAAGACACCTGAGAAGACAAACAACCATCAGGAGTAGATAAGCGATTACATCCGCAACCGGTTCTGCAGCCTTTCAAAGCAGTGACAACTGAGGTTAAAGGCGCGTTTCTTTTTTTCGAGTTGGCGTTTATATAGACCCCAATAGGAAAGACGGCGGGCCATATCTGCAATGGATTCTAGGTTTCAATTCGACACGATGATTTAGCGGTAATAAAAGTTCCTTTCGAAAGTCGATCGATCTAGTATTGGTTTGGAGATGAAGGGGCAAACGAACGAAGGTCGAAAAAAGGACGTATTAATTGTAGCTGCTATTCCTAAAATCGGTTCATCGGATCTTCGAAATAACGTGCGCCGGAAGAAGAAAAGCATACTAGATAACTTATACAGTAAAACTCGTTTAATACGTATTTGAGGGGACCGACTCATTGCTTCGTTATAAGCGTGACTACGTTATATACGAGAAACATGGTTTTTGGCTATACATCCCATATAACACGTATACACATACAGTAAAAGTTGTGCTATCCGGCTATTTAGAACCGGCCACCCTTAGATACCGGCAATTACACAAATACAATTCATTTTGTATTTCTTTTTCTTTTTTTATGAATTTTTGTGTGAATAGTATATGTGTAATACCACAACTTCCCCTTTGAAATTTCTTAAAATATAAGATGTATATATTACGTATTTACTCCGTATACTTCTGTGGCTGCCGAGTAAGAATGGCGTTTTTTGTTACGTAAGCCATTTGCATTGTCTACATGTTTTGGTGTACTTCTACAATTTCCAATTTTATCGCTTTTTATTATTTAAAAAATTACCCATCCATTGAATATTGCATCAAAATAAATACCTAAAAGCAAGAAACAGGAGAGAAAAGGTTGTTTTAACACTAACACATAAGCTGGAGCTGATCAAACGAATTGAAAAAGGAAAAAATAGAGCAACCATAGCAAAAGAATTCAACATCGGATCTTCCACGCTCTACGATATCAAGGCTCATAAGGCTAAATTAATGAAATTTGTGTCATCTTCTGAGACGAGTAAAACAATTAATAAACATCATACGCTTCATAAGCCAAAAATGGAGGAACTGGATAAAATATTATGACTGGTTTTCGCAGAAATGTTCAGAAGAATTAAATAATTTCGTCCTTCTGTAATAGAGTAAATAAAGATAAATAATAAAGATAAATAAGAAAGATAAATAAGAAAGATATAATCCAATAAATTCAATTTTGGGAACAGGTTCACTGCCGTAATCCCCAAACTTCCCGGACGCCCTAAACTTTTCAATAGTCTTTTTGTTTTGTATGTGAGCGTAGCAACGTATTAAATAAGAATGGGTAAATAGTGTCTATATCTAACTAAGTGTGGAAGAATTAAAATGGAAAATGCAAACCCCATGCATAGTTATGTTTGGGGAGTACGATAGTGAACCTAAGCCCAATTTTGTTTGGTTATTGCTAAATTTGCGATGTCAAAATCGGAAATCACTCCCCTAACCGGATATTTCTCCTAATCGGCTTTCCACAATCCCCAAGATAGCCGGATAACACAGCTTTTACTGTATTTGCAGTGAGTCGACTTCAATGCCGTACTTACATATGCAAAGAGATGCTTATCAACTTCGCGGCATGTAAAATGTTCGACTGCTATTACATACGATTTTTTAAATGGTCAATTAATATTATTATTATGGTCATTAAGTTACATAAACATTTCACATTTTTAATATCAATTTCAAAACAAAGGGAGCGTGGAAATTCGTATGGAAGGGGTAGATGGAGGAAGGGACCTCTACGAACAAGTGCGCAGTAAACGGGCGGAAACTATTCATTACTTATCGCTCTGCTCGCCAAAATTCGTTATATATGGGGCATTTTTTGCCACGGGACCAAACATTTGTTCGCTACAGCCGAGAATTCGTAAAATGCGTGTTCGTTACATCCGAGAAATTTAACCAATGCCCTTATGGAGAAATTCAAGGGACCGAGACATTTCTTCGTTATAGCCGAGATTTCGTTTTAGGCGTGATCGTTATAAACGAGTTTTACGTATATGAATCCTTGGTAATATTATGATGCTATAACATCAGACGAAAGTTTAAAAGTGCGATTTTTATCATGATGAAGATAAAGAACATAAAGCCCAGGGCGACTCTTGTAAGTAAATAACGCTGAATTTATATATGAAATCAATCATTTGATTAAAAAAAAACCTTCTCAGTGGACTGTTTGTTGATTATTCCAATTAATATTACATGGCGCGATTTAGGTAGATATGCAGTTTATATTTTAAATTAAAACCGTATTAAGAGAGAGAGAGAGAGAGAGAGAGAGAGAGAGAGAGAGAGAGAGAGAGAGAGAGAGAGAGAGAGAGAGAGAGAGAGAGAGAGAGAGTCTTGTACTAAGAATTAATTGATCTATATACAGATTTATTAGGAAAATGTTAACACTCAAATGTTATATAAACATTTGATTTTTGTGAAAAATTAGACATTTCTACGAGTTTAACCCAAGGCCAAGGTTGCAAGCAGGTGTTAATGATACGTGACATTAAGAGTCTCGACCAACCGGATATCCGATTAATCAGAATACACTCTGTCCCGAGGCATGCGGTAAATCGGGGATTTACTATAGAAGAAAAACACTAGGCATTCCATTTTTATTTTCTCTCGTTTTCCATCTCCAGAGCGGCTAGCTCACTTGTAGGTGGATCTGCGCAACCGCTCTACGTCGCCATTATAAAATCCAGAAGAACCTTTCTAGAACCCTTTCTCGCTCTTTTTATTACAAGGATTCCTATCTAAGAGCAATAAAGGCCCCCACAGCTCGGCAATTCATCACTCGGCGATGATATTTGTTGTCAATTTCGGTACGGGTGTCCCGCAAGTTGCATTCTGTCTTACCACACTGCACCCGTGACAGCAAAACTGGATGTAACGGTTCCGCAATTTTAAGTGCTGTTAAGGATACGTTTACATGCGGGTGTCGAGGAAATTTAGTTTAGGATCCGAGGGTGTCTTATAAATCTGGCGACGCAGACTTCACTAGCAGCCTATCAACTAAGCTCGATTTTTTATGTCATAGAGGCGAGTGATTTAGTTACGGTCATATAATTTACACTAGACTATCTGTAGATTAAGGTTTCTGTAGTTTTAATTGACTTCATTATTATGATTTTAATTATTGACATAGAAAAGTTCAATTTTATCGAATGAAAATTTATTTTTATTGAGATTTAATCAGTCATAGAGAGAAAAACAATTTTCGACTGTTATTTCTGTAGTCGTCCTTAAGAAATCTATCGCTAATGACGTATATACGAATATAAAAGCGTAAGGTGATTAATGGGGTAATTTTATTTATTGCATGATAGTAATCATCAAGAGTTTTAACTTTATGAAGAAAATTATTTTGTAGTAGGATAACAAATATGCGCATTTAGTTTAGACTCAACGCATTATAATTTCTAATAAGAGCGGTTAAGGCTTTGCGAAGAGGCTTTGCTACTGCCGACCGCGAGTCGTGCAACCTATTAAAATCTATAACTTCCAAATTCCCTAGTCATAAAAATGATTTCACTGTAAAGATATTAGTACAATTTCATCCAATATCGATTTTATGTTAGCTACAAGTTATATTATTCATGCGCCGATTGTTACAATTGTCTCAATTTCGAAATTTCATTTCACGGTCAAAGTTTAAACATTCAAACTTAATCGTCAATTAGGAGCATTGCATGATGAAAGGGCATTTCCTCTGCGATCATTTTTTTTTAAACGCGCAATTCTTTTTTCTGACAAGACAATATTAAATATCTTCTCTCCTTCTGCTTCGATTCCATAAAAAGCTACGTTCGTAATTGTCAATAAAAGACTTCATAATGTTTTTCCGATATATTTAAAGAGTTTTAGAGTGGAGGAGAAAGGGAAAGAGAACGAAAGAGAGGGAGAGGTGAAAGATAGTGAAATGCGCCAATTTACTCCCCATCAGACCACTCCGCCCTCACTCCCAATTCCCTTTGTTCTTGTGCGTTCGCTGCTCAATATCTCTCCATTACTTACGCATATTACGACAATGAATTTCGAAAAGCCAAAAGGATAAGAAGGGGTTGAGTTTCATGCACACGAGATAGACCGTCGTCTTAACAAGTGTGCCGTAGCTATTGCTTTGAAAATGAGGAGGGAGAGAGAAGGCGGTTGCGCGAGATAAGGTAATTTGAGAGACATGTCGGACGAATGGAGAGCGGAGTTGAAGCTAATACTCTAGGCGAGAGGAAGAAAAAACAAAGCGAGTAATTCTTGACGCGGGCACGGGCAACGCTCGACTATTATCCGTTGAGTTACGAGGCGACCGTCTTTGCGAGTACTAATTCATCTTATCGTCGAGGGAGATTGACTCGCTTGCCTCGACTTGAGAACGTCTCCTTTAAGTATGTATGGTTGATTGCGAATGGAGGATTAGAATGTAATGTTGCCATTTAATCAAATAGCCGCGACCCAAACCGGTGTATACGACAGGGCATTCGAATAAAAAACATTACAAGGTATTTCGTTGACTATTGATTTTTAAAAATGGAGAATTTTCGCGAGGGAATGAAGCATTCGCATAAAAGTCTCTCGCAATGGATAGTGTGCTTATCACAATGAGGAGTTTTTAAACAATACGAAACGTTACTTTCACCATTATTTCTCTTCATTTATTTCTTAAACTAGTTATTAAACGGCCACTAACGCGCCTTTTGGCAATGGGAGCTAGAAACTCTTACTCTACCAAAGTCGTTTATCTACTGTGTATATCTAGAAGATTAGGGATTTATAACCTCGTGCTCGCGAGCACCGCAGTGGTCTTCTACGATCAGTTTTTCTAGCACCATTAATTTAATTTGTTCGCTTGTTTCCTTTCTAAACGTTTCAAAGATTAACATTGACGTTAGTTTGATTTCATTTGCGTATACTCCCACATTTTTAAAAGTGTAGTGGCGCTCGCTTGATGTTTTAAAAGAAATAACTTGGCGCCTGCCAAGCTGTAGATTTGTCTCTTTCTGGTAGAAACTATAACATTTCCTACCAAGTGAAATTCCAAATTTCACCCTTACGTACGACGTATACTATCATAGAAGGGCCGTAGATAATTAAATGAAACAGCAACCGATTCTATTATATTCACTGCATTCCTTTGCGAAAACCTTAACGGGAACGTCAGCTACGATTATGCACGCGCGATCATACAGGCAAATTAATTACAAGAAGCTTCCCAGCTAGGAGTTAATTCGTCAAAGAAAGAAAATAAATTACAGAGGACGACATTCTTCAGTTTGTTTTATGGCTATTAATTATTTAGAGCAAGGTGAGATAGCGTCTAAAATGTTTTTTTCTCCTCTCTTAAGTTGCGTTGAAGCACGATAGTCCGGAGTGGCATTTACCGATTGAGCGCTGATTAAGTAACGAGAGAGACGCAGCGACCGACCAAAAGGAGAATATCCAAACGCTTTATCTCACCGCGTCAACTGTCGCCATTCGTGACCAGCGCGTGACGCAGGAAAGCGATTCTGCGTTACGTGTATAAGATCGCAGAGAGCGAAGGGAAAGCATTTGTTGTGATTAAGGAAGAAGAACCCATTTGCGTCGCCTTTACTTCCACTAATGATTATTCTCCGATAAGTGCGGAAATGAGCTCACGGAAGATAAAGCGTCAAGAAATATGACGGACGACGAAGAAAAAAGGACGCGTTTGGATCTTCTCTTTAAGGGTGTTTACCAACGTACCAGTCGTTCCTATCACTCTAAAAAGAATGATGTGGAGTAACAAAACCGTTCGAGCGGCAGTCTTGCATAAAAAGTTACCTGTATATCTTTCAAACGGGAAATCTCGACGCAGAACTTCATTACAACAAAAAAAAAAGCTCTATCCCCACTTTAAAAGATTGAATGAAATTGTTAGATGATATAGCAACAACAAGCATAGATAGGTTGGAAAACCACATGCGAATTTCCTCCGTGATGATTCGCCGATGGATGATTAAATAACATTCTTGGTTCCCGATATGGGTAATTTCGTTACCTAATCTCTTAAAAGAATTTGAATTTTAAATCTTGGACTTAGTAAACTATAATTTAAAAATATTTTCGATTACATTATGACTTATGAAATAGATACGCACAGCGCCGACAATTTACGTGGAATCTCTTCAATAATAATCTTAACTGCCAGTTTTCATTTACTTGGAAATAATTTCAAACGTAGCATCGTTAAACGTATAAAAAGCTTAAATTTACGTCCCAAAAGATAATATTATACTGAATTTACCAAAACCTTTATTAAAACATTCGTATTTATTTCACTGCACTATCGAGAAATTTCTGCGTGTTAGATTAACCACCGCTGAATACCATGCTATCAATGGCATAGTAAAAACAGCTTTAACTCTCCCTAATCATGAATGAGCAATGCGAAATGACCTCAATTCTAATTCAGCCGGCTTTGTTGAAGGCCGTCTGCATGTCAAACGGTTTTAATGCAACGCGCTCCAGAAAACATAAGCGCTATGACAGACGAGAAACGAAATTCGACTCATTCAAGAAAAAATAAGAAATCAGGCCGAAAAACGCTTAATAGGGATTTTAAGTTGGTTAGATGTTACATCATCATATACGTCTCGTTCATCCATCCAATAATTAAGTCTCATATAATCTACGTTTTGCAAGTGCTTCAGTGCTTATTATTATTGAACTTCATTACCGGTCCATCAAGTAGTTAAGCGCGAGAACTCATGAACGTAAGATGAAAAGAAAGCGGCGACGCGGGAGAGAATAAAGAAAATAAGACGGCAGTCTATAGCGAAAAGGAGAGAGGGACTGGGAGAGAGGAGAGGGAAGAAGAGGTCGGGCTGACTTAAGGGACGCATGCAAAAGCCATTCTTTGCCGTGGCAGGGGGGGCGGGTTCTCACCCATTTTATGCATCGACAGCGCCTCGACAGTCGTCTCCCTCTTTCTCCCATCGAAAGCCTTCATGGATGAAGCATCCTAAACATAGCGCCGAGTGCACACCATCACCTCACGCGCACGCAAGTCTCTCCCCGTCCTCTCTCTCTCCTTGGGAGACGACGCTGTCCGAAGTGAACGGACCCGCACACTGCCTCGAAGAGGTGAGGCGGAGAGAGAGCATTTTCTTGTTCTCGTCGCCGCCTCACTCCCATCTCCCCCCTCTCCCAACTCCCTCTCTTGTCTCTACGCTGTCTCCGCTTCTCTCCACCCTTCCCGAAAGTTACCCACTTTCCTCCCTTTTTTTTTACACAACCCTCAGGAATCGACTATGAGAAGCCAACTCCTCGTCTTGTACTGTTTTTATCCATCCCGATGTTCCCCTCGTCATCGTGGAACAGGCCAAAAAGAGGGAGGCCGGAGAGGGAGAAAGAGACAGGAAGAGACATACTTGGGTGATTTCGGGTGAGAAGCGGTGGTGTCGAGGGTGGAGGATATCACCTAAGGTGAGCTAGATCCTTAAAACGATTATGATTTAGTTCATACCGCGAACCGTTTTGCGATTCCAGCTTTCTTACAGGTCTTCTTCTTTCCAGAAGAGAAACATATACTTAATATTACGTTCACCAGAGATGGTTTATAATTTTATTTACTTAGTTTCCTAATAAAAACGCTGTCAAATTATATCGCATATCAATTAGCATAGGCGATGACTTAATTTGTGAATACAATCAGATATAATTTTATTTGCATCAAAGACGGTATAACATGGCGCCCTGTAACCATTCATTAATTAGCCGGTTTAGGGATATAATGAATATAAAACGACCAACCGCCTTACGATCGAATCCACCGTCTTTATAGTCACAGAACCCGTTGTCGTCTATAGCATTAAGGAAGAAGGAAAATACGTCACGGTTTGGGGATTCCACCTCGCACGGAATTAAAATTTTGCGTCCATTTTCAGAGTGCTTCACGTTTTTTTCTTTCCTCCGAGGAATAACAGGGGAACATAACTAATGTATTAGCGACCGAGAATTCGGAGCTAAGGGGAGTTTTTTTTTTAAGGCCGAAGGTGGGCAAAGAGGACACGAGTGGAGGAAGGGGGACAACAAAGTGGCGGCGGGAGAGAGTGGAAGAGGGCTGAGAGGGTTAAGAAAGACAAGGAATGCCGAAGAGCAAGGATATGGCGAAAGAGAAAGAAAGAAGAAGGAAGAAGTAGGGAGAGGAGGATGAAGAGCGGGAGGAAGAGGGAGGAGAGCAGCGTGTTGCTGGACTTGGAGGTCGAGGGTGAAGGTCTTTGAGGAACAAGGAAAGAAGAGGGACCAATCGAGAGAAAGAGAGGAGAGGAATATGTGAGAACACACCGTAGTGAGATCAGAAATGGGAAACGTACGACCGATTACATCGCCCTCCACTATTAAACGTCGCTTTCGTCTTCCGGTGTCGAGAAAGAAAAAAAGAAGAATTCGCCATGGTCTTAGTTCTGAGATGTCAACTTTGTAAATTTCGAAGGAATTGCCTCGAATTGAATGTCAAGTTCGTTGATGAGCTGTAATCACAATTTTATATTAAATTATCACCGCTATCAATGCGAACTCTTATTTCTTCGCAAAAGAAACACATGAGAAATATTATCTTCGTCCAGTCTAAATTAGTCAGGGAGAGCAGCTTTCCATCTATGAATCCCTACATTCGCATCACAAGACGAAGAAATACATAGGGGTGTTTTAACTTTCACGGCATGAAAAGGTTAAGAGAGAGAGAGGTTCGAGAGAAACGACACGAAAAAGATCGTTCCATTAATGAAACGCCAGGGAAATTACTAAAAAACCTTTCAAGATCCGGTGGAAAAGAATAAAACCAGTGGGTTAACGTTTAAAAAGATAGTTCTATAGTGATTAGTGTAGCGTCCGATGAGAGCCTTCCTTCAAGGGTGGTCCGGTTTTAAGGGATTAAGAGGGCGGCGGAGGAGTCGGATGAGACAGGAGTGGCGAACGAATAACTCAAGCCGAAGAAAAAAAAAACGTCGGAGAAGTGAGATAGGGAAGGAGGGAGGATAGGTGTCAGGTGGTTTAAGGGAAGAGTAGAACCGGATGAGGGAAGAGAGGGAGGGGGTAGGGGAAGGAGGGAGGAGGACGACGACGATCGAGAGGGGGGGGGGGTGGTAAATGAGGTTGTAAGGATTCTGGGTGGGACAAGGAGAAGAGGAATGCGATGAGACGGGGCGGCGGGATCAAAAGGAGACAGCGTGGCAAGGGAAATGGAGAAAGAAGAGTACATATAGGCAGAGTGGAGTGGCTACCGAAAGGGTTATAAATGTGGGATATGGAGGGAGAGCCAATGGGAGGAGGAGGAACACAGAGAGAGGGGGCGACCAAATGAAAAGAGTAATATAAACAGCGATGTTCATTTACAAAAGGTGAAAAAATATCCGTTTGTCACAGAATGCGTGATTTTTTTGTACAAACAACACTTCCATCCCGTCTAAAAAAACGCGCTCGTTTGTAATTTGTTCTTGGGTCGGGACATAAATTGAAGGATCCTAAAAATTACATCAAGGAAATTTTGTTAAAAAAACAATTAACGGGTGTTTAGCAAATATACTTGAGTAACGAGATTTGAAATTAAAAGGCACGCATACGCTTATAAACGTAGCCATTTACAATTTACCAGGTTTGTGATAACTTTCCCTAATAAGCAATCACTTCTGCATATGACGTTTTAGCCAAAATTTCATGTTTTACATGTTTTGAGTAAAAGTTGGATACATACGTAACATAACACGAACGCTCTATCTCTCTCTCTCTCTCTCTTAGAGAACTTCATGTTCATATCGCCCGCCTCATAAATTTTAACGGCAAACTGTTCCCTCGTATATGACACGAGCAGTTCTCGAATTGACGTATGGTTCTCGATGCGAAATGTGGAGACAAGACGATGCGTGTATCGCGAGGTCGCACTAAACGCGTCACATTAATAGGGCGTAACGCACGTATCGCTCGGGAAGTAAGATATCGCAGGTGGCGCAGGAAGTAAGTGGGATGTTCGGGAGACATTAGGAAGAAACCTTTGCGCTTGACAGACGGCAGCGTCGCTGTGTTGATTGACGGGATTAGTGCGGCGAAAAGAATGAAACGGATCCGCCATTCCATAGAAATGACTGTACTAAACTAACGGTTCGTAGAAACGCTCTTAGCAAAGGTGCGTTTACAGCGAAGACACGACGTGCGAATGGAAGGAGGATAGATTTGTTTGAAAGGCATTTTGTCTGAAAATATCGTTTTATGGTTTTCGTCGAATTAGTGAGATACGTAAGATATGGAAATGAATATTCACACACCGTTCAAGGAAAAATTCCCGTCTATATAAAAAAATCTGTCGTGTAAATCTATGTCGTGTCATTTTTCCTTATATTTTTTCTACCAGTGCGTCTAAAAAAATCTGATTCACAGTCCACACAACATATGGAAGCTCGATAACAGATTTTAAATGAACACTTCGGCTCATAAAGGCAATATAAGTATATACTCCTTTTTGAATAGAAAAATGTTGGAATGGAAAAATTTACCTGATGTAGTTTTTGAACGTTTTCCTTGTATTGTAAGTTATTTTAAGAGCAGGCTCAAGAAAGGCTGTAATTTATGTAACTGATTTTCTTGCTTAAGTTATTGTAGAAAATTTAACCCTCTACTGAAAAAATAATTGAGATTATGTGGACTAGGGCGCATGAGCACGGTGTGTTTTTTAATATATTTAGAATTTCTTTATAAATTGCAAGAGATACAATATTTTAAATACTTCACTATTTTTTATGTAGCTTTACCACATGGCTAGTAATCAACATGCAACGTATGTAAATAATATATAACAATAAGTCAACAATAATATTTGAGTTAAACTCGAATTTATCGAAGTAAGAAACCTTTTCTAAATATTTCGTCAATGAAAAAATCATCGATTAATATCTAAACGGGCCATGGTTTTCAATTATTTTTTGTCATTTCTCATGCATTTTGCAAACAACAGATCATGTGAGTCTTTTCATATGAAGAGTTTTACAATAACGAAACCTATAATCCGAAGTTTTTCATCAAGCTATAAGTCGCGGCGGTCTGCACGCGTTACCATCGGCCACAATAGCCCTTCGGCCATGTCTGCAAATGAGAAAAAATAAACACAAATGAAAATTGAAACCTCGAACGGCATTTAAACGTTGCGCCACAACATTCTCCATAACTCGGAGAAAATTAATTCCAATGCATCGCGCCGACAAAAAAAGTCGATACTCCGAAACGGTTAACCAAAGTGATGGAATCTCTCGCAAAAGACAAATGAAAGTGGTGAAGACAATGTGTAAGGAGAGCGGGAGCCATTGTGTATGTGTGTGTGTGCGACGGTGCTATCGCGGAAGGAGTCGAGGAGAGAGAATAGGGGCTTTATTGGAGAGGGCCTCTTGGTGTCATTTGTGAACACGTGTTCTGACTCACCGGTGACGCTTCCCGACCTCCTTCCTCTTCCTTGTCTCTCGCGTCTCAACCGATCGACAGACACCTGGCGCCACCATACACTGGTGCTATCCGCTCGCACCGATGGCATTTTCCCCGCTGCCCTTCAGCGATCACTGTCAACCCGTCCACAGCATCACTTACGAGTCCATTCTCTCTCACTCACGCACGTCTACTTCCCCCTCTCCTCCTCCCACTTTCGTCATAACCTTCCTCTGCGGTTGCAGAGTGCCACAGGGGTCCGTCCTTGGACCAAGATTTTTCTTGATTTTTTCCTTGCGCGGAATCGCGATGCGAATACAATCGGTTTACAACTTCTCAAAAAATGTCTTAATTATCTTTGGGGATTGGTGAAAAAATCGCAAGTCACCGAAAAGGCTGGGGATTGAGTAAATAAAACTGCCGTATATGCGATGGCTTTCTGGAACCTCGTCAGCCATTTGGCCCCTCCCAGAAACCATTCCCCTTGCGCCTCGGAGCCGCTTGCGAGAACGTCAATGTCGACCTGTCGATTACCGTATATCGAGTTATCCTTTTTCCGCGCATCTTTCTTTCCCAAAATGTCTGATCCAAAGTCTGTTGACGGTCGATCTACCATAACGGTGCTTTTACACGGGCATAATATTCGCATAAGTTATGTGTAATGCTGCGCTTATCTTGAAAGATCTGACCTTTTAAAAGCGTCCATTTCTCTCGAGTGTTTTTTTACGGTTGGTGTTGATGTGCATCATCAATGATTGATATTTTCTTCACTGTTTAACTTTATTATTTAGTAGAATCACAGAAAAGTACCAACATGTTTGAAGTGCGATTACGGTAAAACGATTTTCAAAAAGTTACACTTTCTATCCCATTTTTTGGTATGTTAAAACTTCATTGGAATTATGCAGTCACGAAAACACGAGAAAAGATTATTATAGTGCAATGCTGAACGTAATTTTCTAACAATAAACACAATACAGAAATAAAAGTAGTGAAGTGATTTCAAATATGAAGAATTTTAAGATGCGTTAGTACAAGAAAATTTGGATAAGGTGCGGACTGAGCGATAATTTATCATCCTTCAATATTTATCTAAAAAATCTGAGGAGAAAAAGACAATCGTTAAAATCTCTCCTCAACTCTGAAAGAAATGTTGATGGGATTCATTTTCTCTTTTAACTGTCACATTATTTCGGAAATCGGTTGAATTTACACATAGTTTATTTTGCTGAGACGCCAGTCATTTTACCATTTAACTAACCCGGACCAGGTCGAGTTTCTTTCGACGCCACCAAGGAAAAAACGCACAGGAGATGTCGAAATTCAGGCCATAAAAAGTAACAGCTTTAATCGAATACGACTAATGGAAAAACCGTTTTCCAATAACATCCCTCGAAGGTTAGGTAAAAGGCTTACGATTATCGGGGTGCCATTTAGTGTATAACTCTCTCATCCCACGTTCTCTACCGAAGGTCATTTTATGGAGTATACGACGGCAGCGCCGCTTCCTGAGAGACGCCAGACGCAGCAAACTGTCTTGGTTTAGATACCGAAAACAAACATTACTGAGTTTTTTGGGAAACGAAAAGGACCGAGGGAATTCTTCCCCATTGGAGCGAGTGCACTAATTGCTCGTTATCTTCGAAGTGCTCTATAATTTACATCACGTGAGGACCGAAACGAAAAGAGCTCGGGCTGAGATAAGATTGGAGGGAAGAGTGGTGGGGGCGGGGAGGGGAGTGAGAGGAGGGGGGCGGAGGGAGGCGAAGAGGTTACTAGGGTAGAATGTCGTCGGGTCTTTTTCCACCCACTCGTCCGGGGACCACGAAATGCTTTTTGGGTGGGTCCAAAACGTATGGAGGGGCGCACTACCGACCCCCCTTCCCCCCGGTCCGGGAAACTGCTTGTAATGCTTATGGAACCGATTCACTTATTTTTGTCGCTATCTCTGCCACAGAGAAAAAGCCGAGGCTCCGCTTGGCATTTATGAAAAAATCGGTTTATTTTTTTATACGAGAGCAAAGAAGGTCGTATACTTTCTGTCGCCTGCGGTTCGATTGCGTCATTGAAAACAGGGTGACTGGAGAACGGTGTACGTTATATCTCCTACACAACCACAACAAATGGATCACGGCTAAAGACTTAATGTAAACTTGAATATAGTAGCTAATGATTGAAGATACGTATCAGAGAATGGAGAGACAGAAAGGTTGATTATGATATGATTTTATGTAACTCTATTCCTATCATACAGCATAAATCGCACTATCTACGTTTAAAAAATATATATTTAGCACATTTTTCAAATTTTAATTGCGGTACCCAAAAAATTACATTCATATAGGTACCTATCATAGTATCAATAATAAAATTGTTGAAGACAATTTTGAGAAATTGATCACCAGAAAAAGGCAGATAATTCATAACTTATTAAAAAAGAAACAAATGGCTGGGAAAATTATATTGTGCGTATTTTTTAAACTCTCAAATTCCACTATGCTACTCGTACATTGTAATACACCTTCAAATTTCATTGCGTGCGCCGATCCTCTCTTTTCGTTGAATGAAACTGAAATATTTTTATATTTTACTATCATTTTCTTATATTTACTACTCAAAACTCGAAATTATTATTGCCTTCACCAAAAATTATTTAACACTGGAAGTGTCACTTTGGCGAAAATAAAAATTACCATTTACTTCTATAAAGAATCATCGAGTTGGTCTAATGGCTAAAAACAAACTCATAGAGTAAGCACCAGCCGTCATCAGTGGAATTCACCTATAGTAAACCCAAAAAGATTAGAAAGGTAAAAGAATAGAATCTAACATCAGTGAAAATCACTGATATGTGGCTTTCCAGTATCCTAAATGTGCCTATGGTTTTTCATAATCTCTTTATGGTTATTAAAGGCATCCTAGATTAGGGCTTATTTTTAGAGTATGCTACTTACTCTTCAACGCTTGAGTTGAACAGGCAATAGAAGAAATATAGGGATTACAAAGCATTTAACTTGATTGGAAGAGAGTATAATCGTAACAAACCGATACAATAATTCAAACATCTAGATAACGTAATAGCGCGACAGGTACTAGCAAAATTACACAAGAAATGCGTTAGTGAAACAAGCCATCCGATAGGAAATAAACTTAAATAGGAGCAAAACCTACAGGAAGGCGCTAATCGATAAATTAATTGAGAGTCTTGCTCTATATGGATGTAACGTGTAGAATATTCTGAATAAGGATGTAAAAAAAAGACACTCCATTCGAAATACGTCGCAGGAGTGTAATGTCAAAGGTGATACCGAGAGGAGAAGAAATGATGACACACTCACATACGATAGATGTCAAAGAAATAAAAATGATGGAGGAAAGTGGATAGGCCACCTGCTTTGACATAAGAAAACCACTACGAATGTAATGGTAGGGAAGGTAGCCAAGAGGAAGTCCAAGGGAAAAAAAGATAAGCGGATGAGGTACTGAAAGATGGGGATGTGCATTTTATAAGGTAATTAAGATGAAAGTAACGGAGAGAAAAGAACGGCAATTGTTACACGGAAAACTAACTTATTCTCTAACTAATAATTCTGACATCCGATCATCAGTATGGTAAATGTGAGCCCACAAAAAAGAATTATTAAGGAAACAGTTCTGATAAATTACACGTAGATGATGTTCAGTAATTATTTACGTAGTTTTTGTTTTAGTCATAACAGATCATAATCAACATTATGTAAGATTCTGAGCGAAGTTGGAGTAATATCCATGTGTAAGTGTATACTTAAACTTAAATCATTCACATAAGTGATTAAGGTTGCTAAGAACTTACAATATATTTGCGTTGTGTAACGATCTCACTTTGACATCCATTTCATATGATGAAACTTCACCTGCATTAGAAGTTTTCTTTCCAGCTTTTCAGATTCAGACAGCGCTAGCCGCTGGCAACAATGTGGAGCTATTGCTTCTATAGGTTCTTTACTTTATGATCAATCTCTCTGCAGTTACGTTTAGTCGAGCAGCATGATGTTTTACCACGGGCGATATTTATGACTTGAAGGAACGCATCGCTCTGATTTCGCTTTCTCGAACGCGCCACTTATTTCCAGCTGAGGAGGGTTTTACGGAGGACTCAAGGCTACCGGACGAAATCGCTTGGATTTTATCAGCCTGCTAAGCGGACGGCTTGGAAAAAAAAAAAAAAAGAACGCCAGCCGATCTCTTTGAGGAGCGCACCTTCTCTCAGCACTCCTTTCATTTACGCTTGGACATGTTTACGATAGTATTTTGCTAAACGGGCATTTGAGGTCAGCGAAAAATAAACTTTATGAAACGGCGGATGTGGGCCTTCTATGCGAGGGAATCGCTTTCTTCCCGAGGTATCGCTTTGGAGAGTATGAGACATGAACGGCTTCGATGCACTACTGCCTTTAGGGTTCGAAATAGGTCTACAGAAAAGGGTCTGACAATGAGAGTCAGCAAACATAATTTAGATTTTTCAGGAGAGAATTCGCTTGTTAAACAAATTAAAATGCGGAATATCTGCCTTAGGTAATTTTATTCGTTCTTGACAACTTACAAAATATCGTTCGTTTTTATTGGAAATTTTCCTATAATTTATTCTAAAACGCTAACTAAGTGGATTGATAAGCCATTCTAGAGCACAAATTACAAATTACAACTTATAGGTAAACGTGTACTCATGCGTCACTTCTCCGATTTCGAGGAAATCCACAATAAATGTAACTGAAATAGACTGTTTCAAAAACTGTTAAATATTCGACCAAAAGAAATGCGTTACAAGTTCTTTCTCGAAAGGGCGTTTTTTAGAAATTCCATATTCCAACGTAGAAAAACCAACAACTTACAAAGCCGACCACATCATTTTCGATGTTAGAAACTATCGAGCAGGTGGGCATGTTGACCAACGAGCGACCGGATGCACGTCCGGTCCGTGTATTTCGCATAACGAGACGGCGCAAGCGACAAACTGAAAAATTCGCCGCGATAACCGTCGCCGCTGATTTACACTACATTCGAAGAGGCTCTCGCTCCAAAGGATGAAAAAATTATCTATTATTACAATTATATTTGTTATTACACTGCAACTGGTTCATCCTGATAAGGTGATTAAGACACACTTTGAAAATTTTGGTATAGCAGTATGATGATTTTATTGATTTTGTATTAAAAAAGCTAAAATGTTTGTTGATTTATACTGTAAGGTAGTTGGTTTAACTTTTGTTAGTGTTAAGCACAGATATATAATTGTTGCCAAATTTATTTAAGTAAGATTTTTTTTAATGGCTATAGTATGGTATAGTTTGAATAACATAAATAACTCGGTTTTGAATAGGCACCTTCAGTCAAGCAGTTTTGCTTTGAAGGACTTGGATGTTTGTAAATATATAATTCCATGTAGAGTTTATTACATTCTGTGTTTACTGGTAATTAATTACAAATTTATTGCTTCATTTGACGATAAACAAACCTAAACATTATAATACCCTTAATTACTGTAAATTTGTATTTGCATACTTTGTAAGTGGAGACTTGTAATATTTGTAATTTTGTCAATTATTGTGTATTATGTATCTAACATTATTGAGGCCGGCGCCGTAGAGATATGCGTCGATAGTAATATTAAAAAATATTATTTACTTTGGGAGACATTGCCTGTTGGTGACTGTTGTCGAGCGCGTGGTTCCACTCTAACTTTGGTAAACAAATGTTCTGTTTGTCCTATTACCGTCTATAACTATTTCACTGTATGTTTGCTGATTATTCAATCTTGCATTTTTTTTTCGGAATAACCGAGGGAGTGCGGACGTGATTGTCGGGGAATCACCTGTGACCCTCAACGCCTCTCCTCTCCGCCGCTCATGGAAAAAGTTCCAAACGCGGGGTGGGAAGAACCTTTGCTATTCCCTTTCACTGGGTGTTTTCCTGACGATTTATTCGTTTTCGTTGCTTACTTTAATTTTAATATTTACAAGTATATTTTTTGCGTACACCGCGCGGCCATCGTAGTTTTTTTTTCATGGACTTTGCTAAGAATCTAAAAGCAAATTTTTTAAACACACTTCACACACAAAACATTGATAGGAAAGGATAAAAGCACATTATGATAAATTAATTGTCATGCAACAGCTTCAACTGAGTATACTTAATGTTTAATTATTCATTAGAAGGTTAATGATTAACATGTCTAATACTTCATTTGAATTGCGGGATTCGATTTTGCGATATTCATAATTTTGTACTACTCCGTACGGGATTATAAATTACAAACATGGATGAAAGTAATCCTTACTTATATAGAAAACTCGCTTTGTTAGAGAAAAGCTGATTTATAATTAAGTTAATATTAATATTTAATCATTTTTATTGCTACATACGATATATTAATATGACAGGTTTCGGAAATATAGTAATTCCTTAATCTACTTTAGAAAAATATTTAAAGAAAAAATGCCGAGAAACCTCATGCTAAAAACAACATAGGTGCGTTAATACGTTTGGGATATTCGTTACGCTTTGCAAAAGCCGTCAAACAAATAATAGAAATCCCTTGGGCTCAAGACCAATCACGATGAAATCATTTTTCGCGATTTCAGTTGGTTCATTTACGTATGTTGGACCAACTTTTATGCAACTATTCAGGATAACCTTTCATTTAAATAGTACTTTAAATAGTAAATGGCAAATAAAATATGTGATCTGACAGGATAATTAAGCAAACAACTCTGCGGAAACACCTTTCCTCCCGCTGAAATTTACTTTTATATATATATAACTGCGGATAGTAAAGTGACAAATATATAATTCTCATTAAATAATATGCTTCTTCCATAATTTAGCGGATGATAAATCTTATAAATGTTTATGATACTTATTTTTCACATTCACAATGAAAATGTATAAGTGCAGTTGATGGCCTATATGCTAATACATATATTAAATGGCAATAAAATGAGTAATTTTATTTCGAAAAAGAGCGTCTAATAAAAATAAAAGGAGATTGATTGATGTACTCGGATTCGAAAGTAAACAACCACTTGAGAGATTAATTTCTTCGCGGATCTAGAAGGGCTTTGAAAGGGGTTGAAAGTACTTGGCTGACTTTCTCGCGGCGAGAATCAATCGAATTATGAGTTGAGAAGGATCTCGATGGAAGAGATGGAGGGATTAACAAAAAAGGCGGGTGGCAGAAGAACAATGGGATACAATGACGTCTGCCGCGAGATAAACGAGGTGATCGTTGCAGTTCTTCTGCTGTCAGACGCACGCGTCAAGAGAAAGAACTCGAGGAATGTACAATCAGGCATAAATAATTCTAAAATTAAGTGACCGATAAAGACGTTCCAAAGAAATGCGGTTGTTTGAAGAGAAGTCTTTTTTCTCCCAAGACATGACAGCTAAATTCTAAAACTGTCAATAACTATGTGTGGGAGATATATTATTGGAGGAAATGTCTTTTTGTCAAGTAGAATTCGAAACTTTAAAGAGACTGTGAAATGAATATTACATATGTATTCGTTCAAATACGACTTTTTAATATGAAAAGAATATTAACTTAAGAATTATCATTTCAAGTGCATTATGAATTATTCTTTTAAATATTCTAGCGAAAGATTTGAATACCGAAACTAATGATCAATCCTGTATATGGTGTTGAATGAAAATGAACGGTCTCATATCAATAAATATTAGAGTAATGTGAGATTAAATGTCGATCATTTATAGATACCTGCAAGCAAACGCACAGGTAGAATATCACGAGGAACTCTTAATTCCATAAATAAATACTGAAGGAGATTCTCGTTGAATCGCATCAAAGAGGAAGTGGCTCGTTTTTGCCGCAGCGATTTTATGACGCAGTGGCTCTGCTCCCTTTCTCAAGTATTTCCTTTTAATTAGTCAAACGCACTTTATCGGGATAAATTTCACGGCTGCGGCTCGGAAATTCGATTCGCAAATGCGCTTAATGGAAAGCAGTCTCCGGTCGAGAGCGGGCGAAAATGCTGTCTAGCAATTAATCGCCCAACTGATGGGTGCGATTTCTTCTGGAGTTTTATTAAGATTTTTTTTAAATGCAACCCACGGTCGACTTCTTGTCTTGTTTATCAGTTGCAAGAAATGAATTTCAGGAGCACTTAAATCGGTTGCAATTCGCGTCTTGAGCTCGTGGACGGATAAAAAACGGAATGACGTTGTATAACGTGGTATGTCAACGAATCTTTCCTTAATCACTCAATAAAATTTACATAAGACTAAATCAGTGAAGATATTGACTTGGACAACTCTCACCAATCAAGGCTTAATGAAAAGCAATATGCCCTGCGAGGACTTTAACTTGGAAGTAAACTGAGGATATTTTTCGATACTTTCATATCACAGAACACCCAAAATATCCCTTATACGGCAAGAGCACCACGTGGACGATATTAAATTCCAACTTTAACAGGTAAAAACTCATACTGTGGAAAATAAATAGTTGATAAGAAGGTACCGGATCGAAGCTAAGTCATAACCTTAATTTTTATACCTATCGGCATGCATTAGGCTCGTCTAATTCAAATTTATCCCATCACAAGGTTTTCCTCTTCAAATTTTAATAGTAATCCCCTACTTTAAAATATCCAGTACTTCTTTGCCTCTTTACTATCATCTTCCCTTCTGTACTTCTTTTGATGTAAACGAAAAGTCCGTAAATTATCCGTATTCGCCTTTTATGGAGGAAATCCCTCCTAAAAACAAACGTATCCTCCCAAATTCGAAGGAGAACGAAGAAAACGTAAAAAGCCATCCGAAACTCGGACATTTTTACGCTACGACCGAAGCCAACGGAGTTGAGAACAAGAAAATCAGGCGCTCCAAAGAAAAAAAACATTTTTAGCTTGCGCCCTTCGACCGGCCATATTCCTCCCTCCCTAATCTCCCAAGCATCGGCCAAAAACTCAGCTTTTCGGCGTCTTTACCAACGTCTTTTTTTCGGCAAACTAGGGAGTTAGGGGGATCGAAAATGAGATAAAGTGACGTGTCATTGGCTTCGGCTTAGCGTGGAAATTGAGGAAAGAGGGGGCGGAAAGGGGGGCGTGGTCGATATTCATGCGCAGTTGGAAGAGGTGGAGAAAGCAGAGAGGGGAGAAGGAAGGAGGCAAAAAGATTAAGGCGCGTGAAGGGACGTCGGGGGCGAGTGCAAAAGGTTTGGAGATGGGGAAAGGGAGGGAGGCCGCGTAAACACTGAACCCTCTACCCCCCACCCCCCCTCCTCCCCTCACTCCTCCTATATAACTCTCGCCTTATCCCGTGACCCTCCGCCATCCTTCGCTTAATAATAAACACGAATATTTCCGGCATCGATCGAATCCCTTAAGGGGTTCAAGCCGCAATTCCGTGACTGTTTTTTCACGATTTGGGATTACCTATTACGTTCACTTCCCATAAACCCCTGCGTTATGTGCAATTAAATAGGAGAAAATATAGAGATATCGCGATAGGACTCAATTGAGAGAGAGAGAACGCAAAGTTAATGCTTTGGGTTGGAGGGAAATAAAAATTAACGAGATGTTTTAAAAAAAAAGCTGTTTTCATAATAATGGTGTCGTAAGGATTTGGCGACTGATTAGCTATGCGCATTTGTTATTTTGGATTTTTTTTGCGTTCAAAGGCCGCATGTACTTAACAGCGTGTTGAAACGACAGCGAGCAAATTAGGGAAAGAATTACGGGGTTAAAATTGGTGTTCAACGCACAGTTGAAAAAGTGACGCTCCGTCGAGGACGGATTTCTAAGTCGTATTTTAGCAATATAAAAACAAAAACAAATTGAGTCTAGGTGATACGTAGAAGTCCTCCATATAAACGACTTTGTTGTTTAGTTAAAATCGTATCAAACACTTTATGAAACATTACCTACATGTAATTAAGTTTTGGCATTTTTTGTTATTGATAATGATTTTTTTTTCGTCATCAGAAAATAATCGATTAGCTTACACGAAAAAAATAATTTCATACGCTGTAAAAAAGATGCGTATCCGTTATTCAATCCTCTAATCTTCATCAGTATCCCTAAAATCAGCGCCGTGGAACAACACTAGGTAGCTTAAAAAAATTCGGCTCTAAACAACTCTTTCAACTCCCCTAAGGGGGATGGGGGAGGGGGGGGAGGGGGAAAGGAGGAAGTGAGGTTTTTTCATAAGAACATTGGAGCCAAATTACGTAATTTTTACTCACAAAAAATCAATCCTGAGACGCACGACACACGTCCCATTCTACCTCTGACAATTTATTTTTTTCTTCCAAGCGCACAAAAAAAAACACAAAAATCGACCGCTTCCTCAAACTGTTAATTCAGCCCTTTCTCGCCGCACATCAATTCAGACATGAAACATTACATTAAATCCTAAACACTCAAGGCAGAAGGAAGATAGAGATGTGTAGAGAGAGAGAGAAGAGAGAGAGAGAGGGAGGAAAAATAGAGAGCCCCGAGCGCACCCACATTTTGGGCCTATTTCACGAATCCTGAGAACGAAGGAGAAGAGGCCGAAAGCATTTGGACAGAAAGACATGCGACTCCGATGCAGCACGCGCGTGTCCAGAGAGAAAGGGAGGAAAAGACAGAAAGAGAAAAGGATTAAAAGAGATAAAGACAGGGAATGGAAATGGAGAGAGTTGTATTTGCGAAGAAAGGACAGCAGAGGTGCACAACTCAAAAGTTGACGCGGGCCAAAATCGACCTTGATTGGACCTAAGCCGGCCACACTGAAAATTTTGTCCATAATAAAAATTTAAGTACACTATTGTCGATTTATCAAATAGGTACCATAACAAATTTTACATGCAATTTTTATGACAAAAAATTAAGTGGCAAACAAATATGATATACTTACAAATTTTAATTGTATTTATGATATAAAAGGAATTAATCAGCTGAATTACTCTCTGCTTCGATCGGGCAAAACAAAAGGTGTCGGACGGCCACATTTGGCCCGCGGGCCGTATGCTGTGCACCCCTGATCTAGAGCATGAACGGAAAAACGAAACTGTTTTGAAAAGAGAATCGATGGTAGATAGAAGAATGACAAATGCAGAGCGGCTAAAAAGGAGAGAATCGTTCCTGAGAGAGAGAGAATTAAGAGTGAAAGGAAGACTTCTTCCTTTCACTCGCCCCCTCTGTACAGTCACCTCAATTTATTAACACTCCACACTACCGATATATATTTACTCTCTCTCTCTCGTTTACTTCATTTTATAGTTCGGTTTCTACCTTATGACACGTACAGTCATGAAACAATTACTGTCGACGAACGTAAGTTAAGTTACAAAGATGCCTAAAATAGTAAGTGAATTTTTCGTCAAAATCAAAGATTTGTAGGTTTGAGAGGGAATAAAAAGGGGAATGCTGAATTATATATCAGCTTATAGTTTGCAACGCAACCCATGGTAGTAGCTTTAATTGTTTGATCTGTCTACCCAATAGATATACATAAATATCTTCATATAACAGAAACTACGGTGGGGGGTCTCTTGACCTGTACTTCCAATGTAGTAAGAGAGGGAAACGAGACAAGGGAAATTCAGAATTTGACAAGAAATTAGGTACAACTAAAGGGAATTTGGGATAGGAGAAATGGGGAAAGAGCGGACGAGAGAGAGAGAGAGAGAGATATGACGAAAAACTGGATGTTTAGTGGAATGGCATTGAAAATTATTCAACATATAAAAATAAAAAGGAGAGGACCTCTCGGCTTGGAGAAGGAAGAAGAGTTTGTGAGTGTAACTGGGGAGCAAGTGAGGCAGCAGATGCGAGGAGAATGGGGAGATGGAGATAGAAGAGAGGGAGAAAGAGGGGCAGGAGGAGAGAGAAAGGTGATGACGCGGAGAAAATGGATGGTGGACCTCTGGGGACATGATGGACGAGTGAGTGGGGATGATATAGGGGGAAGGAAGGAGGGAGAGAGGTCGAGAGTGGAAAGAGAGAGAGAGAGCAAGGGAGAGTAGGATGTGTCTACCAAGCAGGAGAGGGAAAAAGGAAGGCTCTTAGAGGCACAATTTTTGAATTCCGTACGAAATTCCATGCCACGAAGTTTTTCCTCAGTTTATGATACGCTTCGTGATGAATAAAAAAAATATTTATCAAGTTATTCTCTGGTACAAGACTCTAAATTCGTATTATAAAGCGAGTAGACGAAGAAAGGATTCAAACTGATGAAGATATTCCGTCAATGTTATAGAGCGCTTTTAGCCGAATTTAATGTAATTAAAACTAACTACTTTTGCAACGCAATATATAATATTGGCAATTTTATTGACAGAGATCTAATCATGTTTTATTACCGGCATTTGCATGTTAAATATAATTTTTCATCTTTCCGTAAGATTCTTCCGTGAATTAGAATATTTTTCTTTATGCGACGAAACGCATTTACTGGGCGAAACGTATTAAGATATTTAAAACAAAATTCTGGAATGGTAATTGCGTCAAGATCAATAAAACCTTTTTCTTTTAGGAATAAATGTAATGAAACTTACAGCGACTGATAGAAGGCACGAGTTTTGCTGTTGCACTTACCTAATCGATGACGATAATAAATCGATCATAATAATATACTTAATAACTGGCAAATTATTGCTTTTTATACGAGCTATATGCAATGTTTTCTTATTCTGAAGGAGCTATGATTTCCTATAAAAAGTGCCATTTTGCACTATATTCATATCTAACCGGAAAAAAATTCCGAAAATATCAAATTATTTCACATGATCTGAAAAGTAAAATTCATCGCTGCATTCGTCAACTACTGATACTTCTAGCACAAAATTAGCACAAATAACGCGTATCCTCAAACACACTAGGAGCTTAAATTTAACTCAAAAGGAAAAAAAAGTATACATGCGTTGGATGAAATCGAAAAACTATTATTACATTCTCAACTATGGTTTCACAGCTGTACTTGTAGTTACACTTGTATATCACAGAGCTATGAAACCAATGACATATTTTAGGTCTATCACAAATCTACGGACAGAGAAACCAGGTATTTGCCGGAAACGTTTAAAATGCGCACATCGAAGGATCGGAATGCTTGACAATTCCATGCCATAGTGTTCCATAAATATTCATAGCCGCTCTGGGAGCGGAGCAAGCGCTCACACAAAAGGTTTTGTCTTTCTTCCGATGCTTGCCCAATATATCTCGCACGAGGAGGTTGTTAAACAGACCGCTAATTTACCCACGCAATCGCGCGGCCGGAACCCATAAAAAATGTTTTAATGAAATTCGACATGGGAAATGGCGAATTGTGATCGCGGCTCGTTTTCTTTCTCGGCGATTGTCTCTTAGAGAATGATTATATGCGCCAATCGTCAAACCAGAGAGATTACGAGAACGCCCCGTGAAGCTATAGTGTGAAAAAACAACCGAAATTTGCAAACGAGTTTTTTTTTTTGCTGGAGAGAGATAAGAGCAAAATGGACACGATATACCCAGCGGATGAGGTCATTTGCGTTAATCTGCATTATATCGCTTTCCACGAAACGATCGCGAATCCCAGATCGAGCGAATTACAACGTTCCCATTTATTTGGGTATTAGGAAAAACCGGCAACTCTTAATCGGCAGTAAAATCAATCGACTCGAATCATGCGGTATAAGTATGACATTCCAAAGATATTTACTTAAACTGTGCGAAAGAAAACAGCTTGATTCATTGATTGAAAAAGTTGGGAAGAGGATCAGGACAATTATTCAGGAGTTAAAAAATAAGAGTTTCGAAGATGATATAAAAATAATAATAATTTTCGATTCATTACAAGAGATTTCGAATTGCATAGATATGCGTTAATCGGTTTCCTTTCCATTTATCAGAAACGGTAGCATCCACGACCGTGATTTGTATATTATCACGGTCGTGGATGCAACTATGGAAGAATGTTTCAGTAACTTGGGATTAATTCTTTATCGAGTTCTGTCGAAATAAATCGAAGGAAACCACCGCCAACTATGCGAAAATTGCATTAAGACGTTCTCTGAAATCAGTTTGAAATATTCACTAAGCTGAACTGCTCGATTCAAAACAATTTTGCGAATTATGCGTTGAATTTCCTTTCCTCACTTGAGAAATACACTCAAACAGATAAAAACTGTTCAAAATACAATTAAAATAAAGGTGTATTTGTTAAGGGCAGGACTAAATGCTTCCATTATTCTATTTTAATAGTATTGACATTCGCAACGTAACTGATGGTTCAGTTTTTTTGCGCTATTCTTTAATTTCTTCAGACGATTTTTGACGAAATGTCTTTGTATATAACTTCAAATTAAGATTTAATGGCAATCGATTACGAAACTCGTTTCTTTGGAATTTGTTATTCGCATACATTCAACCATGCATTGTCTTTCCTTTTTTGAACGATTTAAAAATAAACCACGTACTATATCATATAATTAATGCTAATCACTGTGCAAATGCATTATTTTTTCTGTTTACAAAAATGCTGTTTTTGTAGATGTATTTTAAAATAGATAAAATTCATTATGTCGTAAATATTTGACTGTCATCATCTATTAAATTTTGGTTCACAAAAATTGTGTTGTCATTGAACACAACTCAATACTTTTAGACGACTGAGAAAAATCCTCGTGCAAAAACAAAGGATATTTGATTTTATTAAAACATTCATTTATACGTGTAGAAAGAAACATGAACTGAACGACTCAAACATTTTACACTTTAACTTAGCATCATATCTACTCTATTTTTTTTAGTAACAATACCATTTATACCCCATCTTGCAATTACAATCCTCAAATAAATAAAATAGTAATCTCCACTACTATAAACTCAGTTATTACAATTTGCAGTAATTTTGTAGTCATTGAAATGCTGCAGTTTGTAAAAATTTAAAGGATATAATTATTTACTGATACCTTCTAAATACTGAGGTTAAATCTTTATTTTTGTATGCAAAGTAGGGTATTAAATAAGCAGGAATATGATAATGAAACTCCTGTGTTAATTCACTTGGAATTTATCCATGCTTATTAATTTAATCAACTGTAACTTTCTTCCAATCAAAACATTCCACGAAAATATATTAAACGCTTACTAACAATTTCGCCGATTTTATAATGACCTTTTTCCCGTTTTCACTTTGTCTGTGAAAAGTAAATAAAATAGACGGTTATAACTACGTCATTTAATACCGCCGACTCGTATATAATGCGGATCTTCCTTTCTCCCTCCTCCAGCAATATTGAAATTGAAAAAATTGCACTGCCTTAGAAAACATTAACTACGGCATTTTTCTATACGAACTAAACGAATCGGTGTGTTCTCGTCACTGTTGTGTTTTTTTTATCAAGAAAGGCTAATTCAAAGCCTTTATATATTACCAGAAAAAGATATACAGAATCAGTCATCTTGCAGGGAAATAAAAACGGTATATTCGAGGCAATTGTTTACAAATGTTTTGAAATTTTGATCTTAACTTTTCTAACACTGCTGTGATGAGGATTTTATGTTATCACTAGCGAATGTGGTTATATAATCACTCTCGGAGTATTAAATTTGCTATGCTAAAACAGATAACTAGTCTTCGTTTTTTATAATGTATCCTCGCATAACGATTGTATCAACGAAACTAATGTTATAATAGTATTATTTTTATTTATTTAAGGTTATCCTTGACAACAGTTCCACATTTTACGAAAATAAAATATCTTCTTAGACTCACCTAATCTTCAAATAGGAAATGTTATACTCAATGTGTATTTATTTTTCATCCTACCCAGAAATTCATAGCCAAACAGAATTTAATACCCGCTTAAAACCTACGGCACTTTCAAATCTATTTACAAGACTAATACCTAGTTGTGATCCTAATAAAACTTCTTGTTTTCCATCTCGGTTACTTCCTTAGAAAAAATAATTTCAACGAGAGTAAATGCTCTACGATTAAATTATCAACAAAATCAAGATAAATTCACTCCTCAGCATTTCCCAACCGAGTCCTTCACTCACCGGAGAGCCTCTCTTTGACGACGTGTGATGCGAAAGCCGCGCTTCTCTGCAGAGGATCCAAGGACGCCAGCCACGGGAAAGGCGACGCGAGCGCCGGGACGCCAGGGGGCCTGTGCGCCGGCACCCTGATCACCGTGCCTCCTATCCCCGGACCGTAGGGGGAGAGGTTCGGCGGCAGAGCTCCCGCCAGAAGAGACGGGACCACCACGTTGGAACAGAGAGCGGCGGCCGCCGCTGCAGCCGAAGATCTCTGCTCCATGGACTGCTGGTCCGGAGGCCTCGGGTGGCCCCTGAAGGGAAAGCCGTCGCCGTGGTGCTGATGGAGGAGCAGGTGGTGGTGCCCGGGATGCGCTAAGAGGTGGTGGTGGTGGTGAGAATGAAGACCCGGCGGGGGCGGAGAGGATTCCGCCGAGGTGTCCACCGCCGTGCCGCCGTCTGACGCGTCCTTACCGATGACGCGGGCCGAGGGACTCCTCCGCCGGGGCCCTTTCTTCCCGTGACCCCCAGCCTTCCCGAACCCGTTCCCGAGCAGCCTCGATATGCTGAACGAGAGCGCGTTCTCCTCCTCGCCTTCGACGTCCTCCTCTTCCTCCGCGTCGTCCATCTCTTCCTCCGCCTCTTCACCCGATTCCTCGCATTCTTCGCCTCCGTCTTCCATTCCGCTGCTTCCGCCGCTCCTGCACGTTTGTGTCGGCACCTCGCCTTCGCTGTCCGAGTCCACGTTGATCTCCTCGTCGCCGTCGTCGTCCCCTCGCCTTGGCGACGTGTCTCCCCCCTGCGGACGCAGGGAAGCCTCCGGAGGGGCCTTCCAGGGCATCGCCGCGGAGACCGGAGGGCCTCCTTCTCCTTCGTTAACTTAAGTCTCCCGAAAAACGTGGGGTGTTTTACGCGCACCGATAGCCTTGCTGCTTAATAATAAAAAAAACCACCTTCAGCACTGCTCTCTCGTCGTTTGGTTTTTAATGACACACAGAACGAGATGCGTTTTTTTGCCGGTGCGTGGTCAAAAAGATGACAGAGCGCTGGGCTTCGAGGAAGGACCGGACGCAGTGACCATCCCACATGCACTGAAGAAGGGGGCGATACTCGCAGGACGGGGCGGTCCCACTAAGGGGGGAGGGTGGGAGGGAGAAGCGAGCACCGTCTATCTCTCCACCCACTTTAACGATCGCCGCCTCCCCTTCTCCCTATTCCCATTCCTACTAGACACTCAACCCAACACGCTCGCACAACCCGTCAGACTACTTCGCCAGGCTCTTTCCTGGATTCCCTTTCCCTGCCTCTATTGCCTTCTCCGGTCCGTGCGGAGAAAGAAAGAAAAGAAATGAAAGAGGGCGAAGTGGGGGGAGGAGACGAAGAGAGAGACGAGCCGAAAAATGGGAGAAGTGGAATGGGGATGTGGGCGTCGCCCGCCTTTCACAAGTCCCGCCCACCCGCGTGGTCTGACGGCCAATGGCGTCCTCCCATCACACCCTCTCCGCCGAAACTGATTGGACGGCTGAGTGAAGCGTCGACCCGGAGTAACCAACGCTTCCCCTTTTCTGCTCCCCCCCCCCCACACCCGTCCCGCCCCATCCAGAGCGCGGTTTGAAAATGGGAAGAGGGAAATTGAAGAGCACTTAACTTGCCCTCTCCTCCTCTTTCGGAAAAACTTTCCTTCCCTTAAATCCTATCCTTCCTCTCCGTCATCTCCCACCCTTTCCTCCGCCCCTTCGCGAATCTTGTTCCTGCTGCACCTCCCGCGCGTCCCTTCCACCCTCTCTCCGCATTCCCACCCCCAAATCCTCCCCGTGCTCCCCCCCCCCCCCATCGCGCAGTCCTCGACGCCGCGTTCCGTAAAGCCAGGAATTAATTAACCGCCAAATCCCGCCTTCTCTCTCTCTCTCTCCCTCTTTCCTTGGCACCTCCCTGTTCCCCCATTCCTCCCTCCCCCTCCCCCTCTTCACGTTGTTCTGTATAACTGAAGCTCTAGTTTTGATCCTCAGTCACAGTAGGAAGCTGAAAGGGAAGACGATTCTGAAATAATGAAATTATTTCTTAGGCTACATTATAGAAACAAATTTAATTTTAAAAATAATTGTCGATTCATAGGAATAATTTTCCATGAAAAGTCTCCCAGAAACTTTGATTTTTAAATGTTTTTTATAATTGCAAAAAAGGTATTACGGATAAATCATTTAGGTATTGACAAAAATGAAAGATATCTTTTGTGAAACCTACCCAAACAATTATCTATAGTTTATTTTTTATCTTTCGGATGGAATTAACGGTTTCAAAATTGCTTAAACATAATTTACAATGAAAGTTTAAGGTGATTGAAGTTTGGAGTCTTCATCAGAATCGATGAAGGCTTCGGCCATGTAATGAATAGATCAACGCCAGCCCTTCCTAAGACGCAAGTTCACTACAGAGACTAGAATCATTGTCATAAAGAAGGTATTTTCATTAATTTATTCCTCACCACTTTGGGCAAATTAAAAGAATAATTATTATCAGTTTTCTCGTTGCTTAAACATTTTCCGACGCTTTTCAAACATTTTCCGACGCTTTCAAAAAATGTAATTTCCAATATATTTCCGAAATTAGAAGAAAACATTAATCGTCGCAATATGCTGTAAAATGTTTATGAGACGCCAAATTTGGTGAATCGCGAACTTATTGGATAAGAAGAAATGAGCGATATTTTGCGACGGTTGTTGTTTTACTTTTGCACCCGGAGAAAAAAGCTCTAACTGCAATTTTCCTCGATTTAGCGTTCTTTCTAAAGAAAATTGCTGGAAAAATTTAAACTTTTTTTGGCGCAACTTTATGGGATGTTTCTAAGATCCGAATTAAATTTGATACTACGTAATTAAGTGCAATTAATTAAGTGTAACTAATTAAATGTAATTAAGTGTATGAAAAATAGTGGAAAATTAAATATTATAAAATTTATTTTAAAAAATCGCTGATGTTCTCGATTTGACTGTCCGTCCGGTCGGGCAAAATCCATGGAATCCTGCAACTTGGAGAAGCTAAATTTTCCTAATATGGCGATCTACACGAGGGCTAAACATAATATTAATATGGTGGATCTAGGATCGGCTGTTGAAGAGTAATCGATTTTTTTTAACCTCTTTGTTTCATTTCTACCCACCCCCCGTAAGAAAAGCGTAAAATTTATTCTTTATAATTTGCATTTTTAAATTAGTTGAAATTAAGATAGGAGATCGGTGCATGCACTGTTCTATAGCTGAGAGAATGGGGTTTGTATTTGTTTGATAACATAATTCAAATCCATGTCGAATGAAAGCGAATAATTGCTTTTAAACAAAAAAAGAGAGAAAATTGTTCGATTTTTTAAAATTAGAAATAAAATTGCCATAGCAACGAGACTAATATCTTAAAATGGGAAATATCTTATTAGATGATATTGATAGAATTCTTTCAAATGGAATTTACCGATGTCATCCAAAGACGTAATCTTATGATGACGGGATGATCCTAAAAGAAGAAAAGTATTGTACGTAATTTGATCTGCAATTCTTTCACTTGTTACCAACATATTACAATTGAGAGAGGTTTTCCGTACAAATAACGAATGTTTCGAGTGTAAAGTTTTTCATCCTAGATTGTTTCACAGGTTACCTTATGTGCATATACACACATACAACCATTATGTTATGGAACCTAAATGACTTCATCTAACGGCTATTTTTTCAAATTCGAAAATTTCAAATGCCTGATTAATAATGGCGCACAACTAATTCAATAGGTTACATCGGAAATAAAACGGAAAATTCGCCATTTCGGCCCCTTTCTTTTGACGACGAAATCCAATTTATATAGTGGGGAAAAATCCTCAATTTCTGACGAGAGCGATAGCGAACTATAACCGCGTAATTATGATTCCCTTTCCTTTCTCGTTTCCTTTTTCGTGCGATCGTCACGTGGATGATCTTTCATTGGCCAGAACAGTTGACTCTCGTTTCCTGTCGCCGTGCCCATTTTATTCTACTCTCCTCCTTTCTAAAACCGATCACAAATTGAGCGGTGCTCCCTTCTTTCTCCCCTCTGGGCCTACGCACGCAAACCAATCCCATAGAGTAATTTCCCACTAATGAAGACGTGTTTCGTACGATGGAAAGCTGCATCGTTTATGAGAGGGGTTGTGGGTGGAAGATGCGCAGGTAACCATGGTTCAAAAAAAAAAGAAAAAAAAAACGTTGGATTGGCACATGTGGTGGGCTTGCGTGTGGCACGGTTTTTCGTGATATGATTGGATTATTGGGACGATTCCACACGCACGACACGTTGGGCGACTAATTTCAGGATGAAAATAAAACATTTCGGATGACGCGGTAAACTGAGCAGATGTGACTGCCTTGGATGGCCAATGGGAATGACTGTTGGGAAGCGTTTTAAGCGGTTCGTTGGACCCTCTTCTGCAGGGAATGTCGAGTACATCTTATTAGATAAAACGTTCGGTGAATTATCGTCGAAGACGGCTAGTTTGTAGGTGAAATGCAAATCTGGATTTCATATGATAATCTTTTGGCGCAACATACATTAAAAGATCAAACATATAGGGTTCTAATGTGAGAATTGTCCTCTTACCTTCGCAATGAGTCTTATTCAAATAAGGTTACACCTTTATATGGGGATGTTTTTAATTTACCGTAAATTAAGCATCCTTTTATCTTTATGGTTATTATTACATTCGAGCGAATGCCACACTTAAATGTGTATTGTCTAATTACTCCTTCCAAGCTATACATGGGTGACAGACAAAAAATGTATGCCTTGAGCATTCGATGCAATCTATGTGCATAAATATCTAAATTATTGTCTGTATTCAAGTTTGCTGAATTATTACGCAACCAATAGCACGAATGAGTAAATGTGACTTCAGGGGCGCAGATTACACGCATTACATCATGATGTGATAGTACGTAAAGAATTTTTTTTAAATTTATCACATGTTTTTACCTTTTCCAGGTGGAGCAAAATAGGTAAAAACTGAATTGTTTATGAATCGATTGCGATTAATATCGACGGTATTAGAAACACTGAGGATAGATAATAAACGAAGCAAATATAACATAATTTAAGTAATCCACGAGGAAGTAAAACATGGTGTTACACCACAAAACGGATGACGCCGCACATGAATGAACGTGAAGTAAATTGAAATTTGTGTAAACAAAATAAAATAGCGCAGAAATATGGAAGCAAATCCAATTATAATTTTTAGTACTTATATGTGCTGTGAAACATTAAAAATTCTGCTTTCTAATTTGTCGCTTAAAATATGTGACGGGCACCAATGCATTATCCCAATAGATATTTAGGAGTATAACAAACTATGATTTCTAGAAATGACTTCAAACAATTCTAATACCAGAAAATGCTTGACTAAAACTAAAAATTACGTAAGTTTCCCAATGTTTTAAGCGTTGGTTATATTCTGTTTTAAACTAATAAACCTTTGTTTAATAACAAAATATCTTTATTTCTTTTTAATCCAGTGCAACGGTCTTGAACCTTTATTGCTGTCCTGACTCACAACACGACGATTTGTAAAATAATCCCTTAACCCCAGTAAAATGCATAATGATGTTGAAATGAACGTACTTACTAAAATATATGTCATATTTATTAAAAAATGAAAAGAATATGAAATATTTCTCTTGAAATACAATTTCCTACACTGCAAAAAATACAATACGACGCTGAAGTGAGGAGATTAAAAATGGCATATTTAAAATTTTCGAGTTCCCTCATAAAAGCTCATCACGTACTTCAAAACGTACGGCCGCTACTGATCAAAAATTCCTGGTGGAATGCTTATTAATCTAATTCTCAGTCTCATATTGATGAGATATAATTGAGAAAATTGATTTTATGTCCGAAAAACTTCAAAATTTTTTTCCGACTACAATTAACCTTCTGGCACAAAAATAAATAGATTATACAGGAGAATGAAGTAACTCGTAAATCCGATCTCATCAAAGTGTTCAATATATTTCCGTCACCTGAATTGTATTGCTGCTATTGCGGTTGATCTTAAACCACCCGTTTTATTCGCAACCATCGCACAATTTGATACCCAGGCTCCATACATTACGACCAGATTATTTCGGTCCCATAAAAAGATGTGGGTTTCGATCACGAAACGAACGACGCTTAAAAAAGGATATACATAGATTATACATATATATATATATATATATATTCAGGAACGTTCGCTCTATAATATACTATTGTCACGGAACAGAAATTCAGAATTTTGAAATAGTAATCACGCGAAACTATTGGTCGTTTAGGATATATATATATAAGATCACGGTAAGATGGTCCGATTAGAGTCGGGATAGGCCATAATGGAGCTCGAAAATACAGCACGAGGACGCACAGAACATCGTCATTCAATTGTTCGACTGAGGAACATGGGCGCAGAATTGGCTGGTTTCCGCATTTGATTGCGGTGCGATGCGACGCTTTGATTAACCCAGACCACCGAGATATCCTCTCCCCCCCACCCCCTCCCCCTCCAACCTCCCTCCGACTCTATCCTATTCTCCGACCGCTCGCTCGAAATCAAGGAACGTGCGCGCATAAAGGAAGGGACGCCGCCCTCAAAACAGCATTTCAATCAGACCTCAGGGTCGCTTTAATGCAGTTACGTGTTGCGACCATTGGGAACTACTACAGCCTACGTTATAACTTAAGTTCAAACTTATGCGACGACGAGAAATATTACCTCGACAACACTATCCAGTTATCGTGGAGATAAAAGCCGTGCAAATATCGCGCTTGTTTGTTTCGTCTATTCTAATTAACAAAAATTTACTAACAAAATCCATTCTTAAATTCCAATTAGTTATCAAATCAATGAGTAAATAACACGTTGACTACTTTAAAACAAGATTTTGAAATCAGTAAGCATTTTAGGCGGCCGGCGATATCTAAAAAAATGTCTACTTGATTACGTAAAATTCAAACAGAGATATTTTATCTTGAAATTTCAATAGCAACAAAAGTTTTTAGAGATTTGTTTCGACAGTGTAATTATAGGGGATTTATTTTATAAAATATTGTATTTCTTTTGGATTTAACCTATAATTGGTTAAAATGCGGCCGTTAATTTTGAATGAAATAGATTTTTTACTACAATAAATAAAAATGGTTCTAGATAATATTTTACCTGTGTACTGTTTATAAAGATTATAAATAAACATACTTGAACACACGGTAGTTTTCTTAAAGTTTTATCGACAATCATGACAAATTGCTAGACATAAATTTGGAAGCATCTGGGTCTCTTCGTGACTTATACTGACCTGAGAGATTTCCTATATCGTTATTACTTTCATTCAAGTGACAAACAATTCCTTTTTATTTTCTAAAAACTACCTTATCAAGAAGCCTTATTTCGAAACCAGAGCTCATAAACTCAAACGCTATCGGAAAGCTTAAGCGTGGAAATTTTTATCTCTCTTCAAGAAAAACACGTGAAACATTTGAGTCCGCTTTTAAAATATGGAGTTACGGAATATTGTGACGCAACCGATTTCTGAAATAGGGACTCCGTCTGTCCCACGCTTGGACTCTGGGCTAATATGAGAACCCATTACGAAGTGGACCTTCACTAAAAAAATTCTCGTCTTGCTACTTGGTGACGGTGGGACGAGAAAAGTAGTTTGATCCAAGGGGAAATTATCATCGATATCTATCCCTTTCGTTAGCACTTCCCAAAATGCTCGACATTTGTGCTACAAGTGGAGCAGGTGGCAGGAAAAAATTGTACACACTTAATGAAAACTTAAATCTGCAAGACTCAAAAAATAACTGCGTCAGATGTTAATTTACGTAGGGACAAAGGAAAATTAACTTCATATACTAATTGTTCTTCGTTTACCTGTAAATGCGCCGTTCTCAGAATACACAACCTAAGATAAATGATTGAAGATGGGTTTTTAAAATTTTTGCTTGCACAATTTATTACTCCAGCTAAAATCAATACTCGCAAAGAGGTTTTAACAATAAAAAAATTCTGAAACACATATCAGGTATGTGCTTTGAATGTATACAAACCTACTAAAAATTATCTTTAGAACCTAATCGCTCATAATGTCTTCGGCGTGAGATCTTGTAACATTTACTCGAATAGAAACGGCTATTTATGACCTTGGTCACCGCTTTATTTGGGCCGCACACATTTATGGAAAATTGAAAGAGAGGAGTGTGCTTCTCATACGAAGCTTGGAGGAAAAGTAAGTGGCCGCGTGCGAGGAATGAGGAGGAGAGGTGGAATAAGGGAGAGGGGGGGAGGAGATGAACAAAGGCCCGAGGGATAAGCGATGAACGGTCCTTTCATAGGAGCTTGTAACCACACTCGCTCTCATTACGAGCCACCGGGGAGGTAGCCATGGCAACAATCCAAATTCCAAGCCTTGCGGTTAAGGTAGGTCTAGGATAGGAGACGGGGAAGCTGGGTGGAGAAATTATGCGGTTATTGAAGGACGGTATGTGCGCATGCGTGTGTGCGTGTGGGACGAAAACGAGGACCACTCTTAGTAACGGAATAAAAAATCATTATACTACAATGGAAGAAAAGTGAATATTAAACTTTAATTGTTTTTAATGCTCTGATCATAATATCATGATGTCATAATAATAATAATAATCGAATGAGATGACTTTGACATCGGCGGACAACGTTTCATATAGAAACCTTATTTGAGGTTTTCGTTACATTTACAGTTTTGTAATAAGTACTAAAAATTGACAGTTTTAAATAATAAACGATGGAGCGTTAACGTACGGAGGCTGAGTAAAAAATGAAAATGAAAACGCGAGCACAGATTTTCTCATCAGACGTATGGAAGAGTCGATAAATTTTATAAATCATTTCGATAAAATATAAGCTAAATGAAAATTTAATTCAGCAAAATTCCAATAATACCCGTACACATTTATTTAAAAAAACGAGAAACTCCTTAACCGTACAAGGTAACTATCTAGAGGCACAAACAACCAAAATAAAAAATATATCACTAGGTACTTACAGGTACCCCGCAAACCTGTAAGTAATTATATATTTTTTATTTTGATTGTCAGTGCCTCTAGATAGTCACCTTGTACGGTTAAGGATTTTCTCGTTTTTTGAAATAACTATATATCGCCGTAGTCTCCAACCTACTCTTTCATTGTACACATTTAGTTAAAATCTTCAAAACAAGAGAATAAAAGTAATGACTGCATCTACTTGTGCGGGTTTCTGCGTACACGGAATATTATCCTTGCGGAGAACCCAGGTAAGCAACATAAGCCCTATTCATCCACAACCAATTTAAGAAGGTTCAGGACGTCTGCCAATAAAAAAATTGACAAATGACCGCCAATAACAATAAAGTAGATGTGTTGGCAGCGATAGCCTCGAAAAACGGCGGTAACGCCCCGCTATCAGAGTACCAGATGGTGGGAAAGGAACTCTCTAGCAAGTACAAGAGGTTCACACTACGCGGGTCGTCGCATATGGCAAAAAAGGGTTTTATTTCATCCGGAACCATAAAGGACGCACCATGCTATACGGTCGAAATGAGGGGTTTAACAGGAGGGAGGGAGTCAAGAGGGATCGGAATTACTGATTTCGAAAAGGCGCAAGATTAACGGATGAGGACAAAGCAGGTATAGGAGGCAAAAAGGACAAACGCGAGCGTAGAGACACACATTAAATGGGATGGGGATGAAGCGATGGTTACGAAAGGTCGCGTAGGAAAAAACTAAAGGATGTGATATCTTCCGATCCTCACTCCATCATCCTACAATTTATCCGCATACTGCCTCCTTTGTTTTTTTTCCTATAATACATCGTCGGAGGGGTCTTTTTTCGATTTCCGGTCGGTCCCAGGATTTCACCCGCCGCCAAACACAGGGCATGGGGGATGGGAAGGAGGGTTAGGGGGAGGGGGGAAGCAGGAGGTAAGAGAGAGAGAGTGAGGTTAGAGAGAGGGCCTTCAATTCTGATCCGCCCCCACCAATTGGGGTCTCCCCATTAGGCACGGTCGCGGGGGCGGAGGGTTAGGGAGGTGGCGGTTAGCCGGTGTAACAGCCCCCGCAATCATCGCCACCCGTCTCCCCTTACGTTCGGGACAACACCCCCGCATCCCGTTCCACCCGACTCCCTTCCCCATACTGAACCCAACCCACCCTCCTCTCGCTCTCTGTCGCCCGCCTATAGTGTTTCGCAACACCACTTGGTCACCCACACTATTCTTCCACTTCTCCCTTGGTTCTCTCCGACGGTTCCCTTTCCCTCCTCCTGTCCTCCTCTCTCCATTCCTCCACGTGACCTCTCTCTCTCTCTTCCTCCCAGTTCTACTCTTCTTCAAACATCCAATTTTAGGCTGATTCTTAGGTCATCTCTTACGTCCTCGCGAAGTACAAATTTAATATGAAACTTCATTTATATTTTTGAATTTTTTCCACGTTGGCGTATTCAGATGATTGCTTACGCGGCCATTTTCGTTTCAACAGCTGTTTTTATTTCCCTGTCTCAAGTTTTTTTTTAAATTTCATGTCCAATTCTGTTTCATGAAGATTGCTTGAAAGATACGTTAAGCGCTTTTATAATATTAGGTTTTCTCCTTTCTACAGCTTACCTTACCGTATTCCCCTGACCCAATTGATGTTCTTTTGTTGCCGAAGCAATAAACGCTGGCCTAAGAGTATGAGATCTCACGTTCGAAATATTAAGGTGGACTTGTATACTTCTGCATTTTTTCCCGTCATTAAAAAACTTCATTGTGTTGTTACGTCCTTATTTTCAAATCATTTTTCGTTATCTTCATGTACAGCTAAATCATTTCCGGAAAAAATTAGCACGCAATGTTAATGCATGGATGCGTGTGAATATTCTTTGGAATAACACTAAATCGAAGACTGGGTATAAATGGAAGGATTGTTGTAGGTATTACCATCTTTGAAAATAAGTTTCTCAAAACATGAAAATAAGAATGAGATTTTCAAATAAATACTTGCTGTTGTAATACTTTTTACTAGGAATCGTTTAAAAAAGTTCTTTACATTCCTGTTCATCCAGTTTCTTCCATATGGGATCACGAAACTTTAAAGGAGTAGGAAAATATTAAAAATAAAATTAGCAAGGGTGTTTAGCGTTTTTCCTAAGATAATCGCTTGCCTGAGCGACTGTACAGGAGTAGTATCTCTATAATACTGTGAGCTGAATAAGCCAAATTTTTAGAATATGTTGGTATATACAAGAGGTAAATATGGGAAAACCTTAGTGGATCTAGAATAATCCACTGAGGATTAATCTGAAAAAATCCCTAAAAAGCACATGCTGCTACAGATGTAGGCAACCAACAATACATTGCAACTGCTATTTTTTCTCTGATGGAAAGATAGGAGTCGGTGAAAAAAGTGTCTAATGTGATTGGTTCTGCAATCCTTCCCTCACTTGTTTTTTTAATTATATCAAAAGATTATATAACGCGTTTAATCCACGGTGTGGTTTATATACGTATTAAAAACCTTATTGTGTACTATTTAAATATATGCAAAAGTTACAAGAAAAGAGAATTAAAGTCACAAGAAAGTTGATGGTTACACAAATATCGCAGCTGAAATATCAATGAAAATTGGCCATAAGTTCTTGATAAAAACACATCTCAATCTGAACCAGCTTTGAATACGTGCACGACAAATCATACCCCTCTTCACCCCTCGCTTTCATCTTTCTCTACCGCAATCTCTATTTTCCAACATTTCTATCTCTCCTTCCATATTCCTTCATCTCTTTGATGGCAACGTTATTATCCGCCCCATCAACCATAAGCGGATGTCATTGTCTGCCGCTTATTTCCTTCGGAACAATAATGAAGGCCGCATAATTGCGATCCTTTTCCAGTGATCGTGCGGAATATAATTTTTATTGCTTTCAGAGGAGGAATATTTTTTTCGTATGCAGCGTGAGGAATGGGATAGGTTTGCCTTAAACGCCCAACCCTTTAAACTGCTGTAATTTAACACGTTAGAAAAGGTAAAATTTTCAAGGAAGTCTCCAGAGTAGTAAAAAAAATGTTGCAAGCAAAAGCATTAAATATTTCGTTTAAAAGCAAAGACTACAAAATTATTGTACCTGACACTGTTTTGCAATAAAAATAAAAATTTTCATATTTAACAATTAGAAGATATAATGAGATCGTAAACTTTACCTAATAGAGAGAGTGCCTAATAGAAATTCCAAAATAATCGATGATTCTCCTATGGTAGTAATCACTTGGCAGCTGATATGCGTATACGGTTTGCTCAACTGTGTCATGGTTATTAGTCATATATCATTTCATGCAAAACGAAATTGCGACTTGACTGCACAACTATCTTAGAATAGGTGGTTATTAACTTTATCTGCTCCAAACGGAAATGTTAGTTAATGTTTGCATCAAGTTCTTTAAGAAATTCTGTATAGTAGGAGGAAAATTCTGCTGTGACCGGGAACGAACCCGGGTCTTCCAATTGATGGGTGGATATTCTAACACTGAACTACCAGGACAGGCTACTATTACTGTTTAAGAATAGGCTCAACGGCAGAACATTTGCCCGGCATGTGGAAGACACGAGTTCGACACACGGTCAAAGCAAAATTGTTATCCTGCATTACAGAATTTTCTCTAGTCCAACATGCATAGAATTTAGCATCAATAGTTTTCATTGCGTTTGACTTTCTTTAGTTTATGCTTTTTGACTTCCCTTTATAGAGAAAGAAGCCAAGGAATGAAAATCACTTTATTTTCATTTATAACTGCTAAATATCACATTATTTTACTAACCAAAGAAAGTTACAATTTAAAAAAGTGCTACACTATTGCACCAGTAACCTATAAAGGGTTAACTGTTGTGAGATGTTGGTAACTCAATCCAACGAAACGCATAAAGTAATTAATAATTTATCATTTATTTTAAACACTCGTGTATTTCGCAAGGATAAGCTAACTGCTGCGGTTTATCAGAAATGTAAAAGGAAATTTGTGGACATATTTACAATGAGATCCCAAATAAGGAATTTCAATGTGTACGGAGTTTATCAGGAACTCTAGCGCCCACGTTTTCAAATAAAACCTGAAATAATAACGTCTTCAGCAGTGCTTCAATACAAAGCAATCCGTTCACATTCTTGGAACACGTCTCTCTCTCTCGTACCACTGTCACGAAGTCATTCCTTTTCATTCCATTCCCTTAACACTCTCATATACTCAATCGATTCGACACGACAAAGTCAAGGCCATCTTTTTCCTAAAGAATAAAAACTAAAAATAAAACAACAACAGAAAAACGCTTTTCCTTCTATTTCATCACGATGGGGAGATGGAATACGTGACACTATCATTCCGAGAAATGCCCGTTTCACTCCGATTATCAAAAGCGTTGAACCTTTGGGGGGGGGGGGGGGATGAAAACGGCTCCACAAGTGAGGGAGGTCATTATGGAGTCTCCCTCCGCCCCCGCTCCGCCCTCGGGGCAGCCCTTCCTATCCGTACGCCAGTCTCTCGCTCTTTATAATGCGATCCCATTTCCCATAGTGGCCCCGGACGCCGATTTGGATCTCAATTTCGTCCCATTCCGAACCCACCCGTCCTCTCCCCCATTTCTCACATTCACCGTCCCACCCTAAATCCGGCCACCCTTTTAGAAAGAGAGGAAAGAAACCAACCCCTTTCTCACAGATCCCTTCCGTACCTACCTTTCGTCTCCTCGTTCGGCACCGATGGTCCTTCCAACATGCCTTTAAAAAAGGCAAATCATCCTTCGAATCCCTACGTTGGAAGATATATTTTTTCCTTCTTAAACTATAGGGGTCTTGTCTAATATAGAAGGTCGCCAAAGACAAAAATATAGTCCTGCGGCGAAGAAAAGAATGACATGACTTCCTGCGATCGCTGTAAAGTGCGTAGGAGGGAATAAGAGGGCCGGAAGAGGGGCGCGCTGAGTTGTATTGCACCCCTCCGCTATTTGTCAAAATCGCCTTTTTATATCGTCCTTTTCCGCTCTCTGTCCCTTTGTCCTCCCCATGCACACACGCCTCCAACTCATTTCCTCGCAAGCTTCCGCTCTTTCGCCGCCGTTAGTTCAAAACCTATAAATCGTCCATTTTGTCAATTCGGGTAATGTGACGAACTGAAAAGACTTTCAGCTAAAATGCATTAAAACGCAGAGAAAAGAGGATTTATATACATATGCATAAATACGAAGCAAAACAGATGTTATAACGTTACATTACCTGAAACTACCGTCTTAAGATGTTTCAAAATTAAACTGGCTAGAAGTGGAGGAAAAATGGCGATCAATTTTGTTACAATATTTTCCCAACGAGAATTTCTCAGTACTTAAGTTTTAAAAACACTTCTGTTTTTTGACCTCTCAAACAATTTTTAAGGTAATTACACAATAATTCGGTTTATCTACTCGAGAAAAATAAACTACGTTCTATCGGCTTTACAACCGTCCAACTCTAGAGTTTGTACACTATTTATAACTAATTAAATAAAGCAATGTTATGGATATAAATTTGGATGCAATTCTTATGGAAATTTTTTAACGTAAAAAATAATGAATTCAGTACTATTTCACATTTCAACATTTTCAGATTTTTCCTGATTCTTCCATCGGATGACGAGGCATTTGCTAATCTCAAGAGCATCATGCTTCCGCCGGATGAGTTGATTGCCAACCTTAATAAGCATATACCGGTTGGAAAGGCCTATTGGTAGCCATGCAATTGCTCTTGTCGTCACAAATACGACCGTCTTGATCGCGCAAATCTACAATAAGGCGATTTAACCGGAGTTAAAGCTTTGAGTTTTAGGAGTGATATCCCATCAGTATCTTTCCCTCTTTTGCACTCTTCATCCTTGGCTGAATTCTTCGGTTCATTCATTAGGATAAACCATAATCCCGTGCTTTCTGTATTTAAACGTTATCTCCACGTAAATACCGTACAATTCCAATTTTCGATGGGAAGACATACTGGGAAAGCATTTCCATGACGCTAATTGTCAAACGAATTGGAAAATATCGACAGGCGAGAAATGAAGAATAGTAGGAATTTTTAGATGAAGTAAGAAGCTATTTAAAATAGGAACTGTTTAAAAATTCTAATTCTTAAGATGTGGCCTAAATTATCCCGCTTCAAAATTCCCTGCCCCTCATAATTGACATCCGCCATTATATTCACCAGAGGCACGACTCCGGAGCGGACGTGACCGTTTTAAGCGAAAGGAAAAAAAATGGATCACTGCGAAACCGCTCACGACAGGGGAAACGAAAGCTTTTCGTCGATTGTAAATACGTTTCGACATAGGTCGAACTTTTCCCTCACGACTCAAATGTCGCCTCGCAGTTCGAAAAGTAAGCGCCCGTGCATTATAATTCTGTTTCCTGATAATTTCGTCGTTTAACGTTAACGTTAATCGAAAGCGCGACGATCGATGTATTGTGTTACTATAGAAAATCACGCAACTTTAGGAATTTAGGAATGCATAAGGATGAATTGCCATCACATCCCATATACATCAAGTCCGAAACTATTAAATTCATGTTAAATTACAGTTCATGAAACCATCCAATCGCTTAATGATTCTAATTTCAATTCGAGATTTATATAATTATCATTAGTAAATGAACGAATTAATAAAATTTTTACTGACTTTTAAATAACAATTTACGTAAAAAAGGTAAGCTCACTAGAAATGAAATGAATTTTCGAACAAATAAAATAAGATTACATGAACGTTTAAGGCTGATTTTTCTGGCCAATGAACTTCGCGTGAAAAATATTTTATAAACACCCGCAGATTTTTCAACGGGATCATGAACATGCCAATCGCATGGCAGGTATCATTTGCATATATAATGATCACCAAAATGAAAAACTACGCTAATATGTACATTACTACCAAGAAACTGATTCAATAGTATGAAATAAAAACGAAAATCAAATACGGTACAAAAACTTCTAATAGGTAGGTATTAGCTACCAAAACAATATAACGATTTTGAATCTGGAGGAATAATAAATGAATTTTATAAATTAAGTCGCTTATTAATATCATTAATGATAATACTGCTTAAACCGACATCAACCTAATTACCCTCCACAATTTCGCGTGCTTCGGAAATGCAGATTTATCGCTTAGTTTTTCCGCCGTATTAATTAGGCTAGCCGATTCAGTCTTTCGCCTTTTATTTTAGGATTTCCCACAGTTTCATCCCATGCCGAAATGGTAACTCGGTAATTAACGGCCTAATAACCCCAAAATCCAGTCAAAAATTAATACCCATTTTAGTGCTCGCCACGCGTCACGCGCGAACGAGGGTTTAATTTCCAAATAAATTCCCGCGTTCGCCCTCATCAGCGATCGTTTGCCTCTTCCGTCACCGCAAACAAGACCGTGCATTAATACTTCTGCCATCGCGTTCGAAAGCGCGGAAAATTAAACGCTTTAACATAAACAGCGAATCGGTAATGCGATCGGCTGCTGCTTCTGCCGCCGTCGATAGGAAAACGGGGGAAGGTGGAGGGTAATTGACGATGTTTTGATTTTCGGCCGCCAGAGGGGCGAGAGGGGGAGGCAGATAGGTGGGGTAGGTACGTATATACGTTCGGACGGGAATCCACTGAACGCGTTCGCAATTACGAGAGTGGCGTGAGAGAGGGAAATGGCGGAAGCTCTCTAAAAGCGAAACGGCATCGATTTCAGTTTGGGATGCGGTCGGTTCAAAACGGACGAAGGGACTCATTTCGGTCGCGTCAGTATTTCACGGCGCCCGCCTCGTAATGAGGTGCCCGGATCACTACGGAGAGAATGATTAGGTGCACGAGGGGGCGAGAGGGATTGGGTCTAAAGGCCCGCATCAACGCGGGCGCTTCATCGAGGTTGATGTTACGAGCGTGCGATCCGATCGCCTTTCGCGTTCGCAGAAAACGATCCGAACGGCATGAATAAGAGAAACGTTGCCGAAGATAGCTGAACGTCGAAGATAATTTCTAGCACGGAAGATTAAAACTGCATTCATGGTAATAGTGTCGTTATAGATATTTAAAATAACGTTTTTTTGCTGTTGATATACGTCAGCCATATCTTTAAAGGAAAATTATTCATTACATCATACCTGGTTCAATTTTAATATGCCTAGTTTTATTACATAGTTCTTCTTATCGTTAGACCTTTACGCAATGAATTCATCATTGAGCGAAAAAGGTTTTATTTGGCATGCGCTCATACGGTATCGTAATTATTCAACTTTCTCTATTTTTACATTAAGCAATAGTATTATTCTGACGTTATGTTTATCTGTATAAGGGTTTTAGATCCTTATTGAGGAAAATCATGACAAAATTATCTTAATAATGAAAATCGATGATATGTAAATGGCGTTGAACATTCATTATAACACAAATAATAATGAAAACTACTGCAATAGCTTAAAATTCGCGCATTATGTGCAAACAATAAAGACAAAAGAACTTGAATTATCGGATTAAAGAATCCTGTATTTTCTACAGTCCACAATATTAATTTTATATAAATTAAATTAGGCGAATTTGCTTAATATGACAGATTAACTGTGACTACCATTATTACACAACGCATCACAGAAGCGGTCGATGTTCTTTAAAATTATATGCGCATTGAATTTTCAGTTTTCTCGTGCCAGTATTAATAGCCTCAAGTATTTTTTTATCGATATCCAAAACTGTATCTCAGTGCATGTTTCATAATTACGCATAAATTATAGTAAAAGTTACGTCACAATTACAATACACTAGATTACTTTAAAGTAACATATCTTCCTATTCGAATGTAAAATAGCGAACGTAAAAAAGTAAAGCTCAACCGCATTTAATACATTTCAGTCGCAAACGGAACACGAGAGGGAAATTCCCGACAGAAGCAAGACACGTTTCATTTCCCGTTTCGTTTTCCATTAATCTCCATCGTTCCCTTGCACCGTTGTCTGGGGTAACCTTTAAAGATGGCGTGTATTGGACGCTAAGTGCTGACGAATAAATTATTCCCCTTGCATCACTCCGAACCACGGGGTGCTTCCCGTTTCGCGCATTCGCTGCATTTTCAGATCGTTGCGTCTGAAGGCAATTCAAGTGAGGGGGGGAGGGGGTTGGATGGGGGGGGAGAGGGGGTGGAGGAGTGGGTATGAGAGGTTTGGCGGTAGAGAGAGAGAGAGAGAGGAGGGAGGGGAGGAAGGTTCGTTGTTCCGAAATTGATAAGTTCGCATAGGTGTGGATTCCTCAATTATCCGGTAACGTGGCAGAATGAGAGACGGCGCAATAATTCATCATTTCACGTTCTCCCACCTTTCCCCCTTCCACCACTTCTTCTTCCCCCTCCACCCACGAATGTGATTAATTGCAATCCACTCCTTTGGGCAACAGGATCCGAGAACGAGCTCACACGAGGTTGAAGTGAGGGGGATTGAAAGGGAGGGAGGGGGTCGGAGTGGAGGGATCATCGGAGTGAAGAGGTCGATTTGAAGCCCCACGGGGACATCCACTCCCCCCCTCTTCATCCCCCTTCACCCGACATCTCTGCCATCTGTGGACCGCAGAGAGAACTCTAATCTCTTCCAAGAAATTACTTTCTGGGTCGCATTAACGAGATTCAAATGGAAGTTCCTATCTTATTGTTAGTATAACACTGTTTTAAACATTTATTATATTATAATTTACCATATATCGTTAAGGTTTGAGAGCGGAAGAAGACAAATGCATCAAATAATGGAACGCTTTAGGAGTGTGACAGAAGTTTTTAAAATGCACGACATAATTATAAAGGAAATTAATTTTACGATTTAATTAAAGGGTTATTTAAGAAAGAATTATATGCAAAAGTGAGAAACGAATAGTTGTATTATGTTGTTTTTTTGACCTTACAAAGTGTATATACGGTCATTATATGTTTTTTATCCTGGATTCTAGATATTTATAACCATGTCTTTATGTAAAATAATTTTCTTTAACGAAATTTTGATCTAATTGTAAAACTTTGTAATAATACCCTAATTAAATCTGCCGTTAAAAGATAAAAATGAATCAAATCATACTTTTTCCAATATATTACTTCAATCAAAGACAACGCCATTTTGATTGTTTTTGAAAATATTAAATGAACGAAAATTATCTAGTGCCGGCTTTCTAACCTTAAGCAACCTCTCTTAAGGCAGCAGACCTAATCGCGACACCTTCAATAAAATATGTATAAAACATTTAGAGAAAATTAGGATTACCTATTGCTAATATGTAATGCAAAAAGTTACGCAATTAAAATAAAACTAAAAAATTAAAATTTTGAAACTATTACGTACACTGTTCCTTCTTAGCGATCCCACTGAAGGCCTTTCATGACCTCAGGGAAGAGATTGTCTATAAAAATACAATATACATCGTAAAATATCATGTTTTTATAGGCAACGAAAAACATCTAAGCGTTTCGCACAAGAAATAAAAATGAAACATTTAACACGGGTAAACATTCTGAGAGGATATATTCCCATCCACGGCAATCAACATAATTGCTGCTGCGTTAAGGAGTGGGCTGCAACAACGCAATCGGAAGTTTAATTCGATTGTGACTTAACTTCGCAAAGTAAGCGATCAAACACGTCATGAAACCCAATCTCTTTAATTAGATTCACTGCTTACCTTTCCAAACAGAAAACTCTTACGGTTTCATTTGGCAAGAAATTCATTCCCACTCTCCAAACTTCTCTCGATCCTCAAAACATTTCGAAATTAAAAGTTTGGCGAGCTAATTTATCTCCGGGCGTAATTAGTTACGCCTCCGCCACGGAATTCCCGACCAGGGGAAGGTCTCCCGTCTCCTCCCAAACCTCCCCGTTTGCTCATCTCCAGTTCTAAAGCGCGGTTCCCGCGGTTTTGAATGGCCCGTTGTCAGCGTCAGGAGTGCGGGCATTTTTCCGCTCCGTAGGCCGGGTTATTCGACGCAATATTGAACCTCCTCCCTCGCGTCGCCATGGGAATAACTCCGGCGAGAGTGCCGGTGGAATCCTTGACTCCGTTTTCATTCCCCGCAATCCTCTTCTACGCTCGCATCCATACCACGCCCTCTTACGTAATCTCCTTCTCCACGCAAACCCTCCCCCCTCCCCTCTTCTCTCCCCCCCTCCCCCATTCTCCCTCTCAATCATCTTTCTCGCTAAAACCGCTCGACTCCTTTTCTACCTCGAATGCTACCTCTAAAAGATTTTTTTCCGTCTCTCGTACGCGGTATTCATCCGAATCCGAATAATCTTACCCTAAAAATAACCTCTTCCTTTGTAACAATCTAAAACTATAGCTCTTGACTTGCGTGCTTTCATTCGGAGAGTGTATCACGGATATTTACTTGCCACGTAACAAGTGAGGCGCGCGATAATGCTCGGAAAACAGAAACTTGTTGAAATACATCCGTGAAACGTATCGTGTCGGGAAATTTCCGCTGATATCTTTCATATAATGCAAGCAGATCTCGCATGTTTTGATCACTACATCAGCATAGTAAAATACCTGTTAATTTTCACACGAACGAGAACAGAAAAGTTGGTTAGAAAGAAAGCTGCGAATTGTCCTATGAAAAAATGGGCAAGGAAATATGTTACCGTGAATTCAGCTTAATTAATTTCGTTGTTACTGTAGTGAGTTATCGCTGCTTACTATTTCACTATTATTCCTATTTTGTCCCAGGCATTATCTAACAGTTTCTCATTATTCCTAGCTCACATAATCCCTTGTGTATTTATATCCTTACCAGTGTTTCTCAACCTTTTTGGTAATACGGCCCATCTAAACTGCATGAAAGTTTTAATCATTCAATATATGAATATATATGGAGGAGGAAATTTTATAATATATTGACTAAAAGTAGCAGATTATTTAAAAAACAATTCAATTTATTAAAAATTTCATTTGTTATTTATTACCTTTTGATTTTCGCAAAATAATAAGTTTCCCTTTTACATTTGCGATCGTTTTTAAATATCGTTAACCGATCTGAAAAATTTTCAAATATTTACGGCCCAACAACACGTCTTCTTATCACTGGTTTATCAGTTTCCTTCATTACACGAGTACTCCGTGTTTTTCATAACTCTTCGTATAATATACTTGGTTTTATCCCTGTTTCTATCATCATCCCACATCTCCACTCGTATCTTTCTATCCTCCCCGCAATCTTTATTATCACCATTCTCCAGTGCTATCCTTTTAATGCATTCGTTCTCGATATTCCTCCGCGAATTTAACAATCTCCTTCTCTCCGTTCTTCCGCCTCCATCTCTCTTTTTGTCTATCTACATACATTCTCTGTTCCCTTGCCTTTTTGCATCTCCTCCTCCTCCGAATCCTCGCCGCAGAATCCAGCTCATCAACCTCCCCCCTTCCACCTCCCACTCCCACCCATTCGACCTCAATCTCCTAAACCCTTTTCCTTCCATTCTGAGAAGCTTTGATTTTTCTCCGGGACGTAGCTCATCAATCTCCCGCGGATTAAGGATGCTCTCTTTCTCCCTCTCTACCTCCTACTCCTGACGAAAACAGCCCCTCTATACGCCTCTCTCTCTCTCTTCTTCCTCAGCCATTTCAACCCGTTTTTCTCTTCTACCCCAAAAAGGGAGAGGGCAGCTGGGCACACACACACACACCTCTTTCCAAGCCTCACCCTTTTCAAACCCCTTCCACAATTTATCAACGCCTCATGCAACCTCTCTTGAGCAATTCATTCGTTCCTTTAATATCGCCCAAAACCACCTCCACGCCACCCTCCAGATAACCCACCTCGACCGCCCATTTGACTTGCTGAAATGCCGCGCGGTAGCTTAGCCACCTTATCAATAAGCCCGTAACGACTCCGATGGATGTATTTCGAGGGGAAGAATAGGCTGTATTAATGACAGACGCTAAGAATGTAGTCGGTAAATCCAGTCGCCATTGATTTTGGTTTAATGGCTATCTTGCGAGAAATGTTTAAAAAAAGAAACATGGATGTGCTCATCTCTGCTCCAGGTCTTAACCCGCTTTTTTTTGTGAAACTTTTCGCTTGATGCACTCCCTCATTAAAATTTACCGAGAGCAGGTTTTTTTTGGAGATTAATACGGAGAATTGAGGATTTGGAGGATTAGAAATAATTAAAATTATAATTAATGACGCTCGAGTAATTAGCAAAACCGTTTCTTCGGAAAGAGGTCTCTAAAAGTTACGTGTGGGCCAATTAAATACTTCCAAACTTCTTCGTCTGTTTCAATTTTATTGAGAATGAAATTTTCTTTAGCAAATTAGTTATTTTTCTCAATCTTTTAAAACCAGATTGGATTGTTCTGCATAAAACATACTGACGAAAACTAAATACCTATTTCATTTGAAAAAGTTATGAAAAGTTTCAATAGTACATGTTTTTTTGACTATTATAATAGCGTGTTGATACTAAAGTGATTTTGAAAGCTCAGAGACATTTTTAACGAATTTAAGGAACGAACACGCACAAAAAGAAAAAAACGAGGAAACGGTAAATTTATTGCGACACCACTTCCTTAATTTCTCAATAAGCACGAGTAAAAAATTAGGTCGTCCTTTTAAAATCTTCGTATCAGGCCGGACTGGCGAAAAAAAACTTGTCTGCGAAATTTTTTTGCTGGGGCATCTTGTTCAAGACTTCCCAACAAATGCTCCCAAGTACTGTTTCATCATTCCACGGAGGCGATCTCAAAAGTTTTACGCCTCTCCGTTCATTTTCAACGTCTACCTTTCCCCCTTCCCCTCTCGCCTCCAATAACACCCATAACCCTCCCCCCCTCCTCTCCATCCTCCCCCGTAAATCCCATCCACCCAAACCCTTCTCACCCAACCCCATCCCACGAAGACGCGCCCAGGAAGCTTTCCTTATTAAGCGAGAACAGCTCCTGGGCCTTAATCATGATGCACGATAAGAGAAATTTGATTAGGGAAATAAATGATTAGCAGACTTTAATTAGCGTTGATTACAATAGTTAGATCCCTGAACGGCGGTGAGAATGGACCAACGGGTTAAAAGGAAGGGAGCGTGGAGGGGGAGAGAAGGAGAGAGAGAGAGAGTGTGTGTGTGTGTGAGAGAGAGAGAGAGAGAGAGAGAAGAGGCGAGAAACGCAGGAGGCGACGGACGGAGTCGCCTATATTATTATCCCTCGGCTTTTGCTCCGTGCGCTCGAAAAACCTCCCTCCCTGCCTCTCTCTCTTCTTGCCATCCTCGTTAAAGGCCATTCCACTAAACTGAATCGGTTTTTGTTTTTATTCTCCCTCTCGATTCGAGCCGAAAGGCGCTCTTTTCCTTCGCATCCTCTCCGCAAAGAGATTTACTGCTGGCGGTAATGCCAAAACGGCACTTCCATTAAATCGGCTTTGCCAAAACGATTTTATTCTAAGAAAATTAATTCGAAGGGAGAGAGAGAGAGAGAGGCGAACCGTTCATCCTTCCTTTAAAGGATACAAAAAAATATTGCGGTACTATAACGTATTTGAAGCAAATTAATTCCTCAAACTACCGCAGTCACTTCATATTGAAAATAAAATAATTTACACGAGATTAAAATTTATATTGAGGCATCCACACTTAAATAGAGAAAAAACAGACAAGATTTTTTCATCTTTCTAACAGACATAGTATCTTTATTTTAAAAAAAGCCCATGCGTCCTCTTTAGCTGTTTGCTTGTTTGAGCAAGCTTGTTCAGCTTTACACGACTAGAGCTTTACATGACTTGAGGTTTTAGATGACGTAAAAGGAAAAAGTATCAGAATCGATGAAATTAATAATATAAGAAAATGCAATTAAATCCCGAGTATGACCAAATACCGCGGTTAGTTCACCTAATTAAAGCTAAGCACGTTTTAATTGTAACTTTTGTCTTAGCGTATATCATAAATACGCTCTACACGTGTAAACCGATGACAGAATATTACGACGATTTAAAAAATCGTATCTAGAGAAAAGTATGAGTTATTTACACATACATCAGACAGTTGTTTACGGAACAATGCATTTAAAATTACTCTTAGGCTGTTATCTTATTCCTAACATAAAATGTCATGCTTTGTTTTCCGAAAATTTCTGCCATCTTTGAGAGTATTTATTTTTCTATACTGAGCAAATCAATTCAATGCATAACTGTTTCTTTTAATAAGAAAGAAAAGAAAGAACATAATTTGTTTTCTTACTTTTCCTAAAAAGCGAAGGAAACTCTTTACTTTGAATTACCTTCTGCCTCATGCCCCACTTTCTACATATGTCTACAACGTCGTTTAGTTTACTTTAATAGAGGCGGAGATAAACTCACATGGTCTACAAAGTTTCCATTGCATTGATGCCATAACCATTTTTTATTAATATTCGTTTATGTGAATATTACGTGACTGACGCATAAACGTACTTATATGACTATATGATGCAATTTCGACAAATTCAATAATTAATAGAGGAGATGCATATAGCTGGAAAATAAGTATGTTGTATTCATTCGTATTCCAAAAGGAGCATTTATTCTTGGAAGTGGAAATCTTTTGAAATATATTTACGGGTTTTAGTAAGATACGATGTTAAAAAAATCTGATGTGGCCAACACATCACTTTCTCCATATTTGGGGTATAGATATTTAAATTATTATGAATAGCATTATGAGGCAAAACTATTATTTCGTATTACAGTCGTCCTTATTGCCGTAAATTATATTTTGAATATGTTTACAGAATTCACCGCTACATAGTTGTGGCGCTGTATACTGGAAATTTAAAAATAAGCAAAATATCTCCGAAATGGATGGTTCTATGAAAAGTTGTTTCAAACAAAACTCGAAAGAAATATTATTCTGTACAACTTTGGTCATCACGAAGATGACCAATTACGACGTTTTTAAGGAGATATTTGTCGGAAACCGAAAAAAACCGATTATTTATAAATAATTCCTAAACAATAACTGCTATGGAAAATTGTTTCAAATGAAAGTTGTAGGAAATTACATTCTCTATAACCTTTCTATAGAATTGTATGTACAATAATGATGTTTTAAAGGAGAAATATCGCAAAAACCGAATCGGGTTTCGAATAAACCTCGACTTTCGAATAACCGCTATTGTCCAAAAACTAATCAGTTCTTTGGGCCTATACCAAAGGGTTATATATGAAATTTGGTAACGATATGGCAAGTACTTTTGGAATTAGAACACCCACAATCACGTACACACACAAACACACACAGACATCATTCCGAAAATAGTCTAAACGTGTTCTAGGGACCTCAAAACGTGTATTTCCGTTGAAATCTCGAAGTCGATTTTTTCGTGGTCACAATACTTTCCCATTACTACGTATGGAGAAAGTAAAAACATACGGTTGAGTTTTTGGCTCCGAAATTAATACTGCGAGACACTATAATTTAAGCATAATTTAAACAATGTAACCTCTAAGAGAACTAAAAACAATTTTTTTATCAGAGTACGTGACCGTATGCTTTGTAATTAATAATGAAATTTTGATTAGTATAAATGTCTTAAATCCACTTCATTCTCATTAAGGTGATGTTTCACGCGAAACATGCGAAGCCAGAATAATGATATTAAATCTCAACTTATACGCCTACAACATATTATATGTAAAAGAAAATAGTGTATTAAATGGAACACCTAATTCATCCGGTTTTCAAGAGAGTTAGCGTACGAAGAATGGGAACACTAATTGATAAAATATTTATGCCATCAAACTTGCAGTGTGTAAGGTTTCGAGCAATAAACACTAACTTTTCCATTTCAAACTTGTTAATCATTCTTGGAAAAGCGTGAAATTAATGTTGTATGTTTAGCATTTCAAAATGTTTAAGCTATTATGAAAAAACACAAAAACAGTAAGAATAAGATTTTTTTTATAGAAATGAAAATTTTTTTAAATTTTAGGACATTAGCTGCAATCATGTACAGAAAACCTGTCACGAACATTTGTAATAAAATAATCAGATTCTTAAAGTCTCGCAGATAAACCATCAAATAATGTTTTTTGTTAATCAGTTCCTGATATGCATGAAATAAGTTATTTTATGTTTTTCGAAGGGTTGTTTAAATTCGAGGGAAAAAAGTTAATAGAAGCTTAAAAAATTGAATGTGTAAACGATTACGAGATAAGGATTTAACACTAGAAGAGCTATGCATGAAGTTCATAGAAATAGGTGGAAATCGCACAGAGCTCCTCCGCTACGCCTAGAACAGATGAAACGCGCTCTCCGTCGCAGAGCGCCCTCTACATTCGCCCACTCTTATGCCACTCTCCTCCTTCACCATCTTTCCCTCTTTTTTCTCTCTCTCCCTTCCTCCCTCCTACTTCCCCACCTTCCGTTCTCCGTTTCCAAACACACGTTCAGACACACTCTCACAAAGCTATTTCCCTCCCCCGACCTCCCAAACTCCTATCTTTTCCCACGGGATTACTTGTAACAATACCAGAAAATTACTCGGGGATTAGCCGGGGGAATCCCCGCCCCTGTAAATAATTTCCTTCGTTTGGGAAGCAGTATAAATGGCGATATGGCGAAGGAGGGGAGTGTGGTGCGGCCGGAGAAGGGAGTTGGGTGGAAAAGCGGAGCGGAAAGAGAATTGGGAGAGAGAGAGAGAGGGAGGAGGAAGCGAGTGGGGCAAACGAGGGAAAAGTAACCGCGTTATCTCTGAGAGCAGAAATGAAGGTGTGAAGGGAACGGTGCGACGAAGAATGGGGAGAAAGAGAGAAATTGGGAGAAAGGGAGGGAAAAACGAAGGAGAGAAAGCCGCGAGATAAAAATAGAGTTGCGAAACGAGATAAAAAATTTGGAAGAGAGATGGTTTGTGGGAAATTCGGTGAAGGTGAGAATGGTTAGAGAGAGCGGAAAAAGGAATAGCTGAGGAGGAAAGATGGCAGAGTTTCAGAATAGAAATATATATTTCTTAGAGCGTATGAAAGAAACAGTAAGTATAATGTATTAAATTAAAATGTAGGAAATTAGTTGGAGTATATAAATATTTTGGCATAGGATGATAGTAGGGGATGACGTTTGAGAGTGATATGGTAATAACAAAGACATTAGGAGAGTTAGAATCATGGCTGCGCTTAGTGGTTATGCTGTCCTCATTAGAACGCTCGGCCTGAGCAAATGCGTAAATTGGTACGGATATGAATGCATAGACGAAAAACAAAGGAGAAGATAAGAGGTCATAGGGATACATTTAAACATTTAATTCGCGCAATTGTTATGTAAGCTATACGGAAGGGAATATAATTAAATTAGTTATTACTAAAATATATATTTATATCATAAATGAGAGGAAATTAATGATGTTTTCAAATTAAAACGGAGTCTTAAATTATTTAAGCGTCGCAGTGACGAATTTTACCCACACGAAAAAGAATCGTAGGCATCCGTTCTAATCTGTATCCTTGGTTTTATGCAACCGATAACAATATTTCTATCCCAACTCTACAGCTAAAAAAAAAAAAAAACGAATCTCGTGCAAAGTCAACGCAAGTTGTTCCAAGTTTCAGGATCATAGTAAGCACAAATCAGTAGCGTGCGCTAGACATGGGAGGGGGGCGATTCAGGAAGACATAAAGAATGGGAGGAGAAAGAGGGATAGAGGAACGAGAATAGGGATGAGCAATCGGAGGATTGGATGGCCGCATGGAGGCGGTCAAGGAAACGATACACAAACACACTCACCGGCTGCCGTAATAATTTGCTTCCCGCCTAAATGTGCGCCCATAACGTCATGCAATGGGATGCGGATTATCATTCTGGGAGATTCTCTAAGCCTCGTGACCCGGAAAAACGATTACCTCATTAAAAGAAGGCTGTAATGGGAGTGGAGATGGAAAGAGAGGGAGGGAGAGAGGAAGGGAGAGGGAGGGAGGAGGAGTCGTCAAATGAGGGAAAAACGATGGCGATTCGGGGATTGTGGTTTCTGAGGTAATGGCTACAAACGATGAAAAGTGATGGCCTACGGGTAGAAACGATCTCTGGTTGCAAAGTGGGCGATTTCGGGTCCTTAGAAAGTCTACTACACGACCCTATAGATGGGTATTGTTAAATAAGGCTCCGAGCGTTACGTTTGCTATTTACAGCATGCGAGCCAACGTTCGACTAAAAGTGCAATGTTTTAAAAGCTCGACTGAAACTATACCTTTCAAGTTTCATTAAAATTAAATGAGAAAAATCCCGGCAATATACCAGATAACATAAAATTTATAGATTATGGTATATGAAACGAGCTTCGATTACTGTGGAATTAGTAATCTGTATAAAAAAAGTCTTTTCCCTTTGATTCCGGAAAAGCCGAAAGGAACGGGGATTCTCGTAAAAAAATATAGATTCTTCCCATACCGTGGTTCTGAGTTGCAACGTACAGAAAAATAATTGAATGAGGGAAAGTCGATAAAATAATAAACACCTCTCTATCTGCTGCAATTAAAATTTCCTTCTCTTACGCAAGCCCTGCCATATACGTATCTCATTTCACATCAACCCTCTAAGTGTAACTAGCCTGGCTACTTTATAGTTAGTCCTGACTCGGTTGGGCGTGTCTACGTATTTTAACCCCGGAACCAGACGGCGAGGTCTGAAAGATCCCACCTCCAATTTAGATTGCTGCCGCATGCGCGTGATCAACTGCAGGTCATTGGAATGCCATGTCTACTATTCAGTGAGTGCATCGCCTGTGTTCGAAATCTGTCTTTAAATACAAACCATATGATTAGAATTAGCTTTTATCTAACAAGAGTGAAATGATGAACTTATATGCGTGAGTGCATAAGACTGATAAAACATGTGAAGATAGAGAAGGAGAAAAATTCTGAACCTGACCGGGACTCGAACCCGGGTCTCCCACTTGCGGGGTAGGTGACAGTCTAATTCGAGAATGGAGAATTAAACTGGCTTGACGGCTTAGTTGGTTAAATCACCTACTATAAGTTAAATTTTCATCTTTTTACTCTTGTTAGGTGAAAGATAATTTTAATAATATGATTTGTATTTAAAGACATTCGAAACAGCCGATGCACTCACTGAGTAGTGGTCATGGCATTCATTACTACGATATTTTCCCACGTTTCCACACAAAAATATCATGGGATACGTCAGACCCCAAGATATGTGAGATTTTAATCTGTAAGTTTAATCGCCTGGTTCCAGGGTTAAAAAATTCAGCCTTTATGATATGCCTAACGCCATTTCACATAAAAATTCTCAGAAGCAATCCTAGATAGACACTGAAATGGGCATGGAATGAAAAGTCTCGTCAACGTTAGTAACTGAAATAAAAACTATATATAGTGTTAGTTGTTATAACTGACGTCCAGAAAACTTGTCTGGGCAGAGGGTTCTGGAGCACAAGCCACCAGGTGAGCCCACGTGACGATTTCTCCACGCGACGTCAGGAGTTGCGCCCCTAGGGTCAGGTAGCAATGTTTAACATACAACGACTTCAATTTTTCATAAAATATTTCAGAACTGTGTATGGGTTCGAAACCATAAATTACCACGCGCTTCCAATTTCAATAGTTCACAATGCCGGCCTATTATTTTCAAAAGATCGCTTATATTTGAATCACGATCGCAATATTTCGTACACTGACCGCCGTTTAATGGTGAATTAGTAAACGTGACACTATTCCAAATTCGAGTTAAGTGCGAAGCAACGTGTATGAGGTGAACGAATCTCGGAGTGGAGAGAGAGTGAGAGAGAGAGAGAGAGAGAGAGGAAGGAATGGGATGAGGGAAGGGTTCCGAGAAAAGATTGCGGTGCTTTGGCGAAGTTGCGGGCGCATGCGGAGGGAATAATTTATCAGATAAAAACAAAAGGATTACGGGAAACGAAGCTTTCATAGGAGTTGGTAGGAGGTTAAGAGATAGGGGAAAAAGGTTTCGGAGAGCAGAATAGAGGGAACGAGAGGAAGAATACGCACATAAAGGAGAGGCGGAAAGAAAAGTTAAAAGGTGAGATGTAGTGTCGTTCCGATTTTCCAGATAAAGCGAAATTTAGTTCAGCGGACGTAAATGGACGACAGGAAGAAAAACTTTTGCGAATCACTGTAAGAATTAGTAGCAATTTAAATGAAAATAGCACGACAGGTTTTAAATTGAGTTTTTTTATATAAATTTTTCTAAGGATGGAATAAGATGGAGCAAAACGGAAAATTCTGTACAATAACACCGCAGCGTGGTAGCTGCGTTCTTGAAATAAAAACGTATTTTATGAAACAGCCTCTTCCGATTTGTTAATTCAGTGAGATATACAGGAGTTCAATTCCTGCATAGGTATCACATATTTTATAAAATCTTTGAAAATAATTTTTTGGCAGGAATATAAGTGCGTGAATTGGACAATATTAATCTATCATTTGTAAATAAAATTAAGCAGGCAAAATTGTAAAAAGTAATGATCGAGTACTTTAAAAAATTACTTCCGGCTTGAAAATTGCCTGCGCTGGGGGATTATCGAGATAGTCACGTGACCTGAAATACACAATAAACACATGAAATAAACAGTATTGCAGTATAAAACAAATAAATGAGCCTTTGATGATAGATGTAACAAAAAATATGGAAGGACGAGCAAAGAAACCGTGCTTCCATATTCATTAATGTATAATACCGTACAAAGATGGACGATTAAGAAAGCAAGAACGCAAACTTTTATGGGATAGTATTATTGCCGGAATCAAATGTCAGTATTTTTCTACAACAATCTTTTCATCTACATATTTTATTATATATATACTTGGCGAAAATTATCAGGTCAATTTTTGCTAGTCAAACAACGCCTCAGGAAGGCGAACCAATTTTGAATCTCGGTAAGGTTACACACAACGCCTCTTGGCGAACTTGGATCTGCTGAAGTCGCACTTTACCGTGAAGTTTATCGTTTTTGCGCTAGTGTTTTCTTTACGATAATCGAATGCACGAATCCGCCCCAACTCGGCTCTCTTCACCCTCTCAGATAAAAAAATAAAGATAACGGAACTTTCCCTTTCCATTCGCCATTTGATACAATTATCCTAACCCACGACTTTCCGCTGACTTATTCTTTCAGTTCGTTTTCCACCCCATTCACTCGTGCCCGCATGACAACTTCTCCCTTTCTCTCTCCCCCACTCATTTCTCCACTCTCTCTCTCACTCTTTCCGTTAGTACGGTTGGAAGAGGAAGAGGAAGCAAAGAGCTGGAGGAAGAGAGGAAGGTGAAGTGGTTTGGGGAATGTAATGTGTAGCTTTAAGCGAGTGTAGGTGTGCACGGCGATCCATTAGAACGCAAGAAGAAATTCGGGGTTTAGTTCGAACACTTCTAAAAGTACACTTCATTTTATTGAAAACAAGCTTGGTTTAGTTTTGTCCCAACCGCTTTAATATAAAATCAACCACGGTTTAATCACAATATAAAGAATATTAATTTACTCGCGGATTATTCACAAAAAAAAACTTTGACTCAATTCTCGCCTCTCTATAACTGTGGCTACGTTTAGAAGATCATTCATTACGAGCATAGACACTTTTAGGATAATTTGAGGCTGGATATATAACGAAGCTGAAAAAAAATTGGATCGTCAACATTGGAGGAACAAGAAGAGAATCAGGTAGGGGATAGATAAGAATAGGAGGAAGGAAGAGGATGGAAGGATTGTGGAAGATAGAGAATGGTGGAATGGATGTGAGGAGGAAGAAAAACGGAGGTATGAATGAGAGAGAGAGAGAGAGTGCGCGGGAGTTGAAAAAAGGAGGGGTTGGGGGAGGCACAGGAGGCCGGGTTTGAGGAGGGAAGGGAAGGCGAAGAGGCGGATGGTGTTGCGGGTTGGGGAGATGGGAGGGAAGGGAAAAGGGAGAGAGAGAGAAAGAAATGTTCAGCGGGAAAATAACGCCCCAGGGTCGCCCCTTATTGTTTCAAACGGTCAGCGTGTAACGAAATTAAGTGAGCTGGGCTGCTATTTGTATTCCGCTGCTCTCGGAGGCGTCGGGATGAGATCGGTTGCACAAGGCGAGCAGCCGTGTGTTGTATGTATGTATGAGAGTGGGAGGGTTAGTGGGCGGGTGTGGGCCGAGGAATGGCGGGAAGGTAGAGGGAGGGAGAAGGGGAGAGAGGGAGAGGGAGGGAGGCAGTGAAGGGAGACAAAGAGGATGAGATAAAAAGGGAGAGAGTCATAACGGTGCCAGGAGCAAAAGTATAAACCGTTCTGTACGAAAGCTCGCTATAGGAATGAGTTTCTTTGAGCAAAGATCTCTCGACCAAAAAATAAAAACAGGCGATTGCAATATGTCGGCATGGCGCAGCATTGCATAAAATAATTATCGAGGATAAATTTAAGCCGGCGATTATTTCAAACATTTTTATCCAAGTTTAAATATTTTAAAAATTGCGACATAGGGTTGAAATTGATTATAGTAATTCAATCGTAAAAAAATCTTCATGGATACAAAAGTCACTTCCTCGAAATCTGTTTATTACGTACAAGATTGACAGAAAACCCCAAATACGATCATTAAATAATTGAAAGATTCACATGATTAGCAATTAACACTAACAATTAACGTAATTTAATTACGACCAAAAAGTTATTAAGTTAATCCTCGGATTTTTAACTTGGATTTTCTCCAAAAACTCTGACAGATGACTCAGCGAAACAAGAGCCTATCAAGTGCAGTTTAACGATGAAATTTTGTTTCACTGCTGCCGGAAAATTCCTCCGAAAGAGCGGATCATTTGTCAGCCTAATTAAACCGCCGCCGTCTCTTTGTGCCTTGTCTCTCACATTCGGTCATCTCTTCGCACAAGACCATTTGCTTCCATAGAAAACAACGGAGCCCAATCCGCAGGAAACGGAAACAGAGGCGATTGGCTGAACCCGTCCCCAAAAGGGCGGTAAAGTGGACGAATTGGACGGAATAGAGAAAGGTCGTAAAAGTGGGAGAGGAGAAGAGGTTTGGGAAAGAGGAAGATAAAGAGGAGAGGATAAGGGAAGGGACAGTTCGAGCGTGGGACAGCTGGATGCGATCGCAAGGAGAAAGGAGCTATTCGAAAAGAAGAAAGTAAGTGGGAGAGAGAGAGAGAGAGAGGAAAGAAGACAAAGCAAGATCTGAAAAAAAAGAACGCAAGAGACAAGAAGGAGGAGGTGACAGCGATACAATGATGATGCAATTGCGTCAAAAAGGAAATAGATCGAAATTACTGTTTAACATCGAGGGGAATGAGTGGTTAGAGATGGTTTTGCTATCGAAACGGAGGAAAGGATTCAATAAATATGGATGTAAGGTAATTGGAAATTTTATAAAGTTGGAGGTCGTAAGGACAGAGACAAGAAGAAGAAATAAAGACGTTATTTTATGGTTTTTGAAGTAAAAAAAAACTTTTCCCCTGAAATGTTTCAAAAATTAAAAATATTAAAACAGGATTGTTAATTAAAAATAATTGGGGAAAACAAAATAGATGAATAAACAAAAATTGACATGAAAATTACAAAAAAGGGAGAAACGTGTTAGTATACGGTGCAGTGGTATACAGAGAGAATTACGAGTCGAGAATCGAATGGCTGCGCAAAATAAACGATAGCGATGGAATTTCAAATTAACGAAGCTTTCTTCCTTGGTTCCAGGTAATATTCTGGAGAAGTTCTATCTTGGGAATTTTTCCATAAAGTTGCTTTGAACAAGAAATGGCGAAAGAAAGGGAAGAGAGAAGCGAGAAGGAAGGAAGATAAGATGGAGAAAGGGAGAGGTGGGGGGTCGAAAAGGTAAATAAAAGGGTGAACGAAATGGAAGAGAAGATTCGAGATAGGAGAGAGGATAAAAGAGGGACTGAGGAGGAGTGGGATCGAGACGGAAAGAGAAAGGTTTGGAGTGTAAGAGATAAAGGAGTTGGAGGAGAGAGAGAGAGAGGTGCAGTGGATGAGGAGTGGGATGGTACAAGAAGATGGGATTGGGTTCTTGAAGCGTAGTTAAGACGGGAGGGCAAAGGGTGAGGAGAGTTGTCCGAGTGTTGCAAAGACGTACTTTGATGGAGGGCATTAAAAGTGAGAAAGGTAGCCCCTTAAAATGAAGAGAGAGAGAGAGAGGGGTGGGGGAGGAGGAGGAGAGGAGGACCTATAAGAGCGCAGTAGAGGAATGGAGAGGGTAAGGACTGCGTCATGAGATCCTAGCACCATTCGAAGGTCTTTTGGAAGAATAACATTAGAAAGAAGAGAGCGCATTTTGTGTAGCAGTGATTTTAGTATATTTTTCAGTTCGCCAAAAATATAATTATTAAATATATTCGCGCCAATCAATCGCGATCAATTTGTTTACCTGTTTATTTATCTATTTTACGAAGAGATTAAGATAAATAAAATTCCAAACGCTCTCTTTCCCTCCCCTCTCTCCCTCCCTCTCTCCCTCCCCTCCCTCCCTCCCTCTTTTTCACTCTCCATCTCTCTCTCCCTCTCTTCCTCCCCTTCCTCTGCTAAATGTGTATATTTTCATCTCATTTTATTAATTATCTTGTTCATTCCTCATGACATTAAAATATACTTTGGAAATCTTATCTTGTTAAACTTGTCTGTATTATTGTAATTCCACTATTATTCTTTTACGTATCCAGGGTTGTCGCAGGTTTTTTCCACCCCCCTTCCCTTCGTGGGTGTTTTTTTGCGTGGTCTTTTACTAGGATGTCAGGTCAGTCAGGTCTTTCCTAGGTTTTTACCACAATTACTCTGTCTTTTTATAAAAATTTTCCGAATTTGAAATTTGCTATTTTGCTTGTATGTTTTTCTATCTATTTTATTTCCTGGTTCCTTTCTGTGAAATTATTATTACATACTATTTTATTCTCATTTGTAATTGTTGACGCAGGGTTAAATGTAAGAAGGGACTATATAGTCTCAATTTTGCTCTAATAATGTCGTTTGTCTCTCTCCCTCCCTCCCCCTCTCTCCCTCCCATAAAAAAGTCCCGAACAGAGCCATCCTCAAATCCGCCGCTAAAAAACCTCTCTTGTCTCTCTCTCTGCCTTTTTCTCTTCTCTCTGTCCTTATCACTTCCTCTCTCATGTCCGCCCTTTTTTCATCCATATAGGATATACTATACCATATCGCGATTCATTGAATATAAATGCGGGGTTTTCTTAGTGATATCAGGTATCTGATATATTTTTTACGAGAAATATTGGATTTACTTATAATATGTGTCTTCAGTTATCGTCTGAGATGACATAAGATTGTATTGAGTATCTTTTTTAAAGGCCTTCAAGCCTTTTTATTTTAAATTATCACTGATTTATCGTCTTAGCTTTCAATGTGGTGGAGTACAATCAACTCTCCCGCTCGCTTTATTTTTTCCATTTCCTATATCTCCTCACGTTTACTTACGCGTTTTTTTAAATGGCCTACGATCTACGAATCGTGCTTTGTCTGCGCTTACTATGATGAAAATAAAATAATTTCCGCAGTTATATTTTTATGATTAATTATGTAAGACATTAATCGATTACGTTCTTAGACCATATACCTAAGTAAAGAAGAAAATGAGCGTTTGGAATTTTATTTATCTTAATCTCTTCGTCAAATAGATAAAGAAATAGGTAAACTAATTGATCGCGATTGATTTGCGCGAATATATTTAATAATTATATTTTTGGCGAACTGACTTGCTTAAAGCAGCATGAAAAATATACTAAAATCACTGCTATATAAAATATGCTCTTCTTTCTAATGTTAGGGAGGGAGAGAGAGAGGGGGGGAGGGAGAGAGAGAAAGAGGGGGAGGGAGAGGGAGAAAGACAAGAGAGGCTTTTTCGCGGCGGATTTGGGGATGGCTCTGTTCGGGACTTTTTTATGTCGGGAAAGAGGTGGACTGGAAAAGGCAGGGTGTGGGAGGGAGGGAGAGAGGGAGTGGTACGGAGGGAGAGAGGATGATTGCGGGAAAGGTTCTCACTCTCTACGGCTGCGAGAAGAGGAGGAAGCAGAGCAGCAGAAAGAGAAAAGGAGAGTGGGGAGGAGAGAGTTGCTGGGATAGAGAATACACTGGTCAGAGTGAAGCGATTGTGCTGCCTCCGTTTTCCTCCCCATTTCCACCCTCACCCTCCTCTTCCTCCGATTTCACCCACAGCCCCCTCCTTTATCTCTCTCTCTGGAAACAACCCAACCCGCTCCCATCCTTTGGAGTTGGACCACGCGAAAGCTGTGTAACCCTGAGAGCGGTAGGAAGGGGGAGGGAGGGAGGGGGAGAGAGAGAGGTTTGGAAAGGATAGAGAGGGAGGGAGAAAGGGAGACAGAGAGAGGGTGGAGATACCTTCATTTGTTCTTTGCGGGATGAAACATTGATGGCGGGTGGCCGTTGGGGATTCGAAGCCGTGTTAAGGGTTGGGGTGAAGAGAAGGTAGCGAGGGCAAAGGGGGGGGGGGGGAGGGGGGGAGGGAGAGATTGGCGGAGGTTATTTCGTGTGTCTGTGTGTATGGGTGGATGGTCGGGAGAGGGGGGAAGGGGGAGGGGAGGGGAGAGGAGGGGAAATTTGGAGCAGTGATGGATCCATTCGGAAAGAAGATACTGCAACACATATCTCCCGCACGGCTGACTGGTAGCCCGGCGACGCTTACAAAAATTCTCCAAAGCCGGACGCAAAGATTTGATTAACCTCTTCGACGAAAGAGCACAAAAGAAATTCTAAACTCCTCAAAGAATGTGATGGCGTGCGTGTGTGTGTGGGGGGGAGGAGGGGGGGGGGAGGGAGGAAGTTAGGCGCCCACTCTTCTAAATGAAATGGGAAGAAAATGGGTTTCCAGTCGAAAATTGGTGTGGATTTTTATAATATTGAATTTATCTGTCGGAATATCCCTCCTTTCCTTCTTCTGTGATTTTCATCATTTAAGCTCATCTAACGCTGAAAACCTTTCAGTACCATTTTCATACCTAAACATCCATCCCTCATTTCGTACATAATTTTTATTTTTTTAAATCAGCACTACTCACATCTATTAGGATGTGTTCTATTTATTCCATGATATTTCATATTTCAATCCCAATATAAGTCTTGCTTTGGCCATCCTATGCCTTGTGATCTTTTCCATTGTATTTCAATGATTCCTCCTTGTCCTCTTCCGCACTTAACACCACCTTCCCTCAATTCCACCATCGTTTCTTACCTACGTATTTTTCCCCTGTGTATATATATATATGTATAGGCATCATATTATACTCACTACAATATATCTGTAAACTTCCATGCCATTCTTTGCCCATTTTTATCCCATTTTTCTCCCTGCCGATAATTATTTCCGCCTCTCTGATCTCTTCCCCTTCTTCTCTCTTCATCCGCTCTTCTCCTCCATTTATCGTCTCCCACCAGAATCCCTTTCATCTCTCTATCTCCCTCCTTCTTTCGAATATCTAGTCCACGCACACCCATCCATCTCCATCCACCTCACACTCTCTCCTTATCTCACCTCAGTCCACCTCTGCTTCCTTTATATTTTCCTCTTTTCTCTCGACCTCTCTTAAGCGATAAAGGAAAAGAGAAGGAGGGAGAGAGAGAGGAAGAAGAATCCTTTCCCACTCATCTTCCCCTCGCCTCATCAGTCTCCTTCCCGCCCGAGTCATTCTTCTCAGGAAAAAAGAAAATCGCACAAAACCGTGGAGTAGTCTTTCTCTCTCTCTCTGCTTCCTATCTCATTCAAACCCTCGATTTCATTGCCTTTCCGTCCAAATCCCAAAAGTCAGTCCATCCAACGGCAACACACAGGCACACTCTTTCTAGACCGACACACACACTCTCCCCCTTAACCTTTCTCTTTTCCCCTCCCCTTTCGTGCCCTCTTCTTTATGTCCTTCCTGCCTCGCAAAACAATTAGCGCTCTCATGCTTAAACTTTTAAAAACCCTCTGCGCGTCCCGTCTCCCCACATATTCGTTTTATTCTCGCCGCTCACTCCACTCTTGTCTCCATCTCACTCCCACCTTCTCTCTCTCTCTCCCTCCAATACGGTTTATCTCCCTCTCTCCTTCTCGTCCCCCAGAACTGCACGACTCCTGTACTTTTTATTCATGCGTTTAATTCAATCCGACCCTGGCATAAAGTGAGAAATAGGGGGAGAAGACGGACTCGAGAGTCGTGCTTTATTCCCTCCCTTTCTCGTCTACCTCCATGCCTTCAATCTCTCTCTCTCTCTCTTTCTCTTCCTTTCCTCTCACCCAACCCAACCTCGCTCGCTTGCTCTTTTCTTCACCTTCGACTCCCTGAAGATCCTGAGAACGGATCGTTCCAAACATCTTCCGGTCGATGAAAACTCGAGTCATTTCGTTTATTTTCTTACTTTGCAAAGGTAAGTTAGAAAATTCGGACAACTTTTTCGTTTTCGGAGCTAAATTTAGGATATTTTTTTGTACTCGATCTAACCTTCGCCAATTCTTATATCGATTCATGGCGTACTCTGTGAATAATTGGTTAAAAGTTTAATTTTTCATAAGTGATAACGGAATTCAACGCGTATCCATTCAGAAAATGATGTGAAAACGACCTCAGCACTTTGCTTTCTTCAATATTTTATTCTTCCTTGATTCCTTAGTTATATTTTTTTCTGCTGAAAGATTAGTTTCCCGACAAATAATGATAAATAAAATTAATCATAAGTTCGTAAAGCAATTGATTTGAAAATAAATGAATAATATATTGATTTCAAAAGCACATGTGATTTGTAAAAGAAAATTTTCATGACTTTGTTTATATAAATAATATTAAACCTTCCTCCAAAATGTTTTCCTTGTATTATGAAAGTCCAGTCAGCTCTCCAAGCATTCCTCAAAACCGACGTTAAATGGACATTTCGAGCACCTCTTCTTCTGACTTAAAATTTTTATTCTCCTCGTACATTATTCATCACAACACTTCCCTTACTTATAAATTAACACAAATGATAAATCCGGAGCAATATCTTAATTTTTAGTTATGACACTGAATCGCATATTTAGGCGGGAAAAAGGATTCAAAATATTACGGACGGGATTCATAGCGCATTCCCCAATTCCTTTGTCTTGGTTTATTAAAACGCTGCCGCTTTGTTTTCTTTTTTTTAACTGCGACCGTTTCGTCAAAGCCTCGCGCGTTTGCTCGTCAGGAATACGACATTAAGCGGCGAAGACACATTTCGCTCTCGATTCTTTGCGGAGGGGAAGGAAGCGAAAGAGGTGACGGTGTGACACGGCTCCGAGTAGCGGAGATGCGCCTGAAGTGGGGATTAGAGAGAGGAGAGGAAGGGATCAGGAGAGGAGATGGCGGAGGAAGATATAAAGAGAGGGGTCGAGAGAGGGAACAGAGGGGGAAAAAAGGGAGGCAGCGGCGAAAAGAGAGGGATTGCGCCCCCCAGAGGGTGTAAAAAGCGGGATCAACCATACGTCACGTGCGACTCTCCTCTGCCCCCATGCTTCAACAGTTCTCCCCTTTGATTCGGCCACTGTCAACCTACCTGCCCTCCTATTACTCCAGCCTTTACACCTCTCTCTCTCTCTCTCCATCCTGTCTTCGCCTCTCCTGGTCTCCCTCTTCCCTCCTTCCCATTATTTCTCTCCTGCAGTCTCATCTTCTTTTCTCTCTTTGTTTACCATCTCTATATCCAGTTACATCGCGAACTCCTTTTTCTCCTCAGTATCTGTGTTTCATTCACCAGCGTCTGCAAGTTACTGCGCAAACATCTGGTGATTAGGGTACCTATGTGGTATGAAATTGTGGCATACGACGTGCTTTTCCACCCTTCATCTCAAGACAAATAACCATTAAATTTATTTGTTTATCAATATCTCAATCACACGAATCGAATAAACTTTGCATTTCAACAGAAGTGTAGAAATTCACGAGCAGGCATAATGTGCATTAAAAAAAGCGAAGAATCGGATCAAATATCTCCTTCGTGTAGTTAAGCCAATCCTATTTCAGCATCGCAAACATGTACGCATACCCAAAAAGAGCTCCGAGCAAAAAAATAATACGTCTACTTTATTAATAACCTCCCTTTTCTGACGGCACTCTGCAGTCAATAGCGAATTCCTTCTCCTTACTCGCCCCAGTCTCCCTCCATACCCTCATCTCCCATGCTTTAAAAAAATCCACCCTCTTTTAACACTCCCCCACTCTCGTTCCAAAACGATATTTCCCCTTGCTCAAAATTCCACCATCCGTCCCCTTTTTTCCATCTCCTATCCTACTTCTCTCCCCCGTTTTTTCCTCCCCTTTGACCAAAAAGCTTGACCTTTTATCCGACCGCCGCCTCTCCCCCCCTCCCTTGTTTTATATACCCTTGTTCCGCGCTAGGCGTGCGGGGGCCTAAACAAGACACGCGTGGAATTGAGAAACAAATGGTGTGGGAGAGGGAGGGGAAGGAAGAGCTATGGGGCAGGCGGCGGTCAGATGTTGGTAGGGGGATGGTCGGTGGGCGGGTTGGTTCGGTCAGCACGTGGAAGGATGGCCGGCGGACTCACATAAAAACTCACCCCTACTCTAGCACTCCCTCCTCGCTCTCTCGCTCTTTCCGCATCTTTCTACCTCTCGGACATATTTCGTTCCCGCGAGAGGAGTCTGAGGGAGGTGCGGGCAAGAGCAGGCGGATCCTGGAAATCTGTAAAAATTACACGCCTCGACTCTCGTTCCTCCGGTTCCATTTAACCATATCAAACCCTTCCTACTTTATACCTTTGCCTCATTCGACCGCTGGTGTCATTCCCTCTAAAAAAAAAAAAAACCTTAGCGCGCTAGGCGGGGGCTCTTACCTTCCCTTTTATTGCGACCTTTCGTTTTGACCCCGCGCGGAAACAATGGAGCATCGCTCAAGGATAGGAGAGAGGACCTCGATTAGCGGGTCCTGAATTAGAAGTCTCTCGGTTGGAGATAGGGCATCATTTCTTTCGGTCCCCGTCCCGTTTGGGATGGGAACGCTAGTCGCATGCTAACACCTCACTTCCTTTCGACCTCAAAAGTCTTTGTTTCATTAAATATGTGGCGTCGACTTCCCTCATGAACTTGGTATGCAGAGAGCTTTTCGATGTCGGGGGACTTTTGAGGAGAGAGAGGAGGCAGCTCGAGGGAGGAAGGGAGTTTATATGCGGTCCGAACGATGCAAAATACATGCGCAGTAGCCGTCCGGTAGCTGTTTAAATAAACATTTTATAATCGTTTTTAGCTCCTACGCCTATTAGCTCCCGCTGGATGCGGTCATTTTTCAGTATTTGTTTTTTCTAGTACGTGACTTCGTTATAATTTAGACCGAGTGATAACTCGAATTCTTCTAGCCGATTTACAGGCGTGGAGCGATTAGACCGTGCCACTTCTTGAACTTCCATTAAGCACATACGCGAGTGGTCCGGTGCCGTCGAGAGTGGAATGTTCCTTCGCTCGGTCATTCTTCAATTGATTATCTTCCACCAAACAATGAAGCGAGAAGTGACATTTTAGGTGGGAGAATCGTTGAAAGCAAAGTCGTGGTTTTACTCAACCGATTTTTAATAAATCTCATACACTATATATAATGCAAAAGGAACATCCCTAAGTACAAAAATATCTTGAAACAAATGCAAATATTTACAAATATCGATTTTCATATTCGGGTTGGATTGGAATTACGACATCATTATATTCTGAAGTAAATATTCGATAGTATCTTGAACGAGAACATATTCATTTACGTATGAGTGTAAGACATATCCCATTCAAACATACTAAATCTGTTGTCGCAATCCTAGTTTCTTTTCTTCAGGGACACGATTAATTCTCGCATAATATCTCTTGTGGCAAATCACTAAGGTCGTTCAAATCCTGTGACAAACTGACCAAATAGACTTCGTATAAATGCCTACCACCTACTCTAAAATTTACCGTATTAACATCAACTTGCAGGAATTACATAGAATTCGAGCAAATTTAAAAATGTTCCACTATTTTTGCATTAGTCTACAACATGTCCAAGAACAATTTTTCCTCATCAAAAAACAACCGACAGAGTTTCTATGTTATTCATTTTATGTTGAAGTCAAAGCCTAAAGTTACCACTTGTAAACCTGTAAAATCAACGAATGCGACTTTTCTGAAATTTTTATGAATAAAACGTTTTGCTAAACTGATAATTAATTATGAATGCAAATGAAATATTCGCGCCATTAGATAAACATTTAACTCAGGTAAACGTTTGAGGCTCACGCGGTATATTTATTGAAATTAAATTACGATATCACCGAGAATAATAACGAACGATAAATATGAAACACCAGATCGAAAATACAGGATACAATTCTATAATAATAAATTACACAGATAGGTTAATGGGGTTATTAAGGTTGTTGTCATCCAACTTCCCTTCTAAACTGGTTGGTTTCAAACCAAGTCCTCTTTTCGAGCTGTCAAGGGAGTACGCATAATTACCAGCCCTATCTCTGCCCCTCTAGAGGGACTTTGCACCCTTAGTGCACTGATAATCGCCTCGACCGGGTCGCTTACTTCCTTTCCTACATATCTGCGAATACACTCCACATATTCTATTGGTGTTTTCCGCAGGAATTGTTTTCACCGCCGGTGGTAAGAGTAAAATATTGTTTATGGCAGACTTATTTCGCTTTAAGTGGATATTTATAAAAAATATTCACCTAAAGTCATTATTAGTTTTAATAAAATGTATAATATGTAAATTATTGACGAATCGTCGTTAGTTGTTTCCTTACAATTCAAGGCAGAAGAGGATTTTATTACTAACCAATCTGCCAGTTGAAGCGTTGTTTGTAATTTGTATGTAACGGTGAAATGAAAAAAAGGACTGACAACATTAATTTACGTTGGTAATATTAATTTTATAAGAATTATTTATTTATTTAGATTAAAATAATCGAGTCATGTTATAAAATCACAATAAAAATAACTCTTTTCGCTTTCTTATTTTAAAATACGATTTATCAATTCTATTCCTATTATTTATTGCATAAAACAAATTTTTAAGGGTATCTGTATATCATATTAACAATGATTCTATGAATATGAGAGAAAAATGAATTTTTATCTAATTTAACTCAAATCTAAAGTCTTACTCATAAAATGCAAATGTAAGTATAACTTCCCATTGGTTGCCCTATAATCCTGAACGATTCCTACAGTACATATTGTAAGAATCTCATAATGTTAGTAAAATACTAAAATCTTTATAAAACTTAAAAATTAAATATTGAAACCACGAGGTTGTGAAATACTGCCTTAAGCTATAAAAATAAATATTTTTATAGTTAATGAACTTAAAGAAATATAATACTTTTAAAATATTGATCCGGGAAGAGAGAACTTTACAATATTTGTTGGTTATCTATCCAACAGCTTTGTATGAGAATTATTTAAGTTTTATAAGAGAAGTTTTAAACGAAAACAATTGTTCTGCTGCATATTCATCCAAGCACGGGAATGAAATGCTTCAAATTCCTTTCAGCAGAGCAATGTTATCATACTAATCGTCGTCCACGCAATCCAACTCCAGCACAATTCGGTTTAAATTTCGACCAACTCGGCGTTAGTTAACATAAACTGACTCCTTAAGAGCGGAGAAGCGAGCAAGTGAGCGTTGGAATTTATCTCGCGTCAGATGATTTAAAAGGCATTCACAGAAACTCTGCTCCTTAATGAGTTCCGCAAGCCGAGTTGCTGCGTGGGACTCTCCCTCTCGTCCTCAGCAGTCAACTGTATTGTTGATTGATGCGGTTACCTCCATCCGCGAATATTAACCCGATTAACTCACCACCCTCTCCACCAACTCTAAGACCTCTTTCTCCTTTTGTCTCTCTTTTTTTTAAATCTCCTCTCCTTCATCTTCCTCTTATCTCACTCCATCTCCCTCTCTCTCTCTCTGAAAACCTCCCATTTCTAAACTCGCCGCGGAGAAACTCAATTTGTCCCGAGTTTTGAGAGAGGAACTCCAAAGGGAGACGAGGGTGCTATCAATCAGGGGACGGATGAGGGTGTAAGAGTACTAAAAGGGGGGAGAGAGGAAGGTCTGGAGGTTGGAAAAAAGGGAGGGAAAACGGAAGATTGTGGGGGTGGGTTGGAGAGGTGATTCAACCAACCCTCCCTCTTTTTGGGTCGGGTTCAAAGTTTTGCGAGAGATTTGAGAAACTGTCTTGAGGGCAACTTGCGGAAAACAGAAGGGAAAGAGAGAGAGAGGGAGAGAGAGAGAGAGAAGTAACAAGTTTCAAGATAAGGTCTGGGAATTGGAGGCTAGATGAGGTAGGTATATCTCTCTCTCTGCTCTTTGAGTGAATCAAATCTACAGAATCTAGTAATTTTCCTGAATCACTTTAGAAAAATATATTTAAGGCATGCATTAAAGTGAAAATTACATCACCAGGAAGAGAAATGTTTATTTAATTAATTATCTTAAGAGTACTGTTTAGTTGAAGATTTGCAAATAATAAACTCTACATTGAAACATCCTTAAAATGAACATAGAAATTATCTAATTCACGTTTAGTATTCAATTATAAGATAAATTATGGGAGCAGAGGAAAAAGAAATGATTTTTTATATTTTTGCACCGGATAATAAGTCACCAATAAAATTAAAGTACGAGCCCGTAACTTTACGGAAAGCGGATTTTAAGGCAAAAAACATTTTTTTATGAAACTTCGTTACTTTCGCTGATTTATTGAAAATTTGAGTGCGATTTGGGTTTAAACGGCTGGGCGTCATTCCATGAATTACGCAGAAATAATAGGGTTAACTTTTTCCCGTCACTTAAGAGTTCGCTCGTTTATTATCCTTTATTAAGTTGCTTTTTTCAAACGACTTTTTTTTACCAGATTGCTCGAACAAAAAAGAATCGCATCTCTTGCTTTTTTGTGATATTTATCGTGGCTCACACACATATACAGGAGTAATTAAGACGGGCTGAGCGCATTTCTTAACATTGGTCTCACCGACTATACGCGGCATGAAGCTTGCGTGTTTTTATTTTTTTTTTGGAGGATGTGTTTAGGGAAAGGTACCTGTGCAGTCGGTAAGAGAGGAAAGCGGTGGGATGAAGGGAAAGATGGAAGAGAGAGAGGGAGGGAGGGAGGGGAAGACTTAGCGGGTAAAATACGTTTTAATTACCAGGGAGTTGAGCCGAGGAAGACGGCGTCTGATTATGAAGCCGACGGTGGAATTGCTTTGGGCGCAAAAAGAGCAACAGGCTGGTCGTTTCTGCAATAACCCAGGCGCGCAGTTACCTCCGTCGCTGCTCTCCTTCACCCCTTTCCACTGCCTCCCTCCTCTCTTACCTCATCATCCCTCTCCTCCACCCCGAGAGGAGCTAAACTCTTGGACCCGTAGCCGCCTAGTAAGCCCAGATGCGGCGCTAATTTCTCCGCCAAGACGCGCCAAAGTTGATAAAGAAGACCATCACTTTATGAAAAGGTTTAGCTTATTGCGTGAGAGAGGCTTTAGGGTGAAGGGGGATTTTCATTGGTGGGAGGATTTTTAGAGTAGAACCAAGGGGAGATAAAGAGCACTTAACCCGAAAAGGACGAATGTCCCCGTGACTTACAACGCGTTTCCACTTCTTCTTGTTCAGAAAAACTATAATCTTTGAGACCCGCGTTCTGGGGACGTAATCATCCGTCAATATTCCAGTGACGTTAATTTCATAGCTTAGCATCCTTTTCTGTTTTCTGCATACATTCCGGATCAACCCATGGTTTTAAAAATACGAGTACTATAGGTTTAGGACATAATTTTTCGTCCCTACTTTAGACCCTCCATTACACATCGAAATAACAACTCAGCGATAGCAGCGCCCCAATCTACAGAACAATTACCCTAACGCCTCTCATTAACTCAACCCGGTCTCACATACGAAACAAACGTATCTCGTTGATTTTTCCTGCTTGTGCATTTCGAACCGAAGATCGCAGCCAATCCTCGTCCGATTTTTTAACAAGGCCGTATAGCGTTATCGATTTTTTTAAAACGCGGAATGCGCAGTAAATAAGGGACAATCGACGGAAAATTATGTTGATTAAATGAAGACATTTTTGAATGCTCGTTCGAACGGAAGGTTTTATTTTCATTCCGTATCGATTCCGGCGTAAAATTTTAAAGTCATCTGCTCCCGAATCGGTAATAAAATTGTGACGAAAACCCTTTTGCTTTTCCAATCAATCTGCGTCATAAATATTTATCGCTCCGGTTTCAAATTTTATTTGACTGGAATTCGGGATAAATTGCTTTTTGAAGTTAAAACCAATTAATTAGCACGCGAAATGAGTCAGAAATAATTTAGCCAAAAGATCAATTTAAATTCGTTTTTCGATTTTAATAAATGCCTGCTTTGAATAATGGATGAAGATTTCTGTAGATTTTATGCATTTATTGTGATACAGAGTATACTTGAAAAATGTTTCAATGTTTTCATGCATACATAGCTCATTCCAAAATAAATGGATGATGGTATATTACAGGCGTTTGGAAGAAGTGTAAATATTAATGTTTCTAAAAAAAAAAAAGAATTCTTTTACCAGTTTTATTCAACTTCTTAGCGCTGTAAACCCTTTTCTGTGGGGAGCGACTCAGGTAGTTAATGTGTCTGCCACAAAACCCTATAGGCTCAGGTTCAAATCCTGAGGAGAACACGGTCGTGTTTGTGTTTGTTATCTTTAACCTGTTCATTTCAAAAGACCGTTCAGGCTGCCTATGAGTTAATTTAAATTAATAAAATGAAGTAAATACCGACGTCTCTCTAAAAAAAAGCAATAAAATTTATGAAGAATTTACTTAGCTAAGCATACGTGTATGTGTGTAAAATATTTGCAGGGATTAAGTGAGCGAATGCCAGCCATTAACCCATTAGCAAAGGAGCGCCACATTCTGAAGCTAAAGTGTTCAACTGTGTGCTACAAGCAAAACAGTATTTTTACTGTGATCCATGACCTAAATGAAAACGTAATTTCAGCACTGACGAATGATATCTATTTCCAAAAGACCTGTCTTTTACAAGTCGCCGAGATAATTAATGACTCCGAACAGAGAACGACTTTTAAGTCCACAGTCATATTCTAACTACCCGTTTGTGGATAGGTTCCCTTTCTTTGCGGACAGCGCATCTATATTTCATCGGTCACTAACCAATTACTCCCCGTTCTTCTAGCTCGGCATTCTCAAAGGAATAAAATCGTCGTTAAATAAGCTGGCACGGATCTAAAAAAATCATTAAAAGCAGGAAAGAAAACTCAACCGAGCTCGAAAGACGTTTAATAAGAAAAAAATCATCGGTTTACGTTACCTCAAAATGGGTTGAGATACGACAGAAAAATATTTTCACGAAATAGACGCGATGGCACAGGACGCCGTCTCAGAGTATTGGAAGACGGACGGAAGGTTTATTTGCGTAGACGTCCGAGGGGAAGCTATTCATCGGTTTTCCGATTGCTCGAGGAGTTCTCCCGCCTTGGGCTGCGACTTTACTAGGGAGGAGATTGTGCGAGGGAGAGAGAGAGTTGAAATGGGAACAAGACAGTGCGTGCGCACTCTCCCTGTTTTATTATTTTCCTCTCCCCCTCTACATGGTGGCGAGAGGCTAAATAAGAGGGCAGAGGGAACTTTAAAGCTCGCTATAACGGCAGCTCCGGGAATCGTACTTTTCGATTTTAAAGGTGCAGGGAAAACGCACGCTGGCGAGTAAAGTATACGAGGAGGAAGATGATCGTCCTTCTCTTCCATGAAACACTATCAACAACCGACGTTTCTTTGTTCATTTCTTTTACCCCACACCTTCTCCATATTACCTTTGTGTGCCCTGCACCCGACCCCCCCCCCCTCCTCCCTCTCTCAGAACAGCCCTATGGCTTCTATTAGAAAAAAATATTAACGTTCCCTCAAACGTCACCTTAAGCCAGACAGCACAGTCGTTGTCGGGCGCGTTATGTCTTCCGAAGCTCATTGCGCAGACTTTTCCTTTATCCCGCCGGGATAAAGACTTCGCAGAAGTAATACTCGACTTCCTAGTGGTTTTTCTCGGAAGCGTTCTTTCTGTCTTGGCGCTGTTTCACTGCCCATTCCGTACTCTCTTTTTCGATGCCTCTCTTAACGAGGGAGCTCCTCCTCTTCCATTTCCCCCTCCCATTAACTCTCTCACTCTCTCTCTATTTCTTACCTAAGTGCGCCTCAAATACCTTCGCCACCCCCATACTCCCTATTTAAAAACGCACGCGTTGCCCATCACCTCTTTCCCGATACATCCCTTTTTTTAGCCCTACTGCCAGCTTGGAGCGATACGGCTTTAGGGTCAGCTGGAAGATCATTCACTGCAGTTCGAAACACGTGAATTGTCTGTTAGGAAAGAAACGTGCACTCAACTGGGTATTATCGGAGCACTGAAAAATCCAGCGTGTCCAACTAGATAGGAATGAACTAATGTTTTCACTAGGAAGCAGTAACAACTTCAGATTAATTTCATAATATAGTATACTTTGACAATACCGATTGGGAAATGTAGAAACAGGTGGAAAAATCTACTATGACCGGGAATCGAAACCGGGTCTTCCACTATCCGGGCGGATGTTCTATCACTGAACTGCCGTAGTAGACAAATTATCCTGTTTCATAACGGGAATATTTTCATAGGTTGGGACCGGTCTAGCTATCCTAGTACGGTAAAAGCTGTGTTATCCGGATATTTATGAACCGGCCACCCTTGGACACCGGCAAATACGCAAATACAATTCATTACAATTCATTTTGTATTTTTTTCTTTTTTATGAATTTTTGTATGAATTGTATTTGTGTAATACCACAACTTCCACTTTAAAATTTCTTAAATATTATATATATATATAACGTATGTACTCCGTATACTTCTGGGGCTGCCGAGTGAGCATGGCGTTTTTGTTTACGTAAGCCATTTGCATTGTCTAGATGTTTCGGTGTACTTCTACAATTTCAAGTTTTTTTGCTTTTTATTATTAAAAAATTACTCATCCATTGAATATGGTATCAAAAGTAATACCTAAAAGCAAGGAACAGAAGAGAAAAAGAGTTGTTTTAACGCTAACACAAAAGCTGGAGCTGATCAAACGACTGGAAAAAGGAGAAAGTAGAGCAGCCATAGCAAAAGAATTCAATATCAGATCTTCCACGCTCTGCGATATCAAGGCTCATAAGGCTAAATTAATGAAATTTGTGTCATCTTCTGAGACGACTAAATCAATTAATAAACGTCATACGCTTCATAAGCCAAAAATGGAGGAACTGGATAAAATATTGTGACTGGTTTTCACAGAAACGTTCAGAAGAATTAAACAATTTCGTCCTTTTCTAATTGAGTAAATAAAGATAAATAAGAAAGATATAATCCAATAAATTCAATTTTGGGAACAGGTTCACTGTCGTACTCCTCAAACTTTCCGGACGCCCTAAACTTTTCAATAGTCTTTTCTTTTACATGTAAGCGTAGCAACGTATGAAATAAGAATGAGTAAATATCTAGATCTAACTCCGTGTGGAAGAATTAAAATGGAAAATGCAAAGCCCATGCATAGTTATGTTTGGGGAGTACGATAGTGTACCTAAGCCCAATTTGGTTTGGTTATTGCTAAATTTGCGAAGTCAACATCGAAAAACGCTCCCCTATCCGGCTATTTCTCCTAACTGGCTATCCACAATCACCAAGATAGCCAGGTAACACAGGTTTTACTGTATTATCCAGCCCCAACGGGAGTTCAGTGGTAGAATATCCGCCCGGCAATTGGAAGACCCGGGTTCGATTCCCGGTCATAACAGATTTTTTCACGTTTCCACATTTCCCATAATCACAGCTTATGCCTGTCGCATAAGGATCTTCGGATCATTCGTTCCATCAATACCGATTGATAAAACGAAGGTTCAGACAAAATAATTTTTGAATAGACATTTGTCTACAAATATGCGATAAGCATAATCATATAATCTTCATAACAGGCGATTATTCTAGTGCTCTAATTCACAATGAAACCATAGTCACAACAACGCGGGGCGGCATCACACACTGATATTTTTGGTATATTAAAAAAAAAAGTTATCTTGTGGGAAGTTACTTGTTAAGCAACGAATCCATTGGATTGTGATTCTAAATCCCTTTGTCTTTTAGTCAAACGCGATTCTTCTGTCAATTTTTCCTTGCGTTAAAGATAAAGCATTTTTCTGTATTTAATTAGGGGAATTGGATTTATGAGGAAATTTCCCAGTCATTACTAGAATATTGGAAACATCACCATAACTGCCAGGATTTTTTCTACACTCAATTTCGTATTGCCCCGTTATTAAACGTTTCAAGTTTTTGCGTCGTAATTTCTGCAGTTGTAAAAATTACCGAGCGTCAAACATGGAATACATCATAAAATGACCCGGGGAAATTGATTTTCTTCTTTAGAGGGCAATTCATCGTTTACCGGGAACTACTACACTCGACTGAGACCTGCGAAGTTATTCGCCCAATTTTTTATTTATAAAGTGAGCATTTACGTTGGTGGTAGCAAATGGCCATTTGAAAAAGTGTCTACTTAAAAAAAATATTACTTAGCTTCTTTGAAATTATTACCAATAAAATCTAAAACAAAATATACATATTGCTACTTCAAATTACTCAAAAAACATTCGTTCCATTATTTAAACAAATAAATCCTTGAAACCGAGTCGTCCATTAATATTTTTGTCAAAATAAAACAACAGAGAAACATTGTAGTCGCATTCCTTGCCCGTAAACGCGCTTGAAATCATTCGTTCGACTATTTCGGACAAAATAAGTCGAGTTGGGTATATATTAGCGTTCTTCCCCAATCTATGCTTGCGAGAACCCTGCTCCATTCTCGTGTGGATCTGATCCCCGGACGATGTGGCACAAAGCTGACGCCTAAGCCTATCCAACGAGGGGGATGAGTCGTCGCGATTGGGATGGGGTGCGTCCGGTTGTCAAGGTAGGACTCGTGCATTGAGTAATGAGTGCGCTTTGATGAGGATGGCAAGGACGATGAAAAAGAGAGGAAAAATTACACCGCATCGAAAATGAAAACTCCCTTTTTTTTACGTCAGCTCAAAACAAGCTTCCCTAAAATATTAACTCTCCTTTTTCATCGGAGAGCCGGATTCGATCCCCGGAATCTCTTTCTGGCGTCCCTCTCATCATCAACTTCCTCCCTCCCTCCCCTCTCCCCCCTCCCCTTCTCTCCCCGTCCTTTACCTCCTCCTTCCCTCCACCCCCCCCCCCCCCCCCTACTTCCCCACCCCCCTCGTCACCTGCATTAATGCATATGCTCGAAACGTCAACTGTCCGCTTTTTTGCGATGGGAATTTGGTGCAGGAAAAAACTTTCCTTTTCGATTCGCTACGTTCTTTTGGCATTTTTTGCGTGATTCGTTTTGACAAGATAAATTAAACCTGCGCGCTGCGTGAATTCTCTCTCGTGATGGAAACAAATTTATCAAAAATGATGAGACCTGCGATGCAGTTATTTAAAAAAAAATAAATGTTTTCGGACTCTCTCTCTCTCTCTTTTTTTTTTGCTCGGACCCTGGGGAATTCGGATACGTTTTTCGTTTTGTTTTTGTAAGCCGTATAATATTTCGCCTATTGATGGATTTGTGATTGAATTATAAGTAATTACAGCGATATGAATTTTAATTCTTAATTATTGGATCCGCTGCGCAGGAATTAGTCCAATTACGGGATTTTTCGATGAAAAGGTGGAAAAATAATCGTGAAATTGCAAAACTGAGTTCGAACTCCGGACTCTTGCGGAAATTACTGCATATAAATAGTCCTTCAGAGCGACCGATAAATATAAAAAGTACTTTTTACTACCGAGATCATTTCTCTTTCGAGAAATTTCATTATTCGTTACATAAAACGCTGAGAACTCGATTTGAAGACATTTTTTATATTTACAAAATATCAACAACAATAGATGTGAAAAACACACACCGTTGAAATACAGTGCAAAGACCGACTTGTTAAAATTGTTACCGTTTATTGTGGTTAAGGAGAGTCAAGAGAAGTACAACTCTAATTTTAGAAGAAGTATTGCATAAAACAAATGTGACATTTTACTTTTCTGGGCAAAACATTTTATTTTGGAGTCAATCCTGACCCCTCTGTGCAACTTTTCATTCTGCTGTTATTGGCGGTCAAGTTTAGCAAAATTATCTTCAATCTGTTTAGCGCGTGGGGCATTTCCGAAGCCTCTGATTTGAATTTCATACTGGTCATCCATTACACTCCTCACATGAATATTGACTTGTCTTGGGCAATATACGGAAATTACAGAAGAAAAAAATTAGAATGTTCCAAAAAGTTCCAATTCAACTTATACGTTTTTAATGCGAAATATTTACCATAAAGTACATCATCAATTAATATTTACCTTGATATTTTCTTTTTCGTTTCGTTTATTGAGCGGCGAGATTATCCCACGAAGTATTTAATTCATGCATACTTTTACATAAACGTGTCGATTATATTTTAAAAGAAACTTGAGAGCTAACTTTACTCTAATTCAGTTTATATGCACATTAAACATTTTCAGCGAGGGTAATATTAACTATTTTATTTCTTATCGGGGATAAGCAATATGAGATTTATGCCCTAGATTTTGAAATAAAAGAAATTTATAAATAAATAAATAAATTTATATGAAAGAAGCTGAAAATTCAAAGGACAATCGAAGCAAAAGGTAAAGTTTTTAATATAGTACCAGCACCCAGTAATATATTACTACTCATCGGCCAATGAACAAGTGAAGTAAGAAAAACTCACCGATCCTATAGAGCTAAAAAATAAGTGTCAATGTACTTAATTATCTTATCTAGCGGGAAATTCATTTATCACCGAAGGAGAAGAAAATATTACACATGTATGGTATCGAGGCTAAAACATATTTTCATTTATCCATGTGAGATTCAGGTGTCGCGATAGCTATTTAGAATGGATTCAGTAGGGAAACTCTGCGTTCCTCATTTTCATCCTTCACTAATACAACCTTTCTTCGAGTCGCCCTAAGTTAGCCTCTTCTGCAAGTCTCGCTGCGCCTTCGTCCATTCTCCCTGTGTATCCCATCCCTTGTCTTCCCTCGTATTGTGTTAAACCACACGGATCCACCCCTCGCTCTATTCTCGCCGTCCCTCTCCTTCTCTCCCCCTCCTCAACCCCCCTCCCCTTCTCCTCCCCCCCCCCTCCGGACTTGACAATTGGGTTATGCGCAGGGGACGAGAGGACGAATAATTGATCCAAGCGGCGGGTATATGGCGGAGGCGAGCGGGACAATGCCAATTGGGGTGAGGGAGAAAGGGAGAGAGAATTGGAGAGGGTACTGAGGGGAGTAAAAGGACGAGATGGGGGCGGCGGAGGAGTTTCCTGAGGGTCGAAAAGGAGGTGGGGGTGTTGGGAATTGCGGTAGAAGGAGTGGGAAGAAGGTTATGAGAAAAGAGAGCAAATTACACGAACGAATAAGGAGTTTAGCTTGGTTACGATGCTATAGCTATATAGCGAAGCTTCCAAGTAATAAACAAAGTCTTCGACGCTATTCAATATTTCTCCGGTATATTTGAAGCAGATACTGATTCATCTGAGAAAGTTAATTTTTTTCTTTGATCCCACTTAAAGGAGGACAAAAATATTTTGTCGGTCAATTTTCAAGGCTGATATATGCAGAAGCTTCAGTCAGTAGCGCGTAATCCAATATCATACGGAGAAAGCAAATTATCGTAGTTAAATTAGAAAATCTAGCACGAGTAGACTCATGGTCATCGAATTGAAATAACAGTCCACGACGAAAATTATTATTACGGAAAATTATTTTTATTCCGATAATGTTTATTGTAATATTCTGGGAACATGGAGCGTAGCATTTAAAGCAGAAATAATTACGCGTGGAATCATTTCGGATGAAACAAAGGAATATGCGACGAACACAGTTTCAGTAACTTAACTTTTATGAACGCTTTCCGCTATTTGGAATGAGATTTCATCGCAGGAATCTCAGCAAATCGTTTGAGGTACTTACGCAGGGGCCTTTTACTCCGTTTATGCATATAAATTTCGATGAAAAGGAGCCACGCGCGTCCGGCGAGAGGAAAATTCGGCGTTAAAACGTTCTACGGAATTCGTCCCCTGCAACACCTCTCTCCCACTGCCCTTAGTTTTTTTTTTAGAAGTCACAAATATTTAATTTTTGCGGGGGTCCAAAAATGAATGCAAGTGAAATGAAAATAACGGCTAATTTGAAAATGGGTTTTTCATCTGAATTTCTCTTCAAAGAGCTTTAACGGTCACGCATCACGCGTTGGGAAAAACGAGTTAACGAAATTGAAAAAAAAATAAATAAAAAAAACGTGCGAGCACCGATATGAAATGCAAATTGCGAGAAAAAACGACAATTTTTGACGTCAGAGTCATTTTCCGGGTGTTTTGTCCGAGCGTAGGGAGGGGGAGGGAATATTCGTGCTTAATGACATTTTCAAAAGAGTTAAACCGAAAAAAAATGAAAAAATGGTGATCGGCCGGGTAAGTTCGTTTGTCGGCTTCATTTGGACATTGACGTGCACGCTTTAATGTGTCGGAATGAATTGGATGTGCAGTTTTTGGAGGATTCACGTTTTTGGGGGAGGATGGGGAGGGGCGGGCGAGGACGGGAGAGTCCTGGGGGTGGGGGTGGGAGATGAAACGCGGCGCGGGGTATGATGGGGCGCGCGTGGAGGCGAGGAAGAGTGAGATGAAAAGGGGATGGGACGGGAGGGTTGAGGGCAGCTGAACGAGGGAAGAGGGGTGGTTGGGTGGAAAGCAATTATAAAAAAGGAACAAAGGGAAACCAGAATTAAGCATCAGTCTGCAATTAAACGTGAACACTTTTTCACATTATTTCATGGAATTGTGATGATATTGACATTATTATCGTGATATCCAATTTAATAATTAAACAGAAACAATTTTTTGCCTCTCGCACGTTAAATAATCCTTTTTGGAAGCGTAATCAGGAAATGAACTCCTTTTAAAAATTTTATCTATGGAATATGTGCTTAATAGCACTAATAATCTATGAACTTTGTGATGAATTTTTGCACTCCGTTTGATATGAGAAATACATAGATATCCATTTAACGAAATAAGCGCTGAAATTATTAAATCTATCGATGACAAAGATAACACTATTATTTTAAGGCTGCCATTGCCAATAAAAATTATGATTACTTAAACTGAAATTTGGCTATTAAAAATGTGATTCATTCCAATACTGAATTGTAATAACAAAGAAAGCAACGAAACGAGAGACCTTTTAAACAGAGTGAATTTATCATAAAATTTAAAATATGAACGCACTATAATTTGTAAAACTGTTATATCGCTTCCCGCGCGAATCGATTTAAAATTAAAACTAAAAAAATTACCGTTGTGCAGCTTGAGTTATATATAATAATCAAAGCGCCGAAACTGTTAAATTGATCAGTACGCCATAATTGCAATTTACAACTAAGATCCCGCGTTTATTGGCTCCAAAAAAAATAACGCCAATTTTTCCAAGCAAAAGCGCCAACTAAATTACGTCCAGGCGTTTGGAATTTATTCTGCAATGCGAATTCCCGTAATTCGGTTATCCGTATCGAAAGAACGCACAAATTTTCGATGCCTACCTTTCGAACCTACCTTTTTTTTTGCTTAACGCAGTGATATAAGAGCGACGCCGGAGAGAGAGAGAGAGCCATATTACTAGGAAATGCTCCTTCCACCATCCACTCTCTCTCTCTCCATTTCACTCCCTCTTACTCTCCATCGCCACAGCGAGCGTGCGATTTATATTATCCGATCGAGATGCCTCAATTTTTTCCATTACCTTCTCCTTTCCTCCCCCTCTCTCTTTCTCTCTCTCTCTCAATTTTCTCCCACTCCTCCGCATAAACGGCTCCGATAATAAAAAAAAACTGAAGGATGTGCCAATCCCCTGGCGGAGTTTCAATCCTCTGTTACTTATTCAAAAACAGATGTATAAAAAACCGCGTAATGGAATTAAGAGGACTCCCGGGTAGGCAAACCGAGCATCAAAGTGTGATTGATGGAGTTAAGCCGCCGTTTTTTTCCGTTTCCGAGCAAAAGACCGGACGCATCGCTCCTTTAGCGCCCAACGATTCGATTGTTACATGTAGAGGAAAAAAAGCCAATTCGGCCGATAAAAAGGGATTAGCCTGTCAATCATGCCGCGTGAAAAAAAGGGGATTAAAACTCCGTTTCCGTATAGGGAAGGCGAGGGATAAAAATATCGGAGATCCGTCACGAAGGGTGTGTTGTATTGTTTTTTTTTTAATCGCAGTAGGAATTTGAATCGAGGCATCGGTCGAAAATGTCTTCGGGAAACGGTTTTTTGCGGGTGAACGAGGAAGGTTTGCTGAATAAAGCGCATAACGGAAATGTTTATGCGGAGATTTTCAATTATTTTTAAGTCGTTGTAAGAATATCTTCCCAGGCACGAAGACTGCAATGTGCGCTTTTGCATACCTGGATTTTATCGTATTGTAGAAGAAAATAATCTTTTCAAGATTGAAAACGAATAAATAAGTACTCTAAATTATGTCCAGAACCTTGTGTACATCGCTTTCATTATATATATATATATGAATGAATTCAACTCATTAGTCTGTCTCAGGAAGTTCTACCAATATTTCTTGAATTGTTGTCAATTAGAATTATTAGTGGATCCTACATTAATAATAGAGAAGACGTAAGATGAATTTCAAGTCATAATAATCCTTAATCCATCAATTTGAACGATTCAGCTGGAATTCATCTGACGTTTCCTTGTTTTTCTCATGGGTTAATATAAACATATGCTTATCGGCAATGAAGTGGTTTATGAGCTATATAAAAATAATGTCGAAACGTATGTTGACACTTAGCATGTTAATAAAATAATTTCATTGGGTTTATTCGATTTACGCAATTACCATATTTCATCTTCGGTATTATACCGTGTGACGGATATCCGAGGTAAGGAGGAGGGGAAGGAGAAATAAAAAGAGACAGAAAGAAAAAGGGGGCGAGACAGACAAACAAACGACTTTATTACGGGCGAAATTGAGACTATAATATATAGTATGTACCTTCTTAGATGGAGTAAGGGTGGGAGTTAAGAGGATTTGAGCGTTCTTTAAGCGGACATCAGTTTGCTGCCGATAAAGCGCCAAAGAACTGAATCTGTCGAGAATATTTTAGGGGAGGGATTGACCGTTTCAATGAGTGGTATTTGAGGAGAGGAGAACGGTTGGGAGAGAAAGAGATTGACTGATTGATTGATATCTTTATTGGTGCGAGATTGAGACTTTATAGTCCCCTCTTCCACCTAACCCCTTGTCAGAAAACAATGCGTTTTACAAGCAGGTAGAACAAAGATAATATGAGAAAAGAATGGAAAAGGTATTTACAAGTGTGGGCGAATAAAAAATAGTTTCACAAACCTACTTAGAATGGCTAAAAAGTATGAAAGTACAAAATATAATAGACAGTGCAAAATTAAACTGAGGTGCAAGAACATCAATACAAAGCAGAAATCTATTGAAATGGGCATTAATAATACATGATAATGACATAAAAAGAGAGAGAGAGGGAGATGGAGAGGGGGGGGGGGGGCAGAGGCTGGGACGATCAAGCAGCGGAGGATACTCCACTCGGAAATTATATCCCCCTCCTCCCTCTACCCTTCTTAGTAGAGCCGTCCGTCCTTTCGAACAGAACACACATCCTTCCACTCCTCTCCCACTCCACTCTCCTCCCAATTCCTCCAACCCCCTTCCCCCAAAATCCTCCTCACTTCTGCCCACCCGAAACCGCCCCCCGTTCGGGACACCCCAAATCAATATTCAAGGCATCGACACCAAATTACATTCTCAGCTTCAATATTCTCTCTCTATCTCTCGCTCGATTTCTTTTTTATGTTCCGGGAATATTTTGATTTTTTACCCTCTCTCTCAGTTACCCCTACTCGTCTGAACCCTTGCCATCTCCCATTCAAACCTGCCCATTGACTTCTGTCTCTGCGTATGCCTTTTTATGTGTGTGAGCATTTCTCGTATCGCCCACGCAACCCCGCGGGAACAAAAAGCAGATGACGAAGAAACTCGAGAAAAAAACAAGAAAAAATATTTTTTAAAGTACTTTAAAAGAAAAAAAAATTTAATTTTATGTAATGAGGATCGTCTAACCAGGTTAAAAAATAATAGAAATTGAAAAAAAATTGCTGTAATCGGAATCGAACACGAGACCGTAACGTTACGAAGCCACCGCTTATCCCACTACACTTCGCTAAACATACCATATAGTTGTTAACCCTAAACCCTAAAACCTAAACCCTAAAAATTTGAAACAAACAAACAAATAAAACCCGTCGAAATCATTAAATTTTTTTAAATAAAACTGCAAGCGATGGAAGAAAGCGGGTGGCGACAAAAGAAAAGCTTTGAACAGCCAATGGGAAGAAAGGATGACTAGCATAAAAGGAAAGGTGCGTTAAAAATGTTATATGAAGAAGATATATAAAGAACAAATGTCAAAAAAATAGTAGAATAGAAAAGGGAAGATTCCAAATATAAGGGAATCAGAACACACGAAGTCGATGCAAACAAGAAAAGGCGCTAAATGGAAGAGCTGTGGAGGAAAGAAGGTCAAACAGAAGGAGATCGTAAGAAAATTGTGAGACAAAAGACGAGAGAGAAAACAGAAGTAGACGAGAATCAAAAGAAAGCGGCAGATGGAGATAGATAGAGAGGAAGGGCGTGAAATATGACGTGGAAACGTGTGAAGGGATCACGCGCACGCACATACATACACACGCGCAGGAATAATAAAAACGGCCGAGAGGGTTTTTTTTTCTGTTTCTCCTCATCGGCGAGTGAATGGGAGACGAGGAACGGCGCAGAAGGGAGGGAAAAAAAGAGAAGCGGATAGCGTTCGGTCGACTCCGGAATATTATGATTACCGCAGTTTTTTTTCCCCTCTCTTTTAGCCGTTTCGATGCTGACTCTGCCGTGGCATATATCACGAGAAGGACGGGAGCGGAGACGGGGTTAATTCGGTTGGCGATTGGGAGAATTCGGAAGGGAGAGTGAATGGGGAGAATTCGAGGGTCCAATAGGGATCGGGAAAGATGGAGGAAATTGGCAGAAGAAGGATTGGAACGCGCGATTGGACGACACTAACCTTCGACCTTGTGCGGACTTTCATGTTGTTATTTTCACTGCGCATGAGTTTATCAAATAGTAGTTAAAATTACGCTTGGATATTCTTCAGGGACCGTAACGGACAAAAAAAAACAAATTCTATTAATTGTACGGCAACACAGCGGGAGATTTCGACCTAAGTTTTGTATTGACGTTAATTTTCTGAAATAAATGTAGTTTCTAGAGGTCAGCACTTCGATTTTCTTAGAGAATTTCGCTGGTTTGTGCCATCGATATAAAAAACAATAGTTCCTTTATTGTATTACAAGAAGATTTCATACGATCCATTTCTGCGGTTTTTTTTTACAATAACTAAACTGGGAAAACCTTCGTAAAATCGATTGATAAACAACAAACTACGAAAACCATCACCTTCTCTACGAGCAATTCGCACATCTACCGAGACGATTCTTTCTATAATTCGAGCCGTTTTTCATGCCTTCAGATAGCATTATGCTTCAGTCAGAAAAAGCTTACTGAACACAAACAAAACGACCGTCACGCAACGAAATTACTCGGACGTCGCCTATGATAGCGAGCTAACGAGATTTTTCCTGCTATAAACAACCGCGTAGTTAAGGAGTCCGTTTGTTTCTTTTAGCAGGCTGCTCACGTTTTGCGGCGAATCGAGAAGGAATAATAGGAACGACGTCTTTCAGAGATAGGACTCTGATCGCATTGCGGCGCGGCTTCGGAAATAAAAGAAATTAACGGAAACCCCAAAAAAGGGGTTAGGGTGGAATCGTAGCGAGAGAGAGAGAGAGAAAGCGGGAAATAGGGAGGATGAGAGGGATGGAGGAGGAACTGAGAAACAAGCGAAACGAGGGATGCGGTCGGGAGCCAGAAGAACACGTTTAGAGGAGGTAACTCGCATCTTACTGAATGAACCGGACCATCCTATACTCCCAATTAGCAGGGCGAACAGGATTCCGGTCTGATACTTTATCTCCGGATTCCGTTTTCGGAGTAATTGGGAGATTGGGTTAATGTCGGCGTTGTACAAAGTCGACCGAATAAGAGCTCGCCCTCTTCCTTTGCCCTCGACCTACCGCCCTCGACGACCCTTTTAATCAAGCCGTGACGACAACTCGCGCAGGCATTTCGCTTTTTATTTGGCGAGCTTGGTCAGGGAAGCTGCTTGGAGGAGCATTTATCTTAGAATTCCCTTATACTGCAATAAAGATACAGAATCCTCTCAACGATCCATTAGAATGCATATTTTACGCTCTGTGCATTGTTCTGACAAAAATTTAATGACAATAATCTTAGATAATCTACCTTTGTAAATTTAATCTTAACGAGGATTACATTCGATGAATTATCTTAACTACACTACAAAATAGCTAAAAGAAAAATAGTAACACCATATTTCTTGAGATCGGCCAAAATTCAAAATGCCTTCCTGAATGGGCGTGGAGATGACACGTAATTTAGATTTAGTTTTTTGTAGACAGTTATTTAAACAAGTCAATTGTTGAACATTTTTCTTTAATATAGAATGCATCCAGGTTCTACAAAGATATGTAGTTATTGAAATAGGCCAAATGTTGGACGATTTCTATTTTTATAAAGAACGCATACTAATTCTATAGAGAGGTGTTGGTTTCAGTTTCATAAAAATTGCTAAACTAATTCGATAATCCCATAAAGAGAAACATAATTCTTCCGCAACAGTTATACTTCAGTATGGCTGATTATATACTTATTGGCCACAGATATCAGTTATTTGATCTACAAATTTTCTTTACAAACATTGGAAACTTTTGTCAGCACTTCACTTTTAATATATGGAATAGTATAAATCCTAATATATTTTACAGCAACACACATAACATGCCGTTTTATGGTTTTACTGTTTTACGGTTTTTACTGGTTTTATTAAATATGACGCAGTTCCACCACATGAAAGCTTCTACCATTGATTACACATAAAATTCTTTACAAACACTGGAAACTATTGTCAGCACTTCACTTTTTATACTTATATGAAGTAGTATAAATCCTAATCTATTTTTCAGCAACACACATGACATTCCTGCATCGTTCTTACGTTCTTATTGCGCTTGAGAATAGCAAGGAAATACGCATCAGACAAAAATTTTTCGGCGAAACGCCCGACTCGCCCCGCTTTACATAGGTTGAGAAAGGCTGACCCGGTCGACCTAATTACTTTTCGGCGGAATATACGAGCCCATCTCTCGGGTCCGTGAACGGAATTCGGCCCCTTAATTTGAAACACGCGTCTCTCGAGCACTTGACCTCTCATTCCCCACCCTTCCATCCGCCACCGTTCCATCCCCACACCATTCCATCCCCCACCTTTCCATCCCCCAGCCTCCGTCTCTCTCTACGTACGTATGTCCATCGACGGCCTCCCACCAATTGGACCAGTCCCTTTCACGTTCCCGAACTCACTTTGCACTTCTAGGACAACGAATTATTCATGCGTCAGCGGGTCAACCTCCGAGCTGCATTGCAGCCACCCGGACCGCCTAAACCGCCTCCGGAGCGCTCCCGAGGCCCTCGCGTGCCCCGGGGACTTAAGATGGCCTCTTCTTCGGTCCCACGGGCCATCTGCTATAGGTCTACCGAGCAGTCCTCAAAAACAGTACGTGGGCAGAGAGGTAACTTGGGGGGCGGGAGGGAGAAAGGACATGAAAAGGCGAAATTCCGGCGGGAATGTAGAGGGGAATCGGCTGGGGGTGCTTTAGGGTGGAAAAAGGAAACGCTGTAGGTCCAATTGGGTGAACGGAGAAGGGGAAATTGGTCGAGGGAACAACGGAATGAGGAAACAAGAAGAAAAAAAGGAATGGATTCCTTGACGAGACAGTTTAGGACGCTTTGAGGCCCTTTTGTTAATTTCGTTGGTGTAAATGAGCACAGACTATTCTAACCAATTTACTAGTATTTAAACATTTAGTATTATTCTATTCTTACGTTATGTTATGCCTTCGTTCTTATTTTTTCACGTGACACCTATAGTTGCTTAAATATATGCATCTTATTATTTTTAACAAATTTAATAAACACGATCTTTTACCTGTGCTCCCAAAACAAACTATGGGTAGATAACTGCATAAACAATATACAATAATTAGTTCATGCCGATACTTTTCACGAAACATAGCCCAACTATGATCAGTTTGCTTGAATTAACCTAACTGTGAGATTGATAAATCAGTCACCACCACATAGATTTTCAAAAATTATTCACGAAAATTTCTTCATTCTTCATTATATAGACATGTAGTATATTTAGCAACCGATACTTACAAATGGAAAGGTTAAAGGAAATTACAATGGATTCAACACTGTCTATTATTTAAATGTGATTGTAAAAGGATATACCTCCGAAAGGAGAGAAGCCAACAAATTTTGTATCCCATATAAAAAACATACGAAGATATCTAATAATAAAATGTGTCTGTTCAAGTAGTTACAGCTCAAACATCACATTTAGTGGGTTATTTCATCAAAATCTACAACAAAAAATTCACCGTACGAGAACTAGAAATGACGTCCGCAAAGCGTAGTCTTTGGAAGTCACAAATCAATCTATTACGTCAACGAAAAAAACTGTGCAGCGAACGGCAGAATTTGTTTAATCAATCTTACTTATTATTTATGACTCCAACTGGAATAACGAAACCAAATGGAGGACAAAAAATTACGAAGGTAGAAATGTTATTTTTCTCTGCCTTTTCTTTTTAAAACTATGAAACCCTCCAAACGGCTTTCGTGGAGCCTGATGAGATACCGTAATGTTTAATAATTTATAATAATTATTTTAATTCCTTCGTTCGGAAGAATTACACCAGACAGTAAAAACTATTTAATCTCGGGAAAGCGTTTAATAGCTTTGACAAAGTAATTCAGGATCGGCAAGGAGAGAGGATGCGGAGGCGATGAGGACATAAAAAAAAAAGAATTGGTAGTTGATGTGAAAAGGAGAGAGAGAGAGAGCGGAAGAGGAGCAAGACTGGGTGGCTGGGTGGGGGAGGGTTAAGAAAGGAAGGGAAAGAGATAGAGGGAGGAAAGATCTCTGGAGGAAGAGAACGGGGGAAAAGAAGATGGGGAGAGAAATGGGGGGAGGGGGGGGAAGGGGGGAGAGAGAGAGGGGGGGGGGGGGAGGGGGGTGCATGAGGTAAGGACTACGACTGAATAATGGAGGGCGGTAGGAGGAACCGTCGTCTATGGTTGCTATGGAAAATTAAACAATAGGGGGGGGGGGGCGGGTAAATGGGAGATGGGAGTGGGAAAGAGATGGAGAGGAGGGGGTAACAGAGGGGGGGTGGGGGAAGGAGGGGTGAGTTAGGGGGAAGTTGAAACGACCATGGATGCCTTGGAGAGGAGATTCACCTAAGAGAAATGAAACAGGTTTCTTTTGTTACCAGTAAATTTCCTATTCTTTTTATCCTATTCGTAATCTCTTTTAAGGGTTGTCGAACAGGAATTCATGGCGGGGCGGCTGCGAGTGGATTTTTCTCTTCCGTTTCGAACACGCAAAAAATTTACTTCTTCCGATTACTTCTTAAATGTTCCACCGATTACTTTTATGGCCAATGAATTGGTATGAATGAACAAACGGAAGCTTCCTTTTTGTTATTTACTAGTAAGCCCGACTTCAGGTTGTGTGTCGTCAGAAATGATATCGTGGTCATACTCTCCAGACCGTTATTTTAATTGGTCATATGCTCACTGAAATCGGTCTAACGAGTAATAAATATAAGATATAATCCCCTTATTTGCAGCATCCGCCTAACTAGATCTGGTATAGGGTTCATTGAACTATATATTTTATATAAATGTTGCTCTAAATTATTTGAGATAGGTACTTCAAGGTACTTCGAATTATGAAAATATTAACATTATGGTGATAGGGAATTTTGTCCGAAAGCATTAATATATATATATATATATAAACATTTGCCCAAGACACTTTCAAAGAAACGTTCTATATCATAAAAATGACCAAATGACGTCTATTTTACAATAGGCGGAAAATATATTTCTTTATAAATTAGCTGTTTACAAAATTAAATTTAATTGATGAAATGAAACCACAGCACGCTATCTTATGATCCGATTGCGTGACCTGAGAAAATATGTTTAATATATTTTTTTGCAATTGCTTCGTCAGTTCGCATGTTTTTCCAATGTCTGATACCAACTTAATCGATATTCTCCGCACAAAAGACCATTACGTGGAAACGAGCATAAAACAGGCCATTCGGTTGCCACTGGATTTGCTTCATCGTTTTCGGACGACATTATCTTATTTTTAGGAGTACAAAACGGCGAAGTCGCACGGCAGCTTTAAGACCCGAATAGGAACGCGATTTAATGGGAAAACTCCACTGAATGGTTTACTATCAAGCAAAGGAAAACACTCCCGTGAGAATGGTGGGCATTCGTGCTAGCGCCAATTAAACAGGAAACAATTTCTTAGTTGCGAATCTTTTTAATAATGCTATCTTGATGGAAAACACCTTTGATAAAAAACTCTAGGATAAGGTGATATCGAAGATTCTAACCTTGTTATGAGTTAATGTATCCTGAATGAGAGTAATTTTTCTTTTTCTTTGAGCAACGCTAACGTGTATGTATTTGGTCTTCGAGTGAACATTATTGCTCGTTAGTTTTAGCCACACTGCATTATATTTATGCATATTGCGTTTATGCTTACAAATACCCAGAAATATCCATTTAACATTAAGGGAGGGATGGTCATCACACAATAATTTTGTGTCCCAGAAAACATTCCAAGAAAGGACCTCCCTCCTCCCCTAAATACGCCGCTAATATTTTCAGTTTTACTTGTAAAAATTAAATAAAATGTAGAAACACATATCAAATTGCTGGTTTTCTTGCACCCATAGGGAAAACTATATTAATTAAGTAGTCAAAAATTAATTATTTTTATATTTTATTCTTATCAGTATAAAATTGCTCGCTTATATGGCCGATGTGATTTAATAATTTCATTTTATTTATATTTAGTAACGCTCCTACTTGAAGTTTTGACAATAAAAGGAAAAACTATAAAATACCTGAAACGATACCAATATATAGATAGCACCCTTCAGGGCGAGTACATATATATATATATATATATATATATATATATATATCGCTGAAAAAGCAGAATGTAAATTAGCATTCCTTTAATAATTTCGTAGACAATATTTAACTTTTAAGGAGCAATAACTTTTAGGTTTAAATATCTTTCTAAAATTATCTGAGTGATGCGATGAAATGTGTTACTGCTGGAGGCTCCGAAATAACTCGAACCACTCCTGACAGTAGCGTAAGATGCACATTGAAAATTAAATATTGGGAAAAACATTTCGTTAAGCTGCTGCTGAAGGAAGAAAGAGGAAATTTTATGGAATCATAGAAACGACATGGCAATTAACTAGGAAGAATAAAATAGAAAAATATTTTCGTAGCAAAATACTCAAACGAGATAATTATATTTAAAAAGTATTCTAACTCTTGAGAGTTTCTATATGTGAATGAGAAAAGTGAGTTTTGATGGCACCTTCTGTATTCCTCTCTGGAGAATTAAAATTATTTAACCACGACAGATTCGCTTATTTTTGGATTTGCAAAATAGTTTAAAACAAGTGAGGAAAGAATTGCAGAGCAAATTACATAAGAAAACTAACATAAATCCATTCCCCTGCAGGTCAACCTATCTTGAAAATTTTGCATATTTAATAACATGCAATACATTAATTACGTAAATACAATTTTAGACCTATGTAATTTCACTTTTGTTTCGAAAAAATAATTAACTAATCTCACAGCAATATATTTTACCATTAAAATGTTAAGCAGCATATTACTTAAACATTTACTTAAAAAACAATTGGCATTAAATAACAACGACAAAATATTTCATAGAATGCATTTTTAGGACTGTGTAATTTTATTTACTCTTGTTTAATAGCATACTTGTTTATTTACAATCGTTGCTGTGAATACGGTCAGCAATACGAAATGGACCCGTACAGATAGTTCGTAAAGGGTTTTCTAATATCCTGTTGGAAGGGAAACGGACAGACGGACCGAATGTATACCTACATTTCCTGAAAATTTGGTGTTTGTAGATTACGTAATGTTTGAGTTATTTTGCACACGGTGAGACATACAGACAGACCGGCAGGTAGACAGACAGACGGATGAACCGAATGCGTAAGCTCTTTTTTTTTTATAAAAACAGCGCTAACGAGAGGGATCGATTATCTCAGTATCTTTGAAGGAAAACAAATTGACAATAATCGTTATATGGAGAACGTTTTTAGCCATAATTTCGATAATTGCAGCATGCTCTGCCCTATTTCAGGCAGGAAAGCTCCTCAATAACTCGAGAAAGTAAATAATACCTTTCATTTATAATTTACCTTATTAAGTGTAATTTATCTCGAAACGAAAGGCAGATCGCCATCGCCAGATGGGTTTTACAATTGCTTTCTCAAGCGGCTCGTATTGCTACAGTAGAGTTAAAAGAGAACATCTTCAAAGTCTCAATGGAAAATTTCTTAGAAGGCAATAATAATTTTCATTTCGGAGTGTTTACATGAATTTCACTTAACCAGTAAGTTTTCTTTCATATATCAGTTTAGGAATCAGCCAACGACATTAATTATAAATATAAAATGAATATATATATATATATATATATAGAACTATGCTCATTAACGTCGAAGGAAATCGTTCATTTTATCGATAGAAATTAAATTGCTTCTTTTTACGGACAAAATAAGCATTCTGTCGGTAAAAAAATGACTAAATTTCTCTCTGACTTAATAACGGAGTTTTAAAATAAATGTTAGATTAAAAATTCACCAAATAAAGAAAACATTTGAAATGAACGAATAATATAATAGCATGTGAAAATGTGTTCAGCAGTACTAATATATTCAATCCACGATGTACCCTAAAACAGCACTACGTCTTCTTAAATTCTACCCCTATTACCTTTCATGATAAAGGTTCCGAAGAACCTTGACCCAATCGTTTAACATGACTGCCCTTCTCCCGTTTTCTATTCCCCAGTCTTGGGTAGCGACCAATATTTTTTCAAGCATTTTTCTCGGCAGAGTCTTTCGTCTCTCATACTTTTCTAACATTATTTTTTTTTCTCCGTCGTATAAGGAACGGCTCATTCGTTCTTTTATTTCGAGTTGAAGGGGTAATTTAGCTTTCGATCGTCGGATAATTTGTCGCTCACAACAGCATGCGGCGTAATCGAGGGGCGTGGAACGTCTTACAGATTCATTGTCTCTCACTCCTCTCTCTCTCTATCTCTTCTTCGGAGACCCTCTAATTTGAGTAAGCGACGAACGTGTACCCATCCAGCATACGTTCCAGATGATCGCTCGTAATTTGAGACGCCACCGCCATCTGCCCCAATAATGGTGACCTCTGCCATTCCACAAGGCGGAACATGTTCTTTAAATGTCATGTAACTCGTGAGTTATGATTTAAGTACATTATATAGTTCAGATCCGCGATTCTTTGGGGTTCAGTACGGCTTTTTTTTAAAACTGTGTATATCACAGGTATAGAAAATCGGCAACGGCTTAAATCATCATTACATTACCAGTCCCGAGCCCTGAAGAATATCTGAGACTATATGAAGTAAATTTCATAGACAGGATATAGCTTTTGATGGAATGCCTTCAGGGCTAAATATTATTTGAAAAAACTGCACAGAAAACTAGACAAGTTATCTACTGAGTGATTATGATCACATTTTTAACATATTGATAATTAAATGAAATGTAATATTATATAACTGTATTTATAAAGAGGTATATTTCAGATCAAGTAGCTCATACAGTAACGATTTCAATAAAAATAAGTGTGATTGAGAGTGGATGAGTTATTATCACTGAAATAAAGAGTTCGAGCACCTGCAAATTTGGAGTAGTGAATACGTATTAAATACGTTCTTTGCTATTAATTTCATAGAGAAGCATATGCACGAGTGCGGTCACTAACTAAGATTTTCAATTTAGATCAGCCGCGCCCTTTTTTCGCGTAACCAGGCCTATTTCCAAATCATAGACGTAAACTGAATTAAAGTGCCTCGCTGTTGACTTTTCATTTACTCCGAGGAGCATCTCGCGAAGGAATCTACAAGATGGCGCTCCTCAAGAGTCTATTTCGTGGCGCTATCACCGGGAGCATACAGCGAGAGAGAGAGGAGCGGGAGAGGGAGAGGAGAGGCTGAGGGATTGTGGAGATGGGGTGAGGGGTCGGAACGGAGGAGGGGCCGAGAGAATGGGGTGAGGGGTCGAAGCAGGGGAGAGGCATGCCTCTCAATTTGAAACGGCCAGAGAGGCCATTGCAGGGAGAGTAGAGGAAGAGGTGGAGAAGGTAGGGAGTTGAAGGGAGGAGGGAATGAGAGATAGAGAGAGAGGGTCCTCGGACCAATGGCGAGTCCGGCATCTCGGTTGCTCGTAAAACGGAGAGAGTGGGAAAGGGGGAGGAAGGGAGGGAGGGGGTGAGAGAGAGAGAGAGGGCGGGGTTGAGGCGAAGGGGGTGGGAGGGTAGAGTCGGGGATAGAGAAAGAGTCAGAGGAGAGGAGGGAGTGAGGAGAGATTGGGCGGAGGACGTGAAGAGGAATCGAGATTCGCGAGGGGGAGGAGAATGATGGGAGATGGTGGGTGGAGGAGGAGGAGGCGTGGGTGGGATTCTGGATGCCGAGGTTTTTTTTTTTTTTAACGGGTTGAGCCACTTGAAGGGATTTGGAAAGAAAGAAACAGGGAGACGGACAAGCGAGATGGCAATAAGCAAGTAAGTATATTTTCGGAGCAAGATTAAGTAAGGGAGAGGAAAGCAGAATAAATTGTAATTCTATAAAGGATAAGGGAGCTGATTCTGAATAGGAAAGTTAAAATAATTTAGAGGCCTGTTATTGTAAAATCTTACAGGGTAGGGCGTAAATAAACGCCTTAATGGATTTTTTTGGGGATTATTTTATAAGGGGGAAAAATTAGAACATTTTTGAGCTCACGCACCACACAAGACGAATCTAAAGTCAAACGGTTTTTTTTTTAGAAATAATAATGTTGCAAATGAAACGACGAACAAATAACATTCTCTTACCCACACCTAAATGAATGCGTACAGAACATTTGTTTGCTTTTAAAGGCAACAAAGGTATCATTTAAAAGGGAGGATGTTTGGACAAACCGAAAAATAGCGTTTCTCTCCACAAGGAGCTAAAATGCGATCAACAATTATTACGCCATGCTAGTATCTATCAGCCCTAACGGATGTCCTCCAAGTAGTAGTATATCGAAGAATACTCTTCTCAATAGTGAGATTCCTTTATTTATAAGTTATGCCATTCTTACAGGGATCTTATGATCCACAATTCCTAAAATTCGCTTCGGCCTCGTCTGCGATTTGTATCTAGCAACTCAGCTTTGAGAAAGGGTTGGAAAATGAGAGCTCGCGTATTTAAGAACCGTTGCATCCTTACCTTCATTCTGCCGGGATGATTTTTCCAGCCATGTAAGAACTATATTAAGATGACCTGTCTAGCGGTGGAAGATGTTCGTTTTGCCGAGATGATAAGTTTCTCTTGATACACAACCGCACCGCAGTAGGTAGGTAACTTCATAAATAGTAGAGGTCGCTCGGTAAAAAGCCGAATTTTAATTCCCGAGTAAATACTCGATGGAGATAAATTAATCCTGACTTCGCAGTCGCACCTGGAATAGAAAAATAAAATTTCATTTTAGTCCTCGTGGTATTATAAGCAACGAATTATGTAATACAGTAAATGCTATTGAGTCTCAATAAAACTTTCATGTAAGCGTTTTGTGTTTAAGGTGTATTTTGTCCATACTATGAGCTTATTTACAAATTTACAGTAGGATTTAAATGTAAACTGGTTTTTCACAATGGATCAATTTTAGCGAACAGGTATCTTAAGTTATTTGAATTAAATATTTGAAATTGCATACATTGAATATGCTCAATTGAAAACCTGTGATATTTCCATCAAGCGTAAGGCTGTTTTGACTTTTGGTGCAATCAACTTATCGATCAAATATCCGAAACGAATAAGTTCACAACTAATATCCATCGCAGCATGAATGAAAGGGAACTATACGAATAACAATAAGTCAGCCAATGCGTAGTTAAGCAAGAAAAATGGCGAACTAGTACAAGCAAGCTTTTCTCAAGAAAACGCTTTGGAAATGAGATTTGATTGCAATAGAGAAATTGACGTCTACTTCCAGGAAAAAACCTGTACCGTTAAAAAATGTGACCAGCTAAAGCTTGCGATTCGAAGTTTTAAGGCCTGTTGCAGCTTTCATAATTTTATGTGATTTCTCTGAGATAAAAAGATTTCGTTTATCATAAAAGCTTTTCCGCTCCCTGCAAGAGATAAAAGGTAATGTCGTAAAAAGTATTCGAAATGATTTGTAGATTAGCAATTTTGGTATTCGTAATAGATAAACATGTTAAAACAGAATCAAAGGCAGTTGATTCGTATCTTTTATTCATATAAATAAAAAATGTTTAATTCATTTATTTATCTATTAGAACCAAAGTCAGTGAAATGGTCAGGACATCCGATTTCTCTCTGCCATTCTCCTATTATTTTTAATCAAATCAAATTAGGGACTTGCTCTTCAAACAACCGGCACTTATCTAAACTAAGGATTTAAAATATTTCTTCATATTATCAGTGTCTTTTAAATAAAATTCAACCGAGCAACAGCATCTACGTTTGCATCATAGTTTAAGATAAAAACGTAATTTCTTATCGATGTTGAATAAGTTACGAATTTATCAGAAATATAGATTAAATTTACATTCGAGCACTTCATTTCATATTTAAGTGCTCCTTTCCATCCAAATAAATGACATACTTTTCATAGTTATCATTTTGATACGTCGATCAGAATATTTATTCTACTACGTAAGAGTCAATCAAAAAAATTTCTTCGCAACGCTGAACAGAAGTTCAAATACCATTTATTAATGACTCAAACAAATCTGTGAAAAATGTACATTTCTTGTTTATCCCAAAAGGTGGACGCGAGAGGATAAATGCGCCCCCAAACCGACGGATATTTGTGGTAAATGTCTTAAATGTCAATTTACATAAGCGTGGACACTTGAAACTAAGTGCGAGAATTAGTGATATCTATTCTGATTTCATAACCAAGTTTCAATGAGGCAACCTTGAACGTGCAGGTAATGGAAGCGGATTATAACTTTCACAATTTCAATGTAAATTGTTAAAAAAATTAACGTTGAATGTTATTGAAATTTAAGATGACAACAAATGTAATTCTCCCAAACGATCGTAAGAGTTTCCTTTTGCCCGCGAGCTACCCATTATGCTATTTCGAATGATTTGATGTGATTGGCCAATTACATCTGATTGTCCTCACTAAGCAATCCGATATGGTAGAAGAAACTCGGCGATTGGTTTTCGAAGAGGAGATGGTAATATCACAGGGAAGAGGAAACGATTGGAACCCAAAGCCGCTTTGAATCTCCAGCGCATCACGTAAACAACTGAAAGCACGTGATACGCCAACCTCATCACAGTCGATGAGTTTTCTGCTTTAATTGACCGCGAATGTTACATAGATAATCAATGAATCCGCAGTCAATCTTCCTTGAATAGTCGAGTTTTTTTGCGGTCCTTAAAAAAATCGCAATTGTGTTGTATACATATACAATTTGTATTATTTACGATAAAGTAATTTGTGCAGCAATTGACTTTAGCACTGTAGCTTATAAAATGTAGCCGAATAATAAACTTAAATTGTAGAGCAATTAGTTCAAATCAAAACAAAAATAATTATTTTATTAAACATAGGTATTAGGGCGGAGTGAAAAAATCAAGTTTCTGGAATCGGAATGAAATACCTGGGGAAAGTTGCAGGGTGACTCCATAAAGAACAGTGCAAAATATTTTTACTCTGGCTTAACGTTTAGAGGTGCCCCCAGAATTTTCAAATTTGAAAATTTTCGCAAAAATCGGAAGTTCGGTATTTTCGTGAGAAAAATACGGTAGCGGTTAAATCTTAATGGAATAGATGGGAAATATTTATAAAAGACCTCTTCAAGGCTTGTGCGGATTTCTGTTCACCTGCCTTTTTATCTTGAGGTCCCACACTGTTGTCCACACCGGGTCAAAGAGGGACGTCATACACCTTTTGGAAGTAGAGTTAAAGAAACCCTTGCAATGGTTTATCTGTCAGCTCCATGCGAATGAGCTCCTCTTACGTCATTTGGTGCAGCATTTAGACGGTCAGACTACAGGCCTCCGTTGCTTCTTAGGTCCAATAGGGAAGCAATTACAATCCTGCAAAAAGCTTCCTACTACATTGCCTGTGGTAACGGGTGACGCTGATCTCAGCACAGACCAAAAATATCTACTTGATATAATGACAGCTAACGCGACGTGAAAATGTTCCCCGGATTGGCGAACAGGGACCCAGGTCAACTTTCCCACTCAAGATGGCTCACAACTGCCAACAGAATTTTACGCCTGTACGTCGCAACGGGAAATCCGAGTGAAAATCTAAAAACTCTTGCAAATTTTGTAGTGAAAGTGTACGGACCGATGTGCTTCTAGATAAAGACTGATTCTTCGTGCACGAAAGTAGCAAAACATCTGTAGTTAACAATCAAACGAAGTCGTTATCTTAGTGATGATTTAAAAAAAGTGATTGACCCCATTATTGAAAGGAACGGATATTTTGGGCATCCTGAAAATCTTCTGTTATGCATGCTAGCTGACGACAGAAAGACAATTCGAGAAATAGCCTATCGTCGAATTCTGAAGGCAAGGTCTCAACAGAAAATTGCAGGAATACGTAAATTTGACATTCCCACTTTCAAATTCGAGGCTTCAGACTACACTGAACTCATAACGTGGCAAAGCTTGCAAATCATTGAGGCACCTTTCACTGCAAATTTGTCTGCCGATAGGTTGAAAGGAATGACCGAGAGTAATTTTGAACCTGGAGACAAAGTTCCACAGTTCCCATGCCACACGCAAGCAGTGGAACCTTGTATCAAACTGGTGACGGAGGCGTCCGAAGCTGTCTGCGGACAAGAAGCAAGGAATGGTTTCATCAGAGCAAGAGCATGTCTTCGTTTGTAGCAAAGCGTGATTATTCGCTCTAAAATGTTCCTTTCATATTGTACTTCGTTACATTTTTTCGAATGCAATATTGTTTTTGATAGGGTTTCTGGTTTAAAATACTTTGTTCTTCGTTCGTAAATAAATAATAATTCTGCATCACACCTGAATCTTTTTTTTTACGAGCACCAGTGTAAACCACAAAAATAATTCCTTTGATTAAGAAAAATCTGCGTAAACGCAGATGACATTTTTTAAAGTCACTTTTTAGAATTTCGGGGACATTGGGGCACCTCGAAACTCTACTCCAGGACAGCCATACATTACGTACTCTCTAGTTGAGTTCTAAGACGTGCTTTTACGACCATTCCAGTTTCATTTTCTAAATAATAAAAAATCGTGAAAACATGGAACAAAAGTCGAAAATGGCTAAATTTGAGAAAAATTGAGGCCTTCGGGGCACCTCGAAACTTAAATCTAGAAAAACCATACTTCGCACATTTCTTAGTTGAGTAGCAAGGCAGCTTTTAACAACTATTCCGTTTCGAAAATGGAGAAAAACTTTTTTGCTGTGTAAGTTCACCCCACCCTAATAGGTATTCAGCGATTGAAGAAAATGAGTGGATTAAATTTCATGTTTAACAAGTTCGCTCTCAACTGTTGTGGTTAAGAATTTCATTCATTTGGTTTTCTTGTTACTAATGCGTGTCCATGCACGCATCAAATTGTAATATTTTATGGAACTGGTTTGATTCTTTCAAAAATAAAACAAAATTTAAGATATCATTAGGATACGCTCTATCGGAGGAAATTTACCATAACGAACCCGCGTACTTATAACAGAAAATGAATTAAAATAAATCATTTCATAATAAACGATACACTAATATACATTAAAATTAATATAAATGCATGTATATCCAATCACGAACAATAAAAGTATGTTTAACAGATGCACTGACTTATTGAGACCGATGAATTGTATTACACAGTTTTTCTTTTATGGAGTGTACAAAGGTTTTATTGACGTAACAGAACGACGAAATGATTTTCGAGGTTTTTTTCACGTAATGACCAAACAGCCGCCGAAAAAAAAAATTGCAGGTAAATAAAAAAAAAGTCAAACGATGACGTGAGGGCAATTCTTCGTCCAATCTCTCATCAAACTCATTCGCTTTTTACATCTTACCCAGCCGTCTTTATATCAAAGAACCCTTCGTTGTTAAGAGCATCGCTATAGTTAGCCTCGAATGGTTCGTGTGGTTCCATCGCCTTTCCATTTCCGCGGCGCTTTACGGATCCAGGTAATAGTAATGGCGGAGGGTTTTTAGGGAGGGCCGCGACGCGGGAGGACGAGGAAGAGGGTATATGGGGTCGTAGGCGGGAATAGGGAAGAGAGAGAGAGAGGAGGAGGAGGAGGAGGGGGGAGGGAGGAAAGGGGGGAGGGGTGGCATCACAAACGCCGATTGCGTGTGTTTCCTTTCGTATCATTTCGGAGTTAATTCACCTCTTCCATCCTTCCTCCGCCCTTAACTCCGCCCTCTCTTCCCCCTCTCTCCCGCAACAATTCCAACTGAAAGCCCCCCCCCCTCTTCTTTCCCACCCCCTTCCTCTTTCCCACTCACCATCACTCCTTCCTCCTCTCTCTCTCTCTCTTTCGCTCTTTCATTTCCTCTCTATCCGACACGGTGCGGACCAATTCGGTTACAAAGTGCTTTTCTCTCTTTCTTTCTCTCTCTTTCCCTCTCTCTCTCTCTCTCCACCCTCTACCTCCATCATAGCCCGCCCTTATATCTCCAACTCCTTCCTCCCTTCCTGCTTCATTCTTCTTTCCCTCCACGTCCCATCTTCCCTCTCCGGGATTGGAGGTGGATGTGAGGGCAAGAAGGGAAGAAAGAGATTGCGGTAAGGAATTGGTGTGTTATGGGCTGTTGCGTACGCGGGATTTTCCCATAAGATGCTACGTTTCTCTATGAGGTAACGTGTAATCTAGGTTTGAAATACAAATCTGCCCTAAACGTGTGTAATCAGCTATCAGTCGATATCGCGTGCACTAGGAGAGATGAGTTCGATTAAAATTCTAGCCGTGCTCACAAACCTATGAAAGTAGCTGCAGAGAAGCATATGAGAAAAACTTCACAGTTGAGGCTAAACTAATGGAGTTTCTTTCATTTTTATGGGTGGTACCTTAGTTCACTATGAAAAATTAAACTTTGAACTTCTATATTCGAGTAAAATATGCTATGAAGCGTTACTCCCACAGCTTTTACGTGATCTGTTGCTAGATTTGAAATCTCGGAAAATATTACGGATAATTTGGCCAACCTTACTGGTTTATTCCGTACTTTTCCAATTTAACGACGTTTTATCGATTACATTTATTGATTCCTTGTAATATAATTTGCTTTAATATGGTAAATCGGCTGACTTATTGATTTCTGTCCCAAATATTTCAATCGCCGTTTCTTCACCCATTTAAGCTGCTTAAAAAATATTCTATTTCTGATCCAACTTTATTTCTACTCGTATGCATAGATGGATTTTTCTTACTCGATTTTTAGAAAAAGAAGTCTGCACTGATTATCCTCAATTATCCAGGAAATATTCAGGATTTAAAAAAAAATTATGTGCAAAACTGTTATCTGTACTGATTTGGTTTCAGAAAAAATAGTCACTTTATTTACGAAGAAACGTACCTTTAGTTTTTTATTTATAAATGAGCAAATAATCTGTAGCTATTCTTTTAATGGCTTTTAAGTTACGGAAGAGGGAAAATAACGGAATAACGAGCATTTTAACAAAGCGGACAAAAAAATACTACGGCACATATGCGTGAGCAGGAGATTATCATATTGTTTAAATTATTCTTATCAACAGTCCGCGCATTCTTTGAAATGATTATTGACCGATACAATACAGGTAAAAAAACATTTCAACATCGATTCCAGAATAAGCACTGAAGTATAAAATACTATGAAATTAAGTAGCCGCTTTAGGTATTCACTATAGAATTACGTAAGACTAACACAAGTAATTAATTTTTCAATTCCTTAGACTTAAATGTTTATTCTGAAATTTATCTTCAGCCATAACACGAGTTCGATAATTCTCTAACGAATTAAATAAAGTATCGCTACACTGTTAAACACAGTCAATGTAGGAATAAGATTCCCACGAATTAATAAAAACGAGTGAATATATCTTCCGTAAGAACTATTTAACCTGAATCATCAATATTTCTGTGCGAATTCCAGTAAAAACGCCCTTTGAGTTTTGTCTTCACTCGCTATATGTATGTATGTGGCAGCGAAAGATAAAAAAGCCTATTAAACTCGACAGAGGGACCAAATGTGAACCGAAAAAAGCAGCCTTGGAATGAGCCGCTGGACGAGAATGAGGTTTGTTCAGAGAGCGTGGGAAAAGGCGACGGATGTACGACGCACGGGGGTTCCACGGTTCCATCGCTCCGAATACAGCAGAGGGCGCACCACCTTTCCAATGGCGTCCAATAGGATCGAAAAATTCTTTCGCAAGCCCCTTCTATCCCTTTCGTTTTCGACGTCGTGTTGGTTGGTGCGCTCACGCAAAGCGTTACCAATCACGAAAAGGAGGAAGTGTCTGCGTTTTGAACAAGTCAGATTTATAACCTCGGCTAAAAGCTTTCCTGTTTCCATTCCAAGAATTTCAATAACGGACATTTCGATAAATTTCCCCCTCTAAATGCGTCTTGTTTCTTACTTTCAGCTTTGACAGTTCCCTTTTCCCGAAGGAATGAAATGGATCCAATCAATGGATATTGAATGGTGAAATAATTTGACGTACGAATCTTCTGTTTCGATCAGGCGATTCGTGATATAGGTTATTGCGCCATGCAGGGGAGCGATGGGTTTGGTGAATTAGAGAAATTTATTGCAATGAGCCAATTGACAGTGATTTGGGGACACCGTAAGTCTCCAGAGAAAAATAGAGATGTTTAACTGCTAGTATATATGCTTTAACCATAAATAATCACGGACCTGTCTATGGACAGATGATATATGCTTTAACGACGTCCGCAAGGCGGTCAAACTCTACTTGTAATCATGGAAATGGATGAAAATATATTAAATCCATGTTTGAGAATGATCATGAACATTTATCTCGTTAATTTACAGTTGTTAGTTAATTAGAAGCATCAAGCTATGCCAGCATTTTATATTTCGCAGATCACGAATTTTTCCTATTGAAATGACATTGTTTAAGAAACATGTGGAGTCGTTCAATGGCCCCCTAATAATCTACTATAATATCTTTTGAAGCGTGTGTTTGTTGGTTTGTTCATGGAACTCCTCCAAAACGATAAAAGCTAGAATAACCAAATTTGGTACGATTCTTCCTTACATCCTAACTTGGTGAATGGTCAAGGTCTGGTCAACCGGGAGTAATCAGTGCTGCCAATATAGGGGATTAACATTTTTCCATAAGATAACACGTATGAATGCAATTCTTGACTTGCAAGGTATTCTTCCTTCAAGCATTAAAATACGTAAATATGGACCGATTTTTTTCGTTTTTGCTCTATTCGACGAAAAAAGAAGTTTACATGTTACACGGTCGACGTTTCAAGAAATACGCAATTTGTTTCGAAATTTTGTGTATTTTTCGTACTCTTTCCGGGCGTTGTCAAGGCGACCGTCATTGTTACCTCCGATTTAATTAGCTTCAGTGAAGCTTACAAATAGACGAAAGTTTAGCGTTATTCGCTTCGCACTTTTGTCTAAGCAACGAAACGATCGATGTTTATGGATAGCAACGTAAATAGATACTGATTATTACTCAGGAAGCGTTTATTGATGAAAGTAATTGAACCTTCTTTCGTCTATTGAATACTGGAATCTTACATTTTTTGTAAGTAAAATCATTATATTCAACATTATAATGTTTATTAACATAAATAGGCTCACCTATCTGGTGTACATTTACCAGTCAGTGTTCAATCATGGACAACTGTACGGGTTTCACGGGTTTCTTGCTTACAAGCCATAAAAGTAAATATTTCAGCGAAGCGTAATTACACAAGAAATGAAGCTGGATTTGGCGAAAGTGATATGATAGGAAATACAATTATCGTTATATTTGAATGCAATAGGCTAGGAAACGGATTGTTACAAGCAAATATTATTAATTGTTAAGAAAAGTTAATTGTAAGTTAAAAAGTATCTAGTATATATTTTAAAGAGTTTGTTGTGTTGTGCTGTAGTAGCTTCACTAAATCCGTTGACATTCAACGGGAAATTCTGCTAGTTCTAAATAATCAATAAACGAGAGACTTCATTCTAAGTGTGTTGGCAGTTTTAGAACAGGGGTGAACAAAGTTGATGTTTGTGCTACCCTCGGAAGTTTTTGCATCATACGATTTATATTGAACAATGTTTAGGTTAGGTTTCTTTGGTAAATCATAAAGTGAAAATTATAAAAGAGTTCAAAATGATAAGGTTAACCAAACGCAATACTTTTAGCAAATTTGTACTCCTGAAAATGTTTACACCTTTATTGTTTCTTTCCAAAGAGTAGTACATCTTTTCAAACTCGCACTGCATTATACATTTGTGATAATTTTGTGTTTTATTAATGATAAGTAAAAATGCTTTAACTTTTTATTTAAAATTGTATTCATGTTTAATTTACATTATTCAGCTTTTAATAAAGCGCGGCCCGCGGGTGTGAAAAGTTTGTGTACCCTGCTTTAAAGGAGCAGGTAACATTTGTTTACTGCTGCGGTGTCCTGAACAGACAATACACTATTAATTTCGAATTTTGCGCAATAAAGCAAGAACATGAAACAGCATCGCGAACTATTTTAAACTATGTTACGCTTACTACAGTAATGAACTTGGGCGAATTTTTCGTTCGTCGGCTAGTTTGACTTCCACTATGAGTTGATAGAAAGGATGATCCGAAGATCCTTATGCGACAGGCATAAGCTGTTATGATGGGAAATGAAGAAACAGGTGAAAAAATCTGCCATGACCGGGAATCGAACCCGGGCCTTCCACTTGCCGGGCGGATATTCCACCACTGAACTACCGTGGCAGACTAATTCTCCTGTTTCAGAACGGGAATATTTTCTTAGGTTGGGACCAAACTATGCCTATGCCTGTCGCATAAGGATCTTCGGATCATCCTTTCTATCAATTTATATCATGGCATTCTCACCATTTGAGAGGGTAGGGGTTTTCTTTGATGTATCTCCTTGAGGACATCCGTTGGGGCTGATTGATACTAGCATAGCTAGCTTGGTCCCAACCTAAGAAAATATTCCCGTTCTGAAACAGGAGAATTAGTATGCCACGGTAGTTCAGTGGTAGAATATCCGCCCGGCAAGTGGAAGGCCCGGGTTCGAATTCCCGGTCATGGCAGATTTTTTCACCTGTTTCCTCATTCCACTATGAGATCTGACATCTGGACTCGAACAACGCAAGGGCGAATATCATCGGCTTCTTAAAATAATTTTATTTTCAAATAAAAGATCGCGATCAATCAGCAGTAAAAGAAGACAAAGGCGCAGAGGTTTAGAGTGACATCCCGTGCCACATTAAACAAACGGAAAACCAATTCGACCTCCAAGTAAGAACTTCCAAAGGAGATGAGAAACGAAGAAGGCCTATTTTCTACTGAGGGATCGATTGCATTTGTTAGCGTCTGTTTTTATAGCTACACTCCACCCGTATAATCTCAGACATTTGAAGCCTATTCAGTCATGATTTCGTGATCGGGGGCAAAATATTGGAAAGAATTTGTCTTTTTTTTTGTAAAGAATTTTCCTTTCGCGGAGCCGCATAAACCACCATGTTCCATTAGTTTTCTTTTAGAAAAAGAGTTTAGTTGGCTTTAATGCTTTGCTTCCGTATAGAAAAGACCAAAATTTGTGGTTTAAAGAAAAACTCAAGCAAAAACATTCGTATACTGCAGTCTACTAGGCGGAATAATTTAGTTCAGTTATGAAATCCTTTTAATACTCTATGTACTATAGACAACATCGAACCGTATTTACTACAGTAAGGCCAATCTTGTATTTCGAATTATATCGCTGGTTGAAGGATGGCGTTTTTAATTCACTCAAAAAGCCTCAGATTTCACTTATCGCTTCAAATGTTATTCTTGAGTGTACTGAAAAAATCCCTCTCAAAGGTACTTAAAGTACATGTTTCGAAACAATTAACGTCTCATAGCATTTCCACAATAATTTGCGTAATTAAACAATGTCGGTTGTTTTGTAATTGAAAATTTACATCATGTAAGAGAAATAAATTATGTCCGAGAAAGTGTTTTAGATTTTTTCAGCTAATGAATATTTGAAATTAACATTCCGAGAAATTTCTCTTGCAAAATCAAGCAGCGTCTTAAAATCGCCTTTACATTCATTCCCGCAATTAAAAAAAACCTTTTTGATCACCAACCCCTTTTCATCTAAATAAATTAAGCCATAGAAAAAACAATAAAAGAGATTCCCAGATTAGCATCGCAGAAAGATGGAAATCGTACAAGCTCTCGTTTATAGCTCGCATCTTGATCAATAAGAGCAAAATAATAGAACAAAAACAAACTAAATTTCCTTCGGTTTGACATTAGAAAAGCAAAGACACAGTAACCTCTATCAAACTTATTTACCAGTTAAGTAGACTATAATTTTTTCAAGTACCCTTTCAAGTTTCCCGATACAAGTCTGTTTTTTACGGCAATGCTGCTGCAAATTGGATTTAAATTGCATACAAAATACTTAAAGGCAAATTTGATGGGTAAAAAAGCAATCCGAAAGTCCATAATATGCCTGAATACTTAAAAAAGATAAGATCTATACTTTTCTTCGTTAAACCAATTTGAAAAAACATCTCACAATATAATAGCTGATCCAATCATTTTTTGTTGATAAGGGAATTTAAGTTTTCTTAAAGACATATCAAAAGATTTAAGAGTAGGTATATGGACGAAAAATAAAAAATAAACATAACCTAAAGTCAACAAAAAATGAAATTTTATATTACATATGCCCAAATATGGGCATTGGAAAAGATTTTTTTGGCAGTAGATTTGTTTGCTATTCCTTTCTCGTGGTTCAATGGCGGAGACCTATGTCACTGATATATTTTCATCACGTTGAAGAATTCTTTCATATACTAATATCGTCGTTCCAATGGTCAAGTTGCATAAAATTTGGGTCGTCTATGAACGGGGGCACACAATGCTGAATTTGGGAATCTGCATCTTTATTGGATTCTGAGCAATGAGGGATATCACTTTTACGAATCTGTAGTGACGTAAGAGTTTCACCATGGTCAAGTTACGAATGTTCAATTTTCGCATCTTTACCATGGTGCAGTATTGTAATTTACTGCAGCATCACCATAGGCAAGTTGCCATCATTTTATTGAATGGTAAAAGAAAGAGGGCAGCACTGTATTTGGGAATAAAAATTCTTCCGGGAAGGTAAAAAAAAACACGTTCTTCGATAAATAACTAAAATTTGCTTTTTTTAAAGTAGCAGAAATAAATAGGTATGTTTTTACCCCTAACATCAAGATATTAATAGTTTTTTTCATTTTTGGGTGAGCACACACTACATTTTTTCTCCATAGTAAGCTATACGTTTCTTCTACATCTAAATCTTGGAAAGACGAGTTCAGTAAGCCCCTGTGTATAGTATGTATATGTTAGATCCTTGGACACAAGTAATGAGACTAGGGCGAAAAAATCCCCTGCCGTAAGAAGTAACAACTTTTCTCCAAGACGACTTTCTAAACGTCAACAAATCTTGTGCACAGTTCCAGACCCACGATACGATATATGGAGGAAAAATGGTTGGTCTCCGTGACAGAGTTTGGTTGCAATATCGGAAGGATGAACCAAATGTTATATAAGTACTTGAAAACTAACTACAAAGCAGACGAATTTAAGACACTTAAAGAGTTCAAAGGGGGCGCCCAACATCAGCAGTCCCTGTACGTCCTTATGCAGAAAGGCATAAAATTTCTTCTGCCAAGAAAAATTACTTGATGATGTTCTGTTCTGACTTATTGATATCCAGAAACAACCATGACTATTATGCAAACTTGCCATCATCCTCTAACATGAAAGATATCCTACCGGAACTTGAAGATTCAGAGGTTTAATGAATATAAAAATTTTCTTTGTCCTCATTGACTTGTATTTTCTCTGCGTTCGTTAAATTTTGATATTTTCTGCAGCATTTTATACATATATATATTTGTAAAGTGTTATACACGAAAAGTTTCAATTTTGATTTGTGAGCCGGCGGGGTTAGACTGGTAGGCCTACCTTCTAACCCAAAGGTCGCGGGTTCGAATCCCGCTTCGGGCATGGATGTTGTGATGTATGTTGATTTTCTCTAAGAGAATTTGACGGTGCAAAATAACCTTAGCTCTTGACGCACCTAAAAACCTAATTACTACTACTACTTGATTTGTGAAACACTTTAAATTTTCTTTAAGGATGTCATTATAGCTAAATTGGTTTACGAGATAAAATATTCATGTTAATGTCGTATACATTTTGTGAAGTTTGTTAAATCTGACTTATGTGAAAGCGTTTATACTGTTATCTCCAGAGACAATTTCTAAATAAACAAAATTTAATTTGCCACTGTTCAAAAAAATCTTTCATTTAACTAACAATAGAAAGTTATTTTCACTAAGCATAGACGTTTAACGAAAAACATCAAAAGTATATTGAAAGATATGCAAAAATAAAACAGTGGATATAAGTAAGGTTACAGATTCGCAACTTTCCTTTTACATATATGCAGACAGCTATCATATTTTCTCACCATGGCCAAGCTGCGAATCTCCTCTTATTTTGCTCAGCAAAAATTTACGTGCATGAAAGCAGTATCATCTGAAACATATCAAAAAGTCAATCTACGAAAGGCTGGCTAAAAATAAATCACCATTAAACTAGATTTTTCATTTGCCCTCAAAGGTGTTTTTTGCCTCTCCTGAAAAATCGTGTTTTTGCAGATTCGCAACTGGACCATTGGATCGACTTGCCCTACTTAACAGGCGTTTGCCCAAGGCACTATCATAAGAACTACCGGGGAAAAAAGTATTCCAAAAGTTGAGAAGATTTTGCACGATTTTTTAGATTTATCACCGAAAATTTGTTTTGAGTGAACCTGAACGAAAACCGGAGAGAAAAAAATTACGGTTCGATGCCCTGGAGCAAATAGACGTATAGTGGGAAACTGATTTGTATCGTTTGATACGCGAGAATATACCGTGTCAATGAAGGTGCAGGTAGGAAAATTGCCAAATTTTGGTAAGGAATCGTTTCTTTATTTGATAAAGTAATTGAAAACAGCTACATAGGTATAAATTGTAGAACTATTACGCAAAGGTGTCATCATCTGGACGATAGAAGAAACTTCTGACTAGTATTACGTTACTTTGGCAACATATGTGGTACAAGTTCCATGGAAATAACATTACGGGTATCATTCTCAGGACGGCCTAAGCCTACCCGCGACTAGAGTCTTTCACGTGGAAACTTAGGAAACATCCTACGCACAGGCCCTACGTCACACTTCACGCACTCTGTACGCGTGCGGGAAGTGCAATGCTCGCCAGCACAGTGGCGTCTCTGCTCTGTTGGCATGACAAGGTGGCACAACCCGTCATACCGGATGTCGTCAGATACACTCTAATCAATATATGAGATTACGCGTTAAAATTTTGTCATCATCAGGATCCGTTTGCGTATTGTCCGTGCAGTGCAGGAATCTCATGATTTGAACGAGACACTCCCTGCGCTCCTCGTCGGAGACTATCGCAGCGTCGGGTTGCTATATAAAAACTTCCCCAACATCAACATCTTCCTCATCTTGTAGAACGGGGGTTTCCTCGAGCGTCAATTTCCTATGGCAATTATAAAGCACCGGACTATATAGGAATATGCAATAATAATGGCGCCTTCATAATCTGTATATCATTATTTCCGTTAATACAAAGTCAGAGAAACGCCTCATCCTAAAGACAGACACCCATAAACATGCAAAGATTGAAAAGACACGGTATGGACCTAGCGGTACTGTACGGTACCACTTACATTTACAGGCGAAAATATTATGTCACACAAAATTACGGTTATATATTTAGACAGGCGTATGAAGACGTATCTTAAGGACTGTATTGAGCCATGAACCATCGTGGCACAATGAAATATCATCAGAAAAGCTTTATTTACTTGAAGCAAACAGCCATCTTCCTCCCCGCTAAGCGCTGCCCAACTTCAGGACGCCTCTAGGGACGCATCGTGGAACCAACAATGCAGCCGCCAAAGCAGGGTCAGAGATATCAGATTGATGGCAGAGCCAGGGATGCCAACCACATTTTTTCGCGCGGAAAGTTTGAGTACGCCAGATTATTCAAATGCGTATTCGCTGGTACCAAATGGTACCGCTAGGTTAATCCGGGTTAATACGATGAATTAAAACCAATAAAATGATGTGACCAACACATGACTTTCTCCATACGTAAGTTGTCAACTAAAATAAAATAAATACGGCGATAGGAACAGTTCAACTTACACGATTCAGCGCTAGCGATTCAATTGTGTTGTAAATTCACCTTTGCCGTCACTGCCACGCGCTCGAGCTGCCCACTAACCGTCAATTTTGAAGAAAATTGAATATCTCTTGATATATTCCTCATAAAAATTGTTTTCAAACAAGAGTTGTAGAAAAAATAATATCTACAACTTATATATATATATGTGTGTGTGTGTGTGTGTGTGTGTGTGTGTCACACAATACAATACATACCGTCCGTCCCACCCTGTATCTTAAAAGCCGTTCGTCTTAGAGATATGCGGTAAACTGCGTTTTGTTTCTGCAAGCTAAGAAGGCCTCTAGAAACTATTCTCATTTTCATAAAGTCCCGTGTTCTAATCTAGGAGACAATTTTATTTTCCCATAAGTTTACACGAGATTGTCGATTTTTTAGAGTGCAAGGTTTTGTTCCTTCATTCATTAAAACGTAAATATGGACCGATTTTCTTCGTTTTTGCTTTATTCGACGGCTAAAACTCTATACTATCTTATTACTGAGATGCTTGCATGTTACACGGTCGAATCATTCAGAAATACGCAATTGTTTTCGAAATTTACAGATATTTCGTACTCTTTCCGAACGTTGTCAAGGTGACCGTCATTGTTGCCTCCGATTCAATTAATGACCTTCAAATATGTGAAAGAATAGCGTTATTCGCTTCGCACTTTCTTTAACCATCGAAATTATTGCTGTAGCAATGTCAACATTTATACATCGCAACATAAATATTTACGGATAAATATTTAGTTAACCGCGTATGGGAAACGTTTCTAACGATTCAATCAAAGCAGTTGAATCTTCCTATCATCGTTTGAATGCTGGAATCTTATCTCTTTTAAGTAGAACCATTATATTATACATCCATAATGTTTATTAACGCAAATAGACTCAAGCATAAATTTTTAATTAAATGAGAATAGGGACACATGAATGATAAATCAGACAATTAAACTTGCCAATCAAATTTTCACCATTTAATTAATCCTAGACATTGACTTCGTAATCGAATTTTTTCAGTGTCGAAATGTCGATTTTTGGAGGAATTATAAAGCTCCAAAAAAAAAAAAGCAAATGCTTAAATAAAGAATAGTGTCTGTTAAAGTACTCTTTCAAAGGAAACACTCGAATTTCCATTCAGATTTTAAAAAATTGCCCAACAGAAAAAGGTAAGAACGAAACGTCTTTTTCACAATGCGGACAAGTGACATGTGCATTTGGACGCCTCTTGCGTCACGAAAAGGAAATGCTATTGTTCTTCTCCACTCGCACAAACCGGCGTGGGAGGTAGACTGTAAAAGTTTTCGAGAAAAAGAAGATAATAACAGGTTAAACGCGGCGCTGTAAAACTCCGTCAGTGAATAATTAAAAAGCTAAGGAAAGGTTCTGGTGAGGTGTGGGGCGGTTATTTTTTAAAATTGGGATAATAAAACTCAGCCCGAGAGCCTTAAGTTATAATTCATGCTCAGAGAGATTATTTTCTACACAAAGCAATACGCGAGGAGAAAACTCGCCACTTTATCAGCAAAAGTGAAAACAAATGCGAGTTTCGAGATTAGAAGAGAAGCCATGTCTCCCCGATAGGTTTTTACGCTTTGGAAATAGCAAACAATAAATAGCGGAAGGAAGCAAGGGTTAAAAATAATTTTTAAATCACATTTTACGCCTTTTAGGTACTTTTCTTGCGAATGCAATTAGGAATTTTTGCAACAAGGAGAGTACCGATATATTAATAAAAATTGTTTCTTCCATCTTTTTCTTTGCCAATAAAAATGTAAACAATTGCTGTTGACATATCATTTTACTGTGTAATGCATCAAAAGTTTTCTTCGGAATATTTTTTATGCTCGATTCCATAAGTATTCCTATAAAGAACAGTGGAATAATAATTTTATAAGGTAGTATTTTGGTTTGTCGCAGGCAAAAAATAACTTTTAGTAATAATTTATAATCTGCATCTTAAGTACATAAATTGTTTTCTACCTACCTTGAGATCTCGATTCTTATATTTACAAGTGCAATTTCGTGTAATAATTTTTTCATCGCCCGTCTCCTCAAACACCGAGGAGGAGGTCTCTGCATTTTCTCCGCCGATACGATAAATTATTTTTGCCGCTTCCACTCGTGTTCCGCTGAGGTTTAGATAAAACGTTTACATTTATTTTAATGTTATTTGACTATCTCGTTTCTGCTTCGGAAACTCTCCGTCTCTCGAAGAATAGCTTGCATTGTATTCCTATCGAAGGAAATATCCTATTCTAAGCGAGAAGGATTTCCATTAATTACGCGTTGCACCTGTACTTTTTTGCGGCGGTTATCACGAATAGCCTTATGTCGTTATCCCATTGTGTACATACGCTGCTTTGTTCGTTTGCTTTCTGAGGGTTACAATGGTCGGCTATCTATCGGGTGTTCACAATCAGTCATTTCTTTCGAGTACAATTGGAAGATTAAAAAAAAAAAGCTTCAGAAGAGGCCAGTTAGATTTGTCAAAAAATGCTGGTCTCAAAGGTAAACGTTAATTCATTGCTAAATGAAGCTTAAGTCAAAGACAGGGACGGGACAAGATATTTTTGCGCACTAGGCAAGGTTTGAAAATTACGCCCCCTCCTAATGAAAGTAAACAGTACACAATTTTATCTCCAAAAGCTAGTTTATTTAAAGTATAAAGGTAAAATAAAATATATAATATATATATTACACTTAAAGGTTCAAATTGTCATTTGTCGCGCCCCTAAATGTGCTGCGCCCTAGGCGGGGGTGCCTCGCTCCCCTAGTCCTTTTCTCTGCTCTGAGTGTTCAACTGAGGAGATTTAAGTAATAACTAAAACCTCCCAGTAACACCTGAAGACTAGGATGAGATCGACTGTAGAAAAGAGCGATATCTAGGATCGTTTCTTCCTCACATCATTACGAGTAACCATCGGACATTCAAATCTACGAGCGGGAATTGCTAGAGAATCTTTTGCGTCATGCACCCACTGCCACCCACCAGTCTGCTTAATTGCAGAATATACGCAGATATACACGATTGTTATGAATAGACAAACCACCTCACACACGCCCTTGATCCACTCGAACCCATTCTCCCAATACTCTCCGCCACACTGACTCATCAAGCATCAACTTCTCCGGCAGTGGCATTTTTTCTTTAAAAAAAATGTACCTCTTCCGGAAGGAATCCCATCAGAGGTATATTAAAAACACGCTCCCATCCATAACTCCTCACAAGATTCGTCCTCTTAAAAAGCGAATGGAGCGCTATACATCGAGCCATAGTTATCGCGCAAATGCGTATTTCGTATCAAATTGGTTTCGTAATGGCTTAAAAAAAATAAAATAAAACAAAGGTCTCCCGAGAGGAAAGAGAGACCAGTAATCTAAAATTTTCAGCCATTAGAGATTCCATTCGTGCGGTTCTTTTCAAAGGGGAAGAGAGAGAGAGGGGGGAGTGGGAAGGGGATAGAGGGGGAGAGTGGGGGGGGGGGTCGAGGGGGATAGGAACGCAGAAATGAAGAGGTGGAGTTTGCGTGGCAAGTTAAAGAAAATGGGATTGTGAGATGGATTGGGTCGGCGAAGAGAGAATAGCAAGAGAGAGAGAGAGAGGAGAGAAAGACAGAAAAGGGGAGAGATTGGGAAGGGGAAAGCCAATTGAGAGACGGATATGGAACTGTTAGAGGGCCAATATTGGAGATAAAGGAACCGAATTCATCTTTCTCTCTCTCTCTCTCTTCATTTAATGGAGGTTGAGAGCGGACATTCCTTCATGTAAGAAGCGATTCTTTCAGTCTGCGGTTACTTTACAAAGTGGAGAAATTCAAATAAGGCGGTCGCCGTTAAACAAAGTGTATTGTTTGTGTGCGTTGCGTGCCCCGGGGAGAAAATAACATAAAAAATAAAGATTCGGTGCCATTTTTCATCACAAATTTGTTCGTTTTTTTGCCTGCATAACCGTTATTTGTAATTTGATTCTATCTTGGAACATCGGGATGGTATTTGTATTACTTTTTTCTTCAAGATAAAGAATATGAAATCATCAGCAAAAATTTCCGCCGAAATACCGATGTTTGTATGCATAATAAGTTATAGTTTGAAAATGTTCATACTAATTAATTCGTAAAATCAAAATATCTTCGATTAAATAAATACGACGTCAACTTAACCCACATGGTCCGTGGACAAAAACGGATATGCAAAAAAATCAAAGGCTTATACGTGCAATCCCGGTAACGAAAAAATTACTCGATAAGAAAAAAGACGTAAGGAATGTCTTTCAGCAAATGTTCGTTAAGTTAAAACGTTCAGGAAACGAACGAACTGTTTTATTTTAGGCTACTTTAAAAAAAAAACAGATAAGCCAAATCTTCTGCCGGTGTGACTGGGCGGATGCGTTTGGGAATTTGAGAAATGAGAAGCGAGATAAGTTCGTGAGTTGCAATTTAAACTCAATTAGGAGATGGATTATCGTCCAGGAAATGAGCCCAAACGCATGCAGATACGATGAAATGAAAGGAGAACAAACAAATCGCCACGGCAGAGACATGTTGCTCACTTCGACCGGACAGAGCTTGTCAAATAATATCACTATAACTCTTTACCTTTGCACGTCAGTCCACTGATAAATATTGCATGGGCGACCTAAAAGTCGTTGAAAGCGCGAGAAAAATTGAAAATGCCGACTTATTTTAAGATAATAGAGACATCAAATGGCGTCATATTTCTCTGAGAAAATACCTCACTCAATGGTGAATTGTTCGCACAAAAAGTGGCACTACAGAAATTACAGTCTTTTGGATGACATTGAAAAACTAAACGGTGAGTAAACTGTCGAAACGACCGCACATCATATATGGAGGTAAAGGTAGATAAATAGCCTTGCTTTAACTGCTGACTTATTTTGCATGGCAAAATGTTTGAATTTGATGACCAAATAATTTCCCATTTGTGTACGGTCGAATATTTCAACGAATTATTATCTTTATACGCTATTTTGTACGTAGTAAATTTTTATTTAAAAGCCGCTATTTAATGAGTTTACGTCCAATCTTATTTTAAAGAGCGACCTTTATTATACAAGAATGCTTACTTTAAACATGCCATGTATGCACTTAAATCACGATTCAATTTCCAAAAATTTCGTAATTATTGAAGGCCGTCCAGTCTTTACAAACATTTAGTAGGACTGAAAGGATTGTTTGCATGTTGTAATCCATAAATCTAGATCTCCAAAACTGGTTTCAAATTTCCGTGAAACCGTGACCTGTTTATATACCCAACACACAAAAAACAATAGACATTTGAAATAATTTCAAAATGACATCCCCACCTGAATACACCATCGAGATTACAACTCCCTATCGCAGAGAGGATCCAACCATTAAAACCCATCATTATACGAAGCGAATAATGCAGTAAATTTATAGACAACTCTAAACAAAGAGCCAACACCTTAAATAGAGAATTTCTTCCACCTCATCTCTCCTTCGCAAAACGAACGGAATGGGAAGTCCGTGATAAAGAAAGAAAGAAAGAGAGAGATAGAGATAGGCGAATCCTATGAACAGCGATGGATATATTTTTCAGAAAGGGGCAGATGTTTTGCGGGGTTTATGGAAGAGTTCGCGAAGAGTATCAGAAAAATGCGAATGGGGAGGGAGGAATGGAGGTGGAAATAGAAACGAAAGAGGAGAACGAAGTAGAAAGGAGAGGGAAAAGAGAGAGAGAGAAGATTGAAGAGAGCGAGGAAGTTTGATCGCTTTAAAGTTTCGCTCGAGAGAAAGAATAGGAGAGAGAATGATAGGATAGCGGAGGCGACCTCAAGCGGCGTCAGGCGTCCGAAGGCGACACGGAACTTCCATTAGCGGCCTCCGCCGGTGCATAAATAGGAGCTCTCCTAAGGCTGGCACCTGAGCGGAGGGGAGGGAAGAGGGCAGTGAGGGAGGGGCGAGCCGGCAGGAGAGAGAGAAAGAGAAGCGGTAGCCCTCTTTCAGGGGCTATCAACGTCCTCCGACCCATCTCGCGAAAACAACACGGGGCATTTGTTTAGATCTCAACATGTCCTGGACGCCTCTCCATTCCGCTCCCTCCGATTTTCTTATTTAATGACTCGTTCTATGCGATCGGTTACTCTGTTGTTTTTTTCCGCCACCCTCTCCTATCCCAATCAACCTATCGCCTCTTTCCCCCACTCCTCTCCCTCCTTCCTGCTTATACTCCCAGGTGGCACTGCCATCGCTCGAGAGGCGCGTTTTTATACGCATGGGTGAAGATGCTTATACGACCGCCTTCCCAGCCTATACGATATGGGGAGTCCATTCGATAAAAGGAAAGCGTCATTATTCAATTAAAGATCTTGTCCGAGGACTGCTATGGCGCCCGCGATCGAGGAGAGATAAGGAAATTACCAATTATGGCGTGGAATTCTGTTTTTTTTATGCGATCGGGTTAAAGCGGTTCCATTTCCAGCATCCGAAATCGTTTCCATTCGAAATTTAATAGGCAAAAGAATTAATCTTCTGGAGTTTTAGATTTCGGTTTAAGTACCGATTTCGTTATCTAGTGGGTCTGGTGTGTTTTTTTTTTTTTTGAGCGATAAAGTTTTAATTCGATCTCGGCCACCTCCATCACTCGATCGACCGACGACAACTTTAGATTTAATCTCCCAAATTATCATGAGATACGGTTTTGTTTTATTGTTTTCGAGAAAGTGCAGAAATCGTTAAATATGTTTTCCCCAAATCGTAGCCTTAGTTTAATTATCTTTCTACGTGATTCATTAGAAGTTAACGCAAGTTTTAAAGGTACTAGATAAATTAACCGAGTTTCAAAATATTTCCCAATATTTAAGCAATAAACGTAATATTGAAAAATGTAGTTACACTGTGATGTCAGTGTTTACTGTAAATATAAATATATTTCAGTGAAAATTAAACTAATTCTATAAAAAAAATTCAGCGACAAATCTCCGTCTGTCTTACAGAGATAAACTTCTCATTTCTTGAAATGGGTTTATTGAGAAAGTCTCAAGTTTATATTTCCCTCTACAGTCTTGAGCACTGTCATCGCATAAAAGTCTTTATATTTGCATAGACGCGTCGATCCTAATCTGAAAGTAACAGTTAATGTTTAAACGGCCTCCTCAATGGCATATATTTCTATCTTTGGCCAAGACCTCACGGTTATAAAATAATGATTATTCCTGTTTACGACCAGTACTAATTGTTGATAAAAGAATTGCGTCTCCCAACAGTTAAAAAGTATTGGTTCTTAAAAATGGGGGCCTATGATGGAAAAAGGATCGTAAAATTTAACAATGCCAATTTCATATTTTAAATTGTGTTTAAACGATAAAAAATGTTTACACCTGATGTTCGCTCATTTAATACCAAATAATCTCTTGATATGTTTGTATGTAAGCTCTTATGCGGGCCACTGAAGCGTTCGCAACTACAATGTGGCCTTCCTAAGGGTTCGCAACTTTCAATGCGGGCCTCCATGAAGCAAAGTTTTTCTGTCCCTGCTTTAGAACAGTGGGTCTCATACCTTCAACTGTCGCGGCCCCCTTTGAATTGAAAATGGTCAAAATGATGAACTTGAATACGAATTCCTTTATTTTATATAACTGTCAAATTTTTATCGCATCGTATTTCTTAAAATTTCCCGATGAAATTTTATTATTCGTGAATATTTTATATTTTGACATTTCACCTAACATCTAAAGTAAGTTTGCGGTCTCCTGGGGGGAGACGAAGCCTTCAGTTTAAGAAACACTGGTTTAGAGGACACAAAAAATATGACGATCATCATTCGATACCTTTCCTCAGATTAGTTTGTCGTTATTCAGACTAAAAATGAGGGTGGAATTTGACTAAGGATTAAAATTTCAAGAAATTGTAAACTTAACTGGGGTAAATTCCCGTTAAAAATGATGGAACAAGAACTCCTACTCATTTATCTATTTTTGGACTTGGGTTTTTAATACGAATACAAAAAGTCCTCGTAGAATATAAGTGAAAAATAACTGAATTACATTTTATAAATTATGTTTATGCAGAATCTACCCCTCCTCTTCCCTCTCCCTCCTTTCTCTCATTCTTCCACATTCTTAAATGTAAGAAGGGACTTCACAGTGTCAATTTCGCCCTAAATAAAGTCGTTTGTCTGTCTGTCTGTCTGTCCCTCCCATTTTCCCTCCATCTCTCTCTGTCTCCCTCACTTTCCTTCCATCCTTGAACTTCTCTATTGGTTACTTAAATAGAAGATACTTAAATTGAAATACGTATTAAAGTAGTGCTCCGCAACATTTTTAATTTCACAGCAAACTTCCGGGTTTACTATAGAACGTAGTGGAACACCGAGCCAAATTTCACGGGACTGTGTGGAACATTGTTATCGCACTGTAGACAACAAAAATTAAGTAAAATTACAGATTGTCCCATGAGAAGAAGATTATTGCTAATATCTCCGTTTTTGAAAGCGTTTAAATATTCAGTCCAGATTACGTCCAGTAAAGATTATACGAACTCTCCGGTTACGAATCAACTTGGTTCCGGTTTCAAGTAACTAAAACAGCGTAAGAAATCATATCGTAAAGTATCGCTCTATATGAGAGATTTCGTTTCGGTGATATTCGCTGTAGTAAACGACCATCTCTTTACACCCCGCTCTCCGCCTCTTCTCTCGGACCTTCGCTCTTTTAAGCGCCATAATCCCCTCGCCGCCCCTCAAGTTCACTCCCCCACCCTACCTTTGCTTCCCAAAACCTAATACTATTAACACTTCTCGCCGATGTCTCTCATAAGATTTTCTTTTAAGATATTTCAATCCTTCATCCATCCCTCCCCCTGCAATCTCTGAATCTTTCCGCCAGAGAATTCGATACTCCACGAGGACATACTTACATCCGTCGAAACTGGTCGTTTAACTCAAATTTTTGATAACTGCACAAGTTTATCAAATCGCGCGCAATTTGTTTCATTTCAAATTATATCAGTCCCGCCATTCAGAAATAATTCCACTGCCGTAAAGACGCAAGTGCAATTGTAAAGGCCAATAGAAAAAGATACAAATAGTGGAAAATATGATTTATGTAAAAACAGAGGATGCCGGGTACAATTTTTTTAAGTAAATCGATTCACGCTGATAGTCAACCAATGGTCACACGGTGAAGTTTATCCAAACAGAAAATGGGGAGCAAAATTGATGAAAGATAGAAATAGTGAGGAAATCATTCGAGATTACAACAGCGTATGCGGATAAAAGTAGCATTGTAATTGACAGCGCCACAAATCGCTTGATGTGAGTAGATGAATGATTGAGAAGTGCGCTTCCGAAACTGAAGTACTCATATTATGGCTGGAATTCAGTTGATGTCAAGATTGCTCAAACAGATACAAAACGGCATAGAAAACTTTATGACACACAGCGAATACGCCCTCAGTGGTGATGTATTGACAGTGCACTAAAAATAAGTTCGATTTCATACATTATACCAGGGGTCGGCAACCTTTTCCTTTTGGCGGACCACATTCGTTGCTGTGAATGCTTCGGAGGGCCGCATTGGAAATATGGAATTGACTGAGTTAAATTGCACCAATCACTATTTTATCATGGCTTCGCGGACCGCATAAACTGCTCTCGGGAGCCGCATGAAGCCCGCGGGCCGTAGGTTGCCGACCCCTGCATTATACTATCAGTTTATTATTACTGAGGACGACTGCTTTGGGATCAAAATATGCACCTGACATTTTCAAAACTTTTCGGAGCCATTGTAGTAATTTTGATCAGCAGTGTGTCTGAGTTAGTGGAGAATGGGATCAACATAAAAATGGAAAATCTTCGTACACTATGTGTTTCAAAAACAGCTAAAAGGGTCGCGATATTTTCACAGGTTGTCGAAACTTGGCTATCAAATGTCGAGAATCTAATTTGGGCAAGCAGCAAATAAAACTTCTTTATCCTTTCATTCTTAAATTGTGCCGAATTTCACGTGCATGTTATGGAGCTAAAGTTTGTAGAGATTCCGTTTTTAGCACCGAATACGACAGCAAAGCTCTAACCTTGATCATGTATTTATTCAAGCTTTTACATTTTCGTATCGAGGAATAGTTCTTAATTATTTTATTGCTCGTAAGAAGATACGTTCAATACTACTTATCAGAACAGGAAAAAATGATTACAACGAACGATTTCATTTCATATAATATAAAAATAAGAGTGTCTGTCTGTTCTCCATGCATTCGGACTCTACGAGAACCAGTGCAATCAAATTTTGCATGGAATCTACATTCATCCTAAAGTTCCACGTTCGATTCCAGGAAATTTTATTTCCCCCATTAGAATAGCATGGGAATGAGTACAACGTATTTTCATTTGCATCTTAAAATTACTTGTTACGATCGTAGAAACTCGGAACTTGAACCAAAAAACGCCTAAAACAATAAATTTTTATTTTCAAACCGTTGACTTTCGAAGAGACATAAAATCCATACACAAATTTGTTTGTTCACATACTTTTTTATGACAAATGTTCTTTTTACCGAATATATTTTCTAATCGGTGCTTAACAGTTCATGTAAGAGCTTGGGAGAGGAAAAACATGAATTTATAATTGTTTTCCACGCAAATAATCTTAGAAGCGACCTCCGTCAGAAATATATGAACTACGTATATCGCGGTATTCTAATGGATGAAATGAACGTTCTTGAATTGAACCTCTGCACTTACGAATGGGAATTTAAAAATAAATGAGAAAATGAAGGACACAGCAACACTAGCGAGCAGAGCAATAGAAACGATGACTAAAATTCTAAGGAAAATATGCCTGACTGTTTATCGAGAGCAACATTGCAGTTCTTTGGCGTCGTTAGAGTTTCACTTAAGAAAACGTGAAATTATCGTGTGTTGAAATAAATGCTTGGAAATTCTATATTCCTGGCGAGAAGGAGGGGCGGGACTTTAAAGAATTGGAGACGGGGTCTGAGAGAAATAATATAAGTGACTTACGGGAAATCGTAAGAATAAAGTTCTCCAGTTTGCCAGACATGAAGTAATGGCTTTAACCTGGAAAATGCCAGACACTTAAGTTTGAAGATTATATTTGCGTGAAAAAAAGTTCACAACAATCAAGCGTCAAGCTTGGTGCAATCGCATGAAGACACTCCTGTGATGAAGAAGCAATATGAAATTGACACATTATAACAATGGGCGCACAAACTTTATGGCGGCGAAGACTTTCTTTTGGATCTATTATGCGTTACCTCAGTCTTTGCCTCGTTTCCATATTAAAAAGAGGTCAACGAAAGCTTACATATGGAGCCTATTATCGTATGTGATAGTGCGAAGGGTGGGCAATGAGATGTGCGCATATTAAGAGGCTTTTATGATGCGGGAATGGAGTAGTCGGAATAAAATTGGTTGGACTGTGAGGAAAGAAAATTATGAAATTTAATATAACGTAGACGAAAGAGGTCGATAACAACAATAAGGGAAATATGAAAGTACTGCTTGGATACATTTTTAGAGACTAAAAACATTAAAAAATAAACGCTCAAGAGTTTTAAAATATTATCTAAGGTATCTCCAACAGTCATTGCATTTTAGAAAAATTTGATGTTCTTACGTTTGAATCACTAATCCAGCCCATGCCCCAAAGATAAAATAAAGTCAAGAAATTTCAGACGACAATAAAAACTGATGCAGTTGCTGTGGGTAAGCATTGGCTAACAGGGCTCTAGCGTCAAAACCGTTTGTTACTCTCGAAAAATCAGAATTGAAATATTTTACACGAGCATAGTAAATTACAAAATGGACCATCTTCTAGCTCTAAAACAAAGTGATCGCCATAAAATATTGCGAAAAATAGAGGAATGTCGTTTTATTTAAGCTAATATTTTAATTTCTCGAGTCATGTGAAAAAAAATGTTAGATATTTACGATATAAAAGTTTACATAAATCATTTAAAATGAAATCGTTCTTTCAACTAATAAAAATGCATACAATTTAAGCATGCATGTAATAGGATTTCTGTAAAATTAAATATAAAACTATATAACTTGGTGGCTGGATTGGGTCCTATGCAGGTGCGGCCCGAGGAATTTTGGCGCCCCGGGCGAGACAGAACTCCAGCGGCCCCTCTGTAAATGCTTGTCGGGATATTTTCGCAGTACATGTTAATTTATTCATCGGTACGTAAAAATTATTGATAATGAAAAAATAAAAGAGATTACATCAAGATTATAGCCTGCTCACCACTATAAATTGGTATCCAACATTTATTCATTTGCAAGTAATGCAACATATGATCAATATAGATCCCTGGGTATCCGCCCTGCTTGCCCTTACCTCGGGCCCTTCTATAGGCCCGAGCGTTGAACGTTAGAGAGGCCTCTTGGGAGGTCTGCCGCAATGATCACTTTCTTATTCGGTGTTACATAAAACTTTGAAGAAATCTTTGGTCTAACAATCAAAACGGATGCAGTGATTTGATTTTCAACTTTATACGTACGGATTAATGCTTTACCTATATTGTAGAGTATGTGAAGGAAAATGGCAAATATGTTGACAAAGACGGTAATGTATAGTGATTGGAGACGCTAAAACACAATTTTTTTCTTTAGCCCGATCGCAATATGTCGTCACGTAGTAACAGATAACGAGAAAAGCATCGTGACTACCAAATATTAAACATTAAGTTTTGTAAAAGCAAGCAAAAGAAAGGTTCAAGAAGACTTCAAGCAAGAAATCTTTGTTATAAGTAGGAAATATTTTATGATAGGGCCACTACGCTGTTTGGAGATCAAGATACTCATTTCTATTGCAAAGCAGGCGTCCTCATAAACGTGAACATAATAAATGGATGTAAGCTAGCGCAAATTTTTGCAATTTATCCGAAGAAAAGATGAAAATAAGCAGTGCCGGATTACCCAATAGGCACGTGCCTAGGGGCACCAAGCTTAGGGGGGCACCCAGTAGGTTGAATGTTGAATAGGGAGTGTTATTGAAAAAATAATATTTAATTTAAAAAATGAAGGAAGAAGATACTTTTAAAAAATTTCTCATATAAAAAACGAGAAAAGAACAGCAATGCGTCAAGAACGTCAAATGCAATGAGTCTAATATACATAGAACATGATTTTCTTAAAAAATAGATTTTCTTTATTGATACAGAAATTTGCCTCCTCAAAAGTCCGGAAGGTGAATTTGTGAGGCTTATTGTTTTTTTTTGAAGAAGAAAAAAGACAACATTATTTTGTTATTAAAATGTTTTTCAGTATATCACAGCTTTCTTTATACCATCACAAACTTCGAGGAAGGCCCCCAGAGTGCCTGTGCCTAGGGGCCCAAGAGGGTCTTAATCCTCCACTGAAGATAAGTTTCACTGAATGTACGAGCCTTTCTTGCTCTATCAAGGGACAAAATGGGACGGAAAGAAATTTCTGTCGACCGTAGCATGGCGCTACCCATCGCAAGAAAGGAGAACTACGTGGTCCCACCAACGATTTTTCAAAAGTCCTCCAACAAATCAAGGAGTGTTTTTCCGTAAAATTCGCCCAAATTTTAATCAACAGCTCCGCAAAGTAACTACTATTTAAAGAACTCCAAAATATATTAAATTAACCATTTGATTTCTAATGGAATGGCTAAAAATCTGTCATTGCTATAAAGAAAACAAGTTATGAAAGTGCGTCACAAATAGGCGCGTTTCGTCCGTGCGGGTGATGGAGCATTCGAAAAACTAAAGGATTTACTTTGAACAAACGCCATATAAACAGAGAAACGCCACAATCCGATTGTCTCTCTCTTTCTATTAAAAATTTCTTCCCTCCCCTAAGTTTGTGTATTAATAAACGTATTTACGTAATTTTAGTACGACTAAATACTGCAAAGCGATGTATGAAAAATCATGCCAGGGAAAATTAAATTTTAATTTACCAATTAATTTACTAATAAGTTCTTATCAATAAAACAATCGAAAATTATTTAAAACATACCTCACTTAAGTAGTTTTAATATTTATGTTTATGTCGTACATAATTCATTTCATTCCGCTTAAAAAATCCTGCATGCACACTTAATAACATGAAACGTATTTTTATTATCATAGCAGGTGTTATTTATACTCCAGTTACAGCGAGATTATTTTCCATGCTATAAACTTTCTAATTTCAAAGCAAATTGCGACATTCTTGGAAACGGCTAATCCTACGATAATTATAACGGAAGAATTATTCTGAAAGACCACTGCCACAAATTTTGAAGACTTCTTCTATATGACTAATATTTTTCGAGATATGAGGAAAAAGTATTTGTTTCTAGTGAAGTGGCACCTTGGATTGGATTATGTGGACCATTTCTACCATTTTGTCATTAACTCTGCACATAGGTGCTTAATATCAACGGTAGAAACCTAGAACGAACGTGGGTACGAACGGACATAACGATGCTAATAAGCGCTTGCGTTGGAAACGAAACAAGCCTACATTAAAACACCGTATGGATTGAAATATGTCATATTCTGCACAATTTATTTTATAACAAAATAAATTATATTATACCATCATTTTTACAACTACATTGACATACGAATGCACGTATCCAATGTACCGCGTTCACAACCGAACTCCAGCATGATAAGAAAAACTAAAAACAAACAATATATACTGAAGTTCGAGTCACAACCTTAGTGATGAACGTTCTCTATTTACTTTTTTGTCTTTCGGTAAAGAAATTAATTTCGTTTGATCCTTTATGCATCCATTTTCTCTTGATTATTGTGTTCTTGCTGGTTTTTCTTATAGTTTTAGTCGCATAGGCACATAATGTTACCTTGCGGTAACATATGCTATATGTCGAGGAAGAGCTTTATTCAGTAATTATTTTCCCATAACTTTACACGTAATTTTCGGTTTTCCAGAGCAATATTTTCTTCCGTCATTCACTTGAATACGTAAATGCGGAGCGGTAAATGGTTTTGTTTTATTCGAAGGTTAAATCTGTGTGCTATGTTATTACTTCGTTGATAAACATTTTACACGGTCGAAGTTTTAAATTCATTAAATTCGTTGAAATTCAACCAGCGCTTATGCTACTAAACGCATATTATGCAACTTAAAGAAAGAGAAATACTTAACCGAAAATGTCACTTTACATACGCAAAGTATTCTAGATAAATACGATATATACACTTTAAGCGAAAAAAAATGTTTAAAAATTACTTTAGATTTGAAACCCCTGAACTTCGCGTTCGACGTCCGATGCGCTAACCATTACACCAACGTACCGGAAGTTTAAACTGCGCCGATAGGATTTCCGGTGCTGCTGGTGTAATGGTTAGCGCATTGGACGTGGGGTGCAAATTTCCGGTATTCGAAACCGTCGCTAAGTTAACAATTTTTTTTCTTCGTTTTATCGATGTGTATTTTCATGTACCGTCATCTTAACTTACGCTGAATCACCAGAGATGTTTGAACTTCAATTTTTCTTTTAGATAATACAAAATATAAAGAAATATTTTAATATCCATATATAATCGATTTTTTTGTCACTTTAAACATTTTACATATAACTGTATTATATTACTATAATTTCTCCGTTTCCTATATGTATATTTGAAATAACAAAAAACACGAATTATTAAACTTAATGAAAAATTATTATTTAATAGAAATATTTTAAGATAATGTTCGTCTAAGAACTCAAAGGTAAATAAAATAAGAGTCGGTATCTATAGATATCCATAAAGTAAAGTGTTTGTTTGTATGTTAGTCGATATTGTCAAATATTTAATCAGCTAATCGTGATCATGTCAAAGTGTAAAAAATGAAATGTGGTAATGATATGACAACTTGTTTTCGAGTTAGAGAGCCCAAAATCACATACGCACAGACGTCATTTCCTAAATAGTCTAAAGGTGATCTAAGGACCTCAAAACATGAATATCTGGTAAAATATCGAAGTCGATTTTTTTTCACTAATTGTAAAACAATACTCTTCCTATATTACGTATATGGAGAAAGTAAAAATATTTCCTTTTTTCATTCTCTCAAATTGAATAACATCGGGATGAGTGCAGCTAATTTTTCATTTGAATTTTAAAATTACCTACTTAGAAACAAGGTAACTACGAACCTGGGACTTGGATGGTTCTATTCATCGAAGAACAAACGTTCTTTTTTAGGCAGAATAAAAATTCAGTTTTACGACGATACCGATTATAGTCTACCATGACAATCCCATTGTCGCCGAAGTTGATATTCCACTGCATTTGTACGGGCAAAATTTTAACTTAACATGGTTTTCCAAGTTGTGTGTGCGTTATAGTTTTTTTTACATGGCAAACAAATATTTTTTGATCCTAATTGAAATATCACTAATAAGTGGTTTATAATGATATTGCCCTGTGGCGTATATTTTCCAAAGCAAAATGTTTTAAAAACTACGTATGTAATTTAAATCGTTGTGCGTAGATTTTCCTTAAATTGTGATTGGATATATCGTTTCATTGTTTCCAAAGTGTTGATGATATAAACAATTTTCTCGTAAGAGAACTCAAGCAGGAGAGAATCGAGCTCTGCGATTCTTAAAGGTCCTGTATTTACTTTCTCCATACGTAGTAATGGGAAAGTATTGTGATCACGAAAAAAATCGACTTGGAGATTTCAACGGAAATACACGTTTTGAGGTACCTAGAACACGTTTAGACTATTTTCGGAATGTCGTCTGTGTGTGTGTGTATGTGATTTTGGGCGCTCTAACTCAAAAAGTACTTGCCATATCGTTAGCGATTTCGAATTGTACGCGGAAAAAGATGAACAGAATAAGAAACTAATTTTTTCTTAAAAATGGTTCAGATCCGAAGATCGTAGGTTAATTCCTTCTAATTTTAATTTCCAAAACAATAAAAGCCTGCACCTCAATAAATTGATTTTTACATGTTACCTTACGGATACCTTACGGAAAATGGAAGTGTCTTCCTTGGAGTCGAACCCATGACTCTCTTGGAGATTTATTTTTGTCATTATCTTAAAATATGTTAATCAAGCATTCTTGCCAAATTTCAATCTTCTACCTATTCAGGAAGTTTGTTAAAACGCTCTATATCCGCCATCGTGTAATCGTGACCAACCAACCAACAGATATGGACTATTATAGTAAAATTATTCGCAATGGGATGGATTTTACAAATCTAAAAGATACAAATTTCAAAGACATATGTCATGAGATGTAATTAATTTAACAAATTTTCAATAATATATAGAGATTTTTAGTCCTTATCATTGGAATTAATAATTAAAGAACGATAACATTCCTGATTTTATTTTATGCTATAATGCATTTTTAGAAGTCATTGTTTAAAGGTAGCAATAAAAGCCAATTATGATCTATGAGATAAAAGATATGTAGGAACGTAGTTATTTCAACTATTCATTTTGAGTTTGAGCAGAATTTCTCTCAACGCAGCTGCCATCTATCATCGATTAGAGAAGATGCGCATACTACAGTAGTTCATTTCCATGGCGCAACGGCGCTCGGGTCCTCCACGTAGCTCACGTCATCTACGGCAGACACGACAAATACTACGAGCTGAGCCGCGAAAATTCGGCATTTGAACGAAATTGTGTCTTTCATTATTCACTGACTAGTTAATAACACATATCTTCATTTTTAGATAAAATTAGCAATAATTCATCATATTTTAAAAGCCTTTTTTCGGTGATTCTTCACGCAATAATATTTTGACATAGACCATCAGTCGTCTGTCATCGTTTCTAGCTCAGAGCCTTAGATAATAACAACAAATGATGATATTGAAAAAATCCTTTAATTCTACCGTTTTTTCGAGTTTTTTTTTAGCTTAGATTCCATTTAAACTAAAAACTTAATAAGTTTCTCGGAAAATGTTCACAGCCTTTTTCACAAAAGAAATGGATTTCTAATGGTTAAAATTTTGTTATGAGCAATAAATAAATCCCCTCCGCAATTATAGAAATTTCTCGGTACGTGTAAACATTCGACCCATTTTTAAATAACAACCTTGATCAATTAAACTAATGTAATATGCGTTCAGCAATTCTCCCATTCACCACACCGATTAAAAATCTCAAAATGGCGTGGGTAATTAAGACGAGAAAAAGAGGCCCACCGTCGCGAGTCACGAATCATTGGATCGAAGACGGAATTCATATTTTAAAACTCAATCATCGACCATCAAATCAAAATAACCGTAATTGGTTTCTCTTTTGTCTATCAGACGAACATTAAAATCCTATTTTCTATATTCTACGCTGAATTATCATCCACTATCCCTGGCCGCGCAATAAATGCGTCAGCCAATTCTGACTTCGATACAGCTGATGCGAAAATATAAAATACTAATAACACAAGTATTTTTAGGCGCGTCCGTCCGTCCGCAGGTTCGTTCTCGGCTTCTACAGAACGGATTTTCATGAAATTTGATATTAAGGGCTTCCAATCAAATATAATACGAAAATCGCAAAAATGAATCACGTACGCCAATCAGGGGTACCACTTTACTGGAGACAAAAAAATAAATTATCGTCATATCTAGTAAAGTATTACTCATATCAAAATATTTTTCAAATAAAAGTTGTAGAACTGGTAAAGCAAAGTATTTCCTTTTCTATACATTTTTATCGTAAGAGTAGCCGTTATTGAGAAAATCAAATGAGAATGTCTTAATTCGAGTTGAACAGAAAATTTCTTGCATGGTTACTTCATTGTTGCTAACATAAACAATCTCCCAAACAACGTTTAATTTCCTTACGTGTGCATGTAATATTATTAAATAGGAAGAAAATGGATTATTTATGACGAAGAAAAGAACTTTAAAACGCTATTTCCCTTACGTACAGGTATATAATTTCTTTCTAATACTCCATTGCACGAAACGCGCCCATTTGTGATACGTTGTACACTTTCCTAACTTGTTTGAAATATCCAGGTGCGAGGTTTCCCTTGTCCCTGACCACATACTCGCCTTCTTATACTCTTATAAAATATGAAATTATATCCTCTGCATTACTCTCCTGTAATTTCATAATTCACTTTAAAAACGTGACACCTGCAAGATGGATGAAATTAATGCTACTGCTACAGTAAAGAGCTTCAGAAATCATCAATAAAAATCACGATTTTTAAAAATTTAGAGTTATTAAATATTTGACCGTGAATATCTTTCTTCTCGCTTCCATCACATGGAATAATGTCAACCGCACTTTTATACTTAAAGAATGCACTCTTCATTATTCATAAAATGCAATTGTGTATCGGATGTCAAAACGGAAGTTTCATAATAAGACGACTTCTTATAAACCAATGAAACAAAAACACGTAAATAGCGCCAGAGATATTATTTCCGAGAGTAGGTTCACAAAGAGTAGACGCGAAGCTTAGTTTTGTGGGATTTCTAGCGTGATTCATAAACTCAAATCGAGGAACTTAGTCAAGTCCACACAAAAACATATTATCTAACCACCAATTTCGGTATCGCCAGATATTACTCAATCAATATTCAGTATCTCCAAAAATGAAATATCGAGCTCGCCTTATGAGTCATAAGTTATCATAAGTCAAAAGTTATGACAGTTATCGAATCCATGGCATGTAAGAAAAATAGATAACTAAGATAACCGCAAAACGGTTTGGAATAAGCAAACGGTGCCGTTTCTTACGTATCTACCACCTGACAAAAAGATTAAATGCAGGCACGTAACTTGGGGGCGCAGACCCACGCAGTGCGCGGGGGGATCCAAGATTTTTGGGGTCCCACAAAATACTTGGAATTTTTCCCGTAACGTTGAAAAAAAACATCAGAATTTGTTAATTTTTGGAAATAATCAAAATTAAATCAAAAAACGAATTCCGGGGTGTGATCTTTTCAAAATTGCGAATCTTCGGGTTGAGGCTGAGGAAAAAGTGACAACCCTACGCATGACGCATCGTCGCTCTAAAAAAAGCGCATTAACTGGTCGTCGCCCAGTAGATATCTTTCTGTGGTAGAAGAAAGTTCTGCGTCCTCTCTATACAGTGTTCTTCTTATGATAAATACCAGCTCACACATAGATAAAGCAGTATTTCTGTAAGTACGTAACTCTTTTCTGAATTATTTCGATTTATTTAGACATGCTATTTCGCTCTCAAGGGATAATTTGATTACATTTGCAGTTTTTCACCACTGATTTTGTTAAACAATTAGTCTTTGATTTTACTTAGGCTCCGATACTAAATCAATCTTCATTTTCCGGCAGTCGTTGATAGGGCAGCTAGTTGCAGGACCCGGATCAACGCGAAGTTCTACGACGTCACAATAAATGCAATTTTTTTCTTTTTAGAAATATATTATTGCAACTAAATACGAATATTAAATAAACTGAAAATGTAAACGTAAATTGCGCCATAAATCTAATACGTATTTGTCCGAACTCATGTCTTTTTTCATGGGTTGTAGACGGGGCCGTATTTATGAATAGGCACTTTAGGCACTGGCCTAAGGAGGCAAACTTCTAGAGGCGGCATTAAAAAATATTTAACTTAATAATAATAGTTAATCATTTTACTATAATATGTTGAATTGCAAATAAAAAGGAATTATATATAGTAAATGGACTCAAAAATGTTTTATTTAAAAAGATAAAAACATTTCACATAGTTACAGGAGCGGCAAAGTTTATAGTGCCTAAGGGCGGCAAATTCGTTAATCCGCCTCTTCGCTGCAGACAGGGCCGCGTCAAGGGTGTTTGGCGCCCGGCTACAAAATATTTCTGCGGCGCCCCCCATCCCCTCCCCCAAAGTGGCTACTAGTCAATCCTAAAAAAAGACCGACATTGTCCCCTACACAAATGTTAGCGAAGATATCTGTTCTTATTCGTATTATGGACAGCCTCTAATTTAAAAAGTAATTTATCGATAATGTTTACAGTTAAACTTTGCTACGTTTGTTTAAATTAGCTTTCAATTGCCAATCGAGCGAATTGCTCAGCTTTATCTACTCCTAAAATCATTTCGAAGAAGGGGCAACCTTTTAAATGAACGACAATAACAAAGATACAAACATCTTGATGGGAAGGCGACCCCGACTTGTTCCTTCTATTGATTGATCTTATTGTCCCAAGTAATATAAAACAGTAGAATATTTTACCGTAGAATTTAAACATTTATATAGGAAAAAGTTTAAAAAATTAGAATATATGGATACCTGTGTGAAATTAAATAACTGATGTGCTCAGCACATGAGTTTCTCCATACTTTCAGATCAATGAATATGATTGCTCTCCACATCAGCGTCCTCAAGAATGATTATCAGCAATTACACTCGTGAATAATTTGAAAACATTTTCAATAGTCTGCATATTATTACAAAAACATTAAGTAAAGAAAATTGTTAGCTGTTTCTATGTATAATAAAATATAGATGCGCAATTAAAATTACCCATGGCAGCGTACGCAACGCTATCAAAAATTAGAAAATGTTATCATAGCAACGTATTTAGCATAAGTTTATAAGAAAAATCAAAATCCCTGAGTACGTTTTGGATATTTTGCGACGGGCACACAGTAATTAGAATTATTATTACTTTCTCCATACGTAGTATAGGTAGGTGAAAATGATCGAATTCGAGGTTTCAACGGAAATAGCCATTTTGAGTACGTTTAGACTATTTGTTGTGATGATGTCAGTGTGAGAACATTTTGTGGACGCTATAACTCAAAAACTAATAATCAGATCAACACAAAACTTTATATTTAAAATTTTTATTAGGAAATGAAGATCTGAAAAGGTTTCGGCTGGAACAGCTTATCCGGAAGCGGTTTATTACAGTCGTTTTTCCTTTTTTTATAAATATCTTCTTTAAAACTTAATTTGTGCCAATATTTGTTATTATAAAATTTTTAGATAATGTAAATTTCTACGTTTTGTTTGAAATATTTTAAATAAAACTGAATAGTTTAAGGGATATGTTGATTTTTATTTTAAATTTAGGTTAACTACGTCGCTAAGTGATACCATTCTTTCCGTTGCTATGACAACATTTTCTAATCGTTGATAGCGTTGCGTACGCTGCTAAGAGTAATTTTAATTGCGCATCGAATTTTTTTTATCCACAGAAACAATTTTCTTTATTTATTCTTTTTTTAATGAAGACTATTGAAAATGTTAATAAATTATTCACAAGTGCTGATAATTATTCCTGAGGACGTTGATGTCGAAAGCAATCATATTCATTGCTCTGTACCTATCGAGAAAGTCATGTGCTGAACACATCAAATTTTTTCTATAACTAATTTCTCTTAGTCGTATACATTTTTTTTCATTGAGGTTCGAATTATAGAAGTTCCACTGTATTTCTGGAATTGAAACGTAGAAAAAAAATCTGATGTGGCCAAGACATGATTTTCTCCATATTTGGGGTATAGATTTTCAATTATTATGAAAAGCATTATAAGGCAAATTTATTATTTCGTATCGTAAAAGAATACAGTCATCCTTATTGCCGTAAATTAGGTATATTTTGAATATGTTTACAGAATTCACCGCTACATGGTGGTGGCGCTGTATACTGGAAATTTACCAATATCTCCGAAATGGATGGTTCTACGAAAATTTGTTTCAAATAAAACTTGGAAGAAATATTATTCTCTACAACTTTGGTCCTCGCGAAGATTACCAATAACGATGTTTTTAAGGAGATATTTGACGGAAACCGAAAAATCGATTATTTATAAATAATTCCTAAACAATAACTGCTATGGAAAATTGTTTGAAATAAAATATGTAGGAAATTATATTTTCTACATTTTTGTAATAGTTAATGTATACAGTAATGACGTATTATCGGAGAAATATCGCAAAAACCGAATCGGGTTTCGAATAGACCTCGACTTCCGGTTAACCGTTATTGTCCAAAAATTAATCAGTTCTTTGTGCTCATGCTAAAGTGTTATATATGAAATTTAGTGTTAATATGACAAGTACTTTTTGAGTTAGAGCGCCCACAATCACATATGTACATCCATCCACACACACACACACATACATCATTCCGAAATATAGTCTAAACGTATTCTAGGGATCAAAATATCTAATAAACTATCGGTTTTTCGAAACATTCCTATCACATGCACAGAGACAACATCGAGAAAATAGTCTAAAAGTGTTCTAGGGACCTCAAAACGTGTATTTCCGTTGAAATCTCGAAGTCAATTTTTCGTGATCACAGTACTTTCGCCATATGGAGAAAGTAAAAACGATACAATAATTTCATAATTTTTTACATAAATGAGAGCCCCAAGAAACACGACTTGCGTGGGAGCCCCAAAATCGTAGTTGCGCCCCTGACTAAATACCGTCCTATATAATGACATAGTATAGATAGAGATTGGATGTGATTGTGCTATAATTTCGCCCTATGAAACGTGCAAGAGGCTGTAACCTCTGAAACACCTCACTTATGCCGCAAATAAGTCGTCCTCAGTGGCCATTTTGTAGTGAAATGCGCACATGGATACTCCAAACAGTTCTGTGGCTAAAACTGTTGTCTTCTTCTAAACTAATATAAAAGACTCACTTTTTGTGTAATGTTTTTGAAGTTTAATATCTCACAAACGACTGAACCGAATTTGATAAAATTTTCAGGATAGCATTATGATATAATAGCAAAACGTTTTAATTTATCGAACTCGAGACGGAAGATGCGAGTTCGACTCGAGGGGATAATTTCCATTTCCAATAACTGCTATGGAAAATTGTTTGAAATAAAAGTTGTAGGAAATTATATTTTCTACATTTTTTGTAATAGTTAATGTATACAATAATGACGTATTATCGGAGAAATATCGCAAAAACCGAATCGGGTTTCGAATAAACCTCGACTTTCGGTTAACCGGTATTGTCCAAAAACTAATCAGTTCTTTGTGCTCAAGCATATATGAAATTTAGTATTAATATGACAGGTACTTTTGGAGTTAGGGCGCCCACAATCACATCCATCCATCCATCCACACTATGGATGAATACCGGTATTGGAAAACCGGAATTAATACCGGTATTGAATTAGACACAATACCGATATCGTGATTTACAATACCGGGTTTTCGGTATTGAAAAGTGCACTTTGTGGGAGCAGTGCCAAGTTACCAAAAATGTATTTGTTGCCTGTGTGAGTAGAAATAAAGTGGGAGGATTCTTCCGAAAAGTGACTCCGACGGATCGGTATGAGAGTTTTACAATATTACCTAGTTCTATGAGAGAAAACGATTGGATATGGTCTCGTCCTCCTGAAATGCGTTCCTGAACCCTTCGGTCCCGAAGCGCGGTATTTTTTGACCTCAGGTTCACAAATTCACTCATTATTTTCATATCAAACGTAATTTGGTTTATCAATTTATTTTGTGTAGTGTAATCCTTTCTTCTTACTTTGCCATTATTGTTTGTTGAATATGAAGAGTTTTCTTTTCGAAAAAAAATGTTTTTTAGCCTGGGGTTGAAAAATACCCCTTATCGGGATGGGTGTCACCGTTTTGAAGAGTGGTAAAAACGTCCTGAACAGGGCAGTTATCTATTTATAACCTTATTTTGAAAGCAAGAGTGTTTTTGAAAAGTCCACATTTATGTAGTTGTTGAAATACTCATATCTTGCTTTTGAACTCCGTTTGATATTTTGTAAGAAAGAGGGTTTATTCCGTTAGTAAAGGATTATTATTATTATTAAAATAATATACTAAATGATTATAAACTGTTCTCTGCACAAAACCGGTTTCAATACCGGTATCAGCAAAAAACTGTCCCAATACCGGAATTAAAAATTGTCGGTATTATTTCATCCCTAATCCACACACACACACATACATCATTCCGAAAATAGTCTAAACGTGTTCTAGGGACCTCAAAACGTGTATTTCCGTTGAAATCTCGAAGTCGATTTTTTTCGTGATCACAATACTTTCCCATACTACGTATGGAGAAAGTAAAAAAGACCGTCACTGTCCCCTACATAAATGTTAGCGAAGATATCTGTTCTTATTCGTATTATGGACAGCCTCTAATTCAAAAATAATTTATCGTTAATGTATTTTCCAGTATACAGCACCGCCACCAGGTTGCGGTGAATTCTGTAAACATATTCAAAATATAATTTACGGCAATAAGGACGGCTGTATTCTTTCACGATACGAGAGAATAATTTTGCCTTATAATGCTATTCATAATAATTTAAATATCTATACCCCAAATATGGAGAAAGTCATGTGTTGGCCACATCAGATTTTACTACGTATGTATCAAGTAAAAAAAATCACAACCGCCTTTCAACACTCATCCTCGCTAATAATCTCTTGCGGTAGGAAAAGGGAGAAAGCGAGTGAGAGAGTGAGATGGGGAAAGAGGAAGAGACTTCCTCGCCCTCTTTTTCCAGAAACACTTTTTTCCCACATATCATGTTAGCCGCATCACTCGATCGCACTAGATTTATAGCCCCCGTCTCTAGGGCAACCTTTTCTTTTTTTCCGCAACCGTAGAAACGGCGACGACAGCAGAGGGGGGGAGAGGGAGGAGGAGGGAGGGGTGGTGGGAAGGCATGACACACCAACCATCCAGGGGCGGAAAGGACGAGGGGAGGCAGAGGAGGGGTTGGCAGAAGGGAAAATGTGGGTGAGGAGGGAGGGAGAGTTGGAGGAGGGGGAGGAGGGAGTTATGGTGTTGCAGGGTCCAAGAGACAAGGGTCGCCTCTGTGGAGAGGACGCCTCCGTCGTCACGGAGCTAGCAGCTGTCTCGTGGCTTCCGAAGAGGGATGATGGGAAGAAGGGAATGATGGGAAGGGGGAGGTGGAGTCGTCTCCCAGTTAATGAGGAGACTATCTCCTTCTCGCGGGAGGAGTAATTAGACATCGGATCGTCGCTTGTTTAACTGCCGCGTCACGACCAATCCTCCACTTTGAGTGCCGCGTCCTCGATATGCTTTTAAGGGTAAATAATATACTTAATAAGAATGTGATTTTAAAAATATCTAGACAAATTTGTGGAATATAAAATCAAGAAACTGAATTTGCAATGTTTTACGAAAGTCGGCATGCGAAGCACCTCCAACTATTTCTTAGGCATCACTTCAACAAACCTTTGTTTATCGCTTCAGGCTGTCTTAGTTCTAATTGCTATCTTCCTAGATTTTCTCACAATATCAGATAACTCGAAATTCGACTGTTCAAAGGAAATTGACGAAAATGTGAAATTTTCTGAAAAATTCACATATATAATCTCATAATAGTTCCTACATAAACATTTTCAGTTTCGATGCTATATGAAGAGTTATATTTCATTTTTAAAAAATTGATGTAATATATTTTTTAATATTCTGTTAATTTTCAAAATAAAAATTTACAATTCTATTGAGAGTCTGTAATGTAAACTTACTCTGCAAAATAGCCCTGTGGTTAATTTTTTAACTTGCCATATATGTGATACAACTGTATGAATAAGATTTTGCAATAAAAATTCATGTTTAGGCAGTAACGATGACCTACCAGCAACTGATACTGTTGTATGTTCTTAATTCATAACACGGTTATAAAGTTCACATAGGATCAATCTGTTCCGTAGATACGAACCCAAAGTTGAAGAAAGAATTTATTTCAATGGACATGACAAAGCTTTACACTTTTTTTTAATTCGAAACATTCGCTGTCATTATAACCTCGAACTTTGTGCCCTATTTTATTTTTGACTTTGAAAAATGTCTTGACTTCCTCACTTTATTTACGTAGAATAATCTCCGATAAAAATCAATCTGAAATAATAAACTCGAACCTCATTAATTATTTTTTTGGTCAGAAACAACCCGTGAAAATTTTCTAAACGCCCCGCTAAAAACTGTCTCCAAAACAAGCTCCATCTTAATAATAAAAACACAGCGCCACCACATTAAAACTCTTAACGTTCGAAAACGTTTGTCTTCATTTCAAAAAATTCTTCACAGGACGAGAAAATACGGAAGAAGAAGATCCTCCTCCCGTGCTTATATCCATCCTTCCGCTCGGAGGATCTCCTTTGGGGGAGGGGGGCAGATAAGCAGCGCTAGCCGACAGATGACTCCGAGATGAAGAGAGGGGATCAGTCGAGTGAAGAGACAAATGACGGCGGCCCCGCGAGGAAATTGTGGTGGGAGGTCTCCATGCGACGATGCCTTCCTATTTAGACGTCCTTAGGGGCGGAGATGGAAGGGGAAGAATGGAGCAGGAGTAGTGGAGGTTGAGCAAAAGGGAGGAAACGAGCTATGAGTGGGTGAGAGGGGGGGGGGGGGGAAGATGAGTGGAGAGAGAGAGAGAGAGATTCTAGAATGATGAGGCTTAAGGAGGAAGAGACTTCGAAAATAAACCGTCTATTTTCGAAATCCTCGAATCTAAAAAACAAATGTTTTTTTTATTCGGAGAAATCGAGCGGGCATTTACTTGGATTTGTGGGGCGTTTTGCTTCTCTACCCCTCCTCTCCCTCCCCCCTCCCCTCCCCCCTCTTCTCTACTCCCTTCTGAAGAGTAAACACGGCTTCCCACCCGCGAGCACACACGCGAAGCCGCACTCACGCTTGTCAAAACATTAAGACGCCTCTGTAGGAAAAATTGGTCGCGTGTTTAATTGGCTAAGTGAAGTGTTTATAAGCTATCCCCGGATGCCTAGAGGGATGCCCGGTTCTTTAAGAGTTAAAATCTTCCAAGAATAATATTTCTCTGGTTCCGGAGCGTTTTTCATCGAGCCCATAAAAAAGAACTAAATTCGAATGAGTTGGTGGAAAGGATGATAGACCGGGGGCAGCGGGGAATTATCGAGTGAAGGACTAAGGAAAATGCTTACTTATGAAAATAATATATTAAATGGCTATTTTTGTTTTATGTGTTGTTAGTTATTTATCGGATAAGTCATTTATAACGCTTCTATCGCTTATGAACCGCTTTTGATATATGTGACTGTTCTGAGCACATATTCTTCGAAATTAAAATAAAACTGCTGCGCAGCGTAAACCTGACATTTCGATTGTACGTCACAGTATTTAGAATTAACAAACGTTGGTAGGTATCACTTGAAAAATGAGTTCAAACACTCTTAGGATACAAATTTAAACGGCTGGTTTTATTTTACAAAAAATAACAAGGAGAAAATTCTTTAACGCAAAACAATGAATCCCAAAAAAATCAGTGTTGTTATATAGTCTGACAAATATGTTTCCGCGTTTGATTAATTTTCCGAGATTGTCCGATTTTTCGAAAAGACCGATCAAGTTTCACAGTCCCAAAATTGATGTTGCGACGCACGGAGCTTACAAATTCCTCCGGTGGCGCCAGCAGCCGGCGGTAGAGGATCAAAGGGCTGCAACAGGAATCGCATTAAATGGAGCGCAGAAAAGGGAGAACACGCCGAAAGAAAGAGAGAGAGAGAGAGAGAGAGAGAGAGAGAGAGAGAGAGAGAGAGAGAGAGAGAGGAAGTTTGTGGGTTTTTTTTTTTAGAAGGCTGAGGGTTGCGGGGGAGAAGGGATATGGGTTTGTAAAGGGTGAGAGAAGAAATATGCTCCGAGTCGAATGGATAGGCGCCCGTGAGAATATAATTCCATTACAAATCTCGTTATAAGGGGTCGAGACGGAGAAAAAAAAAACAAATCGGTTTGTGGCATAACGGCGTTCGTGCCAACTTCTTTAAAATTATGCTGATTAAAAATTAACTTGATTCAAACGAGCTTCACAATAACTTCACTACATTCGACAAATTCGTCATGAGACAAAGAGGACGCATCGGATTTATGAACCTTGATTTGATTTTTAAATTATTTCTGTTAAACCACATAATCAATTTCACCTATAAAATAAATCTTTAATAAATAGTTATAGAAATAAGATACACAATATAGTGGGAAGAGCATAGAAAGGAAAATGTAACAGAAAAGTTAACACAGAGATTACGCATGAAATTTTAAAAAATGAACGAGACACGTTGGGAGATATATCGTCGCTAGAAAACCCTTTTTACATTTATTTCCTTAGAGTACTTTTCCAAAAGAACTGATTCAGCTAGTTCCCAGAACATTTTCTAAAGGAAAAAAATTCCAAAAATTACTATAAATGAAGAATTTAAAATTACGAAAATATATCTCAAAGCTCAGTACAAAAAATCAGCCAATGAAACAAATCATATCTTTTGGTTCCAACATAGACATTAACATTCTCTACTGTGAATTTTTTTTGCATATTTGTTTCTTTAGAGCTCACAAAGATTACATTATAAATAGTAAAGTAATAGCACTAGCTCACTAACAGTCACATACACTGGCAGAAGTAGAATCCGTCATCAACGGGAAGAGAAGCAAACACCCAATGCGATAATCTCAAAAGTCCTTCACGTGGATGTGCATTTAATGTGTGCAGTCGGATTTGAGAAGGTCCTTGATCAACTTGATTTGAAAGTATCATTTCTGTACCTCACGACTAATTAACCTTTGTTTTGCGTTTCACTCCACAGATAATCTGCTTGCAACTTCTCGCTAATAATCTGCGGAGATTGTCGGCGTAAGATGACTCTTAATCTAACAATAAGACAGCCTACATGATATTACAATAAACAATATACTTTTTTCTCCCATTTTACCTGTCAAAACTCATCGATGCGGTTTTTTTAGCGATTTTTTAAACAAAAATCAGCTTATGTATTCACTTTGTCTGTCTGTCCGTCTGTGCAAGCGATATCTTTGAAATTTTCAGGATAAGTTACTACATATGAAAACTACACGGGGCAAGAATCTGGTATCTTTAAAATTTGAATCTTAGATTTATTTGTAAATAATTGCCTTATAATATCTGCTTTCGCAGTACTTTTCAAACTTGTTACATATGAATTAAATTACAGAACTGCCTCTTCCACTGGTGAACGAGCGAGTTTTGCCATAGTCAGCGGCAGAATACCTCGGTCTAGTTGCAAGCGCACCACGCACGGATCCTAGACACCGAATACTCCCACACGTGCTTAAAACTCCATGGTGACGGGATGGAGAACCTAGCGCAATTGCACCGGAAGGACTCCGTGATTCCACAAACATTCGGTCAAAGGAGAGGAGGAAGGGCGAGCAGGAGTGGCCGGCGTCTAATTCGGGCCCTTCTCCAGAAACTCGTCCGGGAGCGGGTGGGTGGTGATGGGTGGTTGGGGGGGGGGGGGGGGGGGGGAAGGGCCCGCTTAGCGCCACCTCCCCCGCCGCCCTCGAGTCGTCCGCTGCCGTCACTCCCCTGGCGCCCGGACGCTGCCTCCCAGCTAACCGGGGAGGCGAGCGCTGCAGCGGCGTCGTCGGCCACATGCTGAATCGATCAAGGAGGGAGGAAACGTCCGATTTGGACGAATGAGAAGAATATTCGGATGAGAGAATTTTCTTTTGAAGAAACACCGCCGGTCCCAATGAGTCCTTTCCTAGGAGTAACATCACGTGTAATAGAAACGGACTAATCGCTTAGGGATAGCTGTTCTGAGTTGGCAAAGGAAACTTTTTCCTAAGATGACGATAATTCGGAAATAGATTAAAAAATTCGCTTCAACGTTTAAAAAAATTATTATCTTATCACGCAACCTTTAATTGAAAGGGAAGAAAAATTAAACGATTCCGTCAATGAATAAATTATGGTTTTCAACCCGTGATGGCTAACGAAAAAAAAAACGTTTCGTTACGTTTTTCGTTGCGGTAAAAAAATTATTTTTTCGTTGCTTTTTTTGTTACACTCGAATCTAAATTTCGTTTTTTGTTATGTTTAACGTTATAACGTTATAAGTTTTAGTACACATTAATGAAATCGAGCTAATTGCCCTTTATTAATATATATATAAACGTTTCTTATATTCTGTATGTTTGCAACGTGCATAAGGATTTATACAAATAGTAATTGAATTAAACTCCGGATCAGTTTAAAAAATATATTTCTGATTAGAGGAACTTATATCCTCTGCATCATCAATAACAGCAGAAATGCCCTTCGGAAGCAATGTTAGAATAAAACTGAGAAATGAAATGAGTAATACCCCCACATCCGGTTTTCCATACGGCCGGCATAGTTTAAACATCAAGCGTAAAAATAAATAAAAATATTTCTAATTTTAGGGTTGCATCGCCGATTGTGCACATATAACGACCTACATGCCAAATTTCAACTTCGCATGTCATCTGCATCAGCCCTAGTTTTTGAGACGGAGTAACGTAATTCATCATCTCCTTAACAATGCGTTTCACAAAAAAGAATTTCACACAAAAGTTGTTGAACATACAATTTTTAATGATTTGACAATGATGAAATTTACGTATTTCAGCCTAAAAGAAAAATTTGAAAACTGATATATTACAAAAATAATCTCTTACTTCCATAAAACCGTTTTCAACCAAATACTACAATTAAATAACATTTCCAAATATAAAATTTGATTGCCATGACATATATTATCAAAATATTTATAAAATATTTACACTAAACTGATGGGGGTGAAAAATCTTTTATTTGCTAAGGAAACAACTTAAAATTTATATTTTCTTCTTTTTAATAGGTTTAGATATTTAATAGAATAATATACTAATTTATGGTATCAATTTCAATAAAAATTTATTATGTCATTTTAAGCACTAACATTATAAGGTTTTAATTAAAAATAACAGTAGAAATGAAGTAATTAACTGTTTGGTGGATTGATTTAGTCTTAGTCGCCGCCCACGCCTAGGATCGTTCCTGTGTGCAACTCCGTTAAAATATCGAAATAACGGTTTTTGTTTTTCCATTGCAGCAATTTTGGACATTTTGTTAACGTTTTTCGTTACGTTAATCAAAAATAATTTCGTTACTTAGTTGCGTTACGCGTAAAGTTTTCCATCACTGTTTTCAACTACACCGTGTGCCATGTGAAAAATATTTTGAAAGGCTGAAGAAGAGGGTGCGGTAAGACCGCGCACCAAGGCACTCAATCAATAAGACAGCTCAAACCTTCTGTTTTTCACTAAAAGGGAAGTTGTTCTTCACATAGTGGTAAACTCCAAAATATAAGACATCCTAGTGTAATGCCCGTTGAAATATCAACGGAAGAATTATAGATAGATTATTATTATTTTCATTTAAAATAATTAATATCACACTTTTACATATGAAATATTTTGTCATATATGTACAACATTTCTAGTGAATATTCTGTTGTTGACGGGCTATCTTTAGTTAAACTTAAAATAGTTGCCTCTCTTTCCTTCCCTCTTCCCCCCCCCCTCTCCCCCTCTACTTCCGTCTCTCCTCCTCCCTCTCGCTCCCCCCCTTTATCTCTCTCTCCCCCCCTCTCTCCTATTAAAAGCAGTCAAAGCACGTTTATACCCATAAGGATTGAATTAACAATATGATACAGAGGTCTAACAATGGACTTGGTAGGCAAGGCAACATCCCGTTAAAATGGCAAGATTTCCTGAAACTGTGTAAATTAAACGTTTACATTGAGAAATTTCCAACAGTAGGCGGAAGAAGATGAACAGAATAAGAAACTGTATGTTTTCTTAAAAACGATTCATATCCGAAGATTATAGGCCAAATATTTCTAATTTTAATCTAAAAAAGAATGAAAGCCTGCACGTCGTAAAGCCGATTTTACGTGTTAACTTATTGGAAATGAAAATTATCCCCTGGAGTCGAACCCGGTTCTTTGATCTCAAGTTTGATACATTAAAACGTTTTGTTATTATATCATAATGCTATCCTGAAAATTTCATCGAATATTATATCAGATATTAAGCTTCAAAAAGCATTACACGACAAAGGGACAAAGTGACACTCTTTTATACAGTAAAACCTGGTTAATTCGAACTTCTATATTTCGAAATTCGACGTGATTCGAAATGTTTTAACACTTGAAAGACCGAAAAAGCCAATTTCGTACAAATGTGTTTCAATAATTCAAAAATCTCTATAATTCGTAATTCGAAAAAATTTTTTGCCCGATTCTCGGAATATCAACGCATTTTTGTCGACATAATTCGAAATAAAACTTACCAAAAAGAAACTAAATGAAATTTACTAAAATATTTCTGGCACTATGTCGGTTGGTTTACAAACATTGTGCGATCGTGATCATACCGACTGGGCGTTGGGTATTGTCACAAGATTCGGTCCATCCCCTCAATTTATCTACTGTTTTGCGAGTTTTGTGTGGAAAACGCGTTCCAATATTCCTTTGGTTCGTTGTTTGTTTCGTATTAGATTGTATTTTCATCATTGTTAGTTAATAGTTTAAATAATATTCTTAGTTTAATAACTGCAAGAGAGACTACATTGAAATTCATTGCTATAAAATATTTTTTTTTAAATATACCCTCCAATGGCTCCGGTTCGTTGCGCATATAAGACTCTTACTCTTGCTGAAAAAATGTCTTTGCTGCAAGACATTGAGAAGAAGTTAGAATCGAAAGGAAAGCTGGCCTCAAAGTATGGGATTCCGAACTCGTCTTTATCTACAATTTTAAAGAATCGGGCGAAGATTGAAGAAAGTTTTTATAAATTTAAAGGGAGCGCTACACGTCAGCGTTCACGGTCTGCGAAAAACGAAGACCTCGAAGAAGAACTGTCCGATTTTTTTTCACAAGTACGAGCGGCGAATTTACCTGTGACAAGCCTAATGCTCATTGAAAAATCAAGAAGTCTTGCGAACGCTTTCAACATTGAAGATTTTAAAGCGTCCAATGGGTGGTTGGATAGTTTTAAAGACGCCACAATATTGTTTGTCTCGCAGTATGTGGTGATGCCCAAAACATTAACGAAGAGGAAGTGACGACCTGGCTGCAAAGTAATAAACATGTTTTGGAGAAGTACGCGCTCAAGGACATTTTTAATATGCATGAAACGCATTTTTTTAACACGTTGCCCGATCGTACTTTGGCTCTTCGAGGCGAAAAATATCACGACGGCAAACGTAGTGAGCGTCTCACCGCCGTGCTCTGCACAAATATGGATGGGTCGAATAAAGACAAACTTGTAATCATCGGAAAATATGACAACCCACGCTGTTTCAAAGATATTAATCGTGATTATTTGCCGATAATTTACGAGCATAACAAAAAGGTGTGGATGACAACAGATATATTCAAAAGTTTTTTTTAATAAGAATGCAAAGACGTGTGGCGGTGCAAAATCGTAAAATTTTGTTGACACTAGACAACTGTTCTGCTCACCATGTGGCTCAGATAAATACGCCCAATGTTGAGTTGCTGTATTTTCCGCCGAACACAACCAGTGTTCTGCGACCACTCGACCAGAGCATCATTCAAAATTTAAAGCCATTACAGAAAAAAAAAACTATTGTCGTCATACTTGGCGCAAATTACAAATGGATGTTCGCAGGATGATTTACGAAAATGGACGATTTTAGACGCGTGCCGGGCCTTGTCATCGGCGTGGAAATTGGTGACTCCTCAAACCATCGCCAACTGTTTTAAGAAAAGCGGGCTATCTTCGCAGCCGGCAGAAGTGTTCCAAGGTACAGAAGTGGAGGAAGTAATCGACAGTAATGTATTGGGGTCTGTCAGTTTCGGAGACTTTGTTTCCTTTGATAATGATTTGGCTACGTCGGTTGTGTATGACCCCACGATCGACGAATCGAAAACCGTTGCGAGTGATAGCGACGAAGAAGACGATGTGGATAACGTCGATGCTAGGTTGGATGTGCCATTTCCATATAAGGAGGATGTTTTAAAAGCTTAAGATACCCTTCAAAGGTACGTGTCCGGGATGCCAGACGTGCCGATGAATATCTGTGAAAAGGTTGATGCCATTATGCAACACATTGCGCTAGGGAGTGCCCTGAAATTGAAACGTGAAAATAACCAACTTTTTAAAATAAATTTAAATTAATATTTTATTACACACTTTTGTTTATTTACTTTTAAGTTAAAATAAGTGAAAGACATTATTAACACTTTAGTGGTTTAATTATATGTTCATATATGTTTCAATGTTTAAACGAGTAATCCTATATTTGACTTTTATTCATGGACATCATATTTTGAGTATGCATGTGTAGTACATCCTTTTTTTCTGTATTTTAATATGGTGTCATATTCTTTTGTTTTTCTGTAATTTATATTTGCTTTTTTTAAATTTGGTAAATCACGCTTTATTGTAAATTTCGAATTATAGAGGTTCTTCGTAATTCGAAATGCTTTTTCTTTGGTCCCGTGAATTTCGAATTAACCAGGTTTTACTGTATTAGTTTTATGATGATTCCGCTATAAACGACTTCTGTTTTGTAGCATTTTCAAAATTTAGCAATATTAATAAGGCTGCACAGGTAAGGGTGGGGAAAATCAGATTCGATAACCCTAGGAAAATACGCGCAACAAGGTTGTCCATTCTGTCTACTACTATTTGATACTTACGCTGAAAATGGAGGTCGTGGAAATGTGCAGATGCAAAGATAGAAGCAGTAAATAGCTCGGAAAAATGAGTTAGGTTCGCGGATAACAAACCATCAGTGAGTAATTCAGATGCTAATAAGCTCATTCACCTTCAGGGTAAAGGTATTCAATGTGATGATAAATAGGAAAAACACTACAGCAAGAACCTGTTTGTTGCGAGAAGAATAAATTATTGAAGTCATTGAATTTTAATACTAAATTGGATGAGTAAAGGTACACCATATGGTTTATGTTAATTTATTAGCAGAAATACAGTAGATGCCTCTTACTTTTCTCACATGCTATTGCTTTCAGCGGCTTATTGTAATCAAAAGAGAAATCCCAAACCAAATCTCTAAAACCATTATTTAAAAACAAGTATATTTTTATCAGTCGTTCAATTAAACGGAACCCAACGAGATAATGCACGCGGCGTTTACTGAATTTCTACGAAGGATGGTAGGAACTCCAGAATCAAAAGAGATTTTAGAAACGGGCGTAACACATGAATTCTGAGATGGGAAGATATGAGTAGATTGGGATCATTGAAATATGGGTATAGCACCGACAGTAAAATATTAATTGAATTCAAAACTGAAAATCAATGAGGATACGCGGAATATTGTGAAAGGGAAGTAGCAAGACAACGGCAGAATATAGTATGTTTGGGTCAGTTTCTAAAATATATTGGACCATTGAAGAGAGTCAGAATTTCATGCAGTAAACTCCCGATTTACGAACACTCGGTTTACGAACTTTTGGTCTTACGAACAAGAATTTTTACGATCAAATTCGACTTCCAACCTCAAAATTCCATCGTGCGAACTTGAATCCAGTCAACTCCAATTACTACCATCATGTTAAAACATAAAAAAAGGTGACATTTATTTCTGGCATACCTAAATGTATTGTTGCTGGACCCTTTCGAGGGCGTTTAAAAGATTTGTTCATTGCTTTGTGTCGTCAGACTTCCTTGCACGCGTTTTTCACTCCTTTGCAGCACCACTCTTCTCATAAAAAATGTTGAAAGTTATGCACCTTCTTCCACGTCATCACGCCTGTTAATCTGCCCTCACACCCGTAAGAGCTCTCTACCCCAAACTTCTGCTTAATGTAGAAAATGACGTCAAATTCAACGAATGACTAATTTATGATTAAGATGTAGTTGTTAAATCTGTTATAATTTGTTCTTTTCTCCTTTTTATTGCACTTGTAGGAGGAAAAATTGGTTTTCGAACACATCCCATGATTTCAACATTGCATTAATGCGAAAATCTCTCCGATTTACGAACTACTTTTCCGGAACGCATGGTGTTCGTAAATCTAGAGGTTATTGTATTAAAAATAGGCAGAGAAAAGGACTTTTTCGAAGTTTAAAAGAAGATAGTTATGAGAAGATGAAGGGAAGGGTATAGGATGGAGTGTATTGGGAGAAGTAAACTGGAACCCACCAAGAGGTAGGTGACTGGAAATGACTTATCTAAGAATAAGAAACAAAAAAATTACTCAGAAAGAGGCTTTCGTTCTCTATGTTCTGTGTTATTATGTTTCGGAAAAAGGAGCAGAACATGCATAATCATTCCGTGGCACATAGTATGAGCCTTATTCAGTACCAGAAAAGAGGTACTAACATTAGAAGGAAGTTTTTTTTCTAGCAATGCTCGACGATAATTCCGAACAAGTTAGAATGCGGAATTTATTATATTGCTGCATTCAAAGTAGTAATATAACTAAATTAAGATCTGACTTTGCCTAAACACTCTTCTATGGAACTCTAGTATTCCTTCATCCTTCTCGCATTACATGGTTTACATTCGACGCCTTGTATCTATATTTAAAACTCAGCTGAAAATAAATAATAATAATCTGTTATTAAGAAACGAAGTCTCCTTACATTGACTGCAGTCCTCCAGCGTTGGAATCCCGATTCTCAGCGCCAACGGACGTTCCTCGTGAAACACCCATCACAGAACAAGATGCTTCCAATGAATTTGAAGTTTCCGCAGGAACAGTAAGAATCAAATGAGTGCCGAACCTGTAGCAGGAAAAGGACCTTACATTATCGAAACCGTCTGGAAGTGCAACGACACGATATAAGGGAAGATAAATGAAATAGATTCAGCGAAAGCAAAACGCGAAACATCTTTATACTCTCAACTACCTATAGAAGAGGTATTTTATGGACGAAAATATTTACACGACTATTTAGAATTATACGTGAATTATTTTGGCGAAATAGCTGAAATTTTTCATTATAGATGACCAGATACAGCATATTATAAATTGTTCGATTTTTAACATATGCCGACCATACTGTACCGACGCGGCAGTTCCTGTTTGACTTAATTCATGATCATTAGAAAAATCTATAATGTAAAATTCTCAGGAATACTCCTTTTACTACTTGGGTGTAACGATACTTTTTAAATTTTCAAACATTTAATAATAAAATTTGCAAGCAGCTTAACTAAATTTCCATAATAATAATAATATAATAATAATAATAATACAAGCATAACAGGCGATTATTTTCGCAGTTTCTCATTAATTTGAGAAGTAACAATCGCAGCTGGTCGTCAAATAAAGAATAATGCATCCAACTCATTTAAATGAGGTTAAATAATTATTAAAATTTATTTTTGGGTTAAAGCCAATCAGATTGATGGGGAGTAGCATGGGTGTCTCGCGAAAAATTATACATTGATATACATATCAATATAACCTCTAATTATTGGAGATTAATGCAGGAAACGTAATACACGAATAAATTATACACCTAAATGTACTTTTTCGGAACTCAGGGAGATATCATTCAAAGTGATCAAGTACCGTATACAATAATTACGGAACGATATTCGTGAGGAACCTTTATTCACACCAATCACGTCATCTTTTATTTATCGCGGGTGCTCGATGCAAATTTGGTCTCAAGGGGATGAGAGAGAGAGAGCATGAATTCATCAACACCCATTTAAACACGTTTCGTGAGAAGTTAATAGCGCAACGGTATTTGAAGACAAAGAAATGAATATGCTAATGGAGGAAATAAGGAAGGAGGAAGTCAAAAAGAGGTTTGTTTATTAAATCGGCGATTGCGGAGGTTACGTTTCTGGTGGAGCAGAATGAGGTTCTGTCGAGTGCATAATTAAAAAGCCGGAAGGCGAAAGAAGCGATTTGTGTGGAACATAGCTTCACAAACTCGGTGCCGAGGCACGCTGGGAAGTTTCAGAGCGACGGTGCCTCAAAATTCTATTTATATTTGGATAGGAAGATAAAAAATTTGAGGGGAAATTCGTAGACATTTATTCTTCGAACATAAATTTTTTATCTTTCAGTTTTACGCAATGGACTTTCTGGCGATAATCTAAAAGTCCGGCGTTTAGCCATTATGTTTATCAAATCTAGTTTTGCGAAGCTCTTAGCGCTGTCATAAACTTCGCACTTTCACGTACAAATACGGAAGGCGGAATATTACAATAAAACGAAACAGGCGGTCATTAGCGTGCAGTGTCAACGAAAATCCATCCCGCGTGACTTTAAACAAAGGTATCTATCCAACAAAAATTGACCAAATGTTCTGTATTTATGAAACATGGATTCGAGTTTTTCTTATTATAGCGATTTCATCAGACTGCACCGTCAATATGAACGAAGAATGTTAATTTTAATAACGTGGGTTATTTTACGAGTCTTAAAAAATGCCTTAATTTTCTGTTTCAATTTAAGTAGACTCCATTTCCATTCGTTTTCCAGCTCCTAACGGGTCATTATCCTCTTTAAAATTCCTAGAAGGAATAGTTTCAGGCCGAGAAAATGTTTATGCGCATCCCACGCATTTCACAGATTGGTTCGTGAATTTGACCCCCAACTTTCAAATGGGTCTCGCTTGAATTCTCTCCTTTCTGATTGACCAACAGGCAGAGAATCCTTTGGGGTCAAAATGGCGACTTCAACCGGTCGTCGTAAATCGATGGACAGCAAGGATGTAGCACTTTTAATATCCCAAACAGAAAATGCGATCGAATAAAATCCATTCGCGGACAATCGCCGCGCGAAATGCCGCCTGTTCGGGAAAAAAGGTGCGAAGAGAAACCCCGGCGGAATTCCCAGTGACCCAAATTAATTTTATCCATAAAAATATGGAGGACATTAAAAATCATCCGCGTATTAATGCCACTGCAACTTTCGTTTGTTATTATATCTTTCTCGCTAGATATTTTACGATTCGTTCGCATGAATTAATACTCGCAATAAAAAACCTCCAATGAAGCAGAAATGGCTGCGAAAACAAGTTATGGCACAAAAGGGAAAAGTTAACATCCATAATTATTCATGAGAGGGTTTCTGTAACACCTATTAAAATTACGTGATTTCATATCTTGATAATTTGGACAAAACATGTGATAGTCCTCGTCTAGTAAAAATATAGGTAATAAAGATGAAGAAACGTTTGTTATGTTTTGATAGAATAAGTAGATTTTCTCTATCTCTATGTGTATGCTAGAATACAATTAACTGTTTATAAGGTTGGAAAGAGTTAATAATAATAACATCTTCCTCTTTAAAATGAAACCTTAGTAATTACACGCTTTATTCAGCAGGGTTTACCAATTCCACAGACTTTGATGCGATTCTGGCAATCATCCAAGGTTAACAGAAATGAATCTCATCTTTATATCCAGTTCTAAAACATTAGATCTGCTCTGGTTTACGATAGAAGTGATTCAACTAAAGAGAAAAGTTAATAAAACTTTTTGACGGTACTTATTCATGCTTACGCACATATTCACGTAATTTATTTGCCTGCTGAACTTTTATTTGATGTACGTATCACAGTTAATGTGGTCAAAAATACTTGCCGCCATTAATTGTTGCGTTAAATGTTACTGTGCGCTCGAAGCCATAAATCAAAAATTATTTCCCTTCCACGGTCTTAATATAGACGTTTTTCTTCTTCTTCTAATAACAAAACTTGAAGGAACCAAAGAGCTTATTTTATCCTAAGTTATCCCAATGTATACAAGACGCATTTGAAAGTGTCCAACGAGAGCAAATTTTCCAAGGAAATATCACTGTGGACTCCTATAGAAGAATAACAGGAAAATTATCATCGTAAATAATTTTCAAATATTGCAAAGATGTGCGTTTCTTCCTGGCTAAGTGAATGTATATTTCCCTTACATCTCACCTCATTTTATCGGATGATTTAAAATTTCCTGCCGGTATCGGTTGTAGTTGTCGTCGACGTTTTTGTACGAAGACCAACGAAGCCATACAGCGGTGAAATGTAAAACATTCCAGCAGGGTGAAGTGAGCAGAAGTCAAGCGCAAATGTATAACAATTATTTTGAACAAGATAAGGCGCTTTTTGGTATAGAGACAATGATTAATGAGGTATTTTACACTTTGCTGCTAGCACACTTCCATATTGGCAACGTAGACGCCACAATCTAAATTTACTTTGAGAAGCAATGATACTTTTCATTTACATAAAAGTTGCTGTATACAGGGGCGCCATATGTGCGACACACACGGGCGGCCCATTTATCGTCAGACGCGTACAGTATGAAGTTTTCTAAGTTTAAAGTGTATTAAGATTTTTTAAGGCGCGTTTCGCTTCTAGCATAAGCGCCTATTAGCGTCAGTCTGTCCGTCCATAAGCACGTTCGTTCTCGGCTTCTACTGAACGGATTTTCATGAAATTTGATATTAAGGACTTACAGTCAAAGGTAATAAGAAAGTCACTTAAATGAATCACGTAAGCCAATCAGGGGTACCACTTTACTGTTGACAAAAAATGAACTTTCCGTCATATCTCTCAAAGTATTATTCATATCAAAATAATTTTCAAATAAAACTTGTTGAACTGGTAAAGAAGAGTATTTCTTTTCTCATACATTTTTATCATAGGAGTAGGAGTGTTGCTAATATAAGCAATCTCACAAAAATACTTTTAGTTTCCCGTGTCCATGCAATATTTTAAAATAGGAAGAAAATGGATTATTTATGACGAAGAAAAGAACTTTGAAAAGCTATTTCCCTTACGTACACGTACATAATTTTTTTAAAAATATCTGATTGAACGAAACACACCCATTTGTTATACGATGCACACTTTCCTAACTTTTAGAATTGCTTAATAACGGCGGATCCTGCGATAAAAATGTATTTAACAAACCATAAGGCGTTTTAAAGAAATTGTAAAGGACGCGTAAAAAGGACGGCCAATGAGAGACTGGTACACGGGCGGCTCCGCTAAAATCTGTTTGATAATTTTCCAATCAAAATGTATTCATGCACGAAAGAGCCTATTATAAAATCGTGTTTGATGAGTCGATATCCTTTAATATAGAGGTGCGCAACACTCTAACGCTGGTGCGATTAAGAGATGGCAGTACTTAACCAAGGATGCGGATGATGGTTGATTCGTGAATACATCTACTGGGAAAATGGGAGTCGAGTGCTACAGAAATATCCATACTTTTGGGTAAAGAGCCAGATCAGATTGGTAGGAAGCAGATGATGTCTTAGGAAGAGAGACGGATAGGGGGGGAGAGAGAGAGAGAGAGAAATAGGAAAGAGAAATGGGAAGGAAAAAGAGAGAAGGCGGAGAGTGCCACCTTTCGAGGAAAATAAGAACATTTCGGCTTATCTCTTCGCGTGGTTATGTACAGATTTTCATAAGCGGCGTGGCTGATTATTCATCTCGAGTCCCAGGGCGTGGTGCCACGAACTACTTCAGTTATGTCCCGTGCGTAAGTTATGCGACCTCGAAATGGTAATCTTTATCATCGGCGGGCGATACTTTTAACGGCCTGGGTCGTATATTTTTTTTAATGAATAAAAAAGATCTAATTTGAAATTTACATGGGGCCAAAATTCACGGTTGTTAAGAGCGTCTTTATGGCGCGTTAAGCCACGCTCTCGACACGTTCTCTATGATAACGACTGCGAGAGACCGGCTTTCTCGTGGGTCGCCTAAACGACTTATGAAAAGCAAAACTAGGAAGTGACAAGCGGCACATACCTCGGCTTACGCGACCTCTGTCCCCTTACGCTATATGATCAAATGTCATCATCATCATCATAGGCAGTCTGTCCGTAGACAGGTCCGTGACTATTCATGATCAATTATAAAAAGAATGAAAATTGGTGAACGAGCTTGCGCAATGTGTCATATGCGATTAAAAGTTATACATTCTGACAATTTCTGAAAAAGATACAGAAATGTAGCTAAAAAATAAATGTCAAGCTTGCATTACAGTTGGGATCTAATCGAAAATTTAGATCGCTCCAATAACCAGAAATATATTTTACCAAACCTTGGTGGTTAATCGATTTAGTATATAAATTAACACAATACATACTTGTATATTCTTTAAATATCCACTTTAAAACTTTGTTAATTTTTCATTGTGATATTTTCTTCGTCAGTTTTAGTAGTATGTTGCATTATATACAGACAGACAAACGACTTTATATGGGCAAAATTGAGACTATATAGTCCCTTCTTACATTTATAGTACTTTTAATGACAATTTGTGTATTTAACTTTAAGCAGAAACTAGTAAATTACCCGACTAATCTACAGGGAGGGCGCGCTTATTCAATGGAAATCCTTAATAATATCCGATATTATATTTTAGTAAATACGGGCCAAGATTGACGTCCTTCTTTCTCCTCGGTCACATCAGAACTTGTCTAATTACCGCCACTTGAGCCGATTTTATGAGATCAGAGTCATCATATAGAAGGGATAAAGCGTGAAGCCGAAAAATAATAATAATAATAAAAGCCGGGAGAAAAAACCTTTTGAAGAGGTTTCGGTAAATTGATTTAAAAAAAACCTCTCCGCTTCTCTGTAGCTGCTCTCCGTGACAGCCTTTTGGAACGACATCCGAAGAGCCACGACGGATTAACGAGACACGTAGCACGATAGAGCAGAGGTGACAGAGAGAACGAGCGACAGAAGAGACAAACTCACGTCTTCTCTCCCCGCAACTACTACTACTGTTTCCTCCAAACAACTGTCTCTTCCATGAGAAAGGCAAAAGTCGTAGATCAAAGGAAAGGCTTCCGACGTCCTCGGCTCCCAGAAAGTGTCTCAAACCGTAGCCGACGACGAAGTTCCGAGCTCCTGTTGTAGGGGGAGGGGGGAGGGGGCAACGAGGCTCCCCAAAAGAGGAAGGAGTGGAAAGGGGCGTGGCGGAGGATGTCTCGCAGTGACAGGGTTGCTGACTTTAGGCGCCTACGTGACTAGAAGGAAAAGGGGGAGGTGAATTTCGTGTGCGTTGGCTGCGGTTGCGAATTAATACATACTAATTTCAATAAATAAACTAATCAAGCAATAATTTGAACTTAGATTTTGTTGAATAATTGCCAAAAATTACACGAACTTAAATTCATTTTCACCAAGAGAAATGAAAAGGTTTTTTTATTCGTCAAGCTGACTTTCATTAGAGAAAATGTTGAAGACTCCGGTGAAAATAGATTTAACTAACGATGAAAAGATTAAAATTTCCGATTTATGGCAAAATAGATCTCTAAGATTATGGAAAATTTATTTATAAATATGATCCGTTATTTAATATTTTAATGCTCCGTTTTTTTCTGTTCCCTGAAAATTTGGTCCATTCGTAAAGGAAAAACAATTTCGTAATAATAGTTATAAAAATGACGAGAACAAAGTTTTAATACATTCGAGCTTATGAACATTAACTGGTATGCTGTTTGACGGAATGAATGTAAAACAACCTGTATCAAAGGAAAACTAATTAAGTTAAAAACTCCTCTAACGTGCGTGAAAATGCATTAGTCGTTGAAACGACAGTTTACTTGCTTCACAAATACCACAAAATATGCCGAGCCGTATTCACTAGCATATCTTTCCCTAGAGCTAACGAATGAATACTAAACGAAACACATTGCATAGCATCTTGCTCAAAATCTACGCGTTTTTCAGACTCAATCCATCAGAAGTGTGCCCAAGATGTTTGTCATTCCCTGAAATTAGCGGCGCTGTCCTTTTCTCCCTCTCCATCTTCCCTACACTCGTAGAAATACCTATTATATCTGTCACTAATCTCCTTAAGGTACACAAACAGAAGAAACAAAAATAGCAAAAGCGAGAGAGAGAGATCGCTTTAATCTCGGGGAATGAATTCAAGACACGCTCCACTAAACTAACACCGCCATGCTCAACCTGCAGGAAGAGAAAAACCTTCCTTCCTTCCTCCCTATCTCTCCCTCTCTCTTCATGCCTCTCACCCAACCTTCCTTCCTTCCTACCTACCTACCCTCGCCACGGAATTATAAATAACAAGTTTTTTGATGATCTGCCTAAGTGCGCCTGAAAGGGAGGAAGGGAATCTGGGGGAGAGAGAGAGAAGAGGTTAAAGTAGGAGGAGGGTGGAGTGGCAAGGTGGGATGGAATGGGGTTTAGCGCGTGCAAATTAGCTCCCATTTGCACGACTTTTAGTGTTTACTAATGAGAGATAAGGCGGAAGCAAAGAAGTTGGGGGGGATGTTGGAGACGAGATGGATGGGAAGAGACGCGAAACGCTCTCAAAAGCAATGGGAAGGAAGAGAGAGAGAGAGAGAGAGAGGAGTAAAGGGGTTCGAGATAGGGGAGGCGGAGAGCAACAGGGAGGGGGAGGGAGACATTAAGCGGGTTAGATGGGGGATGACGCTGAGGGGCCTGGAAGAATTATGGGATCCCAACGTTCCCTCTGTTTGCTCAGAGGGAAGAGGGATGGAGATTTCGGGGGAGGAGGGGGGGGAAAGAGGGAGGGGAAGGGTGTGGGCGTATCGGAGGAAGCCGCCCTGTGCCATTCCTCCGAACCCACAGCACGCACGCACGCACATACACATACCGCCGCGACCCCATTCGTCTTTTAAATTCACCATGAGACAATTGTTGGGGGAAATCCCCGCGGAGACGGACCGAATGGAGTGGCGTCTCTCTCTCTCTCTCTCTTTCTGTATCCCTCTCCTTTCCTCTCTCTCTCTTTCCCTTATGCCGCTCTTCCTCTCTTCTTTCCTTCCCACCCTCAAGTGACTGGAGTCTATGCCGGGACGACTAATTGGGGTCTGTCTGCGTCTCTCTGCCAAACAACACCAAAAAAAGAAGTCTCTCCACACTTCGATTCCCGCTGGGGTTCGAAGTCTGACACAGCGGCAGGCAGTGTAGTGCAGATTGCTGCGGTCTGGCTGAGTGAAACAGGTCGAGTGGAACGGAGGAGGAGGTAAAGAGGAAGGCGAAGAAACGATAAGAAAGAGAGAGAGGATGAAGACTGAGGGAGAGGGAGGTAAAGAGGGTGACAGCTGCAGCGACGGATGATTCATTATAATAAAAGAGGTTGATTAAGAGGCTAGCAGTTGAGATAGGAATGGGGAGGATGGTTGAGCGGAATTTTTCGAGGAGGATGGTGTCGGGGGAAGATGAGGGAGTCAGGAGGAAACAGAACGCGATATATATATTAATTGCAACTGCGCATGCGCGCCGGATAGCACATCACGAGTAAATGAGGAAGTCGAGGTTAAAAAGAAATTATTTCCTTCTTTTCATATGTGGCTTTTAGGAGCGGCAACTTTAATTTTTCAAAAATATCGTCATCAGCATTGATCGTATGTCCGTGGACAGGTCGGTGAATATCGACGGTTAAACCTGGTCACGCATATTCTAGGTTTCCGCAGTCTTCTTCCTTTAGCTCTTTCCATTTCAAGTCGTCTATCAGTTTAAATCTTTTCCTCCCAGTTTGCTTTCTAACACCCCTTTAATCGGACTCTCCTTATTCTCAAGTAAAGCACGATCCAGTTCGCTATACTCATGATATGTAAATCACTCGCTTTTCTCTTATCCTTGTTAGTGCATCCTCATTTTTCATCAATTTTTTCTCCTGAATTCTCCCAAATGCCCATTTTTGAAAGTTTTCCAAATGTTTTACATATTTTTTCTTTAGTGCCCATATTTTCGCTCAAGACAAAGAGATACTCCAAACGGCATTTTATCAATTTCTTCCGCGTGCCTTCGTTTATTTTCCTCAATAGTAGAAGTGTCTTCCTTCTGACGGAGACGTTTGCTTTCTTTTCTTTCTACTCTTTATTGCATCGGCGGATTTTGCCTATCTTGTTACAATGCTTCCATAGTCTGAAATTTGTTCTGATAACATTTTCATCGGAGAATATGGTTTGACGAATATGAACAGAGCTTCCAAGTTCAAGAACAAGCACTTAAAAAGTATTCGTTTCAGATATCTGAAATAGCCACAAAAAGGTTATAAACAACCAGATGCGCATTTCGTCCACAAAGTGGTAATTCGCCGAAAGTAGATTAAAGATATTTTAGAATCAGAGCTGGGAAAGTTCCGGATCCGAAACAAGGAACGGTTCCAAGGAACGAAAACATTTATCGGAACCGGAACCCCAACCGGAACAATGATGGTTCCGGAATGGTTCCCTTAAAAATAAGTTATTATTAATATTTTTGTATTTTATAATGTAAAACAAACTTTTTAATTTCTGCTATTATATTTTTATGCGAAATTGAAAACGAATACTTTATCTGATTACTCTTCTTCCTCGTTAAGTTGGATCTAGTGTTTGGACCTTGGTATACAACCAATATACACTTGGTTTCCATATTTTGCACAATAGCTTCTGGCAAAAAGCTGTTCAAAGATTACGTAAAGCAGGAAATAACAAGTAACATTCACTTATTTACTCGAATACATTGTAAGAGCTCACTTTCCAATCAATTTTATCATCTTTCTTTGCATAGTTATAAAAAATATTCTCTACAGTGAATACAATGAAATTGTGGGCTTGGAAGATTAGTAGTTTCTTGATGTTTTAATATCATTGAATTTGTTGTGTAGTCGATCAAATGTTTTTAAGACAGTGATTTAAGAAACGCTATATGGATTTGAAGACGAATATAACAATTCAACTTCTTGATGGTATCGACAGGATAAAACTATATCTTAATCATCCGCCAAATAAAATTGTATTATACAATATTTGTAGTTATCGTGTAAAGAATCAAAAACGTCACCCATAAATCGTTTCATGAACTGCAAGCTTGGGCATATAGCGGCAATTTTTATCTAGCCTCAAGGTGGCAAACTGTCTGAAGGCTACCGTTGCTGTAAATAATGCACTGCGTAACTAATTAAGTAGTAAATGTTAAAGTTGGAGGAAAAGAGAAGGGTTGGTTAAATCCTTATGATGCACTCCCAATCGAGTCGAAATAACGTACAGTCGATCTTGACATTGAAAATATTTTTTATTTGCAAGGACTGGAAAAGAAAAGCACACTTTCTATCGCTGTTATTGCGCGAATGGTCAGTTTTGACCGTTTTCTATAGGGACGTATTGAGCGCTATGATTGGTTGTTTCGAAGGATTTTTCCAGGATACTGATAAATACAACTCAAATGACACACATATTTGAAGGCGATTCAGTCATGCTTCATGAAGCAAATCGAGCACATCGCAGTTTCACTTGTTTCTGGAAAATATTGGCCTCAGCATGTTTTCCATGCACAGCGAGAAAGGTGCTAAATAAGAATACATCCACGTCTTCTGCAATGTTTCAGCACCTGATTCGGAAATGCGCAGAAATCGGTGTAGATTTCAAACCGAAGACTGCAGTGATGGACTTTGAGCCAGGTATTCACATGGGAGTCGCCAATGTGTGGCCAACGATGAATATAACAGGTTGCGCTTCCATTTGACGCAAGCTTGATGGCGTAAAATCCAGAACTTGGAATGACATCAACTATCAAAATCCAATTTCGGAATGTGGAACATGGCTGATGACGGTATTTGGTCTTACTTATCTTGACCCTTCTGAAGTCGAAGATGCGTTCGTCGAAGACTTCATGTCAACTCAACCAGTCACAGTCCAGGTAGTTCCGCGCAACTCGACCCTGTCTTTACTATACCAGAGAAGAACCCAACCATTACTCTTGACCATTCCGCGCCACACGTAGTCACCCCTCTCTATCTAGCATCAAATACCTAGGTATTACTCGCCCTTGTTTCAGACCGAGCAAATGCGCGGCTAATCGTTGAGATAGAGTATAAAGGACTCCTACACCCTCACCCTCCGCCTTCGCTACCCTTGAGGGCAATGGTTCTTTCACATCCATTTCACCTCAGAAGCCATCGTTTTGTCCCTAGTAAGATAAAATCTATTGTACACTTCAATGTCCAGAAGAAACTTCTATGAATGTGGGACGAAAAATTAAGCAGTGAATTCTTATATTTTCCGAACAACCCTCGCTCTGGAGTACGCTTCTTCGAGGGAGTTATCGTATTCATTCCTCCAAAAGGATTTTCCCGAAGTACTACGGATGAATGGTGAATTCCTCCAATGTGCAACCAACTTCAACCCCTCCCCCACCCCTTATCCAGGTAAATTTTTAAGAGATATTCAGTGTTCCCTTAGCAGTGGAAACGGTGATATTCGTGATTTAGTGCTACTTAGTTTTTGATGATTACTACTTGTCAAGTCGTTAGTTGAAGGTCAATATATATTCTATTTTTTAATTTGTTAAAAGCTGGTTATTATTTGCGAGTGGTGATATAGAAATAATGAAGAATTAACAACGGTTAATTCCACTTTTATTTACACACGCACAGGCATCATCGAAAAAATAGTCAAACATAATAAGGGACCTCAAAACGTGTATTTCTGTTGAAATCTCGAATTCGATAATTTTCACGAATACAATACTTTCACATACACTCCGTATGGAGGAAGTAAAAGGGAAATATTCTTTAAAATATGACCTTTTTGATGTAATTGAAAATAATTGTAATTCATGTAAAATTTTATAAATAAAAACATTTTTTAGTACTCGGAACGGTTCCGGAACCGGATCCGAAACGTTCCTTCTTTTGAACACTAGGAACCGAACCCGAAACGGAACGAGTTGGAAAATTTAAGGTCGGAACCAGAACTTCCCAGTTCTGTTTAGAATATACTTTCGATGAATGCCCATCTGGTTTCTTATAACTTTCTGGTCGCTATTGGAGATATCTGAGAAAGTACTTTTTTAAAGTGCATGTTCTTAAATTATTTTCAGTCCTAAGACGAGCTCGATAATTCTCTGTTGAATCAAGCTTCCAAGATTAATGCAGAATTTTTTGTGTTTAAGTGAAAATTGCACAGAAAATATTTTTATAACGAACTTTAATCAGATGATCTGACTAAAATTTATGACAAATCTATCAAGCTTCCAAAATTAAGCCACAATTTTTTGTCTTTAAGTTACAACTGCACAGAAAATATTTTTATAACGAACTTTAATCAGAAGAACAGACTAAAATTTATGACAAATATTGGACAATTATCAAAAAACAGGCAGTACTTGAACTTCTCTAAAGTCAACATTGAAATTCAATTTTAACGTTGATTATAGTTGATTATTTTCCGAGTTGGCCATGAAAAATCAGACAAGTTCTTCTAAATGACATTTAAAGTTATATTGAAATATTGTCAACAGTTTGAGAAATGGATTGAAATAGAAAGAAAATGTAACAATATGAAATGCACGACCATGTCATGAAGGCAGGCGCAGGCGCGTTGAGCATTTTCACATTCTCTGTTTTTACTGGTGTTGGAGTGTTAACTTGTAATGGCGTGCAATTTGAAAACAGAGACACCACCGAAACAAAAATCATCGGAAGTTCGTAGATAAAATCGCAGGCATTAATATCTTGGATCTTCCTAATGAGTTGATCAGTAAAACATGCGAATAGCCGTAAATTAATTGAGCTCCGTAAAGAGACGATGGATTTAACTATTGCATTATATGATGTTATTCGTTGGTTTTAAAAGATAAAATAGGTGAAAGGCAGAACCGCTAATTTAAATGGACAATAACGCAGTAGGAATATAAGATGGCAATTAGTAAGCCGAATATAATAGCTGGGAAGATTTAAATTTGGTAGGCGTCAATAGATAAGGTTATAAAAAGGCAGCAGTTACAACTTGTCACAAATATAAGCAAATTTGTAACGAATATAAACATTTGAAATTTCCATTGTGATAGTTTTATCGCCTAAATAATCTAATATGGTGTGAAATGTCATGTATCTACAATGAAAAAATGTCTTTTTCTTGTGTTGAGCTGATACTAATACGAAGATTTCCTTTACATTTGTTCAGTTAAAGCTGAATTTAATGATTGCGTTGTTCTTGCACAGTGGTACCCAAACACCTAGCAGGCGCGGAACCCTTTCAAAGATAAACAGAATTTTGCGGCATTTCCATCTTGGATCAAAGTTTATATTTATATGTACGTACGCGTATTACAAAATTTGAACGAATTCATATGTTGGTACTAGACCATAGACAATTTATCAGAGGAAATATTATCGCTCTTTTGACCAATTAACATTTCAAAATCGTTGAATAATTTAATAAGTAAAGATTTTCGATAAGATTTAACGTGCTTTAGATATCATTTTAGAAAACACTGTTCTAGCAACAACTAGTTTCCAAAATTAATTTTTTTGTATAATTACTAGTGAGACATCGAAATTATGCTATTGTCGGAGAGTATCAAAGTGATATCCATTTTTCAGTTTATATAAATGTACAAATCATTTAATAAATATGAACTTATATTTCACACAGAACTTTTTCACGTGATAGTTCATTAATCTTCATCTTAACATGTTTATGAATTAAGGATTCGATTAGCAACTAAGGGCTGATTGTGTGTCATAATATTTTAATTAATTATTAATATATAATAAAAAATAACGAATAGACTGGATGCAATTGCCAATTAAAATACTCGATTTTTAATACAAAATTCTGAGCTCAATGGTGTTTATTTTGTGAATAAACGAAGTAATTCCTAAAGCGCCAAGAATAAAGGCTTTATCGAGAAAACATAGGTTCAAATGTTCACTTAAAATCGTTTTTAGACAAAAAAATTATTAAAATCTAAAGCAGACTGTTCTATTTTTATGCAAGTAATAATTCATCTGTTGGAAAATTTCACACATAACCTAAATTATTATATTTTCATTATATTAAACTTAAACCAAGCAATGTTTACTGTTCATGTAATATACTGGGCTAACCTTTACTGGGCAGAATTCCTTTATACGATAAAAAATAATATGCAAAACTTTCCATTAGAATAACTTGCTTTAAATTCACATAAATAAATTTTACCGTCTTTAAAAATATTAAGTAGGTAATACGATTAGAATGGAATGCTGATACTGCATAAACGATTCCACCCTTAACGACCACTACCGGAATTTAAGTTTTGTCCATATCAAGATATTATTATATTAAGGTAATGGCACCGGGCAGTGAGAAGTCGTAATCTAAATGAATTCGGGACGGCTAACTGCAGTGAGGAGGCGCAGGTGTCGAATAATGGCGCTCCCAGGCTTTATCAATCCTGCAAAGAGAATCGGTTTGTAGAATGGAGTGCTGGTAGAGAGAGAGAGAGAAATAGAGGGGGAGAAGAAAGTAGATGAGAAAAGAGGAAAGGGTAAGAGGTCTGAAAGGGGAGATGGTGGGAGAGAGGTGTGGAAGAGAAGTTGAGAAAGACGCTGAAAGCGGCTTTCTGCGCACGATGGACCAATCCGTCAGCGCCGTCTCCATCGCGGCAATGCCCGTCGTAAATCCTCATTATCGGTTTGGCTTTATGGGTTCCACTAACAGAGGATTGGGTGGGGTGTGGAGGAGGGGTGAGGTGTATGCGAAGGGAGGGAATAAAGAGAGAGAGAGGGAGGATTATTGAGGGGGAGTGGAAGAGTTTTGTGCCCCCGAGGAACTGTCCCTCCTCTCCCTCCCCCACACCTCCCCTCTCTCCCCCTTAGCACCCACTTTCGACTTCAAAAGGTGCCGACATGGCGCCTCTAGGGGCAGCTGAGGGAACTATTAAACAATTTAAAGTCCCTTTTTCCGCCATCTTTTCTCCCTGGCATTTCTCCACTTCCGATCGTCGCCTAAGACGGAGTGCATCCGGGACTGCTCTAGTAGGAGGGGGAAAAGAGGAGATTTATCAGCCATAGTACGTCTATTTCACCACTAGGACGGTCGGTTTCTGTAATACGAGCGAATCTCTCAATCGACATTTCCTTGTCAGAGATAGGCACGATATTCTTATAAAGCACTGGTTCTCAAACTTTTTAGATCAACGCCGTCCTGGAAGACGCAACATTTTTCTACGCCTCCTTTCACTTATGAAATAATAGAAAATAGTAATTTTAAACAAAGAAATCGTTTCTATTATGAACATTTGATAATAATTAAATGGACATTTTTACTGTAAACTTTACAGCCAATGTACCTAACTAATGAGAAGGATGAGGCTGTTTAGCACTGGAAATTTAATCGACATTCTCATCTCTCGTTCGATATTTATCACCAACTAATATTTCGTCTTAATAGACGGCAGAATACCCAGGTTATTAGAAATGTCATCATCATAGGTAGTCTGTCTGTAGATATGCACGTGATTATTCATGGTTAAACGTGGTTCTCCATATACTCCTATTTTTCGCAGTCATCTTCATTAGAAATATGTATGTAGTCCAATTTCATATGTATTTGCTTTGTCAACATTCTTATAAAACTGGATTAAATAATTTATAAATTTGTGGCGCCTCCACATTCTTAGGCTCGCGCCTCATAGTTTGAGAATCACTGTTATAAAGAGCACTTTCCCAAAAATTTGTTTTTTCTTTAGGTTCGTTCATGAATGAACTGATGGGTGTAGCATGAGGGCTCAGCATATTAAATCACGGATTCCAAAATAATTGCGTATTTAACTGAATATATACCATGTACTTCACGGGCATAAATATTATTGCCAGAGTACAGTAAACTTAATATGTAATTATAAGTGAAGTGCCCAGTTCAGAGCAATGAGTTCGTGACTCGGTTGTACATGAACTTCCGCAGTGCGTATAATCGAAGCACATTCCAATTAAATCGCGGACTACATAGGTAAAAACCTGAAAGGTGGATCGTTTTATAACCATCTGCGACGGAGCACCTTAGTAAAATTTATACCGACCTGTCCTCGCGTTCGTTTTTTGAGTTTTATGGGCAAACGAGAGAACGCGATTAATGTCAATCGTGCACTTCCTTATATTCGAGCACAATTAAAGTTATGGAAAATGTACACATAAAAACACGTAGGTAACCTAAAAAAGTATCATCGAAGAGAAAGTTTTACTGCTAACCGTTTTGTTTTTCATCGAGATTTTATGTACGCGGTTCAAAATATCGTAATATAATAAGACTTTTTTATATTATTATTGCTTGAACACATTTTCACTTATTACAGTACATTGTAACACAACAGGTATGGAAGGAGTTGGGTACCATTTCAAACAATTAGTTAACGCTTATTAACGTGGAAGGAAATTTTTCTTTGTTTGTAAAGTTCAAAAGGAAAACTATGTGAGATGACAATAACTGTCGAAATGATTTAACAAACGCCTTCTCAGGAAACATTCCCCTTTTCACAAAACATTTCAACCATTATCATTTTCTTAATTCTATACTCCTTAGTGATCAATATCTATACCTCACTCTCCACGCCAAGCAGAGGCAAGGTAATTCATTGCGTTCCAGGAATGAACAGAATAATCAATTGAATTTTCGATGGGTAATAGTATAATGCGACTTTTGCTCACGAGCAATTCAAAAGCGACCGAAGAAATATTAATGTCATTAGGGACAACGGATATTACTCAAAACATCCTTGGCAACTAAGGAAAGAGATTTATCGCATCAATAAAATATCTTAATATTGTTTAGCTCGGCAACCGAGAGTTCTCGGTATAACATATGCAATGTCTTTAATAGTATTTGTAGCCTGGTTGGCCATTCTTAACAAGAACACATGTCAAAATTATTACTGGCATTACGGAGAAGGGAAGAATAATTTGATATAATTTAGCATAAAATATACTCTATAATTTTATTTCAACATTCAATAGGAGAAAAAAATATCCGATTATTAAATTGGCAAGGGCGTTATACGTGGGCATAATCGGCCTCGTGATAACTAAACAGCTGCAAAAACTTACGCTGTCGTGCGAGAACCCGTTATTCCAAAAGTAAAAAGCCTCGATCACAGCGACGGCATTAATATTCCGAACCGAATGCCTGAAACCGAAAACGTCTTAATTTTATGTGAACGGGCCCAGAAAAATTAACAGGCGCGAAATTCTTTTCACGAGAAAGGCAGAATGGTAAAAAGGCCGATAAAAAATTTTGATCATTTTCCAGGTGCAAGGTGATTGGAACGCTATTTTACGGCGCATTTGGCCTCATTGAGCGCGGACGGGTGCGTGCGTGCGTGTTCGCGTGCGCCCAGAGGGCGTTCCTTGCCTGGTGGAAAGAGCGAAAATTGCCTCGCGGTGATATGTTCGCTTGACATATGACCCCTTTAGACCGTTTATGTCTTCGAGAGACAGGGAGCTCTTAACCTAATAACGACTAGTTTCTCCGGCGGAGTGTTTTTCGCGTGTCATTACCAAAGTGACGGCGCGTTTGAAGTAAAAATGCCGAGAATCAGCCGCGCTCTTCCCGCCGTCGTTTTTAATACACCGGTCGCAGATCGAAAATAGGCGGCGAGGCGTTTCATTTCTATTTATTAAGACTTTCCGAAGCGTCCGTGGAGAATGTGTTAACTGTCAAATCCACTGTCCAATTTGATGACGGAACAGCTCTTTAGTGATTTTTAGATAAAGGAGAAAAAAACCTTGTCACAGGGAATCAAACCCAGGTCTTACACTTGCCGGGCGGATATTTTGCCGCAACAGATAAATTCTCCAGTTTCAGAACGGGAATATTTTCTTAGCAGATTTTTCTCCTATATCTAAATTTCCAAAAACTTTCAGCATATGCCTGTCGCATAATGATCTTATGATTAATTCATTCCATCAACTCTTTAATGGTTCGATTAGGCCTCCGTTTGTCTTAAAGTGCGTTTTCCGATCAGGTGCGGCCCAAGGTATTTTGGCGCCTCTGGCGAGAAACTATTCCAGCACCCCCTTCCGTAAATTCTTTAAAAGATATTTTTCAAATAACTTACCTATTCATTTATTAATTGCAAATGCAAAAAGGAATTACATCTAGATTCCCGCCTACCCCGGGGTATATCCAATAGTTATTCGTTCGCTTGCAAGTAAGATATAGCTTGATGATCTGATTAGGGTCCCTACTAGTTTGGCGCCCTGGGCAGTTTCAATGGTAAGCAGTCTCACTGGATATTATATGGGATCGATTCATCATCCGCGCATAGGGTATCGAAAAATGCACGTGATTATACTTTCCTTGATGGTCTTATTAACTTTTTGTAACCGACGCTCCTTTTCGTCGGATCTTTCCCTAAAACACAAGACATCACTTTTGTTGGCATCACACGTGGATCCGATTTTTACCCTTCAAATGGTTGCGCTGCCATAAAGTAAAATATTAGATAATACCTCAATTTTTACTCTATGAAAACAATAATGTTTAGTAAAATGACCCAACGCCGAGCGTTGGAGAAAGCGACGGCATAAATTCATGACGAAATACTTCGAAATAACAAATAACTAACCCTTTGATATATATAGGTATATATATATATATATATATATATATATATATATATGTATATTATATATATATACCTATATAACGGCATAACTCCTACAAATTGGCGAAGTTATATAGCTGTCAATAAAGTTATTAAAAATTCGAAACGATGGAAAAAGGCGACGGAAAAAAGACGCGTTACAACACGAGGAATTTCGCAAAAAAATAATTCATCTTGCGAAAACCCTCCATCCTTGAATCTAGGCATTTATCAATCTCGATGCTTTTTTTTATTTCGTTCGCGACGGGACCTTGAGCGACAATTTTAATCTGCCATTCGAATGAGTCGTTAAAAAAAAATAAAAAAAGGAAGGTTTAATCTCATTAATTTCGCATCGAACGCCATTTCACTCGTTCCGGGAGAATTTTATCGCCGTCAAACCTCCTCCCTCCATCCTCACCATATTCTTCCTCTCATTATTCTCCTCGCCCCCTAGGAGATTTTTATCGCCCTCTTGATCCCTTGCCAACGCGCCTAGAGACGACCCATTAATCGGATCGGGGAAGAAGAATTGCGACCGGGGCGGAGCGGGAGGATCGATGGTCGGTTGGCAACGCAGTCACGGAGATGGAGGAGGAATGTCGGGAGAAAACAAGATGGTGGAAGGAAAGGAGGGATATCGCAAAATAGAGAGAGAGAGAGAGAGAGAGAGAGAGAGGAAGAGGACGAGAGAGATAGGGTGGGGAATGGGAAGGGGAGAAAGCGGATTCCCATCGCATTATCCGAGGAAATAAATTAAAAACTCGTAAAGTTTCTCTTAACGGCAAAAGTTAATCGAACGGGTGATTAGTTTTCAATTAGCCACTTGTCTTCGCGAAGGCTTTTACGTGCGAGGAGTACGCGACCTCCCTTTCTTTTGTCAACTCCCTCTTCTTCGGGGGGATCGATACCGCCCGTTTTTCATCCCTTCTTTTTTTTTGTATTTTTCCCTCCCTATCCACTGTGCGTTCGTTCTTCCCGTTTCCACGAAGTGCCGTGATCTTTTTCAGCTTCAAAACCCCTCCTTCTCGTCGCCATCACTCTACTCTCCCATCCCCTTCCGATAGCTTTCCAACTTTCCGACTCCTTCCGCTAGATGGCAACGAATTCCACGAATAGTCTTCCGCGTGCTTACATGGCTAATCGCTGGGACGCCGTTTCAAAGGATAACATCCTGTCACTTAACGATTTGTTAAGGGTGTCTTGAATGATGCAGAACTTCCTCTTATTGAAGAAAAAAATGCCGAGAGGGTGACTAAAGTGTTCCGAAATACTTTGAAAGAACGGCACTCCTATTATTACGCGAGAATTCGTTGGTGCCTTACCGTTACGATTTTCCGAGGACATATAGTTCAGATGTAATTAGGTTCAGAATGAAAAGAATGTCTCGGCAAATGAAAGAAAAGTATAGCACGAGGACTATTGTGAAGCGCGTTTTTATGCTTGTAAACACATTGGAATTTATGTACTTAAGCCAACGTACAAAATAAAATTTATTTTGCGAAAACATCACATTCATCAATTCCGTGATATCAAAATAATATTTGTCGTTCGTTCTTGCTTACTTTGATTATAAAAACAAAGTCACGCACAAAATTATAACTGGCATACACAACAAAACAATTTTTAAAATCCGTTTATTGTCCTAGTTTATTCAGGTATATTGCGTTGCACACATTCGTTCGAATTTTTAAAGAAATAAATAATTTTTCAAATATATTTTTCGATTTTGTTTCTAATACGAATGTGAAAAGACCAAAAAGTACGATATTATCAGCAAAACTGCAAGCGCAGATAAACATAATCCTAAGTCCGTATTTTCCTAAGAAAAGTATTGGCTTTCTAGAATGTCGTCTTCAATAATTGACAAAAATTCTAGAAATGGGAAAATAACACTTGTAATGAGTCTATTATATTTAATCATTTGACAGTAAAATTCTTTTTGAATTTTTTACTTGGATTTCTAAACGACGTTTTGAAATATCTTTGTCGTTAACTCAACAGAGAATTATCGAACACGTCTCACTGCTGAAAATTTCAAGAAAATGCATTTAAAAAATACTTATCTAAGGTATGTCCTATAGCCACAACAAGGTTATGGAAACTAATCTATTTTCGGTTAATTACCCCTGGAGACGGCTGCTTTGCTTTCTTATAACCTTGTTGTGGCTATTGGAGGTACCCGAGACAAGTATTATATTAAGTACCTGTTCTTGAACTCTTTGTTTAATCATGCCTATTAATATCTCAGTCAATGGAAAAATATTAAAAATAGAACGGCGTCTTGAAAAAAATTCTGATTTGCTGAATGAACTTGATGGCATGGAAGTGTCTTACTCCATATATTGTTACACATGTGTAAATCACCAAGATTTAAATCAAGTTTATAATGGAAAAGAAATTGTCTTTCAAAGAAATTCACCCCAACTCATTACGGACTGACGCATGCATAAAATCCTCTTATTTAGAGGAGCCAGCTGTAGATTAATATTTCACCGGTAATGCCCCTGTATCCCATTAAAGCCAATTTGCTCCAACATTAATTCGGTGTTAGCTCTTTCTTTTTAATCTCCTTGATATCCTCCTCTCTCTCTCCCAGTCTACCTCCACCTCCCTCTCTGTAGCCCTTCCAAGGATCCAAATCCAAGACTTTTTGGCACAGCCTCTAATACGTCCTCATTAGTGACTCGTTCCGTCAAAGAACTTCCTCCACCCTTCCTTCCCGCTCCTTTCCTCGCTCCTCCATGTTTGTCACCTTTTTCCTCCTCTCCCTCTCTCTCTCTCACCTCTCACCCAACCTCTCATATTGCGATCTATCCGTTACTTTTCTCTATATCCGCCCACCGCCTCAGGGAAACCGTAGATGACTGCGCCTCTCCAGTTAAGTATGTCTAAAAAGACCCTCGGGTGGGGTTTTTACAAAAACACTCCTCTCTCTTTCTCGCTTTTCCTCCTTGCGTCTAGAACACGCTAAATGACAAGTCGTTGGCATGGAGATGCGGATGTCGGTGGCAAAGAGAGTCGTGAGTCGACCGAAGGGGAAGAGGGAAAAGGGGAGAGGGGATGGGAGAGGTCTAAACTCGAAACGTATGACGTTTTTACAAGGACTGAAGGGAAATCGTCCCAAAAAATTAGATCTCGAATAGAGAAGGAATGGTTCCTCAAAGGAGGGAGTCTCACACGAAGGTGTCCGAGAAAATGTCTCAAGGCAGCGAGCGGCTCCTTTACTACAATTAAAGAAAGGAATCGTTGAAACGTAATTAGAATTAGCTGAAATTTAATTATGGCTACTATGTGCTCATCCCTTTCGAATATTCTATAAAAATCATAAATAAATGTTACAGTGTGAGGTACTTCAGTGTCACGCAGTAACGCGTAGGCTTGATGGATCTCGACAAAATGTTTTTTCCTAGAAGCGAAATTACCAGCCAAGAAAATTACATTTAGCGTTGAATATTGAAAGAGTGACACTCGTTTATTTGTGTGGAGCAAAAAGGGATACCAGAAGGGAAATTTTTAATAATAATTTCTTTAAAAAAAAATTAAAAAGGCAAGCAAATTTCATAGTTTTATTAGAAACATAAAATGTACTAGATGACGACTTTTTGCATTTATACATCCCGCGGTGAAAAGATCAACATAACGTACATTCGAAATAGAAAAATCCATGGACTTAAGTTGTAAAGATATATATCTGTAATTTAATCCTTCTTCCTTAACCGAAACAATTTCAAACACTAATTAAATTACCCGCAAGGAGAAAAAATATAATCTTAATTAAAAAGAATAAAGGTGACCAAGATAATGGATAACTGAATGCCTTGGCAACTTGACTATGAGCACGGTTCCATTAGCAGAAGTCGACGTAACACGGTTTATGGAGATAAGGGACGGACGACTTTCTTTCTTTTTTTGCATCTTAAAATTTTCCGTGAAACGTCTTCAGGAGGCCGGAAGCGTGTGTTTTTCGCTACTTCTTTGGCAACTCATTTTGAAGAGGTCATTTTAAAAGAATTCCCTTTCATCCCTTCCGCCGTTATGCTCGTGTACGCCGGAGTTCGCAATGTTCGACAAAAAGTGAAGCGGACGCTGGTGCGCGTGCGTGAGAATCATCGGAGGCGAGTGAGATGGCGGTTTTGTCGAATCGCAAAAAAAGTCACAAATTGGCGCGAAAACTTTAATTGCTGTATTTCACTTATCTCTGACATATGTCCAATTTAGCAAGCTTATTTTAGCCGGAAATGGTACGAAATGCGATAAAACTGGTTGGTATTTGTTTGTATAATAATTCTTAAATACCTAATAGGAAAAATCTCGATAATTATTTCAGTGTTTTACCTGCTTTGCAACAAATCAATCCCCTCAGTCAATGTCACTGAGGTCAACGAAAGAAAAAGCTTGCTACACGTACAGTTTTTGGAATCGAAAATCAGTTGTACCGTGTAAAGAAAATTTAGTGAAATATATTTCTTTCTTGATTATTATGATGTAACGTACTGGTATATACCGTATAAATGGTTAATGACAGAGATCCAACAATTCGACGAGAAAAATAATCTGGTGGTACCTATTTCTAAAATCACTCACAAAGAAAGAGGTATTTACAATACATTACTACCCTTTCGTGAGACAAATCCTATGACAGATGATGTCATTGTGTTATGCCCACATCCTTCTGAAATCCTACTACATTTTGGTCTACCACCAACGCTCACTATTACCAGTTGATAAAAATAATAGGCATTACTAGAAATAAAATTTACTCTTTAAGTCAAAGGGTGTGAATATCCTGTTTTTAAATTGTCATTAAAAAATCGAGTAGACTAGGTAAGTGAAGGATAATTATTTAACATTTCCCACTTGGTCAAGAACTATTCAGACTAATAATCTAAAATAAGGCGAATTTGTTATGGATAATTATATATGTAGCTCTCTCGTACCAGCTAAATATCGCAGTTGTGACAATTTTGTTAAATAATAATAATAATTTATTTAGCACAAACAGGTTTCCCCAATTACATTTTGTTGTAATTCATTTTTATGTACTGTATGACAAGCACAAACGACCATGCCCTCGTCAGGATTCAAACCTCCACCCTTGCGGTGGAAGCTAGACACGCTAACCACCCCTCTACCAAAGCCGCCTCTAGGAATGAGTGGCAGTATTATGCGTGGTTGAAACGGTATCCGTGGAGACCTGCCTCTAACTCTGTTAAACTCAAACTCCGAACATTTTCCTCAAAATCTAAGCAATTTTAAAGCTATAAAAATAAACATACGCCGCACACCCGCAAGAAATTCTGCACTTCTAAAATTTTACGCGCTAATTTCCGTTCATTCCCAATTCTACACCTCACGGATTGTCATTCCATGTCTCTCAGAAACTTTGATAATGTATTAGTGTATCTATGGGCTACGTTAACAAAACGAGCCTCTCCACTACGGGGAATTTTGAATACCCCGGACGAATCTTTCTCAAAAGTGTTTCAGACCGCGCAAGTCTTATTAAACCATTGGACGAATCAGCAGCGGTTCCCAAACTTATTTTTCGCGTACCACCGAAGACGTGACAAAATTTCTTCGCACCACATAGTATTAGGTAAGTATGAATGTAGTGAACGGTGGCACTAAACTCGCGTACCACTGGCAGAAGCTACGCGTACCACTAGTGGTACGCGAAACATAGTCTGGGAACCGCTGCTATAGAGGAAGGGAGGGAAGGAGGAGGATATTAGGGAGTGAAAAAGAGAGTAAGGAATCTGGATGGAGGTTGGGGGTGAGAGAGAGAGAGATAGGAAATGAGAGAGATACAGAAGGAGAAGGGAGAGGGCGTTACACGGAGGCAGTCGCATTCCGCGAGGAGATGATCGGAGTGTGAACGAAAGAGGGAACGGAGGGAGTGGAAGGGGGATGAGAGAGAGAGAGAGAGAAGCATCAAGAAGTACGTCTTGATGGATTGAGAAGGCGCTTAGAATATAAGGAAGGAGAGCTGGTGAAAAGGATGGGGCAGGTGAGAAATTCTTCTTCAAACGGAGCGCTCAAGGTAGAAGGAAAAAGGAGGGAGAGGAAAATAAAGATAGAGAAAGAGGGAAAAGAAGGGAGACGGAAAAAGAAGGGGGAGAGAAAGAAGGGGGAGAGGCAGACTTAGCCTATGAAAAAAAGGAGCGGATGAGGAAAGATTGAATGAAAGAGCGGGATACGTACACTTGAGAAAAAAATCTGAGAGGACTGGGAGTAAAAAAAAATCGCAGGGCGTCCCCCTTACAAAAACGTGAGCATCGGAATAATTGCTGCAGTACTGGAAACAGAAATCTTTTGATGGGAAATAGGCGAAGAGGGATGTGGAGAGAGTTCTGGGAAGAGAGAGAGAGAGGGAAAAAAGAGAAGCGGGAAGGAAGGGAGGGATGAGAGAGAGGGTTACAGGAAGGGTTTAAAAGAAGCACGCGGAGAAGTGAACATGGCGAGAAAGAGACGGAAAAGACTGGAAAGAACGTCTGGAGAGGATATAGATGAGAGAGGCGGAGGATGGGAGATAGGAAGGCAATAGAGAGAGTGGATTTTTGAGGCGAGAATAATTGAAGGTATAAGGAGGGAGTGGAGGTGACGAAGGAGATGGGAAGGGGGATGAGAAAGAGCACGTGGAGGGGGGGAGGGGGGGGAGTGGGGAAAAAAAGGCGGCGTATTAGAGAGATCGTTGCCACGGATGAGAAAGTAAGGGTTTCCGAAAAACGGACCCTGGGATCCAGAGTGAGAGAACACGTCTCTTCCATGCGTGTGTTTGCGTGTTGGAGAGTGCGGACGGAGGGCTAATTTGAGGGAGGAAGTGAGATATTAAGGGCTGAGGTCGGTGATATCTCGCTTTTTTTCACGCGCGACGTAAAAAATAGCGGCAGAAGTTCCCTTGGACGTTTACGTTAAGGTACGCGCCTTTGAGTGCCGTGAAATCCATCGCCGACTGTTTGGGGGCGTTAATGTTGCCGTATTACGCGAAGCTTTTGTCGGGAGGAACGCTGCGTGTTCGTTCCGAGATATTAGCACGAGTTTTTTTCCCGTCGTGACGTGTAGTGGAGTGTTTATGTTAATCCGGACTCTTTTTGGTCCTCTCGTGTAAATGCCTTTAGATGCTAATACATAATGCGACTCGGGAGCGATATTTAATTAGCACGATGTCCGCACATAGTGCGGTACAAATTCTATTATAATACCTCGGCCTCTGCTTTTCTCTCGTAGTTGAAATATTGCTCGGAGACTGGTTCTCAGGGAAAGGCCAAGTGAACAAGATACTCGCATGTTTGATTTTCATGCCGCGTTAGATGTTTTTATGCGTATTATACAATTAATTCATAAATGTCCTCTTAAATACATCTGCATTTACCTCGAACAGCGTTTTTAATTTACATTGATACTCTTTGAAAACTCCGTAACTGCGTAATTTTCCCCACCATCCAGATCGTAAACAGCTACTAAAAATTACACGGTTTATATAAACTTAAGCGTAAACCTTTTCATAACAAATGGAGAGAAATACTCGTAGTTCATTCTGTCATTTCGGTAACTTCAGAATTTTGATCACATTATTAAATTCAAAATCCAATTTGTGGAATTTACTCATGATACAGCTAAAAATGAACTAAGTACATCTTCCAAGAAAATTTTCGTGGAAGATACTTTGCATCACACACAACGTGCACAAGGATCGCAAGTTGCAGAAACGGGAGAACTAGTTGAAATGTGTCCTACTGATCAATAGAGAAATAAATCAAGAAAATGGCTATTCTTATAGATGAGATAATAAGAAATTTCTAATGTGATTATCGTGCAGCGAAGAGACATTTTTCATTCATTAAGAGTTTTGCAGGTATTCACAAAATAAATAAAGTGTGAGCTAAAAATTAATAATTTGGTAGTTTCTCATTTCTTATATTTTTCGTTATAAGATATGCTAAAGTATGACATAAAGTATAACCGGTTATATTTTACATTAGTATGATGATAATGTAGTACGCGCTCTCTTAGCGATGATCATTATGTTATATGATCTGAAATCAGGCGCGCACCCAGGATTTTCTCTTGGGGAGGAGGGGGGAGCTCAATTATAACAAAAAATATTCCACCAAACATTTGGACAATTTGGGGTCCCCTCAACTACAGGCAGGAGCAGAGGCTGTTCTAATAAATGACAGACTTGGAACAGTTGACGAGTTTCAGCAATATATTAGAAAATTCATCTATTTCAAGATGCAAAATAAAGTAAACAGCGCGTAATTTGAGAATGCCTTTATAATGATTATAAAGTATTTGGTGAGAGAAATACGAAATCGAAACAGCAAATATCCTGGCAACCTACATATCTGGTTAATACAAACTCTTAGAGTTTAAGGTTCTTAAGTCAGAAAATTTAGTGTTTGGGGGGTGGGCTAAGCCCGTCAGCCCCTCCCCTGGTTGCGGATCTTTCTGAAATTAACTCCATAGTAGGAGAATTTACTCTGATAATCACTAGGATTTACTTCCTTAAGCAGGAAATTCAATAAAAAATCAGACTACTTATAAAAAGTTATTAGATAAGGGGGCAATTTTCGCGGCGAGTTATCAAAGTTTTAAAAAGGATCATATCACTCAAGTGGTTGAAATATGAAACACTTGACTAAATTTAAATGTGATATTAAATGTTAATAATTCTTGAAATAATAACTAAAATCTTATATTCAGAAAGATTTCATTTGGTTCAAACCAGGTACAATTTTATGCTGGTGGGAACTTAATGCTTACAGCTCACATAAAGTTTGTTTAGGCTAAAATTATGCCTCAAAGTTCTGAAATGGCGATGCATTTTTCAACGAAAATAGATTATTTGATCCGTTTCAACGATGCCTCAAAACAAAATTATTTAAAAACACACAATTTGCGGCAATCACCAGTTATTATTCGTGCAATTCACCCGAAACCTTCCATCAACGCGACCACCATTTTTTCTTGGCTATTTGCCAGGATGTATCAAGGAAGTGCAGTTTCTTCGGGCATTCACACGGTTCACAGAAAACAGGACAAAAAACTAGCAATACCTCGGATATGAAATATAGTGGATAGATTATTATTAGCAGCAGAAATCCAAACCTAAAAAAAGAAATCATTTCAAAAATTTAAAAAACCGCTTTCGAAACAGATCCACCTCAAGAGAATAAAGAAACTATCATATTTCCAATCGGCTAAACCGAATCCCATCGAAACACAAGACCACTTAAAAACGAAAGAAACCAAGGAATCCAAATTTCCGGAATAAAACCGTAGAAACCAGCGAAAAACTGAATTGCGGCCATTACCTGCTCCCCTTCTCCCTACGTGTACAATCTATTTTTATTTAAGATTGCGATGGAAACTAGTTCTGAATCGGAGGTGTTGGAATGGACTGGAGAGGAGTGGCGAGTAATAATGATTTCGTCGCTGGGGAATTATGGGATAAGTAAGGGGTATGGGACGGGTGTGGGAAAAACCGGATAAAGGAGATGCCAAGGGGGGAATAGAGAGAGAGAGAGAGGGGTAAATTTCGTTAGCCCATCTTTCACCCAATCCCACGCTTCTCCACGCAGACCACCCCGGGATTCTTCCCTCTTCCCCCCTCTTTCACGTCTGTTGGACCTCCGGTGCAGAAAGAATGAAGATTTACGCCCCTCGCAACCCATTCCACCCCATATTCCGCCTGGAGTCTCCTCCTCGCGCCAAACACACCATCACAACCCCAATTCCGTCGTACTTTGGAAAGCAAACCATCCCCTCCTCCCAACTTCCCCTCTGTCATTCTTTCTTACACAAACACAAAAACCATAGCGCTCGCTGTTAATCTTTTCTTTCTCGTACAGATTTCCCACGGATTTCGACCAACAATGGTTGTTCTTGAATACCGATCCTCCGTTTCATGCGATCCTATTCAAATGTTTTTTCCACAGAACAGATTTGAGAGCCGTTTCCAGCGATAATGTGGAGACATAGGACGCGCCTGATAAATGGCCCTAAGGACGTCTAAAATTATTTCCATTCGTTCACAAAGGACGAGATTTGAATGATGAACATCAAACTATTCGCTAAAAGACATTTTTCAGAAAAGATACCGCGAGCTCAATTTACTAAAGTGATAAAAATCGATGCCTTATTTTAATACTAAGATTTAAAAAATTATATTACAAACGCGGGGGAAACAAAAGAAAAAATTATTAACAGTAAAAACTCCCGTGATTATTTTAGCTATAAAGTATTATTGTATTATGAAAAAAATGGAATATAGCAAATTGAAAATATGTTTCCTGTATTCAAAGGTTTGATACCTGGTAAAAATCAAGCGTTCTCATAGAAGAAGCGACGATCAGCGAATTACAATTAATTGTGTTCGAAACGCGCATCTGGATTTCGCAATGTTTTATGAACCCAGTAGCTCGTAACCATTTCGATACTAGTAATAATGCAAGAAAGGTGATTCTTTTTTACGAATAAGTAAAAGTAAACAGTGAGCGAAAGATTCATTTCTTGCTACCTTTCATTTTTAACGGATTAAGAGTTTCACGGTGTAGAGCCTATTTAAATATTCTAATCGCCATTTTGGCGCTTTACATTTTTACAATTGTTAGCGTCACTAAACAGGCAATATATTACTTTATAAATTATACTGATTGAAAGGATATAACTGAAACCGTGTGCCTCTTATTAAAATCGTGCCTGAACAACCTACTCGAAAGAACATATCGTATATTATGTATTAAAATTATGTGTGAAATTATTTCATCTGGAAACACTCAGTAAATTTATCTAATATGTAATTTCTAAATTTTGTAGTCGAAAGAATTTTTCATAAAATTGCAGAATGCTATGTTGATTAGCACGAGAACATAATTTTTCTATAACAAGAAATAATTTAATATTCAATCGATAAATTCAATCATTTCATCATTTAAAAATGTAATCATATCACGCTCAAATGGAAATTAATATCTAAATAGCTACAAAAGAGGATTTGTTAAAATCTACTAGATAAATTCGTAATTAAATAAAAATTTAAATAAAATATTTTAAGCCCTAAATGATATTAATGACATCGTAGACTCAGATACACCAGAGGAATCTCCAACTTATTTTCCCCATCAGGCCAATTGCATTAAATGACAGCTAAGTGGTGACGCGGCATCGATTTCGCTCCTATCCGTAAGAAAGGGGTTCAAAGCCTCGTGTGTGTCCGTCTCTCTAGCCTCCCTCTCTCTCCTTCCCGTCAACTCATTCCTGTGAAAATTCTTCCATCTCTTCCTACGCATCTCGTCTCAAGGCCCTTTTTTTATAGGGACAGCGGTAGAGGCTAGGATGAGAAAGAAGAGGAGAGAGAAAGAGAGTTGCTAATTGCGGCGTTCCCCATCCATCCTCTTTCACCCCTTTTTACCCCTCCTTCCCTTCCTCCGTTCTCCACTCTTATTTCTCCACCCACCACTCCATTCCCTCTCTCCGACTTCTCCCCCTCCCATCCCCTCCCACGGTTCCCAGCGTTAAAGCGGCGGCTCTTTGATCTTTCTCCGCCTCTCCCAATCTCTTCGCGCTGGACCCTCTCCTCTCTCTCCACCCCAATTCCCTTTACATTATCACTCCTTATCGCCCTCTCCCCTTCACCTCCCCCTTCTCTTTTTCCTCCCACTCTTCTCCTCCCCCTTTACCCATCCTCCCCCTCCTCTATTCCTCCATCCCCATCCTCCCCTTATGCCGTTTCTCACCTTTTTACATCACTACTTCTCCCCCCTCCCCCTCCTCTCTTATTTCTCCCTCTCTCTCTCCCATTTTCTTCTACTCGTGACTTTTCTTCTTTTCTCCTCGATTTTCCTCCTCCTCCTCAGGGGAGAGGGTCACTCTCGTCTCCTCCCACACCTCTCCCCCCCCCCCCTTCAAGCGCATTCCATACTCTCCTTTACTCTCCCTCCCTCTCATCCCATTCTCTATTTCTCCCTCTACATTTAAGACTCTTCTTTTACGCGACTGCGTCACTCGCAAGGAGGCCAATTGGAGAGAATAATCATGAAAGAGGAAAAAACGCCGGAATAATTTGTTTCTCTTTATTTCATTAGCAGTAATTGTTCGGCATAAGGAAAAAAAATGAGGAAAGATTATTTCCAAAACCTGGAAAATTTAGTTTCCACTTTTATATAAAAGGTGATGTGGATTTATTCCATTAAGCAATGTTTTTTACAAAATTTTAAATGTAGGGGAAATGTATAGTCCGTAAATAATTTTCAGATTAATCCGAAATATTGCATCGCGAAAGTTGTTTCTTGTTACTTGTCTATGTTAAAAACACTGACATGACTTAAAAAATGTGGCTGACCAGAACGTCTTACTTCTTTAAGGGCTGCCAATTTTATCTACCAAATACAATTCACAACATGAGCTCTAAAATTAATTTTGAATGCACTATATCAGGAGAAGTTTTCTCGGGTTTCCATCCGGGTGGTGTGGAATAATGCTTCCGACGTTTCGGCAACTCTCTCTGCTGCCATCTTCAAGGAAAATAATAATATCAAAACCATCCACAAGTCTCCCCGTAAAATAAGGAGCTTCCTCCGCCCAGTGAATGATGATCTAGGCCTCACGACCTCTGGAGTTTTAAAAAAAATCACTTCTCCTTGAAGATGGCAGCAGAGCGAGTTGCCGAAACGTCGGAAGCATTATTCCACACCACCCGGCTGGAAACCCGAGAAACCTTTCTCCATATCATTCGCCGGGAAAGACTCAAACCTTTTCTCGCACTATATCAGGATCTAAGGGTCTCATTTCTGGAACTGTTTTACCAATCCCAACTCATAATTTTCTAATCAATTAAAAATTATTTTCCATGCGTACACACACACACGCTTATGCACGTGCGTGTTGGAACTACACTTTTCTTGTAATATGTTCGAGCTAAAAACCAACCTCGAATTATTCCATTCATATCTCTCCTAAATTTCATAATCTACCAAAACTCTCCATACACGTACGTGTATGCTCATATGTACTCGTACCTTTGTAAGTGTGCATTACTCACGTGTTAGAGAATACGCATCTTCAACTTATGAACACTCATTACCTTCTTCCCTCCATAGCCCTTAAAGTTATTCCTTCTCCTTCCTCTATCCATCTCTCCATTTCACTCCTCCCTCAAATTCTTCTCACCACATTCTGCTCGGGAGAGAAAGAGAGAGAGAGTCGTTTGCACCGCGCGCGCAGGCGCGTCGACCGTCCGCCATTGCTCTCTCCTTCCATGTCGCTCCTCCAACATCCCTCAACTTCCCTCCCTCCCTTTTCCTCCTTCTCAATCTCTCTCTCTCTCCTTCCACCTCTTCGCTTCGTCTTTAGTGTCGGTTCTTTCTTGCCTCTCTCTGTTTTTTACCTCCTCCTTTCATGTTTTTTTGTGTGTTCGTTTCGACATCCAACCCTCCGCACTTCTCTCTCTCTCTCTCTCTCTCTCTTCATCATGAGACACAGGTCGGAATCTGTTCCTCGTCGTTTCCGTTTAGTTCTCTCTTTCCTCATGCCACACTACCTCTATATCTCTCTCTCTCTCTGGTCGTTTCGCCTTTTTTCTTTACACTTTTTATTTCTCGGCTCTCGCCTGAAAATATCTCATACGGCTACTGTTATCATTACGAATTCATTTTGGGACTCGTTTGGATTTATCGTCGCATTTTAAAACGACCGCAAGAACGTTTCTTTTTTTTCTAGCACTTTAACCTCCGCTACCGTCGGCATACAAGATGCAAAGATGTCATTCAAGTAACGTGAGAAATCGATTTGAAAAGAATTGAGTGAAGCAGAAGTAATAAACTTGTTGACGACGTATGCGATCTAGACTTTCATAGAAGAATTACATTGTATTCCGCTTTAACTCTAAAAGAACCCGATTATTGCTTATTATAATGGTGTAGCATATGAAATATTATAACTAATGGGATTTAAACAGAAAATATACAACAAAGTTTTATATGCGGATGAATGATAACAAATAAACGCATCCAACGTTCGTTATTGGTTCAATTTGTATGATTTCTTCTTTCATCGCACATTTAAAACTTTTGTACGTCATGAAAAAAATAATGTCGTCACGCACGTATTCTAGGGAGAAACTGTTTCCATAATGATCGACGGCAATGGAAAAGTAAAACTGAGCAAACTTGGGATTCCAATAACGAATACAACATCCAAAAATAAATCATGCGTAACATACGTACTTCTACTAACTCATTTCCCTGGCCAAATTTGAAACTTCTCTGAAGGAACTTCAAAGTTTTAAAGTTTCTTTAGGCAGCCGCCGCCAAATATATAAAATTTTGAAACAAACCAAAAGTTTGAGAAAGTCAAACGTGAAAAGGAAAATTTTACCATATCCTAAAAATGAAACGTATATCACGACTTGAAATCCCCGTCGGACATATTGGACTTTAGGGTGCGTATGGCAGTCATGGCTTACACGACGATACGTCTGCAAGGGATTTAAAAGAGTGTCGTTCTTTGTGGAGGGCGCTAGTTTTCCTTGCAGCCCTTGTTCGTCCGCATCCGCAGGTGACTGGAGCTCCTCCTCTGGACCACCCATGCTGCCTCCGCCATCTCCTCCCTCTCTATCTTCATGCTAGTGAAAAGCCTCCTCCTCGGGGTAAGCGAGTACGTCCGAGGCAATAACGTCATAACATCGCGTGACGACGGCGAGTTCTGCGTTGGTTTTATGTCTCTCGGTCCAATTTTGCGAAAAACGCGGACAATTGAAGGTTACGCAGCGTGACAGCTCTTTAAGAGGCTGAGTCACGAGATGCCATACAATAATGGATAGGTCGATCTCGTCGGATTCTTTTCGGATCATTTAACAGCGTCTAAAGAAAAAAAAACTACATCGGCTAAACATCCAGACGATGATGATACGGGATGGCGCTCTTTTAACTTCCGTTTAAGTGGCATCTTCGGTGCTAAGAGCGAAAGTAGGTAATAGCACAGGTATTTCCAAGATTAATAACTGCCACAGAAGAAATAAAAGCTACGCTATTCCATGGAGGGAACCTCGTATTATACAATTTGTGGAGCTTTTATTATATTTATTTCCATTTTACGATTCCGTGAAATTACTTTTGTCGTTATGATCGCAGCATCACAATACGTCAATTAGCATCGGAAGGGTTGGTAGCTGCCACATTCCATTTGGAGAAAATCACAGATAGTCAATGACATTGAAATAAACTAAAGTCATATAAATTTTAAACATCATTCATTTCTTTTGAGCTTAAAATGAAAAAAAATTGTAGTGGTTGAACCATAAAGTTGTAATAATTCACACACTTAAGTAGTGAAAATAATATTACAGGAATAATAATACTAATATATAATTTAAATATTAATTAGGGTGGCGGAAAACTTAATGAAAAACCATTAGTCATTTCATAGTCGCTAAAATAGCAAGAATAAGACTTTTTCGTGTAAGCAACGTCGCAACAAGCGTTACCATTATAGCGACGCATATTTCTTGCCTAACATATTGCACACGATCCACAAAAAAAGAACATTGCTAGAGCAATCAAACCGAGGAAGGAAACAGCCGAGCGGAATTGGGGCACGTTTTCGGTAAAACCACCAGCGCCGAAACCTCACTGCGAGAAAACTACGTAGCAAACTCCGAGCAATAACGCCACTACCGAGGGCTAATTGCAATCCGAGATCTAGTGGTGGACGCTCTAGAGAACTTCCGAGTCGTAAGCCTCTGTGCGTTCTTCTTAATAGGTTGCTAGGAATGGAATTTAAAATGGACGGAGCGGGAATTGCTAGGGAACGCCGGTTGCTTAGGGAGGGACGGAGTCGGTTTTATAAGGGAGAAAGAGAGAGAGAGAGGGTGAATGGGGATTGGGGAGGCAGTCGTCTTAACGAATGCGGGAACGTGCTGAGCGCTCCGTGAGATTATACGAGGAAGCATGTGGTAAGGAAATGATAATTAGAGCCTGAGGGAATGTCCGAGATTCTCCCCGGGATATTCGGCTGCGTAATAAGAGAAAAAAGATCGCTCCGGAAAGTATCACTCCGACAGTTGAACAAAGAACGGAAAGCAACGCGGTGTAATTATGTTCTCAAAAGTGGCGCAGCGGAAATTCATCCCGCGTTTTAATTCGATGAATTTATTTTTCGCTGTGAGATGAAATTAATCAAAATGGATTTAGAACAATGGTCAAACATGTGATTTCGATTATTTTGTTTCAACCTTAAAATGCAATCTGATATAATGTACCATAATAATGAAATTAAAAGAAGGTAGATTGTAGAAGAATGCAGGAGGAATAACTGAGAACGATATACTTATTTGGGAAACCACAGAACACTTATTTAGTTACGAAATTAAATTAAATTAAGGAAATTTGTATTTTAAAAATCACACATCAACCGGTTATGAAAACAGGAATTCTATATTTTTTCGTCGTTTTTAAAACACTTGGTTTCTTGGGTCCCCATCATAATTATGAAAAGCTACGATACTCCATTATATGGTAGCGTGTCGTTTTGTTTACGTTGCTACAACAATTACGGTGAAACGTAAATTCGTTCAACTTCCTTTCACAGCGTTGTGTAAGTGAAAAGAAATGGATAATTTAAGACGACAAAATGGATGCCAAAGTAAATATTACATTGCAACTACTTAAATCAAGTGAGGTGCGCTGTAAATAACATTTGATTTTTTCCGAGGCAGTGCATTTTGCTCAATTTTTATTTATTTATTGGCCTTCCGAAAAGTAATGCAATGATAAAATTATCTATAATTTTATAAAGGAAAAACAGTGCCAAATGCTTTTATAGAAAACATTTTTTGGAGTTAATTTAATTAACAATGAATTTGACGTGTCAAGGCGTAATATTATGGCCAAAGAACAAAAAACGCATTGGAAATAAACAACGAAATAATCAACAGGATGACTGGGGACGAAGTATGCTTCAAGAGCATTGGCAAAATTCAAGGAGAAAATGCTGGCGACGCAATAAATTAATCTCTCGAATTCATGCACACTTTGACACCGTATGGATCTCCAGCACACTAACTAAGGCTTACCAAAGGAGTTGTTGTGGTGATATTTAGGAATATGTACATCAAGATCGGTCGTTGTAATGGAGCGCGGTTGATTGTGACTGAGTCGAACCCGAGCACAATTATTTGCAAAAATCGTCGTTGGCTCTCGTAAAGGAACTTCGGTTATTATGATTGCGCTGTCGGATCCGGAGCTCTAGTCGGCATCAATTTCCATTGCCCTTCGCAAACAGAATAAATAAAACCCGGGGGGAAAAACATTCCACGACTCTTAAGTTTTCCTCTCGGGCCCTGTTTTCATTCACGGAAAACTTTAGGCCGTTTCTTTCAAGATCAAAGCCAACGAATGGGATTAATGTGGACATAACCGAAGAAGAATCCAACGAAACTACAAAGTTTGTAAATACAGAACTTCAATAAAATTTTAACTTAGGGGAATAAATGTTAAGCGTGTCTGTATAAAAATGTTCTTATTTTTGCTAAGATAAAATTTTAAAAGAAGTAAAAAAGATGCCTGTTGGCACTCTAAAAGGGGAATGAGAAATAATAAGAGAAGGAGCAGAAAGAGGGGAGAAAATAATAATGGAGAGTTTTATAGAGGGGAGTCACTTCTAATAATATATACTGCCATAGAATAGCCTTTGCATTTAAGAGCCGGATGGAGTCGCTGTCGGGCATTTCTACCGCACTAGTTACAATAAAAGCCAATCTCATTACGTCAATCTGCGTGAATGATTTTATGAATTAACCTAAATAACTGAAAAACGGTCGATTCAGAATTCGATGGACACTACGCCAGATATCCGGCGCGTTCTCTTGCACATTCTAAACGGATCATCGTGCAATTGTAAGGACACGTGTTCAATATTTTTCGTTAGCATTTTAAAATAGATAAAAATGGAGATGAGAGATTGGGACTGGAACATTTTGACGTTAAATTACGCAAAGTTTGTTTTTATTTACAAGAAAAATGTTGTGTCCAATTATCACGAAAATGAATTAAAAACTGTAAAAACGAGAAATTTCCAATAATTTAACAAAGAATAAGTATTCACTCATTTTTGACACGTTTGAGCTCATGGAATTTGGTGACTAGTTTGCCCATTACAATAGGTATTTCTTGCAATATGAATGTAAAGTTAAAAAAAGAGGAAAATGTTATGAAAATGAAAACATTAACTTTTATTATTAAAGGAATACAATTAAAAGAATCGCATTCTATTTTTATATTAAAATAATCAAATCATGTTACAAAAATCCCAATGAAAATAACATTCCCTCTTTCTTCTCGTTTTTCACGCCACGGTTAAAACTGCGATTTTTTTATTCTCTTTATTTAAAATTTAAAAACATTAACCGTTGAAAAGTATTGGACTCGTTTCCTAGGTCAGGGCCGTAGTGACCACTTTTGGCGCCCTGGGCAGAGGATTTTTTGGCGCCCCAAAATGATCTAATAAAATGATGTGCATATTTTTAAAGAGAAATTTAACTGAAATACAGTCATTTCTTTTAAGAGTTATTTTTCAGGTTTTACTTGCGGAAAACATTGATTACGCCATTAAAATCTATACTTTTAACAGTTTATTCAATAGATAAGATGGGTAGACCAAAAAGTCTATATTAGTTCATTAATGACCGTATGTAATTTTGATGAATTTCAATTTATTAAAGGAACGCTCTCCAGTTGAAATTGATGTGACGAATGTCAAGAAAATTATCAGAAAATTTTACATATTAGGAATAAATCCCAATATTTCTTTCTTCACAAATGTGAATATTTAGAGATTCCCTGTTTTGCGAGAATGTGCGTATAAATGTGTTTTTTTAAAAACTTGTTTTCTTTAGGAGTGAATGTGTACTAGGTTTCCCGTTTTTTCCCCCCCCCCTTGTTTGAGTGCGTGTTTGAATGATTGTTCTCCTGAAGGAAAAAGGTTTTTTTTTCCTTTGGGGAAGGATATGTGTGCATGAACGGGTGACACCAGGCTACCTGCTAGGATTTTTTCCCCCGAAAAATCTGTGTTACTTTTGGTTTTTTTTTGTTTTTTTTAAATTGATTCCTTTCTTACCAGTTTTTTTTAAGCCCTATTTTATTGTTTTGTCTCTAAATATTCTCACTTTGTACGGTTAAGGAGTATTTATGTTTTAATTTAATTAATTCATCTCGCCGTAGTCTCCCACGTTTTTTTATTATATAAAGCATAACTTAAATTTTTCTGTTGTTTCTGATATTAAGGGTGCTTCAGTTTCCATCGTGTAAAGAAATTTCCTTTTTCTTTTTCTTATTTTCGAGAGCACATCAGTTATTCCTCTTTCATCGCAAAATTTCTTTGCTTATTTCATATACTCTTCCAGTCTTGACGTTCAACTTTTTATGTCCGGTACCAAATCGCAGATCATGTCAATGGCTGTATCCACAGTTACATCGGCACCCTGAAGAGATTTAGTGAGTTGGTTGATCTTCTGGAGACAATCGTTCCAAAATAACTTGAAAAATATAAATATCTGTTTTAGCAAACTTTCAGCATCTCTGAATTTAGCTTCAATCTTTAATTTTATTACCACCGTATAAAATTCCTTCAATTGTAACCCCAATGAATTCACAGAATTTTCTCTTGATGACCATCATGTTGTGCCATGTTTTTACAATGTCACCTTTAGGACCTCTATTAGTACAACCCATCTCGATGTGGAACCAGGGAAATAACGGAACAATTTCTATACCTTTGCAAAAAATTCCCTAATTTGGCGGTTAGTTTTTTTAGTGAAATGATAACAAGCTACATTAAGCGAATGCTCTGTACGTGGTATGAAACGTTCAAGAAGGTTATGTTTGCAACCGTATAATTTACCGGTCATATTAGGAGCATTTTCATACGATTGAGCTTTCATATTTAGTAAATCTAGTCCATCCTGTTCCAACTTTTGGATTATTTTTGACGTGATTTCGTCTTTCTTTTTCGATTTCACAGGAATAAAATCAATAAAGTCCTCCTCAATAATTACCTTTTTATCGACAACTTGGGCAAAAAATCTGCTCGGCTAATGCAATGCAATAGGGCGCACACATTTTTGGGAGACGAGGGTAAATAAAAGAAATTACATTCAGAGCGTAAAGAGTAGAGGCAGCCCAAAAGCCGCCAATTAAGTTTGCACACGTTCATCTATGACTTGGTACAGTCATGGCCATTCAGCTGAACCGTTATAAGTTTCGAAGAGATCGAAAAAACAAAACTGTAACCACATTTTATCAAGTGTATAATAAGACCTATTTGGCGCCCCCTTACGGAGCTGCGCTCTGGGCACGTGCCCCGGTTGCCCCGCCCTCACTACGGCTCTGTCCAAGGTATTCAAATTTTGTAATGATTAAAATTTTGAATCTTATCGTTTTTTGCATACAATGAATTTTCAAGATAATTAGGATTTTCTCTTCGAAAAAAGTGTGTACACTTTATTCTTTCAGCGAACGAAAATTTACTTTTACGAACCAATTTTTATCATTATTAATAATTTTATCCTCTAGTGAATTTGCTACTTGCGAATAAAGTGCGCGTTATCGCTACTATTATAAGACAGGGAATTCTCATGAAGCAGTTAAAATTTCAGCGGCCTATAAATTTATAACTAAGAAAAATCCCCGGCGTTTCATTCAATTGTGAACCTCCTCCAAAAAAAGATATTTACTATAGCAAATGGCTGTAACGTTCTTGTATTGACGAAATGTAGTTAAAGCAAAATAAATTTGTTAAATAATTTGATACTAGAAACAAACTCATTTTCATAATTGTAAAATTTTTTATTACTAACCTTACCTTCAATCAACTGACAAATATATTATAAAATGATATGCTTATTACAGAATCAAGCTTTCTTATCCTCTTAAACTGTAATTTTAATTTTAATTGTAGCTGCTTTTTGACATATAGAAACTCTATCGTTACACTGGTGAGCGTTAATTTTTTAAAGATAAATAAACAAAATGAAATAAATGAATTTTCATTGTCACATTTGAAACGATTAAGCACTTCCAATATAAAAATTCAGCTTAAATAAATAATTGAAACCTATTTAAGCGCAATGCGACTATGGAGAATTTGGCAGTTTCTGCAATGTGGTTTCTATTTACCTGATGAACAATCGAGCGAAATTTCGTCAAAACAAGCGACGGTCATCCCTTATCTTCGCCTTGCTAGCTCATCTTGCCTGCATAATTTATAAGTGAATTTATTAGATAAGATTCAATAAACTCGGTTTTATGCAATCAAATAATACAGACGATATATTAAAGGGATTATTACGAAGGATTCAATAGAAAGTACCATTACTTTAATGATAATTATAACGGAATTAGGTCTGAAGTCAATCATTTCAAACTTTTAAACAAAGCGAAAATGAACATTTATTTTACTAACTTCTTTGAATATATTGCTTTTGGTAACTATGTTGTACGGAGACGAACTTGTGTAATATCATATAGATTGAAAACGTATGAAAAACTGGATAAGTTAAGATTATGTCTATCATGGCGACCTTCGTTAATTAAAAGAAAAAACTCTCCAAACCGTTCGCGGTTGAACAACTTGAACAAGGCATTACTGCGCAACTGGCATAATTTCGAATCAGTTAGGTTCTAGTGATCAACCTGAATATAAAATCACTCAGCAAATTCTGCATACATCGAAATCAAACCGTCGGACGTTAATTTTGCAACTCCATAGGTATATACGCCAAAAATCCAATTCGTGAAAGATTTAAATGTTTTTAAATTATAACCGTGAGTTAATGGAAATAAGACATCAGGGGTCAGCCTAATCTCAATCAATTTTAGCCACACGGATTTGGGTTCAGGAATAGGTATCTGCTCTCCATTTGATGTAAATAAAAAAATAAAATATTTTTCTTTGCGTAAATTGACGGCGAATCAAGGATAATTTTTATCTTTAACCGGCTTGGTTATTTCTCATTTTGCCTGAAAATTTGTTTTGCCAGGTTGTTAAATTAATATATTACAATCTGAACAGTAAAATAATTTATATTAGAAAATAAATGTATATTTAAATGTTTGAAATAAAGGGAATCGTTACTGAAAGTATAATACAATAGAGGCTATTCTGATTATGATATCTTTACGGTAGGTACTTCGAGTACCTTTGAGATACTAGCTAAGACATTGAAATGTCTCATTCTAACCATGAATTAGGAGATAATTTACATGACTACAGTGAACTATAAGAAGAAGATTCTAAATTTAAAAAAATCACTACTAAAACAAACCGAAGCTTTTTCAACGTGAGAACGGAACGATTTTCATCTTAATTAATCTTTAAGTCCCGCTTAGCTTTAAAGCATAAAGTCAATACCGTATCGGAATCAGAAAAAGGGAAGTTTGTACAGAAAAATACCGCTATGCATGCCGACAGAAAAAAAGAAAACAATCGAACACTCCACTGCGTCAAAACCGCCACGGCGGTGATTTGAATGCGCGGCCAAGTTCTTAGGTAGGAGGAGAAAGAGGAAGGAATGAGGACCAATTGCAGTTTGAGGTAGAGACTCCTACGGTCCCGGAAGTGAGGGAGAGGAGGCGAAAGTGGGCGGGGCGGCCGTAAGAAATGGAGGAGGAAGCGGAGAGCGTCTTCAGTTCCAGAAGGGATTCTTGCATGGGGGAAGGTGGTGGGAGGCGTGGCGTGGAGAAAAGGATGCGATGCTCCCCTCAGGAAGGAAGTATTAAGGAAGGGGGCGGACGGGGGCAAAAGGGGAGAAAAGGGATTTTGACCCCGGGACCGGAAGTACGCAGAGACGTGACAGGGATGGAAAAAATTAATCCCGGCTCAACCTTAATGCGCGCTCACATTTTAAACACCCCAAAAAGAACACATTCTCTTGCCTTAGTGTGTAATCAGGAAACTTCCGTGATTCGGGTCGGTGATAAAAGAAAGGGAGCAGCGTTCGAAATGACTGGGCCTTAATTCTTTTGTCAATTTAAGCCAGGGCAAACCCGGGTGGATTGAATGCAGCGCGCGTTGCGAGAGATCGTCGACTTCAGCTATCATTTCTTTTTGACTTGAAAAGAAATTTTAGTTCGTAAATAATTGCAGCTGCCACGTAGTTTGGTGCACGTCGTCATCGCGATAAAAATGTGCGCTAATAGCGCAAGGAATTACAAAACAACTAGCGTTGCCATCAATTTGAGGTTGCCGTATAATGTCTAAGGGAGGGAAAGAAATGTAATTTAATTGTAAAACTCCACCCATTAGATGGCACTAATTTCTTAAAACGTTCTCTTGGTTTATATCTATAATTAAATATACAGTACAGTTGAAATGTCACGTTAAACTCAGCGTCGCACTTTCATTAAAATCCGCGTAGATTTTTATTTTCTACCAGATTTTAATGAACGGAACCACGAAAATGTTTAAAATTCGTTAAAGTTGCTGGAAAAATTAACATTAACACGTATATTACAGTCTGGATTTATATTCATACGTACGCAGAATGAACGTTTCCACGAAATAGAAGCACCAATTGGAATACTGAGATGAGAGGAACATCTCCGGCTTTCCGATCTAGTAAATGGAAGAATAATCGAAGAAGTTTACAACGTATATGTACAAGAAAACTCAAGAGGCAAAACAAAGCAATCATTTCGACGAAAAACAAAAAAGAAAACTAGGGTTCTTCCCGATGAACAAACACTGCCCTGTAATTATCAGCGAAACGTAAAAAAAACACAGTAAGTGAATCTAAATTCACTGCGTTACCACTCCTCCATCCGACACCTCCATTCATACCATTCTACTGCTCTAAAAATCCACATCTTTCCCCTATTCCCATGCATACAACCCCACACATCCATGTGACCCTTTCCAAACCCTTCTTCCCCCTCTTTTTTTTCTTTCTTTCTCTCTATCTCTCTCATACCCCAAAAAACACCGCACGGGAGAGCAGCCCCATCTCCCGTCCCATTTCTGCAGCGTGCTAATGGCTCGGGAGAGTGCGCGGGTGGCGAAGGGGCAACGCGAGGTTGGATGATGCTTTCCGGGAGGAGAGCCAGATAAATGAGGCCCAGGGGGAGGTGGCTGATGAGGGTGCCTGCTCTGAGTAAGGTTTGGGTGTAGAGGAGAGAGAGAGAGGGGGGGGGGAGGAGGAGGGGAGAGAGAGAGAGAGAGGAGGACATCAAAATGACCGTTTTCGCGTCCACACTGGTGTGAGGAGAGACCCGAAATTAATTTTCTGCGTCGCTGATCGCACGAATTGCTTTTATCAGATGCGGAGGGGCTTAAGAGGAGCGGCGGAGGGAGGAGAGAGAGAGGAAGAGACTAAGGATAGGTTTGTAGAGAGGTTGCAAGGAAGGAAGTAGGGTGCAAGATGTGGAAGAGAGTGAAAGAGCTGGAGGAAGAGGAAGGGAACAAGGACGCGAGTGAAGGGGGGGGAGGAGGAGGGAACGCAATAGGAGGGTGCAGCGAAGGGGCGAGAAAGTGAGAATAATGTACATAAACTTACTGTGGAGGAGAATGTGAAAGGAGAGGGGGAGAAAAACTTGAAGATTCAAGAGTCGAATTTTTCTAAAGAGAGAAACTGATGGATAGAGACGAAATGAGAGAGAGAGAGAGAGAGAAATTAGAAGGATGGTTAGAGAGAAACAGAGAGAGAGAGAGAGAGAGAGAACGAGTGAGAGACAGAAAATTTAAAATCTTTAAGACTTTTCGTGCACGGAAATGGAAGAGGATGTGAGATGGAAATGGAATGAATTCTTGGCGCAATAAGGAGAAACGGCTAAAGCAGGGGACTGGAGAGAGAATTCCGTGAGTCAGAGAGCGGAGAAGTAGGGTTAGAATGTATTAGTAGCGTTAGGGAACGCGTATCCGGGGAGGGAAAAAAATCTGACAAATGACCGAATATTAAGGATTTAAGACGGCAACATATTCGTAGGAAATGGAAGCGCGAGGGAGGCGAAATAGAAAATGAAATACTTAAAAGGAAGCGAAGACGTTGAAATCGGAGATTAAGGAGGTCGGGGCGTAATAGAATTAAAAAAAAAAAGAAACACGTTTCGGGTCGAAAGTTAGAAATAAGATGACGGACGTCGGATAACTCACTGAAGAATTATGGTTTCGCTTGATAATTGAAAAATAAAACAAAAGACAAAGGAAACTAAAGCAACGAGGGCGGCGGTTTTTTCCCTCCAAGCTTTTAACATTAAGAATCTCAAACGAAAACGTAACGATTAGCTGGCGACGCTAAATCTTGATCTCGAAGAGTCGAGAGTAAGGTTAAGGAATCGGCTGAAAACTAAGTGTACGAGAAAGAGAGAGAGAAAGTGGGAGAATGATGGAGAAAGGGAGAGAGGATAGAGGGAGAGAGAGAGAGACAGAGGGGGAGAGAGATGCAAATTAGAATGGGGCAGGAAAGGACTGAGGCAGTTTTTAACGTGTGAAGTGGGAATTTCAAGTGCGTGCGCGGGTACGCAAAACGAATGAAGGGAGATCGGGTTGGAATGGAAAGATATAAAGCGAGGGAGAGAGAGAGAGGGCGGGAAAAGTGCGAGGAAAAAGGGGTTTCCCTTTATTCCGACTGACGAGACTGGGAATGGGTTTGAGTTAAGGGATTCGAGGCGGAGGCATTGTGTGGGTAAGTCTCGTAAATGAGTGCAGTTTGCTGTGCGAGGACAGAATGGAAGATAAGGAGGAGGATGTTTGGAATAAATAATGGTCGCGGAGGGAGTTTTACGAGTGCGGAATCATCGAGCAAGGGAGTGAAAACCCGAGATAAATTATTTGCCTAACGGAATTCGAACCGTAAAAGTTGGAAAATTATAGTTTCAGATAAATACGGGTAGCACACGGGTGTAACGAGGAAAGGGAAATAAGAATAAGTTATAATGGCTATAAAAATGTAATGCCTCAGCGGAATATTTTCCAGCGTGCCATTACGTTGATCCTTCAAGATAACTTACGTCTAGATATCGGTTGTGGTTTTGTCTGTGGACTCAAATTTGCGTGATCTTGCTTTTGCTGAAGTTTTAGGATTTCCTAAACCAATTACACTTCCAGTTTTCGTTTAAAATCTTTCGATATGTTAACAATTTCTCAAGACGCTTCGTATAATAAATTTGCATTGTGTCAGGGCTAACCATATTTTTTTTAATTCCGGAATTTTAATTTGCAGATTACAGTTAAAGATATAGTGAAACATGATGGAGATGTAATGTAATATTCTCTCATGTTGATTAAAATTAAGCTCAATATTCAGTGGCATTCTTAAACTTGATTCCAACATTTATAATCTAATAGAATATGAAATAACTTTATCCTAAATCAACCTCGCAAACTACGATAAAAGGCAAGAAAACAATGTGTTTAAAACATTCCTCAGTTAATATTTACGAAACAAATAGTTGTGGTGAAAATATAACTAGTAATTGCTCTGGACTTAAATGTCAATTTTACATAAACAGTGTGTCGGTTTGTTTTTGTATCACAAAGATAGTTGGGAGACTGGAAATGTTACAATTTTGGGTCGAAATGTTATTCGAATGTTTCACCTTTCCAGAGAGTCGACATTAATCCAGGGATCCCTCATTGGCAATGGTGAACCAGAAGGCGGAGACGAGGAGACCTTATGCTTTCGAACTCAGATGGCGCTAGTGTTGAAAAAAGGGCAAATGATAAGCGAGCGAAATTAGGATCAAAGGGGCAAGGAAAAATTTCTCCCAGCATCGTGTGAAAAACACGGTCAACTATTACGAGCACGAACTTTGAAAACCAAAGAGACCGCGGAAATTTCAAGCATTTGTTTTCCAACATCAGCAGTCATTTGAATATTTTATGTAGGCTATCTGAGCAACTATAAATTCGGTTTGTTCATGAGCGCAAGTAAGATAGCCCGGTGCGAACCGTGGTTGCCCGGCCCCCAATTCGGAAGGGACGTATAGCCGTTGGTCCCCTTGGTGTTTCTCGTCAAAAGTAGGCTAATTCCGGCACCGGCTTTCTATCCCTTGCTTTGTGATTTAGACTCAGAAGCCTACTAGCGCTGGAGTCGATTGAAGTCACAAGTATGATTTGCTTAATTGCTTCAGGTTATCGGTAGGATGTTTCAAATGAAGTCAGTTTTATTGACAATTTCAAGAAAGTGGCAACATTTTAAATAATAAAGACTACGAAGATAAAATAATGGTGTGTCGAGATGGGCGCTCATTCACTGATGTCCCTTGGAAGTAGGCGTTTATCTCTTTGCAAATAAGATGCGAGAAGACTTAGAAGATCGGCCTCTTAGATTTTGGCGTCCACAGAGGCCATCCGGCTCTCATGTAACTGAGGCGGACTCTGCTTGTGGCCAAACAAATACCCTATTTTGGCCAAAAGTTACAAAATTTATGAGAGATAAAGTGCATTGTTAAAGGATAACTCAAGGTAGGGGGTTTATAATTTTGTGACGACGGAAGGGGGAGAGGGTTTTGGTTAACTTCACGCTTTTTATTTGATGAATAATTAAAATAAAAGTAATTAAAAATTAGTATAAATTATTTGTAATGTATTAAATTGTGCTAAATTAAATTTCAATTAATATTTTGAGCACCAACTAAATATGGAAGGAGGATTGAAAATTTTGTGATGTAATCTTAAAGGGGGGTTGAATTTGTATGACGATATGTGGCTAGGGGGAGAGGGGGGCAAAGAATTCAATTTTTTACATGACGTAATTTACTACCGAAATTTGTACATTAATTCTTATCTAATGTAAAATCTTCAGATGGATGCTTAGCAGCTTAAACCTACATCTAACGCAATTTTGCAATTACAGTTGCACAAAATGATTTTAAATTTCACATCTCCATGATGCGATTTCTCTGCTGTCGGATCTCTAACACGGATTACGGCGCAAGTTTCGAGGAAAGTACAAATCCACTTCCCTATGTTCTCAGTATCGCAATCAATAATAGGTTCCAATCATTGTCTTATTAACTTTGGACGCCTCGTGCCGCGGATATTGATCTGAAAAGGATGATTTCTCGGGTAATGATTTCTAACTGCGACAGAAAATGAACGACACTTCGAAAGCCATAAAAGAGGCGGATTACCATCCAACTACGGTGTTGTATAGAAGGGGAATCGTGAGAACCATGCTGTGTACGCCGACCACGATTTCGGGACTATTTTGAAAGCTATCGTTCGTGGCCTTTATGGGAAGTACGTTCCCTCAAAGCAAACACCGAACGCGCCGCCACCTACGCTCGACGACACTCAACCGCACTCCTCCCCCCTCCCATCTTCCCATCCTGCCCCCCCCCCGCCCCTCTCCACCCCCGCTCCCTCCCCTTCGCTGAGAGCCTGGAACGAAGGGTGAAATTGAGCGGGAAATGACCAACGCCCATGGCCCTCAGTCTCCGGCGAGAACACAATGGCGGGATTTGAAGTGGAGGAGATTGGTAGTGGGGGTGTATGAAGGGAAGAGAAAGAGGGAGAGGGAGGGAGGGGGGAGGAGGGAAGTGGTGAACTGTATGAGGTAAGGGTAGTGTGTTCCGAGTGGTGCTGTGTCGCGGGGAGGCGGGGGTGCTCTTTATGAGGAGACGCGAATGAGGATGGAGGTGCCGGCGACTGGAGGGCTATAAAGATGAGAACGATACTCGACGAAAACGTCGATCGAAAGCCATAAGTCTTTCCGGTGACCTTTGACACGAGAAAAGATGGTCCTTTCCGTTGGAGACGAAACTCCATGCGCTCAGAGGGAAACAGATTCCACCTTCGGGCGGTCACTTTTGAAATTTTCGTCTTAATTACAGCATTCATTTATTCTTTCGATAAGACACGGCAAATTTTATATAAATAAAAGCGCAGTTCAAGGTCGGCAAGTTATCCTCTTGCTTCGTTGAACAAAAGTTGGATTCTAATGAATTATTTAGAGTATTTTTTTAAAGAGGTGGAAAAATCCGCAAATAAGGTACCTGCGAACTTTCAACGGTGTACCACGTAGGTCTTTGGAAGAAATGTTTTTTACCCTATTGAAACAAATCGGAGATACACATTTTATTAACACTTGAAGGCCGAATTGAGTTTTCTGGGCATCTTAAACAAAGTATGAACGAAATTGGAATCGTTTATAATATAACACGATAAGCAAATTATAATTATTATGCCAACCACAGATTCTGATATGGAATAATAAGTTTTCTAAAATAACTGGCAAAATATCATTATGAGTTAGAATAAATTTCTAATAATTTTTGTCGAAAAATGCACAGTTGTGTGAAATGAGATTTCGTTCACAGTGGTTGGAATACATAATCACATGTTTAATTTGAAAACGAGTAACCGTAACTTCTGAAATTACTACAAGCCGAACAAATTTTTACTTTGACAACCACTTTCAAGTTTAAAGATAAAATTTCCAGCATTTTTTATATCTACGCTGGACTTTTCCGGCATATGTGCGAAAGAGAATGAAATCTACTTAAAAGTGTTTTAACACATGAAAGGCAAATTACGAAGAAAGGACGACAATAAGGTAATCAATATATTCTGAAATTTCTAAATAATCTCGGATATTTTGAAAGTTCGTTAATAAATATCGTTATGTTCTAAAGCCGAAGGCTATAAAAAGTCAAAATGTACTCATTTCACAAATGAATCAAGTAACTCAATCCATAATTGTTAAAATTCACATAAAACCGTTTCTTACAGCAGGGGTCTCCAAACTTTTTTACAAGTGGGCTATTTAGTCAATAAATTTTAAGCCCGCGGGCTAGTGTATCACCATGAAAAACTATTAGAAAATATAGGCGCACAATATAAAAATGTATTTTCGTGCTAAAAGGTGTTTTAATGAATTGGGTAAATAACCATTTTTTCGGTAAAATTTCCAAATGTCCAATCTAACTTTTATTTTTTCTTCACCGAATATGAATCGAAATCGGACATAAATGGAGCACAACTATTTTATAAAGTAGAAAATATTCAGTCTTATTTCTGGAATGAAAATTACATTGACGTAAAACATGTAATGATAAACAAACATAAATTGAGATTATATGAAATACATAAAGAGATGATGATTTTCTTCTCTTTCGTTACATTGATTTTGAAAATTTCGTCAACGTTTTTCGTTACGTTATTCAAAAATCGTTACGTTACATAGAATGTTTTCTAACGCTGCTTGATTGTTATATTTAGTAAAAAATGGCAAAGACGTATTACAGGCTCTATGGTCACATTAAATGGGGTCGCGGACCATAGTTTGTGTCTTACAGCACATGTTGTGTGCTCTATGCACTGTTTTCGTATGGCATTTCCAGCGTCTGGTTTCTCATCACTTTTTCCTTCATCGCTGGCTTTTACCCATTATATTGCAAGGTATAATAATTAAAAATATATACATTTAATGCGTATTAGAGGCAATGCTCAAGATTGGCCTTGTGGCATGAGAGGAGACGACATTAATCTGCTGATATACGGAACGAAGAAGCCATTTGCAGAAAATCTTGCTGTGGTGGTAATGATCACCCAAGATTTGTTTCTCGGTAATGGTGATGACAGTAGTGTCCATTATTTACATATAAACATAGATGAAAGAGTTAAAACACATGAAAACATTACCGTCAGGCCATATATGGCATTTTTCTAACCATTTCTTATTAAAAAGGCACTTTTAAAGAGGAATGTTTTTCAACTAACTCAGCTTATCAATGGGTGCTGCTTTATTTTTAAAGATTGAAGCTTTAAAAGTAAAACACCTGAATTATTCTGACCTTAAATGCTCTAGCATGCGCTTGTCGAAGAAGAAAAAAAACTTTTTCGCAGCCAATGAAAGGCATGCTTTCTTCATGAATCCAGCAAATGGTTGCATATATTATGCTGAAGTTTATGGCACTGTTTCAGAAAAGAGTACCTGAGGTCTTACAGGCAATTATTAACGACTTGTAAGAGCAGACTTGGTAACATGTGACCGTAATTTCTTGAATAGATGAAAGGCGTGATGTTTAAAATTACCATGAGGGTCAGGTCAAAGAAGGCAATAAATAACGTTTTGAGAGGCTGTTACCATCTACAGAAGATATATGGCGTTGTTTAACAGATATGACGGAATTAAATGTTGCGCGAGTAAGAGAGTTGCTGCGTATTGTGTGTCGAACGCGTTAAGAATCGCCTATGTAATTTCTTATAATGAGGCAAATAAAGGAATGAGAAGGGCTTTCGTTGCAAGACAAAATTCTCATAATCTCTCCTGCTTATTAGAGTCAAAGATGTACGCGCTGAACTCGGATTAATAAAGATTGGGCTCAATAACTTCCGAGATACACTTGTTAAATCAAAAAAGGATTATCGTGCTCTCCTAATGGTTAAAATGCAATTGATAACATAGGTCCAGCAATCGCTAAAAGGTTGAGAAAACCAGATATGCATTTCGTCTAATAAGAAACTGTCCTCAAAGGCGATTCAACGATGGTTGATTATTAAAGCTCATTGGTGAGGAGGTGTAGAACAATTTTTGCGGCCTTTCTTGGAAAATAAAAGATGAATTCTCGCATAATAATAGTGTTCTTAGTGTGGAAACAGAATTTTTGTGGAACAACCAGTACTGCCATAAATGTAACATTATGCGCGAATAGCAGAAAAATCAGTTTGCTTGCTTGTTATACGTCGAGGTGTTATCTTTGATTAGCTTTGTAAAAGTTAAACCTTCAATTTCTTTGCTGAGGTCCAGTGGTTATTTTTGGAAGTGGAGCTACCGCGTTTCGACGATAAAACGGCAATAATAACTACTATCAATATGGATCTACAGAAAGTTACGATCCACTCCGTAGACTTTTAGTTTTCATGATAATTGATACCTAAAATATTTACGGATTTTTTAGTGCTACTAACATTTAAGGAAGGTGAACTAAAATTTTTATGCATGCATAGCACAGATTTTCTGTACTGTAAGGTGACAAAGTTTCTTCTTTAAAAATCTGCTTCTTGACAATCAATCGACAGGATTAAGTGCTTCTCTAGAGACCAGGAGAAGGATTAGCATATCTATGCGACGCGGAAGCGATCTAAATTTTCAGGAAAATTTACCAAGTGGCCTTCTTCAAAATCAATGGTGCCCAACCTTTTCCACATGGCGGGTCACATCGGTGGTCACGAATCCTTCGGCGGGCCAAACTGAAAGTTGCTGATTATTAGAGTTTTAATCGGAAGTTATCTACGTATTCTGAGGTGCCATTTTAGTGAAAGTAAAGTCTAAATGAGGTTTAGATGATAAACATTCCAACGTTAAAAGTTCTATTATAACAATCATCATAAAAATGTATGAATTTGTGTGTAAAATTTTTCGGATTGCTTTTTCATCATAGCTCCGCGAACAGTATAAAAACCCTTCACCCAGGGTTGGGCACCACTGCTCTAAATGACAGAATTCACATTTCATTTCACGAAATATGATTTCTCGCGTAAAGAGTTCTCTTCGTCAAATCATTTAGCCACACTAAACTATGCCCAGTAAACTATCACGGAAAGTAGAGAAATCGCAATTTCACTATGACATTTTACTTTATAAAATCATCCATAACAGTAATTTAATCATGTACAAAAAATTAATGCACAACCAGGATAATAAAATCACGTAGGTACTAGAAAATACCCATTTTACACTTAAACAGCATGCAAATTTGAACGCATCTACCGGAGATTTTAAAAAATCAATTCAATCACATCGGTGGCAGAAAGGTGATATCGCGGCGTGGCTAATTTACGAACGTGCTTCAACCTTCAAGTGTGAAATTAATTTCATTATTCCCTCCGCGTAACTCCTGGATGACTGTTCGATTTGAAACAATCGCTAATTTTTAACGGTCGGAATTTAATTGTGTTTTTGTGAGAGTCGCTTCACTAAGCGTGAGAATCCGTTTTTGTACGCGAATGAAGGAGGAAAAAAAAGAGAGGGAGCTAGAGAGAGAGGGTGGAAGATGGATAGAGAGAGAGACGGAGAAAAATAGAGGGATTTCCGCCCTCGATTCGGTTGCTTTTGCTGTTAGTTTTAACGGGTTCAAGCATTGAAAACACGATTACTTTCGATTTCAGACAATAGCGGGCGTCGGCGTGTCAACAGGGGAAAGTTGGCTGCGAGCAATTCATAAAATTAACTTAATGAGCGGAAGCGATACAAGTTTCTTATCTATAGATACTTAAAAAATGTTTCTAAAAACTATATATAAAATTTTTCGAAATATTCGCGAGCCAATATAAATATATATAAATTATATCAGGAAAAGGACGTCGGTTGACAACCCTAGATGATTTCTTTGTAAGCAGAAGATGCGTAGTTCAGTTATATACATTTCGGTCCCTTCAACTAAACACTAAAATTTGTACCACAGTGGATGTTTACTATAATTGAAGAGACATCTAGAATTTGAGTGAGTTAACATGGGATGGTAGGGTATGAAGTTCACGGACTGTGTTTAAAAAGGAAAAAATTGCACAAAGCAAAACTTTACTCACAGGCATGTAACCCAACATAGAATCAAGATTAGAAGATGTGGCTTGTGACTCAGCACAATATACGCTATCAACACCTAGAGGCGGTACTCTATACTAACATCAGTGATGCTATAGCAAGGAATGTCCAGAAACATTTTAATAACACCCACTATTCCGATATAGTGCGTATCCTTTTATCTAGTTCCTATGAGTTTATTTCCTACATACATTTTGGTAGATATAATAATTTGTCAGCGTGCATAGCTTTTATTCAGATGAATTATAAAGATAAGCACGAAAGAGCCATGCATATAACGTGCAAAATAGAAGGCTAGGGCAGAAATGAGGTATGAAACTAGGAAATGCATAGGAAATGTTTGGAAGAAAGTAGCAATAGAGTCCATATAAAAATATCGACTCACCAAACGATGTATTTGGAAGACTTTTTTCACCTTGGTAGGAATCTTGCTATCTCATCATCATAGGTAGTCTGTCCGTAGACAGGTCCGTGATTATTCATGGTTAAACCTAGTTCTCCATTGCTATCTATGAATGGTTTATTTCACTTCTAAAGCTGATTCAACATTTCAGGTGTAGTAATAACCTGCAAAAGAGCATCATTTCCTTATTAGATAGGTATTCGACCAAATGGCAACTGCATCTTACATTTCAAGGGACCTGTTACCAACACGATAAACCATTACAAATACCCACCATAAACATTATCCAAGGATTGAAGAAACTACAAGGGAAAATAGGAAGCTGTAGGTAATTCGCATTACAGTATCAAGCAAGGAGATGCTGAGACAACGGGCCTGCTTAGATGAATTTACGAGTAAGTCTTTACCTATTTCTCTTCTGGCAATCACAAATTTTCAGAGATAAATTCTCGGGTGATTCGAAGTAACTAACATAAATGTCCCGATATTTAAGGCTGCGCAAATCATTAAGAGCTTTTGACTTAAAAATGAGGAATGGAGGCTGCTACCATTTAATTTCAAAGAGTAACCGCCAGTGACACACCCAAGAGGGGGAAGGAGGTTATCGCTCTCCTCCTTGGATATCCCCATTGCACTCAGTCCAATGCATTCTTAAACCCACACCGAATAATATTCCTTGAGTCTCTTAGGGCAAGAGAAATAAAGATCCTGAAAGGCGTGGGGATATACAGAATACATTTTCATCGGCAGTAGCGGATTCAAGAGCAATCAGCCTCCAATTGGTAAGTTTTTGGATCCGACGTCGGTAACCGCCCACTAAAACCAAAGTCAGAAACTTTTTAGGAATAATATTTGCCTTAATGTGGAAGATGTGTGGGTGAAATCGAGTACGTACAATGATGTGATAAATGTGTATACTATCGAAATTTTAGAATGTCACTAATATTTTCACTATTTCTATGTTATTTCCATAACACTTGCTTCATTTGGAAATTTGGAATGGTAAAGTTTGATTTTTATAATTATAATACGCCTATATTACGCGCCTTGAGTTAAAAAATGTTTTCTTCGGTTATTTTAGATATAGCATGATTCTATAGGTGTATTTATGTTAAAATCTGCGTGCAATATTTGTTAAATTGTGTTTCATCCCAGCTGAGCATGAAATATCGAAAGCAAAAACGCAACATCACCATCGATTTTCGAAGATGTCAACTAAAACTATTAATAAACTCCAAAATTTAATTTATACAAAGGCCTGCTTATATCATGTTCGCTGACCCTAAGAAATCAGAAGAGGTGACTTGAATAATTTTTTTCATTAGAAATATAATGAGACAATGGGTGTGATTAAGCTGTCAATTTGAAAGTTTTTGATCAGAATCTCTTGTATAGTTGAAATTTTAATCTAAACATTAAATTTTAAGCGGGAAAATCTAAGTAATCGGTGACTCAAAAGTTTAAAGTCAATGAAGTAAAAAAACTTTATATCATTTTCATTGTTAATTTTCATAAATTTAGAAAAGCGAATAAACATAGGACAAATTGCGAGTCATTACACCATTTGAATCCGTAAAATAAATGGCCCCATTACGTATTTTAATACATTGTTTTAGAAGAACTTTTGCTCGCATATCCTGATTTGAGCTTTTTTAAGATGCTGTTCAGCTATTGGAAAACTATAATCCTTGTCGAACCTGTAAGCCTTTCACAAAAAATCTGATGCGTTCAGCAAATGACTTTCTCGGCAACGGCGTCCCCTAGGATAACTATCTTTCCTACAAAGTAAAAAAATGTTTTAAACTAAAAAAAATATATTTAGCTCGTTTTTTATCAAATTAATCTGCGAGATATGTTTTAAAAATCACTACGAGCTGAGTTCATACTATTATAAAATACCAGGTTTAGTAGTTAATAATATTCAACATACACCTAATCCAGAGTAGGCAGATAGGGAACTATTAAAATTTCATGTAGGATAGGTTCAATCGGAAAAATGTTAACTCTGGCGCCAAGAAGCTAAAAGAAACCATACGTATTTTCCTTTCTGTATCCATATTCGTTAAAATGAAGTTGAACAGCTATCCATAACTATTTTATTATTACCGTAGGTTCAAGCAATCTGAATTTGGTCGTAATTACCTGACCTCAATTATGTAAATTCCATATGAAAAATCATTATAAACAAATGCTTGCTTAGATGAATAAGATGGATGTAACAATACGTATACAAGCCAACTGCGTCCTATTGGAAATATTTGCTGATTATCAAATGTGTTTATATCCCGCTCAAAATATGCTATACACAGATATATTGGAAACGGTTAAGTATTTCTTGTATTAAAAATATATCACTGACGAAGGAATTTGTACAGTCAATTGCAACAATCGGCCTAATCCATATCAACACGAAATTAAGCAGTAAATACCAAAATATTTTATACGATTCAACTACATATAATGCTGCTTTATATTTACAGGAGCTGAAGGATTCGAGAATTTCGTCGCATTTCTATTTACCGATCTTTGCCAGAAATGTCTTTCCGTCGCCCGATTTTTACCGATGCAAATGTTAATAATTAGGTGAGTGAATTTAATATCAGAATTTGAAAGAAAATGGAAAAGCCGTCAGGCCAAAGTTCTGTAATAAATTATAAATAGTTTTATGGAAAAGATTCCATTCTCATTATAAATGTTAACTATTTGTTAGAGGGGAAACCAATTTATAGAGTCGATGATTTGCGAATATTTATTTAAACACGTCATTAAAATATTGTACCATCGGCAAACACGAACACAATTAGCACTCAGCGCTGTAATTAAAATTCCGTTTATCAGGTACTTTTTGTATTTTTTGAAAAAAATTCTTTCGCGGATTACTGGAAAATTTAATACTCCAATTAAAAATTACAATTTGAAACGTTATTGTCATAGTAACTATTTCCGCGATATTTTTTCCAAGACGTAATTTAAAGAGCAGAGCGAGGATCATCAAGACAAGCCGTCGAGAGAGTCATCGTTATCGCCGGGAAATCTACCTTAATCGCCGCAATAATATACACAGCGGGAAACGATCCGGAACGCTTCACTGCAGAAGATAACTATGCGCTTCCAGTCACGTCATTTATTCCTCGCGGCGGACGTTTCGAATAGACTCTTAAATACGGAGACACGGAAAAAGGATTTTCTTTTGAATTACAACAGTCGTCTCCGACTGGTAAACATAGTCGGAGTTAGCAGCAGAGTTTCCTTCATCACACGCACGCATCTCTTAGTGACTGATCGGCGGCTGGATGACCTCCCGGTGACGGAAGCTACTGTGCGCGGGACGGATATCTTTGCGTCCTCCGCGCATGCGTCAACAATATTGATGTCACTCCCAATAGCTTCTCTTTCTCGAGTACGGCCGTTACAGTTATGCGTGTTTATTTTTTCTTCGATTATTCATTTAAAATTTTATCTTAAACGGCATAGTTACATAGAGCTTATAAATAGTAAAAAAAAAAGGCAATCACTAACGGCCCACGGCAAGAATGGAACTAGTGTTGGAAGGCGTAAACGCTGCAACCTCTATCATCATAAGAGTGAATAAAATTATATATCTGTCTATAATAAGGAAATCTAAATGATATTTCACATTTATATTTGACAGAAAATCCAAACTGTATAAGCTCTGCAGCAACGTGTTAATAAAGTTAAATTTTATCATTTAATATTGAATTCTCTTTAGTTAAAATGATCATGCCGGGAAGATGGTTGATTTAGCGACATCTATCAATTCACTTTAAAGGACGGTTAAAGTAAAAACATAAAAACTAAAGGGATAGGCATTTAAGTGAATAGGCGATATATTTTTGAGATTACAGTACGAAAGACCATTTGTGTTTTATGTTTACCTGTCACAGAGAAAGTCTCTACCACCGTTTCAGTGTATGTAATAATTCGTATTCATTCTAGGATGGGGTAATATGGTAGCATAAACAAATATTTAACAATGCAGGCTCGAATACCAATCCCAATGTTTAAAGCATTTATTTCGGAAGATAAATCAACGTATTTCGTTAAATTAGTTTAAAAATTTTCAAGTTCGATTATGATTTGTATGAACAGGAGAAATTTATGTTTTATTGTTAGTAGACATTAATGTAATTTCTTCTTATCTCATGGAAGTCTAGACAAATAGGCGGAAAATGCGATCCGCGGATTTCCTGGAATTTGCATTTCCGTAGGTTTTCAGAAGCAAAGAATGAAAACATTCATATAATGAACGAGTAAATGTGACAATGATTATTTAAAAAAACTATACAATATCATTCCTAATCATATACGACAATTTCATTAGAAATAATCAACATTTAAAATACTTAAAATATCTAGGAAATTACTAATATTTCGCATTTAAGTTCGATAAAAAATAAAATCTTAGTACAACATTCTTTAAACAGAATTTGTCACAAAGGTGCATTCTCTGTCGTTTTCGTCTATATGTTAGAACCATTAATTTTTTTAGCACTTTAAAAATAAATAAAACTTTGTGATGTAATTGTTCATTTATATTACGAAAACGTTAAAATAAAGATAAAATTTGGTCAAGGAAAAGATACGGATCCAGAAACTTCTGACGAATACAACAAATAATAGGTTTAACTTGATTAAAACAGCTTATTCTTAATGATGAAATTCATTCAAAATTTAAAAAAAATACAAAATAATGTAAGCATTAAGAAAAATGATATGTAGCTTGCAGAATCTCCTATTACATTAACTGCGAAGCAAATTCATTCACAGTTAAAAATATCGGATTTTCTTTCGAGTAATTATCTCGTTAAACGTTAACACATCCTCATAGAATGCCACAACTCCTACTTTCGCAGAAGTAATACGTTGACCCAGGAGCAAAAACGCACGCCATATGCTACAAAATGTTTGTCCTTACTTCCCTCTCCTTTTTTACTTTTCTCTCTCCAACTCTATCTCGCACTGGCGTACCTTATGATGATTTTCAGGCCTCTCTCATCAGGATCTCGAGAGACAGATGACGGGGAATGGATAGGATAAGTGATGCGTTTAACACGGGAGCCATAATGGGAGCTGGAAGCGAAGTGGACGGGGGTTGTGGGGGAGGGAGGGGAGGGGAGGGGAGAGTAGGTAGGGAGAATGGATGAGAGAAGTATGGCCGCTTGATGCCCTCCGAGCGGAGCTACCGCATGAGAGAGAGAGGCCCCTTCAACAGACGCCCTCATCCACTCCCTTATATGGTCCATTAAAACGAGATTAACCCCATCCCAACCCTCGATCTCCATCTCGCGGCGGGCGCTCGGATGTGAGGGACACCTATAGGTGTCTTTTGACACTACGCACGCCCCGACGGCGCCAAGGACACCAATCTTCCCCTTCTTTCTCTTCTTCTTCTTTTTACAAATCGCCGCCATCCGTTCGTTTTCCCCATTTCGTTTCCCTCTCTCTCTCTCTCTCTTTCTATCTCTCACCTCTTTCCCTTTGCGAGTCCTTTAAGAGGGCGCCGGTGGCAGTAGCAGCAAAATGCAGACCCCTCTCGTGTCGGGTTCAAATATACTTATGTCGTGCCGGTCTCATTTCATGTAACGGACCAGAACATATTCCTGAACCAATGGGAACGAATTTACTTTCATTTTTTTAATCCATTTTCCTCGATCTAATCTCGCGAGTCCTTTTAAATGCCCGACAGTTTCAGCTCGGAATAAATGGAACCGACTGACTTATTTGCCATTTTCTAAGACGAGCGTCGATCAATCGAGTAAGCGATCGAGAGAAAAAAAAACGCCGACAGGCGCTACGAAGCATCGCGGATCCCTCTTCACACCGTCATTACGCGGGAAACAAGTTCATTCGTCACACAAAAAGGCGGACTGCGGAGCGCCATTTTCATTTTGATTTTGACCGCGGCGCGTCGCCACCAGGCGCCGATTGCGGGACACGAATTCATCCCACCTGTTTTTTAGTTTTAATGGTATTCGGCACGGAAATGAGTGGATGGATCAGTTTTGTCGGGGTAATTGGTCGAGCAAATGGTAGCAGTATCCTAATTTCAGCTATGGTCACATCCCATTTTCTTCTTTTACGTTATCTGGCAGTGATGATGGAGGGTGTAGATTATGTTTCCTTGCCGCATTCAAGTGGAGTTATAATTTCGTCATTTATAAAAATGTAACTTCATCATCATCAGGTAGCATATGACTGGCAGTTAAATGCTCTGAATGAAGGAAAAATTGTAATTGGTCTGTATTATACTCGTATAAATTATTTTGTGGTAATAATGTCATTTTGGGAAGATCGATTTTTAAAATATCTTTGTCTTTAGTTATGTCATTTCTTTATTATAATTTTAAACGTACAGCTGCTACAAACTTCCAAAAATGGCGAAGGTACAAATAACCCATTTCCAGAAATTTCTGGTTATTTCTATGTTACCTTCGTCGGCCAAGCTCATTTTGAAATTTATATTTTCAGAATATTTGTAAAATGAAACTATCATGAATATATGAAGGACTATAACCAGTCAAAGAAATTAATTCAAAATATAATGTGTAAAAAGAAAAAAATACAGCGGTTGGTAGATGCAAGTTAATACATTTCGAAAGACTATTAGACTTACGTAGAGAAATAGATGTATGCAGTAAGTGCACTGATACAGCGGTTGGTAGATGCAAGTTAATACATTTCGAAAGACTATTAGACTTACGTAGAGAAATAGATGTATGCAGTAAGTGCACTGATATATACAAATTACTTTGATTAAAGTCGGCGCATGATACGAGAAAAAAATGGAACAAAAAATTCATTGTGGAGTAAACATGATTACATGGGAGCTCCGCAACTGTATATAGTTTCGAAGTAAACATTTTCGTGCGAAACGTAATGTTTATTTAAAATAAATTACGGTTGGTGTGATTCCATTCACGAAAACAGTTTTCAAAACAGTTTTGAAGGTGCCGATAAAAGAAAAGTGTAATTCAAGTCGGAGTACAGAGTTTCAAAATGCATTATTTGCAATTTGACAATTTGAACTGTCATAATTTTTGTATATAAGAAGACGAAAATGCAATGCACATTTTAGCCTGACGTGCAAATTATATTAAATATAACATAAAATGCTTCTCTTGTTATTTATAACTATTCCAGGAAACACTTTCATACTACGCGTATCACTCATGACACTCGTAAAAGTTCATTTATGCTCTACCATGAAGGTTTTGTTTGGATATGTAAATATCGACCAAAATGAATTTTATACAGCAATTTTAGTGTAGATCTCGCATACAAAATCTCATTAAGTATTATGTGAGATTAAAGATGCGATCGGACATTAGGAAGCACAGGTATATGTAGCTCACCTTAAGTGCGTATACATTCCAGCTTTGCGAGCAAGGAACTAAAGATAATGAAATTATTTACTTTGTGATCAGTTTCAGTAAGGAAGGACAGTCCTTCCTAAACCTTTTGTCCTTCCATGTCTTCCTTTTTGAACATTTTTCTATCTTTGTCCTTCCTTTTACTTAAGCCAGAGTTTCTTAACTTTGTGCATCCACGGAAAATTTATACGTCCTTTTGATAACTCAGACCTATGCTAACCAACATCATGTGATTTTTGTGGATTGGCTGTCTTTGCTCCTGTATGTTACATTGTTATACACGAAGGGAGTTCGTCTTTATCGCAAGACACGATTGTCAGTGTACACTAAGCTTTCCGACAAGCTGCGTGTTAAAGGATCTTTGTCCATACGCTGATTGTTTTCTTAGCGATAAAGAACACTTTATCTGCTAGAATAAATGTTTTATTTTCTCCTTGATTATATTTGTTTGGTTTCTGGTTTATTAAAATTCTGGTTTAAACGGCGTACAATGTATCCCATCCTATTCCTCAAAATATTTCTTTCGTAAAACACAGTCGATTCATTTCTGTTCACTTAGTAGTCGTTATTGACAAAGGGTTCTACTAGAGGTGAATTTGTCGAAGGAAAATTCGTCGAAAACAAATTCGTCAAAAGCAAATTTGTCGAAAGTAAATTCGTCGAACGATCAATTCATTGTTGAAACTTACAATTTCGTCGAAAATCATTTGTAATTATTTCAAAGAAGAAATGTAATGAAAATGATTTGCATTCAGACTGATTAATACAATAGAGTTTCAATGGAGGGAAATACCTTGAGATTTATACTATCGCTTCGGAATACATACTGAGTATTGAACGTGTTGGAGTCATTACGTGGTAAGGTTTGTAAAATTTCTGAAAATGGATTTATCAAATGGCGAATTGTAATTTTCATATTTATATCAGTTATTCACAGGAGTCTCAAGGGAAACAAAATCCTCGCAATGCATTCGGTACATTTATGGAAAATTAAAATACACTATTATTACTAAGTAATTATTCGCCTTTAATAAGTAGATATTGTTTTTTTATACTCTCGCAAAATGGTTTTAAGAGAAATAAGTTGCTTTAAAGAAACTCATAATACTGTTATATGTCTGTTTTTACCGAGTAGGGACTGAATTAAATGGCGGAAAATGGCCAATTTTTTATCTTTTTGAGAAAAGTACGATTGGGAAAAAGTTAAACTCTGATTTCCTCTAAATTTTGCCTTGAATACGATGAGGGACCAAAGAAATATTTAAATCCTTACCTAGGCTTCCGGTTTGTTTGTTACCAGAGATTCATGTGATATTCTCTGAAGCAAGGGTCAATGCACAGCCCTTTTGTGCAGATGGAACATACTAAACTTATCCTCTTCCTTATTCCTTTTCCCTTATATACTACACAATCATTTTTCAGTACTATCTATATTGTTCTTATTTCTTTCCACTTGATCGGGATAATGCCACTCTAAAATTATGCATAGTAGAAATATTTGCCCTGCGTCCTCGCGCTTTTCTGCTACTGTAGTCACCAATGAGTTACATATCTGATTGCATCCGAATAGAATATTTTTTAGGCAAAACTGGCCTATTATTAGCTTGTTTGTAGTATATATATATATATATAATATATAAGAATTTACTATAGTTATAGTTAGTAAGTCAAAGATCAGTCTATGCCACCTCTTTTTTGAAGAAATATACTGGCTATAGTAGCTACATAGCTGGTCGTTTCTATCCAATCCTTCCATGAAATCTTTGTATATCCTTACAATCTCGGGACAACCCAATTCCACCTCCGACCCATCCTTTCTGCATGGAAAGCAATAAATCTATATTGAGGTCCTCAAAATGTTTTATTTCCGTCGCCACTCTCAAATATAAGAAGGATAAAGTTCAAAAACATGTAAAACAGAAACCGCTTATTAAAAAATCGTGTAACTGCGCAGAACATAACTTCAAATTATGTGTAAGTAGCTGGCAAAAATGGACAGAAGGATTAAATATCATGCCGTCACAATAGAGGGCAGAAGAGGATGATACCCTAGCACCGATATATCGGTGGTACGTCCCTAATCGATTAATTAATACCCTTTTTTATTAATTAAGGTTTATAAAATAAATACAAGAATAATGAAAATAGAAAAAATTATAAAGCAGTGATAAAAATGTAGTAATGCATAAAATCTAGAACAGTGTACAAACTATCTTAAACTGCAAAAATATTTATATAAAACAGTTACAATAAAAGCACAATAACAGAAAAATGTTAACAAAAGTGAAATATATAAAAACCATAATGGATTTCTATGAATATAAAAAAATGAAATACAATAAGTAAAGACTGATAATAGCTGCGTTTACTTCATTATTATGGTAAATATAATTTTCTTATTTTAATTTACAATGCAATCTTCCATTATATTATACCTATTGATTTTTAAATCTTTGTTGTGATATCCTACGAAATATCTTCAGCAAAGAAAAGAAAATGTCACTTAAATGTAACGTTAGCTAAGGAATTTCCACATTTAAGACCTGTTGGAAATGATTATACTGTCATTAAATGCTGTACATGTTCATCAGTATTTAGTATCGCAGTTGGTGTGCGTTTAAGTATTACGAAAAATAATCTTTCCCAGAAGCACAAAAGTGCTCTTAATATAGCATCCCCTCACATAAAAACCCTTACTTTATTTTTTTAAATGTGGAATAAAGCATATAACAGTTTTTTTAATAATGAAATGTATTCTTCCTTTTTGTATAAAAAATCGGGATTTGTCCTCCCTTTTGGTAAATAATGTCTGGTCAGCTTAGCTTCAATGAAGTTTTTTCTATGAAATTTTCAACTTATTAGCACTGAAACGTTTTAATAATAGGTACTCGTTAATTAAAGGATATTCAGTAATAAGGAATACATTGATATATTACAGATAATCTCAATATTCGATTATTAAATCGTTAATATTACTGCACGGCCGATCAATCTCGGTTTATTATATATTTTAGAGGGCGCCGTCGTTTTCTATAGAACCTTTAAGTTAATCTCAGAAAAACACTGGAAATGGATATTTATTTTTAAAAATTAAAACGATATACAGTACCGGACTCCTTATCCGGCAAGCTTGGCACCAGACATTTGCCGGATTTGGGGATTTTCCGGATTTCGGGTCCTTAATTTAGTATATGTAATATATCGATGGAATATAAAATTAAATGATAATTTCACTTAATATCGAATTCTAACACGAAACAATTAAATTTGTCCAGATAAATCAAGGCATCTTTATCATTTAAAATTATTATTACCTAAAAGTATGTTATTTTCTAGAATGAATCTTTCCTCCCTATATAGGCAGCTAAAAATAACCATCACACATTTCAACTATCTATTATTTGTATTACCTCATTTTTACTTTTGAATTACCATTTTCATTTAACTATCTTACATAGATTTCAATGCTTTTAAATGAGAGCTGATCTCACATACTACCTACAAAATGAATCAACCACATCCAATATTTATTTTAATTAAAAATCCTCAAAATAATTTCAAACGCTAGACTTTATTTTATTTAAATATAAAAATTTCGCAAATAAAACTTTGAAAACATCGAAATAATTTTTCATCTCAAGGTTTTAATCATAAACCGCAGCAAAGCCACGACATTTTGCTGGGACAGTTATTCTGTAAACTCATCCATAGAACAGTTATCATCAGAATGGATATGCGAAGTGGTAGCTGTTGTATAGGCACAGACTGAAGAAGTTGAAGGTTGAGGATCTGTTGAAACCTTCTTGAACATGTCCTTCAGAGTCTGTTTCATATGTTTTGGTCTCTCTTTCTGTAACACTTCTTGTATTTTGTAAACCCACATAATATGCTGCTCTGTAATAAAACTCTTCTGTTCCATTTCACGAATTAGTTATTTTGTTAATTCTATACACCTATCAATTGATACTTTTTCCTTTTCATTCAACACTTCACCATCCCCTTCAGTATCACTCTCATTCATTTTATTATGATTCATATCTATATTGCAAATTTCACTATTTTTAGGTTGGAGGTAAACTGGAGCTCCGTTGTCAATGTTTAAATAATCTTCAATAACTTCTTCATCTACAATTTTGCTGTATCATGACAACATTTTTACAAATGCCAATAAGTCTTCAATAATTTCACTTTCTTCAGAAGAAGAAAAACCATCAAAATTGGTTCGTTTCATCATCATCATTTAGAAATTTGGTGGATGGCCATAAATTGTGCCATCCACTCACCAAAGTAATCTGGGAAACATTGTCCCAAGCCTTCACAACACTCCAAATAGCATCCTTTATGTCAAATTCTTTTTTGAATTGGGTCACTCTTATTCCTTTGTTACACGCAATAAGCATTTTTTGAATGAATTCAGCCTTGTATCTAGTTTTCAATGCCTGAAGAAAACCTTGATCCATTGGTTGGATAAGCGATGTACAGTTAGGAGGTAAATAAATACAATAAACATTGTCTTTAATGAGAAATTCAGCATCAGTGTGTGCAGCGCAATTATCAAGAAGTAATATAATTTTGCAATCCAAAGGAAGACCTACAGACTGCTAGTGAGCCCTGGCTTCGGGGACAAAATGGTTCTCGAACCAATAAAAAAAAATTTTCTTTGTCATCTATGCTTGCTTGTTAGCTTTACAAACAACTGGAAATACCCTGATCCCCTTGAAAGGCCTAGGATTCTGGCTCTTGCCAAAATGAGGAATTTACGCTTATGGGTTCCTGCCGCATTTGAACACCCCAATATAGTAAGCCATTCCGTGGAGTCTTTGAATCCCGTTGGTGCTGACTCACCCCCCCGTTACGTATGTTTTTCTGGAAATATATCGCCAAAACAACGCCGACATGTCTGCATTGTACACCTGTTCTGTTGTTAAACCTTCTTTCGATATCATTCAAGAAAATTCTTTCAAGTATTCCTCTGCGGATTCGTGATCAGCTGCCGCTTTTTCTTTGGTAACACTTTATCCACGTCGATTGCCTTTGACTAATGGAGTGTTTTTCTGTTGTTCATTAACTTCGGAACATAACATTTTGCGTAAAATTTCATTAACTGACTCTTTTGCTTCTTCAAGTCATAAACAGTCGAACTAACGCCATACTCAGTGCACAATGTTTTCACCGAAGCACCTTTCTCTAAACGCTGTAGCAATTCCACTTTCATTTTAATACTAAGTGTTAAGTGCTTTCTCTTTGCATTTACGATAACCACCTGTTTTTCCACTGATATTTTCGACATTTTTATAAAAAGAGGACTACAAAGATTTTATATTCGTTAAACACAGCACATTCTAACAAAAGAACAACGATAAAACAGCAGCGCAATTATCGTTGCTTTTTCGAGATCGCGAAAATTTCCGGTATCTACACATTTCAAATTCGTAATCACACAAGTTTTTGCCGAATTTCAGGTAATGTCGGATTTTGGGATGCCGAATAAGGGGTCCGATAGGTACTGTATTTCTAGTGAAGATTTAGCATTCGACTCACAAGAAGTACTACCTGAAATGTTACCTACACAAACGTATTTTTTAGGCGGGAACCTAACCTTACGAGAGAGTTGATAAATACAGAAAAATATGTAGGCATTTGTAAATATGTAAGCTTCTATCCATCATAACAACAATATTATACAACTGCGTGTTGTTAAAATTTTACCATACAAAACAAAAGCGTCGTCCAATCGAAATTCGTAATCGTCCGAGCCAATTTCGGGATAATGTTCAATCTCTCCTCCTTTGGTGGAAGGATGAGATTTTCACGAACCGAAAACGTCCAAACCACAGGAAAATGGCAGTCGCTCAAAAATGACTGTTAGACAGTAACCGCCCCTTCAAACCGAGAAAATCTTCGTGTAACCCGCGAAACCCACAAGAAAAAAATTTTTAACCGCGCGTTTTCCCCTCGCATTTCGTTCCCGCGAGATTGCGTAGACGTACGCAAGAGCACGTGCCGTCACAAATCAACGCACACGCGGACGACGTCGTCCTCCTCCTCCACCGTAACGGATAATAAAACTCATATCGCATCCCAGCATATTTCCTCCGGCGACTTACTTCTTCTTCTGTAACAGGAAAACAAAAAGCGATCGCATTCCGCGGCGAGCGATCAGTGGGGTTTCTTTCTCGGTAGCACGAGGCCCTTTAATACCATGGAATTTCATGATGGATGTTTGGTAGGGAGGTCCCTCTGGACTTTCAGGAAGAGCTCGAAGAGACGTTTCGGGGGAAAAAAAGCAGAGTGGCTGACGGTTATTGTGGTGACGCATGCGCGTGCTCATTCGTACGACGCGGAATCTTTCGATAGGATCCGGGATCCTTGGGGCGGGGGTGGGCCACAGAACGACCGCTAATGCCACGTTCGGGGTAATTTTCGTGAGGCTGATACTCGGATATTTTGCAGCTTAATGGGTGAAATTCTCTCTGCGGCGAGTTGCCACTGCCAATAAAAGATTCAATTACATCTCGAATTTGAATCACAAAAGAGATCTTTGTATCTTATACGACATCAATTCGGCAGGGAGAATATAATACGGTAGCAGCTTTTGATATTTATGAAATTATTTCGTGAAGTGAAATCCATTTTATGAAACGTTATGACTTGAAATACTGAGAGCAAGTCTAATCGCGGAAAAATACATGGAGAACAAAAAATCTGTAATTGCCGTCATATCAAATGAACAGTACGGTGATGAAGTCAGAGATATGAAACAATAAAAACACTCCCACTCCGCCATCTTCAAGATTATTTAGCCGCACTGGTAACGACGCTAGGGTATCCTATTATAATAAAATCTTCCGTTCAATCACACAGTCCTTTACCGGGCACAATAGAGAGTGGTTATTTTTTTTAATCTACCCATATTTGTGTTAAAATCCGTAGGTTTCGAAACATTTCTCATAAAAAGTATAGTTTTCATTCGCTTCTTTCTATAATAAAAATTTTAGAAATGTAAACTCAATCCATGCTTCAAACATAATAATTCACAATAAATTATTCATGACTCGAAAGCTTAGAACACAGAAATATGAGTATATGAACTTACTAGCTGTTACATAAAATTTCTAATATATGAAGATTGATCAGTTTCTAAACGCTAAATGGTTTTTTTAAGCATACAACAATGGAATAAATGTATGTGATATTCTGAAATATAGAAGAAGGAAATCTGAGCTTAGAACTAAGAGAACTCATCATCGATGTTGAATGTTTTGATCGCATGCTATTAAAAATGAATTTTTATCGGTAGGTGTAGAGAATTTTTTATTGCATTCTATTAATCCAAAAGATTCAGGATTCAAAATTAACCAAAAACAAGTTTTCAATCATAATATGGAAGCTTCCGTTCACAAACGTTATTTTTCTTGAAAGTGAAACAGTATGGAGTCTATTTTACGAATACTATTTAGAGCATATACTATACTAGATTGAGAACGTGGTATAATTGCTTCAAATTTTGAAATCATGCAAGAAGTATTACGTTAAACCTCTCCTAATTTTAAAAATATACAATTTTATTGATTATTCAATTAAAATATAGTTTGGAAAAGTGGATGAAGATAGGTTCTTGAGTAGGTCTCCTTACATATTTTATATCTAAGGGAAAAGAAAGCCAGGAACATTTGACGCTGATATTTTTCTGTACGACATCATGGTGCTGAGAAATAATCACAGGTATTTTCAATTGGAGACGCATCATTAATGTAAACACTTCACTAGGAAAATAAAACGATTCCTCTAAAAAGGACATGAGAATTGGTAACTTTTTATAGAGATGGAGCGATAACAATAAGTTTAGGCCTGAATTTGGGCGTGCACCGTGAACTCGAGGAGTGAGTAACTATGTCTGGATCGACTCTGTTGAAGCGTGGGATTGGGAATTAGGCGAGAAGGACCACCTGTGAGAGACGGCAGCTGATTGGTCGAGGGTGGATGGCGCAAGAAGACGCTTAAAGATATGGTTGGAGGGAGAAAGAAGGCAAGGGGGTAGGGAGGCGATGGAGGGAGAGTGAAGAAGAGGAGGCAAAATGAGAAGGTAACTGGACAGAATATCCTCGTAAAAACTACTGACTACCTAATAAAAACGTTCTGAGTTCGAAGATCTAATGATTTTTCTCTCTATAAAAAAAAGGACGATCTCAACCTGATAGTTTTGTAATCGTTTGTCGTTAACACTTAACGGCGTATTATCATAGGTGAAACTATTATTTTTAAGAAATAATTTATTGAGATAATGTTAAGCATAAAAGTAAACATCCAATTTATTTAAATATTCGACCTTTTTCACTGACTCTTAAATAAAATTGGCATATTACACATACCATGGTTAGAAGAAGAATGAGCCCTTTGTTTTTAGTTCTAAACTATATTAGCCAGAGGAACTACCCGAATTAAACCAGGAGCTAGCAGAAAATTTATAGTCGCACTTAAAGGAATGTATCTATGCTTCATTTCACTATTATTATTATTATTACTTAACATGGCAAATGGTAATAGCAAGTCACTTTCATCTGTAACAGGCGCCAATGGCAATGTTTGTGCGAATACAAATTCCTTACGCAACAAAAATATAATACATGCTAAAATGTATAAGATGGAAGAATCATAATAGCAATTTTTAGTTTCAGTTTATTAAAGGGAAATATGCTTATTTTACAATAGACAAGAGATATCAAGAAAGTTACAAAAAACGAAGATGAATTTCACTCATTCCTATGAAAGTTAGGGGTTAGGCCCTCCAATTAAATCGTGGACTGTATGGCCATACTACTCTTGCAATCCGGGAGGAATCCAACCAAACAATTTTGTCATATGATCATTTCATGGTGACTAAATTTTCAGAAATCAATGTCACTAGCGGAAAGTTATGAACTGCTATGAAACCTTAAAAAATAACCACATACAATTTTTAAAAATTAAACAAGTACTTATGTCAGGTATCTCCAATCTTACCTTAAGTCTTTTGAAGACGGTTGCGTCGTGGCCAAAATGCATATTTGGGTTTTCATAATCTTGTTGTGGCTATTGGAAATGCCTGAGATAAGCACTTACTTCAATTTCTCGAACTTTCTAGAATAAGCTAGAACGTTTTCAGCCATAAAACCGACACAATAACTCCAGTGAATTTGGTAAGCAGCACATGGGAACTACTGATATTCGAAGAATAAATAAAAACAAAAGCGGTCGAATTAACGAAGTCACACAAAGCAATACAAAACTCAGATATTTGGTTGTATATTTAAATTGCATAATTTGAATTAGCTTGATTACCCTTGGAGCAATATTTAAAGATCAATAATTCTTGAAGGAAAACGTTTCTCTGTTAACTTACATCTGTTCTGTCTTAATTTAGGGGCATCTTCATACGTATGCCTTTCTAGGTAAATTTTGCACTAATCGATATTGTCTTCAAAATGTGTGTATTACTTATCAGCTACAATATTTGTAATGTTAGGCATCATTCCCGATTTAATACATTCTGGAGGCAAAATTGTTTGGATATATGTACGTATAACACTTACTTCGGGAAACGCGATGAGAATTTGCGGCGAGATACATGAAAAGTGAAAACTCGAGATAAACCGGTAAAAGATATGAAAATCTTATAGAAAGCGAGCACGGGAAAATAGAACTAACATGTTCAGGTATTATGACAAGGACGATTCGACTCGGAAACATTCACCGCAGTTTATTCAATAGAAAACGGCGGTGAAATATGGGCAGCTGTGTTACTAAAGAAAATAAATTAGTAAAAGCATGACCAAAAGCTATAATAACTACAATCGACTGGTTCAAGGCAGTAAAGTTACAACTTGCTCCTCCAGACACACAGTAACATATATTCTAACGCTGAAACATAGAGAAAAAGAAAATGTCGAGTAAATGTGCACTTGTTGATATTTAGTAAAATGGGAACTCCGCTGAGTGCTTTACGTGTCTCGTAAGTTGCAATCCTAGGAAAAAAGGACCTCGCGAGGTATTTTTTCTTACCTCCTCCTTGATCCTACTCAACAAGTCATAAGCACGCACGCGAAACTACTATTTTCCAAAACAATTCCTCCGAATGAAGGGTCGTATAATGGGTCGTTGCGTTACACAATCCAGTTTCGCCCTCCCTATTTTTACGACCATACATAAAGGCGAAAAACCAACGAATTTTCCTTCCGAATTGTATTTCGTGTGCCCGATGGGCCCTTGTGTGTGAGAGTCGCTGATAAAGATCCCTTCGAGGAGGAGAGCTGAGGAAAGGAAAGGAGGCATAGTGTAACGAGGCCGCGGCCCAACCGCTGAATTATTCATAAAGGGCCCACGCTACGCTGGCGCCATCTCGCCTTTGTCGAGTTGGCGTTTCTCCGCTTATCAACTTCCCGCCAGAGTCCGCTGGGATCTGGAGGGGCGGGTAAGATAAAAAAGAACACGGTAATCGCTCGTATTTTTTCGTTAATTTGGCACGCCCCATATATCTTTCCATTTATTATCCGTTCCTTGATGCTTAAGTAACCAGAGGTCCTAATAACCGGGATGAGGGAGGGTGGGAGGAAGGAAAAAAATGGGGAAGAGGCCAATTACCCTCTCTCTCTCTCCCTCTACTTCAACTCCCTTCCCGAATCTCTATGAGTCGAAAAATTAAAGAAGGATGAGAGGTTAAAGGAAAAGAAAAAAAGCAACATGGCCGAAAAGGATCTCCGTATTGAGATACGCTTACACTGACGCCGGCAATTATCCATCCCGCTTATCACCGCTTTAAAGCGTTCGCTTCGAGGCAGCGTTCGTTAAAATTGCTCACTTGGCTTCTCTTTCATTCTCCGTGTGTTGTTAATCAAGATTATTTAAGAGCTGCGTGAATAAAATTTTCGACTAATAATGAAACCGTTTTTTTATGGACTTCTTATTCAGAAAGTTTGTCGGCAACGGATGGATTAAAGCCATTGCTCACAGAAACATCTATTAAAAATTTATATCGTAACGGTTCCATTTATTATTACACCTAAAATTCAACAGAGATACAAAATAAAGGTGCGCAAAAACTAATGCATTCTGCTGAAAAAATAATTAGTCTACAAATATTCCATTCACTACTTCGACAGTTACCCTGCAGAGTTATCGCGAAACACGAATAAATTGTTGAAAGTTTAACTAGCGTAACTTTACCCATCATGCTTCTTACTTCCAGAATTATTACTTAAAGATTATAATCAGCGAGTATAACGAAATTAAATGAACGTATTTTTGTTGATTTCCATCATAATCTAAACCGTTTCTTTAGAAGTAAACTAAATCGGCCCAATTTTATGTAATTCTATCTTACTGAATCCGAAGGAGACAAAGTAATTTGCGTGTTCTCTATCTCAATAAGATTACGTCGACCGCATAAGCTTACTTTATATGATATGAACTTTTATTTCAAATCAGCTTCTCTATCATTAACTGCTCTATGTTCTGAAAATGTAATTTTTCCGCGGCAAAGTTAATTACACTATGAAATAAAACCCGAAAATCTCTTCTATTACAGCAAACTAAGAAGAATTCGCCAATTTAGTCGCAACTTCCAAATCTCTTCCCCAGAAATACCTTCCCTTCCATTAAACCTCCTAATTTGATGCTTCTCTCTCTGCCTTTACCATGGAAACCCAAGGAAACACAAGTGGCAAAATAATCGCACTATTTTTATTTCCCTTCACCCCTTTCTGTTGGCCCCTGCTAACTCAAAACGTGAGCTGCCGCGAAAGGTCATCGATGATTGACCGCAAGAGAATGGAAAAAATGAGAGAGAGAGAGGGGAGGGGGAGGGAGGGGAGAGATAAAGTGGAAGGGGATAAAAAATAAAACAGAGCCATCGAAAAAATATTAAAGAAGAAAACAAAACAGAGCTATTTTATTTTTAAGTGGAACCGTCGTGCATCTGATAGGCGGAGAAATCACGTCCCGCGATCAAATGGGTTCTCATATTTTGGGATGTGGGATTGGCCACATGCAGGCGTCCGGAATGAGAGAGAAAAAAATATGATCGAGCGAGATAATTACCTCTGTGTGTGTGCGCGCACACCTCCTTTCGTCCCTCCCTCGGAGGAGGGAGGAGTGGGGCGGGGAGTGGAAGGGATTTGATAGTGCGTAGGAGTGTGAGAAGGGAGGAGGAATGATGGAGTGGGGGAGGGAGGGAGAGAGATCGAGGCGTGGCGGGGCAGAAGAGAAAGGCGGGCAACATTCGAAGAAATAGGGTGGGCTTAGCCGGTAGCCGATCATTTTGGAAACCCTTTTTTTTTCTTCCTGACCACCCAAAGAGCTAACTAAGATGGAGTATAAAATGAGGTTGGAGATGGAGGGGATATGTCAGCCTTAAGAAGTTTCGAAGAGGGAGGGTGAGACAGGAGAGTATATTATACTGCCACTTGTCACGTATATGGCAGCCAATTTGCTTCTTACGGCCATGGAACCGTACATGTACTATGTTTTTTTTAAAACACCACTCCCCTCTTCCCACAGACTTGATCACCGTATACGTATGGCATGTACTTCACGTTTCCATAGTTTCGGGATAAGGTAGAAATAATGAGCTCTGTTTGGAGAGAAAGAGTAGGAAAAGTCACAAGGGATGGGAAACGGTGCCACGGGCGGAGGTACTCAAATTGTCCCCGCGGTAATCGCTTTTTGATACTAACCTCCGTGAATTCCCTTCAATCTTTTTGATACACGCATGCACATACAGAACGGAGGCAATCTGGTCCGAAATGGGAGCGATTTTTTCGAGACTCCAATTTATGTATGTGTATATATAGTATATATATACACAGGTTTCGCTCCCCTTTCCTTTAAAACCCGATTCGGTTTGGGGTTGGTTCTTCCGTGGTGGCGGCGTGTCGTAATGCTCGGGTTTGCCGGCGCGCCCGACGCGCGGTCGTTAGCGTAGTCGTGGGTTTTTCACACGCCCTCGATCACCGGAGATCACGTGATGCGGAGGGAACGAATGGCGTGATTGGACGCCATTCGACGCGGCGATCTCGCTCGATAAATATATAACCCGTCCATATCTCATTCCCTCGAGGTACGGAACTCCGCAAATACGGAGAAAATGGGAAACACGGTTGTGACGAAAACACCGACATTAAAGATTTTTTTTTTGGGTTCCGCCCACCCAAACACACACACACCCTATTCCGACGCCTTAATCCTTCCTATAAAGCCAAAAGCCACGTCCTTTTCCTCTCCGTGTATTTAGAATGGTCGTGACTTTTCGGTGAATCGATGCGAGCTTTAAGGACCTTCTACGTGTTATATTGGAGTTTGGGTTGCATTAATTTTTAGTGTACGGAGCTTTGATTTTTTCTCAGATCTCTACCGCCTGTTTTGCAGCTTTTTATTTGTTTCCTCCAGTTTTATTATTCTCGTTACTGAGATCATTTCCTGTTTTTCATGTTTTGGCAAAAACTAACACTATACATTAATTTTTATTCGATGTTTAACATTTATCCCTAACTTCAAAAACGAACTCGAGAAAAATTTCATCTACGTTATAGCTGTTGTCGAAGACACGTAGCACTACCTATATCTTTTCGAGAACAAGTATTTGTGGAGAGACTTGCAACTACTTTTAGTAAGAAAATATTTTCGGTGTTATTCTAATCGACAAGGAAAGTATTTTTATTCTTATTATGTATTCTAAGCATGATACATTTAAAAGCTGAATCATGGAGGTTCCTACATGGTTTGAATCTAATATACACTAAGGTGACCGACACTATAGGAAGCTAAGGAGGAAAATTTTCAAATTTGTACTGAATATAAGGAAAGAAATATATTGCGGTGGTCTAGATGTGATGCGTCAATATTCATAGATAAGCCTTAGATTGATAGACAAAATAACAGGTATCATAATGCTTTGTGTGACCGATGAGGGTGTTCCCGGGCGGTTTATACGACGATTTGGGATATAAAACACGATTTTTCAAAATGTGAGGCATATTTGGAATGACTGATCACCATAATACCTATATCCGCAACTCGGTGAATATTCTGCATACAAGCGATTTTTTCTCTTTATTATAATATTTTTGTAAGGAAACTAAGTAAAATTTGCTGGGTTCATTTAATCGGAATAATATATTTACCGATAAACAAAGAATAGTCTAAGATAGAAATCATTCTCAATTTACTTTAGAATGAGGAGTAGTATCTATCCTATACGTCAATGATTCAACTTCTAAATTTAAACATACGTCGGGTTACTCCGAAGAAGGTTCATAACCACAAACTCGGTTTCCCAGTTTTTATACTTAATTGCGCGCGAGTATAGCGTACTGATCGCCACTAGCTTAGAAGCCACTAAAACCCGAATAACATCAATAAAATAAATTATACGAGTAACTCGTGAAGCAAATAAACAAATAAATAAATCGCTCGCTTAAACTATAAATCATCCATCGTCAGTGGTAATTCACCTACTGATGATTCTAGTAGTAATAATGATTCTAATTATTATAATTAATTAGCTGAAATGAGCAATCTGGTAAAAACTTTTTATTTGCTACAGGAATGACAAATCATTAACTGTAATGGAAATTCGTCGATTTTCTGCTAATAATTTTTTATATTAAATTAATGCATGGTCATAAAACACATATACGAACCGCCCATACAAAAATTGCTGCCCTATCATTTTATTGATTCCAATTTAACTAGCTGGAAGATTAAGACGGCGTGATAATAGTAGAGTGGGAAAGAGATACGAAATAAAGTAAACATTTTCAATATTATGAAAATGTACCTATAATAGTTTGATCTTAATCAGAAAATATTTTGAGTGGTCTACTTTCGAATTTCAACAAAATGCTTAGGCTATATAACTGCGATGTTAGGACTACCATATTTACTGAGACTATTACATACGTTTTGCCATAAATTTCACAATTATTTATTTAGTTCCCATACAATTTGAGACTCATGAGTTAATATTTCGTTTGAGGTAATTTAAAAAACAAATTTAAAATGATAAATAATTTATTTTACACAAAATCGATAACCAATCAAAAAAGTTAAGTTAATTTAGTTTTTCAATTTGGTCTCAAAATATGGCGGGAAAACTTATTTTCTTTTCTTTATTAAATATCAGCCATATTTTTTTCATTATGAATGATATTCAGAACCGATTCATTATTGATAAAATAGATCAATTCTCGATTTACTCGCATGACTCCTTATTCGCATGCTTGAAAACATCTTACAATTAGTTACATCAATTATTATGCACATTATTCCCATTCATTGATATTTGCTGCCGCATTCCGCTAAATGTTATTTTAGATGATATTTTCGCGAAGTTTACTTTAGACGCTCCGACTATAAACAATACTCAATCACGAGAATTATGAGGTGATTCCGACTCCCGTCAGACATTTTTTAAACGTACACATCATCATGTTTGAAGACGAATAAACTTCCTAGCTTTCTCGGTCTTTAAAGTGTAAGTTTACTGGCACCGACAATTAATTAATGTCATCTCACCTTCTCTGAGTGCTTAATAAAGCATCGAACAAAGTTGCTACGCCGTTAAAGGCAATCAAAAAAAAGTTTTTTTTTCGGATAAAACGAAATTTAAGAAGACGCGGAGGTCAAAGGTGAACATACTCTCACTGAGAAATCACGCGCACAAAAGCCATTGTGCTCTCGGCCCCAATGGCCAACCGACCGCCCATTTCCGGGGGAAGGCGGGGCCCCCTCGTCCCATCGAAGACCTCAAGTCGCCTCTGCGGCCTCGCGCCAACCCTTTCCCCCGTACCTAACCCTACTCTCCATTCCCATCCCCTCTTTACCCCTTCCCCAATCCCTTTAGTCCTGGCCACACCAAAAGAATAGTAGAGGATGCTGGAGGCGATTAAGACCCTTCTCCACGGTTACATACGAAGAGATCCACCCAATCAACGGGACCGGAGAAGTGGAAGGAGTAGGTTGATACAAGTACAAAAGGAAGCGAGCCGGAGACGGGAGAGGAATTGAAGAAACTTCGTGGAGGGTATCTCTCCGGAATGGGAAAAAATGGAGGGGGTAGGAGGGGGGAGGGGAAGGGTGGGGGGGAGGGGAAGGGTGGGGGGGGGGGGTTATGAATGAGCCCGGACGGAGGATACGGAACGGGGAGAAAAGGTGGGTCGTGAGGACGGGAGGAGCTCAGAAAAAAAGAGACCAAAAGGTCGAGAGGAAAATGAATTATATATATAAAAGGGGCCACACAAGCACGCAGACACAGACTCTGCCCTTAACACACCCAATATTCATTCGCTTTGGACGCTGGACATCGACCTTGTCATGTTAGCGTTAATGAACGATTGGGGCGAGGAAGAAACAATCTATTGCGTCGCGGTCACCTTAACTCTCTCGTTTCGATACAGAAATGAAAATTATAGCTCTCCATCTCTCTCTCACTCTCTCTCTCTCTGTCTTTGTGGATGGAGTTATAGTAGGAGGAATATTCATCGGAGAAAACACGGGATAGAGCAAGGCGCTAGACGTGGTAGGTCACCGCAGTTCCCGTTTTCCATTGTTAAGTTTTTCAAAGGGAAAGTTATTAATGCGTGAGAGGCGTGTTGAACGTTTCGCTCTTAAAGGATGTTTTGTAATGATCGGGTGTCATAAGGAACGCATCAGATATTGGCAATAACGAGAGGGTACCTATCGCGGAAGATAGATGGGGCAATTTTATTGTCGTGTGATGAATGTGTTACGAGGTCGTTTCGAACGGCTGGAATCCCGTAAAAATGAGAACGTTTCGCAATTTGTAAGCTATCATTCGGGGAAAAAATCTCGCGAGTGGAATTCGACGTGCTGGCTTACGGTGACTGCGAAGATGAGTTTGCGGAAAAAAGGAAGATTAAGTGGGAGAAAAAGCCTCCTTAATTCAATTACCAACCAAAGTGACAAAAAAGGAACACGACGGACTATTTAAATGATAAAAGCATGATATTTTCTTCTTGAGGATTGAAAAAAAAAACGCATTCTTCATGCCAAGAACAAAACCCCTTGACACACTTGCCCTAATGATTCAAATTTTTATCTTTCTTCCGCTACTGAGATGAAATTTAAGCCGAATATTAATTGCCACCGTGCGGTCGTGAGCGATTAACTTGTTCAAAAACGAATGATTTAAGAATGAGCTCAACTTTTGGCTTGAATCCAGTAGACGTCTAAGGTAACTTCTGAATCCATAAAACCTTTCATTAAAAAAAACATAATTTTGAGAACTAAAAATTGTAGAAATAAAACTGCAACCAGCTGCTATTTAGCCGAACTGCTTAAACGCTTAAAGTGAACGAGAGCTGACTTGATTATATATTCCATTAGGTAGGCGTTTAACTTTTAGATATTCAATCAATGCTTAGAGAATACCTGAATTTTAATACATTTTTTAAAAAAACCCATCACGCATTACACGATTATTCCGGGGCAGGACCATCAATCCTTTAAAACGCGATACATCAACCAATATGGGCGATGGCGAGGCCCGCCCGCTCGTATTTCACCCTCGGTCCCACCTCCTCTACCCACCCAGACAGAATTTCGAGGCCTTAATTCTTAATGAAGAAATCATTAGACCACCTCGGGAAGGATCGATAAAGATTGAAGCCGAACATAAAAGTGTCACATATCCCCGCAATTTGGGGGAGGAATAACCGATCGTCCACTTCACTTTCGCCTCCCCCCCCCCTATCTCCACGAAGTGACGTATTTTACGATCCTCACACGGGGGCAGCCAAACACACAAATTAGATCGTTATCGCCCTACTAGCAAGAGACGTTCTGTAGCTTCGGGCAGAAAAATCCCTCCTTCCCTTATCGGGAAACCTCGACCATCCGATCATCAGCCGCGATCCACGGGGGACGACGTAAACATTTCAGTGAAAATACTTTTAAAAGAACAAGTTACGGTCGAAATCCGCACGTCAAGCCGCCAGATGGGGAGCGAGGAGAAGGGCTCGTGATTAAAACAGCGACCGCGCGGAGGATGAGATGTTGGGGTGGCGAGGCGGGAGGGCGAGGCGCGCTGTCTTCCTCCACCTTGAGCCGTTGGTTGTGGAAATGGGCGGAGCTGAGGGCGATATCTCTCCTAATTTGGTGCCGGAGTGAAGAGTGCGCACACACACACGGGCAGTGATGGGGAGAGGGAAAGAGAGAGAGAGGTAAGGAGGGTGAGAGGACCACCTAGGAGATGCGTCCAGAGGAGGCGTGGCGACGTAACACCCGTTGGCGAGAAATTAGAAAAAAAGAGAGAAAGTGGGGAGAGAAGGCAGGGAGGATAGTAGAGAGAGGGTGGGTTAAATTGGATGAATGAGAAATTCAAATGGGAGTGAGGCGGAGAGAGAGGAGAGGGGGGGGAGGGGAGGGGGGTGGAGTGAGAGAAAGGAGGCGGTGGGTGGCGGCGCTGAGGATCTGAAATGACGTCTTCTTCAGGTTGGCTCACGTATGCCGAGTGAGTTATGAGGGAAAGGAGGGAGGGAGGGAGAGAGAGGGAGAGGAGGAAGCAGGATTGAAGATGTGTGTGTGTGGGAGGGGAGGAAGGCTGTCTGTTATGGGAGGAGAAATGGAAGAAGGAGAAATAAAGGGTTTTGATGGTAAAGTTTCAGGGATGTTGCTGCGAGGTGTCTCCTAAAAAAAAGTATTTTCTAGTTTTTTACGACTTTCTTAATATCAGATGACTTTGTAATGTGTTAGACTAATAGGACGCAGCTGCTGCGTTCGAGTCGTTCACGTGCAATGCCGTGAGGTAGAACTAGGGATAAATTATCGGTCATAACTTATTATATCGCTATAAAGTTTGTCGGTTGTTCGAAGAAACAGACGAGGGGGTCAGATGTCAATTAATGTAAATGTTTATTTATATGAGAGTGCTATTCACAGAGTAGTACGCGGGAATTTTTATATTTATCATTTAAATGGTTTTTCCTATTTTTATAAACTGAAATAAGCTAATAAGTAATTCAAAATATTTTTCAAAATTTTTCTTTCGAATGAATACAAATTAGTAACCTACAAGGCTGTAATTCTAAATTATTACTGCAATATCTCTAGTGAAAGAATTTTATATAGTACCTATATATATCAATATTTCAGTTTTTTATACCAATTTGTAACTTTACGTAATCTATTGTATAGAAAAGGATTTTGTCCCATAAAAGTGTTGTAGTGCGAAGTAGTAGCAGTACGCCCAGAGAATTTATATCCAAATTAAAAGCTGGCGTCTTACGGACTACTATTGGAAGATTTGTTATATAATTCCTGAAAAACACTAATAAATCTTCCACCGAATTTTATTGAGAGAAATCTGTGGTCACATGAAAAAGAAATACGTTTGGTAAATAATTATGGAGCGGCGAATGATCATCCTTACATTTATATCGGAAAATATCTCGCTATAATTTTTTACTAATAGATGTGGAATCTTCCAATAAGACACATGAATATTAAAGTGACCAAGTACCTTCAAGGTATTCGTTAGCAGTACATTATTTATAATTGTTATTAAATTGAAAATTTTTAACTAAAGAAGAAACTCCACGAATTTATCCGATTTCAGATATTTACAATGAAGAATTTTCTTCGAAATGTTTATAATATCATAAACCCAGCTTTTTTTGACGCCTTATCCAATGGTAACATGAGGGAACATACCTGCAATTAAATATTATTTTGAACTTATCATCGTCACAAACTGCCGATTTTATAGAAGCATTTTATTTCAAAACAAATTCTAATATTTATTAAAATGGAATTAACACCCGTAAATATTAATGAACGAAAGCTATATACGAATCCGGCTCATTACTTGTTAGTATCAGAGGAGAGCCAAAATGATTTATTTTTACAGAAGAGGACGATTTAAAACCTGCTTAAAGTCGTGAAAAAAGTCTAGTTACATTGGAATGTTTGGCGTCGTTACGTTAGTTACGAATAAGCTTTATTTTATTCAATAGGTAAGAGAAAATTTCTGTCTAGGTAAACGTAGATATAAAGAAGTGCTGTAATGTAGAAATTGCACAGGTGATTCGACATTTACGTGCAAAAGAGACACGACTAGTATAAATCTATAGAGAACTGATACCAGTGCACGGACCAAATGTGGAGTTGGTATAGGACCAATGGTAGCGCAGATGTTCGAGATGAGGAAAAATAATATAAATATTGTGCTTGTACTTTACCTTCCTTTACTTAAAAAAAAACGCATTTCTCTTCACAGAGAAAGGTGTTACCTTATTTATTGAAATTTCCTCGTATGTAACACTATCCTATGCATCCTTTACACTAGGTAAAGTTCCCTCTACATTACTCCATTTTATTCACTCAACGGATACTTACATTTAAGACCAATTTCCTGACAGAGACATTCCTGAGTGTATAGGGCATATTCAACCGAAGCCTTTCTTAATTCGTAATAGCGTATATTGGGCGGGGACAAAGGTACGGTACCTTGTCCTTGGGAGGAGATAAAGCCATGTGGCCACTCAAGAAATGAAATTATGACCATTCTTATACCTGTTACGACTATTTTCCCAGCACTGTGGCTAAATATAATTTACCATATGGCTTTCTATGCAACACATACCGGAGAAAAACGGAAATTCCAAACGAAATTCAATTCTCTCAGATATCTTTGTAACAGGTTAAAAGGTGTTTTCTTTCAGGTGACCGGAAATGTTAATGTTTGCTATATAACCTGATAAATAATTTCAACTTATATTCTGTTTAAAAACAGGGATGTACTGGCGAAAAAAATAGGTATCCATTTTAATAGATTTCCATTCCCTCATTATAATTTCGATCGATGTAGCCGAAATTTTGTGGAATTGCAATTTGAAAATTCTTTGTTATCTTATTCCAATAAAAATTAAGAATTGCTCTAATTTTTATTTATGATAAACTGTGTAGTTCTTAAGCTGACTAGTCTGGGAAAATAATTTCGCCTTTATCAATTTACTCGGATTTGTCTCGATAACACGAGATAAACAATTACTTCGGAGATGAATAAAATGCGAATGGATCCCCTCTGAGAAAAATCTATTTCCTGCCCTTTACGTTTCATACGAATTATTTGGATGAAACATTCCTCGGTTATGCGCAAGAAATTTCGACCAACCCCTACGCCGGAATACCACCTCAAATGACAAAGACGTAACGATCTCGGTCAAAAAAAAGTCGGATAAAAAGAAACGGTGCGTCACTTCCTTTTGTTTCGAATTGATGGTTTCTGGTGAAAAACGATGTTTCGTCAGAGCCTTGATGGCAGTCCTCGGAAGAAGGGCGGGACGGGCGAGGAGGAAGGACGGGAGTAATTTGACGCTCTCTCATCGGAGAGAGAGAGAGGGGGATATTAGGAGGAGGGTGGGACATCGGATGATTCCGCCTCGATCTCTTCCACCCACCTGTCGCGAAAATCCCCACCCAACCCAACCATTCTCCCCGTCTAAGCGAGCACATTACCGCTGTCCCCAGTATTCTACCTCAATTTTTCTCCGCCTCCTGCGCTCATTCGTCGCTCCGCCTTTTCGATCCCTCCGCTTTCTTTCTCAACTATCGTCGCCATAAAGGCAAGAAAAGTTTCAATTGAGGTTTTCCTCGGTAAACTTTTTCCTTCTCAGAATATGCCAATTGTGAAACGATTTTGCTTTTGCTAGGGAACCATTGAGAAAAATAATGGTAGTACCTCAACGATCACGGAGATAAACGTTTTTAAGACAATCACATACCGGGTGGTAAATGCCGCTATTATACACTAAATGACTTTGCTAGTCGTATTTTCGCTACGTTAAGATATTTTTTACTGCATCTATAAAAGACAAACTTTTATTTTCCTAATAGCTAGTTAGAATAGCAAAATGAACTTTAGAAAAACAAAAATATTGTCAACTTCGACAGCAGAAATTTACAAAGCGATTTTAATTTTATTTTGTTGAATGCCGTTCCATACAGTTACACCTACTATTCTTAACTATATTATAGTAATAATCATTTATTATTTCCTAATAATACTGCTCATATGAAATTGTATTATATTTGGGAAGTCTGCTTTTCCGGCTATTTGATTTTAAAGATAAAACTTAATAAAGAAGGAAGAAATTCTTCTTAATTCGAGATAACTCATTCCAACTGCTAGTGATGAAGTGAACTACGTATAAAACATCCACTTCAAAATCTTCAAATTAACTTTATAGATGACGAAAAAATCTAATTGCAATACACCCAAAGCAAGATACTGCATAAATCTGAATATTTCCGTGGACTAGAGTAGATCATTTCTCTAGAATAAAAAAGCACGCATAATGTATGCGTGTGACTGAAACGCTCTCATAGCCTACTTAGGGAAAGCAGTACAATATGTCAGGCATAAAAACAGATGTGTATTTTCATATTCGGTTCCGTTTAATGTTAGTGTTCTAATATTGCAAGGGCGGATCTAGAAATTTCCAAGGGAGGGGGGATTATTGACTATTTTTCCATGGGGTTGAGGAATATTTTAAATTGTTATATTAAATCCTTAATATAAAAATTAAATCCTTGTCAAAATTATATTCTATTAATAAACCATGATACACGATAGAATAGTATGATAATTATCACAGTGAAGCCTCATGAGGAAAACCTCCTGCAGCATGACAACCCTCTCGGCTTCCCCTTTTACTATCCCTAAAGAATATCCAGGGGGGAGGGGGCGCTCGCCCCCATCGTCCACCCCCCTTGGATCCACCACTGTAATATTGTGAATAATTTTTTAAAACGGCTGCGTTTACCTTAATCACTCTTTCAGCGTTCATCTAACGTTATTATTTATTGGTTATAGCGATAAAAGTTTAGGTGTTATTTTGTACCTTTGTGCCGTGCTATCAAAAGGACTTATTGGAGTTTATATACCCAATTTTAATTGTAATGAATAAGAAAATTCTTTGAAGACTTGAACGATGTGGTTAAAGGTGCGTTCCAGCTACTATTAGAGCATTGAATAGTTGAGTGGGGAAATACTGTTGAAATAGCGGGAAAAATACAACGAAAATGCTATAAACGAATGTGTAAAGTGCGAAATTTATTTTATTTTTACAAAGATGTTTAAAAATATACTACAGGAAAGTGACTATATCTCTTTAGATTATGTTGGAAGTTATTCATACTCCATATATAAGAAAGGGAAAAATAAATTTGAATAATTACCGGGAAACAGCCTTAGCAAATGGAATATTCAATAGAATATTAAAAAACAGAAGATGCGATAAAGCAGACGAGGAACCGCAAGAAGGTGTATCGATAATATATTCAATATCAGGCAAACAATATAAGATAAGCAATCGAAAGTATTGTTATTAATTTATCCTTTATTAATTTATAAAAAGCTCCTGCAAGGATATCAAGGGTTAAAATATGGAAAGCCTTTCAAGACTTTCAGGAAAAATATATCGGCAGTTATCAAGAAATTACGTGATAAATCATGTGTATGCATATAGTAGGGAATCGCATCACCTAGTAATTCATTATCACTAAAGGGTTGAGATAAGAATTCCCTCTGACACCAACACTTTTCAAGATTTACATAGACAAAACCTCGAAAATGTGGAACGATAAATGTAGAAATATTAAAATATCCATAGGGATGGAAGGTTACACTAGCTTATGTTGGCCGAAGATCATGTGCGCATTGCACAAGAAAAAGAGAACCAAGAATGCATATGATTCGAAAGCTACGGTATAGTTTACAGAATGGGGCCTAAAGATTAACATCAGAAACAGAATATTAGGCAGCAGGATAAATAATAGGAAACTTTGAAGTGGACGATAAAAGAATTAAAGGTGTGAGTGCCTTTATGTACTTGGGTTCTGCAAAAGAGACAAGTGGCAAAAGTGAGCAGAACATACACAGTCGAATATTACAGTCTAAAACAGTTGTACGAATCCTTAATATGGTTTATTACAGCAAAAAAGCATTCAAACAATACAAAAAAGATATAAACGTAATTCTAACGAAATGAATTTTGGGTAAAGAGGTCTCATAGTGTATAAAATGGAGAAGATTCCCAATGAAATAATAAGAAAAAGAAACAATCATAAATCGTCTTTAAGAAAGGACTCTCGGGTGGTATGGACGCATGAGGAGAATTACACTAGGCAGATGGCCTAGGAAAGTTTTGTATGGTCGCCTACTGATAGGAGAAAAAGAGAGCGACCAAGAGTTAAATATAAACAAAATATTAGGTAATTATGGCATGGAGAAATCCTGGAAGATACCCTGGAGACAGGGAAGATAAAGAAGGTGGAGAATAATAGTGGAAAACCGGCCATAAAGATTAAGAATGCCCAAAAAAAATCAAAATTATTCAACAGTTAGAGTGAACTTGAGAGAAGAATTTATACTTTGTGGAATTCTTGGCTTTTATAGGTGACTTCCGACGCATTATTCAAATTAGTTATAATTATTAATTAGTAAAGGAACTCCTTATTAATAGGCTTAAATTCAGTTGCATTTCAATTCAGTTAACTTCAATACGCTATCAACTATCGAATTGTAATTGTTAACTGACAACATGTATTTGTATAATTAAAAAATCAATTTATACAGAAAAGAAGTTAAATATATTCAATCATGAGAGCAAGTAATAGAAATAAGTTAAAAGCAGTCATTTCTATTTAAATGGATTTTAGCAGCACGGTCATGACTGCAAAAGAGCGTCATTCTTTCCATTGAATTTGACGAAAGCTACTATAAAATAGTTGTATTTGCATTTTAAGAAGTCAGATATAGATTGACGCAGATTTAAACATTTTCATTTATATCTTTAACTGGCGTATTTCCTTCTCCTTTTGTCTGGAAATGAACGTTTTACGAAATTAAATTATTATTTTTTGCACCCGAAAGCTTTACATACATACACGCACATAAAATACATGAAATATGTTAACCTATTCTAACGTCTACAAATTTATTTATAGACAGATCGGCGAATGAATCGTCCTCAAGATGTGAAAAGTAGCACAACATAATATATAATAGTAAGAGTAACTTTTATGAACGTTTTTCAAACTTCACTACGAATTTCCATTAATTTTAAGCAACTACAGCGAATTTTAACTTTTAAAAATTCCATAAATAGGTTTAGTAGTCCTTCCGATCCGCTAATTCTGGGTCCAATTCGATTACTATCAAAATTACACAGAAAGGTATTAAATTCATTCGATTTTTTACTACTATCATAAATAAAATATTCCCTCTGTCAAGAAATCCTTGATCATTGAGAGGAATTGGTTATTGAAATTATGAAACGAATGAAAGATATAGACACTTTCACCCTCCTGGAATAGAGTCCCTGAATTCATTTAATGTCTTTACGTTATTTAGTCTGGGAAACGCTAAGTTTATGACTACCCATAACAAATATTATAAACAAATTACGATAAAATAAAAAGAAATGGTCGGCTAATATAGTTCTGCGTTCTACATCTTTACGTTTAATTGCATATCTACTATAATATATTCTGAAGCGTGTGTTTGTGTATTTGTTCATGGAACTCCTCCTAAACGGTAAAAGCTAGAATAACCAAATTTGGTACGATTCTACCTTACATCCTAACTTAGTGAATGGTCAATGTTTGGTCAACCGGGATTAATCAGTCCTGCTAATATAGGGGATTAACATTTTTCCATAAGATAACACGTATGAATCCATTTCTTGACTTGCAAGGTATTCTTCCTTCAAACATCAAAATATGTAAATATGGACCGATTTTTATCGTTTTTGCTTTATTCGACGAATAAAACTCTATACTATCTTATTTCGGCAAAGTATACATGTTACACGGACGAAGCTTTCAGAAATAAGCTATTTGTTTCGAAATTTTGTGGATTTTTCGTACTCTTTCCGGGCGTTGCCAAGGCGGCCGTCATTTTTACCTCCGAATCAATTAGTTTCAATGAAGCATACAAATAGACGAAAGTTTAGCGTTATTCGCTTCGCACTTTTATTTAAGGAACGAAACGATCAATGTTTATGGATAGCAAGGTAAATAGATAATGATTATTGTTCAGGAAGCGTTTATTGATGAAAGTAATTGAACCTTCTTTCGTCTATTGAATACTGGAATCTTACATTTTTTGTAAGTAAAATCATTATATTTTTCATTATAATGTTTATTAACGCAGATAAGCTCACGTATCTGGTGTACATTTACCAGTCAGTGTTCAATCATGAACAAGTGTACGTTGCTTTTTCACGGGTTTCTTGCTTACAAGACATAAAAGTAAATATTTCAGCGAGGCATAATTACACAAGAAATGAAGCTGGATTTGGCGAAAGTAATATGATAAGAAATTAAATTATCGTTATATTTGAATACAATAGGCTCGGAAACGGATTGTTACAAGCAAATATGATTAATTGTTAAGAAAAGCTAATTGTAATTTTAAAAGTATCTACTATACCTATATTGTAAAGTGTTTGTATGGTGTGCTGTAGTAGCTTCACTAAATCCGTTGAAATTCAACGGGAATTCTGCTAGTATTTTATAAAATAAAACGTCACAAGCAGGACCCAATCGAAGAAATAAATCCATTATAAACATCTACTGCTTAATATTGCTTTCTAATGCAGGTAGCAACCAACTTCGATTCTGCGGAAACGCGATCTAGGATTCATTTGTTAATTTTTCCGCGAAAAATGCGAGGAAAAAAAAAACGTTACACCAACGAAGTTTTACCTTTGATCATCGCTATTGCAATAATTGCGCATTAAATTAGTACTAATTATACATATACGAGTTCGTCACAACCGAGTTGCACAGTTTAATCCCTCTTCAACAGTTTCCCTTATACGAACGACAGTTGTCTTCTCCATTCCTTTCTTTTCATCCTAAATATTCGGACCGTTCCCGAGGAGTCCCGGAAATGAAACCATTCCATAGGCGCGCAAACCCAAAAAAAATTAAGGTTCTCTCGTCTCATTACCGACTGCCTAATAACTTCGTAAGTTATGGCACTAAGATATTCGTTTTCAAAATAAAACGCGTGTCCGAAAACCATAAGCGCTTGTGACCTAACGACTCGTGCAGATATATACTATAAAGGAAGTTGCCTCTCGTAAAAAAAATACCTCCGTTATTATTTAGTTCCGTAAATCTTTCTCGAGAAAAAGGGAAAAGTGAAGAAGACAAGGGGCAGATAGTGAAAAAGAAAGAGATATATGGGAGTTTCTCTATTTTAAAAAAAAAAAAAAGAAAAGCTCGCTTGAAATTATAGCAACACAATTTTTCGGTTGTTTCACGGTGGAAACGTAGTTTAGAATTTATCTCATCTTCCAATTACTCGAATGGAGATATAAGTGCCTTCCAAAATTGAAGGACCGTCCGTCCTCTGCCCGCGATTTCTTCTTAAAAGCGCTTTCGCCTCTTCCTCTCGATTTCTCGTCTAATAAGGTAAGCATGCTACGTTGATTAGTTTGGCCTCCCTGTCGGCGAAAGTTACTGACCAAAAACGAGGGTGCGGGATGTTCCCTTCTTCGAATTACGCTTAATATCTTGCCTTCTGAAAAATTATATTTTCGAGGAGTGGTCAGGCCTTCGGCTCTAATTTGCGCGAAGATAAAGCGCTAAATTAATTTAGACGGGTGGATACGTCACTTGAGCCCATAACGTCATTCGGTAACCGAAAAAAACAACTTATCGACCAAAGTTAGGAATGATTGGCGTCTTATATTTCCATCTTAAAAACAAATTGCGGCGATTTTAAAAAAAAATCATTTAACACCCGATAACGCGTTTTTTGCGCGGTAATTTATAATTTATGCGTCAAAACTAAAAAAATCAATAATCTCCGGATAATGCGTGCATCATGACCGGAGTTGGTAATAGGTCTTTTTTGCTAGTATGCGAATGAAACACATGGTGTTGAAAGCTTTAATGGTAGGATTAAAGAGGAATTAAAACGACGAGGAAAGATAGCTGTCTTTGATTTACGATTCGTCCGTCCTTTTACCGCCATAATAGCTGTAATGGCTATTTGGCTTCTTCTCACGATAACGCGTCGGAAAAACAAGCTCTCGTCCATTGGCGCAACACTACATGTTGCAAGCGACTGACTGGAAATGATTTATGCGACATAATACGTGGAATTATTCGCGCAGCGAGGTTTGAATGCGGTATCGACATCCCGAATTTATACGCTTCTTTTTGCTGTCGAAATCTAAACGCGATACTCGCTCGATCACGTGGTGCCGGAATATCACGACAGCTCGATGGAAGAGCCTTCGGATGTAATGGAAGATAAACATTCCGAAGGACATCGCCGGCGGGAAAACTTAAGCCGCGCTACGGCGACTGCGGCTATTAATAATCGGACCGTGTATCGCAAAGATCTAAACCCTCTCCGTACGAGTGGAAGAATAGGAAAAACTATATTTTAAGGCACGTTTAGCGTCGAGCGACGACATCACTTCAGCGATACTATGCACGACGATAAGTTCGCATTTTCTCGACGACTACACGCAAGCTTATCTCTCGCTCCATCCCGAAAAAAAAATCCCCAAAAAAACTTCCAAAACGAGCGTTAGGAGAACGAACGAAGTAATTCATCAAAGATAAAAGATTCACAACATGATTATAGGGCATCCCTACCCGTTGGAGAATCCTAGACGTTTCCAATAACGAAATCGGCTTCAAAATAAGAAACGAGCCGCGCAGGGGGAAACGGACCAAAAATTGTGACGTCATCCGTCGCTCGCCGGGGCTCATTCCTTCGTCAATTTTTTGCCTCCTCTTTAGAGGAAGGAAGGAACAGGAGAGAGGAAGCGGGAGAGAGAGAGAGAAAGGAGAGAGAGGGAAGGAGAACACAAGGCGCGATTAAATAGATTGCGTGAGTTGAGAGAGGCTGTACCAAGTTACGGAGGCGAGTGGAAGGGAAGGGGGGGGGAGGTATCCCGGGTGATGGGGAAGGGGGAGGGGGGGGGGTGGAAGGAGACCCCACACGGAGCTGCCCCGCGGCGCATCACCACGTTCTCTCATCCACGGGTTTCGATGAGAGAGGGATACGGAGGTGAAGGCGGGAGGGGTGGGCGAGAAAATAGGATGAAGAGGTGTGTATGGGGTGGAGGTGGGGGAGAAATGATGGGATAAGGTGGGAGGGGTGGGGGTGGAGAATATTCTGGATGCTGTGAAGTGTGAAAGAAGGTAACGATGGAGAGCCGCGAAGAATTCAGGTGAGATAGTGCTTTGGGTGGCAACGCGTCTTCCTCTATCTCTTCTCTCCTCCCTCTTTTCTACCTCGCTATCCTTTTTCCTCTTGACAGCTTCGAACAATGTTATCATTCGGGGTAGAAATTACCTCTTGGAGAGTTTATCCGCCTCTGACAACTTAAACAGAAACTTACCACCGATACCGTAGATCGAGCTAGTTAAAATTTGAACTCTTTCTGCGGATTTCGATGCTGTTAAAATTTTAAGCGCTTAAAATAATGGGTGGGATAAAAATATAATTACGACTCGAAGGTTGACGGATAAATTTGCTTCCTAAAGGGCGAAATTTTTAATTACGGGATACATTAGTATTTTGGCCTTAGTAGGAATAAGCATGTAGACTGTATGTTTTTGGAAATAGTCGAATTAATTAATTCCTACGGCATAGTGATTACCATCAGCTGTGGAAATAACATTCAGGATCATCAGTATAGTGCTTCCCATAAAAAATATGGAGAAATTAAATATTACTAGCTGAACCCGCGCAATGTTTGCGCGTTTTTCCAATTAATTTATAAAAAATTAAGGAATGTGTAAAAAAAAGTTGATCTAAATAATTCACATGTAACTATACCTACTAATGAATTTTCCAGGTATTGGTAAGGTTCAAGGGTTCGAATCTCGCTGAGGGCACGGCAGCGTGTGCGTATTGACAATTTATAATGCGAAGTCTGCATTTTACATTTCATATTAGAGAGGAAATGAATGCTACGCAGTAACTGATTGCGCACTTTTCCAATTCCCATAAAATAACACGTAAAAATGGAACTCTCGACCTGCAGGCTTTCATTCTTTTTGAGATAAAAATAATAAAGTATTGACCTACAATCTTCGGTTATGAACCATTTTGAATAAAACATTATAAAGTTTCTTATTCTGTTCATCATTTTCCCTCTACAGTTCGAAATAGCTCAATTAAAAAGCTTAATGCATGTAATACCGGAATTCAAGTGGAAAATAAAAGGGTAATTGAAATGGTAAGATCAGTTTATAGAGGAATGTAAAGAATGGATAAGACAACTCCACAGAGGTATATTGTTCCACTTCCAGTATCTCAATGAAGTGAAGATAACCATGTAATGTGTCAAAAAAATTACGTATGTCCCTATTCTCATCTAATTTGAAATTTAGAGACTGTTTGCGTTAATAAGCATTATAGATGTATAATATAATGGTTATACTTACTAAAATGTAAGATTCAAGCATTCAAACGATGAAGTGAAGATTCACCTACTTTGATTAAATCGTTAGAAACGTTTCCCATATGCAGTTAACTGAATAATTATCCGTAAATATTTACGTTTCTATGTATAATAAAGTTCGAAGTATTCTTTTTAGTAACTAATTTTATCGGACTATACACTCAAGTAGTATGATCACATAGTTCAATTCAATTCCTTCCGCTAGAGGTTTCTTTAAGTAAAGGGGCTCTGCCCCTGACCGCTGTCCGGTTTAAACCCGTGAGATTGGTGACAAAAATAGAGCATATCTCAATTGCGTATTTCTCAAACTCTAGACCGTTTAACACGTAAACTTCACAAAAGTAAGATAGTATAGAGTTTTAGCCATCGAATAAAGAAAGAACGAAGAAAATTGGTGCATAATTACGTGTTTTAATGTATGCTGGAAAAAAACCTTGCACTCTGAAAAATCGAAAATCCCGTGTAAATTTATGGGAACATATAATTGTCTCCTGGACTAGAACCCGGGACTTTATGAAAATGAGAATAGCATTCTAGGGACCTCCTAGCTTGTAGAAACAAAACGCAGTTAACGCATACCTCAACGACGAACGGCTATCGAGATACAGGGGGGACGGACGGACGGACACTTCCAAAATTATATATAGGATATTATTTATTACGCAGATAACCTATCACTTATAAACAACGGACACGTAATACTTAATTGATGGCTTCAAGTAATGGATTTAAATGTTCCAACCTTAAGAATTTGGTAGAAGGAGCTTTAAAATGTATGTTTCAGCTAGAAATTTATCGTAAATGAACTATCTAAATCCACACTACGTCATGAAATTTGTAAAATAAAAAGAAAAATGCGGAAAATCCCATTTCCGAAACTCATAAAGATAATTTCATTCGATTCACTAAAACTTCACGAAAAAAAAACGAGCCATCCATCGGGACTCCACAACTCGCGAAAGAGATGTAAGGAGAAAGAGGGCAATGATGGCGTCGTTTAAAGAGTTCGCGGCGGGATTCAACCAGTTTCGGTCGGAACCCAAGGCTCCCGCCGACCAAGGCTGCTGCCTCATCCGTTGCACGTTAAGGCTATTAACATTTTCATTACGCTCGACCCTTGGAGATCAACCATCAACATCATCTCTTCCTCCCATCCGACTCCCTCTCTCACTCACGCACTTGCTCTCTCTCTCTCTCTCTTTCTCCAGCCATAAGGCGTACCAGATATCCTCCTCCTACGCTCGACCACTCCCACGCACAGAACGGGCGAACCTCGCACTAAGACGATAAGAGCGGAAAAGGAACGCTTTTACAAATCGCTCATTACCTCGACTGTACTATTGTATTCAATGTTTTATGGTGCTGTGGTAACGAGGGAAACCACCGCCTACCGCAGATTTTTAGAGACGTAGGTATATAAATGGCTTCCGCCAAGAAGACATTGCCCTCACTAAAAGCTTCGCAGTCCACTAAACGCACCCTCTTATCTAAGATTTTTTTACTTCAATAGGATTTGCAAAGTTACATTATTTGTAATAATTCTACGCGATCCTATATTAACGGAACTGCGACAGGATACGTGGCACCCTAGGTCACACACACCGAACCGGCAAAGAACTGTTCGGATGCTTTTTATCACCGCATTCTTATGACAGAAACGGGGAGACGCAAGTGGTTAGGTTACCCGGAGGCAGAAGGGAATGACGAGAAGAAAATACACCGGACTAAAACGCAGCCTCAAAAATTCCTCCCTTCCGCGGAATCTCGCTCAAGGGTTCATCTCTGGGGACGTCAAGGGGGAGGGGAATGCGTTAGGGAAGAAAAGTGGTTTTCGGCAGTGACGCCACTAAGAAAGGGGGAGAGGGGAAAAAGATGGTACCCATTCCTCCGCCGTCCTCCTCTTCCATACTCTCCGCAACCAACTCCCTTCTCCTCCCATCTCGTTCATTCTCGCCTTTGAGATAGCCCTCCGCGTGGATTGGTGGGCCGAGCGGCTCCTTTGATGTCTGCCGCCCTTAATATGCAGGTGTGCCGGCCTCACACGGGACCCGCTTGTTTCCACCGCCAGATTAGAGAGAGGTTGTGGTGTGGTGGTCCCCCTCTTTGCTATACACCACCACAATCACCTCATCCTCGGCCAACCTACCTCCCTCACTTACATCCTCGACTTCCCCTCCCCCCCTTCCACCACACGCCCCCCTTCCCACCCCTCTCTCCCCCACTCCTACTTCCCCTTTGCGATCCGAACCGTCTACTTTCCCCTTACTCATCTTCTTCCCTCCTCGGATTCCTTTATTTTTTCTCATTCCTTTCTCTCCTCTTTTTTCTCATTTCCTTCTACACCTTTCTCCGCCGTTTCCACCTTTTTCCTTCCTCCACTCTTTCCTCCATTTATACCATTTCCCTCTTACTTCATCCAACCCCTTTATCCCATTCGCCCGCTTTTTTTTCTTCTTTTTCCCCAACCACGTTTCTTACCTCGCCCCCGAGTCCTCTATTAGCTTCCTCTTTCCGCCTCTTATCTTACTTCCCACATTCTTTTTTCGTCATCTTCCCGATCTCATTCGAGTTCCCCCCCTTTTTCCTTCTCTTTGCTATCTTCTTCTCCATCTGCCATAGGCGCGGCAGTTGATGTAACGGGGCTCTAGCGTCGTGATTTCGTGATCCGCAAAGATGCTTCGAAACGTTGATTAGGAGGGGATTTCACTCCGCGTTTCGCCGCTATTGATTAAAATTTCAGGATGGTCCCGCTTACCGAACGAGATTACTTTCCGTCCGATTCGCCTCCCCGCTCTCCTTTGAGGGTGATTAAACTTTTGGCTGTTATCGGGACGGCGATCGCGGTCGTTTTTTCCCCCCACGGACCGGTGTATAGAACGACTTTTCACGAGTATCGTAGGGCGGCCATTTCATCGACAAATATAGTCACAATTTTTTCCGGCGATTTGAGGTATATAGCGCTCGTACATCATCCTGCATTCGCCGGCTGAAATTATTATTAAGTTAATCGAATTGAAATTTTTATGAATGAGGTACATTTCGAATGACACCACGTATCGATTACCATTTTTAAGAAAATAATTCGGAAAAATTTATCGTTCGATACCTGCAGAGGCCGTGGCCTGTTCCCTAAACCTAGGGTCGGCAATCTACGCATCACGGTCCGCGGAACTACGATGAGATAGCGATCCGTGAAATTTAAAAGAGGTAGGTACTTCCATATTTGCCGATTAAAATTATGGTTACGAAATCGAGTATGTTGAATTTTCATTGGTAAGAAATCGTTCGCTTAAATGACACCACTGCCTCTTTAGGTAACTTTCAATAAAGGCTTATAAAGCTCGCAGAAGCTATCGATACTCCAGATGGTGCCCACCGAAACGAACGCAACTATGACTGCGGCTCGCCGTGTAGAAAAGGAACCTTCTCTGAGCTATAAGTCTTTAGGATAAATCATATTCCGTATTTTTACGGTGGAGTAGGTATGGAGGGGCGAGCGAAAGAACTGTACCAGACGCAGTTCGGAAGAAAGCGCAGAATGGAGCAGATAGACCTAATTACGCCGCAATGGGCAGCAGTTTATAAAAACTCGCTCCTGGAGTAAAAACTACTACTTGAAATACCCTTTGCGAGACTTATCAGAAGTAAGCTAAATCCTTTCTAATGATTCATTCAATTAACATATTCCTAAGGAAGTAAGTCTCTTCCAGAAGAAAATATCTCCAACCTATTTTCTTTATGCAAACAAAAAAAAAGAGCGTCGAAAAATCACAATTTGCAAGGGATTGTACGGAATTCAACGGAAATTACTAGATATAGCATGAGAAAAACAAGCTAAGCCTAGCGCAGAGTATTTGCAGGAGGCAAATATTTTGGCTGTAAAAATCTAGAAGTATCTCTTAATTGTGATGGGAAGCAGATGTTCAAAGCTTCTAAAAAACATGAAAGGAGTCGAGAAAGTGCTTCTTTAGAAGATAGAGGGAGAGAGGTCGTGGAAACAGGAAACGAGGATGTAAATGACACTTGCGGCGTTGGTGTCGTGTACACAAACTTAACGGGGAGAAACTTCTTTCAAAATTGAGCCCACACACGCGCAAGCACAAACCCACACACCTAGACGGAGGAATGGGTGGCATTAAAAAAAAACCTCACAAAATTATGACATTAAGTTTTTTAATTGCAGCCACATGTTTTCAAGATTAATTTATATTAAACGTCTAAAAGAAAAATTGCTGCGTTTGATTAGGTTAAGCTCTTTTATAACTTCTTAGAAAGCCTGTTTTTTGTACTTTCGATGAAATCAGCGAATAACTAAAAATAAACGGAAGTTGAATAAATATAATGTATTGTTGATAAGGGAAATGAAGATGTTTTTATATGGTTAGTAAAATTGCTTTTGAGAACGAAGTGAAAATTTAGACAGAAAAATAGTTGAACTTTCCTGCACTTTATAAAATTGCATTCAATTTATACGGCTGGTAAAAAACGGCTGTAATTATCTCAATTTAAAAGCTGCGCAATTAACAAAGATATTTTCGAGTCGATTATGGATAATAGTTCGATATTAGTAAACCGTTATTGATTGAATAAATTCATGTCGCTTAGTCATAGTTTATAGAGACTTAAAAAAAATTGATGCCTCCTGAGAGAGTCGAACTCTCGACCCCTGGTTTACGAGACCAGTGCTCTAACCACTGAGCTAAGGAGACAGATGTTATTTATAAGGTAACATTTCCAAACTCATTTGCAATATCAATGTCGCGCGAGCACATTGTGTAGTATGACATATCATTTTGGAAGTTACATTGTAATGCCAATGAGCGAAAATTCAATAATTTTTTGACTAATATGATGTTCAAAAACCGAAAAATTTCCATCAAGATTAAAATGCGTAGTAAAAAATTTTAAAAACCTTAATTAAAGACTAGCAGAAGTAATTCCAGAATTTTTTTTGGGATTGTTTTAATTGAAGATTTTATAAACTAAAGAAATTTGCCCAAATTGAATTATATATCGATTTTATTTAGAATTTGCAACCGAATAAGGGTAAATTCAAACGAAAAAATGTTATAAGAGATCATACATCCTGAAAAACAATTTGGAACTGATCTATTCACCCCTTCTCGATCAAAAACAATAAATTTTATTTATCAGAATAATGATTTAATTTATGCTTAAATATTCATAAAAATGAAACATGGAAATTATTTCAATCCAGTGTACTTACAGCTATTCTCTCGGAAATTAAATCAATTGGAATAAACCCCTTATATGGACGTACGAATTTGACACGTATACTTCGTATACGATCAACAAAATTAGACAAGCGAGTTTATGTTATTAGTTACAGTTCTAAGCAAAAGTCGGGTAAAAATTAATGAGGAATCGGAAAGACGAGTATTCGATTGCGAACAAATGATAAAACGACTCGCATGGGACCGAATAAGAAAGCAGGAGGTGGCGCTTTGGATTTTGGCGGAATGAGGAGGACATAATATCTAGGAGGTGGAGCCACGCGGTAAATGGGTAAAGGCAGTACTCTGTGCTTCTGCGGCCTTTAGGAGACACCCGTATATCTTTATACACAGTACACGTAAGATATCAAAATATGATTTAGCATTCATTTAATAGATATTAAAACTTGAATTTGAGATTCGACAAGGAACTTTGAGAAAAATCTATGAGTTTGAAGCTTTAGAAAAACCGTAAACAAAACTACTGATTTAAGTCATCAAGTTTTTGACACTTGAAAACAATTTTTATGAACAATTCATTATTAATTAATAGCATTAATAATCCAGTATTTAACGTCTACTAGTATTATTTAACTGTTTTCAATTAATTGTAATATTATTTACCATGTGCTGGCTTTAGAAAAACGATTGAATACTGAAATTTAGTAAGTACATGACTTTGTATGGTGAGAGGGCACAGAGGATATCTCAGAGAAACTACGAGAATCTTAATTCAGTAGAGAATAATTGAGCCTATATTCAAGAGCATGGACTTAAAAAAATACCTGTCTCAGGTATCTCCAATTTGTAGTGGCAATTGTAGATACCTGGGACAAGTATTTTTTAAGTGCTTGTTCTTGAACGAGTATGCTACGTTATGAATGAAGACTGAACCTTGTAAAGCAGTTCCTGACGATGTTTTCCTTATTGATCAAACAGGACTAAAGTGAGATTTACAGAGGTAGAGCTAAATCATAGTGCTAGCCCCTAATTGTTATGCGTAAAACATTAATTTTAAGAATCGCTAAGTGAAGAAGCACGCCATAGATTTTGAGTGCAGAAATTTTGTAAGAGATTTTACCGAAAATTTCACACATTTTGTCGATGTTTTCCTTTTAAATTATTAAATAAATTTTAAGAGTAAAGTAGATTCGGAAAAACATTTGATAATATTGGTGTCGTTGAATAATGAATAAATTTCTGCAGATAAATTGAAAACTCATTAAATGAACGATATCGTATTGCAAGTATTCGCTTGGAGTTTTTTAAATTAAAAAGCACGAAAATATTATTTATTGAGTAAAACCATTTTCATGAATCAGGTACACGCACAATGGGTAACAAAAACAATTTCATAAACGTGATGCGCGACATTCAGTTATGTAGAAATGTATAATTTTTCATAGAAAAAGAAATGTTTACTAGATTAAAGCATTCCTTAAATTTCACTAACCCATAATCCTCTACAAATGAATTGCGATATTTAGAGAAACTATCGGTAGGTATTTGTACTTCAATTTCCATAACAGCGCAATACACTCGAAGAATTGCGAAATGAGACTTATTTAAACTATTGCAATTTTCTTCACGTTGAATATTATGCATGTTTATCCATCAAATTTGAATTTATTAAACGTTTATAAATTCTTTAAGTTCTCTATTTATGCTTCTTAGTAGCAGTAGCTCATAACAAAACCAAGGTTATTCCCGTCTTTTAACCGCTCACTTTCCTGATCACAGAGCGAGTGTAGCCGAATGAGCATCTTATTAATGTTAATATCATTGCTTTTAAGAGAACAATTTCAAGAATTTTATCTGAACAAAGTCTCAGGTATTCATAAAGATGTGTTCTGTAATGTATTATGACGAAAAACTCTCACCGTGCGCTGTAGGCAATAAAAATTATACCGAGATGGATTCTGACAAAGGAAAGGGAGAGGCTCGAGTTATATGGCGATATAATAGAGAGGGAGAGAGAGAGATGGGGAAATAGAGGAAGAAAAGAAGATGGAATGGGAATCAGATGAGGAAGAGAGAGAGAGAGAGAGAAAGATAGATGGAATGCGAGGCATAAAGATAGAAGAAAAAACTGGGTGAGAGACACTCGTGTGAAAGGGCCCAGGAGTTTTGGTTTCATTTCTAAACCCACTAAGGGTAATTGTTTAAAGTGCCATAAAGCGAATGAGTGGCTAGGGGGGTGGGCAAAAAAATTTTCACCAAAATTCCACTTGAATTATTCTTTTGGTAGAGAAAAAAAACCTTTGTAATATAAGCATCTAGATTTTCGAAGCTTAATTTTTCATGCAACGAGAAAGTAAATCATTGAGTTGTCTTCTCTTTATATTCCTCTTTCTGTCGCTTAAAAGCATATATTGTTTCACGGTATATTCAGCCTTGGTGATGTAAAAAAAGCCACCTATTGGAATAAAATATATTATAAATGATAAGTATAAATTGTGCGAAGGATCTAGACATTGGTCAATATTTATAGCTTACTTCTCTTATCTTGATTTACCTATTAAGGCAAATGGTGCTAAGATGCTCATTTTTGCGGGATTTATAGCACACACCTCAAATTTCACCTCAGGCGATTTCTTCTTATTTTTACCACTAAGCAAAAAGATCGATGCATATGAAACATTCGGGTAATTCAGTTAGATATGCAGAATTACTTGAGCATCCTGTCCTCCTCCATCTTGCTTGAGCCTCGGATTTATCTGGTCGTTGCGCTTTCTTCGCGACGATGCGGCAAAGAAACACGACGACTACCGCACTTCAGCGTGGATATTAAAACGGATACTATAACTCCCGTGCCAATGCCCTTTATAGAAGCATACTTCATATAGGCGGCGAAGAGGACTAATCTGAATCTGAGCTGGAGGAGAGGAAGGAGCATGATCTTGTGAGAGTCGCGTATAACATAGGATCGGAGCGAGTGGAGAATGGGTCCAAATGGAGGGGAAAGAGGGAAGGGGATTGGAAGGGTTATAAAGGAAAGCGAAGGATGGGTATAGTAGGCTCGGAGAGGCGGCGGAGGGGATGAGAGGGAGAGAGAGAAGGAGGCGGAAAGGGTTTACGGGGGCGGGCGGGGCGCCCACGTACTAGGGAGGAGACGTCTTCCGCGGCGGACTTCAAAGGCACCGCTCCCTTTGATGCCGTTCGCGTTGCCGCCCTCGCAACCAAAGGCCCGAGCCAATCCGCCATATTCTCCCTCCCCTCCTCCTTTCTTCTCTCCGACCGACCTGCCCGTTCCCCCTCTCCTCCCTCCCCCCCTTCCCGTTCTCCCTCCTCCCTCCCTTACCCTCTCTCCATCCCTCCCTAACTCCCAATGACACGGGGGAAAATATCGAAATGGAATTCCTGGATTAAATTGAAATGGGGTGGCTGATGCCGCCGGTGGGAGGGGTGGGTAAGGGAGAGAGAGAGAGAGGGGCGGGGGAAGTAGAGGGAGAGAGTGAGGGGAGGATAGAGGGAAGCGGATCGGATGTGGGAGGGAGAGAAAGAGGATTAGGGAAGGAGAGAGAGAAAGAGGCGGATAGGGTGATTTCTCAGTTTCGTAAAAATGATTTTTTTTTAAAGAGAGTGAGGTTTCGGATCGTTGTGAGTAAAAGTTTTCAATTTTCTTCGGACGAGCGGCAAGAAGCACAAGCACGTTAAGGAATCGCGGTTATTTTTCAGTGGAGAACGAGAGACGGATTAGGTTGCTTACGTCAGCGGCGTTCATTTTGCATGGATAGGTGAAAAAGATACTGGTCGCAAAACAAGCGTCCTCGCAAAATTCTAGTTTAATTTGTATCATTCACTGGGTAATGAGACAAAAGGCGTTTTTAAAATTAAACAAGATTTGATAAATAAAAACCTTGGATATATCTTATACGTATAAACTATTGCCGTTAGAACATATTTTTATATGTTTGAAAAGAATCACCAATCCGTAATTAACGTGAATTTTAATTTTAGAATATACAGTGGAAACTTCAAATTATAGACGTTCGATTTATAGAAGTTCGACTGTAATTGCCTAGAATCAGCACATACTACGTTTTATCCTCTATTCATTACTATGTCATTTTTAATTATGTACTTGGAAGCAGTTTAATTTAGAATGAAATATGGCATCAAGCATTTAAATTACGAATAAACATTTACGGGTGTTACAAACTGTAACTTCTCAAAATTATTTTGAAAATATACATTCAAAAACATATTTTTCGCTGAATTTAATCGATAATTTTTTTCTTGTCACGATTCAACAGAAACGTCCGACTTGAATGCACCTTTAGGTTAGGATAGGGATGGCAAATAGGTGGCACGCGCGCCAGAAGTGGCACGCAAGTGATTTTACTTGGCACGCGTAAGTTTATATTTTCTGTATAAAATATGGTTTCTTAAAGATGGAGTAAACTAGTGGCACTCGAATAAAAACTCTGATGGTTCACACGCGACTCAAAAATCATTTGCCATCCCTGTGTTAGGATTTTTGATGATCGACTTTTTGTTTGAATCGATTCAAAACTGCAAACTAATTTGTTATAAGCCTAGTTGGCTATTTTTTATCGCATATATAAATAATATCGTAAAATTTTCAATAAAACCCGTAGATTACTGACCTGTTGTCATTATTTCGTGGGATGTTGAAGCGTATAGTGCACTGACATCGAAACCGCATTCACATTTTCAGGAGACTCAATTGGTCGACTTGGAAGGACAGACCGCAATGGGAATCAAAGAAGCGACTCTTCCATACAATATGGAACGGTAGAGAATGGTTGCGTGCAGGGCGCAAAATTTCCCGTGTGAATCCGTATTGGGAGGCGCACAGCGCAGCGCCTTCGTGTGGGGGCAACCTCGGTGAGGTCCCATAGTGCTGCGGTGGCGAAGATTAGGCTTCGGTTTGCTTTGGAATGCTCTTCTTCTTCTTCGAGAGAAATAATCTGTGGAGTAGAATTTTTTTTCAATTACACGGATCATATCATAAAATCATGGATACAACATGGGGCAATGCTAAATTAATGCTTTACGGTCTCTCCATGAAATTTAGATTTATTAATTTGAACTCATTCAATTGGTCTAATTTTAATATAAGATCTCAGTTACAGTACTCAGATACCAGGTGAATGATATTTTCTAATAAGAAAGAATTGAATAGATAAATTATTGTAAGTATAATAAGAAGCAAAAATTTAATCATATGGCAATGACTAATAAACGAAGACGTAAGTAAATACAGTGAATAAATATGAAGTGAGGCAAAATGCACATATGATATAAGAATTGAAAGAAAGTAACGTGTGAACAAATATTTATTCTCTGTGAACTAAGGAAAGTAGAAACACTGAGGCAGAACAAAAAGGAAATAAGTACAAAAAGTTCAATCATAAAATGAATGCGAACAAAAATGAACAAATTAATATAAAAAAATCGATTACATGTATTATTACGCCGTGAAACTTATAACGGATAATTAAAAATTAGCATTCCAATAGGATAATGCAGCAGTTCCCAAACTTCATGCATTCGCGAACTCCAATCTGGGAGCCAATGCAACATTTAGTTAAAATTTCTCAAATTTACTTCTATATTGCATGTCTCCGCCTATATCTGAGAAGGAAAAACTGAATATTTATCAACAGCATTTTTCACATTCTCCTAATCCCATTCATTATAAACGAACTAATATACATCATGATATAATGTGAAAATCTTAGCAGCTGCTATAAGTCAAAGTTGAAACTTAATTAGATTTCAGTTAATGATACGTTAAAAATTAAATATAAATTAAAATATGAATCTTAAAGAAAGCTGAGGTATATTGGCTTGCATTGGAACATCACACCACAGTCCGTTAAACCTGAAAAGTTCTGTTATACTTCTTGGCTCACGTCTAAATTTTTTTCACCAGAATCCCAGCGAATCCATTCAGAATCAAAAATTGCTCAACGTTTCCGCAACTTACAATCCGATAGTAACAAAGCAGTGAAAACAAAAACGATTCCACTTGGCAAAGATTAATTACTTCATCGGTGAAGTACTTGAAGGGACAGCAGAGATATCGAAACCAGGCTTTGTCCGAAAATTGGCCGTTCGGTACCTCATTTAGGAACCATTCTTCTGTGAAACCCTTTTTTCTCCGGCTCCGCATCAACGGAATCAAGAATAGTGAATGGACGAATGAGAATAAAACCCATCTCCCCATTTATTTTTCTCCAAAGTGGTCAAACCGTGCGAAAAATCCCACACTGGTGGAATAAAAAAACTCCAGTAAGATAGTTTGAAGAAAACGAAAAGGCGTGTGAAGATAAAAAGATCGAAGGAGTCGAGAAGCTCCCGTTTGTAGGGTGCGGCGATCTAGCGGACGACCAAATCTGAGAGAGTGAGAAAGAAGCGAGGCAGAGATGGACACGCACGGAAAGATATTAAAGAAAAAGGTTAGGTATGGGAGTGAGAAGGATACGTTTGCATCGAGAGGCCGCAACGAACGTGAGCAGATGAGCGGAGACAGGTAGGCTGGAAGAGAGGGTTATGGTCTCGCCTCGGTTGAGGCGGAGAGGAAGGAGATTTCAACGGCCGACTTGGTGGGAGACTTCAACGTCCGAGTCGTTGTGATTGACACGGAAGACCGTCTGCCGTATGAAGGTTTATCCGATATAAGGAAGGAGTCATTTAGGGAAGTAGCAAATGGAGGAAGATGATGGATGCGCTTTAGCACGTACGACAAGAATTATCTCTTTCCTGTCTGAAGGGATGGACCGTATGGCTATACGGTGGCTGACTTTTTCAGGTGGCGGCATCTTAACCACCATAAAAAGAGCTTCCGAGATTCTCGAGTGACGCGGCTCGTGAGAACCTCTCTTTCGCTTTTCCTTCCAAGGATGATTGAGCTCTCACGAATTTGATCCTTATTTCTGATTGAGAGGTGGAGATCCGGGAGTCCTCTTTCATCGGGATGCCGGGGTCTTTGAAAGGTCAGGCGTAATACGAAAAAGGATTGAAATGGCAGGAGAGGGTTTTGGGATTTGGGAAGCTGAAACATTGAGGACTGCCATTATACCGCTTTAAAAGTACTCTTGCCCAGTGGCTTGTTGGGTGATGGATTTTTTTGGGCGTTGGCATTACGTATACGAAGTTCCTTCCTTTTCACACTAGTGCGATTTTTAAAAGAATTATATGTAACGGAAAAGGACAATCTGGTGTTTGTTATTTGTGTGGAATTTCATTCGTAAAGAATATTTTTATTATTACTTTTAAAAAAATTTACTCTGTGAGTGCTGTATTTATAATCGCAATTTTTGCTGAATGCAAAACGAAACTTCAATTATTTTTTGGTAGAAAACAAAGTTTAAAAGTTCTGCCAATTTAAAATGGAATTCATGGGATTTTTTTTAGCTCGAATCCATTGTCTGACATCCTTCAGTGACCGACTTATGAATAAATACAATTCAGTTCTTTCTTTTTGAAAGGTACAAAAAATAGTTTTTGTCTTTCACAAGCAAATGCAAACTTAGATGTTCTGCATACGCTTTGCAATAAAGTAATCCGATGCCGAGGTTCTATATTTCCTTTTAAACGTGCGAGGTGAATCCGAAATAATCATTTCCAAAGAAAGTGACAAACCGAGAGATAAGTAAAATATCTATTCATGTTGATAAAACTCCATAAAGTTCATCAGCTTTTACTCTTAAATACCGATTTTACCTATTTATCTAATTTTTAACTCAATAAAAATACTCTTAAAATTTCAAAAGATATTAATATCGTCTCCATTACGTGTTATTTAGTAACATCATTTAAGGGTATTTTCCTATTAGTAGTACCTTTTACTTAAGCAAAACTGCCTAAATTATTATATATTTTGTCACTATTTACAAAGCCGTACTTTTTATTTCGAAAATGTGTTAGCTGCATGGTGCAAATTAAAAATTTACAAATGGACCACAAAAAATAAAATTTTTATTATTATTTAAAGGCAGACGAGCTATGTTGAGACTTACGCTTGTCAAGAAACGTTTCTTAGTAATGAGTAATTTATTGGCAATGAACGGTTTTAAAATGTATGTCCATTGCAAGAATTTAACTAGAATAATTCATAGACTTAATAATGTGATTTTGACTTTCAGGTATCAAATAACGCCAAAACGATCCCTTAATTACTCATAATGTGCACACTAATGCACCGTGTGGTATAAACTGCAGTTTCATTGACACGAACTAACCGGGTCCTTTTTTAACCATAGGCTTCCTCACGCTTCCCCTTCAGTCTTCGAATGCAAAGTACCGCATAGATGCCGACCTAAGGGCAGGATGAAAGGGCTGCCTCAGACGATTCTCCATGCACTCAAGACGGGGACAGGTGATGGAGTGGTGCCTCGGGCCCACAAACCCCTGTCAAATGAGACGGAGTCGGAACGTCCCCGCGGGTGCGCCGTAGCTAACATGACGTGAATTACGAGTAATTAACGAGGCACAAATACTCTGATTAAGGTTCGTACCCTATTCTTCATATAACCTATATGGTCCTGAGTAGGTCCTTAGAAGCCGCGGTCACAGGGGCATAAAGGGGAAGTACGAGATCGGCGGCCATGCCCGGAAGCTTTAACTCGGGGTGCGTTTTGATTGATGACCGCCGTTTCCTTTGAGGAAGGGACTCGATGGAGAAAGGGAGTCCTCCAAAAGAAAAGTCGTTGGTAGCTATTCTTTTCATCTCGTTTTCTTCTTCTACCTAATCCTTCGGAAGTAAAAACAACGTTCCTTCAATGCATTGGGGTGCTCGACAAGCAAGAGTCATTGAAGTTTTTGTGTTTCCTTTCACTTTTGATCGCCATTTACCATGACACTACCTTCGTCTTCAGAAGACCACACACATATTGGGAAGCGTGGTCGTTCCTGAACTTTTTTTACGAAAGAAATCTGGGGATACGCCAGTCAAGTATCGCCTAAGGCGTTACTGTTTTACTTTGGAGACTCAGATTTGCATATTTAACGCTGGAAATTGTACATCGTATTACTTACTGGACAATCATAGTCTGTCAATCTTATGACTATGAATAATTTACTTGTTAATGAATGATTGAAAGTCTGCGTTACTGGATGGAACATATCTAAACATAAAATCATAATATCCATCCCTAGTTATTAACACAAAATGTATTGAATAAATTTTGATTATTTAATTTAGAAAATATGACACGCACAATTCCAGAAACTAATATAATGAAATGGGTTTGCAACTTATGAAATATTTTGAAAATTTTAACGAATAAAAACGTTGGCCAAATGGCTTGTTCCGTAAAATATGCTTAACATTGGTTCCACTTCCATTTTAAGGTCCTATATATTAATTGCATTCGAACTTCCTCTATAAAAATGATTCACAGAATTTTTGTACGCGGCACTCTTTCAAAGATAGACGGAATTCCGCGGCACCTTGCCCATCTTTAAAGACGAGTATTAAAAGTTTGGAAGTATACATTTGTTGGTACCATACCATAATCAATTTATTAGAGTAATAAGTACTTCCCTACTTATTAACATATACAAGCCGTTGATTTATTTACTAAACTTAGTTTTTGCGACATCCCAAAAAATCAACTGCGGCGCCCCAGAATGTCGCGGCACCCAGTTTAAAAACCACTGCTGCATAGTTGTATACCTCAAACAAATTGTATTAAAAACACTTGTTACGACAATCAGATGTAGAAGAAAGACGACATAACCAATATTGGCTAAAGGCGCGCAAAATTAATGCAAACTCCACATATATATCGACTATTTTCAAACTTTTTGCTGATATGCCCCGTTTGCGAAGTTTATCATTTATTTATTCATAGTAATCCAAATTCACCCATCATTTGACCTACTTCAGTGGATTAATTAACGGCAATAATTTAAATTCGAATAGGACACTAAACTCACAACAATAAAATATACAAACATAAAAATTTAAAAACTGAGATGTGGTGGGAGGAAGTCAAGACAAACGTGGTCATGAGAACGACACTGAGGTGTTATAGCTATGAAGAGAAGGTAGAAATGAGAATTAGGACTTGGTAACTTCGGCACGAAAATTGGCGGAGGGTGGGTAAATGTTGAGAGAGGGATTCCAGATATATAAAGTAGTACAGAATTGTGGAATACGGTGAAACGTTGATCTCAATGATGTCGGTAGACGGAATTTTGGGTTTGGAGAGAGTTCATACTGAAAGTACGTGAAAGGAGTTCATTTTACAGATATCGGCCTAACTGCTTCCCTAGTGATTTTCCAAATCTGCCATGCCTGTGAAAACGAAGAAATATTTTTTTTTGAGGCCATCAAGTATCAATTGTGACTCGAATCATACTTTTCGGCATAGTTACCGCGAACACTTTTTCTTACTTTGTCGGCTGAGCCATTTTTTTAAGGAAATGAACACGCATTAAATCGTTGATGGAGGTATGAAATACTCCTGAGACGACAGGAGGCAGAAAAAACTTAATGTCTTCTTTCATCCAAGTTCTCTCTTCCAAGGTAACAAAGGGATACTTTATGTGCAATTTAGAAATAATTCGGTTGCGATTCTGTTAGATGCGCGATTGAGACTTCAGGCAGCGCGAGGTGTAAGTGGCTAGAATTGAGGAGGAGTTTCGATGGAATGAGAAGGCGACGCGAGGAGAAAGAAGAGGAAAAAGCAGAGGAAAGGAGAGGCGAAGGAGAGGGCCGGTGGCCTGGCTGGACACACAAGAACGAAGCTTTCGCCACGTCCGAGAGCTCACACGCCTTTCTCCCCCCCCCCTCCCCCCCTCCCCCAATTGTGTGTGGGGTCCCGTAAATGAGACCCTTTGGAAGATCGGACAGCGGTGGGATGGAAGAAGAGGACACGGGACGGAGACGGCGGTGAGGTATGGAAGGGGCGAGGAGACAGACCATTGAGTAAAGAGGGCGTATCTAGTCATGGGGTGAAAGAGAAGGCATGGAGTGTTCCTCTCCTCATGAAGTCACCAAGGACTTCATCACTTCCGATACGCTCCCAGGCCCTTCATAAGCCGCCATGAATGACGTCGGACCGCTCGCCCCAATGGCAGAACCGTTCTTCCTTCAAAAGCCTTTGAATAAGGGTTAGAGACACTGTGGAAAATGTGACATGAATGGAAAAGAGAAAAGGAAGTTTTGGGGTAAACGATCAGAAATGTAGCTTTCCGGGTTATGGTTGCAAAAACTTTGCAAATCGAATCCTGGGTTTATTCTGGTAGAATAGCATAGACATAACAGAATGAATATAACTAGGTTTTGCGCGGTCAAATATTCATAAAACCTTAAGATGTCGATGAATACATCCTAATGATGCAATCAAAATGTAAACATTCAACGCTTAAGGATATACTTTAGATTTCATATTTTGAAAGAATCCGACAACCAAACGCGTCATTTGCTGTTATAATATATCAAAAGATGGTATTTCCGAGCCAATATTTGACAAGGTAAGATATTACTAATTTACATAACCTGGCTATTATTGATACACCTAATAATTTAAAATTACAGAAAATGCAGTAATAGTGGAATTACCAACATTAATATAAAAAAATGACACTAATATGCAAAACTGCATTAGATATAATTCGTATAATTTCTAAAAATTATGAAATTTTCTCTCACGGTATGATCCATGACAGTTATTTTGTTTTTCTAAGAAAATTCTCAAAATGACCGTGAATAAAGGTTTCTTGCAAGAAATAGTAGGACAAAAACAAAAATTTTGCTATAGAGCACCTGAGAATTAGTATCTTATTAGCATGTATAATCCCTCACACTCAAATAAATTGTAAATATGGAAGGAAATATTATTTTCAAATAAAAATTATCTTTAAGCTAACATAAATTAGTGGAGTGGTGATGAAATGGCTTGAATACTGGCTTTCCTTCGAATCCTAACGGAGAATTGAGTGTTGTGAGGAGGATACACAGGAACAGTACTCCGTCATTTGGAAGTGACGTTAAGCAATGTACCCCCTACGTGCATTTCAAAAGATTAGGCATCAGGTTTCTCTATCCATTGTATAGATAGAAGAAGTTTGGCAAGCCGGATGCATTACTTTGCCGCTGACTACGATGATTATTTACATAGGAGACTCAACCTGGCGACAAACTCAATAGAGTGAGTGAATATATATTTCGTTTTATTTGAACGAGTTTTATCTTGCGGATAATGACTCCAGAATATTTTGTACACGATTGGTGAATATTCATAAATAAGTGATAATGAATATTACACAATTATACTTGAAATTTTAAGATGCACTTCTACTGTAAATTTTCTTTAAATGTATTCGTTAGGTGTATGATTTTTTACTACAATAAATATAGAGGAAAAAACAATGCCCATACTTTCAACATCTCAAAGGGCTCTAAACGGATACCGAAAATGAATGCTTTAAAAGAAAATTATGTGAGACGTTAAAATTTCCTTATATTTTCTCACCAACATTACAATTCAGAAATTCACGAATATTTTCTAACTCATCACTGCTATATTATATATTCAGATGAAAATCTGAAAATAGAAATTGTAACTCTAAATTTAATACAGTTATAACATTATAAAGTTTCCCACAAATATTGAATTGTAAGTATTATAGTATATAGCCTTGGTATCTGCTTATGTTAAAAAATAAACTGTAACTAAACTCAGAAATGTATGTTCTTAAAATATTTCTCCAATTCTCGGCGCCGACAAAACAACATTCCTGAAAAGATTTTTTTTAAAGTGAAACCATCGTTCATCCACTTTACTGTCCCTAAAATGGCGGCGTAAAAAAGGTAACTGAATTCCGAATGGAACATAAACATCAATTTCCCTTGATCCAACCATCCCATCAGTCCTTTGACAAACACGGCTCACTCCCTCTAAACTCACCCACCGTATACCATTCTTCCATTCCACTCCCCCTTTCCCTTTTTATTATTCTTCCTTTCTCTCCCTCCTCCCATTATCACCCCACCTCGACTCCTATCCTCTTCATTCCCACTGATCTCCTACCCCCTTGGCCGTGAAGGGGGGAAAAAAATACATCCACTTCACACTTTAACTCGCGATGCTCAAACTATTCCCGAAACAGAGTGAGTGGCACATAGGATCACTCCTCCTCCTAACAAAACACCAACACTCGGAAACCCACCAACCAAACTCCTCTCTCTTTCTCTCCCCCCGCATCATCTCCCTCTATTCTCTCTGCATCCCCCTACAGGCCCTCTCTCTCCCTCAACCCCCCTCCCCCCCACACCACCACACGTCCCCGAGACCACTCACTCCTGATCTTCATTCGCCCCGAAAACGCTTTGCTCGCGCCATTGTCGGGTGATAAATTAATTTTCCCTGGGACCACCATGACTGCCCTCCGCTACATCCCACCTCGCACTCTCTTTTCTTCCCTTTTTTTTTCTCTCTCTCTCTCCCTCTCTTACCTTTCCCATCCCTCCCTCAGGGGCACCTTTACTCACTCCACCTCTCTCTTTTACCTCAACTCCCTCGGGCTTTGCCGCCTCAATTATTCCGCCTTCTATTTTCATACCATTCCGAGATCCCGGCCGCTCGGGAGAGAAGATAGCGAAGAGCTGCTTAAATCCGTGGTAGATAATAAGAATAGAACAGAATCTCTTAGTTGGATTCATTCAAAAGCGAGACGCGCATTTAAAGTAACCGACGAATTGACGTCTGCTCTTCTTTCGAAAGCAAACGTGACGCTATTGACGGTTGAAATGTTTTCCTACTTTAGAAGATAATGCCATTAAACTTAAACAATTGTTTATGCTATTATAAACTTAATTATCGTCGATTACTGTATTTTTACGCCGAAACGAAGCGATTAGGCAGTTTTTCAAATGGAATGTCGTCGCGGATAGGAAGATCGGTCGTGACTAAAGTCTTAGTCGATTATTTCCTTTCGTGCTCAGGCAATTACAGAGTTAAACTTTTGAGGGGAAATGGATGAATGTGATTAGTTACGTTGACTGAGAATATGATTCACAACAACCTCAAGCACGTAAGAAATACGATATCATGTTGCTGCTAGCGCAGTTGATTCCAGTCTAATAAATTACACGGCGAGTGCCGAAGTAAAACTCAGCTTTATAAATTTAAAATTTCTTATACCTATTAGGTATTTCTCGAATCACCTAAAACCTATTTTAATAATACCCTTACTTCAGCAGTGCAGTTTTCTCTTTGCTCCTTGCATTTAGAATGAAAACCTAATGGACTTGTATTAATTTATTATCTCGCGTAATAATAATTTGTAACAACAAAAAACCTTATTGAAGCACTCCAAAGGGATATACTTTAAAAACTGCACACCAATAAGGAAGAAAACCACATAAAATAATATAACTGCACGGTTATTTTCCAAGCCATAATGTTTCTAATAATTAACTTGATAAAATTATAATATTGTATATTGGTCTGATATCGCTTGCAGTTTTCCTGGGCAGCTATAATTTAGATAACTTAAGTAAAATGCTAATATTATCTGCATTTTTCAGTGCAGAATACATATCAAATTTCATCTTCCTCGCATGCTTCTTCGTCACCCTTTACCCTCCCTGTTATTTCTTTCTCTCCCAATTTCTCAAGTATAATTCCGTTTACACGCATTCTTTATATTCTCAAATACTTTGACCTTTCACCGAACGATGTCCTTTTAGTAATATTCTTTATTTTTCTTTTCTCAATGCTCCAGGCAACTATTGCCTCGGTTTATACATACATCTCATTAAAACGATTACATATTTGACATAATTAATGATCCATTGTTAGCCAGATTCGGTCACTCACGCTCCGCCTTTTTTCCCTGGCAGCCTCGAATCCATTTGTTGCGTTATGTTTTGACATACAAAGATGTGCCTCTCTTTATATTTCACGATTAAAAGTGTCCTCCCTAAGGATTTTCATTCGCATTGCGGACAGAATTCTTTATCATTCAGTCCATCCAGCCTCAAATCGCTTAATTCCATCATTGCGAGAGTTTCAAATTTTCATCATACCTAGATTGCCTAAATTCAAGATAACAGTAAATGATAATTAAATAGTAGTTAATAGTCTCCCAAAATTGCGCGTTTGATTATACACTTTCATTTACGCTAAAAGACGAGGACAGCGAGATCAAATAAACTATCCCAGATATTTTCAACAGTCTCACAACAGCTCATCTGGCGATCACATCCGTATTTCGTTTCTCCCATACGGTATTCCTCTTGCATTGAAACAACGGCAATCACGCGAAATTGTGTAAGAGTAGTTTGCAGGGACAATATCAGAAGAAAGATTTGCAATCTTCTGGAGTTTAAAACTCTTCCAGTCTAAGAAGTGATCAGACTCAAAATTCTCATGATGAGCCGAAAAAGCCGGGGAATTGGAAATGGAGATAGAGGAGTAATGTATCATTAGGTTCCCTATGAATACAGTTTTTTATTTTTTAAAAATATGTTCGCCACAAGAATAATGAGCTTCTATTATATTAATTTCTATTTTCATAGAAATTCTTTTAAATAAATACTTTGCAGCGTTGGTCATTTTTTTCAACTCCACCATTTACACATATGTATCAAAACGAACCACAATGATCAATACTTTATGGATTTTCAGCAAGAGAACTTAATCTCGATGTTGCATTATTATGTTAACGGCAAACACGCACGCTTTCAAAATGTGTAGAATCATCAAATAAGCAAGTTAAAACTATTACATTTCTCTATGATAAACAACAGTTGCTGCAGAAAAGCCTACCGTGTATGCAGGGTTAAAAAGTTGAATAAGCTGGCTTAATATATGTTTTTATTTTTATCTTCTGCGTCGGTATTATTTAACTATAATAATTGATTTAACATAAACAGATTTCCTCAATTATATGTCACGGTAGATGCAATGACAAGCACACATAACCGAGCCCTGGGCAGGATTTGAAGCCGGAAACTTTGGGAGCCAACCAAAACCGGCATTTTAAATTATAACATTTTTTATTTTGCAAAATCATGTTGTAAAAGTAAATCTTAAAATTCTCCTGCATCGAATGTATTTATATTACAAGGTAATCATAATTTTTTAAATCGATGAATTTAATAATAATAATTATAAACAAAAATTCCATTTCGTTTTTCTTTTTCATCCTCAATTCTTCTGTACACTCTATGGCTCTTTCACGTTTTTGGTTAACACGCTCCGTTATCCGGAATAAAGCCACCTTTCTACTTCCGTTCATATCTGTCCCTCTCTTCCACTCTCCGTATCTCTTTAACTCGTCGCAAAATGGTTCTTCCCTGTCCTGCCCATGCATCAACGGCTGCGGCGGGACGACGGATGGAGAAAGAGGGAAAGAGAGAAAGAGGGAAAGAGAGAAAGAGAGAGAGAAAGAGAGAGAGGGAAGGAAGCGGTATCCTCCTTTTCCAATGACATCGCACAATGGCCAAAGGGGAATGATTTTTCTATAATAAAAGGGAGAGCTATAAGGGGTAGGTGGGCGTGAAAAGGGAATCAATGGGGGTACTTCCCTTTCGCCCCTTCTCACTCCCTTTTCCCTCATTCCCACTCTTTTTCCACGGTCCTCTTACCAAAGCGACCGCCAATTCCAATCCCTATGCTCCTTCCCCCCCACCCCCCTCCCTCTCCCTCCACTCACTCCTCGTCTCTCTTTTGATGAAAAATAGTTCGGCGAGGCTTTCGGCGGTCAACTCAATTGCTTAACGTCCGGCTCGCGTCGGAGTCCTTCCGTTTATGTAACATTATACCTCTACGTGCGTGACAAGGTGAGCAGACACCAGCGTCGGAGACAGAAGTAGACTCTTAAACCTTCGTGTTCACGGCTCCGAAACAGCATGCGGATATAAGCGATCAGTCCGTATTCTTCAACATTTAATTCTCTACAGTGAAGTAACGACTTTTAGCTTCATAGACAAAAACACATGTATGAATAAATTGCATTGCTTCTTTGGTAATACGTATATGTAAAAAACATCCAGAACATATTAAAATTTGCAAACCTTTAAGTTTAATTATAGAGTACCAGATAGAAGACTTTCGTTTGAGTACAATTGTTTGGAAAAATATATTAAGCAAGAACTAGACTATTACGATCAATTTTTACAAGCTTTAAATATTGTAACAATTGATGCTCACAAAGGATTAAATCCCATCAATGAAAAATCTCTTTCTGACACTGGATTTGCACTAAATTTGTGACCTCCTTGGTGAAATACTTATTAATTCATTCGTAAAGACGCCGGGAGCTAGATATATTTAATTTATTCACGTTTGGATCGCGTTAGGAAGGAATTACGTAGCGGAAAAATAATGGCGTCCCTTTCTATCTCGCCAAGAAAAGGGAATAAAAAATAAGGCCCCCGTCCGGACAATAAAAGGACACAGGGCTAAGAAAAGAAAACTCCGCTTGTTTAGGCTTAGGGTTAGAAAGGATCTTTGGAGGCGAGAAGTGTGCTCAGGGAGACGAATCGGAATGATGTCTGGGAAAGGAAAATGGGATTGACGACAAACAGCTGCAACTCGACCAATCCCCACTCCCCGCCGATCTTCTCCTTCGACACCCGCAGTCATTTACCCGTCCTTTTGCATCGAGAGAGAGAGAGAGAAGGGCTGCTTGCTTGCCATTGGCACTGTATACTCCCTTCTTCTGATGAAGAGAGCGTTTTAGTTCCGGCGTCAGTACAATAGGGGGCGTTAGGACGAGTTTTACTAAAGCACATTTCTCCTCGCTCCTTTCTCACTCCCTCCTACTTCCCGTCAAAGGAAATCCTTGCTTGGAAAAAGATGTAGATATTGGCGAGCCAGGTATCTGCACCTATGTCACGGACGACAATCATAATTCGATTCCTGACTGTAATTATTTCGGCCAGAAGTATTAGCGTAGGAAAATGCGACCAAACTATTCCACCGAGAAGACGGTAACAAGCGGCCTAGGTTGGAGTATATCGACGCCCGAAAGGGCAAAAAATAGTGAACAAAACCAGTAGAATAACGTAGATCCGCATTATCAGACAAGCTGGGAATACGATGCGCCAGCTCGAGGAAAGGGCTGGATAAGGAAGACATGCGGAATGATAATTTTTTACTAACAATCGATTGCCTAAAACTACAAGAAATTTTCTAAAATATTCAGTAAACGAGGAAAGCTTCAGAAAAAAACAAAACGCATTCTATTATGTATTGGCTACAATCTCATCAAATTCAGTTACAATCAATTTCAATGATGATCATTTTCACACGACCATGGCGCTAAAAGAAAGATAACTAAACTCGAGTCAAATACTTGAAAAATGAAATTCATACACGAGAAAGATTTGTACTAGAATATGTTTGTGTTTGTTTTCGTCTTGAAAATTAAATTAGTATTCGATGGATTTGTGGAGTCAAAATCTCAAAGAATTCTACGCGAGTTATACAGAAACATAATATTTTAATGGGAAACCTTTCAATAAATACGTTGCTTGGATATATCATAAAGATAATCCTCCCTTGAACTACCCCATACTAGTTTCTGAGGCACGCCTTTTTTTAAACTATCTTCTCTAAAACGAATTACGAAGACTAAAAACTACAATGGATATTACTAAAATTCACAATTCGCGATACTATAAGTCAGCGTTTCTCAACCGGTCCTCCGTAACCATTAGGTAAGTGCTTCACAAGCTTTTCATCCTACATCATTTTGTATGGATTTATTTTTTAAATCCAATAACCAATATATAGTATGTGTGAGATCGCCTTTAATTTCATTTCGATTTTTTTAGTCCATTCGTTCATTTTTTCCTAGATCGTTTTTGCACTGACAAGTATACTGGACATTTCAGCTGGTAGGTGACAAATGTTTTCCTGAAAAGTCTGTTCTAGTGCTCCTCCTAAGTGCTCCTCGGTCTACTGAAGGTTGAGAAACACTGCTTTAATTCTTTTCTCAGGATGTTACTTATTTTCGGAATAGTTACTGGTTAATGCACGTAGCAACAAAACATTTTTTTTCACTGCCCTTAGCGAATTACTCGTAGAACGCGTTGTCTCCACGGCACATACTGGCGCTGCGTTAAACTTAAAACGACAGCGTGACCGTATAACTTAATCGTAAGGCTTTCAGAGAGAGAGAAGGGGGCAGGAGGTTGATGGAAGAGGCGGCCGAGAACGGAGCAGCTATGGGAGGCATTCGGGGGCAAATGCCCCAGATAGAAGTGTTTAGATTCCGTCCTCCTGTCGGCCCCACCCTTGCCCCAGCTCCCCCCCCCCCCTTTCCGAGACCCAGACAGAGAGGCAAGACCGGTCCGAAGCATATAGAGGGAGCTCGAGAAAAGAAGGGATAGGGCGCATCATTTGCAAGTTAAATGGTTCGGCCTAACGCCACCAGTGCTCTCCTCCGATCGTTCCCTCAGCTCACTCCCCCCTCCTTCCGTCATCCTCTCGCTCCTCCCCGCTCCCCCTCAATCTCTCTCCCTCTCGGCCTCCCCCTCCTTCCTCTGTCATTATTCATGCGTTCTCATTTGTGATCCTCACCGCTTCATTTCACTCTACACACATAATAACGAGTGATTTGGATCCTTTAAGGCTTTTGGGTCTCGTCGCGCGGAGAGTGTTTTCGAAAGAGAGCGAGCCGTCCTAGGAAGGGGGAGAGAGTCCTCCCACCCCTCCCCACGGCTTAATTCGTCCTCAACCAACCCAACCCCTCCACTCCCTAGCCACCCCCCACCCCCCCTCTCTTTCGCCGATGTGTTATACATCGCCCGATCCGACGGAGGAGGGAGGGGGTGAGTCCCGGCTACCGCTGCGGCCGCCCAAAGATTAATGAGCCGCTCCCCATTGGTCACGCGCCATATTTCTCCAAGGATGCAATCACATCGACAAAGCAAGGCGCGCGATTTCCTTGCCTAGTGTATTTGGGGATGTAAGTCTGCTACGTCATCCAACCACTCGACTCGCACTCTTTTTTTTCTGCGCGCTCTTGCTTCGCAGAGGGTGTGCTTCCTTCGACTAATCATCATCTCTCTCTCTCCCTCTCTCTCTCTCTTTCTCTCTCCCTCTTTCTCTCTCCCTCTTTCTCTACTAATTCGTCCGAATTGTGTAAAGGAGGGAATGACTCGACTCCTAAAGATGTTCTAGCTCTCGAGGACACTATGCCTCAGGAGCCGTGGTAACAATCGACGAACGAAAACGATCGACTGCAACGCTCGTCACGAGACGATTTGAATTGCTAAACGACATCGTCAAAAAAAAAATTTCGAATGATCTATTAGTGTCACGTACCCCTTTGAAGCCCACGGTTAGAATTGAAAGTTTTAGGGTTTCAGCGGCGTGGGATTTTTTAATACGACTCTGGGGGTTAATCGACCAGAACTCCGTTACGGATGATGAAAGGTATCGAGAGATAGGACGATTATTAAGCTAAGGAGAAATCATCGTTAAAAGGAGCATGCAATAATTTTATAAGCAATAAAGGATAGATATTCATATTCAAAATATCGCCTTTATTTGTAAAGCATGTGGGCGGTAAAATCAAGCAAACCGTTGCAATAATATTTTTAGGATACAATCCTTTCTAAATATAAATTTTAAGGATGTGAAAAAGATTATGGAATTAAGTTTGAAACGCAAAATGCCAATGCATCTTTAATGTATGATAAATTAATTAGCATATAAGTCACAAGCCAATAGTAAGCGGGGACAATCCAATACATATCTAATTTAATAACCGTCATTCTGTATCATTCGATTAGGCTTAATTTCGTCATTCTATTTATTATACTGGGTCCTAATTCAAGTAGTAAATTTTCAATTACGATAAATTCTTCAATTTATGCAATTTAAAAGGGATACAAAAACTAACCAAAAAGGTTTCCATTTTTACCTAGTAATAAATGTATTATTTTGGAATCTAAACGCTCTTGAATATACGAACAAGCTTCCATTTACCGAGGTCATTATAATTTTATCCTCTCGTAGCGGAAACATATGATAATTGCCTGCCGTCAGCAACCAGTCAAAACTCGAGAATAATCTCAATAAAATCAAAATAATTTTAATTAAGCTTGTGATCCTTAAGAAGATAAAAATTGACTACATGTAGGTGTAGGAAGCACGTAGTTATGCTTATCTAAAAATCGACGACAATATCATTTAAGAGGAAATGAAGAGTGAAATTAAGCGTTTGGACATGAAATGAATGCAATCATATATCCTAAGTTAACCAAAGAAGAGTTTCGATAACCCAACGAGCATAAAAAAATGAACAATTGGGTCACCTCCGACTGTCCGAGTGGTTTTTAAATAAAAATCCGAGGTAGAAACAACTATTCAATAAGGATAAAGGAATTAAATATATTAGGAGGAAAAGGAAACTTCTTCATTGCGTTGGCACGTTCTCTCAAAAGTGACTTGACCTAAAACGCATCAAGCTATTGGCTATTAATTCACGCAACCAGCATTTTGGTAAAGGCTGAGGTAACTTCTTTGCGTGTATTTTATCCTAGCTATTTCCGGAGCTCAAAACGTCGCCACGCACTGCGGAGAGGTCTTCCTCTCCCTCACTACCACATCCTGTCTCACCCTCCCCTCCCTCCCCGTTGCTAGGCACCTAAGGCAGCTCGGAGACAGAACGCGAGTCGTGTGAGGCGGCAAAGCGAGGCAGCCTCATCAAACGAGACGAATGCTCGCGGCTCTCCCTATCATTCTCTGCCCCCCGGTTCTCAAACTACGATCCTGAGGCCACGCCCCCTTCGACAATTGCCAATGACTTCATTCTGGTTTCCAAGTCATGGCAGAGGGAAGCTCAGTCAATCTGATAAACTGGATTTGTTGAGGTTAAAAGAGTGTAGTGATAACGTTGAGTTAAATACATGTCAACAAAAATGTAAAGTACTACATGTTGGAAAAGAATAATTTCCAAATGCTTTCATTGCGGCTTGATAACCAGGAATTATTAATGTTATATTGATAATTTTCATGGATCACTAAGGATATGCTGGAGGAAATGGATGAGAGAAGAAAATGGAAAAATGTTAACAGTGAAGAAGGTAGAGCCAATTATAGACGCATAAACAATGAGATGAGAAGGGTAACAGATAAAGCTAGGGAAATTTGGATAAAAGAAAAATGTGAGGAAATACAACAGATGGAGAAGTTAGGACGGTACGATATGATGTACGCTACGGCACTGGAGTTAGAAGATAAGAAGCCTCATGGGATTCGTGTTAAAGGAATTATTAATACAGATGGAAAAATAGTCGCAGACCAAAGGATGTAGCACAGGTATGGGACGAATACATTAAGGAACTATATAAAAAGCAGGCAGCATCTGTACAATGGAACTGGAAGAAGAGAATTGCATTGAAGAAGACAACTTGGGTCCAAATATTATGAAAAGCGAAGTAGAAAAGGCGATACTGGAACTAAAGAAAGGAAAAGCTACAGGCAGAGATGGAATACCTGCAGAGGTACTTAAAGTCATGGGATCGGAAGGACTAAAAGTGATTACGAAACTAATTAAGAAGATTTATGACTCGGGAGAGTGGCCTCAGGATTTCTTAGATGTAACAATGATCCCTCTAAAGAAGAAGCCAAAGGCAATGCAGTGTAAAGACTACAGAAAGATAAGCCTACTGTCACATACTTCGAAGATAATCATGAGGATTCTTAATAAAAGACTAGAGAAAAAGACCGAAGAAATACTAGGGAAAGATCAATTCGGCTTCAGAAAAGGACGAGGAACCAGAGATGCTATCAGTGTAGTGAGAATCATATCAGAAAGGGCAATAGAGTACAGCCAAGATTTCTGCGCATGTTTCGTCGACTGGCAGAAGGTGTTTGATAGAGTAAATTGCGTAGGTACTGCTGATGAGGATATTAAAGGATATAGGTGTAGACTGGAAAGACAGGAGACTGATCAGGAATCTATATGTGAATCAAGTTGTAAAGGTCAGGTTGGAGAATGCGAACACCAGCGGTGTACATGTCGGTAGAGGAGTAAGTAACCCTATTCAATATATATGGAGAGAGGCTAATGCAAAAAGCGTTAGAAAGCACAGGAGATTTCAAAATCGGAGAAAGGATTATAAGAACGGTGAAATACGCGGATGATCAAGTACTTCTAGTAAGAAAGGGAAAGGAACTCCAGAAAATGATAAATAGACTAGTGATAACGGGTAGAAAATATGATATGGAAATTAATACAGAAAAATCCAAGGTTATGCGAATATCAAGTAAATAAGAAGAAAATTTGAACATAAATATTGGAGGAAAGGCATTAGAACAAGTTTCAGATTATAAATACCTTGGAAGCATCATAACGAGGGAAGCAAAATGTACCGATGAAATCAGGACTAGAATAACAAAAGCGAAAGCCGCTTTCACAAGAAAGAAACTCCTACTAACGGGAAATAAAAAGCAGGAAATCCGCAAGAGGTTGATAAAATGCTATGTATGGAGTATAGCTTTGTATGGGGCAGAAACATGGACGCTAAGGAAAAATGATATAAAATACTTAGAAAGCTTCGAAATGTGGACATGGAGAAGAATGCTGAAGATAATATGGACAGATAGGGTGAAAAATGAGGAAGTACTATTATACAGACTGAAAAGCGGATCCAGAAACTTCTCAAGGGGGGCGATCGCCCTTCCACCTATCGAATCCAGCCCTCCCAACTGCCCTATATTTAAAAAATCCCTACCCCTAACAGAATCTTTGTTTCTCTTGTTATACAGACCTATTCTGCGGCGTATAATTGAGGATTTTTGCACGGAATGAATTTAAGAAAGAGCCCAGTGGAGTGCAATGGGGTTATCCAAGGAGGTGGCGATCGCTCCCCCTCCCCCTCTCCCTCCCCCCTTGGATCCGCCACTGTACAGACTATCAGTAAGAGGAAGGCGAACTGGATTGGGCATTACCTGAGGAGAGAGTGCATGATTAAAGAAGTGCTAGAAGGAAAACTGGATGGAAAAAGAGAAAGAGATAGAAAAAAGTTTCAGCTGGTAGACGATTTGAAAGGGAAAGAGAGCTATCAAGCCATGAAGAAAACTGCGGAAAATAGGAGTATATGGAGAACCAAGTTTAACCATGAATAATCACGGACCTGTCAACGGACAGACCACCTATGATGATGATTGATAATTTTATTATTACATGAATTAATCGAAAAGACTTAGCACCACGATAAAAATACTATGTTAGTTACATTAAATCATTCTCGTATTTATCTCTAAAGCTATCGTTGGAAATGTTTTCTTTTGTTAAGAGAATCATTAATGAGATACACGCAGACGTTTATCCGGGTCATTATGAAAAAGAGACTTCGTAATTGGACAAAGTGAAACAAAATGAATTTTACTCGACAACTTTCAGCATAGATTTTCCATATTAAATCTCATAAAATCAGTCAAGTGTTATATGCGGCGAAAGATGCAGACTGACACGGATGGACAGACTCGACTTTCCCCCATAACCGCTCACTTCGTATACTGCGTGTAACGGACACACACTAAATTGAGCAATATTTTTTTGTGTATCGGTTATGCTTCGATTTTTACACCACCCATTAAAAGACAACAAAAATTCTTTCAAACTTTTGACGAGAGAAACAGTTACCCTATCAAAGAGAATATTACCATAAAAAATAAGATATTGAGCACATGGCTAAGTTGAATCTAACGGGCAATAAAAAGCTGGATATAATTTACAGCTGACCTCGAAGTAGCATTTTAATTTTAATGCTTACGGGAGAAATAACTTGACCAATATCTTTTAAGAGAAGACGATCTATTGGCTTACTGGGGATAAACAGCCAATTTCATGATCACGATCGTAAAAATAGCAACATCTAGAAATACAAGGCAAAATCATACTTCGAACGACTGTGTAAATTGTCAGTAAAATCTATATTCCAATAGCATTGCATTACTCAATTTAATCGACTGGAAATTTTAAAATTGTAAATACTTTGTAAATTATGCCTTGATGTAATTAAAAAAATACCACTCGAATAATATATCGTACATATATTAGCAGATTGTAAATCTTGATTGAGAAGCCAGATGTTTTATTGCATGGATAAAATTTATTGAGAATATGAACGTAAAATATATTACAAAATCTTTATAGCTATTATGAAAAATACAAGTCTTTTAACTTGTACATATAGCATTTTTAACATTGCTTAATTTTTTTATTCAAGGAAAATTTCAATTACATTACACGGGGACTTCAACAATTTATAAGCTTATTAACTCCATCTGTCACCTCAACTTAAATAATTATGTGTTGCCTGAATCATAGCCACTTGTTTACTTAATCACGATAGATTCTCGTTAGATTAATTTGTCACTTAAGCCTACTTCTTTCGAATATTTCACTATTGCAAAGGAATTCATCACCTCAAAACGATGGTTATCTTTCAATTAAAAAACAAGTCGTGAATTGAGAACAATGTTATGCGAGATTTTTTTGCCGTTTTTTTTTACCATTAACGATAAAATTCACAAGTTCGACGAAACACGTGTGAAGAAGTTACTCAGGTGTGATATAAAATTTTATGGCTTCATCACTTCGAGATTTGGGTTGGGAGAGAGAGCGATAAATATTCAAGATAAAAAACATTCCTCAAGGTACCACCTAAATCAACAGGAGGATTAAGTAGCCTCGTTTTCCAAACTCAAGTTACGCATTAATTGGCAGGTAGGCTAGTAGAAATTCAAATAGTGAAACTAAAGAATAAATAACGCGACGATATCATCATAGCTTGAGATACGGCGAATAGAATAAGCGCGCTTTCATGGGTGAAAATGTTTTCTTTTTTAGCGGATTAACCGTGTCGCATTTAACGGTTTAAAAGACCTTTCCGGTTTTAAAAAAAGAACTCGTAAATTTGGATTTTTCGTCACTTTTTATAAAAAAATTATCTTTCCCGAACAAATTGGAATCGCATTGATGAAGAAAGCTAATTAGTTGCAATAAAAATATGAAATGGCCTCTACAAAATATAACGGAAACCATGTGAGAAATTTTGCCTGTTAGCATTAATAAAAAAACACTTTTGAATTATTCGACATAATGCTAAGGTGAAAATTTTCATTGTAATTATGAAATTGGAGCGAATCGTTCATAAGTGCGCTCCGACACAACACGTTGAAATTATTGAGTCCATGGGAATCGTGTTATTGCGCATAAAAATCTCCCCACGATGCAAGAGGATAGGGGCCAAAGAGAAACAGTTTTTAGAACGTTGTCAGGCACAGCTTATCTCACGCGGTTGACTGTATATACGCTCATTAAAAAAATCAAGAGAATAACTGCATGGACTCTATGGAAGATTTAAAAACTGATTTCCAAAGAAACACCACAATTTTCTAAGATATTCTTGATTATCTTAGGGCCTTAAAACTAACGTACTTTTCAGTTACAGTCGTCTCTATTGCATTCTCTCACTTTTTACTAAAATTATATCTCTCCTAATATTCCTCATCTTTATGAATGTAAAGTTGCACCACTCATTGCAATAACTATGAATCATTTTTTTTTAAATACGAATATAGAGAAATCCTTAAGGCTAGCGACCAGTTTCTTTGATCTTTCTTCAGCCACATAAGCTTAACTACATTATTTAAAGATATGGAACTTTCAAACGATTGAAAAATGTTTTATTAACCATATAACGCTAAAATTATACACCGTATACATTTATACGTACATTAACCGTGTTAGTGAAAAATATTAAAAATGGAGTAGTAGACTCACATGATGCTTACAATCTGGTATTAAATTACTCTCTGACTTATGCACGCATCATGTTTTAGTAAAAAAGTTTCTGATCATAGGAGAGTTTATATATTTTAACAGAATTAAATGCCTATCATGTATTTAATGTGCACTGATGATATGTATTACGTAACACTGTTTTCCAAATTCTGGTAATTATAAGCTACGTATCCATTAGTTACACATATCACAATTGTTTTATGAGGTTATTTGAATGAATTTACAATTCACTATAAATGACAAGGTAGATAAATGCTACAAACCATATTTTGGAAAGCTATATGATACAAACCCTTAATTTTAAAGCAATCGTTTAGGAAAAGTTGGAATTGATTACTGAATTACATTTTACCGAGTAACTAAAAAGTGCTAAGAAAAGGGAGTATTATTAACTATCGAATTAGAAATTTACAATTATGTGGAATGATGTGCATATAATAATATTTACATAACATCATGCCAATAAAAATATATATTTTTCCCGTTGCAACAGATTCGTTCGACAGCTTAACGCGTTCAAATAATTAATTTTTCTTTAAAAGGCAATTTTAAAAAAATGCTGATCATCTTCTAAAACATTGCTGAGAAGATTTTGGTTCCAAATTGCCCACTGAACAATTTGAAGCGGACAACTTTCCAAATCCGAGGCTGAAACGGATAATGTTTCGATACAACCTTAAGTAGCTTAAATACTCGCATGCATAAAATATGAAAGGGAATTAAGAGGTCAAACGCAAGACGAGGGAGATGACGAAAAGGAAACGAACTCGAGACAAGAGATGCGTCCGTAATAAGCCAGATAAAAAAATATTAGACGTGCGATAAATGAAAAGCAGCCTTAAAATTATGGGCTCGGGGAGGAAGCGAAAAAAATAACACGCGCGAATTATTCAAATATGCGAAGGAAGTATATCACCCCTTAAATATGACAAGCGCAAAAGTAAAGCTATGTATCTTTCCCGCAGACGCCAATTAAAGGAAAGCAAAGATCATTTTTTTGCGTCGTTTGGGCGCGCGTGGAAGCGATTGTTTTTTTTTTATTTAACGTCTATCTTCATGTGAGAGAGAGACAGAGAGAAAAAGAGAAAGGAGTAGGTACTCCGCACCGTCAACCCATGGAACCGACCTCCATGACCGTATTAAATACGCCTTCGCAATACAACTCCCATTGAACACACAAAACACACAGAGCGACCGGAGGTTGAACAACCTCACACCCTCTCCACATCACAACTCCCCCTCTCTCTCGCGGTCGGAATAATAATCGCGCCTCAAAAAAAATTTTTCAGGGAATGAATGCATAATTCTTTTGTGACCGAAATAAAAAAAGGAACCTAACACGGCCGGGTAGAGGGTTTAATTGGCTTCCTAAGAATCGAGGGATGAGAAGGGAGAGATGGAGGAAGGAGATTCGAAAAAAGAGGGAGGGAGAGGAGAATGCTATCATCCCTTTCGAGAAGCGATCGGCTGTTGTTCCTTCGGAGGCGTGGACGGAATCGTTGAAGAGAATGGGAAAAGCGTTGTTTTGTGTCGATGAACCGGAAAAAGAATAGAATTAGGATTGCGCGTCATGCCTTAGGAACAACAGAAAAATATCGGAACGCGATGGTTAAAAAAGAAACGGTATGCTAATGTTAAGGGTAGGACGGGGAAGAGGTGTTGGGAAGGTGTTATAGGTCAGGGGGGAGGAGTTTGGGGTTTTGGTACTGCTTCCCCGACGCTCATAATAAGGTTTGCTTTGTTCGCACTGCTTATCCGGGTCCCCTTGTCTCGTAATGGCGGTATCTCCCTCCTTCCGCCTCCTCTTTCTCCTCCCTCTAGTTTCCACATCCACGCGAAGAGGGCGGCACCTTAAAGCGGAGAAAGAGTGGGAGGGCGGTTTTTGTTTTTGCCGGGATGCGTAAGAGAGAGAGAGAGAAGGGAAGGAGAGAGAAAGAGGGAGAGAGAGAGGAGGAAGAAAGAGAGAGCGATTTTTACCCTATCATTCAAAGTCTTCGGAGCGCACTTATGCGCAATTTCCAGACCTCCGACCGGAATCCGACCTCCATGTTGAAGCGAAGCGTAAAATTATAAGATTCTGAACAAAGGCTTATTACCACGGATCGTACAAACGATCCGGCGTGGGTTTGACTCGAGTGGGGGTGCTAGTAGGAGGGCTAGAAGAGAGAGGGAGAGAGAGAGAGAGAGAGGTAGAAGGGAGAGGGGAAAAAGGGAGAGAGAGAGGTACGACATTGTGACTGGCGCTGAGCCAATGGCGGATCTTTTTTACGAGAGCTCGATACCAGCATGAGGTGGCTCGTTCTGAGGAAATTACATGTTCACTGAGTAAACTGTCAGTTGAATTCACTTCGGCGAGACGACGATGAATATTAACGTGGGGGAGGGGTGAAATGTAAGTCTAGGCTTTCCTAGCAATCACCTTTATAGATAATGAGAAAAACTCATTTATATTTCTCCTCGCTCAAGCATAAAGTAATTAATAGCCCATGAAATAGGAGATCATAACAAATTTTGCCATAAGGTAAAGGTTGACGCTTAATCATTTACCGTATGTGCCTATGACTAATGCATTTGATCGCTTGTGAAATTCTTCTAGAGCTAGTGATTTTGTAAAGATAAAAATGTAGGTATCACAGTTTATAAAGTCTTGTATTTTCTTAATTATGTAAGTTCAGTTAAAAAAATTACACCAACAGCCTGAATGCCAAGAGTTCAGTTGTCCCAGTGTCAATGAAACATGTCAGTCGCGGATAAGCTTTCTATTATCCAAGCAGGAAAATATAATAAATTGAAAACAACCCACATATACATACACACAAACGCATTAATCTTACATGTGTACGATCATCGGGAGTATTACTAATCTCAACTCCGCTGTTTACGAAATGAAGAATTATGCAATAATACCTATAGTCTGTTCGCTATCTAAAGTCTCTTGACCTTGAAGTACGCCACTTAGCAGCAGCCAATAGGAGACGGTTCGTTTGGGAAGGTAGTGGGGGGAACTCAGTGCTACTTTTGCTCTCGAAGCGTTCACACCGGTCTGCGTTGCTATTTCTACCGCCGTTTTCTTGCTGTTGCTGTTCGTGATTGGGTATCTGTCCTCCCGCGCGAAAGTTGTGAGGGGCGATGGAAGGGGAAACGTTCGTGATTGGCTACTTGCTCTATGAAGGTCAAGAGACTTAAGAAGGTGAACAGACTATAATGCTTTGGGACAATCGTAATTTGGAAAATATCGCATTTTTAGATGGTATCAATTTGACTTTCGAATTATTTATTTTTCCGTAGGTTAGGAGAAGAAGAAATCTAATTTATAAATTTCATAAAGATAGGTAGTCTTGTAGACGTTACTATACTTCACGAGAAATAAGTTGGCCTTCCAGATGTTTACGCCCACAAAGTAGAGGGGGAGCTACGTTGTCGGATTTACGCTTACAGTCCACGCCCGTTATCTCTTTATGAACAAAGCTACTGAACGAGAAAACGAAGCGACGCTACTAAGGCACAGTATGGCAACGTCGCAAGGCTGTGATAGGTCCAAGCCTGAAAAGTACTCTTCTAATTCTCCCACCCTCCACTTCTTCAGAGGCCAACTTACGTCTCGTCTACTATAATACTTAATTCCCTTCAACCACTCCTACGTATGTTACAATGGCAGCGGAATAGTTTCAAGTTTATTTTTAAACTTCATACTCCACTATCTCCTTAGCGTCTTTTGAAATTGAAGTGTTACAGCACGCCGTTCAGCCAAGTAAAATGGGTCCCAGTTAAGTGTGCACGAAAACAACTTTTTTTGGTTTTTACAAAAATTCTCATAAGAATCAAAATAATTAAACTTAATCGAACAAAAATAAATCAAGCAACTATATCTTTATAATAGAAGAAAATTCACACAAATACTTTTCAACTGACAGCTGGATAATTTTTTCTCTTTTAAAACTTCTGTTATTAATTAAATTTTAAGGGCAGTCGTAACTGCAAATCCGAACAAATCCTCCGGAGTTAGGGGGGGGGGGTATAATAATATTATAAAATTGAACAGTAAACAAACGAGCGTATATTCCATTAAATAAATAACCACGAAAGTTTTAAAGAAGAGATAATAACATTTGAAAATGAACCTCAAAGCTTTAAGGTTTCAACACGAAGGCTTTTCAAATACGTGCTATCATCCTGACTTAAATATCGGTTCCTGTTTAGAAAAGATCCGTGGTATATACGTATGTCGGCATATGAAATAAACCTGAAATTAGGATATAGCCTTTAATTTATTTCTCCGTGCAGGATATCTGATAGGACTCGGAAGGGAAATGTCCAAGTCGACGCTGTAATTATCGCTTATCAAATGAAGGGGTCGAGGCAGCGAAAAAGAAAGAAAACGAGAGGTTTATGTCGGCATGGCAACGGGAGGTGGTCACGGGAAGAGGCAGAGAGAGAGAGAGGGAGACGTGTTTATTCGTACATCACGATAAAGAGAGGAAAGGAGGGCGTTTGAAGAAAAACAAAACAGTCGGGGGATTGCTTCGTAAAACGCCCTGTCGCCACTCCGCCTGATTCCACGCCACGAGATAATTACATCGCTGGTGGAGCCAAGGGATCAAAGTGTACGAAAAAGCCAAGGAGTCACGGCTTGACGGCGAGCGAGGTTAGATGGTGGGGGTGTTGCGGAGGGGGGAGTGGGTGGGTGGGTGGGATGGGGGAGAGGAAGCGAAGGAGGGGGCGTGAACGCTCTTACGCAGAAAAATATAGCCTTCATCACGCCTGGCTTCATCTCTCCCATGGCCGGCCCCTCAATGGGCGGAGACAGACGGCACAGCAGGAATCGACCGACCAATCGCGCCGCTTTGTGGGAGGAGCTTAAAAGAAAACACACCCACCCCTCTTCATCGACTTCCTTCCACCTGACTCGATCCCTCTCGCCCCTCCCTTTGAACTGCCGAGGGAAGGGAGGGAGAGAACTGGTAGAGAGGGAGGAGGACGCTAAGGAAGGAATTCTTCTCCCTCCTCGAGAACGTTCCACTCCTTTACGAGTCCTCCGCACGACCACTCCTTTCTACGGAACACTTCCCCGATCTCTCTCCCTTCCTCTTACCTTCCCGGGAGAATATAGGCGGGAGGGTTGGAGGTGGGGAGGCATTCATATAAAAAAAATACCTCTTCCTCGAGAGGGGGAGAGGTTGAGAGGGAGGGTTAGAAAAAAGAGGATATAACTCAAAAAGTTTTTTCCTCTACCGGGCAGCTCACACACAAATCGTGAGAACCGATTGGACGACGTCTGTGGAGTGTTCTCCCTCTCCCACCACCTCCCTTTGCCATTAGTACTTCTCTCACTCCCTCTCCTCCTCCAACCCTCCCACCTCCCTCCACATCCTCCTCGACTCTAACTACTCCTCTCTCTCTCTCTAAGGAAAGTTATTTATCGACGTTGATAAACCAGATGACAGCTTCCCCTCTGGATTCCTCCCGAGGGACTTTTTAGGCGCCGCCCCCTTTCGCGAAGGCGGAGGGGGGTGGGTGGGAAGGAGGAGGAGAAGAGGGGAGGCGGCGGAGGAGGCGGACAGCGTCGTTAGCGGGCGAGGCTGCCTACTCATCTGGCTCTGTAGGAGGAAAGGAGTTGGGCGTGAGCGAGCGCGTTAGAGAGAGTGAGTGAGAGAGGGAGAGAGAGAGAGCGGTCAAGCCGGAGAGGTGGAGTGATCGACAAGGCGAGAGAGAAGTGGACTTCTCTGCTGAGGCTACGTCACGAGATTGATGGGAATACATGAAGATGGGTTTGGCGACCGAAACGTTGTTGTGAACCGTCGACGGAACGAGAGGGCGACGGCGTGAAACAGAAGAAGTGCTGGTGAGCGAACGAGAAAGCGATTCGTCCGTGGAATGCGTGATCCACCGGCCGTCGTCTCGCCCGCCGTGAAGTGACGACTTTGTCGTGAGGACGTGTTTAGACACTCGGCGCTTGTGAGATTCTCCCGGACGACCTTCGTGAGGCGACGGAGGTACGGGCTGCGTAACTTTCTTTTAAAAAGCCATCCGGGAGGAGACTTTTTCCGACAGCGTCGTCGACTATGAGAGACCTTCGCTGCGTCGACGTCTCTTGAAAAAAAAATAAGTGACAGTGTCTTTCCGTGTGCGGTGTTATCGTCCGACCAGTTTATAATTCGCTCTTGAGTCTGTAAATGCCAGAGGCATTCGCAGTGAGAAGTTACTAAGTGAAAATTGCTTCGGTTGAATCTTTGTTGACATTGACTAAGAAATCCTCGTTGCGCGTGATTCGACGGAAGACATTGGGACACTTTCTTCTCGGTGGCGAGATTGTTTTGTTTTCGAACCGGTGATAATAATTCGAAGGACTGGAGACTATCAAGTTCCTGAGCCGCTTTGGCGGTGGTTTCCCGCTCTCGGCACCTCCGATGTGCACGGTGATGGACGCAGAGGTGTGTAGCCACCGCCGACCCCCCTTACACTCTCTCGCACCCCACCGTCGCCTGTCCGCTCCCATGGCGACCGCCCCCCTGTCCTCGGGGGCGGAATCTCCGCGGAGCGATTCCGACGCAACCCACGGGGAGAGGACCCCCAGCCCCCAAGCCGCCCCACCCCCTCCGCCCCCATCCACCTTCTCCCGTAAGCACCACCACCAGCAACACCTCCAGAGGCGCAGGAAGGCGGCCTCCGACGACGCCGCCGCCGACGAGAGCGGCGCGGAGGCCGGCGATTTGGACGCCGAGGAAGAGGAAGACGACGAAATAAGCGTTGGCTGCCCTTCGCCGGCGCCCATGATACCGGAGACGCCACCCGCGAAAGCTGCTGAAGAGAGCGGGGACGCGGACGGAAACGTCAGACGAAGGAGGAGGAGGGGCAGCGGGGCGAGCAGTAGCAGCGGGGGCGGCCCCGAGGGCCACGCGAGCGCGGCGGTGGTGTCCGACTGCGGCGCAGAGTCAATGGCGGGAGGGAGCCCGTCTTCGAGGGCGGAAGACGAATGCGAGGAAGACGAAGATTACTTCAAACCGCTGAAGAAGCTGAAGATGATGCACATAAAGCCCACACACAACCAAAGTTCCAAGGTGAGCCCCAGAGTGCCGTCCCCCGCCTCGACGCCCACGCCCCCCCTTCCGCCCCCTCCGCCACCCCCGCCGCCTCCGGTGCAAGCGACGCGATCACTCGTTGCAGGCGTCAAATCCTTCTCGATACTGGACATTTTGAACCACAGGCCCGCTGTAAAGAAGGCCTCTTCGGCGGGTCCTACCATGTGTAACGGCGTCGGGTGCGAAGCGAGTTCGGCAGCTTCCGGGGGCAGCGTTAGAATAGTTAGGCCGTGGGATTTGGGTTCCGCGGTGGGTCCCGGAGCCGCGGACGTCCACGCCCTCCCCGTATCCCTGGGGAGGCACGTCGGCGGCCAGGTGTCGCGACGCGGAGGCAAATCCTCTTCCATCGGTATACCTGCGATGGTGGATTGCTGCGACACGTCAAGTAGATGTTCGGAGAGCGATTATCCGGACAGCCCTTCCTCTGGGGGCGCACAAGCGACGCCCCCGCCCCCAATGCTGATCCCATCGCCGCACCTACACCTACAGAGGCACCACCACCATCACCACCATTCCGGGCACCAAAGGAGGTCGGCGTCAGCTGGTCCCACGCATGGCGCAGCCGGTGGTGCTGGGGGTGCGACGGGCGGTTCCTCTGCCTCCACTTCGCCCCTCGACGCCCTCTTTCAGATGACGAGCAAGACCTTTGAAGGACTCAATGGCTCCGGCGAACCAGGTTAGATTATAACCCCTTTATACAAGTCTTTACGAAATTGGCTCAAGATGGCACACTATCCACACTAATTACACATTGATTTTGACATCAGTCATAAAATTTGGTTTATTTAGTTTGCATCTTCATGGGTTTATTGGCGCAATGAAAGCACGTCATTTATCTAAATCCCAAATACTTGAAGCCATCAACTTGCAATTAGAACGTGTTTACCCATCATTACTGCAAGTTTTTCATCTTTCGTAATTTTATGATGCTGTTATAATATCTTTACTGTGATGAAAAGCATAATATACAAAGAGTTTTGTTGTTAACACGATTTTAGGAGATATTCTAACGGATATCAATAGTTTTTTGGGTAGTTTTCATAATATTAAACACACCCATTAGATACTGAAGCACGTCAGCAAGATATTAGATACATTTGTAATACTTCTTTTTACGCGCTAATTTGGGCCTATGGAATCAATGCCTTTACAGAAACGAATTGACACATCGACTCCACGCAAGTTCATTAAGGCAATTAACATCAATAACTCGTTTATCGATATAAATTAACTCGAAATTAACGAAGTCAAGATACGCAGTGAAGGCTATGAATAAATAAAATATCAAAACTTACTAACATATTTATTTTCTCCCTGCGCAAATGCTTCGCCTACTTTTTGGCGTGTGACTTGACCTGTAGAATTCACCGCTTAGAATTGCTCATCGTTTAGCAAAATATATTAATAGACAAATATTCTCCAAGTTCCTTTCATTACTCATGTTTCTTGGAATTCCTCTATTTACAAGTGACGAGGCGGCGTGAAAAATCGCGGATTTGGTCGGTACTGCAAAAGATACTCCTATCCAACACGTTGTCACGGGAGTGTCCTCCGAGTTGTTGAACGAAACAAAAACACGCCTAGCTAGAGCAAACATTTGGATAAGGACTAGCGAAGGAGCGGAGAGAGAGAGCGAAAGATAGGATGAAAGAGACTTTAAAAACTTGGGACTTTTGAGCCTGACACAAAAGGTCGATTCTTGTCATTGTGGGCGCGGCTACCGCTTAAAAGGATTTGTACAGCGGAAGGGTGAAAGGGTGAAGGAGAAACGGTGGTGAGAGAGGTTGCTTGGAACATGGTCGAGAAGAAGAGCGGGGACAAAAAAATAGCCCTCGTCTTTTGTTGAATAGAGAGGGGCGCACGGGACCCCTCGGGGCCGAATAATGGGCCTTTGAGCGGCGTCTTGCGCGTTGAAACACCTCTTTTGACTCGTGGCTGAGAGTGAGCGATCTACTCGACCATCGACTTCATCACTTATTGCCTTTAATGGAGGAGGTGGTGAGATGATCTCCTATTTGAGGAATCGGGCGAAAGAAGAAGTTGAATGGAAAATGATGGCGAAGATTTCACAAGGGTATCTTAGATTTGTTTTACCTTTTGAAATCTTGATACTTCGAATCCTAAATTGTTCCTTGAAAAATAAACACATTTATCTCGATAACACCCAAGCAACCAAATACATTTGGAGCAAATATCGATGGACATTATACGATAATAACTTAGCTTTTCTGCAAACATTGCCTAAATTGGTTATCGATCTCTATTCCCTGACCATGTCTTGAAATATGGTTTGTAAATCTCTCACTGTTGTAATAATTCATTTCACAAAGTGAAATCGCGCGAATTCCCGGAAACCATACTGGTGCGAAAATGATATTTCTTTAAAGGTTTGTCTCCTTAATAAATTTCAACGAATGAATAAATGCCGCAGACTGCTTGGTACAGAGCATATGAATTATTGAATTAACGATGTTTATTGAGATGCACCTAAATGCAGTTTAACGTGAACTCATGACAAATGATGCATTGAGACGGATTTCTAACCGGTATCCGTAATTTCCGATACTGTAACAACCGCGTGAGTTTTACAGGTAGGGTGTAACAAAAATGAGAAATTTACGGAAAAGCGACGTACCCATCCCCGAAGGGAGTTTCCATTATAGGTCGCTGACGAGCGACATTTATTAGCCCCTGTGCCGCTAGAGATAATTTTAACTTCCAAGGGAGACGTGAGAAATACGAAAAACCCTGAGCGGAAAAGAGCAATGAAGTTAAAACAGATAGCTATGCTCCGTCTCATACTTCGAACTCCATGCTGTGGGAAACAGGACGTGCACCTAATGGTATAGACTTGTAAAAATCAGGTTCAGTGACAGATTAGAGACCCTGTGGTATTTCATCAAGGTGATAAAGTTATTCTTCTCCGTGGATGTCAATATTTTCAGAAGAGGCCAGGAGATGTTTCTCGCATTTATTCCCGCGTTCGTCTGGAATCGGGAACATTGTGAGTTTACATAAAACGTGTAAAATAGATTTCCTTTTAGACTCCTCCTGCATTAACGAACTTGGGGATAAATGCGATAAAAAAATCGTTGCCTTCAAGGAAATCCGAAAATTTACGTACATAATCGTTAAAAGAGTTTAACATATTTTTTTAACTCATCATCGATTTGAATATTTTTTTCGATCCTTAAATATCACCTATGTAAACTGGATGAAGATTATGATAAGAAACCAATGTAGTTATAAAAATGAAGTGCCCAACTAAATACATTCTTGGAAATGCTTTAATTTATGTATTAATCGACAAGGTTGCAAAAATTTCATTTTCAACGTACTACAACTATTTGATCATCGATTCCCAAAGCACTCATTTAAAAACAGGCATACGATTAAAGGTTTTAGATATTCTCTTGCTTCGGGTTCAACAAAGAAAGGGATAATGCTGTTTACTAAAATATATTTCATGACGGTTTATTCGGCGAAAAAAAAATCAGATGAATTCCACAGATTTCGTAAATGAAAAAATGAAAAAAATAGCCGAATCTTCTCCAGATCCTAAATAAATTATAACAATGTAAAGTTGAACACATCCCCTTGTACTTCGTTTGAAAGATTGATCAAAACTTTTTGTTTTGATAGTTCGATTTACCAATGCTGTTACTGCATGACTTCTGCTCGCAATACGTTAAATTTTCAATGCATTAACGTAGCAATAATGCACTAATTAGCAAGTTCAACTTTAAAATACCAACCTACCTACAGAGGAAACATGCAGTAAATAAATAGTGAGTCTGCGTAACGGTTAACTATTAAAAAATGAAATTTTTAATTACGCAAAGCTCTTAATATTAACAAACTATTCTCGCAAAATATGATAACTACATAGATTATTTCATGAGGTATATCATGCGAGATGTAAAAGGAATAAGTATTAGTTAGCCACTGAAAATAATTTTGGGTGAGCTGTGACAGTTTTAAAATGTTGAGTTATTAAATCTAATGTTGTGAAAAAATTGAACATCAGCATTCATAAAGGGAAACTATGTGAATTTCAGTAATTATAAATGAACTCGCAGTGTAATTTAGACATAAAAGGTTAATATAAGTGGCTTGTAAGAAATTTTTATAGCACCATTAAAAAGTTATAATAAATTGTGAGATACCTAGAAATGAATTGCATCCCAACCGACTTTAAAAAGGAAAACACGAGAAAGTTTCCCATGGAAACTCTTCCAGTAGCTACAGAAATAATGGTGGAAACTTTTGATTAATATAATAGGAAAGCAGGGCCACATGCATAATTGTTTTAAATGTTTTCTCAAGCGCAAATTATATTCTGCGACTGCTAGAGTAAATACTATGAATAGCAATCCGAGGATTCTCAATGGAAATGAATGTCTTCGGTGGCTCCCTTTACTCAGAGAAACTTCTCTTGTGTAGAATAACAACATTTCATTTGAAACGCACCAAAAAAAATCGGAAGTGTATCTGAATAGCGATGGGGAACGTGAAACAAATAAATCCTGAATCGTTCACTGCTATATCGTTTGTTTTCTTCTAATTCTGGATTATTATAGACGCAATCGTTGCATGTTCTACCATACCCGATAATACCTAAGTATTTACGAAATTTATAATCATCGGTGAGGAAGCATGCAATTGGGTTTTTTCAAAAACAAACGCCGTACAAATCGCTGCTCTATAGTCAGCGGTATTTAATCGCTTATAACGCTTACAACCATATTGCGAATACTACAGGAGAAACAGGAATGCATTATAGTTAATATGCGAGGCGAAAAAAATGTTGATGTTTTCCCGCCTTATTAATTGAAATTAATTAATGCGTTTGTCTCGGATGTTGGTTTTAAGGATGGAAATGGCAAGTCCGCTCCGAATAACATTTCCACTGAGAATTAAGGGCAGAAAATTAACTGACGTGATATGCACATTATAAGTTAAGCTAAGCTACTGATACGTATGTTTATGAAGTGCAGTCACATGTAAGTTTTGACAGATGCAATTCTCTAAAAAGTGGAAAACTTGCACAAAAAATTCGCTAATAATTAGATTTTCCTGTTTAATATGGTTTCATTTGTGTAAAGGCAATCAGACCCATATGGGTAAAAGTTATGGAATACATAAATGCGTGAACGGCAAAATGTAACCTGAAAAATACTACTTTCTACGCTTATTTTTGGAATCCTGTTAAGAAAAGAATCACACTCGACACAAGGAAATAAATTACCTGCTCGCGTATTATACTATTTGCCCTTAGAAGCACGCCAAGACCTCATTTTCCACATAATAAATCCGAATCATACGACTCGTAAGATTCAGCAAAAGTTCTTCCGCCAAGCGCAAATTTAAAAGGCATAAATCTTACGGTGAAAAACACCAACAACTTGTCTTTCAGTCTTCAAAAGTTCAACAACCATTCACGCAAAAAGGGGAAAGAGTTACCCCTGCCTCTCTTTCGCCGCTGACTATTCCTCCCTTGGAGATTCTCCTATGGGAAATCGCCTTAGACGCCGTCAAAGAACCGAGATTGTGCAAGAGAGGGTCGCGGCACATCCATGCTCCTCAGAACGTTCAATTAGAGACGCAGTTCTGAAAGTGTATTATGCTATATTATTTTGCCGTATTAGATAGGCCAAAATTACATTGGATATCGTTTTCGTAAAGTCGCCAATTAGAACAAATACAATGCAACATATCCGACAGGATCCTTAATGCTTGAGCTTGGAAACTGACGGAGCTTTAACATCTCCATGATTCTCGTGTTTTTTTTGTCCTGCATGCGTTAGTGTCTTTCCAATAAGTGGTTAAAATGTACAAAAAATTTTCATGGAAATACATTCGCTATAATTATTTACGCCAGGCTGTGTGGTGTTTACTTATTTATTTCATACGTGGTATTGAATGAGTTGAATTTTGGTGCGCTTGAAAAATGTAATTTGTTTTTATCGAGTTGCAGGGGAATATGTTCGAAAATCCATGAACTACACCATTTAGCTGTCAGAACGGGATTCGATTCCCTCGTAGACATTTCGTATCGATGGTCGCGGGAACTACAAAAAAAAGGTATTCAACGGCTTTATCAGTTGCTTTTTCCCTTCTTCGCGAGAGCTTTTACATGTCCCAACCACACATAAGAGACCCGGAAGAATTCAGGACTTCCTAGCGACGCGCCACGAGGGCGCGTAAAAAATACTGGCGTGCGGACATTATCATTGCTAGTTGTGTTTTTATTATTGTAATTACTATCGCTACTACGACTGAAAACACGCTAGATGCTTCTTTCATTCCTGCATTTTACTTTAATAGGATAAGTGGGAAGACATTTCCTCGAGTTCTTCGCCGTCTGTTAATTCTGGAAAACGGACAAAAATGTATTCGAAGAAAATGAACAGGTGTTATTACAGCAGTGCCAAGGACAGGACTATTTCTTAGATATGAGGCGTATGTCAATAGTCTTTTTGTCGCGTTCTTCGATTCGCATAACAATATTTATGAACTCGATTCGCGTGTTTTCTTTATTTTTTCAAGTGTTACGCGGTTTTTTCTTTAATATTTAAATATATATATAGCCATTCATGTGATTAGAAGAGATGTAGCGCTTTAGACAAATGGAATGTTGTTGAACTTTTGGGATCCTAGCAAAATGACATTCAATTTGTCTTCTACCGGTAACATGACTAAAGTACATGTTTTAGAAATTTTTAAAAATTGAAAATTCGAAATAATAATTGCTTAAATTTTGTAAAGCTTTTAAAAATGTCTTTTCTATCAGCGTCTAAAAACTAAAGACATTTTACAAAATGGCTGCGATTATTTTAAAAAAACACAATTGTTTGTTTCAAGTGGAATGCAATCAAGCAAAAGCTTTCTAATGGAATCTCTAAAAATTGCCTATTACTTTGAAAAGCTTTTCGAACGTTTCAAACGTTGATGCATGGCGACCAAGGCGTTTAAAATAAGAGCTGTTTGCTAAAACTAATCACTCGTAGGCAGTTTCAATGTAAAATATATATGTACGCCCTCAAATAATTAATTTTCAACCAAAGTATCTGCGATTTTGCATTAATAACTTTGCACACTTTCTTCACAAATATTGACAAGTTTCATACAAAAGACAAGCGTTGATTACAGCAGCGGATTACACTAATAATTACATTTCCCTCTATTGACTTCTACTCCCGCTGAAAAACAAGTACCCTTAGTTCAATCATGGCCGGTCCGAGGTACGGGCGAGCCGAGCGGCTGCCCGGGGCGCCTAATTTTTGTGGGCGCAATCCCGATCAACTATCTATGCATTACTTGCAAGTGAATAAATATTGGACACGAATTTATATCGTGAAACAGGCTAGAATCATGAAGAAATTCCTTTTATTTATTCACTATCAAATTTTACAGGGCGATGAATAAATTAACCTATATTCTGTAAATATATCAACAAACATTTACGGAATGCTATCTCGCCCGGGGCTCCAAAATTCCTCGGGCCGCCCCTGAGTACAATATAATAATTTGATATTTTACCACAACATGCTATGTATTTATTAAGTTTTCCCATTACTATGGATTATCTAAAAATATTCTTGTTATTCCGTCGATTTTTATTGAAAATCTCTTTAATACAGATCACCTAAAAAAAAACGTCGAAAATCAGTTTGTGAAAACAACTATTGGGAATGGATAATTTTGTGTGCTTACATATTTAAAATTATTGCTTAAAACTCTTGGAAACGCGAATTCAGCAATGTATCTTCTATTCGATAACAGTTTAAGTGGAAAAATATGCGTGTAGCACGTGATTTGAGTGGTATCATCATCATCATAGGTAGTATGTCCGTTGACAGGTCCGTGATTATTCATAGTTCAACTTGGTTCTCCATATACTCCTATTTTCCGCAGTCTTCTTCATGTCTTCATATCTTTCTTTCCCTTTCAAGTCATCTATCAGCTGAAAACTTTTCCTACCTCTTTATCTTTTTCCATCCAGTTTTCCTTCTAGCACTTCTTTAATCATGCACTCTCTCCTCAGGTAATGCCCAATCCAGTTCGCCTTCCTATTTCTGATATTCTGTATAATCGTTCGATTCTCTGCTATTCTTCGTAGTACTTCCTCATTTTTTACCATATCTGTCAATTTTATCTTGAGCATTCCTCTCCATGTCCACATTTCGAAGCTTTGTAAGTATTTCCTGCTTTATATTTCCCGTTAGTAGGAGTTTCTTTCTTCTGAAAGCGGCTTTCGCTTTTGTTATTCTAGTCCTGATTTCATCTGTACATTTTGCTTCCCTCGTTATGATGCTTCCAAGGTATTTATAATCTGAAACTTGTTCTAATGGCTTTCCTCCAATATTTATGTTCAAATTTTCTTCTTATTTACTTGATATTCGCATAACCTTGGATTTTTCTGTATTAATTTCCATACCGTATTTTCTACCTGTTATCACTAGTCTATTTATCATTTTCTGGAGTTCCTTTCCCTTTCTTACTAGAAGTACTTCATCATCCGCGTATTTCACTGTTCTTATAATCCTTTCTCCGATTTTGAAATCTCCCGTGCCTTCCAACGCTTCTTGCATTAGCCTCTCTCCATATATATTGAATAGGGTTACTTACTCCTCTACCGACATGTACTCCGCTGGTGTTCGCATTCTCCAACCTGACCTTTACAACGTGATTCACACATAGATTCCTGATCAGTCTCCTGTCTTTCCTGTCTACACCTATATCCTTTAATATCCTCATCAGCAGTACCTACGCAATTTACTCTATCAAAGGCCTTCTGCCAGTCGACGAAACATGCGCAGAAATCTTGGCTGTACTCTATTGCCGTTTCTGATATGATTCTCATTACACCGATAGTATCTCTGGTTCCTCGTCCTTTTCTGAAGCCGAATTGATCTTTCCCTAGAATTTCTTCGGCCTTTTTCTCTAGTCTTTTATTAAGAATCCTCGTGATGATCTTCGAAGTGTGTGAGTGGTATAACTTCCGGTAAATGTTGAATAGCCTTTAATTCGTTTCAGAATTTAAGCGGAAACAATAACTAAACATATTTATTCGTTAAAGAAAATGGTTTATCCGCAATGCACAAATACTCTTCGCTATGATGAGTACAATCACTGTATGTAAAGCCATGTTGTGAAATTTTTTTTCTTTTTGATAATATTGCAGCAAGAGGTACTCGATCGGAGAAAAATATTCTTCTTCCGCGCAAAAACAGCAAACCTTCCGTTGAATGTTCGTCAGATCAATTTGAAATCGCGTATTTCGATTGATGAGGCCAAAAACAGCTACAGTGATCTATTTATTAAAGTATTCGGTGAAAAGTGAATGTTTGACAAATAAGCTAATTATAAATAAATATACTCAGTTGTACTTAAGCATTATCAAAAAGAGCTTTAAAAATAAAAATAACTGTTAACAAGCTAAATGTTACAACGTTATCATGCTGTCATCAGCCCATAATAATGCAAAAATGGCGAAGTTGCCATTATTTCCATTACCTACCAACTAAAATAATGTTTATTAATCTGTTGAAAACATCGAACTGCATCTTAGAAAAGTCTTGATGTACTAGTATTATTCATGCTGAAATTATAAATGTTTTTTCATGTTATCCCGCGTAAATTTTCTGCAAAAAAACATTTATAATTTCAGCATGACAAGCACCCGCGAAAGCTTCAACCAATTAACTACTATTATTCATCTTTTTATGGTATTATTTAAAGTTGTTTGTCAACAAATGTAGCCATATTACTTATTATCCATTTTCATTTATCTTCTTAGCAAAATTTTTGGCCAAAGAACGCTGTTTACGACTTAAGGCGTTAGGTAATTTAACTTGTATTTCACATGTGAGTATCATAGAACAGCATTCGGTGTCGGTGGAGTTATGATAAAACGTCATGAGTATGTGTCATTTTTGAGATGAGGGGATATCAACCTTCCCTCTTGCAATAACATGTTGATTGAAATGTGAGCCTACTTAATTATTTCACGGCGAAGTAATTCGTATGTTTGAACGTAATGTGTTTGCAATCGCACAAAAAGTGGCAATCTGTTTAAACATTATAAAGTTAAATAATATTTTTCGAAAATAAGAAAGCTCTAATGAATACGATATACATTTCCGTAACGCGTTCTTAAACGGATTATGTGTTATGCAAAGTTTCCCAAGATTTCTTTCGCTAAAACTGGAGGCTATGGTTAGGTATGTATAATTTCCAATTGTTGCAATAAATGTGAGAAAAAGCATAAATAAACAACTTTCTGCTGAATTACCAGAAAATAGTATTCTTGTGTTTGAACGTACAGGGGATTCTTCGTTCTGCGCAAATAGCTGATCAAGTAGATTGGTATTCCCCTCTCCAGAGGATTTTTAGAATCTTACCCGTCGGTAAAAGCCTTATCGATATTTCTCCCTTCCATCCTTCATTTGCAATTATTGTTAATGTTCTCCGTTATACGAAGCACAGCAGAAAGTTTAAAATTACGCGTTCTAATGAACGTACCAGACTGTTCAAGGCGAGACCTAAACGACAGTTGCGTAACTGCAGAACTTTATGAATACAAACGCAATTATCCTAATTACATTACGCTGTCCCAATTTTGAAGACAAGTCTCTAATTTTTCAACCAATCAAAACAACCGTTCTATGGCGAGTGAGCTAACGACAGATTGAATTCATTAACGTTAAATTTACTATCATTTTTTTCAATTTTCGAACTTCTGATGCCGTTTCTGTCCGCATGCATTACGAAGCAATCCATATTATAATATATTTGATTGCAAGTACAGAGTATTAATAAGTTCTCATTCGGGTAACATTCGCGATTTACAAGTGTTTTGCGCAGATATTTCGGCAATATAACATGAAATTTGTTTTTTTCTTTCTGTGAAACAGTCTCCATATACCGCTAAAATCGTTTATTCGCATATTACAAACCTTAAGTGCAATTCCAATAGTCTGCAATACGTCAAAAAGATTTTTTGTTTGAAAAGTTCCCTGATTTTATTATTTTCAAATAATCACAAGCCTTAAAATTATAATATGTATTACTTAGAATACTGTATTAGACAGAAATTTAAAATAATCACGTTTACGCGTAACTAGAATCATTTCATCGCAATGCAGGCACTGACATACGTCTCGACTGCACTGAGGCAGCATTGCTTCACCTAAGGTTTCTTTGCGAAAATCTCCTATGTTGCAGGCAGAAAGTGACAGAAGATACGGCCGAATTTCCGCGTTAAACACATTAACTTTCAAGGCAAATGATCTTCCTATTAATCTTCAATTTGAATTACAATTTATATCTAATACAGCGATTTTAACCACAAATATTCATAATGTTTTATCTAGTTTCCCACACACAATTTGGGCTTATAAATACGAACTACCAAATGTTGAATAGGGTCATTCAAATACCGAAGAAAATTATTTGGAAAACCATATGCACATTTCTTCTACAAAGCAGGCGTACTTGGCGATGGGGGTGATCTTAAAAGGTCGGCTGATTACTGGAACTATCTTAATCACCAGATGAGTTACTGCCATAGCTGATCTGGATATTTCATTTTAGGAATAAACAACTTCATATCTAACGTGTTAATTATAAGCCTCACATTTAAATTTCTCGACGATTTAGACTGATTGTACAAGATCATCACATCATTCTTGATAAAATTCCGGGACGTTAAAAATATATTTCCTGCCTTCATATCTACATGTAAATACAGCATACGTTTATGCAAAGTATTGTAACGTTTCTTCGTCCAGAAACTCTTAATTGCGACATAATTTTGTCATTTTAAGAGTACAGTTGGAAAACTAACGGAAATGTGAGGGTTACATAACTGGAATTTTGTTAAGATCAATGAATTTCACGTTCATAATAACATTCACCGTTCATAATGGGTATATTTTCCTTCAGAGAATAGGTTCCACATTATAGAAACTCTCGGATAAAGTCGGCAAATTGGAATTTTTATTTTATTTTACACCCGATATGAATAAATTATATACCTATCTACATATTAAGTCAACAGCTATATCCTCTATGCTGCTTATCATAGAAATGGGTATACCAATGAAGTTAGGTGAAGTACCAGATTCCACACATTTAGTTGAAAGTGACTGAAACATGCAGCGGAGATTTTTTATAATCACCGTGTTGATTGATCGATTTCCTGCATTTAAAACAAATCATCTATTCATATAAATGTTGATAATTAAGTTATACCAATTTTATATGAATAATTACAAAGAAACCGTGTATTAAAATCGCAATTCTTGATCCTTCTTTCCGGAAAATCGATTAACGACTGATATTTTTGTAATCCCAGCAACATAGAGCTTACACAAATGTCTTGCCTAGGGAAGGAAAGTCCATGGCGACATAAATTACAACTAATACTGACAGAACAACACCACGGAACGTGACGATCTTATTTAACGCTTCAACTACACGCTTCTTTCACAAGAGACGACGAGCGCTTAGGAATGCTGTCTTAAGGCCGGACCCGCCGCGATGCACTTATATGACCTTATTGCCTCAAACCTCCGACACGTATTAGTCCTAAATACGGCTCGCTTCCAAAAAAGAGTGGGTTTGACTATGGAGAGATTCTTTAGGTTTTAGACCCACCACGAGGCGGTAAGAGCGCGGAAGTGTGTGTGTGTGTGTGTGAGAGAGAGAGAGAGAGTGAGAGACATAGCGAGGTGGACTTTCCTTGTAACCTCAGCGAAGGAGGCCTTTGGGGAAGAAAGAGGAGTCGAAAAGGGAGGCGTGCGGAAGGAAAAAGAGAGAGAAAGAAGCAGATATGTGGTAGGGAGTCAGGTGCTATTGGAAGGAGAGAAGAGGGAGACAGCGAGAGAGAGAGAGAGGAGGAAAGAGAGGAGGAGGAATAGTCTCTCAGAAGAGAGTAGAGAGGAGCCGCTGCTCTCTGGGTTCTAAAGGTGGGAGGCCTTAAGGGAGATGTGTATGTGGAGGAGTGAAGGGAGGGGAGCCGCGGCGGAAAGGAAAGTATAGGAGGAATGGGGAAGGGCGGGGAGGGGGCCTTTGCGGAGATGAAAGGGACCGCCGCCGTGGGGGGGCGGTGCGAGGAGGCGAGGTAGGGAGGGAGCGAGAGGAGTGGGACGGAGGGTTCCTTGCTAATGGCAGATGGAAAGGGGGGAGGGAGAGGGGGGGAGGGGGTGTTAGGGGAAGGGAGGAAGGTGTTGGTGGGGGCAGGGTCCTCTTCTCACCTGCATCACCCACACATACATAACATCTCCTCCCCTTTCTTCCCCATCCCTTCTACTCTTCCCTGCCTCTATCCCACCTCTTCCCTTAATAACTTCATCCCTCTTCCTCCCTCCTCGTATTCTTCTTCCCTCCTCTCCCCCTCTCTCGCATCAACATTCTTCTTCCTGGAGGTCGCTTTCATTCGGTTTCCTCGGGAGATCGGCGGCGTGAATTGCCGGCCGTCGAGGGCTCAGAGAGGCGGCGAAATTAAGACCCGCGGTCCGGCGATTGCACTCGCATGACGCCCCCTCTATCTCGGACGCACCGCTTCGCCAATTCTGTCCTTAGAAGATTCTCGGTTTTAATTTATTTGGAGAACTGCGGTCGGACTAAATATACACTGGGCTAATTTGAGAGATCTTTTAGTAAAAGTTTACCGTCTCTTAAAATTGGGCGTAACAGAAAATATACCAATTAGCGACGTAATTCATTGTTTATAAAAACCTGCTGTCGATCAGTACATAGTAAAATAACATAACTTATTCGCACGATAACTTTTTCCATTTGAAAATACCGCAGTAAAAATTGTGTAATTTTATGAATAAGTACATTATAATTTTAAAAATTATTAAGTAATTAATTCTAGCAACGGATATACAGTTTATTGAAAATCATCTTGAATGTTTGAGTTTATATAAATAATGTAGGTACTCTAAACCTTACTTGATATGTTTATTTATTTATTTTAAGTGCCTTACAAACAGCAACTATGAGTTTACTATGAGCGCAACAACAATAGCAAAGACGAACACATGCAACCAATTCCTCGTCAGGATTCGGACCGGCGACTCTAATATTTATTCAATAACGCTAAGGTTTACAATTAATATTGGTATTTTTAAACAATGATATTAGTGGCACCACAGTATAATACATTGCACTCGCGTAGACATATAAACGAGGAATGAATCAAACTAACTACTTTTTCATAACTCTTTAGTAATTTTTTTCGAGGAGGCAATTAAGCTTCGTCTTTCAGAAATGAGCTCAATAAAGTTAAAAGTGAAGTTAACTACGAGCATTTCCTGAGAAATTTCATCGGTATTACTCGCAAATATTCTCACCACACATCACCAAGTTATTTTAATTTATTGAGTGCAGAAGTTTAAACCCTTCCAAGCGATTTCCTAATGGATTAAACACTGAAAGAGTCGCACATATAGCGCTCGCTTTAGGCGACAAACTCGCGACAACCATTCGATTTATATACGCGTCGTTTATTATGGTCTTTCCCGCAAATGCCAAGAAATTGCGACTGATTTACGTGGTCAACGTCTCTCGTCCGGATTTTATCTGACGCCGCACATATTTCCATCGGCTCGCCATACACACACACACACACACGCAAACGCACGGTAACCGTTCACTTTACGCACATACACACACACACGTAAAAAGCTTAAAAGGGAAAGTCTTAATTTGAGCCCTCTCTAAACAGTTGCGCAGTAAATGTTTTACCGCCCGTGAGCATAGCGTAAGCATTCGTAAAAGTGATGAAGGAGTCAGAGAGAGAGAGAGGGAGAGAAAGAGAGAAGGGGAGTGGAACCTTTAAAATCTTCTGGAAGAAGTCCGCACTTGCCACCCGCTGACAAATTTCTGGCCCCGTTCCACGTCCTCCCTCCCCCTTCTCGCCCCCTCTTCTTTCCTCCCCCGCCCTTCCTGCAAACCCGCCGCCTCCCATTTGCTTCCCTGTCGCCTTTCGTTCTCAGGGAATTTCACAGGGAAAACGAAAAACGGTTTAAGGGTTGAGCGCAGTGCGAAAATGGGACGGGACGGGCAAAAGGCCCGAGCGAGTGTGGTGTGGACTAGAGAGAGAGGGAGTGAGAGAGGTAGAAACGGTCTCAGGAAGGGCTATAGGAGTCTTTTCTCGAGGGAAGCCTAGTAAATGCCACTAAAAATCTTTGCGCGGTTCTGGCTCTTCCTGAATATCCTTGGCGAAAAAAAGGGGCGACCTTTTAAAGAGGCCGCAAATGGGATTACACCCACGGCCACTTCAGAATAAAACGTATTTTCTTGGCGAAGAGACTCGGAGGAAAAAAACACTCAAATGGAGGAGCACAAAGTGGCAAAGGCCATTACTACGACAACATCGATCCGTCGTTCGCGTTAAGAGGATTTTTTTCTTTCTCTCTTTATCGGGAGAGTATCGAAAAATAACAGATGAAAGGGAATCGTGTGGGGACGGATTTTCGAATTTGCTTGCGCAGTATCCCGCGTGATTACAGGACGAGACGAGTATAATTGTTTTCTCGGCGAATTTTAGTAGAGTGGATTCGATCGTGGAAAAAAGAATCGTAAAATCAACAAAAAAATGTTCACTTTCTTTCACGGTGTAAAGTTGGGATGTTGTTTGAATAGGTTTTTTGTTATGTTTGCGTTTTTGTTAAATGAAAAATACGTGATGTACGTTGTTCACGTGGAATAATGCGGAATGTTTTAAATACTGTTTAATTCTCTGGTTTCCTAAGATAACGTCCATGCATCTAGATCCTTCAGATAATTGCATCTTTAAACGCAATTGTTTAAACTTATCCTGAATGCTGCATGACTAAACTGCATCCATAGTAATCGAACAGCAATCACTATTGGATTTCCTGTTCGTCTATTATTTTATTCTTTAATCACCTTCTAATATGGAACTAAGAAATATTACACGTGAGATTTTATTGGCTCAACGAATAAGGGCCGCAGTAGTTCATCAATACACGGCTTCAAACACATCACAAAATATTACAGCTTACAAAAGCATTTTAAATGAAATTGCACTGCACACCTCAATAACACGTTTCAGGAAGTAATCTCATTTAGATTTCTATTGTAAGTTATGTCAATGACGGGTTCGCTTCGGACGCTGGAGGATAGGCAACGCTTCCACCAGTTAAGTCGAGCTTTTCTCCTTCCAAGCAGCTAGCCAACTTCTTTTATGCCTCGTACCTTTCTCCCTCATCCTACACCTAAAACGTTAACATGAGAAACCCCCCGCTTCAATTATGACCCATTTACACAGGGGATAGCGTCAGTGGAACGTGATCGATACGTCTATCTCTCAATCAGTACGCATGGGAGTATAGAGGATCGAAGGCCGTCTAAAAAGGGAAGCGATCGGGAATGATCGGTTTGGAGAGAGGGAAGAAGCAGAAGAAGAAGAAGATGATGATGATGATGAGGGATGGTGGACCACCCACGGGGAATGGTGGAGAGAGTCAAAGGGGGTGGGGGAGAGAAGGAGGTGGCTGGGAAGCACCGGTGGCTAGTAGGATGTATACATATCCATTTAGTCATTAATACGATCTCCAATCTGAGAGAGAGGGCCTTCCGCCGATCGGACCAAAAGGGCCCGTGACGCATGTGATCGGGAGCGGTGCGAATCCGGAGGCGTGCTTATTCGTCGCCCAAGGATGAAAATTTCTCTCTCCCGAGATCGATCGAGAGAAGATTATGTTTTTGTTTTTCTGGAAGACGGAAAGGAGAGGAGAGGGAGAAGCTCTCGAATCGGGTGGAAGATTATGCCATCTCCGTCTCACGAAGGAACGATCGCTCTTTTGATGGCCAGGTGCGCCATCTCTCGTCTGTAATCATGGATTATTATTTTTTTTCAATCCCTATTTAATTCTTCGCAGCTTACACACACACACACGCGCGCGCGCGCGCTTACCAGGATTTGGCAAAACTACGAGTTTATCAGCGACAAGATAATCCTCTGGGGAAAATAAAACGGATGAACGCCGTCGTTGGGATTGAGAAAAAAGTACATGACAAATGGCCGCTAAAACGTTTTTCATCTGTTTCCCAGATATAAGTAACTTTAAAAAAAAACGGGAAATATTAATTGGAGGACTCTTTTCCTGACGGCGAAGCGAGAAAAATAGGAGATCGTAATGTATGGGTATTGATTGTAACTGTCTTTATTAAGTCTCGAAGGGATCCAAAATACGCATTTAGTCTAAATATTTCGCATTATCCGCAATAAAGAGGATGTGATTTCTGAGAAGATTCTTTTGGGTGCTTTGTATCTGATGTCTCTTTAGACCTCGAGATTTCTCATCTTAACTCCAAATAAAATTAATTTGAAACGTCAAAACAAAAACTCGAATCAGCCTTACGTAAACAATCACGATGGAAATATATTTATAGCCTAAAGCGTTTGTTCTATAAAATAAAATCTGGCATATAAATAAAATATACCCGTTACTGATCAACCGCACATTAAAATATGAAATAGAATTTGCTCGAACAATGAGTGTTTAATTTTCAACTAGAGAATGATAAATAACGTGTCGCATTTTGAATATAGGAATGAGCGACCCGGTTATCATAATTATTCTGATTCAAGGGCCAATAAAAAAATCATGTAACGATTCCTCGGTGCGTTAATGGAGGATTCAATTCGGTTTTCACACTTTTCTTCGTCAAACCTTAAATAGGAGTGCTAATTGGATCCGTTTTTCTTTCGCATCTCCTTCTCGCCAGTTTCCTCCGAAATAATGCCTCCCATAGCTCAAATATTCTCATTATCCTCAATCAAGATAATGGCAAGGGGGAAGCAAAACCTTGAGACGCCATTCACGCAATCAAATTCTCTTGTGTCCTCCTCACCAGTCTCCAGTCTATTGGTTTCCCAGAAACGAAACCATTTCTCCTTAACATTTCCTCCTAACGATTTTCGGATGCTGAAGAAATTGTGATACCTACCTGTCATTGTTATCGAGGTTTTCCTTGGGTTAGCGCGATGATTCACAATTCCACGAAACAAACTATTCCGGTAATTTGCAGCGCGTCATGTAATGATGGGAATATTCAGAGATGTCAATTTTTGTGTCTCCACGGAGCGTTGTGAAACACTGTTTAAGAGTCTAGGACGTCCATACGTCCCGGTGTTCCGGGATTTATCCCGGATTTTAGTCATCTGTCCCGGTGTCCCGAAAATTTTGTTCGGGACGCCCAATTGTCCCGGTTTATAGGAACACTCTCCGTACCTGTTTTCAATGATCGAGATTTCCAATGCATACGTTTTCTTATTAATTAATTGCGTGTTTTCCTATTTTCACACGTTCACTGTTGGAACGGGACGTTTAAAGGAGTTCTGTGATTTTGTTGATGTAGAATACAGTAAGTTGCTATCTCATTTGAAAATTCGTTGGTTAACACTATGTACTGAAATTGAACAAATTTTAAAAAATTTTGAAGGCTTAAAATATTATTTTATGTCTGATGAAAAGGCCCATATTTTCATCATGAATTTTTTAATTAATGCTTTGGGAGAAACATATTTGTGTACCGTACTTCTTGCAATTCACGAATGGCCAGATATTAAAGGTTGAGAAAACAAACATCACTATTATAGAGGTAAAAACATTGTTGAAGAAACAATTGAAATGATTGCTAATAGAATATCTGTTAAATTTTTGTCTATTAAAACTAAAGAAATATTGCAACTATGTAAAGATGAAGAAACAAATAAATTTAGCGACGAAGTCATCGGATTTTATTCAACAGCAAGGGAGTATTTAGTATTTACTAAATTGGACAAGCATTAAAGCAGTATACAGTTTTGAAATGGTTGACTTTACAATTTATTCCAAAGTAGGATGATACTGCATATTCTTCTGTATCGCTTGAAAGAAATGGAAATAAATTTACGGAAAATATTCTGTACGAACAATTTGTATTTTTGAAGGAAGTGATTAGCAATGAAGTTGAAAACAATGTAAATTGGAAAACGATGAATTTGCAACCAGAAGTGGATGGCTATCTTTATGAAAATGAAATTTATCGAGCAAAAAAGTGAATTCATTAGAATTTGTTCATATCTGTTTGCAAATTCGGGTCACAACGCAGGCTGCGAAAGAATTTTTTTTATTAGACGCTCAATGCACTGATGAACAGAACAGATTATAAATCAGTACAGTTAACGCAATACTCATATGTGTCTTTAATTTAAAAGATCTTAGTTGAGAAAATTTTATGAATTCCATAAAATAAAATGAAGAATTATTAAAAGCTGCGCAAGGATCAGCCAAATATAAATGTAAAATTAAATTTTAATATTATCGTCTGATGAATGGATTTTTTTGTATTAAAAATTCATAACTCATTAATTAATTCTTCTTCATTTAATGATGAATGTTTTCTTAGGTGATAATGGTTCATATATGACCCTAGTATTTGATTTTTTGTTGATTTTGTAATAAAGATTTTAATTTTTGATATTTCATTCGTTCATGTAACTAAATTGATATTTGTTTAGTGATAATAGTGCTTTTTCATGCTTACTGACTTAAAATTCAAATAATATCTCTTGTAATTTTGAGTTTATAATAGTGATCAATATTTTTATGTTAATACGATTTATACATTACAACTTGTTTAATTTGTAATTATGGTGTGCGATAGCAATTTGCATGTTTCAAAGGGTAATCTACTACAATATATTTTGAAGGGTGTGTTTGTTCATGGAACTCCTAAACAATAAAAGCTAGAATAACCAAATTTGGTACGATTCTTCCTTACATCCTAGCTTAGTGAACTGTCAATGTTTGGTCAACCGGGATTAATCAATGCTGCCAATATAGGGGATTAACATTTTTCCATAAGATAAAACGTATGAATCCATTTCTTGACTTACAAGGTATTCTTCTTTCAAGCATTAAAATACGTAAATATGGACCGATTTTTTTCGCTTTTGCTTTATTCGACGAATAAAACTCTATACTATCTTATTCCTGCAAAGCTTACATGTTACACGGTCTAAGTTTTCAGAAATAAGCTATTTGTTTCGAAATTTTGTGGATTTTTTGTACTCTTTCCGGGCGTAACCAAGGCGGCCGTCATTGTTACCTCCGATTCAGTTAGCTTCAATGAAGCTTACAAATAGACGAAAGTTTAGCGTTATTCGATTCGCACTTTTGTTTAAGCAGTGAAACAATCGATGTTTATGGATAGCAACGTAAATAGATAATGATTATTATTCAGGAAGCGTTTATTGATGAAAGTAATAGAACCTTCTTTCGTCTATTGAATACTGGAATCTTACATTTTTGTAAGTAAAATCATTATATTTTACATTATAATGTTTATTAACGTAAATGAGCTCACGTATCTGGTGTACATTTACCAGTCAGTGTTCAATCATGGACAACTGTACGTTGCTTTTTCGAGCCATAAAAGTAAATATTTCAGCGAGGCACAATTACACAAGAAATGAAGCTGGATTTGGCGAAAGTGATATGATAGGAAATAAAATTATCGTTATATTTTAATGCAATAGGCTCAGAAACGGATTGTTATAAGCAATTATGTTTAATTGTTAAGAAAAGATAATTGTAATTTAAAAAGTATCTACTACATATTTTAAAGAGTTTGTAACTCGTGTTGTAGTAGCTCACTAAATCCGTTAAAATTCAAGGGGAAATTCTGCTAGTACTCTATAAATCAATGTTTCTCAACCGAAAATCTGCCGTGGACCGGTAAATGTTGTGAACGTTCAACCAAGGACCGGTAAAATTTAGCAAACTACATAATTTTTATTCGTTTTCTTCAATGAAATTTCATTAAAAGATAAGAATAAAATAAAAGTCACATAACTTTTTAAAGAATTAACTGTCAAAATAAGAATAAATTTATCTTAAACTTTCCCCCAAAGTTTCGCAGACCGATGATTGAAACAGACTGCTATAAATCACAATTCATGTGCAATTTGTATGTTCCATTATCAATAATTAATATTTTTTATGTCGTAACCACTCATTCTGAACAATCTGTTAGATAATTGACTTCTTTATGTGATCATGATTTCAATTTCCTTACGTGTAAAATACAATATGTTATGTAAGTATTTAATTTTAAGTGTATAAATAAAAATTGTAAAACTTTATAAAATAAAAAAGTTTAAACATCCTATTTTCTTATTAATAGAGTAACAGAATCAAAAAATACATTAAAACAATATTTTAATACCTCCAACTACAGAAAATGATTAAAAATGCTTTTGTCCAGGTTATGTCCCGATTATGCCCCGGTAATTTCCCGGTTATGTCCCAGTTGTCCCGGATTTTTCATCCTCAAAATAGGAAATGTCCCGGTTTTGCACCATCGGACTCTAGACACCCTATTTACGGCGCCAATTTTCTTTACATTTTAGTGATGCTTAATATATCCTATTTAGTTATCACCTCTTTCTTAAGGCTACATTGATAAGTTTGAGACAAACTATTCCTCGTCCATCTTAATTTTGCCCTTTTGTTGCTCGCCTTAATGCTTTCGTACAATTGAGAAAATAAAAGCACAACGCTACAACTCCAAGTATGGTTGATTTCATGAATTTACTACATTAAAACTCATAAACGCGGAGTCGATTCTTGTCTGTCTGATGAACATTCTCACAATCGTCCCTGAATTGTCCCGTCGGTTATTCCAAGAATAATGCATATTTTTAGTCCTTAAATCAGCATAGCACCCATGTGACAGTTCGAATGTTTTTCTTCGTCATTCGTAACAATAATCACCCTAGTTTTCACGATTTCCCTCGCATTTATTTCCCACAATCTGTTGCAATCAAAAATACTTAAAACTTTATTGAAGATAATAGAGATCAAATTCAGACTAGGGAGCAGGAGTAGTTAATTATCTTCTCATAGTATATGTGAATATCTTCATAAAGGGCCGAAAGTTATTTAACTCGAAAGAAAAGACCGTTCGAGCGCTTCCCTTCTTCGCCTACGTCTCTTTTAGTTTTACCGAAAACAATACCAACGAGATCCAACGAATTCCACGATAACAATCGATCGCACAAAGAACGACGACAAAAAATTTAGAGGGAGAGAGAGAGAGAAAGAGAACACGAAACGCCGCTAATTAATTTTTACGGTCCGTATTTTCATCCGATGAGTTTTCCACCATTCGAAGCGCTATATATACTACGCATCAAGGAAATTATCTAAATTACGGCAACTTTTTGCCTTAAAAAAAGAAAGAATACCACCCTTCGCAGAGGTTTTTGAAAGAAGCTACTTCAAGGGAAACCGACGCGCGCGAGAGAGAGAGAGAGAGAGAGAGAGAGAGAGAGAGAGAGAGAGAGAGAGAGAGAGAGGAAGACAGCGAGAGAAAGAGGAAGTGTAGAAGTTGGGAGGAAGAAAGAGAGAGAGAAAGAGATGCGGTGTATGATAGATAGGGAGATAAAAGGAGGAGAGAGGTAGAGAGAGAGAGGGAGGAAATAAGGGCTGCATGAGCAGCGAGGAAATCCTCACGTCTCCAATTTTTCCTCTCGAATCCATTTTTTTTTATCAGAAACTCCTTTTCGTTAGAAGACTCATTCAGATTGGAGTCAAATGGGGAAGCGTGATGGGCGAGAGAGGGAGTTAATTGCCTGGACTCCTCTTTAGAGAAGAACGAGGTACGGGTGCGTGTGATTTCCTCCCTCCTCTCCCCCCCCCCCCCCCCACTCCTCTACCCCGTTTCCACTATCTCGCAAGGAGAAAATAGGAGAGAGAGAAAGGAAGAAGGAAAGGATAGGAGGGGGTGGACGGGTGAGCAATTATCGTCCATCTAGTCCGTCGTGGCGGAAGTCCTGTGAATAAAGCTTTATGGGACTTTGAGTGAAGTAGAGAGAGAGAGAGAGAGGGAGGGAGAAAGGGAGGAAGAGGAGTAAGAAGAGAAGGAGACGGCTGACTTGAGGTTATCTCTCTCGCTCTCTTCCTCGCGACAATTCTCGTCGTAAAAAAAGCACTCAAAGGCCTTTCTCTCTCTCTCTCTCTCTTGAGGGGGATAGTGAGTCGAAGCGTGGAGAGGAAAGCTAGTTGTAGATATTAAACCGCGAGGACGGAAAGGAGTTATTTTTTCCCTCCGTCTGATTCCGTCGAGTGTGCGCGTGGGGAAAATGGCGGCCGGCGAGAGGTACAAAAGAAGGGAGTGGAGGAGAGAAGAACTCTTTCCGGCCGCACATTGAGGAAGACTAATCAGGGACTTCCATATCAACTCGTTTCTCCAGAGAAAAAAAAAAGGAGCCACGACGAGATAAACAGCGAGCTTGCATGCGTGCGCGCGTGTTCGTGGGAGCACGGGTGATGAGCAGGGGGTGCTGCTGGTGTGGGGAGGAGGCGGCGCGTGGAAGGGAGACCGACGCACTTTGGCATTGCGCATCCCGCCGCTCGCCTGCCTCTTCTCTTTCCTCTTTTGCCTCTTGACTCTTTTCGAAACCTTTCTGAGAGGCAGCCATTCCTTTCGAAGCTGGATAGACAAAATTTTTTTTTTTTGAGGTTCACAAAACGCAATGTAAAGAAAGAAGGTTCCGATATTGGGTTGTTGTCGCATTATTTCAAGAGGATTTTTGAGTGAAGAAACGATAATAGATGGCGAATTTTATTTTTAAAATATCAGCTGACCTACGCATATCAATGAATGACGAACGGTGCACGAAACGACAAAACCTCATCATTTAAACCAATATCTACTAAGTTTGTCAGTCAAAACATCTTCTCATATCTACTTCCATTAATTCCAAGCCGTAAAAATTCTTCCTGTTACACGAAAGCACTTGTTATTACATATAGTATCGCGCTGTAAATTAATTCTCCATTTTTGAACTTGGTCTGAATTCAAGCTAAAATGAAGAACTTTGGTATGTATCACCGTTACAACAAAGCGAGAAACGGAAAAGAGACAGGAAAAGACACTCACCGTGCACACGCAACAGGAACTTGCACCTTCTGGTTTCCGGGTAGTCTAACCGCTCTAGGGACCGCTGAAAAAAAATAAAGACGGGAAACTTAAGTTGATATCACGGGTACGACTTCGCCGTGAATAATCGAAACGAGTCAATAATAATCTCTTTTTAAAAAATAACTGCGTCGTTTCGTGCGAATTACATCCAAATGAGGCGAAATCGTAATAATACTGATAATCTAGGCTCATTTCACTCCGGTCGGACCGTAATTCCTATTAGGGCACGTATGCATTATCAAAATCTGACGCCCGACAGAAAACAAAAGATGTAAAAAAAATCTTTTCCGTCGGCTTCCTTTGATCTCGTCGTGCTCACACTAAAGGATCGCCATCTAGGGTAAGGATTAGCGGTCTTCTCTTTACCGCCCACTCTTTTCTCTCCGTCTCTCTGCCTCGTCCGCCCCAACAACCGATAGATAGGCTCAATAAGAGAAAGAGAGTGAGAAAGATAGGGAGGACAACATGGTCATCTGATCTCGCAACTTCTCCAAAGGTGTACAGTCCTCAGCGGCTGAACTGTAAAAGGCAAATGGAGGTGTTAAAAAAAAACCTTTACTGAGGCGAACAAGATGGATGTCAAAATTAATTCGAAGATTCGTTCGTTACTTCTCTGTCCTTTCCCATGAAGTGGTATTCATGGCGCGCTAGGGCCGCATAGACCATTGGGACCTTGATATAAAATCCTATGGCTGAGAAAAAGTATTCGTAGCACTTTAATTGGGAGGAGATTGGAGATATTACATAATCGTTAAGAGACTTCTTTTTAAAATTGAGTTGCTTTGTAGAAGCGTTACCCTCTAAATACAGGCGGTAATTAAAATTGGATGATTTTAAACATTTTCCTTGGCGTCCAATGCGACTAATCAAGGTTCCTGTGGTTTACGAAGCGATTTTATAATAGAAAATGGGAGACGATTTCCAAAAGAACCAACACTTTGTAAACGTCTAAAAATTATACAGAGCTTCAATCCTTCATGCGACATCTAACGTTTTTAGGTACGTTTCATGTATATTAGCACACCGAAAAATTGTATGACATGCGGTCTAAAAACACCAAAGGAGCTGATTAAAAAATATTTGTTGTATCCCAAACAAACTCTCATTCACCATGTTAGCTGAATTGGTAGGAAGTTCGATATGAAAAATCCATCGATGGCACAGCTAAATAATTATTTTAAAATCTTAGACGGCACATCTGCATCGGAAATCCACACGTTTACGCACGAGTCTGCCATTTTATGAGAAAGCAAATCGCGCCCTTTTATAGGACCGTTTTCTAGCGGCCGCGCGCGCCCCAAAGAAGATAGGCCACGCTCGCTCTGATTGTGGGTATCCTTCAATGCCGTGCATCGTATCCTATTCCCTCTCATCGACCTCCCTTCCCCATCCCACTCTGCATTGCTCACACCATTCACAGCGGTAATGGTCGTATTATTGGCACTCGGACGGTACCTGGGATGAGTCGGTAGGCGTGGATAGTTCCGCGGGGTGTGAGAGCGGCTGGAAAATTACAAGGCGGCCTCGTGTGGATCCGAAGGCTCCCCCCCCCCCCCCCCCCCTTCTACCCCCCTCGGGAGGTGGTCCTCGGAACTATCCATCCCGACCGAAATGCCTCCGCTCTCCTACTCCCTCCTCCCCCCCGACCCTAATCCCACCTTCCCTACTTACCTCTTCTCTTTCACAAAAAAAAGAGACAACAAAAAATCCTTTCACCATTTTTTCCCACTAGACGTGCAAGGCTGAGAGAGTCGCGGTTGGTTAGAGAGGGCGCGCGCGAAGTCTTATCGCTATTTACGCGATCGCACCTGCGCGCTCCATTCGGAATGGGGCGTCGCTCCCGCTGCCCACCGAGCATCCTCCGCGCCGCCCCCCTCAGCCACCGAAACCACCTCCACCGGCACCACTCCATTTACCAAAAAAAAAAACCTCTCTCTCTCTCTCCCATTCCTCCGATTTCGGCTCCCGAAACTCACCCACCTGCATCCCGTCAAACATTTTTTCCTATCCGACCCAATTCTCTTACGTCTTCTTAAGAGCGTTGGTTCCGTGGGTGGCGACCTCTACTCCATATCAACCCCTTCTCTTGCCCTCTCTCTCTCTTTCTCTTATGATGATGACGGCGAATGTATCTTGCTACCTACGTCGGCGCCCTTAAACCCGTGCGCGGAGCCACTCCCACACGGAGCCCACGTTACCCTCTATCGCTTTCTTGGACTCGTTCGCACCATCCGAATCGCCCTAACTCGGAAAAAAATAGGAAGAAAAAAATCAGGCTCGTGTGTTTAGAAAAGGGGTAAAAACCTTGCCGCCCAAGCCTCTCTCGCTCAATTTCTCAGCCGCACGCACACAAACACTCTCCCCCAAACTCAGTATAACTCGGCGTTTAATGTTGCCCTGTGTATCGGTGTCCCCCTTGCCCTTCCCATATTTCCTTCTACCTCGCTTCCTCTATGAATTACTTCCTCCATCCTCCATTCATCTTCCTTTTTCTCTCAATCCCTATCTTCTTAGAATCTCTCATTTTCCTCCTCTCTCCTTTTTTCTGTCCATCTCCATTTCCTCTCTTTTCTCCTTTCTATTTCCTTCCGCCATCTTTTCCTCCTCTCTCTCTCTCTCTCACTATCTCTCTCCTTGTTTCTATTCCTCCTCCTTCCACCCCTACCTCCCTCCATCCATCTCACCTCCCCTTTACCTCCATCTCCCCTTCTACCCTCTGCCTCTATCCCCCTCTCCTCTAAAAATCCTTTGAAGTTTCACAAGAAGCCGACGCTTTACACATACCCTTTTTTTCGATTTCTCCTCATCCTCTTTCCCCGTGACCGGCTTCTGTGATTAAAATTTGCCTTTTGACGGCGCGCGCACCCTTTCATTTGTTTTTTTTTACAACCGTGGTTTCTCTAATTTCACTTCACGCTCAGGATCCCTTTTTTTTGATAGGTTCCGAAAATGCGGTGGCCTTCCCTTCTATCTCTCACCCTTCACGGTGGCGAGGGAAGCGATTTCCTTCTCCGGCAGGTGGATTTTGGGCGTAAAATGCCCTTTTATGAGAGATACGCGTAAAAAAATGCAGACGCACGCGTTCACCTGACTATATTCCTTTTTACATTTCTTCGTTAATGGGAGACACGGAGAAATTATCCCTGAATTCTCTTTCGAACGCGCCTTTGACGTGCCTTGCGCAATGCATTCATCGCGATACGTAGAAGTATCGATTACACCTCTAATTGACAAACGGTAAAAACAATATTGTACTGATATGATATTGAAATGATATGATTCCATAATGATAGCTTGGAATCACAATAATAAATAGAACTAAGCAAGAACTTTTTCGAACATCGTTTATGGCCGATTCATAGAGAAAAACAATTTGTGAATAATCGCGTTGTAGTGATTAGAAAATGTTCTTTCCAGAAAAAGTCGCTGGATTCTATCAAAGCGTGAGCATGGATATAAATATTCCTCGCTGTGTCGCTCAATTTAATTGATCTGAATTCTGTAATTTGAATGGCATTAAATCGATGCAAAAGATTATTGAGTAAACAATAATTACGCTAATAAGAACTGCTATTAAATTTTCACATTTATCGCATCTTGATGTTAAAGTTATGAATTTATAAAGTTAAGCACAGAGATTGATATTGTAATTTTTATTCAATCTTATTCAGACATAAAGAAAAACCCGTTTTTCATTCTATTGTTAATGAGAAATTTTATTGTTTTACCACCTAACCTCTACTTAGTCCTTTTCAAAGGAGCTACATAATTGTAAATCTTTGATTTTTAAGTTTTTGTTAAGTTTGCGAATATATTCCATTTATATTTTTTTAAATACAACTACCCTCGTTCAATTGTCTTTGAGGCAAACATATCATCGGGGCGCATATTTTCTAACTATAAACGAATTTGCCGTGATTCCCCTCTCAACTTCAATAGATTCGCACGCACTGACATTAACATCGACAAAAAAGAAAGCAAGACAAAAGAAATAATTCAGTGACATTTACAGTGAATTTTCAGAATGCGACTTCGAGACTGATCGAGTGAGAGCACTAATAACTTTCAATATAATCATATTACAATTGAATTTTAATGTATTCGGTCCGTGCATTTAGGAAAGCTCATTACACGAAATGCGAATTTCATTTGTACGGTATTTTGTTGCTTGAGGAAGTTTAGGTTATTGGTTTATTTCGCCAATGAAATTTACGGCGAAAACTGCAAAAATCTAAAACTGAGAAAATATGGAATGTGATATAAGCTTCGTTTCGAGTGAAACAATTTATAATCTACATCGGTGAATAACACGGTTTTCATCGCAAAAAAGAGTCGAGACCGTCTCCGCGTCTCGTTCCTTTTCCGCAGTGATGTCTCACGGTATTCGGCTCGGGCGGCGGCGCGGGGATCTGGCTCGCGCCGAGAAGGAGCGTCCGGTCCCGCGGACGTCACAAACGGCGCGGTAGGGCCCAATTTTGGGGGCGTCGGCGGCGGTCCTCGGAATGAAAGGGGGAAAGTAAGAGAGAGAGAGAGAGGGCCGTGTGCGTATGCACACACGCATCGGAATGGATGGCTATTAAGGCCACTCCATTTTAAGTGCAGGGCACGAGCCAACGCCAACCGACAACTCCTCCTCCCTCCTTTTGAGCCTCCCCAAAAACGCTTCTCTCTCTCTTTTATTCGCCGCAGACGCATCAACGCACGTATTATCTCTCCTTCCTCTTCCTCCCTTTCTTTCCTTCTCTCTCTCTCCTCACAACTCCCTTCCGCCGCCTTCGCCGAGAACTCCTTCACCTGGTCTAAAACGCTAAGAGAATAGCATGCAATTTTGTAACAATTTGCTGCGATACCTCTTCAGAGAAAAGAGTGGGATTAAGCGGATGATTTTTTCCCCTTAAAGAGGGTTCTTTCGGTTATTTCCGTTTGTTTACTCAATTATACAAAGGTCCTTTCAATCCTACTAATTTGAGAGGCGAGGGATGGATTGCTTGACAAAGCGGCGTTGCCTAAAAATTTTCTTCGAGTTTTTACAACAATCTGAGATTAAAGTGTTTGAAAGCATGGTGAATTAATGAAGTGATACTTGACTGTTAATTTTGTTACAAAAACCTCTAAAACCTACATTATAAAAATTGACCGAATCTAAAATCACCTTGCGAAAATTAGGATGCGCATTTCAATGACAAAGTTTCTCATTTTTATTGGGATTTTCGATTGATGATGGCTGCTTTGTAGCAGAAATGCACACATATTTTCCCAACCTTTTACGGCTATCGCAACTGCCGGGTTCATTCGTTGGATTTTAGCCGTAAAGCGAGCTCAAAGTTATTTTTGTAATATGGAATGTATGCTTATTGTTATTTAGTAAAATTATGATTTGACACATTGCAAAAGCAACTGTTGTATATGAATGCATACAATAATCGTATAATTATGTGAAACTAGCAGAATTTCCCGTTGAATTTCAACGGATTTAGTGAGGCTACTACAGCACAACATACAAACTCTTTAAAATACCTATATAGTAGATACTTTTTAACTTACAATTACCTTTTCTTAACAATTAATCATATTTGCTTGTAACAATCCGTTTCCGAACGTATTGCATTCAAATAAAGTGGAAAGAACACGAAACGAACCAATACGAAAACTACAAAAACCACCAATAAAAAAGAAATGAATTAAACGCTAACCAATAGCCGGCAGAAAAGGATGTAAACCGACAAATAAATAATCGTGGAACATAAATTACAAGTACAACCAAAGAATATAAGTTCAATGTAAAAACCACCAAGAAAAAAGAAATGAATTAAACTCTAACCAATAGCCGGCATAAAAGGTGTAAACCGACAAATAAGTAACCAAGGAACAAAAATCAAGAGCACAACCAAAGAATATAAACAAATACAAAATGAACAATTAAGAACGAAAACAAAGAAAACAAACGAAGAACACAAAAAATGGACACGAAACGAAAGCAAATGAAAACAACAAACTAACCGAAACCAACCAACGAATAATCTCCTAAAGCTCAATGTATCTGATGATGGCGACTGACGCTTTCTATTCAGTTGCTAAATAAACAACCAACAATCACAAAATAGCGTGTCGTAGTGATGAGTAAATATTGATTACGCGGAATATGAGTTTGTATGTCAACATAATAACAGGAGTAACTAAATAAGAATACCTATTATTACTCTAAATAGATATAAAATTATTGATCTTAATTGTGTTTTCCATCGTAATTAATTGAATAATAGATTGAGATATTCGAACGAATCGATTTTAAATAATGTAGTAAAATGTTTTACTTTTCTAACGTAATTAATTACGTGAGTGTATCGGTAGTGTTTACATTTTCCCCATGGAACCGCAGACACGAATTCTTAATTTTAGTTCAGAAGACATAATAAAGTTCAACAAAAGTATTATTCAAATAAAATCTTTCGAAATTCACTGCGTTACGTGTTCAAAATGTTAATCTAATTTAGTTCTCGTATTAAAATAACAATTATTCAAGAGTGAACCTTATTTCCAGTTGATAAAACTCTCTTTTAATTCAAAACGATATTATATATTACAAAAAAATATCTAATTATTATTGAAACGCAAAATGGATGAGCATAAGAAAAAACTTGCGTGTTAGCCTGAAATACTCAATTCCGTTTTTATTGATAAACTGTTTCCATGATAAACAAACACCTTAACGACCCGTGTTTTTAAATAAAATCAACATAAAAGAAAACAAAAACTTTAACGTAGTAATTGAATTATATATCTTCAGTAATTTTCACTTAAACAAAATATGAAATAAAATAAAAGGCATATAAAAACAATTTAACTTATATCCAAACATACCTATAATGTGAATGACACGATTACCTACAGAAAAAGAAAGTTCACTAATGTTTATTCGCAGAATTAACCTGTGTATAGAAGACCATAGATAATGAACGAAAAACATACAATCAAATCAGAAGATATTAAATGAGTATTTCATAAACTATTTCTACGTTTACGATATGTTTATAGTTCAAATGTAATTTGTTTACATCGGTTGCTAAGTATATCCAAATGCTGAGCAATAATGAAAAATAAGATTTTCCCTTCAATTCGTCTTATTTGCTCTGTAAGCCCCTCTTTTAAAAAATTATTCCAAAAGAGGAGATAATTTACCACAAAAAAGTCTGCGAGAGCATATGTCTGCGATATTTATGAAAGGAGTTAAAAAAATCGAGAAACTTACGAAAAAATTTTAAATGGAAATCCCATATAAACGAAAATATTTTATTATAATTAAATAGTACACCGAATCGGTTTAAAAACCTTACTACACCACCGTACACATGATAACGGTTAATATGACACCTTCCTCTTTTTTCTGCGTGTTGTAGTTTCTGAGCCTTAGTAGAACATACATACATACATACAAACACCTTACTTTATAGATATGTATAGATTAACAACATTTTGAGCCACGGTTTAAACATGTATTTAATAACTTTTATATTAATTCTACTTGGTAATTTGTATGTTACTGCCCTTGTATTCAAATTCTAAAGAATGTCGAATTACTCGTAACCGGTAGATCTATTTAAAATTCTTTCGGTTTTAAATAGACTGACAACTTAAGATGCTTATGGATAATCGTCTTGTAATATGAGGGTCCTAGTTTGACTCCGGCAACGTTTAATTCTTCCGTTTGAATGGCATGGAAATTGGTGGAGCATAGGTACTTTTGATTTGCACTTTAAAATTACTGAAAATAATAGTACAACTTGGAATTTAAACCGAATAACGCCTAAAATAATGAAGATTCATTTTCCTGCAGTAGATTTTCAAATACGTCTCGATTTGATGCACATTTCTTTTGAAAACATAACTTTTACTGTTTTTGCTGAGAAAATCATTCGTCGTCAGGGGATTTCGCAAAATTAGCCTTGCGAAATATTTCGTGAATTTACACCCGTAGCTACCAGTAGTAAGATTTAACTGATCAAAGTGTGAATATATAAATATGAAATTAAGAGGCTCCGTTTATAATATGGTTATGAGTTTTATATTATATTCAACCTGGCCAAGTCTATGTCAAGTTTTCACGATTGAGATCTCTTGATGGGATACAGATAGATAGTTATCCTATTCAGAAATACGACTTTGTAACATACAGGATGTTCAAAATGTCACTATACAGCAGATAGATAATAATAACAGGTTGGCAACACTGATTTTTCGCCATTAAAAAAAATTTCCACTGAAAAAATCCTTTCATCTAGAGCAGGCCTGAGCAATCCAAATCACTCAATGGGCCAATTATGAGAACAAATATTTTGGGCGGGCAAGAGAAAAAATTAAAAAACTTGATTTTTCATAACAACAAGATGCATTCAATGGGAAACTTTGCACTGACTTAATTTAACAAAGTTTACTACAATTTTTGTGGTTGAAATTCTCAACTGATTTTCTAACTTAATATCTTCCAAGAAGCCACGAGATTTATTCTTCGCGAACTTCATTTTATAAAAAAGGGACGCACAAAGCGAAGTAATCCCAAAAGCACCAACTATTTTTGCAGCATGATTTCTCAAGTTTGGGAATTTTGATTCTTCATGTATTTGTTGTAAAATTGAACTATATCATTCTTATTTTCAGAAATGAATTTTAATTCAGTATTGCATTGCGAATCAATTGCCTCCAGCTGCAATAGTGCTGGTGCTGTGCTTGCATCCACGTCAATCGAAAATAGACGATTTTCAAGAAATGGGCCTTTTTTCTGTGGAAAACCATAAGAAGTTTGTGGGCCGCAAAAAACTCAGAATGGGTTGCACTCGGCCCGCGGGTCGCGAGTTGCACAGTCCTGCTCTAGAGACAAAACTATTTTTGCAAGTGAGGTTATGGCAATGGTAAACATCAGTGTTGCCAACCTGTAATTTTTATCTATCTATTATATAGACTTTTTGAACACCCAGTACTTAAGCTAAGAAATGGCTACAATCTAGGATCTCAAAGCATTTCAAATAACTGTAAACAAAACTGTCAATCAGGCAACAAATAGATCGGGCTACCAAAAGGTTATGCAATCCGTTGATGTCGACAAAACGTGCCTCAACTCAATTCACTGAATCAAATTACTCTCACACTCACCAATATTGTCATATGGCGTGGTCACTTTCATTTTGGCAAAGGTTTTTTCTGTATGTTTCAGCAAATCGCTAAGAATTTTTCTGGTTGATATCGTAACTATCCGCCTTTTGATTAGTTTTTCCTTCGAACCGAAAACGATAATTATAAGCGTGAAAGCCAGCGATAGTAAATCACGTTTGCGTTTATATTATCACGTCTTCATTTTTCCGGGCTCATTCCATGCTTGAAGTGGAAATGCGTACATTAATCTCGTCTATTTGCGAGCTGTATCGTAGTCTTTCAAATCCTTTTAAAATTACTATCATTCTCAATCTTACTTAGAAAAGTTCGACTGATATTTCCTTAATCGTGTAACAAAATAAAAAAAATACTTCGTGGGCCGCCTTATAGTCTCATCAGTAAAATAAAATCAGAAATTTAATTAATCTCGCGCAGGTAAAGCAGATCTCTTTATCATCCTGCAGTGTGCAAACCCCAATGCGGATGGAATGATCGAACTTTAGCGCATTATAAAGCAAAGCACTCGAAATGGGAGTTATATTTCACCAAGCGTAGCGCGCTAATAAAGGCACGTGAGGCGAATGGGACTAAAAACATTAAAGGTGGCGTATAAAATGCATTAATAAACCCGAGTGATTTATGCCGAGAATAACACCAAAACATCCGCTCCATTTTCCCGAAAGAGAGAAAAAGAGAAAGACATTTTTTTAAACAAAAAGATCCCACCTCATCACGTTCCCCATGTCAGAACCTGACAAATCGTCCGTTTAACGCTCACGAAATACGAATGGAATATATTCGAATATATATATATATATATATGCCATTATATTATCCATACAATATATATATATATATATATATATATAAAATATAATATAATAATTATTTTATCTATACTAAATGAAAAATAAAACTAAATAAAAGCGGAAATGAATGAACTTTATCGCGGATAAATGAAAATATCGTCGACCAGCAATATTATTTTTTTCACTGCCTGCAATAGCGTTTCAGCGTTCTGGCGGTTTCTTTTCCTCCATATTTTTCTTTCTTTCTTTCTCTCGTTTCACGTTGGCCGTCAGTTTCCTTGGCTACGTGGTGGTGGCGTGCTCGGGTCTCACCGATCAACGAGTGATAGACGGGCGCGGTTGGAAGAAGGATAAGTTATAAAGAGCGAAAGAGGAACGCAACGGATTGAAGTCGGCAAGCGTGTTTTCCGTTCGACCTAGGAATCGGAACTCTTTCTCTCTCACTCGGAATGAGAAGAGGCGAACGGAAGAAAATGTTTAGGAGTTAGAGAAAAAGAAGAAGGCACTGAGGGAGTTGGTCAATTGTGCGAGCGAAGGAGAATTGGATGAACGAGAATCGGGAAGAGGGAGGGACGTGAAAGAGAAGGGATTAAATAGAAACGAATAACGGAACGATATCTGTGTATCGGGGAATTCATAAAATTATCTCATTTCCAAAAAGGAGGAAGTTTATTTTTTTCATATATTTATCGAATAGGAATTGGTGCGTAAAAGGGAAAGGTCCTGGTGAAGTTAACGAGCCAATAGGGAAGGATACTGCATATATAAACGATGTAAGTCAAGGGTGAGGAACCTTTTCTACATGGCGGGTCGCCATAAATGGCGGCTAAACCTTCGGGGGGCCGCATTGGACGTTGACAATGCTTTGGCGGGCCTGATTAGAGTTTAAATTGAATTTACTGAGAGATAATAAGGTATCATATAAGTGGAAATCAATTCTAAATTAGAGTATTTAGGATTAAGGTTTCAGTATTAAATGCTTTATTATCATTATTCGGATTTTTAAAAAAATATGAATTGTGTTAAATTTTAAGGATCTCTTATTCATCACTGCTTCGCGGGCAACGCAAAACGCTCTCGGGGATCGCATGCGGCCCGCGGGTCGGAGGTTCCCCACCCTTAATGTAAGTGATTATCTCGTTCTCTTTCAGAAAGTAAATATTTTAATACCGTAGATAGGTGTGTGGTTTGTAGAGGGCATCCTTATGGCGTATTATGCTCGTTGTCTTGAGATGGTCTTTACGAGCGGAGGAGATTTTGGAGGAGAAACACCGCAGTAATGTCAAGGAATTAGTAAATCTTTTAAATTTAACACCCTAAGGATAAGATCCAGGTTTGCGATTTTCGTCGAAAGTGCATTAGTACGGAGGATTATCTCAACAGCTTGCTTGTGTGCAATGAATCACATTTCCTTAAACCTCCTCCTCATTCCGACTGATCAATGGTTTAAAAAGAAAATTTCATTAAAAGAAAATGACCGCCGTAGTCTTTATACGGCATCGGCCACCTCATGGCGCGGAGAGATTTTAATCGCGAGACATGAATCCTATCTCATCCTATTCCCTTTCGGCACGATACTTCTCTACGATCCTCCAATCAATCAAGGCGAAGTTCATTGAGGTTTCCGCGTCTCTATAACTCTCTATCTCTCCATTATCTCCGCGAAAATCGTCTCGGGGAAAGCAATCTGGCGACTATCGCCTTCGACTCGTGACTCCGGGCCGTTATCGTGAATCCTCCCCACCAGCCTCCATTACGCTCTTCGCCGCGGAGAGATTTGAGAATCGCGGTCGATCAGAGCTGGTTCATCTCTCCATAAAAGAGAGATAGAGAGAGAGAGAGAGAGAGACCTGAATCTCGCGACCGTCATCCCGGAAAGACCATCTCTTCGTCTGGTTCCGATCCTCGCGAAATGCGACTCTCGAGGAGATAAGGGTCTCGTGTTCGATCCCAGCACTCGGCAAAGTGCCGATAGGGCGCGCTTTTGATTGGCGGAGGGTCAAGTTTGCGTTTCCGTTAGGTAACTAATGAATCGAAGGGGCCGTGGAAGGGGAGGGGGGAATGGGTAGGGGGCGGCGAAGCGGCGCGCGATGTTATTAAGAGAAGGCGCCTTTTTGATTGGACGGGAAACAAATCGAAGGGACGAGATATGGGCGAAATAATATCGCCCCCCCCTCCTCCCCCTCCCCCCCCCCCCCCCCCCCCCCCCTTAGGTGACCTTTTCTCGCGAATCGTGATGGGAAAGTCTCGGGCGAGGAACTCACGACACACACAATCATGGGATGGAATAATTAACCGGCATCTCGGAAGCCGCGCGACGGTGGAATCGTGTGGTCGAAAAAAAAAGTATTTAATCCGTCCGACTTCGTCGCCGTCCCATTGGCTGACGCTTGATTGAACTCGGGCGTGATGTTTTTTTTTTCTTGGCGGCTTAGATTTCTTTCGAATTTCTTTTTATTGTCGCCTACCGCCGAAGAAACTTTTAAAACTTCATGGGAGGAAAATTGGAAATGTTTCAAGCAAACCTGCAGCATTCTCGAGTTGCGTAAAAGTGTTCTGTGGTCTTGTTTTTTTAGAAATAGTAATCACGAAAGGAAACTAGGATATATATATCCATCAAATTACACTCAAAATTATACTGTTTTTCGGAATAACAGCATTTATATTGTGCGTGTATATGTATACTAGTATACGGTGCTTGCATTCTGCAAGAATTTCAGCCTACTTTCAATTATAATGAAAAAACAACACCTAAGAATTATAATTTTAAAGAAGTCGGATTTTTACCAATTGTTATGATCGAAATCCTATAATCTTGCTAAAGTTCAAGTATATAGCTCATCTGGAAGTACCTTATAATTTTTGTCATCGTACGGAGCAATAACGGGGCAAAACACCCTACAAAATTGGAATTTTTATAATAACAGATTTCTTCCAACGGTTATGACCAACAATCTATAGTACTGCCGAATTTTAAGTCTCACCCGGAAATGCGTTATAATTTTTAACCTCGTATGGGGCAATTATGGAGCAAAACAGTCCCTAAAAGTTGTGATTATCATAAGATTGGATTTCTGTGGCTGTGACAAAAATATCTAAAGTCTTGCCAAATTTCATGTCTCTAGCTCATCTGGTAGTGTCTTTTAATTTATATCCTCATATGGGGCAATAAAGGGGGAAAATAGCCTCTAACAATTGGAATTTGTTTTTTCACCGGTTGTGACCGAAAATTTCTATCCGTGCCTAATTTCAAGTCTCTATAATAGAGATAGAGAGAGAGGGGGGGAGGGGAGAAAGGGAAGAGATAGAGAATACTCTTGGGGTGGAATCGGGGGGGGGGGGGGGGGGGGAGAGCTCTAGTTAAGTGGCGGTGGGTGCTGTGGAGGCACGAATAGGAGAGGTTAGTAAGGGGACGAGTAAATTTCCGAATGCGCGGTCCCTCGTATCTCCGACGCCCCTTATAACCTCCCTTACTTCTTTAATAACCGAGGCCCGCTCTCTTTTGTGTGTGTGTGTGTCCCGGTTCCTCAGCCAATGAGCGGCAAGAGATCGAGCAGATATAGGTGGAGAGAAGATGGAGGAAACGGATGAGGATGGGACGAGAGAGGTGAAGGAGGAAGAGAGAGAGAGAGAGCGGAAAGGAATAGAGTGGGAGGTCTGCGGCAGGGCGGGAGGAGGAAATGTTCAACTTCTTCAACAACGCCTCACGCGAACTCTCTTCCTTCCCTCTTCCTCCTCCCTCCCTCCTTCTCTCTCTCTCTCACGAGGATTAAAACCGACGCAATGAAGAAACTGCTCTCGGGCACGCGTTCGTGTTTTGTTTTTGTTAACGTTTTCCGCTCGTCCGATCGTGGCAGTAGGCAGCACACCTCCGAGCATATTGTATCGCCCTCTTCTCTTTCTTGATGCCCGTAATTCGGCCCGAGGCGTGTGTGTGTGTGCCACTTCAAAGCTTAAACGTCGAGGGGAAGGACTTCGTTCCGGACAAAAATGCGCGTTCTGATCTCATTTTCTCTCGTAATTTTTCATCGCCCGAGGTTACTGCGATAAAAGAAAAAAACTTTCGATCGTTCATTCGTATCGAAGGGAGCTCTTTCGAATTGAGTTGTTATTTCGGTGGCAACTCCGTCGATAACCCGCATTTAAAGTTTGATAGGGGAATAAGAGATATAACGGAATATAAAGGAAGCGGGAAGGAAAGGGGAGGAGGCGGTGGAAATAATTGGATTGAATATTTTTGCGACCGCGCCCAGGTTCCGGGAAATTCAATTTTCCGACCCACCACGGGCATCACGACGTGCCGCGCTTAATTTTTCGACCGCGTGTTTATACGGGTAATTATTTATGCTGATATAATTTAAATATATGTAACGATGCTTTTTCTCGGCGCCGCGGGAGGTTTTTAGGGCAAACTGTTTCGGTTGGAGGAAAACTCGGGAATTTTTATAGTTCCGAATGTTCGGTTTCGTCCAACGGTTTCTCCGCAGGAGAAAAACTTTCGTTGCAGTTATTTCCACGATATTCCAATAATTGAAACAGTTTCTCAGACGAAAACACGCTTCAAAAGGATCAATTTCGTATTTTTCCAAAGGTACCTTTCATCAGTCGTCTTAGAATGGGCGAAGGGAAATAATGACGGTTATTTGAAATTATGAGTGGCGAAAAGGGTAAACATTAATTTTAACAAATGACCTTCATTAGCATGAATCAATGCTTCAGGACTCTTTTGAAGTGACTATAAGACATTTTACTTAGGACAGCAGAAATATTCATTGAAGATTCGTCAAGTATTTCATGCCTCAAATCATCCACGATGATTTGGGATGAGATCACGAGATTACTGCAGGCTGAGCTAATAATATTAATATACAAAATAATATTAAAAACAATAAAATATTAAATGTTTGCCGGTTAAATTAAACGTTTACCCGATACACTTGAGAATCGCTTTTATATACCTCAGCATGATCGGTAATTATTTTTTTAAACCCAATTTTACACAGAAACAAAACTCATACTTCCTAAAGTGTGTGCCTGAATTTAGACAAAGAAAAGCTTGGCTTATAACTCGAGCAGAGGGGGAATTTTGCAAGTAAATTATTGCTACGTCAGCGCATGAATAATGATTATTTCCGAGGCCGGGGGGGGAATGAGCGTTGAAAGTGAGACTTTCGCATTTCCTATCGACCTTGCTCACGTCACCTATAGCTCACACTAACGAGGGAAGGAGGCAGGGGAGGCGGATAATCGATCTCGCATTGCGTTTTATTTCCATTCTCTCCCACCCTTCCCCGCCAACCCCTTCCCCCTTTCCACCTCCGTCTTCCATTCCACGCGCATTTTCCACCCTGCTAACCAACTCCATCTTGACCATTATATGCCTCCCGCCTTTAACCGTAATCAGTGCTACATACATACTTCATACACCGTCATACATGGGCCGAATACATTTAAGTTTTCATTGATAAACAAGAATCTCCTAAATTTATTCTTCATGTGAGAAATAGCATCAATAAGTTTTCGGCCCAGTGCAAACACATCCACAGAAACATTCGTAAATATACATATATTATGCACACGTACGATACAATCGGAATTGTACGATATGTTTGATAATGTGATAAAGAATAAAATCTTATATTTATTTCCTTCCGAAAACTACGAATATATTTTTGTCTCAATAGATTGGCTCGATGCTGATGGTTCGGTAGGAATAACTGAAAAATCCAAACAAGTTGGAAGGCAGAATCACGTGGATAAATCACGTGAGATCGAATGTAGGACAGAGCGACATCGAAAAATAGTAATAGCATGTACTTAGTAGGAGAATCACACCTGCAAGCGAAAACTGTTAGAGACAATTCATTGCACTACCTACCACATACCGGTTTGGTGCATTTCTGACTGACGTGTATGTAGATAATCTATATCCTAAACATCATAATTCGTTCAACAGTGGTCGACGTGATGATTGTAATGCATAATAACCCGCCGAATTTTATGGCGCGATTTAATTGGTGGAGAGCCCAACCGCGAATATACGCTCACTTGCCTCACGACACAATTAAAGCGGTAACTGCAGACTGGAAGCGAGGCGAAGGGAACCAACGAGCGAGTATCCTTACTTACAAGAAACGCGGATAATGACTTAACCGTCGAAGTATATAATGGGAATCCGAGCTGCCAAAAACTTCTCCTTTAACGAGCCCGGCATAAAAATGAAGATTTTTTCCAGTGTCAATGATACCCCTGATGGGAAAATAATGAACTTTTCATGCTCAATTTATCCGGGTATGAGGCGGAGGGAACATCCCTCCTCTTCCTGCCTCCCCTCTTTCCTTCTGCCTGCTCCTCCACCTCTTCCGCACGCATCCATTCTTCCCTTTCCTACTCGTCTGACTCCCCTTTCCTAGGGCCGCGCACCAGTGCGCCGACATACTTGCATAACCTCCGTTTTACTCAACGTTTCACAAACCCTCCTCGTCTCTTCTCGTTTATAAAAAAAAAAATTATCGAGTACTCCTCCCCTTTGATGTCCTCGCCCTCCGCTCTCCCGTGAAAAGGTGGAATTAATTATAATCGATCCACCTCCGAGTTTCGTTATTTGTAAGAAAGTTTTCTTTTCCGACCACGCTCTTGACGGAGTCGCCACGGGCCCAAGTTAGAAGGAGAGGAATTTTTAATTTTTCAAACGAGAAAAAAAAGGGGTAGAAAAACGAGCAGGAAGGAGGCGACTCGAACAATGCGCAATTTATAATTCCCTCGTCTTACGAGGAGGAGGATTTTTACAACATCCTGGAAATCGCTTCCCGTTAAATTTTGCGCTTTTCCAGCGGCGTGGCGATAGAGAACGAGAGAGAGGGGAGAGTCAAAATCGCAAATTAACTCGCTATTAGATTCGATCCAATTAAAATTAATGGTGCGGATATATATATGTGTGTGTGTGTGTGTACGCGTTCAAATTCCACCATTTAATCGAGTGTGATGTCGTCGTTTAAAAGAGGGGCACTGCTACGAGCGACTATAAAGCCCGCTCTCGTGAAACTGGAACTGAATCGGAATTCATCGGACTAGGAGTGCATGACCGCTGTTGTTATGCTTGTCCATTAGTCACTTGATATCGCGCCGCGACGTACTTAATCATGAAGGGTTGAACTTTCTCACTGAACCAACCAACCATGGAGTCAGAGGCGTACTCTACAATTTTTCTGAACAGAAATGTAAAAATTAAAGCATTTAGGCGGGATCACGTTCAAATTTAAATTAAAAGCATTTAAAATATTTAATTTTCCATTTGAAAAAAAATATCGCTTAAAACCGTGTACCTGAATCCTGCGATCCTCTTTGTATTCCGCGCATGACAAAGGAAGCCGGGTAAGAAGGAAACTCTTAAAAGAGGTTTATTTCCTTCCTGCCTCTATAACGCGCCGTGGATACGCATTCATTCTCTTCTCTTTTGACATTATCATCTCGAACATGCTCGTGACCAAGCCAACCGCTCGACTCTATCCTTTTTTTTTCCACTCCCTTACTAATACACGGTACTCGGATTCCCAAGGGACTTTCCCCCTTTCGCCCTGCCGATGACCGAGCCCTCGCTTTTGTTAAGTCTGCACGCGACCTCTCACTCCCTCCCTCCATTCTCCCTCTACACCCTTCCTCACAGTGGATCGAACTAGCTCCCCCTACCCCTGTCCACCCACAGACTCTCTCTCTCTTTATACTCCCCTCCGACAGCACCTCCCCTCCCTCTCCATCACCGCACACGCGCTCTCCGCGACCCCACACTCCTCCTCCTCCCACTCGTTACTAAGGCATTACGGAATCGATAGGCTAATGATGGCATGACGGAACCCGAGACTCGATTTGAACCGTATGATAAGAATGCATTTCCATGTTTAAAAAAACAGCGCACCCCGTTATGTCGAGGAGGGCGGGAAGGAAGACTGATTGAAGCTTGATTTACATCCGAGGTGGCTTTATTATTATTACGGCGTGCGACCTGCTCCACATCCATCCCCTTTTTAAGTAACAAGAGTAAAACGCGAAGTGGGGGCATAAATTTCGCGGACTGGTGAGGTGTTTCGCTTACAAATTTGCAACAGCCTTTTTGTTTTCCGTTCAGTTATTTGATTCGAGTTTTATTAAGGAAATTCCTAAGAGAATTCTGTGCCAAGGTTTATCATGATAATTCTTATGGACTTGAATTACATCATGAAGAAGTAATCGCATTCTTCATTGTTTCGCCAAACAGTTGATCTTGCAAAGCAATAAATTACAACCAAAACCACACTCACTCACAAGACGTGCATGATCGTGTACATATTGTTTGAAAGGTAGTTTGGTAAAACTTTCATACAGATAAATGGGGGAAAATGCACATAAACGTGCATTTCAGTTCTGAAAGGTTTGGTGGATGATAATGTAACAAAGCCTATATTTCCTCATTTCTCGCACAATTGCCACAGAGCATGTTTTTTTTTGGGCAACATAACGAATACTGAGCACGCAGGGGATTCATAAATATATTCAGACAAAAATACCATTAACTATATGGCTGCACACTGTAACAATACTTTCCGATCCACCAACTCACTTTCAACGGGAATCGCGTGCGCTTAAACTCCAAAGACAATAGTATTTTAAAACGAGACGGCTCTTCCAATTTGCACCCGCGAGATACTTTCCTCTCCTATTCCTTACACATAGCTGGAAATGCAGGAAAATTGCGTGCGCGGCCTTTGTATTGGAGGTCGCATTGAAGGCAGAGTGGGAGGGTAAAGAGGAGGATTCGTGCCAAGAATGTCCGAGAGCGGGCAGCAGGTGGAAGGAGGTCTCTCTCTCTCTCTCTTTTTCCCTCTCCTTCTCTCCCTCTCTCTTTTCCCTGTCTCTTGGCCGCCTATGCTTCTGCTCTGTTGCGTGAAAGGCGTCGGAGAAACTAATTAGATTTCCCTAACACACACACACACACACACACAACACCAGTTTCACGTCCCATCTCTTTCTCTCTTTCCTCCTCCCTCCCTCTCTTGCGTCGTAATAAGAAAGACTCCGGTGTTAGCCAAACACGACTGTGACATGTCCCTAAAGATGAATTATGTACATTTCTCTCCTTTCTTTATAAATCGAACGGAACTCGACCTGTGATGTCTCTGGTCTCTTCGTTATCGGGATAAACTGATTCGGAACTGACAGCGATCGCGATAAGGTTGCTAAAAATAAGACACATAATTAGATTTTTTTGTTTCCGTGGCAGTCGGTGGGTCACTTCTCCAACGCAACGGAAATGGCAAACGGTAGATAAGATATTTTTCGAGGATGACGAACTCCAGGGCGAATTTTTTTTTCAAATGTTGTAAGTGTGATAATCTGCGTTTGTGTGTGTGTATACAAGCGCGCACACACACACACACAGAAACACCCATAGTATGAGGGAGATGTGTGCGCACCGCCGCCGTTCCGTGTTCTGCATCTTGAGGCGAAAGCTTTGGAAGAAATAAGGGTGTCATTCTTCACGATACGGATCTACCTTGACGTTATGAATGATGCTTTAGAGAAAATTTAACTCGTTTAAGAATGTGATAAAATAAACGAGTCCGGTGGTGAAAACAAGCGGTTATAACGTATCGCCCTGGTTGGTGGCAGTTATCAGAGATGACAGTATAATACAAACAACTAACAAATAACCAAGCACTTACGGCAGATGGTTTATTTAATCAGCGCACGCGCAAATTCACGCATTAATCAGTTCCTGCGACTAAATTTGAGAATTTTGCGCGATTTTCCTCAATATAACTTCAGAATGCACTACGTAGAAATGTGTACGCCATATATTTATCTATATTAAAATGTTCCAGAACAATAACTATTATAAAGAATAAATATTTCTAACGCTTGGATGAGCTCGAGATTTGTCAGTACCTGCTTCTATAGTTCAGAAGCCAACGCTTTAATTTTTTATGAATTAATTACGTTCGTCAGCGCAGTTTAGTTTTTCGCTAAAGCCATCGTTTATTGGGAATGAACTATTAGCAGGGCACATTAAATGAGACCGTGCTCTTAAGACGATTTTTCACCAAATTATTTACACCAAGGCTTTGAAAATTAGACATATACTTTTGGTAATTCTAATCTGAGAAACGCTCGTTAGATAAGAGAAAATTTTAACGTGGCAATAAACCTTCCGAGGCAGGTATAAAAATTTCCTTCCGGCCCTCTGATCGATAGCGCGGGTCGTGCCGTAGAAGTTGTCGCCGTTTATATGAGGGATATGGAACGCTTTCTTGGCACGCTCTTTCTCCAACCGCCAACCACCGCGTGATAGCGGCTTAACGAAGTAGACGGCGACGGCGCGGAAGCCACGGCTGCGAGCGCCCACCCACATTACGTTTATTCCATCTTCCAACCTACGCCTGCATTGTGGACATCGACCAAAAGATGCGCGATTCCATTTCCTTCTCGGATTCCGAAATTGTTGTCCGTAAAGGGGGGAGGGGGGAGGGGAAGAAGGGGTCGAAATGGTTGAAGCGGGTCGCGTGTGGGTCTCGCGGAGGTGTCATTTTTTTCGCCTCTTTTCCTCGGAGTGAATTACTACCGCCAGGAGAATAACATTTCGCGGAGTAAACCGAGGGAAATGGATGAATTCGGGTCGATGGCGTTCTTGTTTTCTTTTATGTTCCTTAGCGTCTGCCCTCGCGGTGCCATATATCTCCGCTTGATAGGCCGTAAATTCCCGGAACGAATACGGAAAAAAGGGGGAAAGAGGGAGGCGGAAAAAACTGCTGTTATAAGCGCTGAGAATTTCGCCGATGCCATTAGAGATTTCCCTTTTATTTTGCTAAAAATTGATAGAAAAACTAAAACGGAGTAGCGAGTTACGACATCTCGGTGGGGTGCGCATTTTTCTTCGACAAACAGAATCGTACGAAGTTGAATCGCTAAATCCCCAGCCAATTACAAAACGGATCGATCGGAGAGACGGAAATGAGAATTACTCCGCGAAAAAAAAATCCGTCTCGAAATAGGAGTTAATTTACGAGTTATTCCTGCGCGTAATCTTCTCGGACTGGGATGCTTATCATCTCCACGTCATTCGCGTGCGATACGCGGAACGATATTAATTTCGTAAATTATAACCCGGCCCTGAGATTTGCACGACTCAAGGGAAGAAGACATCACCACGCATTAAGAAAATACAAAATTGCGATCATTATCTACTAGGAAAAAAACTAGAACTTCCATTTTCCATTCATGTAATACTTCCACATTTTATACCTTAGAAAAATACCGATTCTGCGGGTAAAATAGTACATGAAAACTAAATTAACCGCACCGCGTGGTAACATACGCGAAAGAGAGAGAGAGAGAGGGAGGAGGGGAGAAAGAGAGATTTTATGGCGCGAGATGAGAAAAGAGCGGCGAGGGAATGTTTTGACGTCCTGGAGAACCGATGATCTCATAATTTGACCCAAAAGCGTCTTTTATTTTCCTCTACCTCTATCCCCTCTCGGCATTAGTGCTGCGTAAACAAGAGACTGGTATCATACGGTAAAAGAGGGAAGAGGAGAGTAAGAGAAGGGAAGAGGGAAGGCCATACATATATCGTCCAGTCGTCACCACTCCGCTCCTGAGGGGCGAGAAAAAGGGAGAGGGGGGAGGGAGGGGGGAAATGGTGGGGGAAGAGGGGGTTCGAGGAAGTTTACACATTTCGGTAAGGGCGAGGGGACGGAAGAGATGGATAAGGGAAAAGAAAATAAAGGCGGAAGGGTCATATGGAAAGGAGGAATGGGCTGCAAAGTGACTTATGTGAGCGACCCTTACGAAGGATTGTGAGAGAGAGGGGAAAGAGACCGAGGGATGTGAAAATGGCTGCGATACGTGGGTGTAGAGAGAAATATATAGGAAGAGAGAAGGGAAGAAAGGAGTCGAGGGCGCGTAAGAGGGAAGAGAAAGAGTTAATGAGAATGGTAGAAGACCCTCCAAAGACTGAGGAGGCGGCGGGCGAGGATATCAATCGATCAGGAGGACAAAATAGAGTCCGGACGCGAGAGAACGAAAAGTACTTCAAGAATAGAAAGACAAATGGAAGCGTAGAAAAGGAAAAAAGATGATACGGAGGAAGGTTAACGGAAGATACGGAAGACGAACACAGAGAAAGTGCGATGAAAATGGGGCGATAAAGACAAAAACAAGACGGAGGAAAGAACAGTATTTGGTAAAGAGAAAGGAAAAAGTATGGTTGGGAGAGAAGGGAGAGAGGGAGAAAGGTGGGTGGAGAAGGAGGCAGAGAGATGTAGAGAGCGGAATAACCGCAATGGGGGCAAAAGGGACAAGACCGGAGATTTAGGCGTTCTGTCGCAGTTTGTTCCGTTGGCTGTAAACGCCACTCTTTTAAGCTATGGGGGTCGCAAAGAGGCCGGGTGAAATAAGTAGGGAATTAAAATGGGGTTGCCCGCCGAGCAAAGCGTTGTTGTTGTTGCCTTTACCGCCATAGCTTGCGCGTTCTGGTGTGTTAAGTGTTGGCAGGTGTTGATGACGAGGGGGCGGCGATATTTCGCGGTCGGGATATGGCTCCCTATGAGGGGGGAAAAAGAGAAAAGAAAACTTCTCCGTAGCATAGAAAAAGGAGAAAGATTTCTCGTTGCGCAGACCTAAAAGAAAAACACCCTTAAGTTTCCCAGTCTGACAAATGGATAGGATAATAATCTTTATACGGTAAGAATAGAACAAAGTAAGAAGTCGTTTTATAATTTACGGTCGAGTGTTCGACGAATCGTAAAACATTGTTTGTAGCTACGCAATATCTCTTATTTAACGACTAAGCAAATGCGGTTTTTTGTTTTAATTTCGTGCTTTTATTCTTACAAATCATTCAATATTGGTCGCGAACCTCTTTCATTCATCAGTCTACTTCGAGAATGATAGGTAACACGAGGCGTTGTTACCGCCTCCTTCTGCTCAGGCGATCTTAACTATCCCTTATAAAATTTACTACCTAAAACAATGAAATTCTTTAGCTTTGCCGGAAATATCCATTTTTACTTCTAATGAAAGATTATCAGCGGGGTTTTTGCATAATCAGGAAAACGATCGAATTTTTCGAGAAATGCGTCCAAAACGAATCGTTTCCAAATTTATTGCAACACGTGTGTTTGCTAGTCGAGAGATACGATGCAATAAACCATCCGGACGAAAAGAGAAACTCCTCTCCCCTCTGGAGTAATGAAAATTGTCTCCTTAATGCCTCGCGGGACACCTCCGAATCCCATCAATACCACGTCGAACCCTGACAACGGAAAATCACATCGATCCCGACCGCTGCCAGCTATCGTTCCTTTCAAACCCTCCTCCACAAACTATCCACCTAAAACCACTCCCATATCGTAAATAAAACGTATTCGAAGCACGTCGGGACAACGAAGATTTGTTGAGCAGTCCATTGTTCCGGGGAGCGAGACAATCAACCCCACCCCCCTTCCTCCCCTCCCTCTTCCCCCCCCCCCCCACATCCCTACCTCCCGCAAAACCTTTTGTTCGCAGTTGCGACCCACGCCCCTCCCCCTCCCCACCCTCTTACCCCTTCCTCCCTCACATCCTCAGCATACCCCTCCCCCACCCTCTGATCACTTTGTCCCAATCGAGCCTGTCACCACCCTGGGACTGCGACTTTCGCAATGAATCCTCAGCCTCCCCCTCTACTCAGACGCCCTCTTCCGGGCAAATCCCTTCGTCCTCTCCAGGGGGATATATAAGGTATATACGGAGGAGGGTTAAAAAACAAATGGCCGGGACGTGGGAGGGGAAAGAAAGTAGGCTTCTCCAGGCCGGAAGGAGGGAATCGGTCAACTGAGGTGGCAGTTTAAGTGGGTTTTATTTGGACCCATCTCTTCTCCACCCGCCCCGTAAAGGTTAGGCAACACGCCCCTCATCCCGCCCGCCCGCGGTGACATCCGGCGGGCCGATATTGAATCTCTCCTTATTTGCAAATCACCTTAAGGAGTGTGTGTGCGTGGCGAGGGGCCGGATGCGATTGAATAAATCTCGATTTAGGCGTAGGAATTGTGATAGGAAAGAGATGCTGAACACGATTGATGGGCGAGGGATGGTAGGTCGGATTCCACCGGCCAGCAAGCGAAACGAGATCGTGTACTTGCTCTCATGGGGATTTATTTCGATTACTAATAGGAATTTATCGTTAATAAATGCATCGGGGTGTAAGATGCATTACTAATGCTGAGAGTTACTACAATTTATAGCTATTCTCGGTGCTTGGATGGAGGAAGATCTACCAGCAATGTCTTATGCCTATCAATTTCATGTCAGCCCATTTGTTTTTATTGCTATAATTTTATCATAAAATCAAGGTTTTATTCCGATGAATGAAGGTTCCTTTTGCTATGCTTCTTCCTAATGTTTTCAGTTCTGTCCTCTGGAACTCTTTGCCATGTTTCGAAGATTAACAAATAACACCTGCCAATGATTTTACGAAATAGTTCGACCATCGTATAATTGAACTCACTTGGTAATATTGTTCTTCCCTAGAGGTCATTGTTTTAAGTTGCACTTCAAAGAAAAGTTAGATAAAGATATTTGGCTATTTGCAAATGTGAAGTCATTCCTAAAATCTCTCCTTCCCCACACAATTACGTGCGGTGGTACAGAAAATAATTCTTATTTTCTCTCAAACCAAACTCTTAACTTCAATATTTTGCTCTCCTTAGTTTTGTCGACATTCATATACATTCTACTGACGGATTACATTGCATTAAAAACCATTGCGGCACTTTTAGAGTTTAAGTCCCAAAAAAAAATGTTGTCCCCATAAAGTTACTGCAGTCACACATTTTCTTTATTACGTTTTAACAACATTATCGAATCACGTGATTGGAGATTCGTGCAATTCTCAAACACGAAAAAATTCTTAAGGAAAAAATTCTTACGAGCGAATCTGCCGAAGCATTCGTACCCCGGAGGATGTTACTCCGTCGGCCTTCTTACATTCCACTCAACTCCTTCCGCGTACTCGTAAAATTCCTCTCTCCATTTACATCCCGTAGGCCACCTCAACGCTCTCCTCAAACGCATTTTCCCAACCGTTGCACCCGGAAACGCACTGAATAGGAGAGAATGGTGCATAACGACTCACCTAAAATAGAGAGAGGGAGAGAATTTTTCACCGCCCTTGTGGATCGTTCGGCGTAAGACGGGATGGAGTGAATGTGTGCGGGTGCCTGGGAACTGGATGGTACCGGTGAGAGACAGATTAGGGGTAGAAGAGAAGGAACTTAAGGCGTAAGCCGGTTGATGAATGCGCCCCGCTAATTACGCATCTTGATGAAAGTATGGGAACTGCTATGACATCGAAATAGGTTTTAATATGGGTACTCAAAGTGCTTAAGGAGGCCAAATTCGTGTAATATTTCTTTACTGACTGCATTAAATTACCCGTCTTCATAAGTTTAACGTATTTTTTGGCGAAACTCCATTGTATTCGTCACGTTCGGCTAGTAAAAAAGATGGCCGACGCAAAGAAACCTTTTTTTTTTGAACGGCCTCGGTTAAAACAAAGTTCTCGCTATTAAATGCATTCATTATTATTCCCACACGACTAATACATTTCGACATTATCTTTCTTTTAAGATGCTGCGCATATGCATTCGATTTAATTCCACCATATGTGTTTTAGAAATCAAGCATGGTTACTAAAAGATTATATGTAGTATATTGCACTGGTTAGAAATGTACAGGAATATTAAGTTGCCTAGCCAATACATTTTTATAATCTATGGAAAAACAGCCCCGAAATATGCCATTTTATAAAGAATTTCTCGACGTGTCCAACGTTCATAAAAATAATAAATGCAGAAAACTGTCTACTTTTTCCTTCTTAAATTTATCCGATACAAAAATCATTGCGCGAATTTCTAGCACGAAAAACAAAATTTGGTTCCATCCCATTTACATTATCTCGTTTAATGCAAAAACAGGTTATTAACGAAGGTCGTCACACATTGTCAAAAAGACAAAAGAAGTCGCTAGTGCGCCACAGGGGGAGTAACCGGTGAAGGCAGAGCCCGGCCTTCAATTAAGCTAATCCGCCGTGCAATTAAATGCAACGAGTCACGAACCGCAAGAATCACACCGAAGCGTTAATGGCAACACATTCAGCATTTTTCCGATCCGTAAAAATCTCATGAATAAATTTTATCAACACATTCTCCTCTTTTTGCTTTGCTTATTGTAGCCTTAAAATTGAATCAACCTTTAGAAGAATATACAGTGAACTTCATTTAAACCAGATTTATTTGCCAAAGAGAACTACAGATTAAAATATTTTGACGAAGAGTTTCATAGAATTTTATGCACAACGCGTATGTCTCCTAATGTAGTTAAGACAAAAATGGCGACCACACGATATTTAGATATACCTACGCAAGTCAAAATCTAGCAAAAGTGCCCAGATAACCAATTATTTTAATAAAATCAAAAATCAATCGGAATGTTATTTTTAATGATGAAACGTTTAAACTCTTAATTCTAAATTCATTCTAGGGAAATCAGTATTAATTTAATATGATTTCGCTGATTGATGAAATTATTATCTCATAAAATTAAGGAGCAACCACTAATTATTATTTAAGTTGAGAATTATTCTACTACCATGGAGTTTAGCCATAGTTGGCATCATCTGCACATCCACATATTTAAAGCGATTAAAAAACATTTTGTTTCTCAGAGTTTCTTAATTCCCTTCACTTAAAAATTGAAATTATTTTAAAAAAGATACTTAAATGATTGATTATCCGTCATGTATTTGCTGAAAAAAATAAAATGTAACGAACAGAAGATTAAATTAAAACCTATGCAAAGAGAAAACCCTTTCACATTTTATACTCTCTCTCTGTTAAAATAATTTAGTGTTTTCAGAAACTACTTCATGCCATCGAAAATAAAACTTATTTAAGGCATGTCAATGCTGAAAAGTTTATATTGTACGGAAATTACAGCAAAATTCACGGGGAATAGGTTTCTGAGACAGCCTCGAACGATGAAACCATGAATAGTTATAATGAGTTCCTATAGGAGAATGTGTAATATCTTCTCGACACACAAAATTATTGTATTTGCTACGAGAATAAAATACCTAATTGTAACCTATGTTTATGATTTTTGTGTAAGAAAATACGCAATCATTTTATCTGTGGATATTTTGCCATATCTGAAGACCTCTACTAATGTTTTCAAATTTAAATTCGACTTTTCGACCACCTCAGATTCACCATAACTTTCTTCCTCACTTGCTTTAATTAGCTCTTATAGGTCTTCCTCGGTCAAATTCAAAATTAATTCTAACCCCGTTTCCTCTACAAGTGTATGAACTCAAATTCAAATGACCCCGAATAGAAAAGTTTTGCTGTACAGTACCACTTTTGCAATGAATAAAGGAGATTTTCAATACAAGAATGAACAAAATTGGAATTGAAATTAAAAAAAAAAGTCATGCCCACAAAATATGAATTTGTTTGTGAATGAATAGATAAGTAAACGGGGTACCATAAGGTTGACAGGCGTTAAATGACGGGTAAAATCAAGCTCGCCTAATTGCTAATGTTAAACTGATAAAGAGGATTCTTCAAAATCCATAAAAAAACTTCCTCTATCTTGAAATTGCTATTGAGGAATTACCACTGACGATGACTCTCTTGTAGTTGGAGTGCGCATTTGATTTTCACAACAATTTTATGGCTTTTAGAGAATCCTGAATTATCAATTTAACTGATGGTGGTCTAAAACAAAAAAAGAACACAAATCTGAATCCTTTAATTTCGCAATGCAAAAAGGCAAAATATTTGAGAATATCTTTACTTTTTCCTCATAAAAATCTTTTTAAAGAGGAATCGGGGATATTGTGATACAGATTCTTTAAAACTAAAAGGAAAAAAAAGCTAGAACAATCGAAGAGAAATTAATGTTATTAGTGCTCAAGCGAATCCGAGAAGACCATCGTATCACCGCAAACACCAAATTTCTCGGATCCCTTAAACTGCCGAAGCGAATTTGATTCTCAGAAATCAAAGGAGAATGTCATGACGACACCCCGAGCCGCCGTGCCCACTAATTTAGGTAAGACATGCCATTATAAGGCGAAATTAACGCGCTTAATATATGTGGATAGGAGAGACTGGTATTCAGCAGTGCCGCGCTTTCAAAAGAAGGTTCGTAGTTTATTCACAACAGCCCGCGTCATTGCTGTTTGATTAGAGTATGCGGTGTCGTGTCGGCTCCTTTGAATCGACGATAAAAACATTCGACTCGTCACGAATGTTGGGAAATCGAAAAAATGATGCCAAAAAAATCGCTAGAGTGAAACAAACACAATTGGCTGGAACTGAATATTAACACACAAATTTACAAGTACGTGACTGGAGTGCATTGGGCCAAAATTTTCCCAACGTATCTCTATTTTAGAGTTCCTTCTCCTATTGGTAGTCCTAGGGGAAAAAACGAATCTTAATTTCGGTCTTTCCTAAAATCGATTTTATCATCTACTGATGCTTCAATTACTCCAAAAACCTCCCCTGTATCCGACGTTATGATGCGGTAGGAATTCAGCCAGATATTAATAGATTGAACGCTGTTTTATCGGTCGCATGAAAATTGAAATTGTAATAAAAAGGTAGATTTCCATAAAAACTTGAATTTCAAAATGTAGTGTAGGAAAATAGAGTTTTAACGCATGAGCAAATAAGACTCAACATGAAAGTCAACTTTGAGAATGAGAAAAATTCTGTACTGGACTCCAAATTTCCGGGTATTTGCTTGAATTTAGTATTAAAATGCGCAATTTTTTTTATAAAAATACCTCCTGCGTCGTTACGACTCAATTTTTAATGTACAGATTGGTAAAGAACTAATATCGATATGTATTGATCAACTTGGTAAGGAAAATATCTAAATTTTCTCCTCTGCATTGTTTCTTCCAGACGGTTTTACTTTAAATCGCGGTAATAATACATTGGGGAATTTAACATATTATAGCCCGTCGCGGAATTGTTGATTGGCTTCAAAAATATGTCTCAGTAAAAACGAGGGATCTAGAGCTTCAGAAGCAGAAAAAACTAGCCGAGAAACTTCATTCGATAATAGGTAGCAGACGCCAAACCTAGCTCGGTATGAACCTGTCCTTGCTTGATTGTATTGGTCTCTCAAATTGTTCCCGGCACAGAGAGTGAAGTTTATAAAGTCTACTTACGTAAGTGGCTTTAGAAAAAGATGGGCGAGAACTTTTAACCTTGAAGCGTTGACTCGTGAGACGCTTCGAGAGCGTCCACTCGGGCGAGAGGATACCCTCATCGGTCCGCCATTTTGCTTCCATACCTTTTTCCCGCTTGCATTCGTTGCCGACGGGAGGTTGGACGAACGGGAGGGTGGAGAGGAATCAGAAAGGGGGAGGTGGGCAGGAGGCGGAAGGGGGAAGAGAGAGGGGGGGTTAGGGTGTACTTTTTTTCAAGGGAGATATACAGAATGAGGAGGAATGGGAGGGATAGGGTGGTGGGTGACCGCGTGAGGCAGAGTGAGAGACGGCATTAAAAGTAGGAGTGAGAGGGAGAATAAGTGAGCTGGAGATACTGGATGTGCGGCTGGTGTGCTTCGGAGCGAACGAGCATGCAGCGGAGGATTGAGAAAAGGGAGGGAATGAACGGAGATAAGAGGGGGAAATGGAGATAAGTATTGGTAGGTAATAGTTATGCGGTTACGAGGAATTTTATGCAACAGGGACAGACAGACAAACGACTTTATTTTAAGGGCGAAATTGGGACCATATAGTCCCTCCTTAGATTTAACCACTAACAGGGAAAGATGGAGAATGAGATTATCGAGACTTTAGGAAATGTTCAAAAATTAATCCATAATTATTAAATCAACCTTTGGTCTAGTGTTATTTTTCTCGGCATAATTTTCATGTCTTTAACGTGACTTTCTCGCCTCCTTACAAAAATTGATGAAAATTAAATCTTGTGCAACAGCGCATAACCGATAAAAATTAATGCTTATCTTCGTTCGAAAATCTGTACAAGCCTCAATACTGATTCCACCATTTTCAAACTAACCCTAAAAATTATCCGCTTAGTTTTCCTATTCCAGTTAAAATGTCGGCAGAGATGCGACGAATCAACGAGTAAATACGGTAATATTCTACAAGTTATTCAAAATATTTTCTATCGCAGTTTCATAGTATCGATATTTCTCATACTCGTAGGCGTTCACTGTTGCCGAAACAGTATTAAGAAAAATAATTTGTTAAAGTAATAAGAGTAGCGATAAATATACCCAAACGCTTTTTGAATAAAAGTGTGAATGTGATAATAAAATGCTTCTCTGATTAAATTAACATACTGCATATAGATTTAGCTAATAAGACCCTGAATCGTATCTCTTTCCTGACAAGAATTTAAGTAGAAAACTTCAAAAGAAACAATTACCCAAACAACTTCTTTATTTCAGCAGTTAAATACGCGTACCTATTGGTATAGTTTCGTTATCTCTTAAAGTATATTTTTAATCTCGTAATCAAAGGTATTCTGGGATTGGCGGCCATCAAACATTAAAATGCCTTGACATTCTCATAAGACACTCGAAACAAGAGAAGAAAATCAGAAAACTATGGATCACTAAGGAAATGCTGTAAAAAATGGATGAGAGAAGAAAATGGAAAAACGTTAACAGTGAAGAAGGTAGAGTCAACTACAGACGCATAAACAATGAGTTGAGAAGGATCACAGATAAAGCTAGGGAAAATATGATAAAAGAAAAATGTGAGGAAATACAACAGATGGAGAAGTTAGGGCGGTACGATGTGATGTACGCTAGGGCACTGAAGTTAGAAGATAAGAAGCCTACTGGGATTCGTGGCAATGGAATTATGAATACAGATGGAAAAATAGTCGCAGAACAAAAGGATGTAGCACAGGTATGGGAACTATACAACAAGCAGGAAGAATCGGCACAAATACAACTGGAAGAAGAGGATAACATTGAAAAAGACAACTTGGAACCAAGTATGTATGTATTATGAAAAGCGAAGCAGAAAAGGCGATACTGGGACTGAAGAAAGGAAAAGCTACAGTCAGCGATGGAATACCAGCAGAGGTACTTAAAGTCATGGGATCGGTGGGACTAAAAGTGATTATGAAATTAATTAACAATTACGACTCGGGAGAGTGGCCTCAGTATTTCTTAGATGTAACAATGATCCCTCTAAAGAAGAAGCCAAAGGCAATGCAGTGTAAAGACTACAGAACGATATCCCTACTGTCACACACTTCGAAATAATCACGAATATTCTTAATTAAAGGTTAGAGAAAAAGGCCGACGAAATGCTTGGGGAAGATCAATTCGGCTTCAGAAAAGGACGAGGAACCAGAGATGCTATCGGTGTAGTGAGAATCATATCAGAAAGGGCAATAGAGTACAGCCAAGATTTCTGCGCATGTTTCGTCGGCTGGCAGAAGGCGTTTGATAGAGTAAATTGCGTAGGTACTGCTGATGAGGATATTAAAGGATATAGGTGTAACCTGGAAAGACAGGAGACTGATCAGGAATCTATATGTGAATCAAGTTGTAAAGGTCAGGTTGGAGAATGCGAACACCAGCGGAGTAAATATCGGTAGAGGAGTAAGTTATCCTATTCAATGTATATGGAGAGAGGCTAATGCAGGAAGCGTTAGAAGACACGGGAGATTTCAAAATTGGAGGAAAGATTATAAGAACAGTGAAATACGCGGATGATCAATTACTTCTACCAAGAAAGGAAAAAGAACTCCAGAAAATTATAATTAAACGAGTGCTAACAGGTAGAAAATACGGTATGGAAATAAATACAGAAAAATCCAAGTTCATGCGAATATCAAGAAAGAAGAAGAAAATTTCAACATAAGTATTGGAAGAATGCCATTAGAACAAGTTTCAGATTATAAATACCTTGGAAGCATCATAGCGGCAGAAGCAAAATGTACCGATGAAATAAGGACTAGAATAACAAAAGCAAAAGCCTCTTTCAGAAGAATGAAACTTCTACTAACGGGGAATGTAAAGGAGGATATCCGTAAGAAGTTGATAAAATGCTATGTATGGAGTATAGTTTTGTACGAGGCAGAAACATGGACGCTAAGAAAAAAATGATATAAAAGCTTCGAAATATGGACACGGAGAAGAGTGCTGAAGATAAAATGGACAGATAGGGTGAAAAACGAGGAAGTACTACGAAGAATAGAAGCGAACTATTATACAGACTATAAAAAAGAGGAACCCGAACTGGACTGGACATTACCTGAGGAGAGAGAGCATGATTAAAGAAGTGCTAGAAGGAAAACTGGATGTAAAAAGAGAAAGAGGTAGGAAAAGGTTTCAGCAGATAGATGACTTGAAAGGGAAAGAAAGCTATCAAGACATGAAGACTGCGGAAAATAGGAGTATATGGAGAACCAGGTATAACCAGAAATAATCACGGACCTGTCTACGGACAGACTACCTATGATGATGATGATGATGTCGCCATTGGTACCAGGAGGAAACTTCGAGTCCGAAGAAACCAGAGGGAATCCCATTGGTCGGTTTACTAAGGTGTATTTAAGTGGCGGATGGAAGCGATGGAGGCATGGCGGAAAATTGGAGGAGTAGGGGACGCGGGTGGGGAGGCTTTCTTTTTTTTTTACACCCACCCTTCTCCTCTCAGCCCTCGTCCGTTTGGCGTCGAGTGTTGCTTCTTATCGCCTCCCTCTAACCCCAACCCCTTCCTAACCGCCCGCCTGATCCCTCTTCGCATCCACCCGCCCCCCCTATCTCTCTCTCTCTCTCTCTCGCACCAAAGTCATCCCTTTTCGCCCACCCTTCTAAACCCCCGGGGAAGAGAAAAGGCAGACGCCGAAGACTTTTATCCGTCCTCCTCTCGATCGAGCAAAGGGCGCCGCCGCGCTCTGCTCTTGGAAGCGTATCTGCCGCCACGTGAAAGGAAAAGTCATAAGGATAGCCCGCGGCCTGTTGCTACGGTTATGAGGGAAAAATTAAGATCTCCTTACGAAACCTTTTTGCAAGATGGGAACCGAGGAAGGGGGATGAACTGTGGTGGGTGGGAGGGCGGGGAAGAAGAGGGGGGAGAGGTGTTTGAAGAGGTTGGAGACGGACATTGACCAGAAGGGTGGATTGGTGCCTCGAGTCGACTCCCTCAAACCATCCCCTCCGTGGACTCGGCATACCGCCGAAGACTTTCCCCGCTGAAAGCAACCCTCTCCCCTCCATTCCTCTCCCACCCCCGCCTTCTCTCTCTCCAACTCCTAGAGTTGCTTTTTTTTTTACTCCTCCATCTCTCTCACCACTAATTCCCAGCTCCGGGCGCCATTGGCACTTATCGAGGCCTGCTTTCCGCCGAAGTGCTCAGCACCGACTGCGTTAGTCGTTAGTGTAATAATGACGCGTTCATTAGATTCTTCATGTGTAGAGGTGACAGCAGAAAAAAGTGACTGGGAATGCCAGTAATTTATATTTCCTCGATATCCTGGGATTCTACCTTTTGGGCTAGTTTTGATGCAATATATACTATATTATTTACATTTAATCAGCATCACGCTAAGCAACGACTCAGCGACGGATCGTCATTTCGCAGCAGCTTCACAATGTCGCGCAAACACTCCCATAAGCACATTAAGGCGACCCTCTCTCTCTCCACTCCACTCCACTTCAACATCCATTTTTTCCCGAAAGTTAGCTCTCATTGGAAGGGGAGAAAACCCCTTAGCAATATCGGCTGCCAATTAGCAAGAGGAAGGCGACTGTATTTTCCACAAAACGCTGAATATTTTCAACTTCCCCTCCATAATCTTATAGAGCTATCTGAATTTCCTTCTGCCGGGCCCAGAAAATTTATTCGACTTCCTCTCTCCTCTTACTCTCCGCCATGGAGGGGGGGACAGGGGTAAGCGGCGGAGATAAATACAACAGAAAACCGACTCTTGGGAATAATTTAGCGTGGAGAACGAGAGGGAGTTGGGCGGCGACGGAATGGGAATAGGGAGGGGTTAAAAGAGGTGAATCGTTGAGCATTCGTCCGCCGAATGATTGCCTCCAGAGAGAGAAAAAACTACTTTCTTCCCTCCCCCCCCCCCCCCCTCATTTCTCATTTCGTGGTTTTTTCGTTGTTTTCGAAACGGCCGCCCGTGACACCTCTTCTGCTGATCGACGAGGGAGGTAAGGCTCCCGAGGGGAGAAGTAAGTGCCTGCGCCTTAAAAAAAGGATAGGCGTGCGCCAAGTTTTAAATTTTAACCAAGGGATGGCGGAAGAATTCAGGGGAAATTCGTGTATTTCCTACCCACTTCCTGTTTTTATGGCATCCCCCTTTTCCAAAAGCTCCTCCCTCTATCTCCTCTCCTCGTCCACTCTCTCACTCCCATTTCTCCGCACACTCCTCCCATTTCTAATCTCCCCCTCCTAATTACTTCCTGCACCATGTTGCATTTTCACTAGCACCCTGAAACATCTGCCCACCCTTCTTAATTTTTTTTACCTTTGAACCATCATATTTTTCCAGCCAACTTCCAACCCTTTGAAAAATGTTACCCTCACTTTCTTAATGGCTTACCCGCTTTATCCTGTTCTCCAAGAAATGAAGATTTAAAAGTGCTGCAGGGGTTGTGAAACATACGACGCATTTTCCTTTGACTGAACAGTCACCGACCGTATCACAGTTCGCCTTGCATGTCCATTTCTAACAGAAAACCATTGAAGAGAGATTTTCACTGAGTTAAGAAATAATCTTATACGAGCTAGCTTTAATTTAAAATGGATTATTTCGGTTTAAGCTGTCCGATAGTTGAACAGAGACTTCTTCATAAATGTATCTGGATGTGCTATACATTGATGCATAGTTGAGCAAAACAAAAAATATACATTAGCAGAAATTCTAACATACAAGAAAACGTCCTTCACGCCCTTGTGCAACGTCATGCGATAGAAAAATATCTCTGAGGAATTTGGCGATAACCTGAAAGGCACATTCCGAAATATCGGTACTCACACGTTCCTGTTTTATGTTTTAGTAATTTAGTTCTCTGTCAAACTCATTCGGGTGTTTTTTACTTTGTGGAGTTAAACCGTACTGGTGAAATCTCATTGACTTAAGTGCATTAAATCCATAAAATAATTCTGTCATTGGTTTAAAATTATTATCGTAGAAAAAACGTGGACCCTAAGTAACGCACTGAAACCTCTTCCTGATAATGTAAAAATGAGTTTACGAGAAAATGGAGTCGACCGTTTCGGATGCGTTGAACGATTGTCTTCCTGTCCATCCATTTAATACCAGGGTTGTCACCTCATATTGATACCGATGTGGCGTAGTTGCGTGTTCAAGAGAAGATAGAGAGAGAAGAGAGAGGGGGAGTATAGAAAGAAAGAGAGGAAGAGAAAGGAATAAAGGGAGAGAGGAGGAGACAGAGAGGGGGCTGGGGAAAGAATGGGGTAGAGGAGTGTGGTCGGAGTAGGTGGAGCATAAGGGGTGCCAAGCGAGAGGGGCGGAGAAGGAGAGACAGAGAGAGAGAGAGAGATAGCGTTGCCAGGGCAACGGGGGCGTGGGTGGGGGCTTTGTTGAGCCGCGGCCATTGGAGGAGGACCTCCTTCGTGGGCGCAGTCGCAGCCGCCGCCCCGTAAACGACAAAAGGAGGCGGAGAGGTGGCGCCGAAGCGTCTGGGATGTCCGTGAGATTAATTTTTTTACGGCCTCTTTGGGGGCATATTGCGCACACATGACGGCATGACGTGCAAGCAGGAGGAGGAATAAACTAAGTCACTTGATCGACCTCTTAAACGGTCGCGGCTCTTTCTCTATCTGTCCTTCAAAAGTAGGTGGCTCTTTAGAAGATTTAAAGTGCCGGAAAGATTAAGAAATTTCTGGTTCGAAAAATGCTGATATGTGTATAAGTTTTTCGGGAAACCTTGATTTTGTCGAAGATCACAAGAATCCACGAACACAATATTCTCTCCCATAGAAAAAAAATCTCCCTTGTTTATTATTAATTACTCGTGGAGTAATTACTATAAAGTCGAAAGCACGGAAAAAATAAGAAACAAGTGAGGAAAGAATTGTCGAGCAAATGACATAAGAAGCTTTTTTTAAAAGAATACTAATATAAGCAAACGTTCCCCTGCAGATCAACCTATCTTGAAAATTTTGCATATTTAATAATAGTATTCAATACATTAATTAGGTAAATACAATTTTAGACCTATGTAATTTCACTTTTGTTTCAAAAAATTAATTTACTAATCTCACAGCAATATATTTTACCATTAAAATGTTAAGCAGCATATCAAGTAAACATTTCTTCAAAAACAATTGGCATTAAATAAAAATGACAAACTATTTCCGAGAATACATTTTTAGGACTGTGTAATTTCACTTACTTTCGCTTAATAGCATACTTGTTTATTTACAATCGTTGCTGTGAATACGGTCAGCAATACGAAATGGACCCGTATAGATAGTACGTAATGGGTTTTCTAATATCCTGTTAAAGGGCAAACGGACCTCAATTTTTTCCACATCTAGTGCGAATGTAGACCAACATATTCTGAAAATTTGGTGTTTGTAGATTACGTAATTTTTGAGTTATTTTGTACATGGTCAGACAGACGGATGAACCGAATACATAAGCACTTTTTTTTATAAAAAGCGCTAACAAGGATACATGTAATTTACAGGAAATTACTATTTATCTAATTTAAAGTATATTTCATTGTCGAAACAACATGAATCACCCTTTCCCCTGATTCTTTCAAAGAAGTTTTAAATCTTTCTTCTTGCGCAGCCCACTTAGTACAAGAAATTGAAGAGCTGAATCAAATAGAAAAAACTGTCCATTTCATAGGATATTTAGAGTGATTGCCGTTCAAACAAGCAACAAAACTAGAACGGTATGTTGTTGCATGGTAAATAAATACGAAATGCAACCGACACCAAACGGAGTGTTTCCAAATGTGAAAACCCGTATGTTATTTTCGAGACGTCCTTTCTTATAACCCCGAATGTTATTTAGGAATCAAGCCGATCGGATAACCTTTAAAAGGGAATTTTCGCATTATTAATATGGGATTCTCGTTATCTAGAGCATCTCTTCCCTATTAAGATCGTTACGGCTTGCCTCCGTTCCCTCAGTCTTCGTTAATATTCCTCGAAGGCAGTCCCTCCAGTTAGTTCAACCGGTAGTAGGGGAAACAGCCCTTATGCTTTTTTCCTCTTTAACTAACCCCATAACCTGCAAAACAACATATCGATTGCATCCATTTTCGAATACATGAAGATTTTTTTTTTTAAATATTAGGAGCTTCGTCTCATTAACCTTTTCGTTTTATTTTCTGAGGTTTTCCGTCGAGGCTAACGATTGCCTTAATGGAAACAATGGTGGGAGGAAATCGAAAACGCTAACGTAATAGGCATGCACGCACACACACACAAACACACGTACGCACATACGGAAATACATAGCGGAATATGCACGAATATATAAGAACAAGCCGAGGCTCATGCGCTGCGGAAATTCGCGGTATAGGTTGCCCCAATTACGGGCTTCCCGATCCAGCAACGAGATACTAAGGTATTAATGGGATGACTACCATGGTTATGAGAAAGAAAATTGGGGAACGGGCGCCGACCTAGGGTTACGTACTTTCCACAGGGGAGGGGGTTGGGAGGGGGGCATAAGCAGGTGATTCGGATATTGGGTGGCGAGGTTTAAGTGGGGGCAGGGATACGGAGGATAAATTGGTAACCCAATGCGCTGGACCAAGAACGGGAATGTTAAAGTTCTTGCCAAGGGATTAGTAGACTGCATGGTAGACTAAAGCGAGCGTACGCAAGCGTGTGGGAGGAAGCAAAAGCGGGAGTAAGCCCATTGCATCAGCAAGAGTTTGTTTTCTTTTTCATCAAATAATGCATCCAACTTTATATTAATCACCAAAAGAATATAAATAACATTTTAAATTATAAAAATCCTTGATTTTCTTTTAATAGGCGAGATGATATAATTTAAATCTTTCATCACAGTAGATAGTATACATATACATATATTTATAACGGGTCTAGGTGAAGTTAATGAAAAATTTGTTAATAGTTACAACTCATATGAATAGCTATGGAATAAAACAGTTCATGTTACTAAATTTAGATAGATTTGGTTTGGTTTGTCTCGTTTTAAAGACAAATATAGAAATGAAGTCATTGGTCAAGTATTTTCCAGCGTCGCCATGCACACCCACGTGCATGTTCATGAATACGACGAGGCGCATCTGACTTTGGAGATGTTTGAAGTGATTTTTACCTCGATCCAAAAACAACTGCTTATTTCATCTCTCTCTCTCTCTCTACTATGCTAATTTTTCCTCACGGTTAGCCGTTTCCTTTCGAGTTCCAATCTCGAACAAAATCTCTCATCTTCAGTCAGAGACAAAAGGGTTTATTTTTCTTTGTTTTTTTGCTCTTCGCCTCCGCAAGAGGGGAAGGGAAAGAGAGATCGGTGGCAGCTACACCTCGTTATGCGTTTCTCGGTCTCCTTTAGCGACTCACCACTAAGAGGACGGTCAAACAGCGGCCCCCTTGTCCTTCTCCTCCTCAAACCCCTCTCTTACCATCCTATTCCCCCACCCCCTTCCGTTCCCCTCTTTTTCTCTCGGAGATGCCGACTCCGGAGCCACCACTTTGAACCCAGATTCTAATTGTTGGGGAAAAAGGAGAGACGAAGGAAGAGAGAGAGAGAGAGGGGAAAGAGGTAGGCGAAGAGAGTGCGTGGGATGGGAGATTTTTGGAGAGCGAGTTTGAGAGGATAGTATGTCTGAAAAGGAGGAAGCTGAGAGGTAAAAAAAATGAAGACGGAGTGGCGCATGATTTGGAATATATGGGGGCGATAGGGGATGGGAAAAGTAGAAGACAGTGGGAGAATGAGAAGTGGAGGAGGATTGAAAAGAGAATGTTGACGTGGGTAGGAAAAAAGAACAGGAGAGAGAGAGAGAGGAGTTAAAGAGAGAGAACGCTGGAGTCCCACGAGATGGCTTTTAGGGAGGAGGTCGCGGGCATTGGAATTCGAGTGGGGTAGGAAAGAAAAGATGGCTTCCGCGGCCAATGGAAGGGGAAAGGAGGAGAGGGACCCCCTCCTCCCTTCTCCTCCTCCTCCTCCCCTCCCCACATCATCCATAAAAATTTTCCTTTCTCATCCATTCGTCTCCTACGAGTGGCGAACCTAGCTAAGGATGCCGCCGAAGTGAGTTTTACGTCCGCAGTTGGTCTCATCTCGCGGTCCCGTTTAGCCTCGGTGGATTTTTAATGGAGCGTTAAACAGAGTGGAGTGGAAGAGAGGGAGTTACGGGAGGGGGAGTTGAACAATGGCGGAGGAGGAAATTGGAGGGAGAGAAGGAAGTCGAATTGCCGGAATGAACTTAAGGCTGGTTAGGCTGGCTGGAGGAAACGAGAGGTTTACTAAGAAATGAACGAATATAACATGCACGTCGTAATAATTCCAGAATAACCATTTAGATCTCTTATCTTTAAATAATGAGACCAGTGGTTAAAGTCGTACCCTCTGATTAAAGAAAAATTAAAATGAAAGGAAGGCTATAAGTAGCTATAATTAGCGTCAGGCATCGAAACTATATCATAATCTTCGACCGCACCGGTTTATCGATAATTAATTCGGCATCGCGAACGATTATCGCAGTCGAAAAACTGCGAGACATGATCTATAAGAGGTAGGTATATTTTACAAATTTAGCATATATTTCCTCCGAGACTTACCGCTGGATTCTAAACCGCTTTGCTAATAAGTTTACGGAGATTGTTTAGCATTAGATTCTTCAACGTAATGAGTTAAAACTACCTTTTGCCCACGTTTTTTGTAAACAGCATAGTTTTGTGATAGTATTAATATATATATAATTATTCCTAATTATCGAGTGGTAATTTTCAGGGAATGTTTTTCATTAGGTTAATGAACTGGAAGAACAAAGTGTAATGAACCAATATCAAAATTATCGTCACCGCTAACGAACAAGCAGAAAGTTATTCATTAACAAATATCTATTGATATAAATTTAAATCCAATAGGGATTGATCGGTTTTACAACCGCATATCCTCAATAGTTGTTATGCTCAGCTAATAGTAAAATATGCGGCGAGAGATAATTATTCATTTGAATACTGAGATATTGTAAAGGAATTAATCTGTTAGTAGCTTACGTTTACGGTGACTAAAATATTTTAAACATTAATACAAAAGAGGATAACATTGTGAAAGTAATATTTAGAATAATCATAATTTTGATGAAAAATCGCGATATTCAGATTCGTTAAAAACGATAAAAAGCTTTATCAAGTAAACGCCTGCAATGTTAACTATTCTCGCGTGAAAATAACGGAAGCTGAAAATGGACAGGAGAAAAATGGGTGAGACACACTTGTAACTCTTCTTTCATAGAAAAGGACACTTTTTATTTAAAGCCACGTTGATTTCCGACTAGATCTCTTGGCAATGTCGACCGTTTTACCCGCGGAGTCGTTAGGACGAATATTCCGCACTTTGTATACCCGAGTCTTCTTGAGTATCTTTGACTTCGAGTGTAATATTAAATCCCCAGCGGACCTTAGCAGAGGTCGGAAGCCAAATGACACGACTTTCCTCTGACAAAGTGGACGACACGGACGCGCTTTGAGTTAAAACGCGAGGTTATCCCGATACGCGACCAAAGAGACGCATATTTATTCGATAGGGTAATTTAATTCGGTCGCAAATCGCCCCAGTTAAGCTCGAGGCCGTCGTTTATGCAAGAGGCGGCGGTTGCACACACAAAAAACTCGAAGAAAGATATAAATCATCGACATCGAGAAGAGACAGAGAGAGAGAGACAGAGGTAACGGTGTGTGTGTGTGTGTGCGAGAGAGAGAGGAGTAGGGAAGAGAGAGAGAGAGAGAGAGAGAGAGAGAGGGAGCTAACAGAAGTGACGTTTAATTATTTTTACACACCCCCCTTAGAGATTGATGGCAGCATGCTGTTGCCGCCGCCGCTCATCTTGGTACTACTGCTCCTTAGAAATAACCCGCGAACACGCGTAGGTCGAGGAAAGAGCTAAAGGAGGAGGGTGAGGCGGGGGGCACAGAGGGGCATCGGGGGTTGCACAAGGGGTTCCATTCGCCTCTTTAAAAATCCACCGGGAGGCGGCATCCGCGGTGGAGAAGAGAGGAAGGAACGCTCGCGATGATTACGCTGAGAGGAAGAAGAAACGAATCAGTTTAGACCAGCGTTTCTCAACCGGGGCTCCGCGGAGCATTGGTGCTCCGTAACCATCAGGTAGGTCCTCCGCAAGCTTTTCATCCTTCATCATTTTATATGAATTTATCTTTAAAAAATTAAATAACCGATATATAATATGTGTGAGATCGTTTTTAATTTCACTTCGATATTTTGAGTCCATTCATTCGTTTTTTCCTATATCGTTTTTGTACTGAGAAGTGTACTATATGATGGACATTCCAGCTGACAGGTAACAAATGTTTTCCTGAAAAGTTTGTTCTAATGCACCTCCTACGCTAATGTATTCCTCTAGGTGCTCCACGGTCTACTTAAGGTTGAGAAACACTGGTTTAGATGGATATCATGGTGGCAACGCCTGTTTACCCCGCTTGACGCTGTCCGCATCGCTTTATCCCACCGGACTTCTCTCTTTCTCTCTCTCTAAGCTTTCTTCCTTTGAAAACTAATGCGGATTTTAATTTTCGGAGAGATAGAGGGATGGAGGGCTAGCGCAGGATGGCGTTTTCTAATTGGCGTCGGTCAGCAGGGACGATACTGGAGGGAGATTGCCGACCGAGTAATGCGGATGTCGCGTCGGGTATCTAGCCTTTTTTTTGCGTTGAAAACCCTCTTCGAAAGCGGACGCGACGTAAATTCTCCGCTGTAATCGGAAATGGAACCGTTCCCATAGTTTATTATCGGCGGAGAGCCGCGGAAACGCGGGGGAATCATTAGAGGGCGTAATTTACAAGACGAAAAGCGATGGGGTTTTTGAGCCGAGGGATCGTTTGTTCGATATTTTAGTATTCGGTAATGGTTTCGATTAACTCCGCGGCAAAATGTATCTCCTGAATATTTTCCCGGAGCCCGACAAAAAACGGGCTTCTGGACGTTTCCAACCGTAATGAGCAATTATCGCCGAAGTGAAGGGGAGCTGTTTATTATCTTTTTAATTTCTCGAGGTATGCGTAAATTCTAATCGAGATCAATGGATCCATTTCCCTCAACGGCGATATTTAAGTAGAAGGCATAGAAAGAGAATATTAAAGAACCGATTTGTATTTTAATGTCCTCTATCGTCACGAAGTAATTTTACAGACATTATCCATACAAAGCGCCCGATGTGGCAATTTATGCTATACGTGAATATTTATCAAATTTTTATAATACCCTGCAAATCCTGGAATTATTGTCAGCCATTAGTCTTAAGTTTCATTAGATATCTTGACTGGAGCAATAGTATTAGAATAATTATTTTTTTTTCGGTCAAATATTTCAGGTGTCTATCCTAAACAGTTATAAGAATCCACGAGCAATATAGTTCTGACATTTAGAAAACGGCAGCGGTACAATGTTAAGGAAGATCACTGTCGTATGAAGAATGTTATACAATATTATAATATTAAAATGAAATATATCATTCATATTTAACGAATCATTCTTTGTTTAATATATATATCGTTTTTCTATTTTGATTAATCGAAAATCATGTATGAGAATCCATTTAGATATACACAGATAGAGATTCCCTTCTTATGTTCAAATATATAAATTTTACCACGGTCACACAACAGGCAAGACCATGTAAATAAAATCTCTCTCTCAAATCCTCATCATCCAGCTATTTACTTGTTTACGAAGATATGCAATTCCACTACACAGAGACAATAATTATACCAAGAAGGGTTGTTATTATTATTGCTCAAACAACGCAAAAGACATTTTACGTTGAAATATGAAATGAACGGAAGTTTCCTTAAGACACTATTAAATTGATACCGAAAGAGAGGAAATATGTTTTTGACAAACAGCCGTTTCGTAAAAGAAAGTGACAGAAGTTTTAACACATACATACGTAGGATCTGAGGTGAAGGAATACAGCATTGACCAACCTGAAAGACTGAAGCAAAGGTAGCGCGAATGGATAAAAGGGAATGGAGACGTGAGAAGAGCGAATAGGAGGAAAAGTGTGCGGAGAATAAGAGAAAATAGGAAAGGGGAGGAAAACCGAAGAATGAAAGAGTCGAGAGTTTAATAAGATTTGAAGGACCGTAACATGAGCGACGATTTTGATGGACGTTCCCTCGCCGTTTCAGACGACGGACAAAAACTGATCCAATTCTTAAAGGGGAATTCAAGAAAAAAATGGAGAGCAATAGAGTGAGTGAGAGAAAAGCAATAGGTAAGAGAGAGACAGACAGACAGACAGACAGACAAACGACTTCATTTAGGGCGAAATGGAGACTGTGAAGTCCCTTCTTACATTTAACCCTTATATATAGAGAGAGAGAGGAAAGGATATCAGAACAGAGAGAGAGAGAGTTGAGGCAGAAGGGAGGCGCCGCCGCCGGGCTGAGACCCCCGGAGATCAAACATGGCGTGGCATCCGAAGAAGAGGTCGCTTACTAATTCGATCATAAAACTCTCGCTACCTCAAGCTGCATAAGACGAAACCTTGCCTCTCTTCTTAATAACTCGCCTATCTCTTTCTCATTACCCTTCCTCTTTCTCTCTGAGTCACACAAATCAAAAACAATTTTTTGGATCAATCTTTACATCTCTCAACCTTGCATTCAAACTGTCTCTCTCTCTCTCTTTACCTCTCACTGCATCGGTAGCCTCTGCTACGAAACTTATATAGAGTTTACGACCGCCGCTAAAACGTCCATCTCAATTTCCTCCGACTTTTAATGATTACCCGAGAGGATGGAAGGGAGAGGTAGAGAGAGAAAGGGAGAGTATGGGGAAGTAGCTAGAGGAAAGAAGGAAGAGAGAGAGACGAAGAGGAGGGAGGGCGGATAGATTACGGCGCCGGAAAAGAGGATGAAGGAGGAGGAGAGGAAAAATGGTGAAAGCCATCCATCCCATTATCTCGCAGTTCCAATGTGGAAAGGCGTAACGCGGGCGCGCTTGAGAGAATGGCCTCTTCCGTCGCCTCGCATTTATATAGCCTCTTGGGGGCTAGGAAATCGATAGAATGGCATTTGAGAGAGAGAGAGAAACAAGTGATGGCAAATGTCCTCCCAAGACTGTAAAACAGTCATATCGAGCGAAGAAGATATCTCTCCTAATGAACGAGTTTTTTTTTGTACTAAAGGCCGTAAACCTGGAAGGGAAAGAACGGTGGCACTGAAGAAAGAGGGCGATAGAAAGAGCAACGGGAGTATTTATAATTACGGTTAAAACTCGGACAGCGAAAGAAGAGGTTAAAGCGAATTGGTAGAGATTTAATGCATATGTATAAGGAAGAAAAGCTTTTTAGAGGCGAGAATATTATTAACGAGAGTTGCGTTGAAGAGATATATCTTAACAAAAAAAGATTATGCGTATCATAAACTGCAAGCGTTGCAAGAGCTGACATAAAATAAAGAGAGGAATCGTGCTACCAATAAAACACTAAATATGGAAATTTATTCCTTCTTCCAATCCAATTCATAGCTGGATTCCATTATTATTACTATATAAAATACATTTCATGCGATAGGTAGGAAATAAAATTTAAGCATTCCCATCAAAATAATTTTTACAGAAATTTTCATACAAGGTCGCACTTACATAAGAAAGCCTTCAACCAGTCGAGTGTGATAACATATAAATTTAGGCAAAACAACGCACTCAAATTGTATTCCAATATAAAACGATACCATATAATATACAGCATGATTTGTAGAATGCAATTTCCACTTCCCATTATCGACATATACTGTCTTTATGGCCAATGGCTATTGGCAGTGGCGTAGCGGACACCCCCGCAGCCCCCGCATGGCGGGGGGGCCCGGGACCGAAAGGGGGTCCAAAGCGAACCAAGGCTAAAAGGTTTCACGGATAATGGAGACAAAGAAAAAGTAATATTAGGAGGTAGATTAAAGAACCATGCGTTCGAAGCGATCGAGAATTCTCCGGAATACGGAACGTTGAAAAGCGTGCTCAAATATGCTCGCTTGCGTTGGACCAGGCCCCGACTGGTTTATCTGAGAGGTAAAGGATACTATTGTCTTCTAGAAGATTTCAGCTTCATAAACATCACGTAAGGGTACATTATTATCCACTCACAAAGCTAATGAAGCTTGCCTGCGTAGTCATCATTTCGAGCTGTTGTCATCTTCCCTTAGTGTATCTTTAGATGGCATCTGGTATAGAGCGACGTGAGGCGTGCCGAGGCTAGCTGAATTGAGAATATTTCCCATGCAACTCGGACCAAGTTTTCATTAGAGGCAGTTCGTAAATATTTTTGAAGAACTTGTTTGTAAATTAACCATGGAAATTGGATCCCTCTCTTCTCTCACTTTCAAGATACGATAAGGCAAACGAAATGAAAAGCCAGGCCCAGAGTGCAGAATATCCTGTTACTTACCAAAGCATTTCCTCTCCAGAACTGTTGACAGATGAGAAAAAAACATCGGCCAAAGAGGATAACCGTCTGTATGCATATGAAAAATTCGTCAGACGTAATGGCTACTTCGCACTAAGGGTAAAATGTTGAAATTCCTGGCCAAAAGTAAAATTATAAAGTTAAAGTTTTACATTTTTTACTCTTCTATTGTTTAAAGGGATCTCAAGGCCATTTAATAGCGGTATTTTTGCATTTCTATTTTGATTACTTGCGATTCTGTGCCAGTCCGAATTCGATCATTGATGGTGTGACATTGCTACAGCAAGCTCTGTGCGTGTTTAGTGCTCAAAGTTATATTGAATAATTTAAGTGAAATAAACGTTATTTAAAATTGTGCCGCTATGGAACAATTACCAGGAGGTATGCATAATATTACGCGATACTTAATTTTATGCCATTTACCTTCGTATTTGTTTTGGAAGCTATCAAACTTATGTTCGAAAGATGTATGAAAAAACAAAAACTTCGTCACATTCACTTATGTTAGACTTTTAGTTAGGTTTCGACTGAGATCCGGCGTTTATTTTTATTAGAATACGTAGCTTATTTCATCTACTTTTTGAATTATAAAAAAACGCGCATATTTGCGCCTTTTTTTTTTAAAACGATTTCTTGAAGGAAAACATCTATTTTTTGCAGGCCACCTTTGGTCTTCGCAACTTGTTAAATAGTTTAGTATATTGAATATAATTTATTTATTTCAGGATCTCGTGACAAACACTTTATTTTATCCAGGAAAAGGTTATTTGACATAATGCAAGAAGAGCATGGGCAAGATTTATAATTTCAATGTGGACATTTGAAAAATCGCATGCTTAAATTGACAAATTGCCAAGGCGAATCTTCAAAGACGATTTCACGAATATTAAATCTATTTACATGCAATTTTAAAACAAGATGGCTATTATCTCAGCGGAAATAGGATAGATTTATCAATAAAAACGGGCAATGGTCGAAGGCAGACCTCATGTTTCCGGTCTTTTCATCGCCCTGCGACCGAGTTTCATTAGAGCAGCGATAGATCCAGACAAAGGAAAACTGAGAAGCTGCGATCTGAAGCGTGTCCTTTGGAATTTTCATACGCTGCTCAAATGAGTCTTCGTAGTGTAGGAAAACTGGGCGCTGCAAATATTGTAAAAGACATCGCATTTTCAACGCCAAATCGAGCTTTGAAATACAGGGGAGCTTTCAAAAAAAAAACAACCCAAATTTGTAGGCTTTCTGTCGACGAAGCGTTGTCTATGCTTATTGAAGCTAAATTAACTCGGCATTAGTACAATATTGTCAGAGGAAAAGATAAGATGCGCTTTCCCCCATACTACTCTCTAAGAGAGGCGAAAAAAATGTGCTACCCCGCCACAGATATTTCTATTACGGACACGAGTGCTGATGTCAAACTGCAAGCTCTCCTGGATCACACAGTCCAGGGCATGAGCTAGTTTCTTATAGAGTACAGTTTGAGGAAGCTAAATCATCAGCAAAAATGCTAGCTGAAGGTTGGGGCATAGAACCACGTTTTATTGAAAATAGATCGCGCCGTAAAGGTACCATTGCCGCATGTGAAGTTGAAGTATTATAGAATACAGAGTTTCACTTCAAAGTATCTGTATTTTATGTAACAATGGACATTGTAATTAGTCAAATACAGAATAGATTTAAGTCAATGAAAGATATATCGAGTAGATTTAAAATATTATCCCCTACAATACCGGCTAACATCGCTGATGAGGAATTACACAAGAATGCGACGGAATTATGGTGTTTACCCCACTGATCTTTCCCCTCAGTTCCCAGAACAGATACAGTTTTTTAGAATGGCACTGAGATCGGCTATACAAAAACAAAGTAATGTTAGAGACCTTGCTAATCTGCTAATGGTAGAGAACACTGCGATAGCTTCCAGATGTGTGTACCTCCTTCACGCTCTTTTTGACATTGCCAGTCAACACTGCGAGTGCTGAGAGATCATTCTCAGAGGTAAAATTAATAAAAAACTATTTATGGAACTCCATTAGTCCGACAAGACTTAGCAGCCTCTCAATTTTGAAAACTGAGAATGAATGAGCATCCAAGCTGAATGTTGATGACGTCATAGAAAAATTTGCCGACGTTAACACAAGACGAAGACAAAGATTAAAATAAGGTAGGAATATTTACCATTCTATTACATAAGAGATCGCTCTAGGATTGATATTTTCTATGACGCATGTGGAAGTTGAAATTACTTTTTCATTTGGATTTAGAATTTGATATCTCAAGCATTTCAGAAAATTAAATTTATTTTTCTAACTGCAATGGTGTCCAAGTGGTTCAAGTTTTCATCTCATGAGAATGAAAAAATGATGCATTTATATTTTTATGTTCATATATTTTTATATATAATAAGCCTTGTTAGAGAATTGTCACCAAAAATGTAACTATGTTACTTTTCCGAGTTTTACGCATTGAAACAAAAAAGTAAAAAAACCTTCACGGTACTGTTCGTGGCGGCACCGTGAAGCTATTATTGTCCAATGTATTAAACATATCCAGCCCCGTGGCGTCCGATGACAATGTCCGTGCCGCCGTATTTTCAGATATCGTCGGCTATTTTTCAAGTTTTCACTACAGAGAGGGGAGGGGGGGGGGGGGGGGGGGGCAGAAAGTTGCCGCTACGCCACTGGCTATTGGGAAGAATTTTCCAATTTCTTTTACTGGAAAACAACTTTTGTAGGCGCGCATTTCGACGGTGGATCGCGGAAACCAAAACTGTGTCCACGACCCTAATTTTTAATTCCAAAAAAAAAACCCGCAAGAAGCTTCTATCTGTGATCGCGTTGGTATTATTTTCCGCCCCAAAGAGCATCCCAAGCGTCCACGTGAAAATGGCCGCCTTCATTTTTTTTTCATTCAAACGCCCGCTCGTCAAATCGATCCAAGGTGTTATCATTTCATCATTTTCTATCCGTCCTTTCCTCCCTCCTTTCCTTTCTCTTCCTTACGATGCCCTCATTTCATCATCATCATTTTTTCGGACCCTTTTCTCCCCCCCCCCCTCCCCCCCTCTCCTTCCCGATCCCTTTTAACCAAACTCCCTTGTCTCACCTAAGCCGAGATAATTTCAGGGTATTTCCATCCACTCCACTTCAACGCCCATTGTCAGCAACGCCCCTTTAATTTCATCTCTCCTCCAGACTACACATCCCCTCCGTAACATATTCCTCATTCTCTCACCTTTTCTACAGCGTCTATTCTCTTCTATCTTGCCGATGTGACGCCAGGTCCCATAAGTGTGCTTCATAACTTTGCCCTGCGCGAGTCATTGTATGCAGACACACAACTGGTTTTAACAAGAAGAGCTGTCAGACACAATAAATACGTTTTCTGATATCCTCCGAAGACAATCCAGGTGAACTGAGATTCAAATAGACTTCTATTATTCAATATATGGTTAAATTATTCATCACCTCTTATTCGTGTTCAGCCGTCCTTCGTCAGGGGTTGTCGAAAGTGGGCCATTAGGACTCAAAACGACTTCTTTTCGGTTCTTTTGACAATTTTAAGGAAAAGCGCTAGGTTAAGGTCATTTATCACATAATTGTGATAAATTTCTCTGAATGTAAAATTCATTCTTTTATTTTTAATTCGTATCCATCGTTTTGTAATGTATGCATCTATAGCCATTTAATTACAGAACTGAGAGGGAGCTAGTAAAAATATTACGGAAATTATTATAGTGAAAGCTGTTTTATCGTTCTTTAAGACGTCCCACACGAGTGATTTTTTTTATTGTAACGCATTGTTTATGGTCCGTTAAGAATTAAAATGTAAAGTAAATGAAAGAATTATTCAACAAATGATGAACACGGAATACCGCCAAACTTCATTAAGCAAATAATAATTTTAATGCACAAACAAAGAATAAAACACAGGTTACCGTGCAAAAATAAAACGAATCAAACGGTCAAACGCCGAAAAATAAACCTCAGTAAACAGAGAAGCGACCCGTTACGCGTACTACATTGTGTTCCCCGAACCCGATAGAGGAAATAGAGGTGGGGGAAAGAGGTTTCGAGCGAAGAAGGGGGTGAAAAAGATTGGTTGGAGCGGTTGTGGAAGAAGAATTCGAGCGTCAGCGCTTAATTACTCTCGGCCAGAATACTCCCTCGCTTCCCCGTGTCACTTGATTGATTGAGGGGGCTATACGCCGTGTAGAGATTTTTCGCTTCCGGCGTAATGGGTCCCCGGCGAGGGCCTCATCAGTCCAGCGCGTCAAGGATCGTCCTCCGCAAGCTTGACTCTTTTCCGACGGACAATAGAGAGGCGAATGATAGGTCTGCATTCGCGTCCTGGATCGATTTTTTGGCTAAACCGAAGTTTTTTTCATTGCAGATCATGAACTCATCGGGGGTTTATTTTGATGCCATTTTTAATTGAGGTTAATTATTGCTAATAAAAATCTTAAGACGTCACTTAGGTTTAAAAGCAAAATTCACCAACTGGTGCTCGACTATATAATGGCAGGGTAGAAAAAATATTGTGAATAACTTAACCTTTTTTTATCAAAACGGAAATGCATTTCGGAATAATCTTTTCATTGCCTGCAATCACCTCACTTTATAATCGAAATATGGCTCTACGGTGAACCACTATATTTTACGACGGTACGTCTCGTTAACCTTCTTCGTTCCCGCTCTTTCTTTTAGCGCCACTTGTTCCATTTCGAGTCCCATTTAAATAAAAAAAAGAAACATCCTCAGAGATAGAGAGGCGAAATCTTTTCAAAACCCCTATCCGAACAAAACGGGCCAAGTAACAATGGCGGCTATTAGCGATCGCGAAGCCTTGAGTAATTGATGATGATCGAGAGTCTCCCTCTTCCGATCTGTCTACCGACTTAGTTCTCTCTCCTTCCGCTGATTGATAATCGGCGCTGCCTCCCATAAGATTGTCCCGGTCCCCGAGAAACCTCCCTTTTTTTGTTTCAAGACGTCAAACCACCTCGAGATCATTAATTCAGGTTATATCGCGGCTTTTTTGTGAGGAAGGATTTCTATCGCGTTAATTTGTTTGTTTTGAAGATGATTAAACTTACCAAGCGTTGTTTTTTTGCTTGCGTAATTGTTTGAGACGAGCTGATCGAAATTGAGGGTGGAAGTGATCAACAAACCATAAAACGTGCGGACGGGAGGCTCTAATGCCTGCACTGTTTAATTTAATTTTCTCTGGAATTCAATTTTTACGTCCATTACGAGCGAGTTGCATTTATTGCTCCGGGTGAATTAAATGGCAAGTTTGAATTTTTACAATCGGTATCATTTTAGATGCGTTATTTTCTTAAAGGAAAAAAGCCTTTTCAAGTCTGAACAACTTATAGCTTCACCTTGAAGAAATATGGAAAAAAATTAGATTAAAAAACCATTGCAGTAGTTCTTGAAAATTCTAATTTATCCACGTGAAAACAAAAATCCTTGCTGAAATAATTACGAAGGTATTTTTTAATTGTCCAGTAAATCCAAAATGAAATTCACCGATAAATTACAGAGATAAATTACAGAAAAAAGAATAGAAGAGTTTAAATTAAGCAACTAACAACCCTTGACTCTAGTACGTCCTACCAACACGTCAGTAGATCCTCCATTTTTATCTTCTAGACTTCCGCCATTTTCTCCTGTTTTTACATAGTCACCAGCCACGTATTTTTTTCCGCCTCGCAGCTGCCGTCCGTTTCCTAATTGAATCAGCCACCACCACCATAACCTAAGGTACCGAAGGGCTTCCGCACCCTAATCCTTTGATCTGCTCACACTCCCGCCTCCATTACAACGATCGAATACCCTCGGCCGTCGTAAAAACATTGGAGTACAACCGATCACATGTACAATATTCGTCACCGGAAGTAAGCCCTACGTTAAGTTAGGTAATGGCGTTATAACACGTTCAAGGAACGGTTCTATGACTGTTCCGGATGGGTTTCATGGGCCAAAACATGCACCTGTGAGGGCAGGTGATACACTTCATCTGCGCCATAAATTAACGATAAAAATCTTATTAGAGTCTTTGCTTAAAACTTAATGTGTTTCTCTGAGTGCTTATCTACACAAATAACCATTATGAATGCGATTTTCAATCAATTATACACGCCACGTACGTATACACACAACGGGTTTGGCGGCGGTCATAATGAAAAGGGTTGCATTATTATCGCCCTCAGAGATCAGGGATATCCATGACGACTTTTTATGGAACGTTGAGGGAAAACACATGTATATAATACAGGTTCTCTGGGCATGAAAACTTAAATCGTCAAATCACGGAGAGAGGAAGGAATGAAGCTTTAAAACTGGAAATTATAACCTCGAGAATTTACTGCGCTTTGAGCAAATTCAAACTTTTTCCTCCCAAAGGATCGCTGCTCTGTCATGAGGAAAGTTTCAATTAACAACCGAATTGTTTATAAGAATAGGTACAAAAATTTTCTGGCTGAAAGTTGAAAAAAATCCTTCCATTTTCATCTACGTAGTTTCTAGGTTCATGGGTTCCCAACCCGGTACTCGCGAGCACCGCTGTGCTCCTTGAAAGCTTGATGGTGCTCTTCAACGGTGCTTAATATCCCATTTCATAGGACCAATAATTTAGCTTGCTCGGTTGATTTCTTTCTAATACAACTTTCATGTTGGTTTTATTTTTCCAACATTGTTTTGCCTGCTATAACATATTGCTCTCCGATATGGTCCATTTCTACTGTTTCTAATCTCTCCTCCCTCGACAGAGTCTTAAATTTCTTTCTTAGAATTGTGAAATATCGTGTGACTTCGTTATGCCTCTAATGCAGCTGTTTTATCTACTCTCCTTCTGGATTATCTTTCCGATACTCGAACTAAATGTGATCTGTCGTTTATTTATAATATTTTAAATTCCGGTACAAACTGTTCTGAATTACTATCACATTTAAATTTCCGAATTCCTACTAAAACTACTCGTTCTTCTTTCTTGTTTAACATGCCTACTCCAAGGATTTCTCTATCCAAACGTTCTCTTTTCTTTCGTCTACCTTCTCTTCTGAATTCACTACCCATAAATATTGATCCTTTTTCCTTATCATTAAAATCAGGTCCGGCGCGTGCTTATCGGCCGCCCGTGTGCAGAACGAGTCCGCCGCCCACTAAGTTTCTATTACCCTTCACACGTTTATATTTCATGTATCGTCCTAAGTGTGGGGATTTCTACTACTGTTGTTTTGATGTTGATTACGTATTCCATATTTCTTCGTTTCTGTTTCCTGTATCCATCGGTCCTCGCGGCCGCACAACTCAATAATTATAACGCGATCTTTCGTTAATTTTTGGGGAAAGCTGCACCTGCACCATGAAACACCCTTAATGATAGGTTTTAGCAGCATATTTTTCGAATTAATCCACTTCATTATTTCCAAAAATTTATTTTAATGATTGCATCAAAAAGTAACAATACCTGATTGTAAACCAATAGAACCAAAATACCTTTCGTTGCTTAAAAGGTCTAAATTGCGACATCCACGACTTCAGGAGGAAGCGCTTTTCAAATTCCAACAAGTATATAGTACAACTACCGAAAATATCAGACAATACAGAAATTTAGTTTTCTCTCGTTAAGTGATAGGAACAGATCAAAAAATGTATATAGAATATATGACCATAGCCGCAACTTTGGAAGTACATCGGAACAAATTATTCAATAGGTTCTATCCAATGGGACAAACACTTTTCTCCTGGCGTTGAGGTAGGAAATCTAGATGAAATAACATAATATTTTATCGTATCTTCATCAGAAAATAGCATAATACTTTATGTATGTATGTAACGCGCCTTTAATTTTGTAACTCACCTCTCCACCTCACTGATCGAAAGTACGACCGGAAAAGTTTTGGGTCAAAATCAATTTGTCTTTGGACCCTTAAACACCCGTTGCACAGAATGAGGTGATGCTTGAACTTAGTGGAAACGTAAAAATGAAGGTTGACCGAATGGTGGAAAGTCTCTGCTTTCATTTTCGCTAGTTTTTTTCATGTCGCTGAATTTCTCGACGGCTTTATATATATCACAGACAATTTTTGGCTGAAGAAGGAACTCTTTGTGGCCGCCCCCAAATTTTAGCCGCCCGTGTGCAATGCACACGTTGCACCCGTGCACGGGCCGGGCCTGATTTAAATCATTCATTAAACAAGGAATCACACACATTTCACCCAAATGAAGACAGTTTGTTCTGTTTCCAACTATTATGTAATTATTTTTATTTATTTATTTTTTAAAGTATATGTTAATTTTATGTATTTGTCTTCTGTTAACATTTCACTTTAAAATGGCGAATATGCTGTATGTGAGATTATGTATAAATAAATATTTATTCATAATAATTAATACTCTTGCGGAAGTGTAATCGTGCTCTTTTGATATTCTACAATACAATGTGGTGCTCGCTTGATATTATAGGATACAACTTTGTGCTCGCCACATCGAAAAGTTTAGTAAATTTTATCAAATTATTCTAGGTCTAGTTAAATTATAACAATCAGAAAAAACACTGGATTAAAAAAAAACAAAATACTCTCTACATTTATTGCGATTGTGTTTTTTTTTCACGCCCTTCTCCACATTCGTTCATTCCCTTCATAAAATGTTCTCATTATAAAAATTCAATTCCATAAAACTAGGTCCAAAGCAAACCAGCTTTTCGAAACGTAGCCGCCGCCAGCGTAGTGATGGAAGCATTCGAAATGGGATCAATTTTAATCGGCAACTGATACAAGGTGAGAAATTCGAGCGGCTTATCCCTTTATTTTTTTCCTTCGGTCCGCTCACACGCGGCTCTTTGAAATAGAACGAAAGGGACGCGAGTCCATTGTGTGCTCCTGACCGCAAGAGAATGGCGTCGTGATTTTTTTTTGTGAGCCTGGTGAGGGTAGGAATGCGAAGGAGTATCCCTCCCTCCCTCCCGATCCCACTCCTCTCCTCCAATCCATCCATCCATCCATTGACTCATTTCACAGACGGCGGGGTCCATTCACTCACTAGGACCTCACACGATTCTCTCCCTATACGCCTGCCTATAACTTAATGCTTCCCTGCTCAACACGCACACCATTCCATTTCTCAGCCCACGACTCTGAGCAAGGCAGTTTTCAGGTCGAAATTAGTAAAATTGTGACGATATAAGACATGTTCTTTAATTAAATTCGGGTTTCGCTAAAACCAATTCAAGGACGGAAATGAGGGACTGAACCGTGCCTGCAGGTAACGATGACCGAAATATATGATTAATTACTATAATTTTACAGCGTATAAGATTTTTTCAACATCATTTTCAACAGATAAATTGAAAACGTGACTTCATTCGCAGATTTTGACTAGAGAGAATATCTTAGAATAATCAGTTTGGACCGTTCCCCTGTTTATGAAAACTCGCTTCAATATCTGATTAATTATATAATTAACTTTCAGTTGTTGGTCAGATTTAATTTTACGAACAAATAATAAAGTCATACATGAACGGACAGACTGTTTTACTATTATTCTTCAGATTTTGTGGAGGTTTTTCGTTAAGTATAAGGGAAAGCTCTTTCTCTTTTTCATACGATGGACTTGAACGTTAAAAAAACTAGAAAAAAAAGAATCACAGCTGAAGATATCTTAAATGATAAGTTATAAACCCCATGTATTTACAAGACCTTCGTTTCTTTATCGGTTAGCTATTTTTATTCTCCGTATCTCTTGTTATTTTCTTTCTCATCAACTCAATTTCGTCGCCACAATCTCCTTCATTTATTCAATCCTTCGGTAGGGCTAGATCGCTTCCGCCCGACATTAACCATGCATAAAAAACCGAAGGAAAGAAAATGAATGTGTAATCGACTTAATCCTGGGAAAATTGGGACTATAAAATTCCTTCTTACCGAAAGGGAAGAGAATAGACATCCGATCCAGGAAAAAACACACTCTTCAAAGAGAGACCGCTCACCCATGCACACCGAAAGAGAAACAGAACACACCCCTTAAGACTTCCCCTAGAATCTTGTCTCCTTTCCGAAATTTCCTCTCAACCTTTTCTTGCATCGCATCGCATCCTTCCAACACTCTCCCAATGCAACTTGCGCTTCGATCGGTTCGTTCGTGAAATCCGAACGGTATTTTTTCCCTTCCTTTGGGGTCCAGATTACCAATTCGACGCAAAGGAAGAATATCAACGCGTTCGTGTGTACGAGAGTGATGTCGAAAATGAAAAAGTGTTTATCATCACGCCGCATCTGGCCGAGCTATTGATCCCGTCTGGTCGTCGGATGACTGATGTCTTTGACATAGTGATTCGTTTACAGGAAACATAACTCGTAAACAGGAGGATGTCCTTATATTTATATCTCTGATTATTAGTAGCTAGTTTTAAAATAATATCTACCCTTACCAGCTTAAGAAAAAATTATCTGAAATCGTAAATCCATTGATCAGGATTAATATTTCACGGCAATTGTGGCCAAAGCACTTTGAATGCAGGTGAAAAATACACGTGCGAAATCAACGATATGTAACACGTGACCAGCGAACAATTCTATTGCCTTATCTCCATTACATAGGCATTCGAAAGCCATGGTATAATGGCAATTATCTTTATTTAGTAAAAAAGTGATTCTAAATCTTTAACCCTTCTTAATAAGGACATTATCTTAGCAATCTTCTACAATATTCCCTTGGTAAAAAAGGAGAGACGGAGCGGAATTCCCAGACGGAAAATGAACGTTTATTTTTCCCGATGACCTTTCGTTATAAAAAACTGCCGCACCTTCCAAAATTATCTTTTTCGATATGAATGCACGCGGATGCCAAACAATATATATATATATAGTATATCGTCAGTTTACGACTTGCATAATCGTGGTGCATCTACTTCGGTGCAGGAGAAATAATTTTTTTTTCGCCTCGCGTCCATTAATATTTATGGCTTCGGATCGTCCGATCGTTATACCTAAGTGGCGCCGTCGCGATCAGGTCTTCGGGGAACTCGGAAAAGTAAGCCATATAAATATATATTTTTACAATCTCCATCCAAATGATTACTTTCATAAGTGGAGTGACTTTACATTTGGTACCGGTGGACTACTTGCATCGCTCTCTCTCTCTCTCTTTCTTCCCGACGCCGTACTCCGCCGCGGGCTGTTAATTCCGCCATTCCGAACGCGCGAGTCGAGCTTTTGTCCTTATATAGATTCCGTTAACTACCTGGCATATCGATGAGTCGTAAAGGAATGACCGTTCACTCTGTGGAGCATTTTCCTAAAGCTTTTGATTCTCTTTGTCCAAGTGGAGTGTAGAGAGAGGGAAAGAGAATGGGAGGACATAAAAGGGACGATACAGTGCATTAATGGTCGAACCACTTTTAGGGATGAAAAGAATATACGCCATCAAAGCGATAGAAGTAAGTCTCGGCGATCTAAATAATTATTGGATTAATGGCTCTCTTTAAGAGACTGACTTCGCTCTTTCCGATCCTCTAAAAAGAAAAAGGGAAACGACATTATAATTTCCCCTACCGTGCCATAAATATTGTTCTAAATCGAGTTGGACCGACTTTACGGATACAAGAAATGGCAAACGAGGCGGTTGTTTCAAAAGCCTTATTTGATGGTGGAGGATTTTCTCAATTATTTTTATTTTGACTGTTTCACAGATGATAGAACATTTACCAATGAGGGTGCATTTTGTTTCTCACAATTGCAACGGAAGAGGAAAAGTATTTTGCTGCAAGTTGGAATTTCATTTTATTTACCTCTAATGGTTATTTTACCGTACCCTCAAGAGTCCCTGTTACGAACTTCGCAGACAAAGTCGCAAAATTATGGCAGTATCGAGGAAGACCTTGTGTGGAATTAGTTTTGCTTTATTTGAATGGCTTTCTCCACTTAAAAATTAAAGATATTCCAGTCAATGTGTCGGAAAGGCATTTAAATGGGAATGCATTAATTATTTTATCTATAGAACTCCCAAGAGTTGGAATAGTAACGGGAAGAAAGTCCGCTTTAGATTAATCGAAATCGCGGATTATGTTTAAACAGGTTCGATTGTGTTTATTATATTATTTCTCCAGCATTGGCTTCCTTAATATGTAAACAACTATAAACAAAGTCTGAGTGGAAAGTTAACAGTGTTAACACCCAACATGTGTCATTGGTACTCTGTAATTCGAGTGACAGTCACAAAAGTTTTGGGAAACTGTATTATTTCTCTTCCTTTTGATAATTGAATAACAGAGCTTCTACCTTAGAATTAATTGAAATCTCCCGTCGGCTTTCAACCCCTAAATGGCGCGTAAAGCGAATCTCATACTTCCGTTTTAACTAACCCAATCCTCAAAACATAGTTTCCTTCTTTTCATGGAACATATAGCATTTTGAAACCGCGTTCTTCTCGCAGATGGAAAAGTTCGAATCACTTTAAATCGCGGGCTCATCGAGGCGCGAGGAGGACGGAAGAGGCAGAGAGGGACACTAAGACAGAACGAATCTCTATAAATCCAAGCGAGACCGTTGCGCTGCTTTATGGGTGCGAGCACCATTCGTACTTGGTTCGGGAGGGCGTGAGTTTAGGGACGTGGGTAGGCAGAAGAGGGGTCGTGAAAAGGACTGCGAGGCCGGAGAGAGAGAGGGAGAAGAGGTTAGGACAAGGCTGGTGAGCAGGAGGAATCCGTATTGCCCGTTTTTCCGTGTGACCGGGCACGGATAATGCGGTAAGTAGGTTTAATGTGCCGGAGGGAGGCTGCGACAGAGTTTATGTATGTGAGGAAGCGTCGAGGTCGAAGTGCTGTTTTTTTTGTTAAAAGGGGGCAGCAGCGTCGGAGTTGTGGCGAGTTTGAGCGAAAATGGAGTGAGAGGGGGATGTAGAAAATGACTCAGATCGAGAGAGAGAGAGAGAGAGAGACGGAGAGAAAAGAGAAATGGGAAGATAGACACAGAGAAAAATAGGAAATTCAAGAATGTGATACATGCGATGCTTTGTTAAATTACCGGCGAAGAAAACGGTAAATACATTTACGTGATCGCTACGTCATACACAAACAAACAGAATAATAAGCTAAAAAATTATTGGAAGTCACATCTTTCCCTACACTTTTAAACTGGCCAGCTATTTATTGCACCACTTCTTAGATACCCATCGTGCGCAAGTAAGAGGGAATCAGCAGGTCGTAAAAAAAATACAAACAAAAACGGAGTATATAAGTGGAAATTGAAATAAAAAAGTAATTTTTTATTCTTAAACCAATAATTCATCAATAGGCGTACATTTTCTCGTTTTCTTTTACGTGAGTTTCTAAAGGAGTTTATTCTGAGCATGTACGTTACAAGTACGAAACGGGGAGAAAGGTGAATAGCCACGGAAGTGAAGAGAGAGAGGACAAGGTAAGGGAGGGAACGGACAGAGAAGGAGTAAGTGAAGGAAGGAATCCGTCGCGTGTTAGGGTTGGAAGTACGAGAGCGGGAAGAGAACCTATTAATCTCCGAATCAGAGGGAGCGGAGGTGACACAAAACGGTTCCGCTAATAGAGTGTCGGTGGAGTGAAGTGAGGAGGGTGCCCGGACAAATAGGAGGGAGCAGTTGAGGGGAAAATAGAATGTCGGAGAGATTGGATTGGGAGATGAGGGTGGAGGCGTCGAAGAGGAGGGCGAGAGAAAGGATAATGAGAGGCTGGGGGTGATAAACGCGAAGAGGATTTCCGAGATTTATAGCGAAATTTCCAGACGAAAAATATCGGATGGATTATTTGACGGCGACGTCAATTTGCATTCGAAATGCCACGGAGGAGATTGGGAAAGAAACGACAGCGTTACCGATAAAGGAGAAGTGGCGAGAACGCGGAGAGGAACACATTCGGAATAGGAATAGGTCGGTAAACGAAGAAATCTGTGACGAAAAATTCGATAAACGGAGGACGGCGGAAGAAGTAAGAGCAAAAAAAGAGATCAGACGAATACACACACACGAACACACACACACACACACACATATACTTATATATATGTATATATGTATATATATATATATATATATATATATATATATATATATATATACACTTATATATACTTTATATATATATATACAAATCTCAATAAAGGAAGCGGGATCCGAAATGAGAGTCTTTAGACCCCTCCATCACGTCGAACCGGGTCGCATTTATGGAGGCGAAGAAGGGTCCCGGGAAAAAAAGAAGAAGACGGGAGTAAAAGGGACCATTCCCGGTTAATGCCGGGGATCACACGACTTGAATATGGACGAGAGTTAAGCCGAAAAGAGATAGTCCTCGAGAAAACGGTTTCCTTCGGCGTTTTGTTTTTTTTTTTAAGGTCTTTCCTTTTTTGACTCGGAGTGCGCGGAAGGAAATGAGGAAGAGTAGACGTCGCAAAGAGAGAGAGGGGGGAGGTAGAACATGACTTGTCACGTTCTTTTTTATCTCTCTCTTTCTAACAGCAGTAAACTCTCTGCGCTGTGTGAAATAAGGGCGTCGAGAAAGGAGAGAGAGAGAGAGAGACAAGGGGTTAGAAGACATAGGGAGAGAGAGGTTCGGGTATTGCAGTGGGGTGAGAAGCCAGGGCGAAGAGAAAATAGGATTCCGCAGAGTAAATGGCCGAAAGATCGGGGGGGACAGCGTAGCACGCAGGAATGAGGGTTAAGCTACCTTAGATGGGGAAGTGGAGGTGAGGGGAGGGGAGAGGATGACAAAAGAGCGAAAAAATTAATGGAATAAAGAAGGGAGGTCGGTTTGGGGGGGGAAAGGGATAGAGTAGAGAGGAAGAAAGGGGACGGTGTTTATAGGGTTAGAGAGTTTTGTTAACGGAAGGAGGGAGGTTTTCTTTTTTTTGATGGAACGGATATTGGTCGTTTGGAGTTTGAAGGGAGTTCGGTGAGAAGAGGATTGAAAAGAGGGGGGGAGGCGGATAAAAAAGTGGAAAACTTTTGAGTGGAAGGGTGTCGCCATTGTATGGCCGGTCATTTACGGCGAGGTGCTGTGATAAAAGGCGTCAACGTCATGGCGTCATTTCGGTCTGGAAAAACTATTTCCTCGGCACGATCGACTTCGAAAAGGAACCGATTTTTTTGAGCGGTCTTCCGATCAAATTCCTTCGGTATAACCGAAACTCGATAATGTACCCGGTCTATATACTAGGTGAGCACTTCGGGAAAACGACGTTCGTATCAAAATATTGCGATACATCTCACGAAACATCTTCCGCAGCATAAAACCCTTTATAAAAGAAACTGTAAATCCAAAGCAATCTCAAAACATCGGAGCAATATCATCCATTTGCTAAACACAGACTTAAAAGAAAAACATTAAAGTCGGGAGTCAGGGTAGTCAATACAATTTCTTAATTTCAGTTATTCACGTCACGTTACTTCATCGCAAAAATAACGGAGAAAGCATCGATCAAAAAGGTTGTAATCAAAAGATGGAATGAGTCATAGAGCAAAATCTCTTATGGCTATTCGAGAAAGTTATCACTTGAGCTCTTCGAAGCATAATGACGCAGCTTTAAAAGTCGATAAAATCGCCTCAAACCGAAGGGTAGGGGGAGGGGATGGGGGAACAAAAATTTCGACTATGTCCAATCATTGACGGCCCTTTTGACGAAATCACTAAGAATGTCCTTCATGGATAAATGCCATTAAGCCAATCAATTTGTCCGATAGATGGAAGGATAGGATCTTCGAAGCGTCTGAAACATCTGCGGCCCGAAAGGAGACAAGTGTTTCTCCAATGGCGCGGAAAAAGAATTTGGTCCACCACTGCGCATACTGTCCGTCCCTCCCACACCCCCTTCTCTGGTCCCACCCTCTCCCCCACCTAAAACGGAACGGAGACTGCGCAGGCGTGAAAAGAGGAGGGGCAGCATGGAATGAGGTCAGGGGTCACAAAGTTTAAGTGGTAGACTCCCGTGATTTATCGAGCGCTTGTATCCCTTCTTTCACTCCAATGCCTCTCCCCCCCTCCGCCCCATCTCTTCCTTCCTCTCTCTCTCTCTCTCTCCAGTTCCCTCCTTTCCACTCATCGCCACTGCAATGAATTTCTAAACGGGTCGCATGGCACTTAACGTAGGAATCGGCCCTCTAATTATTTGAACTCCACTCCCAACGACTCCGTGGAAAATCGGTTTAATTAATTATCTCCAACGCACTCTGGTATTGCATCAGATGAGTTTTAATTTTTCCTTTTATTACCTCCCTATTTTTCGTCCGTTTTCTTAGGTTGAATCGTTCAATTCTTGAGATTTTTCTTCTTTAATTCGCTCATTTATTTATTGGCTGTTGTAATTCCGTATTCTCTAACTAGCCTCTAACTAATTACTCACTACAAATTGAATATTATTTGAAGTGGTAAAGAATCCTTGAATCCGAGTCAAGCAAAAGACGAGAGACATCTGTTCTATGGAAGTCAATCTGAGTTAGAAAGTTGATATTTGTTTTCGCTGACATTACTGTGCAGTGAGTGGTGGCTATGGAGCAAACCTTTTTAATCAAGTCTTACTACCTGTAAATTTAGAAGATGAGGGCGGGTTTTTTCTTCTCGATATTCTAAAAAAATCCCAATATTCTCCCAAACTTAGCACGTTCCACCTTTCGTAATAGCGTAAATAGCACGCATCCGACTGTGAGAGGGCAGTTCCGTGATTTATTTTCAAGAGGATAGGTATGAATCAATCCCTATCTTTATCCCTCTTTCCTTCAGCCTTAACTTTATTCCTCTCTAGTCTTAACTTCACACTTGGCCTTTCCAAACCCCTCCGCAGCCTCCAAAACTCCGCCCTCGCCCCCATTCGCCTCCATCCCCCCTCCCTCCCCTCCCCACCACCCTCCGCCGCACCCCTAACTCAGAAAAGAGCAAACTCGGCCACACGACAAATGTTCCGGTTCCCTCGTTCTAACATACGGAGGGAGGCGGTGTTAATGGGAGAGACAAATCCGGAAAGTAAGCCGTCTAAACTTCCCCTCTTCGCACAGGGAGGGAGCGACAAACTGTGTTTGGAGTCAAGAGGACAGAATAATCTGTTGACATATCTCTCCCTTCCTCGCTCCCTCACGGGCTATCTAACAAAGAAACACACACGCAAAGCAAAGTTGCTTAAACTCCTTCATGTTTTCCTTACGCGGCCCTCTATTCCCACGCAAATAACGGAAAGAGGAGATGGATGGAGTTTAAGAGAGTATAAAATTCGGAGAAAAATTCACCTAGATTCCCTCCATGTTAAGATGGAATGACCCTTGCCAATATTCTTAAAATAAAGGATATCAGCATGTCTTCAACGGGAGAGTTACTGATTTTCATGAAAACAATCGAATAATTACGCTATATGCTACTGTTTGTTTTATTTTTACATTTCGGTGCAGAACAGATTTCGTACTTCAGAAAATTATTCCGACTATAAAACTTGCACAGGGTCCATTATTTCATTTGAAATGCCCTTCTCCTCTCTTGTAAACAAAGTTTGGCGACTGTTATTCAGATTTTTGGAGGCAAATAAGTATGTTTGCAGCCTTATAAACCAGCCTATATTATTTTCAAAACAAGTAAAAATTTATTTGCGGTAAATTTAGCTCAGGTGATGAAACACTGAAAAAATATGTGAAATGAATACCGTTTGTGTTGGAAGATAAAAATATAACAAATTGGATAATCGACAAGGAAGAGTCGATTGGCGTAAATCTCATTGCCAGTTAACATAGGATTAAACTAAAGTCGTCGTCTACCTAATTTCGACGACGTATTATACACCGCACCCCCAAAAGTCCCCTTCTTTATACCCGTTAAATCTTTGGAGAGAGCGGTTTCCGCTCCGTTTATCAGGCGCGAGTGAAGCGATAGCGACGTAATCCGTATCGCGATGTAAAGGCAAACGAAAGGACAGGCGCCCCGGGCTAAGGGATAACACAAGGCGCCGAGCCTATAAAATAACATTGGAGCTTTTTTATCGGGCCACCGTATTCCGCTCGGAACAACCCGCGTAAAATGCAAAGGCGGAGGAGAACGCCTCCGAAGGCGGAAAGCTTGAGAGAAAGGAGGGAAAGAGGGAGTTTCCTTTTTCGGCGTCGATATTTTATTGCGACATCTCCATGGAACGTAATCCTCTCCTCAACCGTTTACGAATACCTTTTTAAACTCGATCGCCTCTCGTCGCTCTCGACAATGCCCGAATATCCGGCCGACCCCTTTGATGTTTATGGCGCCGTTTATTCGTGGGATACGGTGAAGAGAGAGACAGGTTTGAAAGAGGTTGCGGCGGCTGAGAGCGGGTGTGCTTGCGCTGCTCGGAGGAAAGGGATAAAAAGAGAAGGAACATCTCGCGTCGATTCGCTTTTTTTTCTTCGGCAGCAATTACTGAACATTATTAGCGGATTCTAGGCAAGATGGGGAGAGAGAGAGAGAGAGAAAGACAGGCTGAAAGAATGGTAAAGGGAGAAAGGGGCGGGGGATTGATAGTATTTCCAATATTTCTCTATATTCATCTCCGTTTAATAGCAAACGACTCAACTAATTAAGATCGAGAGTAGAAAATTGATAATATTATATCGTGGATACATGATATTTCTACGTTCGACTCAGGAAGAGATTCCGACAGGAAATGACACGAAGAGAGACAGATAAAGCAATCTTTCCCAAAAGTGGCACGACGTGATCCATGAGCTGGTGCATTAAATTAGTAAGGCACAATCATTTATTTGTTTTTTATTTTTTAAACGACTGTTGACGGAAAATATTCAGACTTGATACCTTCTGCCAATAGTATATCTCAAATAAATGGTGACGTCTATGAGTGTGTCTGAAAACTAGCACATCTCCCTCGCTGACACGGCATTTAAAAAAGTGTAATTTCCATTAAAATATCTTAACATTTTTATCATACCTATTTCAATAATACTACAGTAATTTTTTCGCTGAAATACTGTGCGCAAAACTTACATTTTTTTTACAACAAATGCACTTATTTTCATATGTCGTGAGGTATTGCCGATATCTTGCAGGTATCGTTGACTTCATATGCTCAAAGAGGTTTTACGCGAGGGGGAAAAGGGTTGAGAAGAGGTGAGAGAGACCTAGAGCGAGGGAGAGATTATGCGAAAGGAAGCTATTGAGATAGAGGGAGAGAAAGTGTTCGAGAAAAAATAATAAGTAGATATAAAGAGAGAAAGGATGGGAATAAAGAATGAGCCGAAAATAATAATAATAAAAAAACAATATTTTTTGCGGCAATTTCCTAAAGGGCGGTTAAGTGAGGCTTATCGTCGCGGATTTTCAGGAGAAGAAACATAAATTTAGACTGGTTCTTTCCCTTTTCAATGCCACGTCACCCTTAAGCGTGGCAATTAAGTTCTTTTTTTTCATCGCAGTGAGAGAATCGTTAGGCTTAATTGATGTTCAGGGACAACCGTGCCGCGATCCAGTCAGCACGCAGAGAAGGAGAAAGAGGGAGAGAGAGGGAGGGGGGGGGGATACCTCATCGCCGGTTGCTTAATAAACAAGGCAGCTTTTGGTCCACGCTCAGTCCACTCGGATTATATTTTTTCTCCGACTTAGCTATGATTGCGAAACGCGGAGAAAAGGCAGGCATTTCGTACCGTTTCGATCGAGATTTGGGATATATATATATATATATATATATATATATATATATATATATATATATATATATATATATATATATATATATAAATACTTAAGGAAAAGGAAAGGTAATAATAAGGGTAGCAACAAGGTGTTGGAGGAAGCCCAGTGGACACTTACCTAGAATGAAGAGCCGCTGGGGGTGCTGAGGACACACGAAAAACACAAAAGAACAAAAACTACACAAAAATGGAGCTTTCGGGCTGATGCCCTTCTTCAGCGACGGAGAAACATATACTCTTTTGTGTTTTTCGTGTGTCCTCAGCACCCCCAGCGGCTCTTCATTCTAGGTAAGTGTCCACTGGGCTTCCTCCAACACCTTGTTGCTACCCTTATATATATATATATATATATATATATATATATATATATATATATATATATATATATATATATCTCATCATCAGCCATTTTCAATCCACTGACGGACCCATGTGCACCCATATATATATACACACATATACATATACACATATATATACATATATATATATATATATACATATACTTTCGATAATTGGCAACCGGTCGATAATTTATTTTGAAACAAAAGCGTGTATATCGTCCTAAACTGCAATTTTGGACCGACGAAAAGTTTTAGCTAGCGGATATTTCGCAACGGACGCTAAAAAATTATCACACGTCTCAGAAAAATAACAGCCCGTGTCGAGATCTCGAGAAGTTTTTTTTTTTAACTCTAGTAAAAGAGTTTACTGCAAGGAACAATGAATGAAAAAGTATGGAGTTTAAATTACGACAGTCGCGTTGAAACTTGGCTGTATTATGACACGCAATATTTTACGGCGATAAAAAGGTCTAATTTGAGCGTTGTAACGTGTCTCGTCCCACTGTATCCGTTTTAAAATCGACCCCGAAGAAGCTTTCCCTCCGTCCCTCGAAAAATAATCTCGATCTTCCGAGTCCCCTCATCCTCCTCTTCGACAGCACACGCGTGACAGCGAACGCGAGCCCGGTCGGCAAAAATCCTTTCAGGAGACGCAATCCGAGGCATTATATACGAGACAAAGCTCTCCCATCCCAAATGATTTACTCCATTCCATCTTTCTGGCTCTCCTTCCTCTCTCTCTCTCTCTCTCAGCATCGGTCGGGATTTTTATTGCTTACTGGCCACGACCCTTACCTCCTCCTCCCCCTCTTCCATCACTCCCATTCCAAACCTCCACCCCCTCTTCCGTTTCCCCTCATTTCCCCTGCCTCTCCTCTCCCCACCCCTTTCCTTCTCTCCTCCAACTATTCCCGTTCTTTATTCGACCCTTTCCTCTTCGCCCCCATCGCTCTCCCTCCGCGGTCGTGGTTTCTAACCCGATACGTTTCCCAACTCTCGGCGAAATCCTCTCAGTTGGCTAGCGCAAGGCTTAGTTGTCGGGTCCCGCGGAGTTCTTTCATCTGTGATTGAGGCCGCGGCGATAAAACAGAGTCAGTCTGATTTACGGTGGGGAAGACCTAAGGAAGAGGAGAGGTGATGCGGGGGCGATGGTCGGACATCGGGGTTGAATAGGATGGTAAGGGGGTTTGAGGTAGTGGGAGGAGGAAGGAAGTGAAGAGGGAATAGACCCTTCAAGAGGACGATCGCAAACGACTCCGTATGGGTTGTCGGAGGATAGAGAGAACTAATGTATTAAAACTTTGAAAAACAAAGTGACCAAGGTTTACTTCAACTAGTTGAGGAACGACTTACGCGTCCAATTTTAATTTTCGGTAACAGAATCCTGAAAAATCTCGATAATATTTTGCGATAATTTTATTTTGCTTGGTACAGAGCTTTGCGATCGGGTGAAATGTAATCCTGACATATTTATGCATACAAGTCGTACTTTATACCCTCATTTGGCCTTCCCTATCGCTCTGCAACATTGTCAGTTACTTTAATGCAGTGATTACATCGCTGGGCATTCCCCATCTCACCGGACAGCGCAACTCATATGCATCATTCCAATTACGTTTTTTTTATAAAACCGTAATTTCAGTGGATAACAAATATGGTAACTCGTTCCTGAAGTTCCTTCCGAACGGTTTATTTAGCCATGATGTAAATTCGCGAATGTTCATTCTCGCCAAACAAATGGGAGCCCTCTCCCGTTCCTAACCGTTTTTTCAGCGAGTGCCTAACTGATAAATGCCGGCTTTTAAATTTCAAACGACCATTTGCGTCGGGGCCGATATTTTAGCGACTCTTTTTCGCAAAACAACGCCGCATAATTTATTGCCGTGTTGGAAAGGAACAAATGGGACGCATTATTAAAATTACTGCCGCGAGAATAATCATCCAGTCCTGCGCCAATAGGTAATTAAACAATTTGCGCGATTTTTAATCCTCGTCGAATTATTATTTGTTAATAGGCCGTCGTGACAAAAATCGATCCATTAAATTATTTCGATGCTGGCGCATTCGACAGTGGAAAAAGACATTGATTTTTATTTTTACTGTTGCCAAGATAAAAAAACCTCGCGTAAACAAAATCCGGTCGGGGAATCGGTTGGAAATTTAACGCACGGCTCCAGATAAACCCTTTCTAATAACTAGAATTAAGTCATGCGTTTAGGTAATGAATACGGGAGAGAGGGGAGACTTGGGGTTAATACTAAAATGACACGCCTTCACGGCAGATAGGATTTTTAAAAAAAGAAGGAAAGGATTGAGATCAAACGGGCGCCTTCAAGAATAGAAACGAGAAAGATAGAGAAAAGAAACTATAGAGAGGAAGGGAGAAACACGGTGCTTGGTAATAGGACAAAGCGGGCCATATAAGAGGTCGAGGAAAATGGATGGGGAGAAAGGAGAGAGAGAGAGGGGAGAAGGGGAGGGGGAGAGGGAGGGAAGGAGAGAGAGAAGAGATGAAGATGGGAGAGGACGTCCGGGAAAGAGGAGCTCGTAATGACGAGGCGGCAAAGGGGGAGAAAATCCGCGGTTGGCTCCGAAGCAGGAAAGCATACGTTACAGGCGTCCAGCCGTGGAAACAGAGCGCCAGAGAGATAGAGAGAGAGAGTTGAAGGAATAGGGGAATGGGGAAGATTGGAGGGGAGTGGGAAGGGAGAGAGAGAGAGAGAGAGAGGGCAGATAGGGGAGTGGAAAGAGTTAGGCAAGGAGAAGAGCGAGGGGTTGCGAGGGGGTTCTGTGGCTATGGGCGGCCACGCGAGACATTCTACCCATCCAATAAACTCTTCCAACCCCCACCGACATCCACCCCCTCGTCCTTTTCACCCTCCCTCCCCTCTCTCTCTAAAAACCCCATTTCCCATCCCACCTTCGGAGCCCCGCATATAACACTCAGCGCGCCCCTTCCTCTTTCGCCAGGGCGTGAACGTATCCACGGGAGCGATGGAAGGAGGGGGAGTTGGGGAAAGGGAAAAAGTTGAGAGAGAGGAAAGAGAGAAGGGGGAGAGACGATTATGCGTGGAGGGACAGGGAGAATGCCGGGCGAGAGATAAAAACGAAATCGGGACGCGATGATGGATTAATGACGAAATTTAATCGAACAAACTTTCGATCGTAAATTCCATCCTTACAATCCATCGATATTAAATTCATTTTACCAGTGACGATAATAAACGTATATTTATATACACACACACAAGTTTTATGGCGCAAAGCTAATACGAAGGACGTATAGTGTTCGTAAAAGAGAGTTCAAAGCGAGGCAGGCGAAGGGGATAAAGAACGGAGGGGAAAGGAGGGAGGAGATCAGTGAGTCGAAAAAAAAACATAACAGGGAAGAGATGAAAATAAATATCCCCTAACGCATAAAAGAGAGACTGTGAGAATCGTGGAATAGAAACGGAAAGAAAAATAGAAAGGGAAGAGACACAAAGTAGGCCTAGAAAGAAATGGAGTGAGAATGAGGAGGAGAGAGAGAGGGGAGGGGAGGAGGAGGGTTTGTGTAGGGAGCGAGTGAGTGATGGCATGTGTATATTTGCCCTGTTTCTCTTCGCTTGAGGCGGATGGCTCAACACTTGACTATTCGCCGGGCGCCTCGCATAATAACCCCCGGTCCCTATTCGCCGCCGTGTAATTGTCTGACTCGGTGCGTGCGATGAACATTCATTGCGACGCAAATCACTGCAGCCGACGTGCAATGGTGGGGTGTGGAGCAAGTGAGGGGGACAATGATGAGAAGAAGGGGTGGGGAGTAGAATTCCTGCGTCGATGCTTTTACGAGAGGTGGGGCGGGAGGTTTCTGACCGGTGAGCCGGCGCCATTTTGATAAAGAATTCTAAGGTGACGGTTAACGTAGATACTCATTTGCTAATGATCTAATCCGAATGAAGGTTCGCTACATCTTAATCGCTTTACGTGACAAGTTTATCCTGTCTAGTAATTGGATTGTGACGTTTTTTTTAATTAATACAAACAAAATGCGAACTATGGAAATGAAAAAAAATATCGTAATAATGCGTAAAAATATGCATCTCGTATGTTTTTGGCTCTTAATAAAAATTTTAAAAATTCGGTACTTTCCATTTATTAGAATAATTAACATATTAACTTATTCAATTTAAACGAAGTTAATGACCCAGATCTATATAAAAATGTGAGAGATATTTTCGGAAAAACATAGGTCTATATTTCTCCGTTCAGATAATTGGAGTGACTGATTTTTTAAAAAAGACTTTGCGTATGAACCCCACCGAAAGCGTTTCAAAATGGAGTTGATTTTAGGGTTTAAAGCATTGGGAGAGGAGAGGAAGGGATCCAGGCCAGAGAATCAGTGAAGGGGGTGTGAGGAGGATAGGGAGGGACGGGAGGGGGAGGAGAGGAAGGGGGTAAAGTGTAGTTTGGAGACACGCCACACTAAATCCTTCAGCTCTTAATGGATAATTAAGAACCCTACACAAATATATCAAGAGAGGGAGCGAGTGAAGTGGAGAGAAGGGTTGGTTTTGAAGAAAGGTGGGAGAGAGGGCAGGGAGGGGGAGCTGAAAGAGTGGTGCGCGAAGGGGTTTGACGCCCGTAGAGTGGAGGGAGGGAGGGAAGGAGTGGAAGTGGGGGGAGGGGGGGGGGATGCCGCGTGGCAGTAGGAGAGGAGGCAAGAGGATGGGACGGGAAGAGGATGGTGTAAAAAGAGGAACGGGCTTGGGTGTGGAGAACGTCGAGAAAGGGGAAGTCGCTGTTTATTTTAGAGGACGACAGATGGGGTAGTAATCGCTGGATCCCATTTCGCTGCGAGTGTGCCGTTCTGTGGTAGCATTACGAAAGGGAATTCCAATTGGACAGGCAGACATTGTGTTCTTTTTTTTTAGGAGTTGTACGTTTACTTTGCGGAAGTTTATGGATTCGAGAGAGGAGAATAACTGTTTCCAGGCTCCCAGTTAATCAAACGAGTTCGCTGTTATTTTAAAGGGAAATTTTTAAAAAAGCTTGTGAATAACTCTGTGACCTTCATGCTTGTATTGTTTCCCGCCTGGATATTTTTGGTTGGCAAAGAGTTCGTAAAGCTTTCTATATCATCGTTGATTTCTAAGCATTAAATTTTAATAAAATTAATCGTTCTGCGCTAATAAGTGGTAAGTTTTTCTTCACAATCTGAGCACGTATACCGCGAATATAAAACGTTTCGATTTCAGCTGTCGGGAAGGACGAATGCATTTTGATGAGTTATTCTTTTTATGGTCAAATGATATATGAAAATAAACGGTTAAGTATCCTATTAATGTGCAAGTATGAATATACCTGAACATACTCAAGGATGAGGCATAAAAGATATTTTGAATGCTAGGGCATAATAATGGCAGCCGATATTTTATCAGACATGAGACTGCAAAATTAACCAGCGTTTCTGTCTGTTGGTTATTTACTTCCACCACCGAGGATTTTAAAATGATTGCTCATATTCTAATTATAAAACACGTTTTTATCAATATTGTGCCGAATATTGGCGATGTATTACAGAACCTAACGTTTACAAATTAAAATTTTAACTAGCGGATCGTCAAGTCATGTGAGCATTAATTATCGAACGTGCGTGTCAACGCTTTTAGTGTTCGCGAACTGAGGCTTTCCAAAGCTTTTACGTCGATCTCAAACAGAATATGATTCATCCAGGAGAGGCTGGAAACTTACAGAAAAATTCATAGATGTACGGAGAAATCACACTAGACCAGTGGTCTTCAACCTTATTTGATTCACCGCCCACTTTTACTATATTTTGCCATTTACAATAAATTCACCGCCCACCTTCCGTGTCAACTTAACAATAAAAATTTTGATAAAATAAATGTTTAAAAATACATCAAATTTAACCATGTTTATTAATCCCAAATCTAATATTTAAACAAACATTTTACAGACAGTTCAATGCGTACTTTGTGCTTGGTTCCTACAAACCAGGGAATCAATGTCAGGCTTCAAGTATATAAGGGACATTAGAAGATCTCCTCTTTCTGTTACTTGTAAGCTATTTCTTTTTTTTGGACAGGAGATTGTTGACTGCACTGAATCCCTTCTCGACTAGATATAAGTTTGGGCAAGCTAACAAGAGCAACGATATTTTGTTCCACAAGCTTTGATACAGAGAGGGCATTTTCTTATTCTGCCAAAGTTGCACATATCCATTTTGATTGAAATTGGCTTTACACTCCTCATCATGAAGTAATTCTATTATCTTCTCTTGGTATTTAATATCCACATCACACACATTTGCGATGAATGGAGTCACCATCCATGCTTCCATTGTACATTGTCTCATTTAAGGATATGTGCGCGTATTATTAAACTTTTTCAGTGTAAAAATTAGAATAGCATTTGGCGAGTTCTTTAACGCCCACCAAAAACCCTAAAACGCCCACTGGTGGGCGCTATCGCCCACGTTGAAGACCACTGCCCTAGACTCTCGCAGAGAAATGTACAACAATTTGAGTTTTAACAGATACATAAGGGAAGTGAGAAAACGGTCGTAATTTAACGAGGAGTCAGGGAGGAAGAGGGACAACAAGAAGTTGTCTCCCACGCCCAGGCAGCTAGTGGGGGCGGGGCTGGACACTCGAAGGACCAGCAGCGGACGATTCGGCCGGAGAGGAAGCGCTGTCATCGCTAGGACAGCGGGAGGTCTGAGAGCTTAGTCCTTCGAGGAAACAAGAAAGGTGGACACATGGGAGGGAGAGTGACCACGCAATGGTGCGAATGGGGAAGGAAGCTTCTCTTTAGTTTTGACTAATTGTGGAGTGCGACTCGAGTCGAAGAATGTTCGAGTGGGTGGTAAAGGTGCGTTTTCATGAACGCGGTACGAGCACACAGAGACGCAAGTTCTACGCGTAGGAGTTCACATGAATGCGTTCAGCGCAAGCGTAGGTACGCCCCGCTTTCGCTTTAAAAAAATATAAAATTCTGTATTAAATATTGTGTTCATTTCAGGTTAATGACATTACTTGATTCGGAATAGGAATACCGAGAGAAAGACGACAGTGTAGGTCGCGTGCCTCCAAGCCGCATACTTACGGAGAAAACACGGTCTCATAAATTGAATAAAATACCGTAAACGAATAAAGTTAAACACTGGAAATTGTGCACACGTAATTACAAGACTACGATTCAGATTTTATTAAATTTTCATTTCACTTGAACATCCCGTTTTGTTATTACAAACCGGCAAATTGACGCCAGCCGCCGCAACGCTCAGAAAAGGGGTCCATTTTTCATTCTCTCTCCAAAAACATACCTTAGAATAATTTTTTTTAATTCTGCTTTACCTACACTAAACGAAGAATAAAAGTATCTACACGCTGATATGCATTGCGCGAAAATCCCATGAGCCGTTTTTGAGATATTAAGCCTCAAACTCGAGTCTACATAATTTTGAAAACGATGCGCGCTACCTAGGACTGCGCACTGCCGCTATGTTCACGTATACGCGCGTGAAAGTTGAGTTTTTCTCAACTCAGGCGACGCGAGAATACGCGAACTCGCGCGTAGTTGAGCGAAGGTTTCCCGGCTCCTGATTGGCTGCCCATACGACCTTCGCCTCTGTACGCTTCTAACGCGTTCATGAAAACGCACCTTAAAGCTTCTCACGGGCTGTCTACTCTTATGCTCTCAATTCTGTGTATTCGGTCACGGGGAAAACTGTCTATATCCATTATAACCTGTTTTAAAATGTTTCTCAGCTCTAAAACGCAAGAAAAATGCGATTTATGGCCACAATGTGGTTGTCATCACAATGCTATTATATCCTGGATATAAATCACACGAGTTATTTTCTGTGTAAACAAGCATTAAACGTAAATTATAAATAATACATGTTTATAATTTGAATCTGTGACACTCATTTGATGCTTTGATAAGATTTTTATCATCGAGAATTTTTTATTATAGGTTGGCCTTGCCGATAAACGACGTTTCTTTAAACAACGTATATGTATATGCCGACATTTTTGTCTCCTTTAATAGACTCAGCAGTTGAAAAATAAATAAATACGTCAAATTTAAAGAAAAACATTCATTAAAGGGTTTAGCTACACCAAATGTCTCTCTCGTGATAGGCTTTTTACGCTCTACAGCATTTTAGCATATTCTCTTCATAGTAGACTCATAGACAGTCGTAAGGCTGGTTCTTTCCTTCTTTTGCGTTCGCCTGTACAATGTCCACGACCTGATTTATTTCTATGGCTTCCTAGTTATGACTGGCACGTCATGCGTCCCCGGGGAGGAGAAGAGGGAGGGAATCCTTAAAACTAGAGGCGACGCCTCTTCTCAAGAGGCCACTTGACGGAGGTCGGTCGAGAGGGATGAAGTGAGACGTTTCCAGAGGAGGGGAGTAAAGCAGAGAAAGCCTTTCTCAGCAGGAAAAGCTGTTTCGTTTTGGGAGCACTGAGTCAGTCTACGCCTTGAAATTGACAAAAACTTAATATATTGAAAATCTTAAGCCCTTGGAAAAGGAGCTGCGACGGGAAAAAACTAAACACGATCACATTGTTTCGATTGGCAAAATAATTCACTTTATTGAAGGGATAAGCAGAAAGAACCATTTTTTTCGAACCAAAATAAAAATAGTTGACATCTGTCACTCATAAAAACCAGAAAATCAGTAAAAATTCTTTTGCTAAAATTTCCAATATCAACTTTGCAATCTGCAAATATTTGTATTATTTTTTACAAATACTCTACGATAATAATACCGTTACCACCAGGCCAAGAGCCTAATTGTAGCGTGAATACGTAAATAAATAAATAAATAAGCTCAGTATGTCACGAAGTATCATTTTAAGTTACTTATATACACAGTTACTAAAACAGCGTTTTTAATAACTGGGGATAAAAATCGAGGGAATCAAAACACGGATAAGCGAGCCAAGTAACCCTATTAAGGCCCTATATCAAATAAGATAATTATAGTATTTGAAGAGTATATAGTAAAAGAACCATTACAGAAAGTCGATCGGACCAATGTCGTAAAAATCAGTACAGTACATAATAACGTATCAGTACGGTTGGTCATTTTAACTATACAGGCATTAATTTATACATATTGCTATAAAAGAATTGGGAAAAGGAGACGTGGAGCACATAAATTCACGCATTTTTACCTACTTACCAAGAAGTTAATCCGATGCAGTATTTTTAGACTTGAGGAAAATAGTGCAAAAATTAAGGGCTTATTCAATTAACGAGAAAATTGTAAATTGGATCGCCTCGTTCCTTTCCGATAGAACCCAGAGAGTAGTTCTCGATGGAGTTGCATCAGAAGTCGTCAAAGTGACTTCCGGCGTGCCTCAGGGAAGTGTAATCGGACCTCTGTTATTCTTGATATATATAAATGATTTAGCGGATAATATAAAGTGTAAAGTTAGACTCTTCGCGGATGACACACTTGTGTATGGAGAAATCAACTCAATACACGACCAGGAGAATTTGAAAAGGGACCTTCAGACTATTACGAAATGGTGTAAAACTTGGCAACTCGACCTGAATATAAAGAAATGCGCCGCAATGAATTTCACGCGCTCCATGAATTTCAACCGTTACCCGTACCAAATACCTTAATTAAAGCTAAAATACGTCAATAGCTACAAATACCTAGGTGTAACTCTCAGTAGCAATTTGTCTAGTAGAGAGCATATCAAAACCGTTATAGCATCGACAAATAGAGTTCAAGGGCTTTCCTCTAGAGTCCTGCAGGGATGCCACTCGAATGTGAATGAAATCGCATACTTTTCTTTAATCCGACCCGTAGTGGAATACTGTTGCGCCGTCTGGGACCCTTTCGAGGAGGGCCTAACTAGGGAGCTCCAAATGGTTCAGCGTAGAGCGGTTAGATTCGTAAAAGGAGAATATCGGTATGATGCGAGTGTATCAGAGGTATTGAGGGATCTGAAATGGCAGACGTTGAAGAGTAGAAGAATTGAATACAAAAGAAAACTATTTGAAAAATTCAAAAGCTCCGAATTCGTTGAAGACGTACGCGCCATAGCCGTCCCCATAGCTGTTAGAGAACGTAATGTTAGATCAGAGTGCAGGAGAAAATATGTCGAAACAATCGCTAGAACAGAGAAATACTACATATCCTTTTTCCCAGACGCGATAAGACAGTCCAACAGAGGAATTACTTATAGTTCACTTGGTGTTGTGACACCCCCTGCCAAACGCCTTCTGGCGGCTTGCAGGTTATTGATGTAAATGTAAATGATGGTGTGAAATTCTCAGCATCGGTTGTGATGGTAAGAAAAATTGAGGGGTGCGAACGACACATCTTGCATCTCACATACCCATTCATTGGCCAGCCACCCTGCTATTGGTATCGACGGGAAGATGGTGCGACAGTAGAGTATCGTCTTCCGGTCACGCCTATGGGGTAATTTAGTCATCATTAGAGTGGGAAAAGAGAAAAAAGAAAACCCTAAGAAGGGCAAAGAGGCGAACGTGGAATTGGGTGACGAAAGAAAAGGGGTTGTGGGAAAAATGGCCTCCTTCCGGGTAACAGGAGATCTAAAGAGTTTGTCATAGTAGATAGAGACGTGAATGGAGAAGAGAGAGAGAGTTTATGAATTTGTTGTTGCGACGATGGGCTATAATGTTACCCGAGAGATGGAGGAATACGCGAGGGTTTTAAATGAGTTCATTTCCGGAGGCGCCCGAGTGTTGAAATTCGTGGAACGAAAGCCCTTAGCGATGACACGCGGTTGTGTTTTAGTGGTACTTGGAAAGGGGAGGAGGGTTTTTGGTCCTGAACGGCCTAGGATCTCCTCTCATGAGTAGCTGTTTCACGGCTGAGGGGAGACTGAAAGAATGCTGAATTGGAAGCAATTTTAAAAGATGGGAGAGAGGGCTCCTGCAGCGAGTGGAATAGAAAAATATCATGGGCATTTTAAAAGAGCGAATATACATACTGATTTAAGCAAACAAAGCAGTTATGGAAATTACTCCTTCCTTTAGCGAACTATATTTCCGTACAATATTTTAAATAAAACTTGTTGCTCTTCTATTTGAAGAAAAACATAAAATTCGTAATTCACAATTTTAAATTACATTATCTTAATGCTACAAAATAACTGAATGCGTGCGATGTCTGCATTTTGAAAAGCCTAGAAGTAGAACAGTGAAGTAAACTGCTATATTTTTGTACAATGCAAAACCGAATACAACATTTGAATTTTAATAAATTAAGCGAACGCAAAACAAAAAAAAACTACCAAGCACGAAATAAAACGATATAAAATTCATTCAAACAATAAAATTAATTCTACCTATAAAAAAGTGGCATTAAACACCTGGTAGTGAGCGGATGTAACGGTCTCTAACTCATAGCATTTAATAACATAATAAGTCATATTCAACCGTCATACATTACGACAATTAATTTAATTCAGATTAATGGACATAATGGTCGAGGATAGAATGATATACGCGTTCTCATTTGGCGATAGGTGAGAGACTTAATAAAAAGAAGTTGCCCTTTCTGTGTCCCAACCGCATCAAATTCGTGGCATCTGAGACGTTTTGTCACTGCTGAGGCACCTAATTTCCTGTTCTCCTATCCTCCAATTAATCCCTAGACCATTTGTTTTCGCCCTTTATGCGCACGGGGTGAAAGGGGGGGAGTCATGCCTCCCCTTTACCCCACACCCGATGTTCATCGCCCGCGTCACACACGACGACGGCTCAATTTCCCGTCTATTGTGTCCCGCGACGTGATATCGTTATTTCCTCGGATCAGGGCGTCGTGCACCCTAATAGGCTTTAGCGAGCGGCGAACGTTGCGCCGATGTCAAACAAACAGCGGAAGAAAGCCGCCCTCGGAACACCTTTCCCCCCTTCATCTATTGAAACCATTGTCCACCCTACACGCTGCAGAGGGGGTATTTGTTTCGGGAGGTTTACTAGGATTCTTTCCAAATAAATGTCAGTTGGAATCAGGTAACTGATGTGTAGCTATTGTGGAAATGAAGTTTCTACAATTTAAAAAAATATTTCCCCCTTCTCACAAACAAAAACACAATCTCCGGATTGCGGCTACTAATTTCGTTCTGATTCAGAAGTTCAGCTAACGACGTCTTTCTCATAAGGTTCGGCTTCTTTAAAAGCAAAAGTATTCCATTCCAATTACGTCAAATGATGGTTAAACCGATGAAAAATTAATAAAATTGAAGGAAATTTTTAAATGAAATATAACCATCGAGAAACTTATTAGTTTTTCTATGCAATCTCGTATTTTTCCGCGTCATTATATACCACTAACCAAACTCCCTCCTCTAACCTCCTTTCTCCGAATGCCATTAAGCGACTCAACCACCCGATAATCGCTCACAACCCTTAGCCAGGGTTATAACTCATACCAAGAGGTTACTTATAGGCATAAATGAAACGCACTCAACCTAGGCACCTGAGTAACGAGCCTCATATTTTTCACTTAATACGCACTCGCACGTTTTTTTAACTAGTCCTCTCGCAGAAGAAAAGGAAAATCTTGACTCGGGAACTGGTTTAATGAGCTTAATTTCCATTCTGTGAGTCAGTCTCTTCACCATCTCTTAAAAGGGATGCGCCAGTAAGGTCTGCCTGCACGACATATTATTCGAAGAAAGAGAGAGAGGGAGAGAGACAGAGAGAGTCATCGAAGAGTGATCCTTCTCTGCAATCCTCACCTGTCGTGTTCTCAAACGACGCCAATTATACGCTAATGAAGTCGTCCGCCTTCGGACGTCGAACTGTGCCAAAGGAATGGGAGGGTAACTGGCTCAGCGCCACGTCTGTCTCTCTTTCTATCTCTCTCTCTCTCTCACCTTCGTGAGAATATGTGTCTGAAAGAGTGACATGTCACAATAACGGCGCATGATAAAAAAATTTATCGAATGGGCCTAACCCACTAACTCAGATTCTTTTAAATTCCACCGCAAACTAAAAACCTCCCATTTAGGAATATGTTTCGTATCCTGATTCTTTATTTTTTATTTTAATATAGATCAGTAAAGACTTCGCGTAAAGAGCAAATTATAAATCGCACGAATTCATCATGTGAGAAAAATTTGAAGTTGTGAGTGAATTGCGTATCGCGGGAAAGGGTGGAAGTAGCTGCGTGCTGATGCTGCTCATGGTGGCGCTGTAAATATCACGAGATTCGTTAGCATAACCCGTTAGATCGATGCATTTTCATAAGGAATCTTAGACACATTTATGCGGCCATCTATGATTAACTGAATCGACGCAGAACAGCAGGAAATTTTTTGTCGCTTATGAAATTTTCATTTTACCATTCCAATTAGAAAAAAAAAACTGGACAAAATTCTCAGGAGATCCTCAGAGGAAAACTTTAGAGATTAATTACAGAATGGCTGCAATTAATCACATTGACGGCGAAAGTACATCATGAGTTAAACCAGCGAATCGTTATTTTGACGTCAGAGCGCGAAAGCACGCCTCTGATACGTATAATTTCCCCCTTTTTGGCGCTATTAAATGGCACGTAACATTTATTTGGCAAATAATAGCGCATGATATCAGGCTTTGCTACTAACTGCAGTTGCGTGACTAGCGGTGTAATGATGGAACTCTTAAACTTTAAAAAAAAAAAAAAAAAAAAAAGATCTCCTGAAGGAGCTCGGTGTTGATGATGATGATGAAGGCGTCCGGAGAGAGAGAGAGAGGGACGTGGGCGTGAGGGGAGGGAGTGCGTGAGCGATTGCGTGCGCACGAAAAGAGAGCGGCAAGAGTGTATCGGAGGATGGAAGAAAGGGCGTGCTTTTTCGATGGAGATTGGGAGGAACTTCGCCCCCCCCCCCCCTTTTTTTTTTAAATCTTCCCGGAGGTAAAGAGACGGAGAGGGAGAAAGGTGTGGAGCGAGAGAGATCGAGGAGGGAGAAAGAGAGAGAATTATGAGAACGAGTTCCTGTACCAACCCAACCCACCGAAATATCTCTCCCTCTTCCCCACTCCGCTCACCCTCCCTCCCCCTCCCCCGCGGCCTTCTCGTCCGTCTCACGGGGGGTCCAGAAAGTTCCGTTCTTCACGCCGCCACCCCGCCATCACAATCTCTCCCCCGCCTACCAGACACCTAGATAGACTATATATTATTTCACATTCACTTTTTTCGTTTCCTCCTCTCTCTTCTCTCTCTCTCTCCCCCCATTCTTCTCCTTCCCTATCTCCTCCTTTATCGACTCCCCCATTCATTCACTCTCGGGACTAAATCTTTGGCACCCGGGATGACCAGCGCCGAAAACTACCGCTCCGACGGAAGGATTTCGAGTTATTTCAAGTGCACCCGAAACGGACGCCAGTGCGATCCAGACGCCCGATTGTCTCTCTCTCTCTTTCCTCACCGCAGCTCTCTCTCTCTCTCTCTGCCTACCAATGCTGGCAATTTGGATTCTTTTGTCGTCCGAACCCAACCAACCTCCACCCCCTGCTTCCCGCCCAATCCATCTCGGGAAATGGGTTAACTCTTACCTCTTTATTAAAACTCACGCCCGTCATTCATATGCCGACAGATGGCTCTCACTATCTCCTACTCTGCCCCCCCTCCCCCACCCACCACTCACCCAACTCTATCCCTCTCTTTGACAGAGAGAGAGATAGATAGAAAGTCCCATCTGCGGCACCTGCAAAACAATTGTCATCGCCATTATACGCCGAGCTACTCCCTCTCATCCATTTCCTAAGCTAAACGAAACATCCTTTTATTGTTGTCATTATTTTGTTACCAATTCCACTCCGCACCTTTTGGGTAGCATTGTGTTTCTTAATAATCATGTCACCGATCCAACCATGGAAGGGTATCTGGATGTCTATGCACTGGAGAGAGGGGCGGAAGACGGACGCGATAGGAGGGAGGGGTTGGGATGAGATGGAGACAGGAGGCATAAAAGTGGCAAAGAGGGGGGTGGGGGCGTAAGAGAGAGAGAGAGAGGGGACGGAGTTGGGGGCAGGATGGGGTGAGTTGTTCGGTTGCCGCAGAAACGGCGTCGAAATTGGACATGGATAATTTTCCCAGCGTCTTGTCCAGGTGAATCTCCTCAGCGCTTCTCAGACCCCACCTTCCTCTTTATATCTCCCACCTCTCTCATCCACCTTCCCACTCCTCCTTATTTCCCTCGCAAACTGTTCTGTTGTGAAATAATTTCCTCCGCGATACAGCGCCGCCATAAGAACGCGTCTGGCGCTGAGGAAGATGGTGACTGGTACTGTCTATGGCAGGGATGGCAAATACATGGCACGCAAGCGATCTTACTCGGCACGCGTAAGCTTGTATTTTCTGTATAAAATATGAAGTTTATTAGAGAAGGAGTATGCTAGCGGCACGCGAAAAAAATTCCGATGGTTCACGTTACTTAACTTGGCACTCGACTCAAAAATTATTTGCCATCCCTGGTCTATGGGATCGACGGGTTGGCAGAGATCGATATCACAATCCAAAACTAAACGGCCAAAGTTATTGAACTGTTTTTTTTCCTCTTCTATTCCGCGCTATAACTTCAATTCGTCTTGTTTTCACGGAAAATCGAGTTTTGCCGGAAACGATGAATCAAACACCTCTTTTTAACGATCAAACTAGAAAAACTTTACGCTTAACCGAGATGAATGCCGATCGTTCCGACGATTTAAGGCTACGCTTCTTCCTTTCCATCGCTCGAGTTTTTATCCCAACTTGTTCTAATAGATTATTCTGAAAAGTCAAGTTACGCTAAATGCGCCAAAAACAAAAAAGTTTCGCAATTTTAGTGAATCGAGCTACTGCAATTCTTCTTTGGAAACGATCAATCTTAACGAGGGATATGACTACGATTCGAAGGAGAGAAATAAGTACGCTCAAGTGAAACCGTGTTATTCTGTCTCATTAAGGAGCTTGACTGGTATTCTCCTGACGTTGATAAATGAACGTGGAACTGCGTCTAATGGAATAATGTTTAATGTGATGGTACGTGGAAGAGGCGAGGGCTCAAACGAGAAAAAATATCGTTCCTCATTCTGCGATTCTGTCCACGTTATTACCGCACCGGGTTATCTTTTTATATATTTATATATACTTTGCCTTATCTCCGCACGCCGCCTCAGTCTTTCTTTGTCTTTTATTCACGCTTCGACCTGCGCTGTCTTATTAGTGGGTCTCCCTAACTTTCGAAATTGCCTGTTTTGTATGCAAGCCGTTATTAATGTGAAGAGCTGGAAGTCTATTGTATCATATACCCTATTAGAAATACATATATATAATTAAGGATGAAAACAGAGTTATAACCTTAAACAATGGTTACCTCGCATAAGTCGTCAAGCGTAACCGGCAATTTATTCGAATTACGCGCAACGCACTGGAAGTAAATAGCGCGATTTCAGACAAATGAGCATCGCGCGAGGAAGGTCGACCTATCGAGCCACACGGGCAGTTCAGCAAATTCTTCTGGATCGATCTGAACGAGGTGAAATATTACGCGTCCGCAATTAAACTCCTCAATTTTCAACGAAAGCAATTTTGCAAAAATCACTTTAGAAAGCTTGGTGTTGCGAGGGAGAAATCGCGTTAAAAAGGAGAAAGAGCTTTTTTATCACGCGCGATTACCGTGAAAAACCATAGAATGGGCAAATGAATTGATCGATGACGCGATCGACGCGCTTCCACTCGCCGCCAATTTCAAAGATCGAAAGAGGAAGGAGAAAGGGAGGAGAAATGGAGGAGAGGGAGGGGAGGAGAGGGGGAAGGGAAGAGAGGGAGGCAGTGATGAGCAGAAACAGGCGTTGAAATGACGGTGAATGATCGAGTGAGTTTAGAGAGTGGACATTAATGGGAGGATGATTAGCAAATGAAGAGAGAGAGAGAGAGGGAGAGAGAGGAAAGAAAATATTTTTCTAGAGAAACAACCAAGTCGCAAGAGGTGGACAGAAAAAATTGGAAAATCGGATGGCGCTGGGGTTGCTTGGATATAAGAGAATGGGAAATGGATAAGAAATGCGTGTGCACGAATGGATAGGGAGATATAGCGTCATTTTTCATCTGAATACGGAATAGAATGAAGATAATTTCATTTGGTCTTTTCCTCCCTAAAACCTCCTCTCCCAACCTTATATGTGGTATTTTCTGAGTATATATGCGCAAAGACCAAATTAACGTAAACAAATAGAGAGCAATAGGCGAATGCTTCTATCTTGTGACCTAGAAAAGTGGTTCCCAAACTATTCATAAGTTAAACTTCAACAGTTAAAGGGCGCAACGTAAAGTGAAATGAAAATAGAAATTAGACATGTGTATTTGGTATGTTGCTCTCTATCTACCTAATAAAGGAATGTATTTAGTACTAATTAGCTGACTCAGACCTAAAATTAATGCTGCAGTTTCTTTAAAATTGGCCTGTAACTGTATTTTTCACTTACGCTGTGAGCGTGATTGGGTTCTCTGCTTTTGGGCCTATTGGAGAAAAGAGATATTTTCTTTACGTAGACTCTAAACCAGGGGTTCCCAACCCTTTCAACGAGGCGAGCACCACGTTTTATCCTTGAACATCAAGCGAGCACCATTATACTTAAGAAAAAATAGGAACCATCGTGAATAAAATAAAACCAACGTCAAATTTGTTCTTAACGATCTTGAATGCGTTTAGAAAGAAATCAATCGAGCAAATTAAATGATTGGTTCAAAGAAATGAGATAGTAAGCACAGTAGAAGAGTACAGTCAGGCTCTCAAAAAGCGCCATCGAGGTTCCAAAGAGCGCAGCGGTTCACTCGAGCACCAGGTTGGGAACCCCTGCCCCTTTCGACGAAAAACCAATTGTTTCACATTGAGTATGAGAGGATACATTACTTAATTTTAAAAAAATGGAAAGATAAGTATAAAAAACTTTCGAACGCCGAGAAAAGTCGGCATACAAACGGTTAATGGACGAAAAAAAGGGAAAGATGTAAGCGGGGTTAGACGAGAAGTGGTGATTAATTAAAACACGTTAAGAGCGGATATGCTTGAATGAAACACATGTGGCGAACAATGACTGAGAATATTTCTACACGAAGAGGAAATGAAGTAATTAGAGGGAAGAGAGATAAAGAGAAGAGAGGGAGAACAAAACGGGGGGAGTGATGAAATGTGGGAGGGATGGAGAAACAGAAGTGAGAGAGATAGAGAGAGAGAGAGAAGAGAGAAATATAGACAACCATTGGGAGCCTCATGTTGTAGTCTAAGTGAGGAGATGTTCTCTTGTCAGGAGAGACTTGTATCTCTTTTTCTCTGCCTTTTTTTCCTCTCTCTCACTCCCTCTCTCGTCAACGCAGCCATCTTCGGAAGAAACAGGTTGCGTCTCGCGAGTCTGCTTTCTCCCTCATTCTCCTTCTCCCCCGCTATACAAGATGCTTTAGTCGCCTTTTCGCCCCCCCCCCTCCCCTCACCTCCTCCCCTCTCTTCCCCGTACCATTACTCCACACGCCGCATCATCCCCCCCCTTTCTCTCTCTCTCTCTTAACTGGACCCTCTATGCTACAATATCGCCGCCTTGTCATTAAGCTAATTCCGCCTCTCATTAGCCCAAAATGTACGAGTTCATCATTGTCTCATTACGGGCAAGCTCCATCCAGCTTCTCTCTCCCTCTCTTATGTCCCTCAAACACGCAGTCCAACCCCCACCCAATCACCAAAATTCTTCCACCGCTTCCCTCCTGTTACGGGCAACCCCCCCCCCCCTCCCCAATCCCCTCCCTCCCCACCAGAAAGCTACCATTCTTACCAACCCACCCAACTCCTCCCAAGATACCGTCCGTACGCCCTCCAAGATTAATACGCTTCATCCTGCCTAACATGTAACAGTTCTAGTCGAACAAATCGTCACGTTGCATCATTTTTCTGGAAATGTGATGCGGGAATTCGTTGAAATTGGCGAAAATTAAGGGGGAGAATGTTCATGATCGGTGTTAAGGGAACAGAAGAATAAATTGCAATATTGGCTTCAACCTAATTTTATTCTTTAATATCGTGTCAATGGTGCATATTATATACGACAGGTTCTACAGCTTTTGCATCACTGGATAGTCGCCAGTTCAAGTAAGGAACAAATCTTTCATGGGAGGTTAATAACTCCCACAATTTCATTTTCGTACGCCACTGTAGTGAATTTCTCCAAAAGTACCATATTGCTATATCTGTTAAATGCCAGAATATGTTGGTGTCTACGACATTACCGCTGAAAATGTCAGTCTAAACCGCAATGTAGTTTTCTGCTCTGGAAATGTTGTTTTATATATTGAAAGCTTTATCAATCAATTCCTATTTTAGCAAAAGTATACGAAATCATAATCTAAAACAAACGAGTGACAGCAAGCTTACAATCAGATTTTAGGAATCAATCTCTAACGGAAATCATAATGACTTCAAAAGAACAAAACGATGGTAACTTTCTCTAATTTTTTAAGCCCAAAAAATTTGGCCACAAGCAAATCCAGGTCGAGAACATTTCTGCCATCGAGATAAACATTCGAAATGACCGCAAAGGAAAACGGTCAGCGAAATGATCCGCGCAAACGAACGCGTCGTAGAGCGCACCTCTGGACCGATTTCTGATACGTACACACATAGAGAGAAAAAGGTCCCTAAGCTAAATTAGGGTCGTTGTAACACTTTGAGATAAAAAACGCGAGGGAGTTAGCAGCATCTTTGTTGTCGTAAATAACAATCGCTTAGATTAGTTCGGCTCGCCTTCTATTTTCTCTATCTCGAGTATGAAGCTATTGTGAGCTCTTGAGCGAGCGAGTGAGAGAGGCGTCGGTTGTTGCTCTTGGACGAGGGGCCTTCCTGGGTGGCCGTCCCCCCGGAGGCGACTTCCATAACCCCCTTGGGGGTCCGAAGAGGAGAGAGAGCTCAGGGAAAAGAAGGGAGCCGTGGAGAATGTCGTTTAGAACTGACCTGAAGTAGGATGGGGGGGTTGTACACTGAAAAGGGAGGATTGCTTCCTTTTGTTGGTAGCGGAGATGATTGAAGCGGAGAGGTGGAGGAGGAGAGGGGAGATAGAGGGGGAGGGAATAGGAGAGGGTTAAACGGCGGCAAAAAAAGACGGATTTGAAAAATAAAAACGACGACCGAAAGAGAGAGAGAGAGATAGAAAAAAAAAACTCTTTATCATCGCTTGTTGGCGTTGGTGTGTCATTGTACGATTTTCTCCCATTATATTCCCTTCGAAGTCGAAATTACCGCCTTTAATGCATGTCCTTCTTCTGTGGATCGACGTCGTTCAGCAGTTGCGTAAGTGCCGATGCGCTATTTTTAGTCGGACGCGGACCCCGTTTCAATTAGGCGTGAGCGCAGGTCGACACGTTGACAGTTGGAACTCAAAACTTAGCTCCGATCACAGCACGAGGGCAATTTTGAGGAAAAAACGTGTCCGGGGATGCGTCTGCCTCCCAGTCAAGAAATGTTTGCGAAACCTTTTAGCGTCCTCGATCGAATGAGAATGTTTGTTTTGATCCGATTTCTCGCTGCCTAGCTGTTTTTAAGGCGCCAACTCTTTTTTTCTTAAAATTACTGTCTGTGTTTTATGCGTCAACTCTTTTACACATACATACTTAATTAAAAAATCATTATTACTACCTTCTTGCAAGTTCGATTATGGTCTTCAACTTTAAGCTGAGAAAAAAAATAAAGGCTTTGTCTTACTTTTTCTATACATCCGCCAAAAAATTGGTGAATATACTGACCCAAAACTTCAGTTCAGCCGCGTAATTTGGGAGGCGCAGGCCCACGCAGTGCGTGGGGGCCCCAAGATATTTGGGGCCCCACAATAATAATTTTTCCCGTAATCTGCCGTAGTAATATCCTTATGAGAATGAAAGATTTCATCCCTCGAAATGAAGACGAAAATACCCATCTCAAGTGTTTGGAGTTGTTTTGTAGCATCCTTATAGTGCTAAAATTATAGAAGTCCCAATTTATTTTTGGAATTAAAACGTAAAAAATATCGATAAAAATCAAAACGGTATAATAATTTAATATATTTTTGCATAAATGGGGTCCCCAAAATCTTGACTTGCTTGGGGGCCCCAAAACCGTAATTACGTCCCTGCTTCAGTCTATTCCTTTCTTAATCGCTTCCTTTAAAATAACATACTACACTTCTGAGGAAAGCAAGAAAAGAAAATTTCGGATCGATCTCATTTTTTATCAGACGCGAAATAACTCTCACGATGCGACGAAGCACTGCTCGAGAACATCCTTCATCCTAGAATACCGCGCAAAAAAATTAAGAGGCAATAGCTGTCGGTACGACTACCTTTCGTTATAAATAAAGGAAAAGAGACTGGAACGTATTTGAACAACTACCGAAAATGAGTATTATAATCTTCAAAAAAAAACAGAGCGAAACACAAAAAAATTAAAAACGCGGCGACCCAGAAAAATCTCACGGCGACGGAATTTTGAACCGTCAGCGCCCCTGGGGCAGACCGTCCTCGATTTCTCATACGCGGAATAATGGTGTATCTTTTTTCATCAAATTGGTATCCGTGGAGGCGGACGTCATCCTGCAACAATCTCGTCCTCTCCGCCTTGAGGATCGACCCGCGGTGCTTCGCATAAGAGCGTCCGTAATCGAGAAACGAAGGCGGGGATAATCCTGGTCGGAACGAAGGAAGAGGAGGCGCTTTCCCGCACCACTCGCCGTCCTACGCCACCCTTTACCTCACACTCCTCGGTCGCCCTTGACGACCCACTCTCCTCGCCCCTCTCTCTCTCCTCCCTCCCCACTCCCATCCTCTTTATCCCTCCATAGAACCCACCTACATTCCCCAAAGAGGTGCTTAGTCTCGCGTATGCCCACCCGCGTCTCCAACGGGCACCCATCCAATCAAGCGACGGAGGGGAATGAGGAGGTGTGATACTCGAGGAGAGAGGAGGCGGACTGGGAGAGGAGAGAGAGAGGATTGAGGAATGGATACGTGAGGAAGTCAATGGTGTATAAGGAAAGAGGGATAGGAAAGAGAAAGTTGAAAGATATTAGGCATGCGAACAAACACACGTGTTTCGGCGAAATACTCTTCTTAGATATAATAATTTGAAAAGAAGACTGAATAGGGAGTTCTTAGAAGAGAGACATCGAAAAATGGAATTAGAGAAGAGGAAAGAGTAAATAGCGAAATAAAACGATGCAGAGAATGCATTTTGTAAAAGTAAGCACGCAGTGTAAACCCTCGCTATGCGTCCGTGGTACATTCCTGGAAATTGCGAAATATAACGAAACGACGTATAGCGAAGCCTATTTTCTCATGCACATAATGACGAAAGTAAGGATTGCGTTCATGGCGGACATTTTATGACACATTTGTGTCCCAGATAATACACGATATAACACTACATAATAAATGCCATATTAACAATAGTCTAATGCGGTGTTTCCCAACCGGTGTGTCGCGGCACATTAGTGTGTCGCGAACATGTCCTTAGTGAGTTGCCAAAATTTCTAGGAAATTTTAAAACAATGTTATATTGACTACAAAGTGTCAAATGGTGTATTAATATTAGTTTTGATATCTTTGCACACGTTTCTTTTTTGTAATAAATCTGTTTTTTACATTTTACTTGCTCTAAATGTGTCGGCCATATTTGATTTAAATCTCATTTGTGTCTCCAAAATCCTGCTCACAAAAAAGTGTGCCGCGAGGCCAAAAAGGTTGAGAAACACTGTCTAATGAAATGAAATAAAAAACTCAATATATATATATATATATATATATATATATATATATATATATATATATATAAACTTACGGAAGAGGAAAGGTAAATGAGGATATTTAGGGCAAATAGATATTGAAGGAAACCCAGTGAGCACTTACCGGAAGGAGAGCCGCTGGGGTGTCGGAGAGACACATGTGTAGAAGTTATTGGAGCTTTCGGGATGATCCCTTCGTCAGCACAAGAGAGACATAACTGCAGGGGGAAGCAAAATGAAATTAAGTTACACAACTAATAGTGAACATGGAATTAGCGAAGATGAAAGAGATTTGAAATTGTAGTAACAATTTATAGATTACTATTTGAATTCCCGGAATTTCGACTTTTAATTCTTCACAAACGCGAAGCAACGAAACTAATAACTAAACATGTCTCTTAATTCATTGAAGACGTACGTATATGCGAAAAGACGTTTAACGAGGCGACGTTTAATATATCACTGCATAGGATGAAAATTAAAGGGCTTGAAGAGGGAATAGGAGGCAGAGTGTAAGAAAGAGAGAAAAAGATAGAGCAATGCAGATGGGAATAATAACAACAAAAAGGAGTGGATGGATACTGAGAGGGTGAGAGAAAGATCGAAATAGTTAAGCGAGGTGGAGGTTAGGATCTTCGGCGTGACGCGTGACACGAGGACTTGAAGCAGGATGAGGGCGGATTGGATGAAGAAGAAGAGGAGGAATATGCGGGTTAAAGGGACGGGAGAGGAGGCGGGGGGAGATCTCCCGAGAGGGAAATGAAAGCAAAGCCGACGGTGGAGGGCCTCGCCGCTCTCCCACCCGTCACACGTCTCTATTAACTTCCCCTACCCGCCGTCATCGAGGACTAGTGGCGCTGCTGTTCCTTCTCGCTCGCCCACTCCCTCTCGTATTTTTTACCTCTCTCTCTCTCTCTCTCCTTCCGCTACTCCTCTCTCCTTCCCCATCCTTATATTACAGGTCGGAGAGGCATTGAGTACCTTTTAATTTTATTTATTCCATTTGGACGGAAGAGAGAGAGAGAGAGAGAGGTGGAGGGAGTCTGGCGGGAGTTTGGAAGGGAGATACAAAAAAGGGGGAAAGAAAGGGGTATGGAGCTAATGGGAAGGAGAGAAGAAAGGGGAAGGTGATGGAAGGAAAAGAAATGTCAAGGGCGAGAAAGGAGGAAAGAGAGGAAGACGGGGAGGAGAGAGAGAGAGAAGAGGAAAAGAAATGAGAAAAAAGGAATAAGCAGGAGGTGGACTACCCGGTAAGATGCCTGAACAACTTGTAAAACGAGCTAAAAATAGACTCGGAATACGCATTACTTATGCTTTTCACGAGTTTTTGGTCTTTATTTTGATCGCTATCGCCCTATACAACGGCTGCGCTTAATTAGATTAAACCCGAGTCGCCCTTTTTACTTGAAAATGCCGTCCGATAATTTTTACCACGCACAGCATTCACGGAAAGGGTTCATAATGAAGGGATCCTTGCGGGAGTTAGATGAAGACTAAGAGCTTAGTTTTGAGGATTTACTTCCGCTGATTATGTTGTTAGTGATGTATTTATGTTATTTAAGAGGCCTTGCCATGAAATGGGAAATCTTTTATTACGAGCAGTTTTTAACATTAAAATTGATGTCGTTCTTTTAAATTAGAAATGTTTTATGCAATCAAATAATTCGCCCGCCGTTGATAATTATCATTTACCGAATACTGTATGATAAAGGTAACCATCAGCAAATCTCAATAGCGAATCATTTTTAATTCCATCGAAGAGATACAATTTTTAGACTAGCGTTCAACCACGTAATTCAATACCAAACGAAAGACTAAATTGGCCTGAATTATAATAACTCGACTCACAGAATTTATTCCGCATTTTCACCTCTCACGTAAAAGACACACATAAGGGAGAGATAGTCAAAGTTTAACGCGATGAGATTATTTAATTTTGCAACTACACGACAACGAGTTGAGAGTAATTTAATCTACAACTTACTTATATCACCGTAACCGAGACAAGAGCTGAATATAGCGATTCAAAGACGCAGATTTATAAAAAAAGAAACGCGCATCTCACATAAAATATGTAAACGATCCAATTGAGAAAAAATTCTACGTGTGCATAAATCCGAATATTTTCTGAGGGGGAAACGATTCGGAACACGGCGACCCACAAAAGAGAGACGAAGGGAGAAGGGCGTGATCCGTGGAGGAATCCGAGATGAAGCGGTTTTGGACTCGAGTGGGACATGGGATTATGCCTCCTTCATGTCTCCCTCTTCTCACCCCTTCCTCTCCCTACCTCCCCAACCCACCCTCGCATCCCGTCCGCCTCATCCGGGGCGTATCCAATTCGAAATGCAATAACTTCCAAACTCTTAAGTAACGGGTTTTCACCATTTTTTCCGCCTTCCACTCTCCGCCATTGTTGGGAAGACACATGGAACTAAGGAGGTTTTATAGGCGACGGCGGTGAAGTTAATCTTCCCCAAAACGAGAAAGAGAGAGAGAGAGAGAGAGAGAAAAAGATTTAATATTTTTTCTTCTTAAATCCCTTTCCTCTATGGATATGAGTCCGCTGTTGCGCGCCTTGCAGGAACGCGGGATTTCTCCAAATGAAACGGTCCGAATGAACGGTCAACTTGAAAAAAATATGTTATGCCGGATCCGTTACCCGTTCAGTTTTTACGGAATGGAAATTATTGTATTACTTTCCTTTTCTCGTGAGCACTGACCTCGCCGATCCTCATCGAGTTCAGGAGGCCATTTCAGAAATCAGCTGTTTTTATCTCAAAGTCGGACGTTTTTTCGTATTCGATCAATTTTCCGAAACGGCCATAACATAGGAAAGAAGCTTTAATAAGAATAATTTTGTGGTAGAGTTCCGTACTCCGCTTACGCAATCGAAGAAAAAGAAAAAGCATTGCGAAATCACGACGGTATACACACGTATGGAATTACGAATTCGCGTGAAATAACATTCAACGAAATCGAAACGTATTTTAAAGCGCGTCTACTTCATACGCGCCCAGTCTAAACGATAAAAATGAATTACCGAGACGAAAATGGAACTTTTAAATTAAAAAACGGACGTAGCGGCAACCCAATCGACCGTAACGGATGGGGATGGAAAAAAAGTTTAATTACATTAAGGAAAGGAGAGAGAGAGAGAGAGGTCCTTTTTAATATTCGCCGCCGTTAACTGCGGATACCGGCGGAACGTCCGCTGATAGGATACCAGGCGCCATTTATCACGGCTCAATTATTATGACAGCCCTCTAGAGAAGAAGGAGGGAAAGTTTCGAACGCCAAACCAAGCCGAACCAAAAATAATCCCGATTACTCCAAGGCTGCCGTAAAGTAGGACTCAAACGCGCGGGGTAATTACGAACAAAAAAAAACCCTAGCGACTCCTTCATGCGTTTATCAAACCAAAATCCTTTCCTCGCCACCTTCCGTGTTTTTGTATTTGACTTTTTCCTTTCATTTCGTACCCGCGACGAGCGTACCGAGGGAAAAGCGATGCGTCGTTGGAATTCCCCTCTCTCCCTCCCGCTCCCCCTCCCTCCCTCCCTCCTCCATCTCTCCCCTCTCTCTCTCTCCTTACACGGTAATTGGGCGAATGCCTTTCGTAAGTTTCCGCCCGATGGGGTGGAATAATGACCACCTTGGGGGTTGAATATTAAGCAAAGGTTTCATAAATATTTTGGCTAACATTGTGCACGGATACGGAGAGAATAAGGATGGAGGAGGAGGGGGAGAGGCGAGGAGAGAGATAAAGGGAGACGAGTGATGATGCAATTACAAAGACTGGTATAAAGAAGGAACGGGTAGAATATTGGTAAAGGGGAGACGGAGAGTTGAAAAAAATATGTTTAAAGGATCTTAGACGCAGCCAAATTCGCCTTAAGACTTCTGCTTTCTTCGGTAAAGACGCTTGTTCCTATCACCATCCCTGAACATTTAAGTCAAATCATTACGGCCTACACTTTTGAGTTCGAGTAATCGAGAGGCTCGACCATATTTTTGTCCCCTCTCCAGTTTCGATTTAACGAGGTTCGACTGCTCCTTTTATTTTCCCGCGAGGTTCCAGTTATCGAGGTGAGAGGGTAATTGAGACTTAAACAATGAACGAAACCTCCGAGGTATCAAGCATGGCGGGAGACAATGCGTGGGGTAAGGTTAGAAGAAAGGAAAGGAGGGGGAGGGAAAAGAAAGAGAAGGATGGAGAGAGACTGAGGGAGTGGGAAGAGAGAGAGAGGGTAAGAGGTGTCGGTCTGAAGGTGTAAAAGGGGTGCGGTCTCTGGATCGTGATTTCCTTTTCCCCCGCCTCCTACCGCGGCGGCGCTGCAGATCCCCCCTTGGCAGGTGTGACTAATAGCACAGGCGGCTCCTTTACCATTCCGAATGTGCCTCAGGGGGACGGTCTGTGTGAGTGTGTGCGTGTGCGAGTGAAAAAGAGAGAGAGAGAGAGGATGATGGAGAAAAGAGAGAGAGAGAGAGAGAGAGAGAGAGACAGAGAGAGAGAGAGAAGCCTGGGAAAACGGGAGTGGTTGAAAAAAAAGTGGAGATATCCCACCAATATAAAAGGAGGCGGGTTTCGAGGCGAAGGTCTCGTTGAAAGTTGTAAAAGGGAGGAATGGCGTAGAGAGGAAACGAGAAGAGAGAGAGAGATAAATTCGATGGGATAGAAAACGAAGCATGGAGTAATCGAATATAAGGAGGAGAAGAGGCGAGCATGAAGAGTTTTCTGGAAAAGGCGAAAATGAGAATGAAATTGAACGCGGCAGTGGGAGGTGGAAGGGGGCGGTGAAGAGATCTCCGCCCCAGACTGTCTCTTTTTTTTACTTCGAAATCTCAAGTGCAAGCTCACGTCCTTCCAAAGAGCCTTTAATTCCTTCCGACACCGATGACTTGGAGTAATCGTGGGTAGATTCGCGCATTCAGGGAAAATTGCACTTTTAAAATTTTCCCTCGGTGCATGATAAATTGGCATGATAAATTATAAAACCTGATGTATGTTGAAAAAATAATTTACGACAGCTATCATAGGTTTTTTAATAAAACAAATTCTTTTGTAGGTATATTCCCCGTTTTGAAAGGTTGCGAAAGTCGACATCATGTTGTATTAATTGATCGCAAAGATCAAGGGAGCAGATTTAGATTTCTTTCTACTGAATTAATGCTATAGTTGATATGAGACTCATTCGAGACGCAATCTTAATTCGCGAGCTTTTCTACTGCGCTCTACTGATTTAGGATCCGGATTGAAGAATCTTGGCGGATCAGATCGCGTCAATTCAATCGCCGACTTCATTAAGTGCCGTGCGAGACATAATCAATGGAGCAGCTTAAAAGATGTGACAGGTGACACTAACAAGAGACATTCCTAAACGACACGGAAACTGCCCGTTGAAAAAAAAGTTTACAGTAAGTGGTCGCACACATTGACGGGTGACTCACGTTTCTATTTGTAGCCGCCTATCGAAGAAATGTTAAAGATAGAAAAAGTTGTTGACATAAAAAGATTTCTTAGGATAAATAAGGTAAATCTGATTGCTGAAGAAACCTATGAATTTATATCCACGAGGTTTTTCGTCAAATTTTTGTCCAGAGTATTTTGAAATGTTTTGTTTTCAACAGTGATATGAACGTATCTTTTAAGGGAATTATATAGCCAAGTTAAAATAGTTTGGACTCAAAAAAGTACGATGATACTGTTATATTATATTTTAAGTTAAATATCAAAAAGATTGTATGGTTTATTAACATTATACTACACAGAACAGTATACGATACGTACGCGGAGCCCCTAAGCACTGCCAAAAATGCGCAAGACAAGGTATTTCGACTATCACAAATCAGAAGGAAAAAAATCGCACAGCTGGAAAAAAAGGTAAACTTCACCGTTAAACTTTTTCTCCTTCTCTCTCTCTCTCCGAAAGAGCCGCTCGACTTCACGAAAAATAAGAACTCTGGGGGAAAAAACATCGATAAAAGGGAAAGGGTTCGCGGTTCATCGCCAATTATTCCCTTTTGGGGTTCGCGCCCAGGTTAAGTAGACTAAAAGATAGATTCGCCCTTGAATGGGAATTCACGGAGGTTGCAGCAGGAAGGCGGTCACAGGAAAGCAGGGAAGAACGGTTAGCGAGAGGTCTTTGAAAGGAAGAGAACGTAATGCACGAGGCGAGCAGGGTGTGACGCGCAGCGAGGAGAAAGGTCCGTGGACGTCACACGGACATAAAGAAGATGGGAAGTTGGGAGGGTGTGCGAAGGAGGTCTGGAGATAGTTCGGGACTTTGACTGATGTTGTGGGTGGTTGATTGGCTACCCTTCTTTCCCACCCCTTCCCTACCTCTGCCTCCTCCTCCTCCTCCGCCAAACTCCAAAACCCTATCCCTCCACCACCAACCCACACCACCAATCCTACCCGTTTGGGAGCAACAATGCACGTCCCCGGAACAATACGGTGTTGAGGTATACGGTCGAGTTCCTTCCCTTCTGCGGAGGCGTCAGATCGGCGAAGGCCTTAAAAACGCCGATGGGCTTGTTAAAGATGTGCGCGGGGGAGTGGTTGGAGGGAGAGTGGGGAGAGGGAGGGAGGAAGTTCCGCCAGAAGGAAAGTGAGGTTAAGAGACTCAGAAAAAAGGCAGCTGTCGAACGAGTGGCTTATAAGCGTTCTATCTCCCTCTCACTCTTTCTTCTATCACTCTCTCTTCCCCTCTCTCTCTCTCGCTCGCCGTGATGTATCCCGCAAGATTTTTTTCTTCGTGGCATGGCGGGAGGTGGGAAAGGAAGAAGGAAGTAGAAGAGGGAAAATTAGCCTCACCACACTCTCAGGATGGCAGGAGTGAGTGAGTGGGTGGAAGGGAAAGAGAGAGAGAGAGAAAGTGAGAAAAGTAGGGAGGTGGGATAGAGTGACTTAAGTCATTTTAATTCGCTTCATATCGGATGAATAGCTAAAAGTGGCTTTCGAGAAGAGGGGAGAGAAAAATGTAAAAAAAAAGGCTTTAAGGTGGAAGATGAGCGGGTTGGATTTTTGTGATAAGGGAATAGATTGGGCAACGCCGCTCTCTACCCTCCTACACTTCACTCCTTCTCCCCTCTCTACCTCTCTTCGCCATTTTTTTCTTCTTTTACCTCTCTCTTTCACTCAGTCTTTGCTGTCCTCTCTCTATATGCCTAATCATCTCTTCTCTCAATTCCTATTCTCGCAATCGTTTCCACAACGTCGCTCTATATCTCTTCTTCTATCAACACTACCTCTCTCTCCTCTCTCTCTCTCTCACTCTTTCTCCATTTCACCTCTCGCTCTCTAGAAGCGAAAAAGTTGATTGCGGGAAAAATTCACGTTTTTTCTGTCCTGCAAGCGAAAAAGTTGATTGTGGGAAAAATTCCCATTTTTTTCTCTCTCATCGATGGGAAATGTCCCTTTAGTTCAGGTCTCCCTCTTTCTTTCTCCAATATCTCTTTACTTCTGTCTTTTTCGCCGTGATCGACGAAACCTGCCCACTATGTGGTTTCCTATAAGCCGGCTCAGATGTTTCCCGGATCAATGACATCACTTAATTGATTCCATGGAAACCTATACAACATTCATCGTACCATGACAGCTTACCAAATTCACAGATTTGGTTTTAAGAAGTAATATTTCAAAAATGTTACATCTTTTGAAACACTCCGCCGCGATAATCATGTAGAAATTAAGTCGGAAAAATATCAAACGCTTCTTTAGAAGCCTGTGTCTACATAACTGAGACGCTCTGTGGATTTCCGCACGGCAAACCAAAAACGATTACGATGCTTCCGCGTCCTCGTTGCGTCTGAAATCTGATTCCAGGAAAAGGCTCCATCTAAACTAACCACGCGTAACCCTTTTTCCGTGGAAATGCGACTTTCTTACCCCATCAAGGTGGCCGCCTTGTCGGGGCTTTTCCGGTGCAGACCTCTCTTCCTCCTTCACTCGCAGCCCTCCTCCCATTCCACGTGACCTGCGTGGTGTCAATCCACAGATCTCGCCCTCACACACAAACCTCCTCCTTTGACTTTGGCGCACCAAGAGAGAGAGAGAGAGAGAGCCGACAAAAACCGACCGTCCCTTTCAAAACTCTCTTTCCCCTCTATCCCTCTCAGTAACACACATTAACGCCGTTTCTTTTTACCTTCTGCCCTGTACTCATCGAAATTCATTACAACTTGATTAAATCCCCATATCTCTCTGCTTCTCCTTCATCCTTAACGCTTACCAATTTTCAGTTATCGCTCTTAAAGCGTTCATATGCAGGTGACGGCGAACTCAGATTATAGATTTTTAAAACGATTTCTGCTAAGCTAAGTCATTGATTGGAAAATCAATGATTTTTGTCCTAAATTATTTCGAATTTTAATGAATTATCTCATTTGTTCTGTTTAAGAATTGACGGTTTCATAAATACATATCTTGTGAGGTATTTTAAGTGCTACATTCAAGATTTAAAATTTGGCTACACTTGTTGGGAAATTTTATCCGAAAAGATTTACACCAACTTCTTTTTATAGGGATGAATAGTTCAAGTATTAAAATTATCCAAATATTTCAACGGTGACTTTATAGAACATTCTCAAATCTTATTGCCTGATAATATAATTAGGTGGTCACAAATTACGCTATGAATTAGTATTCTTTTAATTTAAAAACAAACCAAACTAGCTAACTATTCTCACAAAAAAGCTCATTTACGTGTGGATTTTTGCATTTATCCACACAATCCAAAATTCGTTATGCAAATTAAGAAAGTGAAACAATGTATATATACTCGACGAGGATTTAACGTGGTTAACTGTTTATATAATCAAAAAACAGCAAAAAATTATTCGACCGTGTTGCATACGCAGAAACAGAACTAGGATATCAATAACGTTACCTCGGTATCTGGAATGGCAAATTAACATTGTCCGAACGTTTTCACGAAAATAAAATGCAAAATGAAAGGATCGTTGATGAGAAATCGATCATATATTTACACATGAATTCAAACCATTAATTAGACACTTAATATTGCCTTACCCAGCGCTTTTTTTAAAAAATATATATTACGACGTCATTCCACCAAAAACCAATAAAACGACGTGTTGTGTGCGAACACCAATTTCCTTTCTCCCTGCAACCTTTGAGGAGAGCGGATAACGAAGGTTAACCATCGCGGATCTTAACACCGACACGCTGGCAGAGCGGGAGACGCCCCGCTAACGACACCAACTCCTTCGCGCCGGACCCCCGAAATACCAGCGGGAGATGCAGAAGGGGAGGTTCATGGAGGGAGGGGGGGAGGGGGGAGGGGGGGAGGGACGGCTCGTGGCGGAGGAGTCGGCGCGATTGACTTCGTCGGCAAGCCCCCCGACAGCGCGCGGCGAGGACAATGATTCCACCGCAGAAGAGAGAGAGAGAGATGGAATGAGAGAGAGAAACAAAGCGCGGTAACAACGGCACTCGGCTGCGGCAAAGAGAAGATAAAAAAGGAAGAATGGGAATAAAAAGAAAATAAATCCCTGAACCATTCTCGCCCATGAGAGAAAGAGAGAGAGAGAGGTGTAAAAATAAATGAGACGTCTCGTGAAGGATGTAAATACTATGCATGTGCCATTTTATTATACGGGTTTGATTTTCTTTTGTTTTTCCTCTCTCTCTCTCTCTTTCGCGGCGGTGCCGTAAAGGAGAGGAGGAATAAGTTGCCTCCTCGGAGGTTGACGTGAAGAGGGGGAGAAGGAGGGAGAGAAAAGGGAGAGAGAGAGAGAAACGGATGGAGGGACCGAATGAGGAACCATTCGCCTCGCGCTGTTCAATTTATGTCTCTTATCTCCTAATCAGGATGGTAATGTGATTGGCCGAAAGATTGATTGCGGTTGATCAATTCAGCTCGACGTTCGTTATCGTTACAAGCGTACCTGAGCTAAGAACGAAAGAACAAAGACGCGGGCACTTTGAAACACACGGTTGGTTTATAATATCGTTACAAGCCTTACTTTAAGTGTGTGTACACACACACACACACAAACACACACACATATATACATATATATATATATACACACATAACTCGTGACGTAGCTGTCGATGGTAGATATTTCTCGTAAAGAAGACGAAGTTACTAGATTTCAAGAAGAGTTTAGGTAAAAAAAAAGTCAATTGTGAAGTGCAGTTTCGTAAGACATTATTTTTTTTCTCTTTCGAAATTTTAAAAAGAAGTTGCTGAAGTTTCGTGCGGAATGTCCTGACTGTTGACGCTGAAAAACCCGTCACGGAACTGCATATATACGGAGAGATAGAGAGGAGAAAAAGAGGGAGTTTCCACTTAAACACCTCCTCCCAACTCCTCCTACTCTCACTCTTCCATCACCGTCGGCTCACGCCTTGTTTGTGCACGTGCATCGTATTATATTCAGATTTGACTCCTGAGAAAGACAAATTTGCAGCAGCCTACACAAAAATGCTTTGCCACACGGCAAAGCGTCGCGAATGAGATGCATTTTTTCGGTTATTTTGGAGCCTTACGTCACTGTTTTTCTTTTCGGCCGACCCAAAAAAGTGCCGCCTGCATAATGCTGCAAGGGTAGCAACAAACAGCGAACTTCAACATTGGTAGGAGTGACAATTCCAAATGTGAGAAACACGTTCCCATGACAACATCAGCAAAAGCATTTGAATATTCGGATGTTTAATACTGTGACGTTTTAATGTCCTCTTCTTTACAACATTATCGACAGGATATGTCGGTCGATCGCAAAAGGATTCAAAAGTCTTTCAATACGAATCAGACCCATATAAATTAATTAGAGAACTTTAAAAGATAGCCCATCATCGATACTTGTAATTCTCATCTGCCATACCCTCCCCTTTTTGAATCTACCTCCTCTCACTTATATCATCCGCATTATCACCCCGTTATCCCATTCCCCTATCCTATCCGCCCGACCCCTCATCGCATTCCTGACGTCCCACGCGCTCTGATTGTGGCCCCTGGGGAGAAGATGGGCTCTGGAGCAGACGCTTCCCTCCATCCTCCTTTATGATCTCGCCGCCTTTAAGACGCTCCTTCTAATTGCTCCTTCTGCCTCTGGCGGCTCCCTCTTGCGCCCACGTTCCGTATCATTCACCCTTCCTCCTGCGCCTGCGCACTACTGAGCGCTGCAATGATCCACCACTCGACCATGATTGTTATCGAGAATTTTCCTTTTCCGCGTTTTTCAGAAAAAAACTAGGTCTCCGTTGAACTGCAGGAAGATCTAATGTCCCATTAAAGAAACGGGAGCACCGCCATTCCGACTATAGATCAGACGAAACTATTAAACAGCCTAAGTGCTTTCATTTTACATATAATGAATCGGGAACAATAGATCTTGAATATGTATGTGGTGTTCTACGAAAATAGCGACATAATAGGAAGGCATCGAAGTAATTGCCTCAATTAATTTCTTTAACCAGTTAATTCCTACATTTCTTTGCATTTAGTTTCTGCGGTTTCTGCGATTCGATAAAACTAACCGCAGAAACGCGTAATTTCGAAAGAATGGCCCGAATAAATGTTTCTTTAAACAACCGCTCACCGGTAAGACTGACGCCAACTTCTTTTATTCTTTTTTCCCCAGAGGGAGGATCGAACCACCTGAACCTCTTCAACAACCGCCAGCAGCCCAAGAAGAAGAGGAAGTCGCGGACCGCGTTCACCAACCATCAGATCTTCGAGCTGGAGAAGCGTTTCCTATACCAGAAGTACCTCTCTCCCGCGGACAGGGACGAGATAGCTGCACATCTGGGTCTCAGCAACGCCCAGGTGATCACGTGGTTCCAGAACAGGAGGGCAAAGCTGAAGAGGGACATGGAGGAGCTGAAGAAGGACGTCGAGTCGTCGAAACTCCTCAAGGCCCACAAGAACTTCCTTGAGAATGTTCAGGATCTGGGCATCCTGAAGAAGAAACCGGAGGACGCTAGGGCGGTGGCAGCGGCTGCGGCGGCGGCTGCTGCTGCCGCGGCGGCCGCCGCTGCTGGGGGCGCTGCCGGTGGGGTGGTCATGATGCTCCCGTCCCCGGCTGCCTCAACAGCATCTTCCTCCTCGGCGTCCTCCGCATCCGGCTCACCGTCTGCGTCGTCGTCGCCTTCCATAGCGTCGCCTCACATGGCGGAGAAGTAACGAAGTGGTCTGCCGTTGTGTAAGAAGCAGTCCTCACCTCACTCTCGTGACAAACCTAAAGGCAATCGGAAACATTCATGATAACAATGAAAACAAATTCCTTTGTGATGCTTTGAAAATTCGACTGCTTTCAGTGAAGCACACGAAAGTCGTATCTTGTATCTTAGCGGTGATCATCCAGAAGAGGTATTTCACACTGAACAATAATCTTTGCATTTGGACTCGGAATAGTTTCTTAGACTTAAAAAAAAACAATCGAGTTTCATTCCGATTTCCCGAGATATAAAGAAGTGACGCCAAAGTTAGGCAGATTCAGCTGTCAAATTTGTGTAAATAAATTGAGCAAAGCGATAGGACGCTTCCAGGCTCAAGAAAAACTGTGTTGTAAAGAAACGAGCAACTGTTAAACAATCGATGTGTGTGTATGGACTTCGTCTGTTTTGAATCTCATGAAACAAAATCAGTGACCCGAGTTGTTCAGTCGTTAGGCATGTAGATGAGACTTTGGGATTGTATCGAAATAGATTTATTAGAGTTTTATGACGATTATTCCAGTGATCTCGATGACTTTCCATCTACTTTGGTATAGTAGATTAAATTACGAAATTAAGAAATGGGGTTCTGCAATATATTTATTTCAAAATAAACTTTCCACCGCTATATCTCAAAGAACTTTTCAATCTGTAATTTTTTCGTAAACGACAGTAAAAACAAGTACATGTCAAATACCACATCTTCGTTGAAAAATCTCCGCCTGCAATCGTCCGCGTCCCCTTGGCCTGTCATTGTTTCTCGAAGAGGTCGCTTCATTTTTTAACAGGTGCATTTACTCGGACATTCAAGGGCCGGTGCATCTCTGCACGGGTCCTTAAGCACTAATCCCATCGGAAATAGATGATGGGAGGAATTAGACGGCGCCCATTCGGGCATGGTCCAAAACATTCGGTATTAAGCACTGTCTGTTCGAGTGGAAGACTGATTCCTATCGATACGTAACCTCTATGGTCTACTTCCCATCAATTCGGTTAACAAAACAAGCCTGCAAAAAAAAGATGGAAACGGGAGAGATTCTTTGTTTATTTTTCAACATCGAGATAAAATTTTCGAGCAAACTGAATACATTTCCTATACGAAGAGAACGTAAGAAAAATTTGAGGCAAAATTGGAATTCTCCAATGCTAGCTTGATAATTCGAGGAAAAAACAACCCAAGGATTAAGATGTTTTGATATGAACCTGACGGGTAAACAGTTTGTGTAGGTTGCAAGATCGTCTTTGTGCGCAATAAACTCGGAATAATTTTATGTGGTCTTAAAAAATGGGAGTGGAAGGATACTTTGTGTTGGGCTTAGTGAAAAAGTTATAGTTTTGTTTTAAATCTACATCCACTTAGCTTTATCGGCTATTTTTTAAATACGCATATGATAACGGTTTACTATTGTTGTAAGTACACAAAACTAATGGAAACCGTAGAAAATTGGTATATACAATGTGGAACCATATTGTGAATGATAAGGGAACAGTGAAAAGTGTATTATTCCCACTTCATCGATTAAAATTCCTAAAAACGTTTTTCATCACGTGAAGAATCCTTGTAAATTTATTTATTATGTGTATTATCTATAAAAAGAAATTTTTAAGTGTACCAATACTCACGCATATACATTTCGCTCTGTAGATCGTTGAAAGAAGACTATATGGTCCTATATATATATATGAATATATATAAATATTTGCCTGTGAAAAATCTGTGTAAATAGTACATATCTCTAGAGAAATGAAAATGAACAACATTACAGAAACTGATGAAACTTATTTATTTGCCGTTCTGCAAAACCCACCCACCTGTTACCGAACGACCTCGCTTCGTTGCCTGGACACGGATGAATTGATATGACGTCCCCTCGCCTAAAAACCCATCACGTTCCTTTGATCCTCATTCCGACGCCTCTTTGGATGATTTACCGTGAAGTTCTTTGCCCCGTAGCAGGATTTTTTTAAACGTAAGTCAACTTTTTCCGCAAAGCTTCCGATATCGTACAGCCCTCATCCTCTCTCCATCTTCCTCCTCCACATACCTAGCTTTCCCTCCAACTCCTACGCAATCCACGTAACTACTCCTAGATCCTTTCCTATCTCAAGAACAAAAGGTAAGTATTCATTTGAAGATGTCGCTGCCTTCTCCTTCAGAATTTGGAGCGCAAGTAAGTAAAAATAAAATATGTTAATTAAAATTAATCGAATTTAGAGGGAAAGGAATTTTGGCAGTAGGGTTTTATGTGCGTTCGCATTTTGATATCCTCATCCCAGAGTCATATTTGAAAATATACAACTGGAGCAGTAGTTACGTCTGAGAACATTGAACACAGAACGCAGTTCGTGTCAATAATAAAAGTCTATTATCTTCTCGCAATCAATGTCATGGATATGGTGAAACGTGATAGCGGTAAAATTTTCTTAATTGCTGATAAAGTCGTTCTAATTATGTTCGTATATAAAAAAAATCACACTACGGTAAAGTGGTTATATTATGAAGCAATTTCGTCATAAATATTGAAAAGGTTTTTCAATTCGCCGCAAACCAAAATTTATATATTTTATTCCACAAGGCGATCTAAAACGAATTTTATTATAATTTTTTTATTACTGACGAGAACCTTGACTTGCAACAAATGTGTTTTTCCTTAACAATTATAATAGTGATTATAATTACAATCATTCATTGATTGTTAATTCCAATAAGCTTGAATAATAATTATTGATAGCGGATTTTGAAAGACAATAAGTTTATAATTAAATTAATACCCACTGAAGATAGCATCAATAATGAAGCTCAGAAAAATTTAGACTGCACAATATAAATCATACAATGACATGGAAATGCTGATGCATATCAGATCAATTATTTGATGAATAAAGACACCATTTTCTTTGAAGATATTTAGGCGACATATTCATTATGGGCCGGCCCCGGTGGTGGAAGGGCTAGCGTATTGGCCTACCATCATATTGGCCTACCATCACTAAGGTCGCGGGTTCGAATCCCGCCAAGGGCATGGATGTTTTTGTCGTTCTCATAATTTTATATTTCATCAATCATGTGTGTGTGTCTGATGTGGAAGGCAACGGGAAACCACCATATCTAAACGACTTAGATAAGGTTATTAAAAGTAAAATCAAGTTATTCGCGGATGATACAGTAGTTTACAGAGAGATTAACAGTCCTAATGATCAATTATTACTTTCTGACGGCTTAAATGCAATTCTCGAGTGGTGTAAAGAGTTGCAGTTAGAATTGAACTTAGGAAAGTGTTCCTTTATGAGATTCTGGGGAAACAAAAACACTGACACGACGAATTACACTGTTGAAGGCGTCCGGCTAAAACTAGCCGATTCCGTCAAATACTTAGGCGTTACTTTAACAAGCAACCTCTCGTGGGATATGCACATACGAAATATATGCGGGAAGGCTAAACAGAAACTAGGATTCATCAAACGCATAGTAGGTAAAAGTGAGGAAAAAGTCAAAGAGACATGTTACTTCTCGTTAGTAAAACCGCTATTAGAGTACGCGTCGAGCATATGGGATCCGTACGAGAAAGGATCAATCTCAGAGTTAGAAAGAGTGCAGCGAAAAGCCGCTAGATTCGTCAAAAATTGTTACGATAGAAACAATAGTGTTACAGCCTTGATACAGGACTTAGGATGGGAATCACTAGCTGAGCGCCGATCACGCTCTAGGTTAAAACTTCTCGAAAGATTTAGAACGCATATATTCTCCAGCGATGTCGAAGAAATAATAAGAGCGCCAACTTATACTGGTAGAACGGACCATCCTCGTAAAATAAGAGAGATAGCCTGTAGGACTGAGAGGTATAAAGGCTCGTTTTTCCCTAGAACGATAGCTGAGCAGAACAGAAGTTACGAAAGGAAATCAGCCGACGTAGAGTGATACTATACATTATTATGCGCTTTACCTTAGTGCTATTGCACCCCCTGCCACACACCATTGCGGTGGCTTGCAGGGTGAACTATAGATATATGTGTTTATTCCCTAGCCATTTCAAACCAACCTTAGGGTTGAAAACTATGGATGGATGGATTATGGCTAGAAATTCTCTCAACGCCTCAACATAATGGACAGTGTTGTGAGTGATTTCCAGATGATTTATGTTAGTTTCTGTGAAGATTGGAAAAAGGGCAGAGTGCTAGACAAGGAAAACTCATCGGCCGTAAACTGGAACGGAAAAATGGCAATTTTATTACACTTCGACAGTTCTAAAAAATTTCTTCGGAAAAACTATGTATATCGAAAGCGATAAATTATTTAAAAAAAGAGTCGATTTAAAACAATAGCTAACGACGTTGCAATGCCCATCTTACTTTAAGCTCACAAAGAATTGATTCTCGGGGATAAAAAATTGAACATTAATTTGTTAAAACTATTAGCGTTTGAATGTATAAGTCGAAAATGAGGCAATTTGTTTTTTTTTTCTTCTATTGGACGGCTTATAATGGTAATCTACAGAAAGTGAATGGCGCGTTTTTTGTCCACATCTTGACCCGCGTCGGAGGGCAAAGAAAAAAACAACCCCTCCGATGATGGTTTTCCATTACCTTATTGGAACCTATTATGCGCTGGATAAACATTTTGAATGACGCACGCGATTTAAAAAATGACGCCCAACCATTGTCATTCTCGACATAAAGGGGAGGAGAGGTTTCCCCCTGCACCCGACAATGGAGGCAGACATCTGTCTCGGTGCTGCTTCTTGTTGAAGGGGTGGCGATGAGGAAATATTTAGGGGAGAGGGGAGTGAACAGGCAATGGACTTTTAAGGGAGGATTAAGAAGAGGCTTGAGTGATGGGTTTTTATTCGCGGTAGTAGGATTGGAAGAGGAGGGAGTTATTGAAATCCTGGTGAATTATTGACGCCGACTTCCATTTACGGATCCTAATCCGACGAAACTTTTCGCATTTGAATAATCATATACGGAAAGGTATTTAGATATATTTTTTTCCCTAAAACAGCATTAAAAACTCTCTAGGCAATGCGAGAACTCTTAATCTCAACTTAAGTTAGAATTTCAAGTGCTAAAGTGACGTTGGAAAAGCAGATGTTGGATATAAATTCAATTGTAACTAAGGAGAAAGGCTTAGACAGCGAGTGAAGTACGAAAGAAAACACCTACTTAAAGCTATATATCACCCGATTTAACTAGTAATAGAGAACTTTGCCTACTAGATTTGAAAATTTTATACAGTACGTTAAACACGAATATTGCCTGTTTATCAGAATTTTATTAGTTACTGCGCGACATGGAATAGAATTCCTTCTGAGGAAGATTTCGAATTGATTACACTTATTCCGAGTCATTCCTAAGTATCAATTTATATATCTTGCCCAAACACGATAATAGACCGAGAGATTGATACACCAGAAAACACACGCGCGCAAACATTCCATTCCCAGCGACATTGGCGTATTATTTTGCTTTATAGAACCGAATAAGTTGCACTATTTGGAAAATGATGGGAACATGGGCGTTCGTGGCAAAAGAGGAGGTGATTGTCACGTGAAGGAATCACGTTAAGAACAGGTTCCTTCTCCGGCAGCTGTTTGCGACGTTTCGAAAATCAGTTTTCGGGGCACAAATTATGGCTCCACCTTCGGAGATCGGAGCGTTTTCAATTATTCGCATCAATTTGAAGACCTCCCGGCTGCGTTAGTCTCCGATACCCTATACTTTTGGTTTTACGGAATGAAGTAAAGGAGAAATAAATAAACTCAACCCGTTTCGGAGATTGGAGGTGAGGCAATTTGGCAGCTACGACCGAAGCCTGAAATACGAAGACACGAGGAAAAGAATTTTATAAATATGTACAGAGGAAAATAAAATCAGCAACGTCGTTCTGTCGAGTTACCAAAATCCTGACATCAGAGGGCGATATAAATGAAAATTATACTGCTCTGAAATGATTCTTTAAATAATCACATTTTCTACGTTTAAAAAACTCTTATTCATTAAACGCAAAGTGAAGTATTATTAAGGAAAGATTGACGAAAGGTCGTGTTTGAATGGGTATAATAAAATATTAAAGCATAGAAAAATTTTAATGAATCCTTGATTCAGTGCTGTCGCTGAAATAAAGCTGACTGGAGGAAAATCTTGACGACAGCCAACATTCAAGATAATGTACCCTACTTTTAAAAGTTTCCTCTAAACAACAAAGTCCAAGGAAATTTTCAGGACACTGACAAAAAAAAGACAAGTGGGAATGGAGGCAAAACCATCAACTTGAGAATCCGAGCGCCATAATAGATAGACCTGGAGTGCAGTAACACCAGAGAGACGGCTAATCGAGTGCCAAATGGCCGAGCAAAGCGCAGGTCATCGAGGACTTTTGAAGGCGGAGAGAATGTGGAATCGAACAACTCGTAAGTGTATAGAGAGAGAGGGGAGGAGGGGAGAAAGAGAAGATAGAGGGAGGGAGGGAGGAAAAAAGATTGGTCTGAAAAGACTTATTTTTTGACTGACTTGGAGGATTAACGAAGGCGGCAAAAACGGAGTGTGGGAGCGAAAAGGGTGGAAGTAAAAGAGTGGAAAGAGAGAGGGGGGAGGGGGATGGGGGAAGGAGAAAAGGGAGGTAGAGAGAGAGGAGGGAGGGAGGCGTGCGTGTGGGAGCGGTGTCGGGAAGATGAAGGTGGGAAAGAAATTGATGCGACTTGGGAAGGTTCAAGAGTACCTCGGAGGAGGAGTGAGAGAAAGTTGGAGGGAGAGAGAGAGAGAGTGAGAGAGTGAGAGAGGTAAGCTTAAAGACGTGTGTGATGGATTATGTGTGGGTGGGCCGGAGTGGGACGGTAATGGATGAATCCGAAGCGTAATAGGACTTTCGGACTTGGCAAAATGAAAGGAAGCTTTTTTTGAGGGAGTTAGAAGAAGAAGAAGAAGGGACGAGATTGAGGGAAGAGGTGCGGCGAGAGAGGGAGAAAGGAGTGGAAAAAAGAGGGAGAATGAGAATAAAAGAGAATTGGAAGTGGAGGGGAGGGGATCAGAAATTAGGCGATGATTTCTCGGTGGGAAAACTGCGTGGGAGTGCGGCTTGGCGGACAAAGAGTCCCGAAGGGGGGAGGGGGAGGGATGTAAGGGAGGGGGGAGATGGGGAGGGGGGTAAGGGGAGTCGAACGCGGTGGCGAAGGTGTTTTGACTTAGGGCGCGATGCGTCACACCGTGGGCGACGGAGAATTGCGTCCCTCTTCTGACGAAAATATTGATCAAAATCTCGCGTGTCATTTATTTCACCGCGAGCCGAATGCCTGCCTTTCACTTCCATTTCCTGTGACTGGATGAAGAGACTATGATCCGTAATTTTGCGGCGATCATTTTGGCGTGAAAGATTGCCGATTTTTTTTTTGCCGAACCCGTGTATTTATCCCACATTTTTTTGGATGCGTCCGGCAGAAGAATGTGAATGATGCCGCACAGCACAAACTTGGAACTATCCTTAATCATATTATTTTTCGTGGCTCTTTTTTACGTTTCAGGTTCGTTTAGACCGAATCGGGTTAAAATTATTGCTTTAGTAGAAGCTGCGATTTAGGGTCATATTACAGTGATGATTCCTAAATTAGAAGCCACATTATCTGAAATTTTAGTCACTTCTTCCTTAATTTTCCAACTATAAACTAAACGCCATAGCTGGAAAATGTATCCGCATTAAAAATTCCGCCATTTCATATGCAAATGACATTGTTACACCGCAACCTTTTTATGAAAAAACTGCCGACATTTATCGACGGATTTCTTTCCCCCATTAACCTCGCAATCCATTCATTTGAATTAGACACACGAACGATTTAAACACGCCAAAAGCAATAAAAATATACCTAATGGCATGTTTTTTGGACGGCTCAAAGCAGGAAGCGAGAAGTGTTTCGCGACGATTGTGTTTCCCTAATGCCCATGACGGAAAGAGAATCGATCCCGTTGGAATCAGACCGTGCGACGAGTAAAAATGAAACCATAAAATACTCCCTGATACTGGCATTCTCCGAGATTATTTCTCATTTTGGCTCCTAGTGGAAGCGAAAAAAAAGCCACAACCCTACAAAAAAAACGTATTGCCTTGGTATTATTTTCCGCGAGTTTGATACGTGACAAAAAACGGAGATCAGGGTTGCGAAGAAGCGAGTAAAGAGGAGAGGAAGGAGCGGACTTGACTGTGATGGAAATCAAATCAGATAAAGCGAAAAGAGAATGGCGCCAGAATCTTAGGAAGGCGATTAGAATGCGAAGACTTTATTACTGGTAAGATAACTAACGGAAAGTACTGTGAGAACGAAAATAAACGAGTACATAACCCCACAAACAGATATGCATGTTAATGTGAATGTACACACACACACACACATCCTATCCGTGATATAAAGTGATAACTTATAAAAGGGACGGATATTCTTGCATAAAGAAGGATCAATGGTTGGCCACAATTCAGGAAAATCGGAAAAGAGATTTATTGTGCCGTTTTACGTTATGCGCGAGAGAAATCGTTTCACTCTGTAGCCAACATTTACACCTAAGATCTCGCGGAACGATTAGGTAGGCTCGAGGTAATTAATGAGACGTAGCTTTTAAACGTTTTACCTACGCGATGTGCTTTTTTTTTTTTATAAAAAATCCGCGGAAGGGATATTAACATTTCTGAAGCGGCGGCGAACCTCTCCGCTCGTTTCGAAAGACCCACGCAGATTTACTCTCCCTGGCGTTTGTCCTTATTTTCCGCGAGAACCGCTTCCAGGCTGCGGTTATTGCTTTCGAAAATACCACGGCCTGGATTATAACGACACTCGCATACCGGGATAGAGCGAACGGCCGCGCGCTAGGTGCAAATGTAGATGGGAAGGTTTTTGAGATGGAGAGTCCCTTCCCTTCTTATTACATTAATGGTTAGACCCTGATGGATGCCTTCTCTCCTGGCGCAAGTGGTTTGATCAAAAGGCAAGGGGCGTGGTCGAGAAAGTCATCCGAGAGGAGGAGGAGGAGGGGAGGATAGGGGAAGATATTCAAAGGAGGCGGAATGGATCGTAATAAACTATTTGAAAAATCTGAAGGAGGCGCTCCTCGCTTATGGACTAAATAATTTCTCCTCCTGACATATTTTTCATCCATTAAAGCTTCCAGTAGGGATGCCATCTGTTCGTTTTATCATGGGAGGGTCAGAAATTACAATAAAAAAAATTTTTTGAATGCATGTTTAAAATTTTCATCTTATTCTATGTAATATCGTGCTAAAAAGCAGTTTGAAGTGAAATATATAATGCGGCATAAAAGATCATGATACACCGTCAATCTACAAACAAAGTTAATATTTTGATTTCCTTCTGGGTTTTAGATAAACAATGTCGGGAAAATAAAAGTCTTTAAAACACTCCTAACGATTAATTATTATTATCAAATAAGCAAAAATTAGTTTTAGTTTCAGCTCTGATCTAGACGAGTGAGTTGTTCATGATAAAATGTTTAGGCAAGGACATCTAAATAGCAATGAAAAATAAAGGTGACACAATAAGACACGTCCTATCTAAAAAAATTGACACCTGGCTATCAAACCAGAAAACTCACTCCTAAACGCGTAAATCATGCGACACAAAATAATTTCTATAAATTCTCTCACGAAGATATCTCTTTTTTATTTTAGCAATTGAGTTAGCCTTCGAGTGAGAAAATTCTCAAATACGAAATTCGGGAAAAAGAATAAGGAAATCGAAATATTTAACAAATATTTGATGGCATTTTTTTATCGATTTATTTGCTTTTTTTTATCTCGAAAAGCGTTTATTTATTTCGGAGGACGAACAGAAAGCCACGGAAAAATAGTCCTGCGGTAATGCCCTTGCTAAATTAGGACGGTTGGCAGCCCTGCCTTCCAGAAGCTCCAGGGACAAACCTGCGGTCGTTCTTGAACACATCCGGATAGCTCATAAATGTCTGCATCGTGAACGCGAAAAAATCGATTCTTATTTCGCGACGTCGCTGGCGTATCGACAGCAACGGACGAGACGAGAGGCAAAAAGGCCCTCTGATCCCGTTTTCCCAGAATCCTCCTCGCACCGATCGAACCTCGAAGCGTCCGATTCGCGAGGGGCATTTATCCGTTTCCCGAGAAACGCCGCGCGACCAAACAGTTTCATCTCTTCGCTCAACCGCTCGGAAACGGCCCAATCGCTTATTTTTTTGCCCTTTAAGAGAATAAACGCATCCCGCAATCACGGGGGCGAGCGATTACCTCTCGAGGGAAAGGAAAAAAAACGAGGCCGCCACCCTGCGCGAACTCTCAACTCCCTCCTCCGCTACAGACCTGACGGACCGTCTTACGAATCATCTAGGTTGGCCGCCCTGTCTCTAACGGAGGGATGGATGGAACTTCTCCGGCTATACACAGGCAATAGCGTGCGAGAGATGAGAGAGAAACCTCTCTCCCGAGAAGACCTCTCTCTTCTCATTCCCGCTCTTTCTCACTCTCTTGCCGGCTAACAAGCGTGACGACAAGGGAAGAGAGGATCAAAGGGACCGACTCTGAGGAGAGGGGCAGATAGATAGAGAGAGAGAGAGAGGGAGGGGAGCGAAAGGGCCAGAAGAGAAAGAGATGGAGGTAGGAGGAGGGAGATCGAGAGGAAAGGAGGAAGAGAAGGGGGGAGAGCGAGAGGAAGAGGTGAGAGAAGATAGGTGATGGAGGAAAGGAGAGATGAGACGGGAGAGGTGTGTTCGGGAGGGATGTAAGGGAAGGAGGGAGAAGATCTCGAAGGTCAGCGGCGCGGTTGGACTTGATCACCGCGCGCCTCTTGCGCTGCCGCCGATGCCGGTGCGAGGGTGTGTAGATGTTTCCAGCGGCCGCCGATGAGGGCGCCGCCGAGAGATATATAGAGAGAGAGAGAGAGAGAAGGCAGGCGAGAGGAATTGGATTGGGAGAGTGATAACTGTGATTCTCGAAGTGTTAAAAAGGGGATATATTTTCACAGTTTGATCTCACGAAGTCGGGCATCCATGAAAGATTTTCCCACTATCTTGGTTTCTCAGGTGAGACGGGACATTCGAACTGATCCAAACTGTGCTATCCCAATCCCTTGGCGCCTGCTTCCTCAGCTACACAAAGCCATAATGTTGAAACAAAGCGAGAAAATCGCTGGTTAAAAGAAGCAGACACTAAACAAGAACTCCATTTCGGATTTTTTTGCATGATGCCAATTTGAAATTATTAAAATGAAAATCCAAAAATTAATTGTAGAGTTCACATTATGGATGGAGTTCGTTAGTCGATCAAAATGATTCCTTGTGTCATAAATTCTTGAGAAATTCAGAGGAGTATTTCATCTATAATATCATATAATATCACAAACTTGGTCAATGACAATACCAACCGAGTTAAAGGTATTTCATTTTTAACATAAACTGGTATATGTATACGAATGCAATTCTAAGACAGAATCAACTGAAATTTTTATCTGACATAGAGAATAATTAAGTTGAACGCTTAATTGTTATGCATGAAAGTGTCTCCATTTCATACCAGTATAAAACTTCCCTGGGAGTAGTTAAAGATTTTAATGATAAACAGTAATTTTAGGTTAAGGGAACTGGAAGCGCACTTCTGCTGCAGAACAGCCATCATCACGCGCCAGCGAGCTACCACTGAGGACCGTTGTTTTATAAGCGAATTGTGCATCTTACTTTTTCATCCGTTGACTAATACGGCACCATCAATTCAACGAGGGAATCATACTCTTTGAAAGAAAGTCCTTGAGGTGTAATGACAACGGAACCACACATAGATATGAACCATTTCTTTGATAAATTCTTTATCGTAAAACGGGCAAAGCTACGATGGGCGAAAACGACCTAGTTTAAGCGATTAAGCCATCAAAGAAAATTTGAAATTCATTTTTCCGATAGCAATGTTTACAAACATTTTTATCGCCGCTGAGTCCGGGCCTTACATAATCGGTTAGTGAATTCCAAAAGAAACTCAAGCCAAAAAGGAGTAGGCTTCGAATTTTAAAAAGTTCTTTCAATTTCGTCAATCCAGAAATATTCCAAATTGACCGGCGACGATTTCCTTCATTTCGTAAATTTCACGGTATAACATTTAATTAATAGATTTCCAAAAATATTTTTATCTCTGAGGCAATTTCGACCACGCGTCTTTGAACATATATAGGCATTATATTCGGCGATTTAATATCACGATAAGCCTAAAAAACCTTTCCAAAATTTCTCAAAAAACTCGCAGAAGATATTTAACAATTCACGATCGTTTTGACAGATTATACGCCAAAATTATAGGAGAGAAAAAGCCCTTAACGGAACACTGGCCGTGTTTTTACATAGACGTGCACGATATCGACGGAAACCACGAGCTCCTGAAAGGATGGAATTACGTTCGGTTTATTGATTAATGACCGGAACTCTACACCGATAGGATGAATAACATAAGGGCAGCGGCATCTATCGGGTGAGACCTATCGAATGCGCCCGTAAACTATCTATAGCTCATTTTAAAAAAAAGGCAAATTATAATCGAGAGACTATGACATCGAAGGGTCCCACAGGTGTCGGCGATGAAAATGTTTTTGGGCCGATCGCCTGAGACCAAACACCTTTTTTAAAAGGCGTATCAAATTGCGAGGCGCTATTATTGAGGTTTATTAGTGACTACTTAGGGAAATTGCGTGGCGTAATTTTTCATTCTGATCAACGGAGAAAGTGCTTTTTTTTCATTTTCGGTCCTGGAATCACCTGCTCGTCCCGAAACTCCCCTCCCATATAATAAAACTCGGATGCCGCTTGCGAAACAGGAGCAGAGAATGAAAACAATAATTCTTCGGATGGGTTTTTAATAGTCGCGTCCGGCGTTTTAGAGTTAAAGGGTTGGGGTATTTACTTTTTTTGTTTTTAAAAAGGTGAAACGAAATTTGATCCACGGAAGCATTCAGACGGGCTTTCCTTTGGGTTTGGAAAATTTCTGGAAAATGATAATTAAGGACAATTTCCGTATTCTATTACCTCACCTTTCGAACGAGAATTAGTATTCACAAGGAATTGGATTTCCTTCATTTCGTAATCTATTACTGGCAGAACTCATGATCCAATTATGTGACTACTAAAATTCTGCCATTTTTGTGTAATAAGACAATTTTAAATTGTTTAATTCTCTGAAATTTGTATGTAAAACTGTATTATAAATTTTTCTGTAGGAAAGAATAGGAATCTGAAGTTAGGAATAATCAATGGTCCATGTGGTCTTTGTTAGCCAGGCATACCGATTTATTGCATCTTAAATGGCATAATACGCTTGATTTAATCCCTACACTCGGTACATCTACATTTATACTTTATCTCCCGGATCACAAAAAAATACTTAATATAAAACGTGCAATTTTTTCGTGGAAATTGTGTTGCTAGAAAAATAACTTTTTCAAAAACCGAGCCTTCTTTTGGATCGAAGAATTTTAATTCACGCACCATTATGACTGCAATTGATTTTCGAAGCAAAATCAAAGTCATGCGACCAAGTTTACCAGAAAAGATGGTATGCCTCAAAAGCGACTCAAACTTAGATAAACTGCAACGTGACTCAATCGGTTATCCTATTCTAAATTTACATTTTTTTCTACTTTTGTAAAAATTAAAAAAAATAAATTTATACAAGCATTCATAACTTCTGAAATGGAGTGGTGACTACACATACGAGGAATAAAAATCACAATGAAAAATTTGTGACTTTTGCAAGAATCAACAGTATCCATGCGGAAATTAATTTCCTTTCTCTCTTTCGCCTTTGACTTTACTGCGATACCATCAAAGAATGCCGTAATTGGAGAATCTTAGTGTCAGCTATTGCTGAATCAAAGATATGTTTGCGAAACTGGAATTGCAGCCGTACGATGGAAATCGATAGTTGATCAAATATATTCACACATCTTCATGTGAACCGAAGTGTTGCAGGAGAAAGTTGATATAGTTATAAGTCTCAAGCGTAACTTGATGGAATTTCTTCATATTGTCGGAAAGAAAAAGATTTGCTTGGTAATTCCACAAAAATTTATTTTAAAAATGACCTGGGTTTCGCTGCAGTGCAACATCATCAGGAATGATGTTGCACAGCAACGAAACCTAGGTAGTTTTTTAAATAAATTTTTGTGGAATTACCAAGTAAATCTTTTTTATTTCGACAACATGAGAAATTTGGACAAACCAGACTGACAGTAAAGTAACTTGTGCTTAATTGAGAAGATTCACTTCGTGGAACTTCAATTAACTACCTGAATGACAAAACATATTCATACATTCATCAGTAAAAACGATTAGGACTATACAGCGTTCTTTTAATTAGCCTTTGATGTTTAATTTAATATAACGCGGAATTCCTTATTTGTTCTCGACACGCGAGGATAAAATATTAAACTCGGCTCGCGCAATAAATTTCATAAAAACAAAGAAATCCTGAGCTCTCAGTGAAGAATGCCACTCACCCTAACGTGTGAAAGAAATTGGGATCCTGAAAAAACCTAAACTCGGAGAATCAGAACGTTTGTCTAATTAGAAAAAATAGGACTATAAAAATATGTATCACACCATAAAGATCTGTTAAAAAACGCTACTTAAGTTGTCTTTCAGTAATGTATGTGAATATAAGCAAATCCTACTTAAGAGAGTTAATTAATCTAAACATAAGTGCCACAATTCACACCTCACTACCTTAGCTTAATAAGTTTTTACAACTGCTGGGAGAATTTTTCTTGCGGTATATTTAGGTCGACGAGTAAATCAGTGAAACGGTATAATTATCGGTCAAATACCGCCAACAGGTCGCCAACGTATAAATAAATTAGTCAAATAAAAAATGTCACATTGCGTTAATACGGAAGATAAAGATAAAATCGCTAATTGATTAAAAGAAATTTACTGGTGGAGGCGAGAGAGACTAACAAGAGAGGAGAACTGAGGGCTACGATGTAATTTGAGAGGATGGAGGAAACTTGTGAAAAGAGAGAGTGTAAGGAGGGGAATGATATGTTTACTGAAAGAAACAAGTCACTCCTAATTAAAAAGCTTAAGAAAGTAATATTGATTCCACACCGAGTAGCGGGTACCCGGGTACTCGGTGTTTTCTTCGTTTTTTCGAGTGCCCGGGTAATTTTGTCCGAGTATTCGAGTATTATTTGAAAAATTGAAATTACAAATTTACGAACATTGTCGATTAACAATTCTTCCTCCAAAATCCCCAGCTGCACCTAAGGCCGCCGATTTCAAAGGTGCCACATTGAATTATAATTAATTTAGTCTGTTTTTCTTCCAAAAATTCCAAAATATTTCTTTTCTCTCACATCCTCTCGTGCTTATTTTACTGACCTCTTAACAAACCCTGACCGAACGGTGACCATAGGGGAGGGTTCTGGTCACTGACAACCTTTCTCTTTTTTCCGCATAAACGGGTAAAAAACACTGCGTTTAATGGTTTCCAGATGTAGTGAACAATGTAAGGGAAGGACACAAAGTGTGAGTTTCGTGGAAAAGCTTTTCTAAGAATGTTTCCAAGCCTTTTAGGCGATTAGTCTCATTTGGCCTGTCGTTGTCACAGCATCAGTAGTGAGAGCTCGTCTGTTTCGTGAACACCGTGTAAATTTAAAGGAGAATCAGATCTTCTAATAATTAAATTTTGTGATTTTACGTTAACTAGTTGTGAACAAGTTATTTTTCCAAGTCGACCGGTTTCTACGATATCACCAAGGCTGTATTTGGTAAGTTAAGCCAATTATTTCATGGTGTGGAATTGTTCTTGTTGTATTTCCGATCCTATTAGTAATGTATTTCTGAAGTACGAAAGGCCCAAAGACATTTAATTGAAAAATTTAAGTAACTTAAAGTAAACTTAAAATGTGAATAACATTTTATCTATAACTCCTACTGTGTCATTGTACTTTTGCATTTTGCTGTAAGGAAATGAAGAATTTATTTTCTTGTAATATTTGCTCTAATTTTTCATTAAACTTCATATAAGCGTTTTTTTATTAAAAATATTAAATGCATATTATTTCCGAATGCCTGGAAGGTTGGTTTAGAGATCATAATGAAATGTTTGTTTGTAAGGCCGTCAACAGTGAAAACTATTACAATCAAATTTATTAGCGCTAATCAAAATACTAATTTGTATCCGCTATAACATACTTTCTGTTCAGTGTTCGTAAAGTTAATGCGTTTTTTTCTGTAAATATAGTTCATAGTTTTATAAAGTTACTATTCTTAGTAAAATTTAAAATTTATTACTAAATGTGTCAGCAATTAACATGAACTACTTCCGGTTTAATTCGTGGTAATGAAACACACTAGTTTCCATTGTAACAATTTACTACACCACACATACAAAGTAACGTCACGACCTATGTTTCGCAGCCTAGCTGAATCATCAGGTCGTGACGTTACTTTGTATGTGCGATGTAGTAAACTGTTACAATGGAAACTAGTGTGTCAGCAATTATTCTTAAAAGTAAGCACAGCATAAAGTCAGCTCTAATCTTTTAAGTTAGATTCCAATGGAAATCAAATTTATCGATGGGGCACCAGTATTAAGAACTGCTTACGACGAATAATGTCTTGGACAGACCCAGGTTCTTCCCTTTATGATAAATCATTTGCAAACACACGGCATCACTTTGAAGAACAAAAGTCTCCCTACAAAAGATAATAATGACGGACCATAACCAGCCAAAAAGGCCAAAGCTACCAACTCTGGAATGTTATCTTTTGTTTCCAGAGAATCACTGCAGGAAATAATATCAAAATGTGCTGCTAAAGACGGAATCTCATTTAATACTATTGTTAATTGTGAAGCAATTCGAGGTTACGTCACTAATCGCAACTACAAAATGCCAACCAGTTCATCCGCAGTTCGGAAGTGTGTTATGCAATTTTTTAAGGAAAAGAAAACTGAAACTAAGAAAGAGTTAGAAAGCAGGATTAAATCTGAAGAAAAATTTACGATCGCAGTGGATGAATGGGTAGATATTACAATGAGAAGATACTTAAATATAACACTGCAAACAATAGAAAAACAAATTGTTCTTGGTTTAGTACCAATTGTAGAAAGTTGCACATCGGAGAAAACTGAAGAATTGGTTTCTCAACGATTGCAGGAATTTGTAATTGATTTTAACAAAGATATCGTTGCCTCGACTCATGATGGAGCAAGTGTTATGGCGAAATACGGCAGGATCATTTCAGCAGAAAGCCAGTGCTGTTATAACCACGCAATACATTTGGCGGTTGTAGAAATATTTTACAGAAAGAAAACAGCTGTTGATCTTGAGGAACAAATTGAATTTTCTGATGAAGAGGATGAAGATGAGCAAAATCTGAGTGATAACGAAACTGATGATGAAAGTTTAAATGAACCTGACGTTGAAGTACCTGCATTTCGTTCGGATCACAAGGGTGCATTAGATGAGATGAGAAGAATTATTAAGTTTTTTAGGAAATCAACCGTTCGTACAGAAATATTACTTAGGTATGTCAGAGAGAAAGAAGGAAAACCACTTCGATTGCTTCCAGATATCAAAACTCATTGGAGTAGTCTAGTGACAGCAGTAGTTCGATTTTTGAAACTTATTGACTCGATAAATATTGCTTTGAAAGGAATGGGATGTGTACTTTATAGTGAAGATCACATTTCCTCCCTAAAGGAAATCGTAATGGTGTTAGAACCAATCAAACTTGCGGTACTGGAATTGAGCAAACATAGCAGTAATTTGCTGACAGCTGAAGCTACTTTGATATACATATTTCAAGAATTAAAAACAATCTAAATTCCTCTGGCTCTGGAATTCCAAAAGACACTGAAAACTAGAGTTCATCAACGAAGAAACACAGATTTGATATCACTATTGTCGTTTTTGCACCTTGGAGTGTATTCAAAAGTCAACGAGTTTTTCACTTACTCCACAAAACCTGAAATCAAGACCACTGCCAAAAGTCTAATTAATCCGCTTTATCCAAGCGATGTTCAGGATTCCAAAAGTTCTGACGATGTCGAGGACCTTGAAGAAGTACAGAACGAATACATTAAATTGTAGAAATGCATTACATCATTCACCACACCAAAGACAAAATAATATCAATGGTTAAGCATAAATAAAGAGTTCAAACTATTTGAAGCAAATAATGGAAAACGTACCGACAGACTGGAGAATTTGTATCAAGCGTTGCTGACTGTTAAGCCCACTTCCACTGCCCCTGAGCGTTTTTTCTGTAGCTGGTACTTTCACCACGAAATTGCGAAACTGCATGAAAGCCTGTACTTTAAACGCTCTAATTTTTTTGAAATACTATTTTTTGAACCATTGAAAAACTTTAATATCTATAAAAATAAAATATCCATTAACTGAGTATTTATTAAAATTTTATTTTTCCGTTAAAAATATATAGGGTTCCCGGGTAGCTCGGTGAAATATTATTTGAATACCCGGGTACCAAAAACTCGAGTAATTTGGAATCACTAGAAAGTAATTTTGGAAAAGCAAGAGGGCGAAAAGGATAAAGTCAAAAAAGGGAGAAACACTTTCAAAGGGAAAGAGAAAACTAAAAGAAACAAACGCTTGCCTTAGATAGATAAATAACTGAGTGTATCTGAGTCGGAATTTTATAGGACACTAGTGTATAAAAATTACTGGATTTTGAAACGTTTACCATAGAAATTATCCCCTACAGAATTCATCGTAAAAAATAATTTCCAAGTATGACGATGCATATGTCGTACTTGAAGTGAAGTAGGATTGCATAATTAGAGGGTTCAAACAAAGACAAGAAGAATCGTGTGCAACTCCACGCTCTCGCATATTATGCACTACCATTACTAATGATATTCTGAAGGTGCTTCATAGTTTTTGAAAATGATAGTGTGTGATTATCGTGTATGGCTCTCAATGCTGGGGTCGTGAGCTCGAATCCTCTTATACTTATATTTGTTATTGTTACTGCGCTCGTTGCGAAGAACCGTTGACGTCTGTTTACGAGATATTTAACACAAACTAAGTGAAATAAATAAATGAGGCTACAAACATTTTTCTATAAACAGGTGTCGACAGCTAGTAAAAACGTAACACCAGAAAAAAAACATCGATCACATCGGTTCTCAGAAAATAGCAAACTGCATGATAGAGAATTTCGATCCTTCAAGCGCTTCGCAAATATCCGATACGCATTTGTCACGTATTAAAAAATACATATTTTTAATTATCAAACGCGAATCGGCTGGCTTAATTTCGTCGCTACATTTTGGCCGAAAAGCATATCGAGGGAAACCGTAACATAATCGAAAAGAGATGGACACAAGGAGGGGCTGGAGAAAAGGTGCACTGTATGTATGTGCGTAAGAGAGACGGGAGAGAGAGAGAAATGGTAGAATGGGGTGGTGAGGAGAAGAGATGACGTCCATTAGAAGGAGTCGACGGATATGTGAGTGAAGCACAAACGGAGATTTAGACGGGTAGTGAGTGAGTGAGAAGGAGGGAAGAAATCGGACAGAGTAGGATAGGAGGAAGGAGGGAGGGAGAGAAGGTGTGGTGGACGAGGGTAATGGGGAGGTGTCTGCATGATGAGGGTCGTCGCTTGTCATTTTTTGGGCAGGAGCAGAGAGAGAGATGGAGGAAAGGAGAGACGGAGGAAGGGGAGAGTGCGACCGAATGTGACGAAATTACGCCCTTGCGGTGCGCGGAGAAAACCTAACGGTACCTATACCTATCCATCGAACGAACACGAGGTCGTTCTCAAATTTCTCGTCGTATAAAATGTTATCCGTAGCCTATGGCTTTAAAAATGCGAATGCGCCCATTACGAATTTAATCCACGCAATGGGAACTGAAACGAGTAGGGAAAAACTCGGTTAAAATTCTGCAGTGGCCAGGTCTCGCACTGCGATCTCCCATTTGCCGGATGGTTGCACTTGCCAATTAAAGTACTTGCCACAGTCCTACTCCCGTATATATGGACGAATCCTTTTCAGGACACACAGTTGGTGGATTAATTAGTTAAATCGGCCATCCGACAAATATGAGAATCGTGTTAGAGCCTCGTTCAAAGTATGTTTTTTCTCGTTCCTTTCTGGAATTAATTAAACATCAAGCCCTACGAATTATCATATGAGTTTTCCTTAAGTTGGTCCCTAGTTCAACACCAATGATCACCTACTTTTCAAAGTCCTTTCCACTTTATTGTAACTACCTTTCCCAATTGCTTAGAATGTAAAACCTTTTTCTCTTTGCCTCTTTTCCAGTATCCATTGTGTGGGTAACTTTCAATACCTCATTCTATCGAGTGAACCCTTCTACCTCATTACCATCACTCAAATAACTCTTGCCTATACACTGGTTTCTTTTTCGTTCAAATTAATTTATTTAAGCTGCGCCGCACTCTAATTTGTAAGTTTATAATTCTCTTTCCTCAAAATCCCCAAGTTGAGTATCGATTATATACTTTAATAATTAAAACAATGCTTCTTTATGATCTCTGTTTAGGAAATAATTTCAAAGCTATGATTCAAGACCTGCTGCGATAAAACGTGGGAGACCTGTTCCCATTGTTCTCATTGCCTCCTGAATTAATGAAAATGGCTTAACGGCGTGTAGGGGATTCTAAATAGTTTGGCAATGTGTCGCGAACAATTAGGTCGAAGGCCATCTCTCTCGCTGTTCCAAAAAGTTTTGACAAGTTAAATTATGCGTATCGAAGCATTATATAGTAATTAACAATTCACTATACCATTATAAATGCAGGACAGCCAAGTAGGAGTAGCTGGAAGTGATGCACTCAGATATGAGTTGAAAATCAGCGAATTATTCAAGGTAAGTATACATAATTTTTCAGAAATAATTTGCGTCAATCATTTACAAGACATGCCATTGGTGCAAATTTTTAGCGCAACGAGAATCAACTGGAAGTATAGGCGAACTGCAGTATGAATGCAAGAAATGAACTGCCTTTCAAACTAAATATTAGCTTCACGCGTAAGACGGTGCGCCGTTATTTTTTCTAATGAAATTAAGGAGATTAAATTAAAGAGATAATAAAAATCCTCTATCATATTTTTTAAAAATTCTGCTGATGCTATTTTGGTTAAACATATCTCCAGAATTCCGCTAATTTCACAGAAAAATCGCACAAACCAATCAAAAGCACCCTCCTTTCTTCCTTAACTCTCTGCCTTTACACAAACTTTTCTCACTCCTTTCCCTCTTCACCTTTCGGCTACTTCTCTCTTCTCAGCTCTCCTTTCTCCCTTCCTTTTCCCAACATCTTACCTCCCTCCCTCGCTCCGTCTTCTTCTTAAAATAGATTCGCGCGAGTTATATGTTTATTCGGGATTTAAATGAAAATGACGGTTATCAAAGGTGTATAAGATTAAGAAGCAAAATCAAGTTGTCAATCGAAATTTTATTTTTGATTGCTCATTGCCTTTTATAGCATTAGATATTGATTGGCTTATTTTCATAATAATAACTCTTTGTGATGAGAATTAGCATGCAAAAGGGAAATGGAGCAAAAATTTAATAGTTAATACGAAACAGAATACGCTTTATATACTTTTAATGAAAGAAAGATACTTCAACGCTAACTTATTCCCTACAACGATGCTTTATTTTCACCAATAGGCGAAGAAAGATCTGATTTGTAATTTCTTTGTCTTTACGATAAGCTAAAATATGCTTAATAAATTTCGTCATTATTACTACCTCTATATATATATATATATAAAGTTATGATATAATTCTAAGAAATTAATTTTAGTAGGTTATTAAAGCGTGGTTATCATAACAACGGCTTATAAAACTTTTACACACCGTTTTGAGCTGGTTTTTTATAGAATATTTCCCACCTAGACTGAAACTTTGTTTTTAATATTTAAAACGCAATCATTCATATGATCTTCAATATAATGTAAATGATGGACAGGAAAAATAAATCATTATTAAATATTTTAAGATATTTATAAATTATTACTTGTATTGTAATTATTTTATTGTGACTTACGTCTAGTAATACGACCGTAATATTACGAAACGATACCTATTATAATCAATCAAAAATTGTAATAAAGTGTTTATGGTTATAAGTATCAATTGACTCAGTCAAAAATATTCGCAGTGTGGACGAAAAAGCAATTCGAAATGTCTCCTTTCTCTTTAGCCCCGTAAATGATTAAGGAAATCTGGTATTCCAACTTTTAATTAGATTTAAATGTATTCAAAAAGACACAATATCGAATTTTAGATGATAAAGATAAATTTTTCTTCCAACGTTTAGTATTCGCGTGAATGCATGTCTTCCGTTATAGAGGCATCTCAAGACGTTGTGCAAATAGATTATGTGAATGATTCTTACAATTATCGTGGATTAACGAGAATCGAATAACGGTGACGACGACTACATCATCGCTAAATTACGCATCTGCTGTTCTCATCCGTTTTTAAGACCGTGGAAAATTCCTATATCACATATTTAATGCAATCAATAATCTGAGCTCGCAGTTTCAACTGTGACTGGCATGTTACGGCCTCGTTTAGTTCAATGGAACATTGGAATGAGGCGATCATCAACATGTGTCGGAGACCAAATCTTTCCGCACACCTGCTCACATATTTACGTAGATGATACGAGAAAAATCCCGCTATCGAAATACGGCGACAAGAAAGTTAGTACGAGATAGCATTAAAAATGATCGCCCCAGCGGCGGTTGAAAGATCCATTCATAAAAATAAAACTTCTCTTACACAATTTCACATCTCGAGTACATAATTTCAAATTATCCTAAATCAGCGCGTGAATTATTTCCAAATACAAGTTTTTTAGTCTGTAGCTGAAAACATTTTTTTTTAAATCTTCGTATCATGCCATTATAATAGAAAAATATGGAACAAGTAATGGTTATCAAATATATTATAAATAGCTTTTATAAAGAAATAAAGAAAACACTAATCACGCACGTACCTTAATCACAGAATCAGTCAGGCAACTGAACTTTTTCAAAGAATAACGTTAAATTGGATAGACTCGACGTAAACAAAGTTAATAATATAACGTAAAAAATATATTGTATGTATGTGTATATATATATATATAAAGAAATTTAATCAACGTTTATCTCTATTTGCTTATAAAATTATGTTTTGCAAATCTAAGCCGCTTAACTTATGGATTGAATTGGTCTATGTTATTCCTTTCTTTTAGCTATATTGGTTGTGAAAAATTATTCCGTGATAACGAAAAACTAAGGAGTGGTTGCCGGCGGAAATGCTTTTTTCTCCTTCTATACGAATGAATCTATCGCTTTAATTTCTTTGGGAAAGAAAATGAAAAATAAACTCGAAAAACGCATTTCACAGAAACCTTCGGAACAGGAAGCCAACCTTGCCCATCTCGACGAAAACATTCACGAAAGATGACGCTCGTTCTATCGAGAGATGCTCACGCCGAATCCCCTCCAGCAGGACTTCGCGCATCTCCAAAAGCGGATGCTCTCCTCATTGCTTTCGCAAAGTCGATTCGGACGTCGAATCGTCCAAAAAACCCATCCATTCCATTTCGATTTCTCTCTTCCCCTCCCTTTTGCAAGCCGCAGAGGCACGCATTTCGGACTCGGATGAAAAAAAGGAAAGAACAAGAAGCGCCATCTTCCGTTACGTCTTCATTTCTCGAATGGCGGAGTTTTCGAGAGATCCCCGGAACCTCCAATTATCATATCCATCCTGAAGGAGAAATTTCAAACCCTCCCTTTTCTCTCTCTCTCTCTCTCGCTCAGACGCAGCGTAGCTCCCATGCTCTCTCCCTCTCTCTCTTCTTTCACCTCCCTTCTACTCGTGGCCATGTTCATCTCGAAGCAGACGGCAGCCGTCCTTGCTCCCTGCGGCTATCGCGTCTCTCTCTCTCTCTCAAACCTTCTCCTCCTCCAATCCTCCTATCTCCTTCTCTCTCTCTCTCCGTCACTCTCTGCCCAACGCCCAGGCACTCTGGACCGGACGCCTTATCCATCACCCTACGCGCTAATGACCGCTCGACCACTCACTCAATCCTTTCGCCCCGAGCGGGTGTCCCATCGGATCCTCGAGGCATCCCTCCCTCCCTCTTTCCCTCCTCTCTCTCTCTCTCTCCTACCAACCGGTGACCAATGCGCCCAATATGAAAGGCATTCATGAGACGGGCTCTCAATTAGCGCTGGAATGCATTAAGCTGGCGGTAAATCTAATACTGGAAGTGTTTCCACTATCCGACGGGACGTAATATTTGCACGTGGTGCATCCAAGGCGGATGAAATCTCTGAGTTGGAGTTTCTGGTGACATCATCAGCACGACATAACGGTTGGGTTTAAAAAAACGCCAAAACATAATTAGCGACCTGAAGAACCTTGGCCGATTACGTTATAATGAATTGGTTGTCTGAAGCAAAAAAAAAAAACAGAATACTGTCTTGGGCAGCAACTGATATTTTCACACACACTTTACGTCATCACACGTACGAAGAGTACTATGGTATCATCAAAACAACACAGAAAATCCTAAATACTCAAACAGGTAAGCCAATTCAAAGGATCGTCAAAGGCATTTCAGAGTGACCGAATACATATTTAGAAAATTAAAAGAAACATGATGACAACGACGTAACAAGGAGCTGAGGGAGTTCTTAGCGGTCTCGTGGCCTATTTGTTTTGGAGGTCTTTGGTGATCGAAGACCGACCGAGGTTGGGATGAAACTTTAGAACGCCCAAGTTTATTTAGGAAGAATGATAAAGTGGAGCATGCGTGACTCGATATGGTGTGGTTGGGAAGGGATTGTTAAATAAAGATATTGCGAGGTCGGGAGCACGAAGAAATTTCAACGGTCCGCAGACATTCCTGTATCGAATCACAAAGTTCATTCATGAGTCCAGAAAGCAAGTTGAGAGAGAGAGTCATAAAAATCTACTACTAAATATCAATCAGTACATTGATTATGCACGATTATTCCATTTTTCCTGACTTATCTACTCGATTTTAATTATATTTTAAACATATATTAGAAGTTACTTTTTATAAATGCTTGAGGGAAATCTTACCTATATTCCGCGGTTTACCAACAAATAGAAGCAAACAGAAATTCTGCAGATGGATATGTTTCATCTAGAGGTGACTTCGCCAATTCAAAAACAAACAAAAGAGATTCCAAAGTATTAATGGTTAATTTAAAACGAAGTTAACCTTCTGTGTAAGTAGTGACGTTTAAGTACTCTGGACGATGTAAATATTATTTAAAGGGAAACAATAGTGAATTATTTTGTAGACGCAAAATAATTTCAGTGATTGACTACGCTACTGCAAGACAAACATGGGCGAACATCAGATAAAAAACTGTTTTCTTCTCTGAATGGATCATATGATTTATATGCAAATGGTAAATCCGAAAGAACATTATTCAAGTATAGATTTTCTATACTATTAACTCGGGGAGAGACTATTGCAAGGTTCCCTCAAATAGTACAGGCAAGATTTTTGAGAAAATTACTGAAGTATTATTACAATTAAAGATTGCATTGATAATATTGCCTTATAATCATTAAAAACATATGGCAGGGGAAGTTCATCGCACAGTACCTGCACTCTAATAAAAAATTATAATAGCCTCATTTACCCTAGCTAGTACCTAAATGACCAGTCGCATATCTCGATTCCGTCGATTGTTTCAACATATTTTCCTCACACTTCTAAACTCATTAGCGCCAGTGGGTTAAACAATGAAATGTGCATACAAAATTAAACCGTGCTATAAAAATTTTTAAAGTTTCCGAATTCCACAAGAAATAATGACATACTCTCACACACAATGGGCAATTTCTCAGGCTTGTGTTGAATTTGTGCTTCACCCGAATTAGCGTACATAAACTAATATTGAAAATATTTACATTAATTATAAATAGGTGCACTCCAATTTATTGTGGTTTGAAATATGCAATTACAACTCGAGTTCTAATTGATATATTGTGACAATATTTAACTATCCTTGAAATAGGTTTGATGTAATACATAGTCTCACTTTGGAAGCCATCCATCTCGTGAAAGCTAACTTTACGTTGAAGTGTCCTTTAACGTAGAGACAATGCTATCTTGGACTCATTCTATGAATTTTTTAGGTAAACTATGGATAATTTATCTGTTTTCCGTATTCTAATCAATAGGAAATTTTAAAAATAATTATAAATAATAAAAATAAACGTGTATGGGAACTATAAACATGTGAAGTAATATTTTAAAATTCTTATACCGACCAACTTCGTAAGAGGAAAACGTGTGTCTTTCATGAGAATGTTGGCAGGCATAACTGATTTTCTGTGCTTTGTCTTAAAACGTCAAACGGTAAGTAAATATTTAAATGGTTTTTTACGCCCTTTGAACATTTTTACACCTCTAATTGCCCTAAAAGCATTCTATCAGTTGCTGGTAAGGCGTGCGTTTTTCTTTTTGGTACCACAACTATTTTGCAGTACAAAAGGTGCATTCTTTTGCAAAGGGTGAAAATAATGCGAAATACGTAAAATCAACTCATTAAAAAAATTAAAACCGGATTGCACAAAAATAAGTAGGCAATACACATGTACAAAATGTTCAAACATTTTTACTTTCTCAAATACGAAGTATATTGAGAAAGTATTGTCATCGCGAAAAAATTCGACCTCGAGATTTTGATGGAAATGTACGTTTTAGGTGTACCTGAGTCCGAAAAAGTGGTTTTCGCAATGCCGTCTGTCTGTGGGTCCGTCTGTTCGCGGCTCTAGAGCGAAAATGAATGAAATCTCGTACTTAGGCATTTTATCATACAGAACAGAAGCTATGAAGAAATGGTTGACGTTTATCAATAATTAAGGAAAGTTTATTCTACGCATTTTTAACAACAATTTGATTTTCTGAAAAACGGCTCCAAAGATTTTGATCAAATTTCGTACAGTTACTTGAGTTTACAACTTCAATAATACTAAATAGTATATATTTCTCAAAAAATGAATATAAGGCTAGTTTATTCTAGGCAACTTTGACAACAATTTGATTTCCTTAAAACGGCAAAACGATTTTCATCCAATTTCGTACAGTTACTTGAGTTTACGTCTGCAATAATACTACATATTTAATATTTCTCAAAGAATGAATATAAAGTTATTTTATTCTTGGACAACTTGAATGACAATTGAATTTTCTAAAAACACGGCTAATACGATTTTCATCAAATTTTGTATAATTATTTAAGTTGATGTTTATAATGATTGTACATAGGTCATATTTTTCAAAAGACGACGCATTAGTATATGGGAAAGTTTGTGCAATGTATGATTTTTTTTCAAGGATACTATTATTTGAGTAAACTTGTAAATGAAGCGAACCTCGTATGTACGACGTTTTATAATATACATATAATATATTAGTAACGAAGATGTAAATTGGTTAAATAACTCGCACAGTCGGATGATTATGACCACCTTATATGGAAACAAATACAAACGCCTTGCGTATGCCAAAATACGAAAAAATGAACAAAAAATATATTTGGTTAGAACTTTCAATACCTGCACTTTAAAAAAGGAATTTTTAAATAAATTACGGGTAGTTAGCCAATTTAAACCGAATTTCAGCATATGACAAACATTTAAGAAGATATAATAATACAATGCAACAAATAAGACGAACTTCTTAGAGAATGTTAAAACAGTGAATTTACAATTCAAGAAAGACGAAAGCTGTTGAGTTTAATTTTCTCATATAAAACTTTATTTTAAATTTTACATAAAAATATTCATCTTACAGCCAAAATAATACTCTTAACAACCTAACTTTTATGGTGCTATGGACAAAATCTTTAAGGCTAATATCTCGAAAGGCAATCTAGAAAGGCCAAAAATATCCATTGAGTTTCCATTTCACCGTCGCTATTTAAATTCTAATACATTATCATTCAGAACACGTCAAACATCAATTCCAAAAACCGAGATTGGGTCCTTTCGATGTTAAAACCTTATGAGATGTGAATTTGTGATCAAGGGTTTCAAAATTCTAAAGATTTTCATCACACGTTTTGACCTTTGTCATTTGTTCGTGCAATGCTGCAATAATAGTTTAAAATACAACTTTATTTTCGGGAATAGCACCGAAATGATAACATTTGTTCTCCAAATTATTCTTGAGTAATGTTTTCTATGAAAAGTATTAAAGTTTATCACACAACAGCTAAATTTTGCGCATTGATCCACTGAGAAGGTAAGCGTCAACCAAACGCACTCTGGAAACGGATTATAAAGTAATGATGTATTTAATAAGCCTCATTAAACGCAGTGGCGGATTTAGACATTCTGGAGCCCCTGGCATTAAACTATTGGGTGCCGTGCAATCCAAATATATATTGAAACCTCATCTAACAACTACCCCTTTATTTGCCCCCCCTCCCCGTTTTAATAAGTAAACCATCGCAGTGCAAAAACTACATTTTCCTTTATGGCTTTTAAAATAAGATATTTAATATTTCTGAGATTATACATAAAAACGTTTTTTTGGGACCCCTTCCTTTAGGGGTCCTTTGGCGCGCGCTAAGTTCGGTCCTCCTTATATCCGCCACTGATTAAACGATACATGAAGGTATATAATTAAAAATAGTAACATCCATTTCATTTTCTGATAATACATTCAAATTAGCTTAAAATAAAATGAAAATACTGAGAATGTGAAAATTGTTTAAATATTTTAAATCGTGGGACGACCTAATATTTTTTATGTACAACTTTTGATTCAAATTTATTAATATACATTGATATTTAGGATTTGAAAGCATGTATATATCCGAGTGAAGTTAATAAAAAAGAGTACAAAAAGAGGTATCGAATCTCAATCTTGCAATTTTTTTAACCCAGCCACAAATCATTTTGAAAGGCAAATTTCGAAGACCGATTAACTGCGGAATCTTAGAAACATCGACAGCACCCTGTCAAGTCTTTATTAAAAAAACACGAGCGAAAGGACCACGGCATTTGGCAAACACGACAGACAAAAAACCTCTCAATGAAAATAAGACCATCAAAGAGAAAAAGAAGCGAATCATTGGCAGACGGAATTTCATTCCCATCCTCTTTTTCCAACCACATCAAAGCCAACCATCGGCAGAATTCCTTCGCTTCGATGGTTACGTACGATAGCACCCGCCTTCTCCTCCTCCTCCTCCTCCTCCTCCAACCCTTTCTCTGCTGCCGCTGATATCATCCGATTGAGAGATAGAGGGAAAAATAGACAACAAGAGGATGGAGAAGTCCTTTTGGGCGGTCATCTCCAAGGAAATGGGCAGTAGGACGGGTGTCGGCACTAGTGGGACATAATCTTTTAAAAAAAGAACGGCAATTTCGAGCCTCATTTGTTCCCAGAGACTCATCGCCCGCAAGCAGCGGCGGAGCACGCGCTCGTCCTCATTCCGGCGGCTCCCGCTAGAGGGATTTGAGTGAAGGGAGGCGCGTGGGGGGGGTGGAGGGGGGGAGATGGGTAAGGGAGGGAAAGAAGGGAGGAAGTGGATGCTCCTGCTGAGGCGGCGTCATGAGAGAAGGCCTGCCGATGAGAGCGTACGAGAGGAGTCTCTCTCCCTGGCGGCTTCCCTTTGTGACCAAAAGCAATCCCGGGGGAGTCCCTGACCGGAAGTTTCGTTTATACGGAGTAGGTTTCCTTGAAGTTGGTCGTTTTCTCGTTTTGTTTTGTTGTTTTTTTTTTGCTCGAGAGAGAGAGAGTCTCAACATGCACGGTCATATTCGGAGTTCCGGCGGCGATGCGAGATTGCCCGAAACCGTGGCACTTTGACATAACAGGCTTGCGATTTTAGTAATACAGTCACATGCAGATTTTTTTACTAGCACTTAACGAGTTCCTCTCCGTTCATAGTTACTGGTTCGTTCCTTGAGATATATTACACGTTCTTAAAAAAGGATTATATATGGCTGCTTACGTAATACATAGCAATCTTATAACTTCAAAGTAGCAACAATTTCAAAATTTGGGGTTTTTTTGGTTTGAGATTCGATTTAGGAGTTTTAGAGAAAGATTAAGTGAATGGTTCAGTTTGGATTTCAGAGATTTTTGATGACGTTTTGATTTGACAAATAAGGTTATTTATTCATTATTTTGCGGAGATAATAAGGAACATAAACATTCGATACAATTTTGAATAAGAGCGAATAGAAATAAATCAGCCATACGAATGTAGAAAAAGAAAACGAAGAAAGAAAAGAACCGACACTGCCGGAAAATGACATGACTGCATGCAAAAAATATTTGTACATCTCTTATGTTAGTCAAAAAATTCTCAGAATTCCGAGATGTTGGCCGTGTACCGCCAGAACGGAATTATAAAATACGAATTATATGCCTATAAGACTATCTAGGTGCGAAATGTACTTTTTATGGTGAAAATTTTCCAACAAATACGAGGGTGAATCAAAAAGTTCCCAGAATGATCTCATAAAAATAGAATAAACCCAAAACAAGCATTTATTTTTCATTATATCCACCATCTAGCTCTAAACACTTCTCCATACACTGCCTCCGTCATTTTAGCTCATTTCTTTAAAAATTTGGATTGTTTGATTGAAGCCAGTTCCAAACTACTTGTTTAACCTCAGATATCGATTCCCAGCAAACTCCTTTGATGTGATCTTTTAAATTTGGTAACAGGAAAAAGTCCAAAGGAGCCAAGTCGGATTATAGGGTGGATGAGAAAGCAGTCCCCAACGCAATTCTCAAAGCACAGCTCTTGAAACCATGGACGAATGTGCTGGAACATTGTCGTGGTGAAACAAAATTCGACGATACAGTGTTTCAGGCCATTTTGTCACAAGAGCAGCATTCAGTTTCCATAAGACCAGTTCATAATAACTTCCTGTGACAGTCCACTGTCCTTAGAGTAAATAGACTAATATCACGCCTTCATAATCCCAAAAAATTGTTGCCTTAACCTTCTTGACTGACCGTTCAGTCTTGAACTTGATTGGTCCACTTGATTCCCTTGGTAAACTTTGTTGGGACAGAATCTTGCTTTCTGGATCGCACTGATAAATCCAGGTTCCATCACCATTCACTAATTTGTAGAAGGAATCTTCAGAATTGGCATCAATTCGGTTGAGAGATTCAACTGCATGATCAGCCCTTTGAGTCTTGTGTTCAGCGCGCAACGCTTTTGGCACCCATCAAGCAGAAGTCTTGCTCAATCCTAAACGATCTGTTAGAATTGATTAAGTTATGTCATATGAGATACCCAAACGTGTGGCTGTCATTTGCACTGACACTCGTCAATCTTCTTCCACAATCGATTGGATGGCGGCCACAGTTTCCTCGTTCATTGACATTGATGGTCTCCCACTTCGCTGGTCATCTTCGATGTTTTCTTGTCCATCCTTAAACCATTTCAACCATTCATAAAATGTTCTTTCCTTTGATGCATCATTCCAACAAACTTTCTGCAAATCCCGAATGATGGCAGGCGGTTCTCAACCAAGTTTTGTCAAAAACTTCATGTTCACTCGGATCTCAAATTCCAAATTGTCCATTCTCACGAATCAATGGGTTAAAAAAGTTGAGGTTATTTTATACCAAATGAATGAATTCTTACCAAATATTGCATATTAATAGCCAAAATCATGCTAATATCAGACAACTATGGTATGTTATTGTTTGAACTCAGGTACGGTGCTATCGACATCATTCCGGGAACTTTTTGATTCATCCTCGTATCTGATAGAATTAAAAAATAATAAATTTCTCTAGCCTAACTACATTTTTCAAAGACTTGATTCAGTTAAGTAAATTAGTGGGGTTCGATTTGCTGCTCTGTTTTAAGTACACTAAATAAATGAACAACATACAAACTCAAATATTACTTAGGAAGCTACTATTTTGAATATAATGCACATTATAGTGAAGCGTCAAGCATTCGTAATACCAGATTTTCATACTGCAAACGATTCGTTAAGTCGCCTCTTTGGTGCTTTCCCAATTTAGATTCCAATCGCTCTCTATGATTTTTAAATGTACATGACGAGAAGATTGTAATTTTTAAATGATAAGTAACGGTTTTGTGATAATTAGAACAGCGTCTGTGTTTGAAACGCATATAATGGCTCAGCTATTTCTTATTTCCGCTTTGTAACATAGAAATGGCTCAGTCAATCCTTATCCTTTCTTCATTTACCATATTTTATTTAAACCTATCCTCTCTCGCAGTCTCTTTCCAGAAGGACCTGCGGCAAAATATACGTTCATTTAAAACAAACCTATTGTAAAAACTACCATGTTGCACTTATTAATCTATTACCGGGAATATGGTGAAATTTTAGACTTTTTAAATTACTCTGTGAAAAACTATGATTAGTCATTCAGAAATCAGGATAAAAAAGAATAATTGCTAAAATAAATCTTTATTTTTTTATACTTGGAAAAAATTTAAGGTCTCCCAGGGGTCCTTGTGTCATGTAGTTAGCCACCCAAGCCACCCTATTGTCTGACTTTCATTTAATGATAGATATAAATTATATTGCCTTTTATTATGTGACGTTACTACAACATGGTTATTTGTGAATAAATAAATATAAGGCCGTAGTGTTCGCATAATTTAAATCCTACGTTCTACTACTAATTTTTAATATCGGGAAATAAAACCAAAACCCGGAAAAAACCTGAAGCCTGGAATTGATTTTGATTTTTATCGAAACAGCCTTACTTAGCCCATTAATTACCAAATAGTTATTTTTTATTTTTTGTCAAAATACCGCTAAAATGATAAAATTGCCATTGATAATGAATAGGAATGAAAATTACCACAGAAATGAACCTTTTTTCTGATCCATAATTTGGGATTACGGCGCATATAGTATACATTATCAGTATACACGGAATTACATCAATAAAAACATGACGTGATGAAACAAAGAAATAAAATTTACTTATGCCAATATTCGAAGCATCCTAAATGTAATCCCAAATTGCACTTCTTTCTTTCTAACATTTGCCTCACACACAGCTAATTTTCCTACAAGCGCTTAAAAATCTAATATGATATATTTTGATACTCCAGACTAATTTATGCACTCCGCCCATGCGATTTTTTGGTAAAATGTGAGGTTATGGATCATTTAATTCTATATTTTCTATTCTTTACCATTCCCACGGTATAGTTGGTTTCCATATAACTTTTGCAAGACTGTTGTCATTCAAAATTGCAGAAAATATTTTTTCTCGAAGTTTTTGCTTCATTTCAGCATCATTTTCTAGATGGCAATTGTTCATTCTTTTGAAACGAATTCTGTCGGTTGCTCCAAAGCGCCAATCTACCAATGCATTCAAAAGTAAAAGGGCGATAAAGATTTTCGAAGTGAATTTCATGCCCATGACGGTTTTCTAACAAAACCTATTTTTATAATGTCATTTGCTACCAAACCACTTACAGAAACTTCCTCCTGATTTGTTCCTTCGTAAAAATCCATATGAAAAAAGGAAATTTTGTGGAAGCGATCTAACATAATCTCCTAAGAGTTATCGCTACCTCTTTAACTTACGTATTTATTAAAGAATTAATTATTTTCTGAATTCGGCTCAAACAGCGCTCTTTCAATAAAAACATTTTAAAGAAAAAAAAATTTAACTGCATTGATTACCAAAAAATACGAAAGCGAAGTTTGAAACTTTCAGATATGCAATGACCATATACTTTTGGTTCTTTTGCTTGTTTGTTCCGCAACGATTTTAGCAAAGTACCTAACAAATTAAAAATTCACAAGGAAGCATAATACCTTTAGAAGAATTGAATTAAGTAAACATCAACAAATGGTACCATAGTAGTCAACAGGCGCATAACTTGGGGGGCGCAGGCCCACGCAGTGCGTGGGGGTCCCAGGATATCTGGGGCCCCACAAAAAACAGAATTTTTCCCGTAATCTGCCGTAAGGTATTCGAATTAGTAATGACGAAGAAAATACCCTTCTCAAGTGTTTGGAGTTGTTTTGTCCTATCCTTATAATGTTAGACTTATAGAGACCTCGCTGTATTTTTGGAATTTAAACGCAAAATAATCGATAAAAATCAAAACTGTATAATAATTGCATATTTTTTATACATCTACATGGGGGCCCCAAAAACTTGACTTGCGTGGGAGCCCCAAAACCGTATTTACGCCCCTAGTAGTCAACGGGTTAATAGTGTACAATGCAAATTTCTATGCGACAAGCAATTATAAAAATCATAATTTAAAAATCAAATATCATAGGATACGGGAATCTAGTTTCTAATTATTTCCAATAAAACTAGTCTTTTCAAAAAGCAGAAATTATATATAATTATCGCGTTATTTACGCGCATCTAGGTATCAGAGTTATTGTAAATAAATAGCATTCATTGGATAATAACAGACGTGCCATTGAACATTGTCGCGATAAACCAGCCGTATAAATCGTGAAGTATAGCAGCCCTTTGAGCAAACATCCGCCTAACTAGCGTGGTTTAATTTTTTCTTAGACCACGGGAGAAAAGTGAAAGGTACGGGAAAGGAACAAAAATAAGAAAAATGGCGAACAGGACGATAAATACCTATCGCAGTAAACGTGAACGAGTGTCATTTGAGAAATAGATTAATATCCCGGAAGAGGGAAAAAAACAAGGGCAAAAAAACACGCGAACTTCGAAGGACGTTTCACGATCTAAATATGCTCCAGAGAGAAATATAGGTGCGAGGAATTTGGGAAAATTGAACGTCGTTTTTTATTCTTCTGGGGAGAGTAAGAGGTGGATAATGGAGGGGAAAAGAATGAGAGGAGGATAGGGAGGCGGAGAACGGAGAAACAGAGGGAAGGAAAACGCAAAGAGAGAGAGAGGGAGAGAGGGTGGTTGCGGAGTTCTGCACAGGGGTGGGCGTGTCCCAGAGAGGAACCAAAGAGAGAAGACGCTGCCGCCGATAGATGACGCAGGGCGCGGTGGCTGATCCCAGAGGGTGTTTCTGTTGCCGAGGGCGACGACGGTGACCGGTGCACACTCCTTTGACTGACCGGGGAAGATCTACCCGTTGAGAAATGACGGACCTATTTGCGCTAACAATAGAATATAAATGAAAATTTCGAAGACCAGTACCCCATACAGTTTACCCGATTCGTAAGATTTTCACCCAAATCGGCGTAGTTTTCAAGACCTTTTTCGTTCCTCTATTTTATCTAGCAAAATCAGTTAAATAAGGTCAAACTGGAACTTTAGTAAATATTTATCAGTTGAAGTAAGTTCGTTTTAATGTTGTTATTGATCTTTTCTCAAAGCGATTCCTAAGACTTAATTCCATCATGATTTTTAATACTGAAATGTTAACCTTTAAAATCTAATTTAAACTTGCACTCATATCGTGCCTAAGTATCTCTAGTTAACTTCCGATTCAACTTTAATCCAATCCGCCAAAGCATTGCCAATTTCCAATGTGACCCAACGAAAGATTAGCTGCCCCCAATGCGGCCCACCATGCAGAAAAGTTTGTCCATGAGGGGGGTGCCGTGGCGTAGTGGCGAGGGCGTCGGCCTGCTACGCTAGAGCATACCCGGTGCGAACCGGGTACGAATCCTGCGAAAGTAGGGTTTTTTCGGAGGTTTAGCGGCCCCCTATTTGCGTGTTTAGAGGAGAACACGCGAATCAGCGCTCCGTCCTTCGGAAGGGACGTAAAGCTGTTGGTCCCCTTGGTGTTTCTCGTTAAGAGTAGGTTAATGCCGGCACCGGGTTTATCTCCTCCCTTGCTTTGTGATTTAGACTAAGAAGCCTACTAGCGCTGGTAGTCGTTTGAAGTCACAAGGTTCCACAATAACAATAACAAGTTTGTCCATATTATATTATCCCTCTACATTATATTATATAATTGCATTACTCGGGAAGGTAAAAATCGAACTTCTGGTTATAACGCTTTGATAGATAGATGTTTGCCGCAGCATACAAGAGGAGACGTCGTGGCGGAGAACTCAAGGTAGAGAAACGTTCTCCTTGAGATTTTCTCTCCAATCCCTTTCATAGAAATTCTGAGCTTCGATCGGTCACCTGTCATATATTGGGGAATGGCAACCGAAATTTACGTCAAAAGAAACGAGGGGGCGGCTATAAATATCTTGAAAACGTTACTCTCTTAATGGGCAGTTTTTTGTGATGAAATTGTAAGAAGTTGAGACTGGAATACATTACGTGTATCATTCATTTAGTTTCAATTGAGGAAATTTTAATGTTTTAGCAATCATTTTTGCTATGAAATGTCCGTGAAACTTGTTATACCTCACGAATTTCAAAATAAAATGCTCAGATATGGTAAACGATTGCAGATTAATAAAACAAGTGTTTTTGCAAAGGCAAGAATGAAAATCAAAATTAAAAAGTTGTCGTAAGTATCCATGCATCAACAAATCGTGAGCACGAGTTAAATTTTTTAAAAAAATACAAGCAAGAAACGATGTATTAAGAAGGAAGTCCAAGACTAAATATTGCGATTCCGTAACGAAATCGTAATGCTCCCACGGAAAATAATTACATTTCGGATTATGCATTCCGAGATTATTTTATTTCATGGTTATTAAAGTCAACTTTTGCTGACAGGATAATAAAATCATTATCAAAAATAAAATTCGCAAAAGGGCCGAGAAATAAAACGAAATGGCGCGTTATCGCGAGCCTAAATCCTGTTTTCGGCTCTCGCGTGACAGTTTCGGGTGGATGCGGAAAAAATGTGATTCTATAATTGCATTTGATTGGAGAGGACGGATGGAAAAGGAGGTCAAAGGGGGAAGCAGATTACTCTGCCGCCTTTATTAAAGAGAACACGCTAAATTAGGACTCGGACTCATGTCTAAGGCCGTAAAATATTGTCAATTAGAATGTCTAATTCGTTCTTCATTAAAAACTAAATGCGCTCGAAGTTTCTGTTATCGCTTAAAAGGCATTTCTTTCACTCGTATTCCGTCAAAATTAATTCGCCGTAAGCGATTAAAAGAAAGGACGATTTTGGCCTCGAAATAAGAATTCCCTATTAAGTGAATTTAAAAGCAGGATGAAAATGTTTTTATTTTGCTCGAATTCATTTACGAAATATTAGCGTATCACGCAATGGCCCTGCATCCGATAAATTATTTCTACACGAAAAGGATTTTTGTTCGCGTTTGTGAAATATTTATGGACGGACAAAAAAATAAAAATTAAATTTAGAAAGAATTCGAGATAGAATCAACGCTGAAAAGTGGGCTGTTACAGAAATTAAGACGCCTTTTATTTGAGGCTGAATGATACCTTTGTCCATTTTATCTACATTGATATCACGGACGATAGTTTCGAAATTGGTACGTTTCGGTATAGTTCCTTTCGTTTAAATCGACATTTTCGACAAATAAGACAGAGTTTTTGCGTCTTAGTTCTTGGTCATGCCACCAGGTCAGGACGTGAAAAATCAAGTGGATCTTAAGTTCTCAAGGCCTTGCGTGATAATAATTGTACGCCAATAGTCGTCGATTGGGATAATAGGGACAAAAACCTGCACAGAGACTCCCGTCCATGACAAAATTGAATAATAAAGTTTCCTATAGACTAAATTTAATTTTGTGCGCCAGTAGATAACACAGTTATGCCGGTTGTTGTACTGACTACAGTTAGCTGTTTATGTTGTTGTTATTTTATTGTGAGAAATGTAAGTACAAAAGATCCTTCGCCATATTTGAGGGGGGAGGTGTGGAGCTGAAAAATAAGTAAGTTAAAAATAACGTTGTTGTCGAGGCACGACTTTAATAAAAGTAACTCAATTTCTTGGGCTGAATATGGAACAAAATTTAAGGGCTCCATAAAAAATTTCTCTTAAGAATATCGTTTAAATTCCCGCTCGCTCGAAAGAACACAACGAGGCAGAGGAAGAAAAAAATCGACCTTAACCTTAATTTTTTACTTAACTTTTGAAGGAGACAAATAAATGTCTTGGAAACAGGATTTATTGAAGTAAAATTATCCGTCTTAATTGAAACGAAAATGGTAGGCGATAGAGGTTTGTGTTTGCTTTATATTATTTTTAAAAAAATGTTTTTCTGGAAAAATCCCTCTGCCTCGTAACTTATAACCTAGCCTTTCCTTGAAAAAACGCTCCTGTTTCTCTCTCCCTCCCCCTCATCCTTCTTCCCTCCTCAACACCTCCCCTGCTTCCCCCAACTCCCTTCTCCCCTATCCCCTTTTCCCTCTAAACCCCGCATCAACTCAGCCTTCTCCCAACTAATTGTTTGACGGCGTCTCTTCTTCCTCTCTTCCTAAACCCATCCTTCTCTCCCTCTCACCCTCTCTGTTTCCATGGTGGCATCCCACAAACTAATTTTTCTTCGCATTCCTATCCCAATCGCTCTGCCGTCTCTTTTATGAGCCACGAAAACACCAACACATACACGCTCGCTCACGATTACATTCCCATACTTTCTTCGCTATTTCCACACCCTCTTCTCTTCCACTCTTATTTATTTTTATTTTCCTCGTCTTTCCCTTGTACTCTTTTTTCCCCACCCTTTGTGGCCGAGTTGTAACACGTGCTAGAGGGAAGCACTGGGGAAATGCACGGCCTTTAACGTCGCGTTCGCGTTAAGTGGGAAAGAGTGAAGCGTTCTTCCACCCAGTCAGAAGCTCCAGCAATCGACGCTTACTCGATAATTAAAGTGACATTTAAAAAAAGTACGAGCCTATTGAAGATAAATTACGTGTATTTCTTGGACGAAGATCTATTCTGATGGGTACTTAAAGCTATCAGAAAATTCTAACCTTTTCATTGACTATTCCGTTAAGTTATGATGGGACGAAAAGTGAACATTTTTATTTCCAAACGAATAAAATTATTTATTTTTCAAACGCGTGCTAGACTGGTAGGAGTAGATCTATTAAAATGTATTATATATATATATATATATATATATATATGTGTGTGTGTGTGTGTGTGTGTGTGTGTGTGTGTGTGTGTGCGTGCGTGTGTATTAAAAATCTGATGTGGCCAACACATGACTTTCTCCATATTTGGGGTATAGATATTTAAATTATTATGAATAGCATTATAAGGCAAAGTTATCATTTCGTATCGTAAAAGAATACAGTCTTCCTTATTGCCGTAAATTAAATATGTTTAGAATATGTTTACAGAATTCACCGCTACATGGTGGTGGCGCTGTATACTGTAAATTAAGAAAAAGCAAAATATCTCCGAAATGGATGGTTCTACGAAAATTTGTTTCAAACAAAACTTGCAAGAAATTTTATTCTCTACAACTTTGGTCCTCACAAAGATTACCAATAACCATGTTTTAAGGAGATATTTGACGGAAACCGAAAAACCGATTATTTATAAATAATTCCTAAACAATAACTGCTATGGAAAATTCTTTCAAATGAAAGTTGTAGGAAATTACATTCTCTATAACCTTTGTATCGAATTGTATATCGGAAAAAGCGAATCGGGTTTGGAATAAACCTCGATTTCCGTTTAACTGGTATTGTCCAAAAACTAATCAGTTCTTTGTGCTCATGCTAAAGTGTTATATATGAAGTTTGGTAACGATATGGCATGTACTTTTTGAGTTAGAGCGCCCACAATCTCACATACACACAGACATCAATCCGAAAATAGTCTAAACGTGTTCTAGGGACCTCAAAACGTGTATTTACATTGAAATCTCGAAGTCAATTTTTTTCGTGATCACAATACTTTCTCATTACTACGTATGGAGAAAGTAAAAAAGATGTATGATTTTCCTTAAGATTCATTTTGACCGTTTAGAGTGGTCAGATAACGTTCGGAAATGTCTCAAAACAAAGGTCTCATAGCATATATTACATTCTTTATTACGTTAAGTAAGATCTCTGGTCCTATCCAATGGATTTTAGAATTTTGAGTAGATAGGCGGAGACGAGATGAATGAATGAATGAAAAATAACAAAGAGCAGAAATCTCATTAGCCTTCTAGCTATGTAATTTTAGAGTGTGCGTGAGTGTTTTTAAAAGAGTAGAAACCGTGGGTACTATTTGCTGTACCTAAACTGAATTTGTGACCCTCTCCCGTAGAAATATTATTTGCTAAGACTACTATGTTTCATGGACAGATCAGGTCTGCGCCCCAACTAACAATAAGACAATTGTCGTTCTCGTTATTGCTAAAAACAACAAGACATTACTCACGTTCAAGGAATGGAAGCATATCAGCTGTGAGTACAATCACGAGTGTCGAGAGAAGCTGAATATCAAGATTGGTTACTCCCGTATGTTAGATATTCTATTTTTCGCTTATGGCAACTTCTTAGTTATATAAGATTTTAATAAAAATGTAAATTTTGGTTTTTTTTATATTTACATTTCAATGTAAAAAACTTAAGCTTTTACTCTATATAAACAACATTATTGAACTTTTAAAGGGAAGGGGGTCTGCGACTCTAGAGAATTTGATGTAGAGTGTCCGCGGCACCGGAAAGGTTGAGAACCATTGTATTAGAAGATATTCTTTTGGGTTATTTTACAAACTTTTCGAAAATCAAATAAATCACTTTCACTCGTAAGACCAACACACAATTAATAGACGTCTACCAACTTATAAGTATTCCATAAAAATATTAAAACCATAATTTCACCTATAAATAAATAAAACCAGTCGATATAATTAATATAAATTAATTAGTTCCTCTCTACTCGAAATACTCATTTGAAATTCCAAATAAACGAGTCCGTAATGATATTCAGGAAATTCGATGAACACGGATCGAGAATATAAGCCGATCGCCCCAAAAGAAAAACTCGACCCAGGATATAATTATTTCCATCAAATTCCTAAAAGACGATGATAGACCCAATTTCTATGGGAAATTTAGGCAGGCCCACAGATGCTAGAAACCCACCGAAAAAAAAATCCCCCCAGCGGCTACTAATAATAAACAGCATCAGGTACGAGCCTGTCGTCGACGAATTTCCGATCGCTCGGGCTGACCGATTCACCAGACGACCCACCCAAATTATCGGGTCAGTTTCCGATGCACGGGGGGTGCGAACACCGGAAGAAGAGGCGACGACAGCGCCCTCCCTCCTCTTCGCCCCGAAACCGTCAAAACATTTGACGATCGCCCCTTCACCCATTCAAAACGTAAGACGCTCGCCTCCGTAATAAAAAAAAAAACAAGAATAACCTTTTTCCGCCGCTTAACAAGATGCGAGAGGAAGAAGGGCGAACCGGGTCCCACGGTGTGGGCCGCGGGTAGCGCCTAAAGGCGTCGTCGGAGGACGGACGAGAGCATTATCATACGCGGGACCATGCTTTATTGGCTGCCGGTATCCTTGCGGTACGACCTGAGGCCACAACTCTGGGCGGCCACATGAAAAGGATTTTGCGGTCGGGGGAGAGAGAGAGGGGCATCCAAAACGAAGGGAAAGGTGGGAAAAAACAGGTGGGGACCCCCCCCCCCCCCTCGGGAGGGAGGGGGGGGGGGGTGGTAGGGTAGGGAAATGTTTTTTTCCATGGAGTAGGGTGTTGGGAGGTGTGGGGTAGTGAAGTAGGTGCGGAGGAGAGAGAGAGAGAGAAAGAGAGGGACGAAGGAGTGGTTGTCTCGTCACGCCACCAGATTGACCGAAGACAGCTCCAGTCTTCCTTTCCTTTTCCATTTTCTTCCACCAACCCCCCCCCCCCCTCTCCCTCTCTCTTCCCCTTCTTACGTTCTTTTCCTTTTTCGTCCCATCCTTTGCCCTTTTTTTTGCCTCTCAATCCCTTGCTAATCTTTTCCATCCTCTCTCCTTCACCGATTTCTCGCGGAACTCAATTTCTTCTTCTATTTTCGTCCTCTTTTTTTTATTTCTCTCTTCCTAACTCGTTCTTCCTCCTCTCCTCCCCGGCCATCTGTTCCTTTTTTCTTCGTCCTTCCTTCTTTTATTCAATTTCGCCACCCATTTTTACTGTTCCTTATCTCCGTTTACTCTTCACCTCTTTTCCTTCCCATCGTCCTACATCTTTCCTCTCCTCTCAAAACCCTTATTTCCGCGAGGTTTCCACCCTCGGCAGAAAAAATGGCTGCGGACAGAGGCTTCATTCCGTACGAGGATCGTCTCCTTCGCCGATTTGTTTTTTTTCTCTCTCACAAAGCGTCGGAATGAATTTTTACGCTGAATTAACAGTTTTCCGCGGCATCTTCTCTCTTATGGATCGTTGTTTGCGGTCTTGAGTTTCGCCGAAGTCCTCTCACCCTGATCGGTTTCGACATTCCAGCTCTTTCACAATCAATTAGCGAAGCCACTCAAGCTAACGAAAGCTCCGAAGTCGGTCTTTCATCTTTTTTGAATGACCGAATGGAGAGAGAGAAAAAACACCTGTGTGAAAAAGATCGTTTCGACGACAGAGGAATGCATTATTTAAAAACTCACATTTCCGGCATAAGGGAGACAAAAGCATTTCTATTGGAAGGATGTTTTGTTTTTAAACGACTGAGCATCTTGTTGAAATTTTTATTGAAGCGAGCGTGTTATGCTACGTAAACAAAGAGTCGCAAATCGGTTAGTTATTAATGAAATGAGCTAACCGTAACTTTGCGAAAATCCACATTTTTAATAAAGCGAGAAAGGATGAGAAACTCTTCAGTTAGGATGCACTCGTTACACTAGATCAGCGGTTATCAAACTTTCAACTTTCGCGGCTCCCTTGAATGTTATACGGCTCCCTTTGAATTGAAAATGGTGAAACTAATATACTTTAATACAAATTCCTTTGTTTTATATAGCTGTTGATAATGTTTACCGCATAGTATTTCCTAAAAATTTTATTTTCCTGATTTTTTTTTATTTTGGCATTTTACATGACATTTTGCGGCCCCCTCGAGTGGAGGACGGTGCACAGTTTGAGAACCACTGCACTAGAGGATAGAAAAGTTTGCACTTTCTCAATTCTTAGCCTTGTTATTTTTTAATACTTACTGAAAATACCGTAAAATATGCAAATTAGAGGATGCTTAAGTGCATTTACGTTTTTTTTAAAAAAGATTGTGACGGCAAAAAATCATTTGAAACAATGACGATGCTCATATTCAAATAATATGCGCTGAATATTTCTCAAAATTTATGCACGGTAGGTGTGAAGACGGTAACAACATGCGTAGTATTGCCTAAGGGTTGATTATTCGAAATGAATATTAATGCACTCTGAACATGAATATTGATGCTAAAAATCTTCTTCCTTTTCAAACTGAAAAAATGTACTTAGGGCAAAATAAACTGAATGTATACGTGATAGTACTGGAAGACAAATCGTGTAAACGTGTTTACTCAATGGCAAAAACTTTTGATGCAAGCTTAAACCACTTCCATAGATTTTGTGAAATGTTTTATTGAAACACTGTTTATGTTTAAGATAATTACAATCCAGTGATATATAGGAGAAGGGAACGGAGGGAATAAATCATAACTGAGCAAAAGATTGGCGAGACGATGGAGTTCCGAACGAACGGGTCTCACAATAGAACCATTCTTACGAAGATGTTACTTAACTAGAATTATTAATATAAAATATCTTTAAATATTTAAACTAATCTCCTGTAACTTAATTACCCACCACTATTACATACAACAAGATCATGGAAAACTAGATACATTTATTTCATGTTTGTGGTTTCTTGGGTGTTTACAGTGAAATGAGCAGCTGGAATTCGGTGGGGTTCCCTTTCTCTTTAGTAAATTTAAATAAAACATAGCGTTAAAAATCTATATAAAGTGTATTCCAGGTTTAATTTAAATTACTATAAAACAATAAAAACAGAAGATAGTGATCCAGTAACCATTGAGTGGATTGGAAAATCAAATGCGCATTTTGGATGCAAAGAAAACGTTCTCAACTGAAATCCACAGATTTTTTATGAATGATTAAAATCTAAATGCGAACTGAATGTCAAATATTTTCACTTCGATCAATCAAATGTGATATGTTTAACGGGAAGGTGAAACTACATTACGGTCTCCCCTTTCGAATTACTTCCGAATAGAAAATGTTATATTTATAGAGTCATAAAATTTCCAAGAGTGTCCCGCAGGACTCATCCGCCGCGTTCTAAGAACGCTTTCCTTAATTTACATAAATTCTGGGATAAAACGTTCACAAAGACAAGTTTGTCTCTCAGGCTGGAAAGAGAGGGAGAAGAGGAAGGGATTCGGCTTATCTCCCGTCCCAACCGCACCAGAAAGTGAGGTCCTCCTCCATTTCATCCCCATTTTCCTCCGGACCCACTCCATTACCGCCTCTAACCCAAATCCCTTTAACTACGGAAAACCGTTGAGGAAAATACTCCCTTTTTTTCACGGGACCTCATCCCGCGCATATTAACATTCCCACCCCCGCGTCGAAATGCTCCGAGAGTCACAGAACGAAAGCCATCACGCCATTCCTAAGCGAGGGTGGTGACGGTGGCGCCTCCCTCATTAAAATCCGCGGGGAAGGAGTGGAAATGTGGGAGGGGGGGGGGAGGAGATGGCAGGACAAGAGAGAAGGGAATCCAGTTATCCGCTCCGTTGCTCCCGAAATCCAGGAATGATTGTGACAGGGTTAAAGCAGAGAGATAGGGCGCGGGTGTGCTAGAACCGTGAGGGGGACGTAGGAGAAGTTAGTGGACGTAATGGGAAGAGGGGTGCGTTGGGAGAATACTGAGTGAAATGCGTCGATTTAAGGCAAAAATTGCGTGGGAAATTTCTCAACTGCTAACTTAAATTGGGTATAATAGCTATATTAACGTGGTTACAAAAGAATTGTTCAAATTAAAATTTAATTTTTCTTAACCACTTAATTAAATTGAAATCTCATTATATTAATGAGATCGTAGTAGAATAAGTGAACCAAATTCAAGTCTTAGCAGTCATTTCGCACATAATGATGTATTTATACCTTGCAGTATAATGCGTCAATTTATTAATCGGCAGAAATTTCCATCTTTTTTACCATCGTAACGAGCGTAAAAAATTAATGTTAATTTTTTTAATGGAAGGATTACGGAGATTCGGAAGTTTGCAAAAAAAGTTTCACAATTTCTTTCCCAAACACCTAAGATATATGCCGGATTAACTAATGACGCAGGAATACATCACTGCGAGTCAAGAGAAATGTTTTATTCGACTGGGAGATAACGTTCTCCTAAACAGACTGATTTATTCGATCCCTATTGAGAAAACCGATGCGTACTCCGTTTTATTTTTAAAAAGTAATTTTTGTGCCACTAATTCCAAGATTGATAGGCTAGGCACTGCTGACGCAACTCTTTTCCTCATCGCTTGGAAGATTTCGAAGATTGTTCGCCTCGTGAAGAAGCGATTCTCTCTTGTGAGAGCAAATGAAATAGGGGGTCGAAATGGAGGAGGAAGGAGTAGCAGCACGAGCGAAATTCATAAGAGTTTGAATAGAGCTCCGGAGGATGGAGTAAATGGAGATTAGAAAGGGGGAAGGATAGAGGAGGAAGAGGGGAAAAGAGAGAAAGGAAAAGCTGGGAGGGGGGAAGGGGAAGAGAAGAGGCTGACAAAAGCTAGAATTATACTCGGAAAATGCCGAGAAAGAGAAGGAAAAAAATCGGTACAACATACATTGTACAAACTTTCTCAAATATAGGTACTAATGCGTAGTGTAGTTATCTTTAGAAAATGAAAATCCTATTAGCCTGTTTTTAGAAAATCCAATTTTTGTTAAAGTTGCCCAAGAATAAACTAGCCTTATATTCATTCATTGAGAAAAATTAAATACGTAGTATTATTGTAGGTGTATACTCAAGTAACTGTACGAAATTTGATCAAAATCGTTTTAACCGTTTTCGATAAAATCGGATTGTTGTTAAAAATGCGTAGAATAAACTCCTATTAATTACTGAGCAATGTCAACCATTTCTATGTATACTCTGCTCAGTATGATGAAATGCCTAAGTACGAGATTTCATTGATTTTCGCTATACCGTCTAGGCTCCAGAGCCAGTAACAGACAGACAGACGGCATTGCGAAAAACCACTTTTTCGGATTCAGCGACACATGAAACGTATATTTCCGTAAAAATCTCGAGATCAAATTTTTTCGCGATAACAATACTTTCTCGATACTTCGTATGAGAAAGTAAAAAGAGCAGAAGGGAGAAAGAGAAAAATTAAATGGGTTAAAGAAGAAAGACTTGATAAAAATAAAAAGGAAGAGGGAAGTTCTGATAAAGAGGAAAAAAGGCGAAGGAGCGGAATAGAGATAAGCGTGGAAAGAGAGGCGTGAGAGGGATGAAGACAAAAGGGACAATGCAAGGAGGAAGAAGAAGAGGGGAGAGGAATGCGAGAAATGGCGTCCCTTGTGGAGCAGGGTGGGAGTTGGATTCTTGAGAAAGGAATGTCGCCCGGCGACGATATGGAACGGCTGAAACGAGGGTGGAGTCAAATAAGTGACTCTAAGTTGAGAGGTTCAATTCTGAATGCCCGAGAGATATGAGAACATTTCACACTTCCCATTAAAGAGATTTGGACTCTTTAAGAATAAATGCGGGAAACACTGGTCCTTCATTTTAATGCTACAAAAATAAATTTCAAGCTGCAGTCTCGCTGTTATTGATGAAAAAATTAAAAGCGTAGAATCCCTAGCATTAAATTGCTTAAAATACGTAGGTAAATAATAACGCTTACGTGGAAGCTGAAAAATGAACCACGATTTTTTTTCCATTTCCCATTCATTTCCTAAAAAACAACTTCGAGACAAATTAATTATCTTGTAGCGTTAACGGTATAATAAATTTATATTTTACTGCTGTCGAATACAATCGAAACATATATAATTCTCTTGGTAAGTGTGTGTGTGTGCGGTGTAACGCTTGGTTGCTATATGGTGTTAGATGGAGAAAAGGAAAACCGCTCATATGACTAAAAATCTTTTCGACCATTTTCGATCAAACTTTCAGGAATCACTTGACTATTCAACTTTTCAATTTTAAACTGCTTGTCGTGTACATAGTAGCCCTGGGTTTGACTCCTGGAGCATACATTTTCTCCATTTGAATAACATGGCAGAACTTCATATATAACACTTTAGCATGAACACAAAGAACTGATTAATTTTTGGACAATACCGATTAACCGGAAGTCGAGGTTTATTCGGACCCAATTCGGTTTTTGCGATATTTCTCCGTTAAAACATCATTATTGTATATACAATTCCATACAAAGTTATAGAGAATGTAATTTCCTACAACTTTCATTTGAAAGAATTTTCCATAGCAGTTATTGTTTAGGAATTATTTATAAATAATCGGTATTTCGGTTTCCGTCAAATATCTCCTTAAAAACGTCGTTATTGGTAATCTTCGTGAGGATCAAAGTTGTAGAGAATAAAATTTCTTGCAAGTTTTGTTTGAAACAAATTTTCGTAGAACCATCCACTTCGGAGATATTTAACTTTTTCGTAATTTCCATTATACAGCGCCACCATCATGTAGCGGTGAATTCTTTAAACATATTCAAAATATACCTAATTTAAGGCAATAAGGACGATTGTATTCTTTTACTATACGAAATAATAATTTTGTCTTATAATGCTATTCATAATAATTTAAATATATATACCCCAAATATGGAGAAAGTCACGTGTTGGCCACATCAGATTTTTTCGTTAGCATTTTAAAATATCTAAAAAATAATATATCGACGCGGGATTTTCACAGTTAGGCCGAGAAAACTGGAAATAAATTTCCCTATCGTAGAAATTCAAATCTCATTCGAAAAAATCCGAAAATTAGGTTTAATGACTATTTTTTCGTGATTTTTACGCATTTATTCAATTCACCGCCAAGGCAACTGCTATTGTTAAAGTCTACTGATGGATCGATTCTATTGCGTAAGAAATGTACAAAAATTGTGATAAAATCGTGCTATAACATCATTGTATATGTCCATGACGATTATTACTTTCTGGAACATTCGATTATGTGGATTTTATATTATTTTTTAACGTTTTAGTGCACATAAACGTTGGTGTCATTAATTTTTATTTTATTTTAACGTAATATTTACTTCACGCCTACCCGTCATATTTGACGGGCAATTACGCTAGTTATGCATAACTATCAATACAAGAATTCAGTTCAAATCAGAAGTCAAGTGAAACATTTGTAAAATTCTGTTGTCTGCTCATTGTCAGCTATAGACGAGAGGACAAATAAATAATTGACAGCGTTGCAATTCCATGATCAAACAATTTCGCATAATTACAGCAATCAATATATGTAGGTATATTTATTCTGATAATTTCACTTTTATCCACCTATCTTCCTTCGGGCTAACGACCAGTTATATACTATGTATATATAATCTAAAACACACAATTGCGACTCCAGAAGACGTTATAAGCCAACTTATACATCTCTTTTCTTCTTAGAAGCTTAAACGCTTAAGGGAAAATAAATGAAGTTTCAATTATCTTGAAGAGAAACGATTGAAAAGATAGAAAAAGAAATCGAGAAAACACCACTCAAGACTTTTAGCGAAAGGAAAAGCGGAGGAAATAAATTTAGCGAAATCCCTAACATGAAGACATTAAATTTTAAAAGACATAAATAAATCTCCCATATATATATATATATATATATATATATATATATATATATATATCTCATTCCTTTGTTCAATACCTGGACATGCAATTTTTTTAAATTCCTCGGAAATCTTTTAAAAAATCTATCTCTAATCAAACGACCGAGAAGCTTTTGTTTTCTCGAAAAACTCAATAGTTAAGATATAGAACTTTTGGATAGCAACCTGATTGCGAGGCGAAATTTTCTCTTCCAGCTTATTGTAAGAGAGCGCGTGACGGAACAAAAGAGCAGAGAACGAAAAAACACACGCCTCCATCGCCGTCTTTTTTTTTAATGACGGATAGCTATTCTGAGAATGCGCCTGTAACCCGGTTCTCTCTCACGAAACAAGATAAGACAGACAGAGAGAGAAAGGGAGTGAGAAATTGGAGGAGGTGAGGGAGGAGGCAAAGAGTTGGAGGGGAGAAAGCCAAGAAAAATTGAGAGAGAGGCAGAAACAATTCAATGAAACTACATTGTTGGGATTGAGACGCCCGAGATATCCCCACAAAACTCTTTAAAACAAAAAAAAAATCTCTCCCTCATATCGAAATAAAAAAAATACTCCGCACGGCTAATCCCCGTGTTTGTTACTTACATGAGTTATTATTCTCTCTCTCTCTCTAAAGAGTCTTGAGCTCTTCTTAGGCGTTAAGGTCCCCGCGGCGACCAGACACTCCGAGATACGCTACCGCCGAGTTGGCTGGCCTTAAAAGATGCTTCCGCTGGAGAGGTTGTCTGCGTCGGAGGCGGCGATGCCGGTGGTTGAGGGCAGATATAGAGAGAGAGAGTGGGGTTTGGGGTTGCCTGGAACGAGAAAGGGAGAACGGTGTGAGGTCGGCAAAGCGAAGGCTTCAAACCCGTCGGCATGGGTACAGATTAAAGGGCGGCGGACTCATAGGATGAGGGCTTAGGAGAAAATGAGGCGGAAGGGCGGGAGGGAAAAAGGGGGGGGATAGGGTGGGGGAGGAGAGGAGGGGATGGCCCGGCCGGCCCTTTACCCCCAACCCACCTAGCCGTAAACCCGTGCCTCTCCACCCCCCCCCCCTCCATTTTCCTCACCACTCCTCCATCCTCCCTCCATCGGCGGTGTAATGAAATTGATTAGGGACAGGCTTGTTATCATGAAGCCGACCGCCCTGGCCTTTACACCAATGCACCCTTCACCTCTATTGTCCTCCTCATCCACCCAAAACAACTTCGGGCGGGTAGCTTAGCGGCACGTTTCCCCTCTCCTCTCTCGATCGCCTCTTTTCTTTTCGGGATGTATTGAATCGACCTTAATGGAGGAGAACATGAAGGATTGCCCAATACGAACGAAGATTACTGCTCTCTCTCCTTTATCTGGAGCTCTCGATGGAGGGACAGATCCGCTGGCAGTTCGCCCCATAAGGATTCCCATCTTTTATTTTACTTTTTGCTTGGCGGCATTTTTGTAATGGAATCTTGTATCGCGTGATACGAGAGTAGCCTCCTCCTATATACCTACACCTCTTATTCCGTCGGCCCTTGGATCCTTTCAATCTCACAACCGTTTTCTCGCCCCGCGACTAATCACCTCTTCATATCTCCCTCTTTTATTTCGCCCGCCGACCTCAAATAGCCCCCCTCTCCCCCAACCCAACCTCCATCCCGCGCACGAAACACGCGCCCATTGGGCACACATTTCGCCTCCATTAGCAGGGCCACCGCGCAAGCGAGACAGAGAAGAAATCGGAGGGAGGAATGTCCCGTCTCTCCGCGTGAAGTGCATTTCGTGCTATGGAATGACTCTCGACCCAGGCGAATGAGGAAGAAAAGCCGGTTAAAGTTTTTCGCTAGATTGTTTGTGCCAATAAGTTTACCGTTCGACGCGGAATAGCCTCATTCCCGCTATTTAATTTTGACCCTGCATTGTGACGCAAGTTAAGGGAACTGAACTGCGATGGCCAAGACAAGAGTCGGCAACCGAAATGAAGAAATGGACCTTTTTTTTTTGAATGTATAAGAAAAATCAACAGAAGTTCATATTTATTTAATGAAACTCGCCAGATATTCTTACTTTATATACTCTCTCAATATGAAGATATTACAACGCAATATCTACATATTGAGAATCATACTCAAGGCTATCATTTTGCCGCTGCAGCTCTACGAAATGTAATTTTAATGCTATTGATGATAATCAAATAAATAAAATTAATATTTCCAAAAAAAAAATAAAATTTTTATATTTTTTTAATTATAATTTTGAAGTTGTTCGAAATGTCGTTAATTATCAATGAAGGTGCCCAGTCGCTGACATGATTGTGGTTCCGCTAAATACCGCACTAATACCTATAAATATGATAATTTCAATGACTTAATGGCTTTAATAAGGACACTATACAAATCGTTGAGAAAACCTATTGACAAGACAAGACTCGGTCGTTAAGTAAACAAATAATGCGGCCGAGATATTAAAATCATTATTACAAAGGATTTAATAGACAGTATTACCTATAACTTTAACTATAATTTTAAGTCCTAAGTCAATTATTTCAAACTGTTAAATAAAGCGAAAATGAAATTTTATTTACTGACTATATTGTTTTTAGAAATTATACCAATTCTTTTGAGCGAAGACGAATTTGTGTAATGTTATACAGGTAGATAATTTAATTAGGCTATATTAAAATTTTGCAAATCAATGGAATGTAAAGCAACTATATTGGCTAGTTATGTTTAATCAAGCTCTGTAGTAAATTAATGACACAATTAGTCCTTTGACTGCGTCGACTCAAGATCAGTAGCTTGCGTTCGTCAAAAAAAAAGTAGTGACGAGTTCCCCATACACGTGAAAGAATTGTCACCAATGAATGATTGCTAAATTCTATTAATACATATTATAAAATTCAGTGACTACCTAGTAGTCGATGAATTTTATACCTATATTCCTTGAGATTCCGCCACTTTGTGTTACTCCATAATAGGTACAATTATATATTGAGTAAAATAAAACACACAGTAGTAGTAGATAACTTAATATAGTTGAAAGTTTAAGAAACACCGTCTTAGAGTAGGACTGTCCAACTTCTTTTGTGTAGCGGGCCAAATATGCTGAATGCCACTGACTGGCGGGCCGGACTGGGGTTGGGTAGGAGAAAATTTTCGAAGATTTGAGACAGGCCGGCAAGCATGCGCTCCCAACGTGCATCGTTATTGTATTGCCCATGCTCCCCTTACTAAGTCTGTTTGGGGGCATTTCCAAGAGAAATACAGAACCATAGTGGACATCCTTGTTAGCGGGTGGCAGGGGAAATTTGTCGGCTGCTTTTGTCTTCCCTGTTTTCCCCATCCGTTTCCGCACATGATGGTGAAAACTTGGGAAGAAGCATGCAGGGAAGCATGTTTTATGACTAGTAGGGTTTAGACAGCTTAACAGTATTCTATAGATACAAACTAACCGACGGGTATTAAGCGCCCCCATAGCTTTGGTGCCCAGGGCGGCCGCCCGGCTCGCCCGTACCTCGGTTCGGATAAAATCATGTCGCGGGATGGATTTGGCCCACGGGCCGCCAGTTGGACAGCCCTAACTTACTTGTTAGAGAAAAATTCATTTAACTGAACATGGTTCGCTATGCTTAATTATGAAAGTTCAAACCATTAAGACTTAGTAAATACGATATGAAGGCAGCATAACTATGTAAGCTTCAAGGAGGTTAAATTCTTTCCCTAATTTATTCTTAAGATAAAAATCTCAATTAAAACTTCGAAAGTGAAACAATGTTCTCATACCGTTATAAAAACGGCTTTATATTCGGTTGAAAAAATCGAAATTTTCATTAATATCTACTTAAAATATTTTACTATTATGTACTACTACTACCAGGGGCGGTCCGAGGAATTTTGACGCTCCGGGCGAGATAGGACTCCAGCGTCCCCTCCGCAAATGTTGGTTGAGATATTTGCAGAATATAGGTTAATTTATTCAACCCTCTGTATATCTTACTGATAGTGAATAAATAAAAGGAATTATCATGAATCTAATCTATTTCAAGATATAAATTGGTGTCCAATATTTATCCACTTGCAAGTAATGCATAAATAGATGATCGGAATAGCGCTCCAAACAATTAGGCTCCCCGGGCAGCCGCCCGCTTCGCCCGCACCTCTGACCGTCCATGCCTACTACTATTTAATATTACCTACTACTACTAAGCACATTGAAAATTCTTCAGAGCTTAACCATTTAACGATATTCAAATTCGCAATTGTATATTGGGGAAACTCGGCTAATTCTGTGATAGGGTTAATTACGTGACAGTTCAAATAAAGCTGATTCGTGAAATTAAACCAGCGTCGGGAAGTGGTTGTGGTGAAGGATACTTGTAGGGGAGGTACGGTAGAACGCTCTGGTGTAATTTCGTGTTAATTCACCCTAGAAACGGCAAAATATTTACAGGTGTTTAATAGTATTTAAGTTTCTTAGCATCAGGGAATTAGCCGAGTTTCCCCTATTATATGTGGGTCCGCCATCAATAGTCAATCCTTAAAAAAAATGACTCCGACTGTCCCCTACATAAATGTTAGCGAAGATACCTGTTTTTATTCGTATTATGGACAGCCTCTAATTTAAAAATAATTTATCGATAATGTTTAAAGTTAAATTTTGCTTAATATTAACTTTCAATTGCCAAACGAGCGAATTGCTCAGCTTTATCTTAAAAGCATTTCAAAGAAGGGGCACACTTTTAAATGAACGACAAAAAGAAAGATACAAATATCTTTATGGGAAAGCGCCCCCGACTAGTTGGCGCGGCCCTTTTATTGCCAAAGCTTCTAACACGATGTAGCTAAAATTTAACTTGGATCTATAAAAAAAACTAAGAGCTTGATTAGTTTGAAGTTTCGATAATACTTGTGAATAACTAAAGAGTAGTTATCGAGCTCGAATTTTGGCTATAATTAAACATAAATTATGACTCCACTTGCCATAAGGTCAGGATAGCTACAAAATCTTCATCGCTATTGGAATTACCTTTTTTTATTAGTTTAACGTGCTAATACAATATTTACAAAATAGAATTGAAGATAACTTTAGTGAACTCATAGCTTTACAATTTATATTTGCTTTTAATATTTTCATTTACTTCATGTCTGATATGATCGGAGAGACATGAGATTCATTACACTGAATGGCGTGGCACCAATTTATACTCATATTTCGTAAATATTTTTAATATTCTTAATGAATTAGAGAGAAAAAATCTGACACTCTTTGAACTTGATCAATTATATCAAGCTCCCTTATTAGTGTTGCAATAACGATTTTCTACAAAGTAACCGTACCCGTAAATTGTTCTGAAATTTCTTTCAGCGTGCAGTGTAATTCTTACTTGGCAAATGGTCATATCTAAGAGACAAAAGTCGCGGGGGGAGACATATTTTACAAGCAGACATAACGGACAGAACTCCAATATTAAAAAAAACTCGCGAGTGTGAGCAATTTTTCACCGAAACGTCAAGCAAGCCATATCACGGATCCATTTTTTTTTTTGGCATTCAATAGCATCATGGCGAAGTCAAAAGCGCCTCCCCTTATTAGCCATAAACGATTCGGTTAAAGAAACTTGAAGAGAAACAGAGAGAGAAAGAAGCCGAGGAAGGAAATAAACTGCGAGGCTATTAACAGCCGGCATTTCGAAATGTAAGCGTCTCCTCTTTTTTTATTTCTTAGACAACTTAAAATTTGCATTGAATGACTGCTGAGGATTTAAAAAATAGGGAAAAGAATACGTGGAGCTGAGAGTTGAGACGGCATTGGGAGGGCTCGAGAAGCATTTAAACTCTTTCGTGAACGAGAATCGGGATGAAGACGTCTGGTGAGACGAACAAAGGGTGAAGATAAAGTGGACTGCATTTTGAGCGCAGGATGAGAGTTTTAAGTTAGAGGAGGAGGATAAGGGTGGTACACACATGAGGGATGGGACAGAGAGAAAGAGAGAGTTTACATGGGAAGAAAATGATGCCAACTTCATAAAGAAAAAATTATTTGTTGTTTGCAAGAAAATTCATATTAAATTTATTTAGAAAAAAGCTATAATGCCTCCTAGAAAAGGTTTGAATCGGGATAGAACATCGGAAATAGAGAAAGAGAGAGACAGGAACGAGTGATACGAAGATATTTTAACACTACCGAGAAGACAAAATGAGGAAGAGAATTCCGACTAAAACTTAAATAAATGTTAAATAAAAATATTCAAATGATATTTATATGGCTGAAAATTAATGTCATAACTCCAATGAGAAATGTTGAAAAGGCATCTCATTGGAATCGGAATTATATAATAATAATTTCTAGGCGTTGAAGCGGGACTTCCACTCCAAATTAATTTTAAATCTTCATGTCCTATTAGAGTATATTATTATTACGCCTTTTAATGTTAATTTTTCACGAACTTTCCAATTATAATACAAATTCCTTTATTTTATATAATTGTTAATAATTTTTATCACATCATACCTAGTTCCTAAAACTTCCTGATGAAATTTTATTATACGTGAATATTTTATATGCTGGCATTTCACCTAACACCTAAATTAAGTTTTCGGCCCTCTGGGGGGCCGGGGCCCAAAGTTCGAGAAACACTGCTTTAAAAAACAACGACTCTAGCCGTTAGCACTAATATGGAATTATACAAATCAGCGCAAAGTTAGCTTCATGTACGCAAAGTTGGCAACAGGGATTGAAATTATCAATCCAGCACCTGCGTTGTAATGTATTTGTTCCTAATTCTTAGCCATATAGTTGTCTACGACTCTATTTGAAATTTTGAACTCTTTACAAAGTTTTTTTTTTGCAGGAAGACCACTTATGCTGCTGATTCTTGAATTTCAGAAGATATTTTAAAGAGGTATTTACCAACCAGAACGAATGGCTGAGACGCGTTCATCAACAGCAATGTTCGAAACGTCCCAACGGGTGTCTCTCATTCCCTATCTTCATGGTTGGTGACGCCGTAGTGGTGGGACGGGGAAGAAGACGCTAGGGAAGAAGGAATGGTAGGGGAAGACGGTGAGGAAGGAGAGAGAGAGTGAGAGAGGGGGGGGATTGGGTTGGGTGAACGGACCGACTTATTCAAGGTGGTCTGGAGACGGGAGGATGTGATAAGACGGCGCTGGCGTGTGGGCGAGAGTGGAGAGAGGAGAAGAGAGCGGACACAGAAGAAGAATAAGAAGACACGGAGTGAGAGGGGAGGAGGGACGGGAGGAGGAGGAGCCATTAAACAATCCGTGGACCAATCAGAAGAGAGAGAGGAAGGCCCGATGGGCGGAGCTTGGTGCAAAAAAAAAAACACAAAACCCCGACGGACACACAGCGAGAAGAAAAAAACAAATAAATGAATATTCCTCGTGTTTATTTATTCAGGCTCGTAAAAACGGGAAATAAAAGTAAAGCAAACAAAAGAGACGAGAGAGAGAGAGTGAGGGAGAGGAGAGGGGAAAGGGGGAGGTAGGAGAAAACGCCACGTCACGAAGAGCGTTTTAAAGCCATCTCGGAGGGACGTAAATTACGTCTGCACACTTCGGACTCACACCGCGTCCGACACCGCCACCCCCTCAGCCGCCTACCACCTCCCTCCCTCCTTCCTCCACCCACTTCCCCACCGAACCCCTTTCTCTCCCACCCCCCTCACCATTCCACCGCAAGATCAAACCATCGAAGGCGGCTTTACCACTCCGCGTTCGAGAGCAGCAACTCCCTCCGCCCTCTTTCCTCTCTCGTACGCTCTCTTGAACACATCCAGTACACTCAAAACCCACAGGACGTTCTCCCGCCCTCTCGATCATCCCACGATAACTTTAGCGTTCAGGTAGGAATAACCCGACCATTATGGTGCTGCACTTTAGTCCACAATGGTGGCACTAAAAGCAACTCCCATTTCTTTTTTATCTAAGGTTGGTAGGATTGGATGCGGCGATCCTCGAAGGCGCATTTCGAACGCTGAGTTGGGAATGATGGCCGCGTATAAACAGTCGCGGAGTGATAGGGACAAACAAAGGCGATCCATTCGTGCGCGCATCTCCCGCGCAGTGTTCTCTTGATCACACAGAGGCGAGTGTTTAAAGGCTTCCGGCGGGAAAGGGATGCTGCCGCAGGTGATATTTACCGAGTCTGTGTTACGAGTCAATTTCTTAAGTCGGAAAGGCAGAAAATTTTTTTCTCTCGGAGGCTTCTTAACATTCTGTTGGAGATTTCTTAACAGTCCACGTATAAATGACGAGGAAATGGAACTTGTTAATTAAATAACTAATAAAAAACGGTGATGAAAAATGTGGTCTTCCTGAGGAATTTTCATCTTATCGCCGTGCTTTATAGCATGCATTTAATGGAAACTATGCCGCCAGCACGAAAAATGTAAGGCTAATAAGACAGCATTATTGATGGGAAATGGCAATTAATATTTTTGCACTCAGGACGAGAAAACGGCTCAATGCCTCCTTCCGTGATTTTTTTAAAGTCTTTAAATATATTCACTGATCCTTAAAGTAATCGATAATGAAAAGTAAAAGGAATTTAATCTAGATTCCTGCATATGTTTATATATAAATCGGTATCCAACATTTATCCCCTTGGAAGTAATATACACATAGATAATCGAGATATCGCACCCAATACTTTGGCGCCCGGGGCAGCCGTCCAGCTCGCTGGTAGCTAGGGCTAGCTCTACCTTTGTGGATCATATGGTATGTACAACTTGTGCTGGTATCGCACTTTGAATGGTGTCGCTGTTTGCAATTTTCAGCTTAAAATAACAGAGCAGCCGACACGGATATAATTGGAGGTAAACGCATCCTATTTCATTTTATCTGGGGATATCGAAGATGAAGGTAAGAATAAAAATTCAATTCTAACGAATTTGTTCAAATTTGTAGCGTTATAGTGATTCTGGTGGATGCAATGAAGCATGACGAAATTCAAGTCAGTATATTTATTAAACATGGGACCCTTCAATTGACGATTTCACAGTTTTGGGCTTTTATTTTCAATAATTTTATTATTCTTAAGCTTCTGCAAATTGATCATCAAGCCACGTAGCAACAACAAGGTCATAGCAATTAATTCTCTACCTCTACCATGGGCATCGTGTGGCCATCAAAGTACCTAACTGCAATAATTCTATAAATTAGTCCTATGATCAAATAAATCTATCCTTAATCCAGAATAACAAGAAAAATTAACGCTTTTGCTAGTAATACGAGCATTTTTCCCCTGGTAATTCACCTTCCTCGAAAATAATGCAGAAATTTCGCTCGCTGAAAGATGATTTTGATTTAATTGATAAAAAAAGTAATGTGCCTTTCGTGTTTATTACCATTAATTAATGATTGATTTTAAACTCTGGCAATATCAAAACAGAGAGAAAGAAACCAAGGTAAAAAACATGGAAATGAAATCTCATCGTAACCTACACTAAGACGGTGCGAAGACATCAAAGGAAACGGTCGGGTCAAAAAAACAAGGAAGAATACCTTTTGAGTCATTCGTCTATTGTCACTTGTCTCAATTGTCTGTCTTGCGATGTTTTTTACGGTCGACGTAAAACGGTCACGAGAGATGGCCTCGCACACAAAGTCCCACACAACTAATAGAGATTTTCGATTACAAAGGCAATATATAATATCACTTGACACATACGCACCATAGTCATAAACAACCCACCTGCGTGGGCTCGAGAGAAGGAGAGAAAAAATAACGCGACGGAGGTAAAAAAAACTAGCACTTTTGATTAGAATGTAACTTTATTGCCGAGCGCGTCGTATTTTTTCTCTTTTCAGAGGAACATACCTGATATGGAATTAACAGAAAGTTTGTGCTCGCTTTCGTCTTTCGAGTTTGATAGTTCGTTGTTTTTAAGAAGGCAATTTAGCTACTGGTTAGACAAACTAGAAAAGGGAACGAATTAACACCAGCGAACGAGGTGAACAAGAAGCCAGAAAAAGGCTTCCGTTTCGGAGTTTCAATCCCTGCGGTTGTGTACATTTCGTCGGCGCTTTCTGGTGTGGTCTGAAAAGAACACAGGAGTACAGCACAATTTCCTACGATGATTGCTGCTTAAATACCTCGAAGTCATTGGGCAACATGAGGGCAATAATTTAGTTTTTCGTTTTTGAAATGACTGTAGGCTAATATTTTTTTACGTTTATGATCAGAGTCCATATGGCATTTTAAAAGGAGAGATAATTTCGGCGAACATCACGAAAGGCGAAAAATCAGTTTATTCCTATATTAGTTATAATCACTATTCTGATTTGGTAAACTTATTTCGCTAACCTTCAACACTATATTATCGTTTATTCATAAATGTATAATCTGGTATAATTTTAATTTTCGCTATTTATGTAACACTAGGTTATAGGTATGTATTTCGCTAACTGGCCACCCTAACTCCGCGAAATTATGAATAATTTCATTTAGAAATCGACTTGCTGCGCGACTAATGCCATTACATAAACAATACTTCGCAAAAATAAGTACAACCTAATTCAGAACTGAATCGTAGAAAAATGAGCTGAGAGTATTTGATTAGCAGTTTCTCATCCACTCTAATTTTTTCCCGAGATCTACAATTCTTCTCAGCCCGTGCGTGGGATTTTTTCTTTTCCTCTCCCTCACCCCTTCCTCCTTTTTCCCTATTCCGCCTCCCCCCCCCCCCCCTCCTCCTCCAATTTCCCGCTGCGATTAAGTCGTCACTCCTACGGCCGCCAACAGCGTTACGCGTGACAGCGACTAATCGGGGGCGGCGAACGATGCGAGCAACCGCCTCCACACACCCACAATCCCACCCCCGCCCTCCCCTATCCTTCTCAATTTTTCTTTAGCCTTTCGCGTGACTCGAAGTGATCCGTAATTCGACCAAACGCGGTCCCCTGGGGAAGAGAGTGAGTGAAAGAGAGAGAGAGAAAAGGGGTGCAGGAGCGATTCCACCCTAGAGGGTAGAACGAAACGAGTTTTTTTTTGCATTTTACGATATTTGTCCAATGGCAACGCTTCCGTGAAGACGTTATCCACCTTGAGTAACGCTCAATTCCCTATCGCCTTCCCGATTGATCGAGGAATCGAGAAGCTAATAAAAGCAGCGATTGATGTACCGAGGATGTTAGTTCCCAACTCAAGAAGTATTCTCTCTTTTGTCAGCTTGTTTGCATGTATTTTCTGCGGTTATACTATCAATTCTATGAATAATAATACCTTACCCAAATTAATAACTTGAAATTGCACGTAAAACTGTCACCTGTTCCTTAAAAACAACTCAAATTTTCCCGAATAGAATAATTTCTAACGGACATAACAGGCTCCATTGACACAAAAGTAAATGTTTCCATTTAAGTTCAGCATCATAGCAAACATAAGGGGTTCATTTAATATATGTAATCACAAACAGGTTTTTTTCTTAGCTGTTCCATAACCACGCATCTGATGGAATTTCATTACGCGGCAAATAAATTCTAGACGAACAAACCGAAGAAATTAATTTTAACTAGCTGAGAGATATTTACAGCGACGAGATGACTGTCCGATCATCTAAACTGGTCACGATACCGCGCAACATGAATTATTTATGAGGCACATGAACAGTAACCTATTACTAAAAAAAAGAAAGAAAGAAAAACAACTTCACGAACTTTTAGGGTCCAAAGAGTTAAACTGCAACATTTTTCGTTTCTTTGTAGCGAAATAAATGACGCCGAGTGATTGCCTCATTTTTTTTCAGAGAAAAATTAACATCCACGACGGCGCATAAGATGGTCTTAAAAATTCTGTTCGGGTCCGGACTATTATTAATCCGTCGATGGTTACGTTTTCTTCATATAGCACATTGGACGATAATGGGAGTAATCTTGAGGGAAAGAGAGTCGAAGCGAATCTAATCGATTGCTTTACGGAAGAGGATGAAAGGAAAAAAAAAAGATTATAGAAATTGAGTGGAGGAAGTGAGAGAGAAACAAGACGAGATGGCTGTTGAGGAGGCCACCCATGGAGGAAGAAGGGGTGGAGGATAAAGGGAGGAGCAGAGGGAGATAAATGACGAGGAGGGGCCCAACAAGAAACTGAATTGGATAGCTCTTTTTACGTCAGATTTTTTGTCCGGGGGTTTTTTATTATATTAAACCCGAGGAAGCGTAAAATCCCGAAAACCTCTTAATCCAATATACATATTTATACGGAAGTAAATTCTTTCGAGATCTTATTTCTGAAAGCTTTCCAGATTCAAATATCACATCGTATAGATATATGACATGTGCCCGGCTAGCTCAGTCGGTAGAGCATGAGACTCTTAATCTCAGGGTCGTGGGTTCGAGCCCCACGTTGGGCGACTTTTTTCCCCGGCCTTGGTTGAAGGGGTGGTTAGCGTGTCTGCTTAGGCTCATGGGTTCGAATCCTGCCTAGGGAATGTTATTATGTAACCGTCTTTGTTATCATAATTACGCTCTTTGTAAAAGGCCAAAATTGAGGTAGTTAAAGCATTAAAAATAAGTAAGCAAGTGCTTCCGGAATGTTTCCTTTGCTACAACCTCTTGAAGAGTACAGGGTAAAACATAGCTGCGATATGAGTTAAATATGTGCATTATTAATGAGAACTGAACTCGTTTTTCTCAGTAAATTTTCATTGAAATGACTACACCACTTTTTCTAGCAGAATCTTCTTAATTCTTGGAGATATGCCGTTGGCGGAAAGCTGACAGTTGATTAAAAATAATAATAAAGATACAAGATTATTCCTGATTGTGTCCGCGTGCCAATTGACGATCAACATCGTACCCTCTAGTGCAGTGATGGCGAACCTATGGCACGCGTGCCATAAGTGAGACGCACGACGATTTTGGTTGGTACGACAACGAAAGGCGAAAACCAATCAAAGCAAACATATTTGTATTATTTAGTTAACTATTGTAAACAGTTTTATGGTTACAAATTTTAATCTATTATTTCTCGATCACGAATTTAATTTAGTTTGGCAAGCAAAAAAATCAAGGACTTTTTTTGTGGCACGCGAGGCGGAAACGATTCGGCAATCTCAATAATATTGGCACGCGGGCAATAGAAGGTTCGCCATCACTGCAATAGTGCATCGGGCACCTTCAGGTTGCTTCATCGTTCGAATCGCTCCGTTTCCCTTCTCTTTTACTCAACCCAGGGCCGGTTCTACCACGAAGCGGGTGAAGCGGCCGCTTCAGGCCCCACTTTTAAAGGGGCCCCATTTTTTCAGTGACTACCTACGTTTTGTGTCAACTTTTCACACATTACCGCCATTATTTAACAAAAGTATATTTGTGAAGACTAGTATTTTACTACATATAATAAAAATGTCCGTAATTGTAATCCTATCTTAATAAATATATAAATTAAACAACGTGTTTTCTTTGTCGTCAAAATTTTCAGGAAGGGAGGGGCCCATTTTAACCCTTCAGCTTCAGGCTCCGAAATATGTAGATCCGGCCCTGTCTCAACCCCAAAACCAGTAAACATCGTCGCCATATCCATCTCGTGAGCCTCGGCCGCGTATCGATTCTCCTCCTCATTCAGAAACCCGACGCTATTCATTTCAAACTTGAACATGCGGGTGGTCGAATAGTGTGTGTGTGGCGGACAAAACACCATTCTAATAATTTTGTGGAAACATTTAATAAAGCGCGCGACTCCATATTATATTTTTTAAATATGAACGCACTTCTACATAATTCATAAATATTGCACGTTTACAACTTTTTACTCGAGGATTCCTTCGGCCGAGGTAGTATCTCTTCCGTCAATTTACAATAGAATATAAAAATTTAGAGGAAGCCGCATATTTTAAAACTGTTCGGCTAAGTTTATTGAGGTCCCTGTTCTAGACGAAACCCTCTTCCTTTTCTGAGCTTCCTCTTTTTTCCCTCAACACACCCTTATTATGCCTCTTTCCCCCTTCAGGCTTTCACACCCCGTTATCCTCCCATTTTCCGAGATCTCTATCTATTTCACATCGTTCATAATTTCCCTGAAACGCTCTCCTTATGTCCAGTTCCTCAAAAAAATTTCCCCGTTCCACTTTTAAGCGATTGCCTCACTTTTTCTTCCATTCCATCCACCTTCCTTTCCGTTTCTTTTTTTTTTTTGATCAATCACTCTTCCCTTTCGCTGCTCCGTTCCTATCGTCCGTACCAACGTGAATTATGGAGTGTATGGTGGGAGGGGAGGGAGGGGGGGGGGGGGGGGGAGGCGTGCAGGCGATCTCTTTTTTTTTATTTCGGAACGGAAAGTCCGTCGCGACTTTCGCTGCTACCCTTGTCTGTGCAGGCGCGCGTGACGAATCAGATTTATTCAACCTCCCACCAAATGGTACTCCCGCATTAACGAGAAGTCTTTATTTTATTTTTTCAAAAAATATATATCACGTTTCGGCGATTTGTCATGTGGTCTCTCTAGCGTTCCGATAGATGGGGTATAAAATGGACTCCGGCTGTTTCTCTCCTCTCTGTCAAAACCAACGGCGACCTTATAACTCAAGACTGCGGTATACGAAGTTTGCTATACAGTCGGTTTTGTTATGTGTGTGTATGTGCTCGCGCGCGCTCCTCACTCTCTCTCTCTCTCTCGTTTTTATGGCCGCGAATTATACCCGTGAATAGCTCGCGGGAAGTACCCCTCGGACGTAATCATCATCTGTCTCGACGTTTATTTTAAAAACATCGCAGCGTGGATTCGGCCTCCGAATGTCACGGTCTTATCCGCAGCTTGATCGATTAGAAAGTTTGCCTTTCGAACCGCGGTTAAGAACATTATTAAAGCAGATGCGTCACAAATGATGCAGACGACGTGTATCAATAATATATATATATATATATATATATATATATATATATATATATAAAGTGATTTCTCCTTTAATGCCAATAAAAGGATTGATGTAAAGGAATAAACCGAAATTAAATTCGAAAAAATTACTTGAATCTTAACAGTGACACGATACTTCAGTAATGATAATTGTTGTATATATCAGTTATTATGAATTTGAAGAAAGCGTACTAAAAGTGGATATTAGTAGTTTTTGGACATTCGATCATCAGCCACAAATTAATCACTACGTAGAACAACCCCCTCGATTATGAAGATATAAGGAATGTATAACAACTGCAATTAAGCTGACTCTATAAGATAATTAAAGATTTTCGTGCAAAGTATAGTCAAACATTTATTAACCAATAAAATATTCAACTCAAAACATACAATATATTGTTTTAAAATGCCAAAGAGTTTCTTCTTATTTTTCTATGATTAAAACTACTTGCGGATGATACATAAAATTAAATTTCATGATTTTATAACCAATAACATCGTTATATATTTAGTAAAAATTTTACGGTGTCCATTTCACTTCATTATGAATATTAATTTATTTAATTTTATCCTAACCGATTCGAAGTAATTAAAAAAACTTCATCATGGTTATTAAGCACGGTAAGGGAGAGTTAATTAATTATCGATTTGTTATTTTGAAGCAGTTTCGTATTTCTCTTAATAATTCACATTATATTTAGCTATTCTATTGCAAATATATTCTATTCAGCTGCTGTTGAGCTAAATACGGCGATATTCGCAAAATTGATTTGGCGGCAATTTTTGTCAACACCGAACAGTTAGCGCAGCATCTTTGTAATTAGAATTTATGCGTAACCACAATTTCTTCCTTTTCTGTTATTTCTAAAAGATGAATTTGTTGTTTGGTCTCCGAAACTGAAATATTTACGTTCATTTTAATTTATCTTCCTGACATTAAATACAGAGAGAACCTTGGTAAAAAACTGAATTTTATAAACAAAATCATAGCAGCGTCATCAACTCGACGTCTTATCAATTCATTATCGAAGCAGCATTAACGTGAGCTATCGTATCCTTGGAGTCAAATGAATTTGTAGTTAAAACGGAATGGATTGACTCACAAAGCAAGTAATTTAAGGGGATTTGAAAGATGATCGATTGTAAATATTTTTTAAAAATCGTTATGGAATTTAATTCCGAGAATATGAAAATATATTACGACAAGCAGCAACATTATAAATAAACTAAGCATGGTTTTATAATTCGAACTCTCAGTCTTTAAACAATTTAAGATATTAAAGTTTCGTCGCTTAAACTTTTCAATTGGACAAACAAGCGTGTTAAGTTAATACTAAAACGCAGACTACATAAAACAATAAAAATTAAATAGATAAAATGTTTGAAAAGTATCAGACATCCACGTACTGTATGCCAATAGAAAGGCAACGGATAGCTAGTAGTATCACTGAATAACTGCAACAAAACTTCCAGTTATATATTTTTTAAATAGACAAATATTCCAGATAGACCTTAAGGGCGAATATTTTGTTATGTCTGTAACGGAAAAGCTAGAATAACTCTTAAGTTATATCTTAAAATAATAAGACAGATCAGGAATATTCAGCCGTTTTCTGCCAAGGTATCTCTGTTATAATGATAATGGTTAAAATTAAGCTTAAACATTTTTAAGCGTTGAAACTTCACCATATAAGGTTGTATATTGCTATGTTTTTTGTTAAAGACCGGAAACACCTGTATTAAATTTCATGCGTTGCTTTTTCATCATGGCTTCCCAGGCCGTATGTAAAAGACGCATTGAATGCACAAGCATAAGCAGTGCGTGTCATAACATTTTAAGTAAAAATTTCTAAATAACATATTTTAAATATTTATTTACGCCTTTCTCCTCACACGTTCTATCCATTGTATTTCAAACGTGTCTGACATAGATCGAGAGGAATGATCTGTAAGCTGAGGAAGAATATGTAGAAGGAAAGAAAACTTGAGAGCCAAAAGAGAAAGGAAAAAGCGAGAGGAGACGTGAAAGGGATAGATATTTACTGTGAACTGAAAAAGGTTGAGGAGAATAGAATAACGTGGTAAACTCGGCATAACATATAATCACGGACCTGTCTTCGGACACAACGGTAATGATGATGTTAAAGGAGAAGGATGCAAACAACTAAAATGAGAGTAAATAGATTAGATTCTTTATTTTAAATTGAAACATGCTGATTAAAGCTTCGTCATTTACGAGCAGTTTGTATATAAGCAACAAACATAAATAAATTATGCGAATTGAAAGTGTGTTAAAAGTACGCTAAATAAGCGAGAACGCCTGAGATAAATTGCATAGAATTAATAACATTCTTTCCGACAAGATAGAGGAAAGAATTAGCACCTGCTCTTACTTAACCTCTCTCCCTCTCTACTTTGCCAATTGAATTGGAGCGATTATTAACGTTAGAGAAAGACAGATGCAATGTGTTGAGGAAATTATAATTTTGCTTGCGACTAAAACTCGAAAAAAGCAATCAAAAGAAAATTTCCCGGACAATATTAATTTAACTAATAAAAAATGAATGGGTCATAATTAATGGCTATTATATCAAGTTCCATTAACAGATTATTAATGGTCCAGGCCAAAATGTGCTCTGAAAAACATTTCGATATGCAAATGCTCAAGACTCATATAGCGTTGTAGCGGTGAAATTATCCAGTCAGAATAAATTAAACTTTCCTAGCTACGACACAAATTTTAATTTTTTTAAAATATCGCCAGAAAACAGAGCGTTTCATTAGTAAAAAAACCTTCCGTTTATGGAATACGTTATAATGGAATTTAAAGATAGGTTGATTAAACTATAACAAAAAGTGATGCGCTGATATTTTGATGTCTTCAGAAAACAATTCTCTCCACCTTTATAATTCGTTTTTTTTTTCAAAGCGCATTGAAACGTTAAAGACACGCTCATCCACCTCTATTGTATTTCCGCTTATTAGTTGAAGTTTCACCACATCTTGGCACTGATGCGAGTCCATAGAAAAAAGGAGCCATTTAATCAAGATTCCCTCCGTTTACGAATATCTCCTTATCTGAATTTTGTCAGTCGAGGAATCCATTACCGCAATCCATCCACCCCCCTCCATTTTTCAAAAGCGTGACCTCAAACTCCCCCACCTCCGAAAGAAATAGAACCTTATTTGACAAAGAGAGTCCCCTCCCGTCCGCCTAATCTAGCCCAATTTATCACCATTGCGAAACAGGCCTCTCTCTCTCACTCTCTCTCTCGGATCGAAAAAGGCTATGAATCGACTGGGGCGGATGTAAAAGGGAGTCGTAATCTTTGAAGATAGGAACAACAGAAATAAAGGAGAAGAGAATGGAAGAGGGGAAAGGAGAGGGGTGAGCGCGATGGAGGGAGGGAGGGAGGGAGAGGGGAAGGGCAGAGAGGATTGCCGCTGTGGGGTGGGGAGGGAAAGAAAGAATCCTTTGATGGAGCCGCCATATCAGTCACGGATCAGCAGGAGTAGGGGGGGAGAGAACGCAGGTGAGGGAAGGGGAGGGAGGATAAGGGGGAGATCGGGAGGAAGGGAGTGATTAGGCGATTAAAGGAGCAGGAGGAGGTGCGGGGGAGGGGAGGTGAGAGACGGAGGAGGAAAGGAAGAGCGAGAGGGAGAGAGGGAAAAGGAAAGAGACGACGCCAGCTAGGTAATGACCGATAGGGAAAGGAACGAAATGAATGGTATAGACGAAGACAACGACGAGAACGAAATGAAAACGTGGACAAATGGATAGCGGAAGAAACTGTTGATAACGAGACCGAATTCAGCCGAAAGGAACGTGAGAAAGTGAAACATAGGCGCCTTGTAACAGCAGTAGGAGAAATGTTTAACAAGAAGACAAAGGGGGTAATTATTCTTCGGATTAACGAGGTAAGGGTCTCATTTGTATTGGGAATGGAAACGGCGAAATGGATGAAAGGCAAGAAGGAAATAGAAAACGATTAAAAAAAAAGAATGAAGAGAAGAGGAGCGCATTCATGTTGGGACAATCGAGGCTCTTTCTCGCGTGTAATCTGCGGGAGTGGGAGTGAGAGAAAGAGCGAGAGAGAGAGTAATAAGTTGAAAGGATGATTATTATGAGGATTAACGAGCGGTGGGTTTTTATGAGAGGCAACGGGAAAGAGAGAGAGAGAGAGGTATTCTCGCTCGCGGAGGAGATATTCAAAATGTATAAAGATTATGTGTAATGTAAGCGAGCGGGAAAGGAGGAAAGATGGAGTCGCCGATAAAATCGTAATTAAGAGTGAGGGAGAGAGAGAGAGAGAGGGAGCGAGGCATGAGCGCATTGCATCCGCAGCGAGAAGAGAGAGAGAGAGAGGCTTGGAATAACGAGTCGAATCAAAGAGGGTCACGGCGGAACTGATGGGGAAGGAGAAAGACAGCCGGAGACTGGATGGTATATTACAGGAGCGGATGTTAAGCGGGGAAACGGACCAATTCAAGCGTTCGGTCTTATATTAACGAAATTAATCGGATGGTTGCGAAGGAGTTCCGATTTGAACTATAAATTTCCACTGGCTGTCGAATCCAATCAGAATTGAGCTGGTACTCGACGAGGGATTCGTAGATGGTATACCCTACTGGATAAAGGGAAGGGCTATACGAACAGAAACTACCACTGATTAATTTTTTTTTGACTGAAGGTCGGAGAATATTAGCAAAATCGCTGATAATTTTCTGCGATTCATAGAACACCGTAGCGCATATCAACAATAAGGCCATGCCGTCCAGATTTCCCTGGGTTTTTTGACCAGCGATTGAGGCCAAAAGTCGATCAGTCTAGAACACGAAACGTAGGATTGGATCGGTGGTGAACAGTTCCAAAACGCTACCCTGAGGCGGTCACCTCTCCGATTCACCTCACGCCACTATATCAGACGAAGAAACGTTATATGGTTGCCGATCCAGACAGTGGCTGCATTCTAAGAAAGCGGGATGTGAATTCGGAAGGGCGATGAAATAGTGGCGTCAAAAAGGTGATTGCAGACAAAACAGTTTTTATGACTTGATATCAGAGAGTCCTAAAATTGAGATCCTCAGGAATTTTGGACGCTTTGGAGAAAGGTAAGGAGAAGATTCTTAGCCTCCCCATTTATCCGGGTGTCGGGCGCTCCGTCAACTCCCTCTAAACCTCCCCCTTCGTGGGCTATTCTTCTCCCTCCTCCGGGCGCGCGGGTCTCCACCATCTCTCTTCCCGAATTCTCGCTTCGCAGTATCCGCGTCGTTCGAGAATCGAGACCGCCCAAGAGGCTGTTTGAGAGGGAACGCATTAAGAGTCCTCCCTCCATCCCTTCTCTCTCTCCTGAACTCAGCAACCATTCACCCCAAAATCGTTCCCTCTCTCTCTCTCTACACAATTCTCTCATCCTCGACCCCACTCATTTGATGAGATCCCGGAACCATTACCGTATACTCTCCTTTATACCCTCATCATCCATCTATTCTTAATTCATTCTTTAGCGGGGGAATTTGGAGGAAGTGAAATTGATGCTCGGAGGGTTGACTTTGAATGGCGTTAAAGTGTTTAACAAAAAAAAATCAGTTCACAATGCTACCTTGCTTAATTTATATCCTAGTTTTACGCTTTACTGATCAAATTCTCGGTACACATTCAAGAATGAATGAATTAATAAACTCTACGCAGCTCACCTCATAGCTAAGGTCGAATTGATGTGATCTAGGCATCCCAAATGGTCATCAAATGGATGTGTTTCAGCAAAACATATCCATCTTCTTGGGTAACTCACCAGTACAAGATCCTGAAAAGAGAGCGCAAACACACGTTAATACTTAAAAATACAAATATTTCAAACTCAAAGCACGGCATGACAGTTACTCGCACCATCGTTCAATTCTCCCAAAAAAAAAAGAAACATTTTCCACGATACAATCGCTTGTTTGAGCGATTTATTCGGACTAATATCATTCCACGAATCTATCAGATGAGCTCTTCTCAACATGAAAATAAAAAAGAAAAATGTTTTGAAAATGATTGCTGTTTAGGGAAGGAACAGGATGCCACTTGGAGATGAGAAGAGAATCTGTAGAGGTTGAACAGCGTGAGGTTGATTGGAAGAGAGGGTGATGAATGCAAGTAGTGAAATCAAAACTGTAATGGCGGGTTGTGCGCCATGGAACGGTAATAAATGGCGAGAATTTCTACAACAGATATATAAGTCAAAGAAAGACTAACGAAGAAACGAATAAAGATGTATAACTGGGTCTGTGTGAGTATCTTACTTTCACACATTTTTTCCAGAGAAGAATTCAGAAAAATTTGATTATAAACTGTTCAGACCATTCTTTAAACGTGCCTTGCCTAGGAATTTAATTAGTTGCTGAGAATACACACACAACATAATGACCTAAATTGTGAGTGAATTATCTGATGTTTTGACGGGACAAAATGACGATTATAAATAAGTTGGACAATTGACAAGTATGAGAGCATATAAACTGGGCTATTATCATACGACGAGGTCGATAATTTTTTTGAATCAACGACTTTCTTTGAACAGTGCTCTGTATTTCGTATATTAATTACCTGCTTATTCCGATAATACTCATTTGCAATATTAACACTTTCGGTGCGAAGCAGCAGTTCTCAGATGTAATTCCCCGAATATCGATTCTAACTCCGGATATGAAAGTTTAGTTTACTCAATTTGTTTACGATGACACAGGTTAAATTCATCATCGATTTCATTGTAATCATAAGGAGACCTCGAATACCCACTTTCGAAATATTCATTTTTGAATCAATAATATAAAACAAAATTATCACCCTTCAGCATACTGGGTTCCAAACTTTTAAACTAATTAAATTAAATCCAAGTTTTACTTTTCGTTACGTCATTAATATTTTGAAAGGTGGATGAATTTATTGCCGCAGATCTCTTCTGTTATGCGTTAACACTTTTGGCGGAAAAAGACTGTCACTTTCCTATTCATCAGATTCGATTCAGGTAAAACGTCTACCTTTGAAACTTAAAACACGGCGACAGAATTTATTACAACCGTTTAAATTATTTCACCGAAAACAATTGACAGGCAGAGCTATTTTTCTGTACCCTCTAGATGGGAATAAAAAAGTCAAAATATTCGACAAGGGTAAGGAGTCGTCTTCGAAAAAACTTTACAACCCTGGGTTTCCGAAATCGGTTTAGATAGAGAACAATGGTCTGAACCGCATGTCACCGACTTCCCGTGAGAGGGAGCCCAAAAAAAAAAAAAAAAGATGGAGGAGTCGATCCAATCAGTTTTTTGACGGACGAGGGAAGCAAGAGGGGATGAATCACGCTCGCGCCAACTGAAAGTTACTCCGCTGAGGAAGATTTATCGAAAGCGCGCTTCAGAAATGGTGAGCGGTAAATTTTCTACATTTAGCGACCGCTGCGGCGGTTGGAATGGTGCGTGCGGATGCGTTTGGGGCCTCGAAACTGCGAGAAATGATGCGACTCGGGAATGAAAGGTGGGAAATGTGGGTGGGGGAGGGAATGGGATGGGAAGGGGGGCTTAATAAAGGGCCCGTCGTAGAAAGATAAAAGACCTTTTGAAAAATGACTCTTTCTCTCCTTTATGCTCCATCCTCTTCTCTTTCTCTATCGTAAAAGGCGGTCGGACGTATTCGAGCGACGCATAAGTCGACTTCGGAGGAACTCCCCCGCCAGAAGCGCCCTCTGGCTACGAGCTGAGGTGGTCGGAAACCCAATAGCGAAAAAGGAACGTTTCCTGTCGTCATTCTATCCTCCACCTTCGTTCACCGGAAAAAAAGAAAGCGTTTATAAACGTCGTTCCTGTCCCAAATTATTTTCCGAAGTAGGAAAAAAAGTTAACTTATTCCTTTGAAAAATTATTGCGACCTGTATAATAATTAACAAAGCCACTTTACCCTCATTTAAGCGACATAAAATCTTTTTTTTTATTTTCATGCCGAATAAAATTAAATAATATCACATTTCTTAATTAAAATCATGTGCATAATCGTGGTGAACGAAGTCATTCCATCGCTTGGCAACCAACAGGTTCAAAAAATTACATTTCGTTTTTATGATCTATTTTCCATCGCCAAAATTTGCTTTCGATCAGATAAAAGCAATAATTTCTTAAGACCGCCTCTGATCCGGGTCACTATGCGCCTTACTGTGAGTTCTGAGTTTCTTATATTAGTAGTTTGATAAAAGCATTAAAATGAGCTGACAAATTGAACTTGGAATTATTTTCTGCGTAAATTCAAAAAAATCATAAGCATGAAAAAGAAGGGCGATCTTTAATTCTTATATTAGATCAATTTTCTGCTCTAGCCACGATGTTTCTTTTAAAATGGACATGCGTAGTTATGACCTGAGAGAGATGCCGCGTAGGATGGGCGAATTAAACCGGGAAAAATGGGAGATAATTATTAAAAAGGCTACTGAATATCTGAGTTTTTGCGGCGATTAATTATGGAGGCACACTATAATCGTAGAGTGAGCAGCAATAAAGTTAGGGAAGACATCCGGTTTCGATTCCAAAATTAATTTCCGTAAAATGAGAATAAATTATTCATGCACCTGTCAGATATAGACAGTCATTTTAAGATCGAGCTGAATGGCGTCGTATTCTCGTGTAAATGCCACGGTCAACAAAACATAAAGGAAAGCTACTTTTAGCAACAACTGATTGCGGAATTTAAAGTAGGAAAACAGGCAGTATACGCGAGTGGACAGGATTAGTTTCGTCAACGAAAAAAACGGCCCAATCTATACGGCATTGATATTGGAAGACGAAGCTGCTAAATTCGGAAACTGTGGCCTAGATTGAGAAGAAAGCGACGAGAAAACACCAGCAGTTTTAATAAAGGAGCGAATATGACGAAGAAGGAGAAAACAAATGGAAACAAATAAAGTTGCCGAACGAAGAAATTCCGAGAATGCAGGAAGGAGAATGACGGAGAATAATGGAAGACAATTTTACGAAAAGAGAGAACAAAATATACCGGCACTGGTCTGAAACTGCACGAACAGCGTCTCTTAACCTGCAGCCTCATCTTTTTCCCAGCGTGTACCGTATAAGTCAAATTACTGCAGGGGTTCCAAACTTTTCATTGTGGCGAGCACCAACTAATTTTCTAGTACAAGCATGTCCGATACGGTCGCCACTCACCACATGTACCGAACTGAAGCTCTTCATCAGTTATATGCATTTCCTTCATTTGTCATTCGCGATTTAACCGCCTGGATGAAAGAAAACTTATAACGAGTACTTCACTATGGCTTCAAATTTGCTACTAGAAATGAAGTGCCTATCTATTACGATGTGTTACTTTTGCAAACACATTACTGCTGATGCTTTTTGCTGAAGCGATAATAGTAAATTTATTGCAGCAAATAATGGTTCAGCAATCTATTCTTGTTGTGATAAGGCGAAAAATCAATGGTTGATAAACGATGGGCACAAAGTATCCACTTTGGTATCGCGAGGGTTATTACGCATATATTTTTCATTGTATGGCGAATTTGGTAACCTGTTGGACACAATTGCCGGGAGCATCTCAATTTTTTTGGATGCCGTTGTTCCATAATATGAAGCTATTGCTGGAATTCTTTAATGAGTTTAGACATTAAAAAACCGATTAAATTAAATTAATGATGGCAGGAAAAGCGATTTTAAGAATCGTGGACAATCAAATACCAAGAGCACGGCGGCGCTCGCGAACACTGCGTTGAGAACCCCTGCCTTACAGCAAAAGCAACCACGTCAAGTGACGACGCCCATTAGTGGCCGTTAAAGCTATGATGGGATTTATCAGAAGTTTATATCGACACTACCAAAGAGATTATGTGTTATTATAAAAGTGAAATTATCGTCAAAATTTCACTGGAAAGATTTTATGGCCATCATTTTTATTGAAAGTACAAAACTGCCAGTATTTAATATCAGGTATCACTTATTCATCAAACCTCGACGGGTTACACGAAATGATTTCGCGAACCGAACTCAGCTCACGGGCCATAGATTGCACGCCCATGACGTATGGTATATAGGTATAATGAACTGCCATAAAAGAATTAAAAGCTGTAAATCAAAATCAATAAGAATATATTTAGCTCCTGCAACTTTTCTATGCTGAACTGCATCTATGTCAGCAAACACCTGCATTTTTTTTTCTATTTATCGTATACTGTGCACGTCTTTTTATTATACTTGTCAGAGATAAACATAATTATTGGGGTAATTGACAAGCAGTAAAACCTCACACAGCGAGTTAATTTTATCCTTAGAAAATCTCATGAAATAGGAAAAGAATGATATGTTACCGTCATAAATCTAAAATTAATGTGAAAGTAAAGGAAACCTCACCTGTTTGCAATGTATCCGCTACAAACGAAGCTCCCGATACAGATCGAAGTTGAACTCACGAACACACATGGTTACGCCACTTTGAAGAGGTTTGCTGAAACATAGCATTAAAGCGGCTCGTTTAAGTTTCTAGGGAAATTCTGAAAACATGTTACAAGAATAAATATCAACAAATATATAATTACCTTTCTTCCAATATCGGCAGCGTTTTAATCTTCTTGTGTACGGACTCCAATTTCTTCAGGGGAAAGACTTTTCATGTTAATAACATTACATATACAGCAGTTTGTTAGTAAAATATTATTACTTAATAAACTAAATGTAACTACCTGTGAGCAAAATCAAACAATGCACTTAAATCTTCCTAAAAAATCAATGCCTAACATCCCTAGCATCGATTTCTACCACGAAATGAATTCGCTCCTATAAAACACATAAAATGCGACAGAACCTGACGCGAAGTGTCGTTCTGTCGCGTCGGCCGTATAACAATGCTACTCTACGTTAGTTAATGGTTAGTTAAACGTCAGTCACACAAAAATATTCTTCTACCCTTTTGCTGAGGCCGTAGCATCGTACGTCGTCCATCGTTGGGAGAGCCATCTGCGTAGATAAATTACTGACCTTAGCGAACATTTATTCCATCGGCGATTCCTTTGGGCCGAGTGGCAGTCCTTCGACGAATGCGCTCTCTCTTGAGCAGTCCAGATGTCGACGAATATCCTGCTCCAGAAGATCACTTCTTCGTTGCACACAGTTGACTGAAACGACGGTTGCTGCCAGTCAGGAATGCACAGCAAGCTGGTCGTGTTTCACCTAGTTGTGTAAAAAGGATGTATTAAATAGCTTTTATGCTAACAGCAACACCTATACATACAATATTAAACACCATACTGTTATATTTTTATACTAGTTAGAACTGATATACGACCTCGACACCTGATAGATATCCAACATAATAAATTTCATTCTTGCCAATAAGAGTCGCTTTTCGGCAAAATACTAACATTCAGAAAAATCTTATTTTTGACTCTGCAAGGATCAATAAAATTACCATGGTGACATTACACATTAATGGATCCTCTGAGATATCTCATTACTTCACCATATAATAATTTGCATTTACTATCATATTCAATTCACTTGATAAAATTTGTTTTTTTTTAGAAATAGGAAATTATCATAAAAATTATAATTTTTACCTAATTTTCATTTTAGCTGACTTGAAGAATTTAACTATGGTTCAAATTAACATTTCCCTTTTCCAAGAAAGCTGTAATAAAAGTTTTGTATATAAATTCTCTGAGGGAGATACTGATCGCATACTTATAATAAAGAAGCGCAACAAATCTTCAACGAGAAGAACAAAAACAAAAGGGCGATGTTTTTATCCGCCAAAATAATTAAACCAATTGAGTTTTTTAACTAATTTTATCTGAAATTTTTGCGATTTACAGCTCACAGAGAATTCAAATTGGCGAGGAGGAAAACCGCGTCTCCTGAGATCATGTGTCTTTGAATGGTACGAGTATATTGAAAGGATTCACTATAGTTCCTTACTGTAGTGATTATACAGTAAAATTTAAAGTAGGAGTAAATGAGTAACATTAACTTAGAAAAGAGTAAATGAATTGCAAATACTATATTTTAGATTTGATTTTATCCGAGACAGGAAATACGGAAATAAGTCGATATAGAAATCTATTTTCCAAGAATTTACCAAATTATCGTCAATCTTCGTCTTATTTCAGAAAAATTTGTAAAATAAATTGTGTGTGTCGCACAAGTAAAATTATTTATGCGTAATTGAATAGTCTTTAATATTAAAATTTGATTTAAGTACGTATTAAGTACCTCAAGATTCGTTTATAATTCTGAGACATTATATGGGCAGAAAAAATTTAAGCAAGCGATATTGTATCATCAATTACGTCACTTTTATTCTTGACGCACATTTTCTTTAATAAGTGAATCAACTGTGTGGAAATATTACGTCACTTCACGATAGATATTATATGAAGCAAAATCGAAGAAATATATCTAGCGAGTACCTATTATAATTGAAATAACATTTTTTTAAATTCATCCTTTTCCACAAAACCTCCCAAGTCAAAAGAGGGCAAGAAATGTAACGCCTATGTATAGGAAAAAAAGATTAAGACGTCCTAGAAAAAATTATCTTTTAGGACCACCAACGCAATCCAGAAAGAAAAAGAGAGGGATAACGTTTGCCTCAGAACGTCCTTTCAGAAGGTTAATCTACAGACAGTGGCTTCCGGTGGGAAAAAAGAAGAGGCGATTTTTTGGAGACTGGAATCCTTAGCTCGCGTGAATTGCTCGAGACACGCTAAATTGGGCTCTTTTTGCGCATTGGCGGAGAGGGGTCTGTTGGAATGTTTCTCTGATCCGCCGCCAGATAAGCGCGAGGAAGAAAGAGGGAGGAAGTATTTGGAGTGGTGGCGAAGAGGTGGGATGGTATGGTGCCGAAATGGAAAGGGAAAATAAAAAGGGAAGAAGGAGGGGGGGGGGGGAGGAGCCAATACCGCTCCCTGTCATAAAGTATCCAATTAAAGGTGTTAAATGCTGCCACTCCCAAAGGCTATTTCGGCCTTTTTCCTACACCTCAGTAGGGCCATCCGGAAAACCCCTAATATTCCCTCGTTCAACCGTCTCCTCTCGAACCTTACCGTCCCACCCCTCGGCAATTACCTCGCATTCCGTTGGAATGGACTAGGTGAACGAGGTGGTCCAAGTCAACCAATCACCCAAAGTGACAGTTCCTTTTCTTTTATGAATGACAGACATCGATGAACATGTGCGAGCCTTTTCCGGTTTTCGAAAGAATGCCGCATTTTTTGCCGCGAAAGCGTAATGTGGCGACAAATTAAATGCCAGGACCGACCATGAGGTACTAATATACTATATCAACGCACTACCTTAAACGAATCAGGGTTTTACTGCATTTATTACCTGATACGACGTTTGTACGCGTAGCAAGAATTAAGTTTATAGTTTAAAGAATTTGATACTGACATTTCAAACTGTTACATAATAGACGTGGGAATTTTCGTCTATTAAAAATTAGCTAATTCTATATACCAGTGTTTCCCAAACTTACAACATCCGCGTACAACCTTCGGAACTTTAGCCTTATCCGCGTACCACCTCTTGGTATTGAAATTATTGATAACCATATCTAATATTTTTTTCAAAAAAATATCTAATTGAATGCCTATTTCAAAAATACACATATTGAACAAAAAATAAATAAAAAAACTGCACAGAAGCTTATGAGTTTTATTAATAATATCAGTTAAATCATTAAATTCAAATTTACATATGTATCTGGAAATATGTAAGTTGTTCAATGCGAAGAGTGGAACTGTTTGTGACCAGACATTAGGACAGGGATATCCGACTCGTTGTTGGTGAGCTTAAGACGAAGATGCGGCTCCACGTCAATGATTTCGTTTTTTAGTTTTAATGCCAACCAGCACTGATAATCCAAACTCACACATGTACGTAGAGGAGAAGGGCAGAAGATACTTAACTGCTTTGCCCGATAGGGCTAGATACCCGGAACTAACGCTCAACCAAAAGGATGTCAGTGCCTTTTGCTCAAACGCAGTTTTCAGGAAACCATCTGAGGCGAGCTCCAGAAGATGTCCTTCTTCTGAATTTGAAATGTTATTTAGCAACGTTTGGACACTGACATGGAAAGGGTTCGTTATCCACTCAAAGCTGCCATCCGGTTCAGGGAAGTACTCAAGAAGATCTTTTTTCAAACATTCCAAGTGCTCCTTCATAGTTTGCAATGCATTAGCATCGAGTTCTTTAGCTGAGTTGATCATTAGGTCATTAAGGGATGAAAAGGAATCGAATTTGCCACGGTTAAGGCATTCACTCCACAACGTCAGTTTTGCGATCATCGTGAAATGTGGATATGAGTTTGCCTTGCAAGGATAGATTGAGGCTGTTCAAATGAGCAAAGATATCTGCAAGGTATGCTAATTTACATAGCCATTTCCAGTCATGAATACGGTCTCGCAGGCTGAAGGTTTCTTCCAAAAAATCTTGAACTCGCAGCTCAAAGAGGCGAGTGAGGACTTTTCCACGCGATAGTCAACGTACTTCAGCGTGAAATAGGAGCTGTGTGTAGTCACTGCCCATATCTTCGCAAAGCTGAGGAAAAAGTCGGGTATTCAGTGGCCTGCTCTTCACAAAATTAATAATTTTAACAGCTTCATCAAGTACTTGCTTTAGATCTGCATGCATGTCCTGGGTGGCGAGTGCGTCCCTGTGTATACAACAATGAGTCGACTTTGCAAAAGTACGTAATACAATGTAACCTGTATCATATATTTATTCTTGTGGGCTTACATTTCTGTTACATTTCCTAGAATTGGCACGACACATTCGGTTAAAAAACTTTTTCCACGATTGATGCGTTATTTACCGAAATCAATTCTTAGAATGACCAGGAAAATATTTTTGGGCGCGTAGGGTGCAATTCAAACAATGTGCTCCAATTTGAATCACACATACTAGGTATTCATGTGAATTCGGGGAAGACTCTACAAAATTATTATTTCTCTTTGTTTTATGAGATTTTCAGAGGGCGATTTATTTATTTTATGGTAAGTATTATTGGGGCATTATTGGGGATGACATTATTTTAGTTTTTGTTGTGCAAATATTGTTCTGATTTTTAGTAATTTATTTTCTTCCGCGTACCAATTGGAATTGTTTCGCGTACCACTGGTGGTACGCGTACCACACTTTGGGAAACACTGCTCTATACCATAAAAAAGAGCGGTCAGGCTACGAACACTATAATTATTTAACTAACCGTAAGAACTGAACTAAAATATTACGGAAAATTTGATCTTTCTATTTCTATTTTCCAATATGTTCTGAGAAAGCACAATCAATTCATCATATGACCATTTTTACTTATTTCCTTCTTTAACAATAAAGTATTAATGTTGATTACATAGGCAAACATTATCCACACTAATAATTATTCGAACACTGGAAATAAAGTCTAAGGCGATGAATATGAAATTTATTACGTAGAATTACTAAATGTCAGCATGTTATGTGTTATCAGAAAGAAATAAATAAAAAACATCAGTTTTGCCGACTGTAGTCTAAGAAAATTGATTTTAAGACCGTATAATTTTACTCTCCGTTAAATTTATTCATGTAATGCACAAGTGAGCCACGAAGATTAAAAAACTCTTCCGACCTCGTAAGAAAATAACATACTTATGTGAAAATAAAATAAATTAAGCATTTATTGAAAACCCAAAAGCTCCCGAGTTGGCTTGAAATAAAATTATCTACCTCAGTTATGGAAAATATTTCCGTCGAAAAAAACAGGTAATAAAAAAATTGGCGGGCGATGGAATATAAATACATATTTGTTTGAGTAGTTAAATTATAATGTGAAGACTAAATGGCTTCACGTCAGCTTTATCACAGGCGACTATTCATTTAAAGCTTTCGATTCAATAAGCCATATGTTGAATGCAGTTTACACAAAATATCTATTATTTACAGAAGATCATTTCATTTCGCAATGAAGCACAGCTAACATCTCAACCGGTTCTGCTGCTTGTCTTATTTTTCTGCATATGACTCGAAATTATAGACAATTACCTTAAAGACTCTGAATAACAGATGAGTAAGAATCGTGACTGGATCTTGGAAATTATGCCCATGACCAATTCAATGGCGGAAGAGTCTAAATTACGCTTAATCTTCTTTTTAAAAACCCTTTCGCACGATTAATTAGTCCTTTGTTATCGTCTGAGCATATCCAGCCAAATCGGACGAAAGAGGAGTGAGACTTTCAGTATTTATTTTTAGATTCACGTCTTTGGATCGTGGCAGTTAGAAACAAATCAACGAATATTTAAGAAATTAATCCAACGACAATGTTACAGTAGAAAATTTTAGTATTTTCAAAACGTTAGATAAGAAGATTACGGCTGACTACCTTACAGAACTTGTCCATCAGCTTAGATCAATGTTTTTGAATTGTTGATGAAAGCATAGGTACATACAATAAAATAGTTTTTGCTAGATATATTAATAGGTATCGATTTAAATATTAGTATGAAGTTCACTGATACATTTCCTACTTATAAGACGCAAAAAATATAAAGACGTTTAATTCCCATCAACCGTAAAATACTGTTTAAAATGAAAACACAAACACGTGACACTATAATGTTTAGTTATAAAAATGATTTCTGCATGAAAATTAATATGAAATAAATATAAAGACCTTTCCGGCACTTTCTCTCTCGAGAATAGCCATTGATGAAATATATACAATCATTAAAGTCTCTACTTTCTGAATCTTTGTGTTAAAGGTGAAAATATTACGAACATTTCTGTATGGAATATAGGAAATCACGGTTTTCATCAGTCCTTATAAATATTATGCGGTTGCGGGTGACGTCACCAACTTAATTTTTAAATCCTTATCAATATTGTTCTCTAGATCGCATCCACGTAATATATTATTTGATGAACAGATAAACAAACGTTTTCATATTTTTAATATTATATTTTGCATGCTGAGATTAATGAAATTACTCCTCAGGAAACAATACTGTGGATTGAAAATATCAACTTTACGAGTTCAGCTTACCGATTTTTGAAATGACACATAACATTCATTAACTTAAAGACTTTATAATTTTCATGTCCAAAAAACATACCTAAGTAAGAATTAGAAAGAATGAGAATCGGCAGGTTTATTAAGAAATATTTTATTCTCGTTAAGTACATCATCGATCGTTCTTTCCTATTACCAAAGCCTTTCTAAACTTTCCCGTCTACGCTTGCCTTTGCCAATTTCTTCTTCTTCGTCATCCCGCGGCAAATCTTAAAGTAATTTTGGGCATTATATTGAACCTTGGCGCATGCGCAGCCATCTCATCCCTCTTAATTACCTCCCTCTCCATTCAACTCGATAGTCTCCTCGCGAAAACTCGAGTAGATAGCGAAACTAAACGAAAGCGAAGTGGCCGAACAACAGGACGGACCGACGTTATTTTTTTTTTTTTTAGATAAGGGAACTTCTTTTGTCTGTTCCGATCGGGTTGAAAAGAAATGACGCGACGGCCATCCGAGTAACGCAGCAAAAACTGATGAATTACCGAAGTCTCGCATGCCGAGTTTTCTTATCGCTTAAAAAAAAAAGGCGCCGCTCAACTTTTTCAATTTGCGAGAGAGTTCTAGAGAGATTACGCTTAATTACCTTTCGCGAGGAAGATCGCTGTCGGGGGGAGGGAGATGGCGGGAGTGAAGGAGGAGCGCGTCGGCGGCGGAGATAACTCCATGGCTCGATAATTGATTCAGCCTGTCTTTCTCCTTTCCGCCGCCCGCTATTCCGAAGGGACCAACTCGTTTTGACGTTACTAATGGTTGAGATAACACTTCAATCTGGACGAGCGTTAAGCGCGACTGATTATAACCACCTTTACATGGATTCCACACTCAACTGGTCAGATAAAAGTTAAGTCTTTCAGTTTTACGATCCTCGGTAGTATTCCCACATGTTCCTTTTTTTTCTAAGAAGTCCGAACGAACTTGGATCGTGTTGTATGGAACCGATATCATGACTGTCCGATATTCTAATTTATTTTTTACTTTTTCAAATGGGTCTTCAAAGGCTGAAAAAAAAATCAGCGGCCTGGAAGCTAACGAAAAGCATGTTAACGCTATAGCTATCATCAAGTTATATATATATTTTCATTAGATGACTCCAGTCATTTTACTTTGAATCATGATACTTGCGACATAGATATTAAAAACAAAGGTAATAAGTCTACGTAGAAAAATATTACGTTCCTGTCTGGATGAATGGTTTTACGCGAATTATAAAGGGTACAGACAGAAGCGCAATTCATACTCCACAGCATTTTTAGGAATGATTAGCTTGCGACCAAATCGATCTTCATTTTGCAAAGACGATTAAAATATCAATATAAAAATATATCTCTCCGTCTGGTACAAAAATACCCCAAATAATTGGAGTCTACCAAAACAACAACAGAAAACTTTTACCAACATTAGAGCAGTTTTGTTAAGAGGTCAAACGATCCAAGTTTAGTGAGCCATATTAACGTATTGTATTTCTATGAAACTTCCTAAAGCCCAAATAAACGTTAGCTATTGCATATCGCGATAATATCTATATATTGCGCAAAATTTCTCCTTTCTCTAACCAAGACGTTCTGCGATGGAATGTATTTGATGTCGAATGTAAGGACGAAAAACAGAATCTCAACTCACATATGAGTGTTTTTTTTTTAAGGCATTCCAACTTGTGACTTTCACCGGAATCCAAAAAGGGGGAGCGCGTGCAGGTAATCCATTGATCCGGAAACCACAGGGAAAGACACAAAAACGCATCATTTTGTGAATGGACGCCCGCTTAACCCCCTTCCTTTCCCTACTATCCCCTGACACACATACTTTTTCTCCCTTCAAGCAAAAATATTACCTCCCTTCCATAAAACTCACACGATAGACGTGGGGCCACACGGCCATCGGGACCACCAACGTTTCAACTTCCAAATACTTAGCCTAATAGCTAAGGTGTTATTTAGGCCCTCGTTTTGGCCCTGACCATACCGGAGAGGGGAAAAATAGAGGAAAACAACCAAAGCGAACCGTCCTTTTATTTTTCTCTCTCCCCCTTCCCCCTCCCCTCGCCTTAAAACCCTCCTTCCCCTCCCTCCCTCCCTCCCTTCCCTTGCTCTCCCACACCTCTCCTCCCAACTCCTCCTATTCCTTCTCCTCCCATCTAAATGCCATTCTCCCCCCTCTCTTTCGTCCTCTCGCACTCCCCCCCACTTTTCTTCCAAATCCTCCTTCCCTTCTCCCTTATGAAACCGGCTTTTCACCCACACCACCACCAATTCTCCCCCCTCCCCTCCTCGCTGTAATCCCCTCCCCCCCCTTCTCTCTCGCTTCCCTCTCCCCGCACTCCACCCATTTCTCTCACCTAGAGACTCACCTCAGCTCCGTAATTACCTCTCCTTATATGGACCGACAAAGGATGCCGACGCGGCTTCTCTCAGCCCTCTTGCCTGAGACTCATTCCCTCTCATCGTCCGATTCCCTTTCTCTCTCTCTCTCTACCTACCTACCTCTACACGCACCTCCCCCTAACCGTCTTCTCCCTTCTCCTCTCTCTCTCTCTCGCTTCCCTTGTAACTTTCGCTTCTCCTTCCTTCCTCTCTCCTCCCTGAGACAATCCCTCTTCCATTCAATCTCCTCCTTCCTCTGATTTATCCTCCTCTCATCCTTTAAACCATCTTCTTTAAAATAGCACACCTCTTTCTTCTCAGATATCCAACCTAAAGACTTTCTCTCTCTCTCTCTCTCTCTCGGCGCCATTTTTTTCGTAATCCTCCCCTCCTTCCTCATCCGCATGTAGGTTTTAAACCATCCCGCAGTTCTTTCGAAAGTTTTCTCCTCTATCTCACCTCATTCTCTCTCTCCCTCTCTCTCTCTCTCCTTCTGCCTCCATCTCTCCGTCTTTTTAAATCTCTTTATCGCTCGTCTCGATCGAGCCGTGCTCGCTCGCGTTCGCTATCCCTCCTTTAGCTTCTCTTTTTTCCGCCTTCTAATTTTATCCCTTAAGACTATTCTTCCCGTAATATTTCCCGCTCTCCATCACATTTTCTTTTCTCCCCTTTGCTTCATTGTCATCCTTCTCCCTCTTTTGTTCTTCTTCATGCGTCATCCTTTAATGATAGTCTGCCACTTCCTTTCTCCTTAATCTCTTTCATTCTTATTTTGCATTACGGCGACGAATCCTGGCCAAGGGGATCCCGTTTCCTTGTCCAGTTTCTTCGATATAGCCTCTGACGCACTCCCATCTTGATTTTCGCATTAATCTCTGCGTCGGAGGGTCGTATCTCTCCGTGATTATTTTCACGGTTTTTCAGTTGTGTCTTAAAATCTCTATGCGTTTTATAGTGTATTACTTAACTAACGAAAGCATATGTATGACCACTTTCAGGGATCTTGGGAACCGTTTTTAATGTATTTCTTTTATGGCTACTTGTATGGCTACTTGTAGGAAAGTATTTAACGAATGGCCTTGTTCTAATTTTAAAATTCAAGAATTTTTCAAAATTATATTTAACACGATGGCTCATTAATAAATTTCCATGATGCAACACCGCTGTAATTCTGTCTGCTACTTTCTTACTTGCAAATCCCGATGCTAACCTTGGAAGTTATTTTGCGACGTCTTTAAGAAACTCATTTATCCATATCTGAAACTTTGCAATTAATTTTTTTCCAATTGTTCAAGTAAAAATAAATTCGCATCAGACAGTGCATTAACGACTTGATAAGAACTTTCCCTCAGCAATGTTCGCCTTTGAATGCTCAACTTGGACCTGATCATTTCAGCCGGAACATAAACCACATATGTGGAGGGTGACAATGAATACGAAACTACATAAACGTAAAACAAAAGTATCATTCACTTTTAAAATTTCTACAAGGATTTTGATGGCGTCTTGGCAAGTAGGAAATAAAATATCGAGAAAATAGACTTATTTAAAATGAAACCTCGGTAGGAGATCTCGATAAATTAAGTTCCAACATCTACTTCTTTCTCTTTGCGGTTTTACAACTCAGGAAAATCATATTTTGATCTCAGACGACACACGAAATCGTTTTCAGATGTTGCCATCTTATCCAGAGGAATTAAGATTCCGACTCTTAACTCATACTCACTAATCAAAGACGTTTTTCTTAGAGCCGCGAGCTCCTCTCTCCGCCACCTACGTCACTTCCTCCTCCTCATCCTACTCGCAGAATCCCATTCGCATTCGGTTACTCGCATTCAGTGTCTTCGAGTGAGTGAGTGTAAGAGAGAGAGATATATATATACGTACATGCATACACACAGTAAGGGAGAGTGCAAGAAGGACAGAAAGAGAGTTTATGCGCGTTCGGCCGTCCGGTTACCGAGTCGCTTACCTCCCAACCCAACACTGCTATACAGTTCTCTTAAATTCCCATGTGTCGTGTTCCGCAGAGAAACTGGTTTGAAAATATTGCTTCATTTTGTGTTCCATGTGGTTCGGCGTTCGGGTTAAAGAAAAAAAAAGGATTTTTAAGAGACGTTCGAATTGAGTGCGAGAAAGAGAGAGATAAAAGGATGAGAAAGAGAGTAGAGAGAGAGAGAGAGAGAAAGAGAGGAGAGAATGAGATGAAAGGAAGGCGACCGGCGGTGGTAGCAGTCATCCAGCCACAATTCATAAATATTCCCTCTCACCTCTCTCGGATTCTTTTTTTTTTTTTAATTTCCTCCCTCTTCTCTCGCACCATATTACGGGAGGACAAGTTTTCGGATCGTGATTGGCAGAAGTGTATTAACTTTGGCGCTCGGGAGCCTTTTGAGTCATTCACAATTACGGTTGCTAATAATTAAGGTCGCGTGAATTTAAGCGATCGGTTTGTTTCTAACTGGCGTCAGAGGGCGTGGGCGTTTTGGATGAAGGAGGTTTTTGGTTTCATTGGGATAGCAATAGAAGGCCGTGTGCAGGCAAGTTTTGTCATTTCTTTTTAGTATTTTAATACGATTAAAATCGTATGGTTGCTATTATACTCACTACGTCGCTTGAAATGCATAAGTATGAGCTTGGAGTACGTAAGATTGGATTGATTTATAAAAACTAAAAGATTTTATAATGACTATGAAATCTCGCATTAAATTTACGTTCTGGTGGGGAGCCGTGACGTAGTGGTGCGGGCGCTTAGCAAACTCGGTGCGAACCGGGTTGCCCGCCCCCCCATTTGCGTGGTTATGAGGAGAACGCGCAAATCAGCGCCCCGTCCTTCGGAAGGGACGTAAAGCCGTTGGTCCCCTTGATGTTTCTCGTTAAGAGTAGGCAGGCTGATGCCGACACCGGGTTTCTCTCCTCCCTTGCTTTGTGATTTAGACTGAGAAGCCTTCTAGCGCTGGAGTCGTTTGAAGTCACAAGGTCTCCCGATTGGAAATTTACATTCTAACAATTAAGATGGTCACCATAAACCAGGGGGACCCAAGAGCTACCTTCATTCTGTAAACTCTCTTGTGTGGTACTACATTTTTTAAACATATACATTAGGGTATTGTAATTATAAGTTAAACGCAAAAATAACCGCAAAGAAAGCATTTCTTATACACCATTTATGAAAATCGACAAAATAAATAATTGCTTTACTTATTCTTTATTTAAACGATTTTAGGAGCGATTACACTGCATATCTTCAGCCACTGATTGGAAACTAAGCTTGTAACTCGAAACCGAGAGGCGTAAACAATCTTCAAGATGTTTATTGGTGAGTGCATTTCTGGTTTTCGATTTAATTAGGTTCATATAAAAAAATATTGATTCACGTAAGTGGAAGGAAAATATGCTTTCAAAATAAATGAAAGATTTTTATGTTTGAAAAATTTTCAGAAGAAACAAGTTTCCAAAAATTTGAATCCTTGAATGTTGCTATACCATTTCGCAACATAATTATTTCATTTTCCAGATCTGTTGTATCCATGTTGAACAGCTCCTATTTTGCTAGAAATTCATTCACTGTCGATTTCGGCGAAAAATTTTTACAACTGGATCTTTAAAAATCTAGGAAAAGTGTTTAAAATACAATTTTTAATTTTTCTAACAGCTCGCTGCCTCCGCGGGCGGCTCCAATCTTCCTATAGGGCTACCGGTCGCCCGCGCGCGACGTAATGGGCACCCTTGCTACAAACGCTTCTTTAAATATCTCCTATGAAATATACACGTTTATCTAATTAACTTATAGACATTTCAAGCACTGATTTTTGTCCCGCAATTTCAAAACTCATCACTTGCTCTTACTCACAAAAACGTGAAAAGTTTGCAAAAAATAACTAACGTATTTAATTTCAATGGAAAAGGATTGGAAATTTGTTATCCATAGTCCTATGATTCATTTAAGGTAGTATGAAATATTAGAGAAGAACTTCAACAAACCTAAGAAGTTAGATTTCGTACAATCGATGTGACTAAGGAAATGAGATCTTAAATTAAGCTAGACCAAAGAACTTCCTAATGAATAGGAGTTAAACTCAGTCAGCCATTTCAACTTTTCGTTTTCGCAGCCCTAATACAGAAGCGAATGAAAAGGCGTAACTAACATCCATCCTCCTAAGTCGGTAATTATAAAATATAATTTATAGATAAATGGTTCTGTAGATAACATATAGGTAGATGCATTCAGATGGTGGTAATACAGCGTTCATTATTCAAAAGAATGAATTCACAAAATCCCATCAGAATTTGCTAAACCCATTATTTATTTATTTGATAGAATATTTCGCGGCATCCGGTGCGATAACCTGAGAGAAACTGATCTAACTTACAACCTAGAAATATTTCATAAGTATTCTAATAACACATTAAAATGTAACTCGGGATTGTTACGGTATAGAAGACTAACTATCCGTAATTTATTCCGAGTCTTACCTCATCGAGTTTTATGGCGGTTGCCCATGGTGCCAAAATTTAGCAGGCACTTCCTCAACGATTTTTCTGTGCATACTTAACTTGCAAATAAATTAATTAATTTTGTTGCAAAATGGATGTCGCCGAATGAGTAAGTATCTTCGACGTGTTTTCATCAATTTTTGCCGTCATTTTAAAATTTTTATCACCATTTCAAAGCAGTGGTAAACGAAGGAAAGTGTTTTCTTAAAAACACCACAGGGCGGTAATGTCGAGATTAGCCATATATTTTGGAGTGTCGGTAACAGTTAATTCGTGCTTATAAAATCGTAGGTACATAATTTCCCATAAAAACTAATATAAGATATATTAGCTTTGATTCATGCAGCTCTAGTTCAGGATTAATGCATCAAACCACAAGGATAATATATGGATGTGAACTTTCATTTAGAGAAAGAAAATCCTTCTGATTATTTTTCAAGACCAACGATGCAATATTATGGAACATCTGACATTAAAAATTCATCATTTATAAGCAGTCGAATCTCGAGAAATTAAATACAGTAAAACCTCGATTATCCGTCTCTCTTTTATCCGTCACCTTCTGTTATCCGTCACATTCCTAGGAAAAAGTACATAAAATCTTAAAGAGACCGCGATTCGCCGGCCGGCTGGAACTTGTTTTATATATATTGAAAATAACCACAAATATCACTGTTTTATTAGTGTTATTACAAATCGTAAAGGGGAAACTTTTTTTGGGTATAAATATAGTTAGATATATTTGATTATATTTGTTTTTTAATGAAGAAATATACAATACTTCTACGCGTTAGCTCACTCAGCTGAGATATCGCCCGTCTCGCGCATAGTTAGTTCGCTTCAATCGCACGAGAGGGAAGTAGTAGATAGATCGCCATACAGTTACCAGTCTGTTTCTAAACATCAACATGTGCTGTACGTTTAGATAACCCCTAAATAAATATGGCGGAGAAAGGGAAACGCGTGACATTGGACTTAGCAAAAAAGTTGGAAATAGTGCAACGGTTAAGGAAGGGTGAAAGAGTAAAAATTTATGGTATTGCAAGAACCACCATTAATGACCTAAAGCGGGATGGTGACAAAATTGAAGAATTCGTTACCAAAATGGAGGTCAGTGATGGAGATGTAACTCGAAGGAAGACTATGAAATGTTCCAGTCACAGCCAACTCGACGATGCAATGTTTCGGTGGTTTATTCAACAACGGAGTCAAGGAATTTCTCTTACAGGGCCATTTATAACAGAGAAGGCCCTTGAAATGAATGCGAAACTGAATGGTGATCCATCGTTTAAAGCAAGCTCAGTGTGGTTGGACAAATTCAAAGCTCGACACGGAATTCGGCAACTAACCATCGAAGGTGAAAATCTTAGTTCAGACAGCAATGTGGTTTCAGACTAGATTAAAAAATTGAAATATCAAATAGAAAATCGAGGATTAACTCGTGAACAGGAGTAGAATTGTGATGAAACCGGCTTAAATTGGAAAACTCTCACACAAAAAACACTCGCATCTGCCTTAGAAACCTCAGCCCCAGGATATAAAAAATGGAAAGAAAGAATCACAATAATGGTGTGCTCTAATGACAGTGGTAATCACCAACTTCCTCTATTTGTTATAAGAAAATCTAAGAAACCTAGAGCACTAAAAAACGGTAATGTGTTATCTGTGCATTATTTTGCCCAGAAAGGTGCGTGGATGAGCCAAAGTATTTTTTGGATTGGTTCAACAATATGTTTGTTGTAAAGTCCAACCTTACAGCCAACGGGATTTCCAGAAAAAGCAATGTTATGCCTTGATAATGCACCAACTCACCCTATCCATACTTTAGAATCACGACGGTAAAATAACTTGCCATTTCCTCCCACCGAACACAACATCATTAATCCAGCCAAGGGGTGACTGAAAGCATAAAGCGGCGTTATCGAAAGACTTTCATTCATAATTTTATTTGTGAAAGTAATCCTGATGTTCAAGCTAATTGGAAAAAATCTGATGTGGCCAACACATGACTTTCTCCATATTTGGGGTATAGATATTTAAATTATTATGAATAGCATTATAAGGCAAAGTTATCATTTCGTATCGTAAAAGAATACAGCCGTCCTTATTGCCGTAAATTAGGTATGTTTTGAATATGTTTACAGAATTCACCGCTACATGGTAGTGGCGCTGTATACAGAAAATTACGAAATGGATGGTTCTACGAAAATTTGTTTCAAACAAAACCTGGAAGAAATATTATTCTCTACAACTATGGTCCTCATAAAGATTACCAATAACCATGTTTTTAAGGAGATTTGACGGAAACCGAAAAACCGATTATTTATAAATAATTCCTAAACAATAACTGCTATGGAAAATTATTTCAAATGAAAGTTGTAGGAAATTACATTCTCTATAACCTTTGTATCGAATTGTATATACAATAATGATGTTTTAACGGAGAAATATCGCAAAAACCGAATCGGGTTTCGAATAAACCTCGACTCCCGTTTAACCGGTATTGTACAAAAACTAATCAGTTCTTTGTGCTCATGCTCAAGTGTTATATATGAAGTTTGGTAACGATATGGCAAGTACTTTTTGAGTAAGAGCGACCAGAATCACATACACACACCATTCCGAAAATAATCTAAACGTGTTCTAGGGACCTGAAAACGTGTGTTTCCGTTGAAATCTCGAAGTCGATTTTTTTCGTGATCACAACACTTTCCCATTACTACGTATGGAGAAAGTAAAAATATGCAATAAAGGATGCGATATACAACATCGCAGATGATTGGGAAAATGCCCCTTTCCAAACTCTTCAGCGATGCTGGAACAAGTTGTGGCCAAGTGAGAAGGGAGTCATCGAAAATGAAAATTTGTTTATGAGTTTAGATTTTTTAAAAGACTTTTCCAATGTTTCTGGCTTTGAAGGACTCCAAGAAGGTAAGGTGAATTATTGGTTAGCAATGGCTGATATGGGATATGAGCACCTGAATGATGAGGAAATCGTGGCTAGAGTAATAAACAAAGAACAAGATGAGGCAGATGACTCGGACGAACTTTCTGATGCCGTTGACCTTTCATCTTGTGTTATAAGCCACCGGGAAACTGAAGATATGCTCTCAAAATGTATTGAGTGGCTCGAAAACCAGGATGAAGTAGAATTAACACAGATTTTATTACAAAGAAATATTCGCAAACCTGCTTCGAAAAAAGCGCGAGATAGTACATTGAAACAAACAAAATTAACACGCTTCTTTAAAAAACAAATTATGCACTTAATTGTCTTTTATTATACTTACATTAATACTATATGTATACTAGATTGAGTGCAAATATATTTATATAACCTAATACATATGTACGCACTTTTTACTGTAAAATATGAACAATAAATGTTTTTTTCTATTAACCGTCTTTTTCTATAATCCGTCACCTTCTTGGTCCCGACCCTGACGGAAAATCGAGGTTCTACTGTAATTTCATTCAAAAGTATGTGTTTACATATAAAAATGGTTCACAGGAAGAAACTTTGTGCGATATGAAGATTATCGTAGGATATTTCATAAACGTACCTGTTGGGTCGCGCGTCTTATTAGAATTCCGAACGTTTAAACGACGTAATTATGATAATGGCATCGTTAAAGCCTCTGCAAATATATCGCTTTTATTGTACAGCGTTTATGAGTAATCGGGACCTGTCTCGGAAATAAAATTTAAAGCTTATTGTGCGAGATCTAATGGATAACATTTCTCAACATTACACCACGCAGTATTTCCCTAAACAAGTATTTTTCACAATAAAATACTATAATCTCCCGTGTCCAAAGTGCTCGAGGCTAATTGAAAAAAAAAGCGAACAACTGTTTTCGAAGAGCGGGCTTCCACGATTATCGAAGTAGTAAGGCGTAAAGGACTTAGATTACATCCACGAGATAGCGCGGAAATCCGAAAGTTTAAAAAAAAAAAAAAAAACGTTTAGGGAGCAATTAAATTATAACACGGAAGCCGACAAAAGGAACATGTCCCCTCCATAAATTCTCCGAGGCAACGGAGAAAAATACAAACACAAACACGCGCATAGGCAGTCGATATAACACGTGGGAGAGAGAGGGCGCACCCCTTTTTCACGATAAGAATCGTTCCGATCAGCTTTCGGGGCCCATAAGAAAGGAGGAGAAATAAAAGAACATCTGTCGTTACCTTCCGAGAGACGAAAAACGGTGGCGTAAAAGCGATACGAATGAAAATAAAAACGCCGTCGGTAGTAATAATTCCCTGGTGGGAATGGGGAAAAAACCTTAGAATATCTCCAATTGGAGAGGGAGAGAGAGGGGGAAGGATAAAAAAAAAGAATAGCAGGTGCTCTCCGCGACGATGGTAGCCTTATTATTTAGACACTTGCCTCGTGCTCCGCGAACGGTAGGAAAATTAAGGGTTTTTCCGAGTTTTTTCTTCTAGATAATTCATGATAAAATAAGAGGCGAGGCGGAGAGGGGTTGCGATTTTACCCTCGGGGTAGAAAAAGGGGAGAGGGAGGAAGAGGAGGAGCGAGAAAAGGAGGAGCGAACCGATCGAAAAAAATAATACCACTCACAAGGTGCGCGCATAGATGAGTATCGTGGACAAGAAAATGGCGGATGCTCGAAAAATACAGAAGAATACGCCCGAGGTGCATATTCCGAATGCACGCGCGCAAGAGTGCGTCCGACGTCATCAACGAACGAGCTTTTTTGACCCGACTCGAGGGAACAGGTATTAGGGTGGGTTCGAGTAGGACACAGAATTAACCTTACGATGGTAGAGTGGGGTATTTTGCACCCCACGCAATTTTTTTCCCTCTTCTGCTGTCTTACATAAACATGCTGCCTTCTTATCCTGCAGTTGTTCCAAATATATGTAATAACAAGTAGAGTGTTATCCATGAACATGGAGGAAATTAGCGCGTTTTTTTTTAATAGGGTGCTTTAGGGTGAATCGGTTCTTTTTACTTTCTCCATACGTAGTATAGGGAAAGTATTGTGATCACGAAAAAAATCGATCGTTTTGAGATCCCTAGAACACGTTTAGACTATATTCGGAATGATGTTTGTGTGTGTGTGTGTGGATGGATGTATGTGTGATTGTGGGCGGTTTAACTCAAAAAGTACTTGTCATATTAATACCAAATTTCATATATAACACTTTAACATGAGCACAAAGAACTGATTAGTTTTTGGACAATACCGGTTAAATGGAAGTCGAGGTTATTCGAAACCCGATTCGGTTTTTGCGATATTTATCCGATAACACCTCATTTTTGTATACATTGACCATTACAAAAAATACAGAAAATATAATTTCCTACATCTTTTATTTCAAACAATTTTCCATAGCAGTCACTGTTTAGGAATTATTTATAAATAATCGGTGTTTTTCGGTTTCCGTCATATATCTTCTGAAAAACGTCGTTATTGGTAATCTTCGTGAGGACCAAAGTTGTAGAGAATAATATTTCTTCCAGGTTTTGTTTGAAACAAATTTTCGTAGAACCATCCATTTCGGAGATATTCAACTTTTTCGTAATTTTCAGTATACAGCGCCACCACCATGTAGCGATGAATTCTGTAAACATATTCAAAACATACCTAATTCTCGGCAATAATGACGACTGTATTCTTTTACGATACGAAATGATAACTTTGCCTTATAATGATATTCATAATAATTTAAATATCTATACCCCAAATATGGAGAAAGTCATGTGTTGGCCACATCAGATTTTTTGAAAGAGCTTTCCCTGCGGCGCTATAGGCAATGTGAAGCAGGTTTTACCACGCAGTGTCATTCATTGGAATTTCCATCATTAGCTCTTGCTAATATCAGGTTATTAAATGTTGTTTTGAAGCAGTATATAGCAAAGAAGCTACATTTAAGGTAAGTTGAGAAAAATACTGTCTTTAAAATAATGACCAATTTCTGTTAATACTGTTCATTTTGGGAGAGTCTTACTTTATGATAAATATGAATCAGTTTCTGTCGTCCTCATTGGTGTTACAGTGTAGTCAACCCACAATACGGGCATTTTGGGCGAATAGTGTCACAAAATTACCAGCGAAAAGAATAAACAAAATTCATCTTTATACCTTGTTATTTAAAATAATTAATTTGTCCAGGTAACATCCATCTCCAAATTTCAGATATTTAATCTCCGTCCAACTATCAAAAACCATCTAGTATATCAAAAAGCAAACACTCAGAATGCTTTCTGATCAGTCACCTAACGACGCCCGAAGACAGAGGCGGCATGAGGAATTTTAGCGCTCCCCTCCGCAAATGTTTGTTGAGATAATTACGAAGTACATGTTCATTTATTCATCGCTCTGTAAATATTATAGATAAAGAAAAACAGAAAGAATGCCATAAAGATTCCAGCCTGTTCGGCGACATTCACTTGCAAGTAATGCATAGGTAGATGGTCGGAATAGCGCCCCCAAAATTTTGGCACCCCGGGAAGCCGCCCGGTTCGGTCTGTACCTCGGGCCGGCCCTAACCGAAGAAACAATCAAGGTCTTATCTTTACAAGAATTGTTGCTATCCTTAGAAAAAGACAAAAAAACAAGCGGCCAACTCAGGCAGAAAGCAAATAGCAACGGTTCTCACTTCCTCTGATGATGTAGCGGACGTGTGGAGGAAGCTGTTACAAAATCGCCAGATCCATACTGGAAACAACGGTCTTAAGAAGGCGACTTATCAGGAAAGAAATAAAGTAATTCCCGTCATCTTCATGTTCAGAAGTGTAATGGTTATCTGGACATGACAGTGACGGATGCGAAACCTTCTGTGGATTCCGCCATACAAAATACAACGAAACTATTTCAGCAAAGTTGAATAAATGGGTGGTGTCAATTGCATGCCAAGGAATGGTACCACGAGGCTTGTGTGTGGTTGTACATGGCAAGAAAAAAATTCATTTGTGGGAAATATTCCATTATAAAATGTAGCGGGATGTGTGTAGAGGAAATGTGTCTCGCCGGAAATATTAATTCTCGTGTGTGAATCGGATGTGCGAGAAAGATTAAAAATTTCTGTATTGTCACTACACACCCAACCCCATGAGTGAATATGGTCATCCAATTGGTCAACTTATAAATGAGTGTGATTATAGCAATTTTTATTGTATTAATATATTGCTCAAGGGTTAGCACGTCCCATTATCATTAGGACGCCAGATAAATGTAAAATTGTAAACAGCAATTTAAAATGCTTAATTTTTTGACCCAATCCACTATGGCTTACCCTATTAAATTCAGTAATATGTTGTTTTATTTCGCTTTAAATATTTCTCTTGTCAACCTAATTGACGAGCTGAGGAGGATTTGGAAGTTGATCACCCATTATATGACGGGATTCTTAAGGTGTTGCACCAGCATATATCGAATTAATTTCCTTTATTCTGCAACAAAATGGAAAATATTTCTCGAGGGCTGGTAGTTGTTTTTCTCGGGCAAGTGAAATGCCAAATTATCCCTTTTTAAATATAGAAAGAGAAGAGGTGAAATCTTTTAAATACCATGTGCAGTACTTATGCGATTGGAGGGGAAAACGCAGAAATGCAATCAGGAATTTAAATCTTAATCATATGAGCTTGGCTGAAAATGGGAGACTATTATCACTGAATTTTATGTCTTCATATCGTGACATCTTTATAAAAATCTCTCTCATTAAGAGAAATCCCCACATTGATGAACATGTACCTCTCGAGATACTACAGGGATAGGGCTTTAGAAAAGAATGGGTATTTCGTGGAATATTGGTATAGGAGGTGTTTTCCATAAAGAAATCTTATGTTAAAATGAGTAAAATGATCTTGCATTGAAAACTTCATTCCTTCATTTACCCAATTGTCAAGGTAATCCAAAATTTATGATGTTCAAACATAATCAAATGCGAAATCTACTTAAGACAGATGAAAAATAGTATAAATATGATTACAATAAGCGGAATCACAAGAACATAGGAGGAATATATAGGTGGTGGAATGTCGGAGAAGGACGTCTACAGTTGGCTACAAACGAAGAAAATGTAATATGCTTCGATTTAATAACGATAAACCCACTGATATATCATTATTTATTAAGATAAATGCAAATGTAAATGGATTTTTAGAAATAAAAGCGACCGGGGGAAAATACAACATCCGATGACAATTCATTCTGTTATGTATGTTAAAAGTACCTACACCGGAATTATTCTTAAAGGTAAATGGATTAAGCATTAAAAATGTTTTCAATGCGTCTGTCGATTCTCGAATAATTAAAAATTTTGGTTTCAGTCGTCACATTAGCGACACAATTCTGCGTTTCTCGGCGCTGTTTCATGAATTTTGGTATAAAAATTAGTAAAATATGTTACATTACAAGAAATACTTTGGTCCCATGATTTTAATAACTGCACATTAACCTATTCGTTATAAATTTGGCAGATATTTAAATCGTTTTAAGTCAATTCGTCAAAGATCTGCCTATTTAGTTGAAAAAAATGACTTAAAAGTTATCGGATATGAATAATAAAATGGGACACGTCACTTTTTAAAAGTACTAAGGTTTAAGGAGACAATTGATTATAAAAGTAATATTAAAAGAAAGAATGACGACACTGTCAATTTGTGTCGCCGTTCCTCAATGCATTAAACATGATGAATAAGGTTTTCTCGATGAATGGGGTTGAAAAGGACGTGACACGAGGATCCGGGAGAAGGAGAATGGCGATAGAAGGACGAGAGGAGAGGAAGGAAGAGGGGAGGTGGATGACAAAAAAATAATCAAGTTCGATTTGCTCAGGGGTTTTGGGTAGGTATCGAAGCAACCAAGGGAAACGGAACGGGAGAAAAAAGGGATTTTTTTTTCAGGGGGTTTGAGTGTTGTTTTAAAGAGGGGGGCATTTTTAATTTGAGAATACCTCGTAAAGACGATCACGCGTGAAGCGTGAGGCCGGAAAAAAGTACAGGAAAGAACGGATTTCGAAAAAAAAAATGAGGCCTGTTGTGGGATGAGTACCAAACACAATTTTTTTTTTGGGTCGCGAAGGCATAGTGACGGTGTAAGGAGAGTCACCCAAGTTGGATTCAAAGACGATTCAAAACTTGGCGATGAATTTTTCAATCTCTTCCTCTATGCTTGTCCGATCTTAAAATGCCGGTCTATTTGTGAACACGTCCCCTGCGCGGTCAATGTTTTCAGTTATACTCGCTGACGTATGCCTTCTCGATCTTTCATCTCTTTCAGATTGAAACCAGTCGTTAGGAGCTCTTTGTTAACGCTCCTAATTGTCTCTTGATCCAAAGTGACGCGTTCTGATTTCGTGCCACAACTGGCTTGAACTTCATTCACAGAATGCTGGACCTCCTACCGTGAGGACTACAGCACTCTCCGAGCAACAGATAATATCTCATACACAAATGATTAATCTGTAACCACAGCATACAGGAAATGAAACACTTTAAAACGAATTGCAATAAAAAAGTTTAAAAAATAAGTTAATGATATAACTATACAAGTTACAGAATATTTCAATAACAAACATAGGGGATTTAATTGTGAATCATCCTAGATATCCACGAATCCAGTTTGAATGGATTTTTTTTACAATCGGGGATACGAATTTCAACCTTTTCATGGAGTTATAAAACCTATCTCAACAAAACGAAAAAGATGCCAAACCCAGAATACCGTTAAATATCGAGTTCAGAACATTCATTTCGATTTAACATTCATCAATCCTTCTTTGGACTACAACTATGGCGTGGCGGAAAAGCTTGAGTGTTCCATAAATCTTGGGACAAATTGGCTGGGGCACCTACTCCTGGTAGGGTCACCCATGTCAGTAATGTTATGGTTGAAAGAGCAGAAACAAGGCAGAATACATTCATAAGGAAAAAAAGAGCTAACGGAAAACAGGAAGGTAAACACGCAGGCCAAAATGAATGATAATATGGCAAACTGTTAATTAGAGCCAGAGGATGTGAGGAATAGATGGAAAGAGTACATCGAGGAGTTATATGCAAACATTTTTAAGGCAGAATCTATTGTGATGGAGAGGGAGGAAGATGTAGACTGTCACGGTGTTGAACAATGAATAATGAGATTCAGAAAAGGTTCTCAGGGATATGAAGTCAAAACAAATAAGATACCTTGCTTGCAGATGCTATCTATTTAAACGGATAGGAAAAGGCATTCGAGATGAAAAATGTTAAGAATGGAATACGGGTGGGAAAATCTGGAGCAAGTGGAATATTTGATTTAGTATTCGAGTAATATTCTGACTGAAGCTGGAAGAAGTGCGAAAGAGTTCAGGTTAGAGATAGAAAGAGTAAAGGAGGCGTTTACGAGATGGTGAGAGACGTTGATTGGCAGTGTGAATAAAGACATTAAGAAGATATTAATGAAAGCTTTGACATGAAGTGTAGCATAACATGGGTGCGAGACATGGAGAAAGAGAAAAGATGTGAGCAGATTGGAGGTGTTTGAGATGTGGGTATAGCATAGATTAAAGAAAATCAGTTGGACGGAGAGTAAAACGGATGAAGCAGTTTTGAACATATATTATGAGAAGAGAGGACCATAATTAGAGTAATAAAGGAAAAACAGAAGAAATGGGTGGGTAGCATTTTGAAAGGAAACGATACGCCGATAGAAGTTATAGAAGGGAGGATGTGAAAGAAAAGGAAAAACGGTAGGAAGAAGAAAGGTATATAAGATTCATTAATTGAGGGCAGAAGGTAAGAGAAAATGAAGTGAAAGGCGTTGTATAGTATAAACTAAGTTGTGCTTGCCTAAAACCTACCAGAAGGTAGAATTACAATGAATGAATGAATAATTACGCAAATACTTTGAATCGCAATCATTCACCTTCAAAATTTTTAGATGTACAATATTTAACAGAATACTAAATAATACAGAGGATCTATGGGTTTCCATCTAATACGGATATTTAGCGGCTGAAATATGAATATACAGTGAAACTCGGTTTTAACGAGATCCAAGGGACCGAAGGGTATTGCTCTTTATAACCGTTACTCGTTACAACCGTTATAGTTGGTAAACAATGTACACCAATGTATTTTTATGTTAGACAAATAACAATGAAGAAAAATAAAAATATCTTCTGATTACATTGTCAAATATTTGATTTAATTATACACTAATTAATTCAAGTACAAAATTATTTCATTATTGAAAAAATTCTTTAATGCCATATATATTTTTATTATTTAAAAATTCAAATTACTAAATTGCTTATATGTCATGCAGGCTTTTCTATTTGATCGGTAGTTGACTGGAAGGTTTTTAATGTTTTTAAAAGCACCTAGATTCTTTGATTTGTCTATTACTAACAGCTTTCTTTTTTTTGTTGCGCTCATGTTCGAACAAATCAGGACAGTCAATCGATCTTTGGATAGTTTTCCACCTCTGCACATTTCACCATTGAACTTGCGGGTCATGTCTAGGGCAATCAATAAAACACACCGGATTCATCAACATTAAAAAGATCACTTTCATTGTCACCATTTCTTAATTCTGACTACACGTTTTCAACCCAGCCCTCAGTCACTTCTTTGTTTACATCGCCGGCTTCACAGCTTATCTTACCCTAAACAATATGATTTCTTTTCTTAAATCTATCAATCCATCCGTTATTACACACAAAATCTGAATGTCCTAGTTGATGAGCAAGTTTTAATAGAGGACCACCAAATGGAATATCGAAATTTCTATGCAATTTGAACCAACCCAAAAAGCATTTTCTAGGTCATTTTTATCACACTTGCCCAACTTTTTCCCTACTAATTTATTTTTTTTCAAAGGCACTAGTAATGCTTTCCCGATTTTTCCAAATGGCCGATACAGCCGACGAGTTAAGTTGTAACTTTTCGCAAATTGATGCATTACCTGCTTCGCCCTCTAACTCACGAATAATTTCCACTTTCTCGCCAAATTGTGAGAATTTTTCTTTTCACGCCATCCATTTCAAGGTATAAAAATGAAAGTTAAGTTTACACAGCATGAAAGATAAATCAATAAAGATAAATCTTAGCATCTCGTACGGTCGCACAGCTAAAACTAAAATTCCGACATATTTCTTAAACTGTAGGAAAAATTGACATCTCGTTATGCTGCTTTAACAATTTGTTCGTTATACCCGTGACTGTCCTAACTACCGCGCTCGTTATAAACGTAAAATTTTGCTCTTAAAATACATTATTTCGAACATTTCTTTTTTATTTGCTCGCAATAGCCGTAATCACGTTATAACCGTGCTCGTTATAAATGAGTTACACTGTATATATTACTAAAAGATTCTTTATTCCTTAAAAACAGCAATTGCTGCATATGTCATTAAGATAAATAGAAGGATTAACTATATCTTTAAAGTGTTCAATTTTCTTAATTACAGCACATTGCAGCACAGCAACTCTTAGTAAGAGGATATGAATAGTTTAGTACATTTTCAGCAAGTGATTACATGGTGAAGGTGTCCATAGCTTCATTTATGACGATAGAATGGCCAAAGATTGAAACTAAAGTAATGATTCTTTCATTAATATGACGAAAATTTAAAAAATGAAATCACTTTTAAAGATACGACTGAATCGCCAAAACATAAAAAAATATATAAGTATATTACTCAAAAGTGAACAGTGATAATATTTCCCTGTGCTGCTCTGATTATTGTTAAAAATAAGATACGATTATCATGCGAGCATTTGACTAACTTTAAAATTCACAATATCTGACTGAAATTAATTTTAAGGACGCTTTTATTAACAACGAGGTGCAAGAGGCGATAATCTGATAAATGTATTTATAACTGTATCTTTTATGCTGCACAAACTCCGACAACATATTCACTCAATCACTAGAATGAGAAGTTAGATCAATTTTATCATAATTCTTTTGAATGCTTGAAATACACCTCTTACCACCCAATGGATAACTTGTATGGTAAAATATAGATGTAACTGATTAATTTATACAACATGGCTACTGAGAACGCAAATTCAGCAATATGCTTCTGTTGATGTATATCGCTAAGCATCACCATGCAGTTACATAATGGATATAAGACATTTTAGCATAAAATAGCTCAATTCTTATGTAAACCAATTCGCCTCAAATTATAGCTTCCAAACGTGTGAAGACCATTTGAAACCATTTTATTCTCATTGATAGCGATCGAGGTAAAAACTATATAATAAAATGAATCGCGAAAGAAAAGCAAAAAACACCACCTTATTCCGGAGAAAACAATCGTCCAAAAATGAAGTCACAAGTCATCCGGAACCGACATTAAGAAAATCTGTTAAGATTAAAATGTATCCACTTATTATTGCACAAACTTTTAAATGCTACTGCGAATCTTTGCGTGACATTATACGCACACATATCTGTATGCGTATACGTGTACCCATCTCTCTATATTATAAAATCGTAATGGTCATCACGATGCGTAACGCTCTAATTTTGTGAATAACTCGATTCGAAATAAACATAGATGCCTGAAACTTCTCAGGATTTCAGCGTTAACGAATCTCTACGGTACGACTGAAAATTTTCGAAAAAGGTCACGGGTTCGACTCCAGAGGATGAATGTCGTTTTCCATAAGATAACACGTAAAAATCACCTTTTAGGTTTGAAAGTTTTCATTCTTTTACTCTTTAAAATATCTTAAAATTAAGTTATCGTCACGAAATTTGGGCTAAAACACGCCAAAATGAATGAGGATTCTTATTCTTACAGTCGAATTCTCAGTCTCATTCGAATTCACTCATATTTTCAGTTTATACTCGAGCTTTGGTAAATTATTTAACATTTCAATAATAAGATTCCATGGTTACCGGTATTGTTGTCCCCGGTAATTTCCGTGCATATACACTTAAATAAAGGCTTAAAGATCGAAAATAAGATTAAAACTTGCTCGGAATGACCGAAGATATGAATTTAATGCAAATAAATCGAACGCAATATTCATGTTATTTATATATTTTTTAAAACTATATTACTAAAATTCTATTTCTGGTTGTCTCTCTCTCTCTCCCCCTCCCCCTCTCTCACTCTTTAACGCCCTATACCTCAGCCATTTTTAACCTCCGGGAATTTTAGCCCTGTTAAGTTTATTTTTATCGAGTTATTCAGCTAATTTTCTTAATTTGTTATTAAAAACCAAACGTACATCCCTTATAAAATATATTCATTAAACACATATTCAAAACATATTCCCGTTAAACTAATCTAAATCCAACAGGTATATGGTAGGAACGAAGAAACAGCGAGAAAAGGGGAGGAAGGGGGGGCAGGGGGTTGGTGAGCGTTAGCGGGCTGGGGGTTTCTCCCCTAGTATATACATATAAAAAGTGAAAGAATGTATCTTGATCTATTTTTTACTTGTTAGAGGAAGGATAAATATGAACGAACGCACTTGTTCCCTTTACGATAGAAAAACGGCGATGGGGTCGAGACAGGTAGGAAAAAGCGAAAGAGGGAGAGACAGAAAGAGGAAGGGAGAACAAAGAGAGAGAGAGAGAGAGAGAATGAACGATAAAAGCAAGGGAAGTGAGAGAGAGAGAGAGAGGAAAAGTGCTGCATAATACCGGACGATACGAGAATCCACGAATTTATGCGAGACGCAGCGAGAGGGAGAGTAATGAAAACGATCCCTTTTATAGTCCCCTGAGAAAGAGAAAGAGAGATAGAAGAAAGAGAGGGCGTGAATGAGACGCGATGATTAAGGTGTTAATCCCGGAACCACTATCACGACCGAGTAAGGCGGATAAGCGAGAGCAAGAGAACCTTATTTCAACGTCTAGGCGTTTTATTTTAAAAGCCTACTCCTGGAAGCGATCCCGGTTCATCCGAGACTCTCCACTCCGTACCGCAAACCACCTACACACACATACACACACACACGCGCGCGCTCACAGACGGACGAAGAGAAAGGGTTAGAGAGAAAAGGGAAGAAGAGGAGGAAGAAGCGGCGGGGCGGTAAATAGACGTTAAAGGGTAATACGTTAAAAAAAAAATTAAGATGGTCGGCGAAGGTAAAAGAGAATGCGGAGGAAGAGGAAGAAGGGGGGAGAATGGAGGGAGAACGAGAGGGTGGATAGGAAAAAGGGGGGGAAGAAGGGCGGTGGGATGGGGCGTTTCACTCTGGGAGGGACGCGATTGGAGGTATGAGGGTTGAAACAAAAAAAGTAGTGAAAAGAAAGAGAGAGAGAGTGGGGTGGTGTGGGTTGGGTTGGGAGGGGAGGGGGGGGGAGAAAGGAAAGAAAAGGGGGAAGCGAGATGGAAAGAGCAATAACAAAAGGCAAGGAGGGAGAGGGTGAAAAAAAATAAAAGGAGGAGGAGATCAAAGGATGCGCCAGGTGCAAAAAGATGCTCGAGGTGAGGCGGCGATGGATGCGATGGAGTGGCGTGGATGGGGGAAGGTAGGGGGGAGAGGTAGGGGAGAGGGGGGGAGGGGAAAAGGGGAAGGGGAAAGAGGGAGGGGAGGGAGTCGACTCATGGCTTCTCATTCCGCACACCCATTCCTTAAACCTCACACCCCCTTTACGAAGCCACCGCTCTCGATAATGCCTCCAATCTTCTCCACATCCCCTTTTACTCCAGCCCATCCTGTCGTCCTCCACCACTCCCCGACTCCCTCCCTCTCTCTCTCTCTCAATCCCTCTCTCTCTCTCTCCTGCACATCACCTCCTCTGCATCACTCTCCTCCCTCCTCCTACATCCGTCAAACCTTATCTCCTTCGCACTTAAGCGATCTCCTTCCCCTCAAACACAATGCGCAACATCATTACATCACCTTGACACTCCCCCACCCTCCCGGGCCATTCCCCATTTTTATAAGAAGAGCATCGGTTTGCGGTGCTATAATTAGCATACTATCCGTATGAGAGAGCCATTAAAAACTTATCCGCATCTACGGAATCTTATCGGTTTTTTTCCCTCTCTCTTTTCGCGGCTTTTATCGCAGCCGCATTCCGGCACCTCATTTGTGCACGACCCTAAAACGTCGCATGCTTTTTTTTTTGTTTCTTCGTAAGAAATGGCCCGCTCGACTCGCGTCTCCCCTTTTCAGTCGTCTCTCTCCTTTCATCTGGGCCAAATTCCCAAATTAACGCGTGCGTACGTTCAGATCTTATTCGTGCCTCTCCGCGTCCCACTCTCTCGTGCTTTCAGGGTGATGAGATTGTCTTTTGGTTGCTCGGGTTAAGGTTTTGGAAGGTGGAGAGAGGGAAATATGGAGATGGATGTTCTGAGGGGGAGAAATGTACGTGAGACATATTTTCTTGACGCGTTACGATGCAACGTTCAATGAATGTTGCCACCAAATTTTAGCGGTTGTTCTACCTGCCGCGAACGGCTTCTCCTATGACTGAAACCGAACAAAAAAATCTCACGTTTTAAACAATTTATTTTTGAAATTGAAATGTGACTCCAAAAAATACTGGGCCTCAATCGGTTTATTGAGTGGTTGAGCCCTGCTTTCTACGTCTCTTACTGCGAATATCAAATTCCCCTTACGATGACTGATTACCTAATATAAAAACAATAATTACTAACGATCGTATGTTCCCACGAAAACCCGCACTAAAAAAACACGATCTTCAATATTAGCCCCGAACCCAATCTCCCTTGTTATTGGGTAGCCAAAGATTAGTTAAAATCCCTCAAATCTCTCCAATTCCTCTTCCCACCATTCATTCCAAAATAACGCGTTCTAGAAAAGACCTAAATGCATCTCTGTAAAATAAAATAAAAAGCTACAGAATCAAGCAGACGAAACATCTCGCCTAAATTTACAAACAATCGCTACATTTAAAGGTGCTGATATCTAAAACGAGAATGGCAGAGTGGAAACGATCAGTATGGTCGCATTTGTACAGTACCGTCAAACTGAGGTTACTTTGGCCCATTGGGGTAACTTTGGCCCAACGTAAAAAAAAGTTTGGCAATTTTTTATTTCCCATTAAGTGAAATGTTTCAGAGTAGTAGCTGCACCTTGCTGTATGGCGGACCACTTATCAACCTATGCACGTAGTAAAGTAGTCCATCTTACACCCATTAGGCAGCAGCAGTCTCATCAACGAGTCATTTGTTCAGTATCTGTTTTTTTGAAGTCTGACAACTTCTCTCTAGTGACAGAGCAGTATAAGTGCTAAAAATAAGGTAAGTATTCCAAATTGTCTTTAAATATACAGAGAAGATGCTGTAAGTCTGTTATTATCGTATGTGATGTCACATTGGTTTTATTTTACTTTATGTGAAGCAATGTCTGTTATGGTGCGGTTTTGGGGTAACTTTGGCTCAGGGCCTGCAATAAGCTTAATTTTAACTCCAAATATATTGAACGAGTGATAGACTCCTCCAAGACATGCACATCCATCATGCTTTGCAGAAATGCCAAAGGAGAAATGTTATCTCCCTATGTCGTGTACAAGGCAGAGCATTTGTGGACAACATGGACAGAAAATGGGCCCTTAGGTTGCAGATATAATCGAACAAAGAGTGATTGGTTTAATATCACTACATTTAAAGACTGAGGATAGCTGTTTTGGTTTACAGGGGGTCCGAAGTCAAAAAACAAATTAATCCACCAAAAATGTTAAGTAAAAGAGGATTATTTTCTGTCCCAGAAATGAGTGATTTTGTTTAGCTTTTATCTCCGTTTTGTATATTCGATTTTAGGATTCAACATGCCTTACATTTTCTAGTTTTAAATGTTATTAGGTATCATATTTTTATTATGTGATTAAAAAATTCATATGAAGTTGCATTAAAAACATATTTTGCTTATTTTTCTCAATAAAAAGGTAAAAAATATAAATTTCTTCTATATTTTACAGTGACGTATACATAACAAAGCACTCATTTGAGGTTAACATTACCCAATAATGATTTCAGGCAATGATTTCAAAGGGAATTTATAGGTGGACCAAAGTAACTTTGTCCCAAAACTTTAAACGTTTAAAAATCATACTTAAAGTATAACGTGTGTGGTATGGCTCACTGGGCTTAAATTGTTCCTTAAACACCCTAAAAATAATATAACACAATCATTACTACTAATATAACAAAACTAAAACAATTTCTTCCAATTACGGAGTAAAATTTGGGCCAAAGTAACCCCAGTTGACGGTATAACAAAATATAATATAAGAAAACGGCACACAAAAAGGATTGTAATGTTTTAGAAAGGACATAAGGAACTACTCAGAGAATATTTATAAAATAATTTAAGAAATTTGCTTATAAAATTACCTACAAGATATATTATCCGATGCTTGATATTAGCACGTTTCGACACTATCTGGCGGTTATCGTAAATTACAAGCAAAGTTATACTCTCGATTTCTACCCTGAGACGAAACGACGCTTTGGAAGCACGAAAATTTGACGTCCGTTACTGTTAGAAACTTATCATTCATTTCGTACAGATTTTTTTACTTCTACCACAAACTGATATAAAGCGAACAAGATTCCCAAAGGTGCCGAAGGAGAGGGAAAAAAACGAAGAATCGAAGGGATGTTTTGCGGTGCTCAATACAACAATTTCGCTTTCTCCCTTAAAAATTCTGAGAAAAAGTTAAAACTTTTATCCAAATAGGTCTTCTTCATTTCACTTCACTGCGCGTGAAAATTAATCAGTCTCCTTGCCCTGCGTGGCACAGTCCTTTCTTAACCCTCCCTTCCTGCCCCCCCCTCCCCCCCCCATTTCTCCCACACTCTTCCACGGATCGTCTCGTGTCCCTTTAAGGAGCACAGGTCGCTGTAACCGACAGCGGATGTGCGCGGGAAGTGAGGGCTCGCAGCAGAATTAAAAAACGATATCTGCTCTACAAGGCCGCATAACGCGCGGAAAGTTTTTAACAGGTTGCAAGCATACATTTATTTGCTCCGAGTTTTTAAAATGATTTCATTCGGTAATAAATATACTCGAACAAATTTTTATGAATGTCAAATTTAGATGACGTGCAGTCTTCGATTGATTAACGCCTATTTTCTTTGAACTGAATAATTTATCTAAGGTTAATTATTTTTATTTAATCTGCCTAAAGTTAATTTTAAAATCTGGCTTCACGGCCCGAATGAATTTTTCAGTACTGATATCATTAATTTTATTCGACGGCAATTCCAAAAATGTTTTGGCTGAATTAATAAGAAAAGCAAAAATTTTTGTTTCATTATCATAATTAACTTATAACTTTTGACCAATTAATGGCTATCTACCCGTGACCTATCATGCAGAGGCAATTGCATAAAATTAAAGATAATAAAGTGATAAACAACATAAATTATTCGTGTTTTCAGGTTTATGCAATATACTTATACTTTTAAAATTTCCTGTTATATATAAGATGATTAGCAAAAAATTTACTTGATTTTAAATGCCAACGCGCATCCAACCAATACACTCACATTCCGTGTACCGGAAAATGCATGAATTACATCCTATTCAAATGCCATACTAGTTGTTTTTTCCTTTAAATTTATTACTTTCACTTATTGCTGGATTTTGGAGATTTATGTTCGTTCCATAAGGCGTGCGGCCAAGCAAGCGGAAATCCTCCTTACTAACTCACACTTTCATCGTAAGGAAGCGGATATATCTGGTATGGCGGCCGGAAAAATGCGCAAAGGTTTAGCTTTCTGGAGCGACTAAAAGGTGTTTATGACATTTTTAGCAATTTTTCTTAAATAACGAATGAATGTAAATAAAAATGCAAAAAAGAGTAATTATGATTATTTTGTAAAGCAACGAAGATTTGCCAGCTTTCATATAGGGGAGTTTAGCGAGACCAATCTCTAATGCTATGGACGCGAGTTCAAATCCTGCTATGGACATTGTCGTACGTCTCTATATAGTTATTGTTCATTAAAATTAATATATTACGGAATTACTGAATTTAATAATACGAATATCATTATCGAGTGTCGAAGACTTATTACAAATAATCTATCCCAGAAAGATAACATACCACAACCGTCTTGCCACAACAAACTATTGCTTGCTCTTTAAGAATCGTTATGAATTTCAGTGTGGATGCATTTTTCAAATATAATGCCAGGTAAATTACTTTTGTTCCAATTCCTTTTATAACCATTTTTATTCGTTTAGTTTACACGACAGGCAATCCACATACGTATGAGTTTTAAAGCTACAAGTAGGTGGTTTTATAGCATAAAAAAGACGGACGCTGCAAAACAATTCCGCAATGACACGGCCTTGTTTACCACCAAGGGAAATAATTTATTCGACTCATTTCACTCCTCGAGCGACGGAACAAAAGGCGTTAAAAATGACCGTCACTCAGGCGCGATCCGTGCGCATCACTGCCTGAATTTCTCCTCTCCGCGTGCGTGGAAACACGCGAACTCATCGCTGAAGATAGATTGCGCGCGCTACTGAACGGTGCTTACCGCCAACTGACACCCGCTCTCCGTCAAACACTATTTTAAGAGTCATTTCATAGACTTGATTCCATTCCATGAATGCGGTAAATCGCGCCAGTCACGTGAGCGATGGATAAGAACATTTCCTCGAAGACGCAACAAACGGAACCGATAATTTCTTGAAAGGACGGTACGAATCACCGCGTTTTTTTTTTTCGGCGAATTCACTAATTCTATCTCGATGCCTTTTCTAGGCGTTTGGCACTTGGTGGACGCGATGGATTGGTGAAATTTTTTTTTTAACGATGTATTCCCCGCAAAGCCCATTTTTTTGGCTTGTCTGCATGTAGGGGAAAAAAACCCAAGACGAATCACAACATCCATGCCCGAAGCAGGACTCGAACCCGCGACCTTTCGGATTAGAAGGCAGGCACACTACCTACCAGTCTAACACGGCCGGCATGTTTCATAGCGCTAATGAAGGCGATCGATCTCAAGCTCGCAGCGTTCTTATTCAGTCTTAAACTAGCGGACATAGGCAGCCAATATAGGTGGTTGATCTATGCAATTCCAGATTCCATCAAAAGGACGAGAAAAACCAGATGCGCATCACAATACTATGCATATACACACACAAACATACACACACACCACACACATATATATATATCAATCACTCAGTTCTTGTCTTAAATAAATGACATTTTATATACAAACATTGCATTTTATGCACATTCTTATGTATTTTTGTTGACCGCTAAATTCATTTTGTATTTCTATTAACTAAAGCAGGGTTTTCCGTAGAAGCTCAAAGGAGTTCAGTGATAAATAGAGGAAGGGACCCAATACGTTGTTGCTTCTCTTATTTACATCAGGAAACATGAGCTTCACTTGTTAACTGTATGTTGTAAGGTACAGGAGCTATCTAAATAAAAATTACAATGATTATAAGTTAATTTTATTGCGATTTGGCTTATCACCTCTTAGTAAGGGTTCCGCGAGAAAAATATTTGAATATAAGGGTTCCGTGGCTTCACAAAGTCTGGGAACCACTGGACTAAATTATAAACATTTTTTTTTTACTTTTTCCAACGAATTTTTTTTTTTATTGTCTGAACCACCCTTGGTCCCAATTAGTTCTTATAATTGGAATTCTACTACACACACATGCATAATTAGAACCATTAAACGCGAGTGAAGGACGGAAAATCTGATGCCGCAAAGGTGTTGGCGTGGACGGCACTCAACCCAGAACAAAATAAATTCGCTCGCAAGACGAGTTACTTGGTTTAAACACTGGTTTTGTTTTAATTGCCGTGTCACTTTAACCACCGCGAGGGGCTCTTGAATTGTTACCACGGTTGAAAACTTAATCCTATGAGACCACTTCCCACGATCTCTGTCCCACGCGTCTGGTTCCTGATAACCGCTCATTACCGCACGCACCAGCTTACGGACTAATACGCGAGCATTCCTCTTTTAAAAAAAATAAAATACGGGGCAGGCATATCTACTTTGCGATGTATACTAAAAAAAAAGGACTGAAATGCTTCTTTAAATATGTGCGATGGAATCAGATAGGCGGAGTTCCGGTTTTTGAGCACGGGACGTATCGGCCGAGCAATCGTCCAACTGCGTCGTGGAAACGGAGGTAATTAGCCCTCTCACGATTGGCAGTAACATTTCGACGAAATGTGGGAGTGGCTAAAAAGGGTTCCGTGCGTGCGCGCGCCATCTTTCCTTTATTATCGCCCGAGAGATAAGTGAACTCGCCTCGCGCCGGCCTGAACTGAGGCGCATGCATCTTCACTTCCAAGGGATTCGAGGTCAAAAAGAGTTGTTTTTTTTTGCGATAGAGGGCGCTGCGTCAAGGATGCAAATTTGCCCTTTCAAAAAATCAAACGTCTCAGATTTTAAAAACTCGTTTTTATGTGCATTAAAAAATCTTTTGTTTGGCATATTAAACGATTTTAAGAGTGTCAGATGAAACGGGGAAAGTACAACATCAGACGATAATTCCATTCTCCAAAAAATATCAAAGGAAAACTATCGTATTTCCAGAGGTCAAATTGCGATCCAAATCATGGGGAAAAGGTTGTGAAGAAACCTGCATATTCGAATTTAACTTTTCGTCTATGTACATATTTTCTACAGGCTCACTGTTCTAAACATTTCTTTATTATCCTTTCAGTTCTTTATGGATAGGAATAATATATTCAGTCATCTTTACCTTCAAAGAACATACCTTACGTTTACTACCTTAATAACTGCCTTGATTCATATGATGACATACAAAAATTCTTGTCATAAAGCGTAACAGATCGAAAGACGAATCTCGAAGACACGACTACAGAATCAAATCATCGTGCAATCTCTTTCACTTTCTGATTAGGTAGTATTATACAAGAAACATTATAAAATATGCACGAAAAACAAAGAAAGGAGAAATGCTCTTGGGTTCCCCACTGCGCCAAAGCATACGATTGCTTTCGGCGTGGCTAGCACAAACGTAACTTACAATTAGACATTTTTAAAAACATTAAACAATGAAGATAAATGGAAGAACCTCCTAATATACAAATATTTTTTTTTTAAAAAGGAAAATACTCACATGCATTCCGGTTTAGGGGAATCTACTCCACGCCAGTGACCAAACACACCCGCATTCTCATCCACTCCGGATTTAGAGGAATTACTCCAACGCCAGGGGCCCTCCTTTTCTTTGTTCACACGCTCACTCACACACGCACACTCACAAATACAAAACAAACAAACACACACACGAGCACTTCCTTTCCAAAAAATTTCCTAAATACCTATTTCGGAATCAAGGATTCCATCGTCAGTAAGCCGACCACTGCATGTGAGTATTTACCTTTTTTATATATTTGTACTGTTATTAGGGGGTTCTTCGATATATATCTCCATTGATTAACCATATGGCTCAAAATTAATATTTGCTCTTTTACATTAAACAATTTAAAATTTACTCATGCAAATATTTTATATCAGAAGCGATCTAATTCTTAAGCGATAATGTCGCGTTATTTGAATGAAAAACTTTTCTTGAGCAGAGTTAATATGGTAATTCATGTTTCCAACGCCAAATGATAGAATAATTCACGTAACCTTAGGAAAAACAGATGAGTATTTCGAATACGAAGCATCCGCACAAAGGAAACACTAATCCTTGACTCTAAGAAGAAAAGACGAGTTATTCCTTTTTGATGAATGTAAGAGAGTGATAAAATTGTAATTAATTTTATTCAATTTGTTCTCATCATTCCTATTAATTAAAATGCCGAGTCGTGCAAAACAGAAAGCATCGATTTGTTAAATCAAAATTTGAAGACCTTTTCTACCTTTAACTCGCATTTCAACTCGTTTTGTTGGGATTTGTTGTTTTCAAACGCAATTACAACAAGCGGAAATAAATTAAGTTAAAATATTTGTCCATCTTAAATCATTTTGAACCCGTTAAAATGTCACTGCACAGATTTCCTATTATAATTCAAAGGACGCGCGGAACATCTTCTAATAGTTCAAACTTTCTCCGCTACGTGTCGCCCATGAAAGGTAGAGTAACGCACTTCGAGAAGAAACTCATAGGGAGCAGGATATGTCACGTCGCTTTGCAGATTATTCTACAAATTCTTAAATTTTCATCATCGTAATGAATGCAGGCTCTTAAGTTATAAAATTTAATTTAATAAAATTCTTAAAAGATATAACGAAATTTAAATTATGAAACGAATCAAAAACCTGTGAGACATCTAATTCGTTCAAAATTATTTACTTTCAAGAAAGGTGCGTTGTATAAATTAAAATAATGAAGCTCATCTTGTTATAAATTATGAATAATTTAAACATATTCAGCTTAAGTTGTTGGCGATGCCTTTCTAAAATTTAATAATAATTTATCGTATATTCAGGTGTACGTCCCTTGCTTTTTCGAATGAAAATACAAACAACGCCCGAGATTCGTTCTTGAAAACGCGGTCGAATCTCGAACAGTCGAGTGTCGTTTTCCCATAAAAGTACGTTATTATTGGGGGATGCGTTCCAGCATCTCAGAAGAAAATTATTGTTCCATGTCATATAACATAAAGTTAAAATAACATTACTAACGTGCTAAGGAAACAATATTAAATCATTAAAAAGCATAAAATACCTTAAGACTAAAGAAAAACGACTTATAGAAAAATATGTACTATTTTCATACCTGAAATCTTTTTCAACTGTGCTTACGGGACTTATTGTTAGTTCATTTATTGAGAAGTTGTAAAACTTTTGCTGGAAGAAGAGCTGATGGCTAGGGGAATTGATAAAATAGTTTCAACCCTTCAGATCCAATAGTATATTTTTTCTTAGAAAAGGTAATATGGGAAAACCAGACATCCTGAACCGCGGTGACGCCTGCTGCACTGGCTGGCACGAGCACAAATAATAGTTACTTCTTCCCTTTCACTGTCACTGAATTCATTAACTATCGTGAATTTCTCTTTGCTCGAAATAACTTTTTGAAATGTCTTTCTTTCCGTAAATTTTCTTTCAATTTCTTTTAAACAAATTTGAAAGCAAATTCTTGGTCTGCTAGTAGGGAAAGATATGGGAGTTAGCTGATGGACATAACCCAAACATTAGAAGTGGCCTCATTGAAAATTCATCGGTAGATGTCTTTATAACTGTTGGAATGGAATCACAGGAACTTACGTAATTATATGTAGTTCCAAGTTCGACTGATCGGCTCGGTCGAATAGGCGAGATTCGACCGGTCGAAAGTCGAGTTGGAGTTACGTATAATGTATAACGGTAGAATTCTCGAGTTAGTGGAATGTCGAACGGTCGAATCTCGGGCATATTATGCATATAATCGACTCCCACATTTCACTTACAAATACTTCTGATGAAATTGTTTTTAGATAAAATCAGTCATGTACAAACCAAGTTTTAACAAAACAGAAATAAACATAATAATAAAAATATATATAAATACTGTTTAGAGTCCGTATTATTCTCCTTGAGAATTGTGACGTTTTAATTTCAACCAATAAGAAACTGTTACTCAAGTTTCCTATAATTCGATTGATGTCAGCTGCTAATGATACTATCGAGATGAACTAGCTATACCTAGTGATCGTGATCGATCTCTACGGTGATGAAATACAGTAAAATATCGCAAATGTATACCACGCGCACTTTTTTCCCAAAATGTCGGTCATACATGAAGATTTCTGACAAAGTTTTAAAAATTGCGAGTTTCGATAGTAAATTTACTGCAACACGCTTGCGTCTACGTTTATACTCGCAACAGACGAAGAATGCTACGAAATTTACGCGTATCTACATAACCAAGAAACGTTTAGAGTTTAAAGGCGCGGTTTATACTGCCGTTGGTGCATCTTCAACATTGAGATGACGTAATATTTTTATAACATTAAAGCTGTACCTTTTAATTAAGTTTTAAGTTTATTATTGTTGCACAATATAAGCAGTTCTGTCATTAAAAATTTACTACCTACACTTTTGCCGGAATAAGTTGGCATCTGGTACCTGTATTCGAAAATTCATCGTGAACCGCTGATGCTCCTTTAACCCGGGAGAGAACCATAGTTTCTTCTTAATTTTTTTCATCTATGGGTGGAATGAATATCGCTATGCGCGCCTTCATGAAGCTAGTGCACGGATGTGCACCGGGGTTGACGCGGACCTGTTCCAATATATCCTAAGATACCTATACACAATCGTGCGTGCTTGAAAAATTTAGTGCGCGGCACTTCAAAAACTGCTGCGCCGCCGCGCAGCCTAGATGGAGCCATGGAGAGAACACACCTACGGGTAATCCTCACACTTTTTTGATTTCTAATTTTCCGTCGCCGTAGACGTCAACTTATTAAAGTACGAATTTATTTTTTTCTCCACGAACTGGCCCAAAAATAGGGGTGCGCGTGGTACACGGGGGCGCGGATTACGTAAATAGAGTATTAAAATTAATTGTTATAAATCTTCTAAAATAAATGTCATAAAATGTAAACACAATGTATCGGTGTTATTCATTCGTACTTTAAGGTTCACAATATATGTTCGGCGTATAAGTCGACACACATGTATGTTTTAGGTAAAATATTTTAAGCTCTAAAGGTCGACTTATACGCCGGAATATACGGTAACTCACATCACTGATAGTAGAAACGTGAAAATAATCAATATGACCATTTAGAAGGATATGAGATATGCTGGGTTATGGATGAGACAGTATACCTAGCACCTATGAAACAGAGTACATATACGAAATTTTCAAACAAAAGAATGTGTTCAAATCAATATTTTTTCATGCATTAACGTTCATACCATGTGTGAGTTCTAGACATTTGGCATACATAGGTCAATATAGCACTCATATTGAAGTCTGTGGTTGACATGTGCAATAAAAATAGTGGATTAGTACTACTGCATGTGTCACCATGTCAGCTGCCAAGATAAACCACACAACACTCGCTGTAGTACTACGCATGCACAAATAACAAGTTTCCTCAAGATAAAGCACTTTAAGACTATAATCATCAGACATAAGATGAGCTTGATAATTCTCTGTTGAACTAACAAGTATCTTAGTTTTTGTTACCTATTGTGAGCTTTAACAAATAGTTATTTTAAGCATTATCCTGTGTGTATACAGGGTCATGCCTGCAGGGCTGGCCCGAGGTACCTGCGAGCCAGGCAGCTGCTCAGGGTACCCAAGTATTTGGGGCCCCAACCCTACCATCTATCTCTATATTACTTGCAAATGGATAAATACTGGATACCAATTTATATCACGGGGTAGGCAGGAATCTATATAAAATTCCTTTTACTTTTCATTATCAATCATTTTACGAGGCAATGAATAAATTAACAACCTATTTTAAAAATGTTTTAACAAAAATTTATAGAGAGGGTGCTGAGTTGTTTCTCTCCCGGGCTTCCATAATTCCTTGGGCCGCCCCTGAATGACAGCCATGGGTGTAATGGGTGCACTGCACCTTGGTGCCAACCAGTGGCGTAACTACCAGGGTGCAGGGAGTGCAATGCACCCAGGCCCACTCTGCAGATGGGACCCACTTACAGCCAGTGGCATAGCCAGGACATGGGCACTGGTTTAGGTTTTTAGGGTTGCATTTTTAGTAAACATGAAAGTCATTCACAGTAACCAATATCGTATGAAATGCAACTAGTCCCACGAAACGAAAATTGCGCAAAAAACAAGAAGACTAAATTAAGAAATGTCAGAAAATAACATATGTATTTTGTAAAAATATCTTCAAATCACCAAGGACATGGATTGGGCAGCAATGAAAGTATATTATCTGAATCAGAAACTCCACAACCGGTAGGGAATGAATTCGGAGGCCCTTTGGAACTGGACACATTAGATGAGTTAAGAAATTGTGTTGAATTACCCGATGATACTGATTTACAATCTGCATGCCCCAGAGACAAACTCTTATACTCCAAAGAATGAGTGAAAATGAAAGATGAACGATTATTTTATGTGGGCCAAATCAACTAAAAGGACCGTTTCCTAAAGATCCTAAACAGAATAACAGATCATTCAATGAATGATATTATTTTCAAATTATGCAATCTGGGATTCATATTAGAAGAGAATGGCTATGTTATTCTAAAATAAAGGATTATGTTTACTGTCAACCATGCTGTTTATTCTCTAAGAAAGTTCCACACAGTATGGCAAATGGAATCAGAGATTGGCAACGTTTTACTCGAAAAATTCAACGTCATGAAGAATCTTCTGATCACAAACAGTGCTGTGCAGTGCCGAGTCAGTGGCGTGAAGGAAAAACAATCTCTGATGAAATCGATCTTAAAATAAGACAAGAAGCCTCATACTGGAGAAGAGTCCTTGGTAGATTAATCAATGTTATGCTCACATTAGCTTTGGGGAACTTGCCATTCTGTGGTCATCGAGAGGATAAGAAGTCAGCAAACAGAGGAAATTTTTTATCAATTATAAAGTTATTAGCAAAGTATGACGACGTGTTGGATCAACTTTTAAACTCACCCCAAGGAAAAATAAAGTATTTATCGCCAAAAATTCAAAATAAAATAATTGAAATATTAGCAAAAGCTGTTTTAGAAAAAAACATTTCTGAACGCAAATCAGCAGCTTTTTTTTTCCATATATGGGTTGATACAATGCAAGATATACCAAAAATCGATCAGTTGAGTATCATTGTCCATTATGTAACAATTAAGTACAATGAATACCACAAAGCCTCGGCGTTGAAAATTAACGAACACTTTATTGGGTTTGTTGCAGTTGAAAATCATTCTGCAGAAGGACTGATGAACATAATTGTTTCAAAATTAAAAGAGATTTTAGGTGGATTGGAGAAGTTTCGTGGGCAATCCTATGATGGGACATCAGTAATGAGTGGTGTGTACAATGGAGTACAAAAAAGAATACAGGATATTCAGCCAAACACCCCATAGATACATTGTGCAAATCATGATTTAAATCTGGTTCGAGAACACGCTTCATCAGATATTGAAGAAGTAAACGACTTTTTTGATGTAGTTGATTCAGTGTATGTATTTTTTAATAGCAGTGTGATAAGATGGAATTTAATTAACAAAACAAATTCTGAGGAACCTCTAAAATCACTTAAACCTGTATGTGCTACAGGTTTTTCTTCTAAAAAAGACAGCTTGGATGTAATGAAATCCTTAAATGTGATCATGCTGAAAAGTACCAAAACGCAGGAAATCAGTAATTCAAAAGTACTTTTAAAACAAATTAGTTGTTTTGAATTTTTTTATGGTGGTAGTATTTACAAGTACATATATTGGAGAAAACGGACGCCTCGATAAAATTTTTACAAGGCAAATCTTGCGATTTACAAAAAGCTTTCGATTTTATTCAGACTTTGCAAGAGCATTTAACTGAAATGAAAATGGATGATGAGTTTGATAAACTGAAAGAGAAAATTAGTGAACTGTGTCTGTCTTTGGGAATTATGCCAAAATTTAAAACAGTTCGCAATAGGGCAAAAATCCTATGTTAAAACAAATTTAAATACAAAATATGCTTTGGTACATTAAACAATATTTAAGAGCAAATTAAAAAGAGATTTAAAGGCATGAGAACAATCATGGAATATTTTTCAATAATAACACCAAAGCGTTTATCAAAAATTACTACAGAAGAGATCCACACAGAATCAAAAAAGAAAAATATAAAAGTGACTTATCGCAAGATTTATGGTCTCAACTAAATGGCTTAGCAGTTCTTTCGATCGAGAATGAAACAGCAAGAAAATTGGATACTTCCAAACTTATAGCGGTTTTTGCTAATGAAAAAGTCAGGAGAAAAAATATTTAAAGGATTTAAGTAAAACATTTTAATGTAATGCTGTATTTCTAAAAAATCATACAATATTTATGTTAAGCAAAATTTTTCATCTTAATGGAAAGGTTTTGTTTTAAAATTTCTAATAAAAAGATTTTTGCTAATAAATATTATAAATTTCATGTTAAATTTCATATTCACAAAAAATTGTATATTTTGATGTAATTTTGTATTTATGTAATGTTATAAAAACATTTATAACGGCAAATTTGTTTCGTTTTTATTAAATTGTCTTGTTTTTTTAATTCAATTAGAAACTAGGGGCCCACTTTTTCAATTTTGCACCCGGGCCCATGAAACGATAGTTACGCCACTGGTGCCAACCCATTAGGGTAGTGGTTTCCAAACTGTGGGGCATGCCCCCCTAGGGGGATGCGGTAGGCAGGTCAGGGTGGCGCAAAAATACTTCACATTGTATTTACTGTCATTTAAGCTGTCACAATCGTGAGACCTACAATATTCAGTTGCCAAATTCTAGCTCTCAAGTGGCTAGGTCATATAATTTGCCATATATATGACAAATAAGGGGGCGCAAGGACATTTTTCTTAGTTGAAGGGGGGCGTGGCTTTGTAAAGTTTGGAAACCGCTGCATTAGGGGCACCTTCTAATCAAGGTATTCACAGTGCATACTCACACACAGGCAGGAGCCAAATTATGTAAGGCGACAAATTATGAAAGGTACCAAATTATGAAAGGCTCAAAATATCGAAGTTTTCTTTAAGTGATAAACAAATTTTTAATTATCTCGTCACATTTAAGAATACACTAGCATAATGGCTGTTAATAATTATGGGATTCTTCAAAAAAGTACACCAATTTTAAATTTTATATTTTGCATTATACAGTAAAACCTCTTTATAACAAAACTGAAGGGACCCAATTTTTGGAACTGTGTTGTAAGGAGGTTTTTTCAGATTCATCATATATGCATATTAGCATATTATTATTGGTTATAAAAGAGTCAGCCAAGCACTGAAGTAGGACCAGATGTGAATATCAATGGGGCCCCCACAATATTAATATTTATAGTAATAACAAACAATTTATGGAGTCCTAGTTTAACATTATAACTTTTAAGAAGCGTTTCTTTATTGGAAATCAGTTTTCAAGTAATTTTTAGTAAATGTTTTTGTAAAATTTACACTTGATACTTGAATAATTGTGTCACATCTGCCGCATCCCCCCTTTGGCTGGCCAGCCCTGGGTTATAATATATTTCAATACTAACATTTTAATCAAAGAAGGTTTCCAAAAAATTCACCTTACAATATATTATTTTTTATTCTTGTAACACTGAACAATTTGCATAGTAAAAACATTACTCTATATGGTATGGCAATTTATGATGTAGGGCATCTCTGAGCTATATCACTATTATTGACCAAAACTTGGATTACTTTAAATAAATTTACTTTTCCAGTTTTCAAAATATTTAAATGGCAAATTTTACTATTTTTAACACTATGTAAATCAGAGGAGATAGTATATCCATAAATAGCCAAATAAAAGTAAATGAAAATATAGCACAAAAAATATTAATGGAAAAATATTTTTAAGTCCTTCATTTAAATAAAAGTTACGTATTCAATTGGTCTTCAACGTTTATCATAAAGAACTACTAACGATAAATTATCTATAGAAAATTTATCAAAAAAATAATTTATATTTTATTACATCTTTAATAAATTTTCATACTTAATTATACATACAGGCAGATCTAGTCTTTCGTGGGGGTTACGTTCCTGAAAAAACCGCGAAAGACGAAATCACGAAAGAGAAGTAATTAAGGCAATTGGAAATAAAGGGTTTGGTTCCCAACCCAGCAAGAATGGATCATTTGTCCTCTGCATTGGTGACCACAGAAAAAATCAGTTGGACCAAAAACTACGAATTACCTCCGTATATGTATGTCCTTCAACAACTATGAAAAAGCATTACATTCTGTTTGAACTTTGTTGGTGTTAAATGTACTGAAGAAACAAGGAGTAGAAGATAGGTATACAAACTTGATCAACGATATCTATAAAATTGCAACATCTTCCATCCAGCTGCATGAAGAATCAAATGCATTTAAGACAGAAAAGGGAGTGAGGCAAGGAGATGCCATGTTCCCTAAATTATTCACAGCAACTCTAAAGGAAGTATTCAAAACATGAGATTGGAAAGAAAAATAGTATAAAAGTAAACAGCAAGCATCTGAATCACTTGCCCTTTTTTCACAGGAAGACCATAAGAGCTCCATAGAAGAATTGAGGAGCTGGAGCAGGCAATCCAAGAAGGTCAACTTAAAATGAATCTTAATAAAACAAAGGTCATGCACAAAGCCTTCATAAATCCAGAGAAGATATGTATCAATTGAAAGGAACTCAGGGAAGTAACCAGCTATGTTTTCTTGGGTCAACTCATCACTGCCAACAGATCACTTCATGGAGAAATCAACCAGAGTGAAGGTGACAACGAGTGCTTTTGGTAAGAATGCATACATCTTCAAATCAAATATACTAGTTTTTCTTAAAAGGAGATTGTATGACCAATGTGTTCTGATTGTTCTGTGCTATGGATACAAAACATGGACCATGAATGCCAGAATAGTTCAGCTCCCACAAACAACATAGAGGAGCATTGAGAGATGCATGTTGGGGATCAACCAAAGAGATGGCAAAAAGATGACTGGGTAAGAAAGAAGAAATAATATGATTTTAAGAGTAAATGTGTTAAAGTTGTAGTAGGTGGACCATATTACTAGAGGAAATGATCAGTGTAAGACGTTAATGTCACTGAAGGTATACCAAAAAATATCAAGAGACTGAAAGACTGAAAGGGATAGTGAGCTTGTGAAATTCCTAGTGCCAATGTGGAGAAGAGAAGCAGTTGAAGGGAAAACTGGTGGTGTCTGGTGGAGGTTTTCATATGTCACTGGATTTAGTAGGGCTGATGATGATGATGATAAATACCATAGCTGGAAAGTTCCAACCTCAAATTTTCCAATTTACTCCATTCGAGGTTTGGTTCCAAGTGATCAAATTACATAAAAAAATAATGAAAGTTTCTTAAAAGTATTGTGACCAAAGTTCACCTTATTAAAGACAATTTCCTTTTGTAATTCCAAAATTTTTTCTCTCTCTTTTATCGACTTCTTCTTCTATTTTTCTCTACTTTAGGCTCAACCTATTAAAATTGTATTTTTACGTTTTCAATTTCTCTATGTATTCAAAGATGATAACGTAATTAATACGCTAAAGCAGGGCTGCCACCAATTTTTCTTCTAAATCCTGTTACAGACATCAAAATATCCTGTAAAATTTAATATCTTGGTTTTTTGATGCAAAATGTGCCAATTTATGCTTTCAATATATTCAGCATCTGCATCGCATATTTTAAGTAAAATTATTTACTACTGTTTAGTCATAGCCCTGTAACTTAAATTCAATCATGCTTTTTTATGAATTTTAAGTTTATCTTGCATTACGAATCAACTGTATTGGCATAGAAAGTTTTAAAAAATGTATTCAAGTTTTAAATATACAGTAAATAGCACAAATGCATTGAAAACAATAAGTAACCATAGGCCTAGTTTACAGGAGAGGCCTTAGATTAGGAAATCTGTTAATTAAAATAATTTTCACTTTTAATGATATCAATATAATGGCTCAACAAAATGAGACAAAATTTTAAAAATTCCTCTTTTTCCTCATGGCATCTGTTAGCTCAATATCTGCAAGATATTTTCTAAATGAACACAGCATCAGAGCATTCGGTGCAGACCTGTGTAGACTTTTAATAAGGTTCAAGTTGCTAAAAACTCTCTACTTCAGAATTTCTATGAGGAAATATAAGCATTGCCTTTGCAAGTTTGCTAAGTAATGGAAATTGTGGATTTCACAATCATCAATAATATTTGGAAATCTTTTAGCCAGCATTTCAACATTTTCCCAAAATTCTGATGTTTTCTTTGTTGGGTCAAAAATTCCAAGATTCTTCAAAACTATATAATTCAAAGGTAAGAGATAGTACAGATCTTTTGTTGCCATCTTATAAAAATCTCTTACATTGTTAAAAAAAAGCTTTTTTGTTAACCAAGCTGATATTTATTTCTTCTAAGAGTTTGTGTTGTATAATCTATGAAAAGGGCAGAATCTTGAAGTTGGTTTTCTTGTTTGAAGTCAATGACTGTTGTCACATTTTTCAGTTATGAGGAAATGAACAAATTTGGCAAAACAGAGAGCACATTTAAAGAAAATCTGATGTGTCCAGCACATGACTTTCTCCATATAGAGCAATGAATATGATTGCTCTCGACATAAGCGTTCACATGAAAGGCTCAAGAAGAATAGCATGGATTCTAAATATTATTTATTATTGTTTATTCATGTTTTGTTAAAACTTGGAATGTACAGGAACTTGATTTTCTTTGAAAAAAATTTCATTAGAAGTATTTTTAAGTGAAACAATGGGGGTTGACTTGTACAGTGAACATATGCCTAATCATGTATTTTCAAACAGAAAAGTCATGGTCGATTTATATGCTAGGTCGACTTATATGCTGTGATATACGATAATTACTTATCTCAATTTTGGTGATATGGATATCATCATACTCTCCAGTTGAAGTATGACCATAAATTCATCTTTTTATTGATTATCAGATATTTTAGCATGTGGTATGAACAGGGCCGGCCAAGGGAGAGGGGGGGTTCCACAGATGCCTAGCATCTGGGCCCCCAGTTTGTGGGGTCCCCAAATTTAAAAAAGTAACGATTTTTTACTTTATGTGGGAAAAAAGTATTACCTGTAATACGTATGGTGGCATATGCATAAACAAAGGAGCAATGCAAATTTCCAATTGTCATAATTGTCTGTAACATCATTTCAAGTACACGTTTAGTAGTATCTAGTACAAGGATGGCAAATACGTGGCACGTGTGCCAATCTTGGCAAGTCAAAAAATTTTATCGGCACATGGAAAAACATAGACCGTCGTTTTGGAATCCGTCTTCCACTACAAGATGCACTCTTACACACATTCAGTACAAATCATCTCAAATGTGTGCCTCAAATTAGTTGTTTCTTAGAATGCCAAAGGGAAACCCTTGTTGAGCAAGCGATACAGTAGTATTTTTCCCCTTTGAATATACCGCGATATTAAACTAGCATTGAGTAACTCTGTGACATTGTGATCAGGTAATTGCTCTAATATATTGCTGTAAAATCGCAGAAAATTAAAAAATGCCAAGGGGTAGACCAGTGAAAAGGAGAGCTATTAGCCCAGTTACAGCTGCCAGAGTAAGGAAGAGGAGCCAGAGATCAAAGGGAGAGTATTGTAGGAAAGAGAGAGAAAGTGATGCGGAAGCTCATAGGATTGCCCATGTAGATGAGGAGCAGAGAGTACAAGAAAGACTAAGAAATAGAGAAACACGTCAAATGAATAGGGAACAAAGAAGATCTAACCTAGGGCCGAAATATTTAGATTATTTGCAAGCATAGCTGCAGCGGGATGCTAGTTATTATTATTTCCGAAGTAAATATACAATATTACCTAATTGAATTACTATTACTTTTTAGAATGCATGGCCCTAATGAATTTCATTGACGTCCGATTTGGCCCACAATGTTAAATGTATTTTACACCTGTACAACAGCAAATTTCATGTTGCTGCGAATTTAACATGTTGGAAATAATATATTACTTAACGTAGATAAGATTAAAAGATATAAAATTCATCGTTCAGCATTTAAAAACGTTTTGCTTGGAATAGAATAATATTAATTTTTTAATCTATAAATAATTTTAAAGTATAATTTAAAAAGGTGCATATTCTCAATTGTCTATATTTAAATAATTTAGAATATTAATTATTTTTAATATTATTTTGAAAGGTTACAAATGCCAAGGAAATATTTGTCTGGAAGCCAAAAACGTAATATGGGGGGAGCCTCCCTTGCCCATGGCCTATGGGCAGGGGGAGGGGGGCCCCCAGGTGGAAATTTGCATTCGGGCCCCCTTAGATAGATGGCCGGCCATGGGTATGAATCATGATAATGTCTGACCATTGTAATTATATATTCTTAATTAATTTAGTACAGTGGTCAACAATACAAGGTTTCAAACATATGAGAATAAATAAACTGCAAAGTTCAACACAGACTTCATATTTTTCATTAAAATTATGGTTATTAAATCTTTTCTGATTAAGTTTTAAAAATTAATAATCTATACAATTTGGTTTTCAGAATTATGAAACCACAGAGTCTCAAGATAACTTCCAAAGTAATCACAACTAATAATGAAACCTCTCGAAATATTTGTATCTATGAATGTAGTTTGTCATTTAGAAAGGGTAATTGACCTCTGATTCAATGAGCTTTATTTTTGTTTCCTGAGTTAATTATATGGACTCTGAACAGGCACGTAATTTGGGGGATGCAGGCCCACACAGTTCGTGGAGGTCCAAAGATACTTGGAGCCCCACAAAAATACTTAGAATTTTTCCCGTAATCTGTCATAAGGTATTCAAAGTAGTAATATCCTTATGGGAATAGAAGATTTCGTTGCTCGAAATGAAGATGAAAATACCCATCTCAAGTGTTTGGAGTTGTCTTGTCCTGTCCTTATAATGTTAGGATTATAGAAGTCTCAATGTATTTTTGGAATTAAAATGTAAAAAATATTGATAAAAATCAAAATGGTACAATAATTTCATATTTTTTTATATAAATGGGGGCCCCAAAAACTTGACTTGTGTGGGGACCCCAAAACCGTAGTTATGCCCCTGACTCTGAATATAATGTTTTTCATATTGGAATTCTCATTTAAAAATAATAGCAAACAGCTATTTACAGGGGCATACTGATAGGCCCCACAACCCCCTCAATGCATGTTAGAACTATGAGAAGAAATCCTGGAAAAAGGGAGATCTGCTAAAGAGAAAGAATTTTATGTGAAAATAATCGACCATGCATTCATTCTAAAGTTAGCCTATCTTGCAGATTTTTTTGCTGAAATCATTCAGCTCAACCTCTTACTACCAGGAAATATGGTGAATATAATCACTGCTCAAGACAAGGTTGCCAGTTTCCTTAGTAAGCTCCAGCTTTATCAACATAGAGGTTAAAGCTGATGATGTATCAATGTTCTTAGAATTGACAATACTGCTTGATGTGACCAAAGAGAAATTTTCATTTACTGATGATCAGTCGACACTTACTATCCATGAAAGAATCCATCAGAGGATACTTTCCTTATCTGGAACATCACGAGATGAATGCATGAATTTTGAGACATTTTTTGGTGAAGGAAAGTCATCAAAACAATGATGTCAGGGTTAAAGTAGAATTCCTTATTCTGCGAGGAGATAACACACTGAAAGCAGACTTTCAGGATTATGATCAGGCAACCTTTTGCCAAAAAGCTAGTGGTAAATACCAGATTCTCTCTGACAGAGCTCTCAAGTTTCTCATCCCATTTGCCACAACATATCGCTGTGAGGCTGGATTTTCTACAATGATCAACACTGAAACTAAGGCAAGAAATGGATTGGATCTTACTCAGTGCAGTAGCTGTGACAAAGCCTCGCATCTCTAAGCTAATCAAGCAGAAGTAGTAACAACCTTCACACTGATAATTTTATCTCTAATGACACTTGTCATGTGTTTAATTTTTTTAATATGTCATATATTCAATATAATGATACATAATTCAATTTTGTTCAAAATATTGTATGCAAATTATGAGAATAAAATAAAATGTAATAAAATTTTATTATTCATGATTTTCCTTTTTTCGTAATTGCCATTTAAAAAGGGAGAGGGGTAATTCCGGTTTTATTGGTTAAGTCAAGGGATAAAAATGTCAAAAAGTTTGGGAACCACTGCCCTAGGGTAACAATTAATAATTAGTACTGCTAAGGGTATGAAGGGAAGGTGGGATGGAGGGGAGGGAATTCTTTTATAAAGGGAGAATGAAGGCACTCACATCCTAGAAGGGAATTCACCATGTGAAGTGCTGTTTATAATTAGTTTCTCACAATATAGCAAAACCAACTGTTCTATTGAAATACCAACTGATTTTCTAACTATTAACAGAAATATTTGCTCAAAAAATGAGTATTCTAGGACAGCGAAAAGTGATATCTCAGTGAAAAGAGGAATTAGAACCTACTATGCAACTGACACTGTAAACAAAACCTTTGGCAAAACTGATATTTTTCTTCATGAACTTTGCTTTACACATGGACATTCAAGGGTTCGAAATAAAAAGTCTTTAAATAATCAAATAATAGCAGGTCCTCAGCAAGAATAAACTGCCACAAATAACAATGCATATAAAGGAGTTTTGAAAATATATAATAATAACACCAAAAATGAGGAAATAAAAAAATTAAGGGGACCGATGTCCAAATTTTTTATAGAACAGTAAAAAAATCCAACACCCAGCACTTTACTAACTGGAAAGCTCTATTAACAGGAATATTTCAATAAAAATCTTCATTCCACTTACCGGCACTAGTGCTGAGTCCATCTGGCATCTGCAAATTTGATGGCAAAAGTCCTGAACAGAAGGCAGGCATCTTTTAGGCAGGCAGACATTCACAACTTATTAAAAGAAGCATCTAATATGGTCTCACAATCAGATGAACTACTCCTCACATCAACATCCTCAACACCTGGTATGGAAGTGGTAGATTTGATGAGAATGCAGAGTAATTAACTTTATGCAGGTTTTTATAAATGTAATCCAAATGTTATTTTTAGGATGTACACCATACACTGCTAATCTACTGTATTTATTGTACAATACTGTAGTTTTAAGTTTCATACTTTTTCTTGTAATGCCCCAAGGTTTCTAAAAAATAAACAGGCTTCTGTTCATGTAGTGATAAGTACATGCATATATTTTGTATCCACAATTATACTTTACTGTTTTATCAATGGCATGTACAAGTTGTGGTGTTTATTTTATGATTTTGTGTATAAAAATTGTCATCCTGACCCAGTGCTAAGGAATATTTGATTAATTGGCACCTAATATACTCCATGGATGCCAGATAACAAATCTTTTACTGCATATTGGATTTGATTATCAAAACAAAAGTGTGGTTTAAATTATTGTTAAATGATGGCTATATCAATATCACTACCAATGAAATACCTATGTACCATCAAAGTATAGGCAGATATCAAGTGTTATATATGCCATTATCCACCATACATCAACTTAAAATCATTCAGGGTTTTAATGCCATGTAACCAATAGTGAAAGAATTAGACCCCAAATCTATAATATATAGATGCTTCTGACATAGGATATAGGAGGAGGATACAAAATTATGAAGCACTTCCAGATGAGCTTGAAACTTGACATTTGGCACGATTATAGGATTTTGGTCAGCCGAAGAAAAAAATCCAAAACCGTGGAAATTCCAATTTTGAAGGGCAATTTTGGCCCCATAAGAAAAGCATGTAAATCGGTGTTTTTTATATTTGCTTTTTAAAATTATTTTCCGTCAAGATTTGAAATCGAGATGCACCATTGGTGAGGATTTGATTTTCAAGCAAGGTGGTGTGCCTCCCCATTTTCACCATGAAGTAAGAAATTTCCTGGATTGCACTTTGCCTGAAAAATGGATAGGACGTGGTGGACCGACGGAGTGGCCCCCGAGGTCGCCAGACTTGACACCCTTCGACTTCTTCCCTTGGTGGAACGTTAAGGAACAAGTCTATGTGCCAACAATGTCTGCCATATTGAATGAACTCAAAACCAGAATTAAACGTGCTGTTGAATCTGTCAGTCTCCAAATGCTGCAAAATGTGTGGATGGAACTGGAATACTGATTTTATGTGTGTAGAGTTACCAATGGTGCACATATTGAACACATCTAATTTTAAGTGGTAAAAAAACTTTGACAGTTGTAGTTTAATGTCTGAAAGTGTGGATTTCATATCTTATCTGATTGCTTCATGCAGTGGCACACACAGGATTCTCTCAAGGGGGTTCCAAAATATTTGGCAAGCACAAAAGTTGTATGCAAATTATATCAATACCTACATGCCACATATTCCATTATTAATTACATTTATGTTAAAATAAAAACAAAGGGGGCAAACCGTCTCCTATTCCTCTATGACGGTGCCCATGAACCCAAATTTCAAATAACTATGTATGTTTCCACAGCTTAGAAAATATCACAATTTTTCAAGGGGGGGAAGGGATGGACCCCCCACCCCCATGTGTGCACCACTGGCTTCAAATTAAATTTCTAAAATGATAAAGATCATGTATACTCATTCTGTATTTAATGATTATAGTGATTTACAGTATTAATTATTTCTGACATAATTTGCTAATATAATGTCGATGTAGTGTTTTAAAAATGTAGATTAAGCTAACATGATATAATGCACTATTTTAAAAATTAGGATATAGGTATTAAGGTAAATTAATAAGCCTTGATGATTGCAGTTAAAACTATTTTAATATTATTTGCACTTAAACATAGTTGATAAGTGAATTATTTGCAGATGCATAAAAGCATGGGTGGTGGTAAAATGTAATTTCAGAGCAATAATGAAATTGAAAAACAAAAACTGCTTTTACAGGATAATTTATTATGAAATACATCCTCTTGATCAACTAAATTATGGCCAAAGGGATGCCCTAGAGATGTTAAGGACCTTAATAGTAAAATATATTGAATACAATCATGATTTATTCATATACTTTGTAAAATTTTCAAGGCTTTTGATAAAGTTTTATAGCCTAAGGCAGTGGTTTCCAAACTTTGGGGTATGCCCTCCTGGGTGAGTAGGTCAGAGGGGCACAAAAGATTTGAACATTGTCTGTTTAACCATCATAATCATGAGACCTACAATGTGCAGTCACCAAATTTTAGCCCTCATGTTGCAAGAACGCATCATTTGCATCCATGTTTTTATTAAAAGGCTGTATTAGTTGCAATACAGTAGGTATTGTTTGGAAATGTTAATTGAATATTATATAAAAGGAGCCATGAAGACATTTTTCTTATGTGATGGGGAGCAGCTTTGTCAAATTTGGAAACCACTGGCCCAAGCTAATGGAGGTGCTGAGGAAAATAGGGGTAGATTGGAGAGGTAGACATTTAATTACAAACCTCTATATCAGGGATGCCCATAAGATCGATCATGACCTCGAAGTCCTTTTCAGTTAATCGCAAACTAAAAATTTAATTTACCTTTCTTAAAAAATGCCTGGCTAGGTATTTACGACAACTTAATAGTATTCTATGAATCACCTGTTTGCATGGCTAGTTCTTTCTTTATTTTACTTAGAAATAGCTTATTTGTGCTCGTGCATGTCGTCATGTGTTTGCCCTTCAGTATTTTTTGGTCATTGTATATTGTAAAAATGAGTGTGTTCTGTGTAGTGTTGAAGTGTTATAAATACATAAAAAAAAGTAAGTTTATTCAATCCCATATACCGATGAATTCAAAAAAAGGAAAACTTATCATTATCACTATGAGTGGGAGAACGATTACTTTTTCATAATGATCAATAAGAAGTGTTGCTGTATGATTTGTAATATCAGCATTTCAATAACGAAAAAGGGAAATCTTGAAAGACATTATAAAACTATGCATACAAATTATGAGATTAATTACCCGCATAACAGTGAACTCCGTAAGAGTAAAGTCAAAGATCTGAAAGCGAGGCTTTTCAATCAGCAGTCTATTTTTGTAAAACCAAAATTGAAGTCCAATGCGGCCACTGTCACATATCTTCGAGTTAGTCAAATTTACAAAAGATAAGGAGCCATTGGAGTATGGTGTCTTCTTTAAGTATGCTTTTTTAGATGCGGCAGATTTGTTGTTTCGTGATTTAAAAAAAAATCATAAATTATTTCAACTATTAATGATATGCAGTTGTCACGAAATACAGTTAGGTGGCGAGTGGAAAATATGAGTTCGTATTTAAAAGAACAATTGGCAAATGACATTTTTTCATGTACAGCATTTTCACTTCAAATTGATGAATCTTCTGATGTTACTGATGTAGCCCAGCTAATTATTTTTATGTGAATGGTATTTCAAGACTTATCTACCAAGGAAGAACTGCTGACAATTATTCTACTGAAAGGTAAAACATGAGGAGGAGATATATTTAATGTTTTTAAGAGCTTTTCTAACAGTATTCAATTACCTATTTATAAGCTGGTCTCAATAACAACCGGATGGAGCTCCAGCTTTGACATGCTGCAACAGTGGATTCAAAACCATTTGCAGAAATTATAGTGATTGTCCAAATGTTCTCAGTTACCACTGTATTATTCATTAGCAAGTATGATTAGTTCCATTAATGCTTTCAAACAGAAATTAAAGCTTCTGATATCCAAACTTTGGACCAATAATATTTTGTATTTCCCTAACATGAAATCTCATATAGAAGCTAATGGGGTAAAAATTATGACATGAATAAGCGTGTAAAACAGATTAAAAATGTATCTTTGGATTTTGAGAGACAATTCCATTCCATTTTACAAATTTAGGACCTGCGTCTTCGTACATTTATTTTCCGTTTGACGCCCTCATTGAAGTACAAACTATTGCAGAAAACTTTCTACCTTATTTGAAATGGATCTTCTTGCTGTTGAGACTGAAATAATAACACTTCTAAGTGATATCGTCATAAAATCAAAAGCATCCGAGGAGAATTTTTGGAAGTATGTTTCCGAAGATAGATATCCCAATTTATGGAAATGTGTGGAAAATTTGTATGCATGTTTCGCCTCTGCATATTTATGTGAATCTCCTTTTTCACACATGAAAATAATAAAATCAAAATACCGATCAACCTTAACCGACAAAAACCTGGACTCATGCCTGAGGCATTCCCTTAGCAACTATACACCAAATTATTTTTAAAAACTGCGTATTCCATGCAATGCAGATCATCCAGTGCTCTATGTGAATCTACCGCCGAATGTTCTAAAAATTAAAGATTTTCATAAAAATTTTTGTTGATTTTTTTTCAGGTTATTTTCTTATTTTCCATATTTAAAGCATTGTAATGTCTATTTTTTAATTGTATATTTATTTCTATGACCTTCATATGTAACAAATTTTAATAATTAAACGAATATGGAAAAAGGTGATCAATGTTGATTTATCACGGTAAGAGAAGATCTTAAGCACCAAAATAGCGAGTACCCCTGAACCAGAATGTGCAGGTAAGGGTAGCAGAAGAAGAATCAGAGTTGGGCAATGCTAGAAGAGATGTGGGACAGGATTGTACACACTCACCAGCATAGTTCCCTTTATATTTTTTCATCCATGTGAGGAATGAATATCACTATGCACGCCTACATGATGCTAATGTGCGGATGTGCACCTGGGTTGGCGTGGCCCTCTTTGGATATATCCTCAGATAAACACAGTCCTGCGTGTTTGACAAATTTAGTGTGTGGCACTTCAAAAACTGCTGCACAGCTTAGAGAGAACCACGCTCACCAGTACTATTTAATATTCATGTTGAAGAAATTATAAGAGGGGCATGGGAAGATGTAGTAACAAGGATAAAATCAAGAGGGAGTCTTGTTAAATTAACTTATAAATTTGGTACTCAAGGAGTTTTATATCAATCTACTATAGCTTTCAATGAATTACCAAATAGTATATATTTACAAAAACCCTTATCAAGATTAAAATATCATATCAAAAATTATTTATGGGAAAAGTATCTTATGGGATGAAAATAAATTTGTATTATACCTCTTATGGTGTAAATTGTGATAATGTATATGTCCATTGATTAATGGTATTGTACTCCAGATTCTGTATTCTTTTCTTCCATTTATGGTTCTTATGGTGAATATACTGATCGTTAATCTATATAATGTAAAATAATATGTATGCTCATTGATTTTTGTGTTTCTACTTTAAATTATGGCTTGTTTTTGTAAAATGTAAACTACATGATTATATATATTAAATATGTGTTCAACCTGTACTGTTCCCATCATGAGCCTATGGCTCTCAGAAACCTTTGTTGAATAAATACAAAATGTGTGAATAAATACAAAGATAGCAAAGCATTAGTAAGTACATAGTTCTGAAAAAGGCCTTGCAGATGCTAAAAGGTCTTTAAATGAGAAGACAATGGCATCAGTTAGATATGCAAAGAGGAAAATGAATGAAGAAGTTTTGAACATAGTTGGGGAAGAGAGGACCTTAATTAGAGTAAAACGAGGAAGACAAAAGAAATTATTAGGTCAAATTTTGAAAGGGAATGTTTTACTGAAATAAGTCATGGTAGGTAGTTATTAGGAAAGGCATATTAGATGCCTTAAAAGAAGGAATAGGGTTTGAGAACTTGAAGAGAAAGACTTGATAACCCAGATTTGTAAAGTGTGACTAAAACCTACTGGAAGGTAGAATTACTATGTATGTGTGCAAATGACAAAGCAGTAGGAACTAATTTGGAAAAGGGCTTACAAATGCTAGTTATCTTCTTAAATGTAAAGGCAAAGTCATTTTAAATGAAAATTTATAGGAAGAAAATTAAAGCCATGATATTTAACAAAAGCAAATTACTACATATACATGTGTGAAACAGTTCATGCTTCAGAAAGAAAAAGTTTAGGATGTCATAGGGGGTGATGAGGACTTGGTAGAAACATTGAATACAACCAGGATATATTCCAGTGCTTTGTAGATTTAGAAAAGGGCCTTGGTAGAGTTTTATGGCTTAAGCTAATGGAGGTGTAGAGGAAGATAGGGTTATATTAGAAAGATAGCCATTTAATTAGGAATGTGTACAGCATAGGTGAGGGTAAAAGAAGATAGCAAATGGAGAACCAGATGGGGCAATGCTAGGAAGAGGTGTGAGACAGGGCTCCCCCTACTCTTGCCACAATTGTTCAATATTTATGCTGAATAATGAAGGCAAGGGAAGATGTAGAAACAGGGATAAAAGCAAGAGGGAGCCTGGGCAAATCAGTTAGATATGCAGACGACAAAGCATAGGTATGTAATTCTGAGAAAGGTCTTGCAGATGCTAGTAAGCCCCTTAAATAAGAAGGCAATAGCATTTGGGATAAAAATCTATAGAAGAGAACTTAAGTACTGAGATTTAACAAAAGCAGGGAATCGCAGGCTAGTGTTGAAGTGGATGGGTGGAATTTTTTTTTCTTATTTAGGTAATATTTTGACTCAGGATGGAAGATGTACAAAATAGTGCAAGACAAGGATATCAAAGGCAAAGGAGGCTTTTATAAAATGATGAGTTTTTGACAGAGTGACTGAATAAAGATATTAATAAGAAGTTAGTGAAAACTTCAAAATAGAGCATAGCATTATATATGTGTGTGAGACATGGACAGTGAAATAGATTATGTGAACAGATTTGAGGCATATTAGATTTGGGTATGGTCTAAAGAAAATTAGTTGTAAAGAGAGAAAAAAATGAAGTAGTCTTAATTACAATAAAATAAGAGAGAGACTTAATTAGAATAATAAAAGAAAAACAGAAGTAATGGATAGGTTACATTTTGAGAGGTACCTGTCTGCTGAAAGGAGTCATTGAAGGAAGGATGTCAGGAAAGAGGCAAAGAGGTAAGAAGAGGAAAGATATACTAGATGTGTTAATAGAAGGCCTTGGGTATGAAAACAAGAAATGAATGGTCTTGTATAGCACAGACTGAGTTGTACATGCCTCAAACCCACCAGAAGGTAACATTACAATGGATTAATGAATCCTTTCATAATAGACATTCAGCTGTAAGCATTCATCTTTAGATTTTTATGCATGTAAAACATTTACCAGAATGTTAATTACAAGAGATAATCAGTTTCCATATATGACAGCCACTTTACAACTAAAATAAGCATATATTTATAAAATATTCTTTATTTCTTAAAAATAACAATTGCTGCTTATGTCATTAAGATAAATAAAATGATTAACAATGTCTTTGAAGTATTCAATTTTTTCAACTACAGGGGATATCACTTGTGAATATAGTTAATTACAGCATAATGCAGGATAGCAAATCATAATGAGAAAGGATATGAACAGTTTTGTACATTTTTAGCAAGTGATTACATGGTGAAGATGTTCATAGCTCCATTTCTAACTTTGACATGACCAAAGATAAAAGCTAAAGTCATGATTTTTTTTCACTAATTGAATAAAACATGAAAAAAGGTTATCACTTTAATCATACAAATGAAATTCCTAAATTTAATATATTACTCAAAGGGAGCAGCGATCATATTTTCCAGTTTTGCCCAAAGAAAACATAGAGTCAAAGGCCTTCTAAAGCACAGATTGAGTTGGGTGTGCCTAAAACCTAATGGAAAGTAGAATTACAATGAATGAATGAATCCTTACCTAGAAGACACTGGATTTTATGCATTCACCTTCAAATTCTTAACACATAAAATATTTAACAGAATTATAAATAAACTGAGGATCTATGAGTTTCCATCTATGAAGGGCACTCTGCTGCTTAAATATAAATATGGATTTCTAAAACATTCTTTTTTTTTAACAGATACTGCTACATCTGTTTATCAACATAAATAGAATGATTAACAATGTTTCTGAAGTGTTCAATTCTCTTACCTACAAATAACGTCACTTGCAGATATATTTAATTAAAGCATAAGACGGAATTTGGTAGGTCAGGTTTTAAAAGGTAATGGTTTATTGAAGGGAGCCATATAATGGAGAATACTAGGAAATATGCAGGGAGGTAGGAAGAGGAAAGAAATATTAGACATGTTAAAAGAAGGGAATTTGTGTGAAGATAAAGAGAGTTGATATAGATTGTGTTGGGTGAACCAAAAACCTACCAAAATGTACTGTAAGTAAGAATGAATGATCAAACAACTAGTGGAATAGGTAAGGATGTAATTTATAATAAATTGACATATTACATGATGTAAGAATATAGAGAAAGCTATTATATCACAAATAAATATATTTTAATTCTAACAGCAAGTAACAATAGGAGCTACTTCTTCTTGTACCGGTGATTATGCAAATTGATTCTTATGTACTAGTTTAAAAACTTGCAATTAGCTCTATTACCTATGTTAACATTGTAAAATCAACATTAAAATTTATTCGTACTTTTGGTTTCATCCTCTTAAAAACTACTCTTTTCTGATAAATTAAAATTACAAGCGATCAAAAAAATTACAAAAACTCTTAAAAACAATTCAAAAGTACCTGGTTTTGACCGTAGTCAATGGTTTCTCCGCAACGAGCCGCTAGTACTGCTGAGTCACTCTGCCTAGCTCGTAAAGCTACGATGGTGGCCGATAGGTGGCAAGTGTTCTAACCTGATTCTTTCCATCCCGTTGGTAATTGATTTAAAACTAATAAATGTAATACCTAAAATAAGCAAAATTCAAGTTAATGTATACTTTATAGTGAAACATTAATATCTACATTTTATTACACTACCACCTATTTTTATTCTTCTTCGTTAATCAAAGCTTTTAAATGATAAATGAAAGAACTGGCCACTTTTAATTAAGTTGAATGGAAATCAACAGAAACGGATTCCTCTTCTCTATTCAGAAATAATATAGAAATAATCAATTGATAATGTATTAACTAAACTATTACCATAATAACCAACTCATAACATTTTTTTTCCATTATGATCTCAGAATCAGAAAGTCGTCCAGGTTATTTGGAGGGATTCCGTGAAAGTTTGTCGCACATATCTCATTGTCAGCAGGGCTACAGCGCAAATGCCACATGGAGTGCCGCGAAAATCAAAATGAATAAGCCTGAATGTCAGAAGTTAAAAAGAAAGCATTTGAACCTTCAATTAACATGATTAAAACAACTAATTTACTCCAAACTCACCTTCTAGAAGCTTCTGCACCCCTAATTTATGCGTCACCTGGCGGATTTTTTATCGATAAACAATTGATGAATAGACGTCGTTGTACCGCCTGTAATGTAGTTTCGCGAGTGTTAATTAATTAATCGTCTGGATCGCTTCTTTGAACTGCTTTGAAGTTTTAGTGCACGCAGTAAGTTATCTATAAATAATTAATAGAGTATTATTTGTATGTATATTAACGGCGGATTTTGAAATATGCTTTATTGAATAGTAATTATATCTGCTTATCAATGGTGTTAACTTCCCATATTTTATTAAGAGGTTTTTTCGTTTCAGCTCTGGCATCTGTGGTAGAATAACATCTGGACTGCAACCCGATGACTGGAATTGCAGACTGGAAATCACGGGAAGATTTTATATAAAGGTAAGAGTTTTTTTAAATTGACATACAGTCGATCGAGAAAACTTATAAGTATATTTAACGTTATACAAGGAGAATGAATAAACCACTGGTAAATGTTAAATATGACAATGAGATAAGTTATTCATTAATGCATTCTCGAGGTATGTTGTAATTTCTGCAAAATGAAATTTTCATACACATTATTAACTCAGCCAACGTAATCCATTTATGTATGCTACATTATGTAAGCATTAAATCTGCAAACATTGCTTAGCAACAGGAGTTAGAGTAATTTTTCATGTGTAAAATATATATATATATATATTTTTTTTTCCCCCCGTGTTTACTTACATACTGTATTTTCTTCAGCTTATCTCCTGTATTCTAATAATTTTCTGGTGTTACAAATTTTTCTTATTTGCAGATTTTACTAACTTAATTTATATGTAACTTTCCTGATAAACGGTAACTCCTATTTCTTCTTTTATTAATCTTTCTACTCATGATGTATTTAATATATTTGGTAATTTGCAACATCCTAGTCATTCTTATATATACATTTTATCATGCACCTCTAATATGACTTTTACCACCTCCTCCGTGGATAAATTTCCAATTATCATTTCATCCCTTGTTCCATTGCCGCTTTTGAATCCGCATCGATCTTTCCTAAGTATTTCTTCATCCGGTTTCTCTTGCAGTTTCTTAGACATGAATGGGAGTAGACTTATAAATATGTTGCCATTGACAAGCATTGAATTGAGTGCAGTCTCTATTCGGACCTGTCTTTTGAGAAACTCTGAGGCTATCTACTCTACTTAGTCGCAAATCTTCTTATATTTTCTTATTACTTTTATGCATTTACATCTCATGATCATAGGTATTTATGGTATTGCATGCCATTCATAATTCCTTGAACTGCTTAATAACTAAACTTAATAAAATTTTATTTGCAAAGCACATATAAAACATTGATTTGAGCATAGATGCATCAATTGCTTCGTTTAAATGCGTTACTTTTCATTGTCCTATGCCTCAAGATTTTAACATATATTTCTATGTAATAAATCTCTCGGCAGTGTTTCATTTTTAAATGCAACTTTTTAAAAACAATCTCCAATTGTAGCTGTGCATTTTGCCGGTTGCGCTAGAGATCCTAGCTTTAAATTCCTTCCAGCAATAGACTGCCATATTGTCTTCTTCCACATCAATCATTTTTTCTGCTTTTATATTTGAAATTCTTTTCCTCTATTAGCCATAAAAAGGTTAGGAAAACCAGATGCGGTTTTAGGATACGAAGCAACCATTATCACTGGTGACTCATCGATAGCAGATCCTAAAAAGGAACATTCTTTTTAGAACCTAGTATCGCCTAGTTACCTCTGATAATGGTATTTCTGTAGCTGAAGTGCGTATCTAACTTTGTTAACTTTTCTATGGCTAATGTGGTCAAATACCATGTCAATTTGATGTTAATCAAAAGGCGTTCTCTCTTGGTGAACTTGTCTGCAAGCTACATTAATAATTGCCGTATATTTTCCTCGCACCTATGCTAAATGCTATTGTAGCGATTTAAAAAGCTTTTTATTTTATAAACGCGCCTATGTTTTCGCTCTCTCCATCTGTGCAGTTAATTAAAATAAAATAGCAAGTAAACGGTAAGACATATACTTAAAACAAGTTTTCAGGCTGTATGTGATCTATGATGGCAATTATTTTGACGCCAAATAACTTTTTTGGAGAAATTGGTGGGCGGCAGGGAGTGCCCTCAAAATTTTCAAATTAAGATTCCGAGCAAATAATTATAGACAGAAAACTGAAATTCTTTACTATTTTTGCGATCTTTAATGCCATCAATAGAACTGCAGAAGAATTTTTTTTTAATCGGTGGTCGGCGGGTATGCCTTCAATTTTTACTTTCTCCATACGTAGTAATGGGAAAGTATTGTATTCATGAAAAAAATCGACTTCGAGATTTCAACGGAAATACATGTTTTGAGGTCCCTAGAACACGTTTAGACTATTTTCGGAATGATGTCTGTGTGTGTGTGTGTGTGTGTGTTATTGTGGGCGCTCTAACTCAAAAAGTACATGCCATATCGTTACCAAACTTCATATATAACACTTTAACATGAGCACAAAGAACTGATTAGTTTTTGGACAATAACGGATAATCGGAAGTCGAGGTTTATTCGAAACCCGATTCGGTTTTTGCGATATTTCTTCGTTAAAACATCATTATGATATATACAATTCTATACAAAAGTTATAGATAATGTAATTTCCTACAACTTTCATTTGAAACAATTTTCCATAGCAGTTATTTTTTATGAATTATTTATATATAACCGGTTTTTCGGTTTCCTTCAGATCTTAAAAACATCGTCATTGGTAATCTTCGTGAGAACCAAAGTTGTAGAGAATCATATTTCTTCCAAGTTTTGTTTGAAACTAATTTTCGTAGAACCATCCATTTCGGATATATTTCGCTTTATCTTAATACCAGTATACAGCGCCAACACCATGTAGCGGTGAATTCTGTAAACATTCAAAATATACGAAATTTACGGCAACAAGGACGTGTCTTCTTTTATGATACGAATTAATAATTTTGCCTAGTAATATTATTCATAATAATTTAAATATCTATACCCCAAATATGGAGAAAGTCATGTGTTGGCCACATCAGATTTTTTAAAATTAAGATACCGAGCAAATGGTTATAGATAGAAAGTTAAAATTTTAATGTTAATTATTGACTATATAACTTTGTGTGACATAATTATATTGATAAACTTATAATAAATTTTAAGTTTACAAATCTACATAAACCTCATTAAATAAAACGAGCGTTTACATATTGCGTTAACAAATAAAGCTCCAATTTTTCCTTATAGATTCGTTATTCCGTTCCCATTAATGCAACTCGTTCGGTTTATTTTCATCTTTAGCCTTAACGAACGTAATATTTAACCTAATCTGGTCTAACCTCTTCTTAACTGGTTGTTTATCCTGCTACAGTCAATTCCGCTAGCATGACTTTTAACGCTTTATCATCTCCTTTCATCATTTATCTCGATAATACCTTTTATGAGTCGTTTTTTTCCTTGTTTATCCTTCTTTTTATTCGCAGTTTCTTCTGCGCCGTCTTTAATTTCATTCCATTCTCATTCCATGTTTTTTGGCTTATTTTCCAGTCTTCCGTGTTTCTCTTCTACGTTAGGGTTATATTTATTTATATGCTTCGGCGTCAGAGTTTTTTATTCCAATTTATTTTCCCTTTCATAATTCTTCTTCTTTCGTTTCGTCAAAAAGCCGAGCTCTGCGATCCAAAAATTTGTAAAATAAAATCTATCCCAGCAATAACTGACACTCCGTTGACTTTTTAATGGGATGCCTTACGTTCTTAGTTTATAAAATTGTATTTAAATCGCTCTTTAATCGAATAGATTCAGTGCGCAGCGTTATAATTTTCTTCGAGTCTACTGGAGTGTAAAAATACAAATTTAAATAAACCTCGACTTCCGGTTACCCGTTATTGTCCAAAAACTAATCAGTTCTTTGTGCTCATGCTAAAGTGTTATATATGAAATTTGGTAACGATATGGCAAGTACTTTTTGAGTTAGAGCGCCCACAATCACAGACACACACAGACATCATTCCGAAAATAGTCTAAACGTGTTCTAGGGACCTCAAAACGTGTATTTCCGTTGAAATCTCGAAGTCGATTTTTTTCATGAATACAATACTTTCCCATTACTACATATGGAGAAAGTAAAAATCTCAAACAATGGGATTTACCCAACCACATTATAGAATCCTATTCATTCGAGTCAAAGCGAAACCAAGTGGCTTCCGAGATCCGCGTCTTCGTGAGGTAGTCCCTGCATTTCAAATCTTGCGTTTCACGGTTATTTAAATTTTGAAATAATGAACAACTGCATTTCGTTATTTTGAATTATTTTAAACATTTCTTCAAAATAACCACGTCTTTTTCAAATTGTTGGGTTTGCCCTGATGGAGAGGTTAGCACGGTTGAGAGACGGCGGACGGGGGGGGGGAAGAGAGGGAGGGAAGAGAGAAGGGAGAGAAAGGAGAGGGGAAAGAGAGAGGGGGAAGTTAGAGAAAGGAGAGGGAGAAGGTAGAGAAAGAAGAGGGGAAAGAGAGAGGGGGAGGACAGAGAAAGGAGAGGGGAAGGAGGGAGAGAAGGGGAATAGAGAGGGAGGAGAGGGGGAAGAGAGAGGAGAGGGGGGATGGAGAGAGGATGAAGAAAGAGAAAGGAGATGGGGAGGAGGGAGAATAGATAGGGAGGAGAGGGGAAAGAGAGAATGGAGAGGGGGTTGAGAGGGATAGAGGGAGAAAGGGGGGGAATGAGTGACAGAGGGGGAATAGAGAGTGGGAGGAGATGGGAAAGAGAGGGAGGAAATGAGAAAGAGAGAGGGAGGAGGAATAGAGATAGAGGAGAGGGGAAAGAGAGGATGGAGAGAGAGGGGGGGGGGGACGAAATGTATAAAGGTATATTCGGGAGCAGGGTCAGTCCGAGTTACCGGAGAGCCGGGCAACTCCCGGGGGCGCCGAAGTCTTAGGGGCGCTATCCCGACCAATTATCTATGCATGACTTGCAAATAAATAAATAAATAAATATATATATATATATATATATATATATATATATATATATATATATATATACACACATTTACAACGTGGAACAGGTTGGAATCTTGATAGCATTCCTTTTATCTTTCATTATCAATAATTTTTGCAGAGCGATGAATAAATTAACATGCACTTTGCGAACACCTCAAATATTTACTGAGAGGAGTTCTGGAGTGCAACCTATCCCGGGGCGACAAAGTTCCTCGGTCCGCCCCTATATATTCTATTCTATGCTTTTCTTATTAGTATTTATTACTTCTGGTATTGATAAATAATAATTATAGGACATCATTTAAGACAAGGGGCGTAGAAGTTTTACTAGTTGAGGGGTTGTGCCCGCAGTAAGTTTGAAAATCGAAGACTGCCTATTATCATTGATCGATAATTGATAAAAATTACGTCGCACTTACAATTCATTAATATGGTCGCTATAATTGTAAGAGATGATGACTTAATAAATGTGTTGGAACATACATTTTTATAATTTGATTCTCAGTAATGGCAGCAGTTCCAGATATTGAAGAATTTATGAAGTGGAGGAAACGTGAAGAGGTTTCAAACTTAAGAGTTCACTAAACATATATTAATTCAGAATTTGAAAGTAGGAAGATAAAATGTGAAATGCTCAACAATTCCACCATCGACTGTTAATTCATAAGGATGCCGGCAATTAATAATATGCATATCGCAAAACTATGGGCAACTATAAAGGAATTTATACTATAACAGCCCAGGTCTGTTGGTTGGTTGGTTGGTCACGCTTTCACGATGGCCGATATAGAGCGTTTTAACAAACTTCCCGAATAGGTAGAAGATTGAAATTTGGCAAGGATGCTTAATTAACGTATTTTAAGGTAATGACGAAAATACCTACCTACAGTTCGAAACCGCTCATGTTAAACGTTTTTTTACGTATTTTGTGGAAATCTTGCCATTTTAACGGGATGTTTCCTTGCCTATCAATTATATTGTTAGACCTCAAAATTCTATTGTTATATCAATCCTTATGGGTGTAAGCGTGCTTTGAATGCTTTTAATACGAGATAGGGAGGGAGAGACAGGGATGGTAACGGGGGGGAGAGGGAAGGAGGAGGAGATAGAGAGGGAGGGAAGGGGGGAGGGAATGAGGGGGAGGGGTTGGAGAGTGGGGATGAGGGGGGAGGTGGAGACAGGGAATTAGGGGGAAGGGGTGGAGAGAGGGAGAGGGAGTGAGGGGAAGAAGGGAGGGAGACAGACAGACAGACAAACGACTATATTGAGGGCGAAATTGAGACTATATAGTCCCTTCTTACATTTAAGAGAGAGAGAGGAAGGGAGAGAAAGGGAGGGAGAGAGAGGGAGGGATGGAGGGGGAGGGAGGGAGGGAGGAGGAGAGAGAGAGGGGGGGGAGGGAGGCAACTATTTTAAGGTTAACTAAAGATATCCTGTCATATTGACGGGCTTTTATACTAGTATGTATATCTTTTGCATTGCGTTCGTGGTGGATACGACTGTGCGTGAAAAAAACGTCAATCGATTTCAACGAATTCTCTTGTATATAAAGACATGAGTACAAGAATAATCCTGTAAATAAATAATTAAATGATAGTAGTTTATATAAATGAACTGTGTAGATTCGGCGTCTGAACGCATAGCGGCGAAATGTGAATTTTAGGAACACTGGACTAAATTCCCCTAGGGACCCTAACACACGTAGTTTTCCCTTTCAAATAAAAATTTTTTAAACAGCCACAAAACCCATACGTCACATTAGAAAACTCCTCTCTTCCCGGGAATTTACATCTCATCGGAGTAACGCGAATGCACGATTTTTCGTTAAAGTACTTCATTATCACGTCCATTTATGTACATCTTAAAGTTCTCTATATTTCGTAAAATTTAAAACGCTTCCTTAAAACCTTACTCTTTGAGTAAAAGCTCATCCTTGGAATAATAACCAATGAGAAGAGCGATAGATACGATTGAACAGTAAATTTTCCTCTGGTACCAGAACTCATTCCCAAACATATTTTTTAGAAACACTGTGCGCCATTTCAGCTTCTTTCTCTCTCTCTCTCTTCGCCTTCCTCTCCCACCTCTCTCTCTCTCTACCCTTCCCTTCCTCCCTCCCTCCCTCCCTCCCTCTCTCTCTCTCTCTCTCAATCTATCCAACTCCGTCTCTTAGGAACTTTTATTCGCAGACTTTCTGGAAGAGAACCCGATTGGCTGCAGTGATGGCTTTGAAGAGGATAAAAGAGAGTAATTTCGAATTCGATGAGAGGGAATTATGGGTTTTGGAACGGATGAGATGGAGGAAAGAGGAGGACATTAGGGAGAGGAGGAGGGGAGATAGAGAGAGAGAGAGAGGTAAGAGGATTTCGGAAGGGGGATGACTGCAATGGAGGTTAAGGAGGCGGAGGAGGAAGAAAAAGGGTTCAGAAGTCGGATTCAAAAAGTTTGGAGGTCTCAAGACTGAGATCGGAATGTCTTTCCTCTTTCCCTCTCTATTTCTCTCTCTGGAAAATCTTCCGAGGTTCGAGTTTTCTTTTTTTTCCCCTCTCTCTCTCTCTCCTCGGGAAAATGTCACGTGTTTGACAAAGTGCTTTGAATAACTTCTTCTCCCCCGTCCCCCTCTCCACCGCCTCCATTCACCCCTTCCCCCTAACCCCCTACATCCTCCTTCGCTTTCTTCCTCCCGTCCCCTCAATCCCCTTCGAGTGAAGAATTCGGAACGGCGCCCTTTTGAATGGGAAATTATTTCGGTTCGCAGATGCGATGAAGAGAGAGAGAAAAAAAACATTTTATTTTTATTTTTTTTTCGGAGGGTGGAATACGGCTCGGTTCAATAATGGCAATTTGCCGATAAAACTCCGGCGGATGTGAAATCCATTCTATTCGACCCGAAAGCGTGAATTTTTTTAGCGGGATTTATTTTGGGAGTAGGCAATTAAGACGATTGTTTGATTGCTTTATTTATTTAATGGTATATTAGATCCTATTGATGAGAAAGGCGAAATTTGTTGTGGTTTTCAGTGAAACGATTCTTTTCTATATTGATGACATAAATGTTAAAAGTTGTAATGCCGTTTGGGATGTCATTTTGTTTTTTTGATACTTTTTATTTATTATTACGGCCTTTTAGAGTGAGCTCGGTTACGATAACAAAGATAAACATAGGCGCATGCTCTCGGCAGGATTCGAACCTCCGAACATAGCATTGCCAATCAGACACGATAAACAAATTCAGCAGTTTTTTCTACATAAATTTTATCATATTCTTATTACTTAAATTGAGCAGTAAATCACAAAATGGAATACTCGAGGATAATTTCTACCAGGATAAATTAAATGATGGCATAAAATAGTTCGGCGTAAGCTGAAACGGCGTTCTAAATAGAATATCTCATTATAGGCCTGTACTTGAACAATTCCAAGGAGATGATAAGATAATATTTTACATTCGTACCGTGTCTACTTTACGAAAAGATTCTTAAAACTGTAATTGGTTCCAGTAGGGTTTAAAGTCGTCTTAGGCCTACAACCCATTTTAGAATCAAAATTACTCCAATAGACTCATTTTTTAATCAGTCATCGGTGAATCTATGAATGACCCTTTTGTATCTGAGATTCTAAGCTGGATTTCCCTAACTTTTTATTAATTTCTATTTTTGAATTAATTTAATATTGGGCGAGTTTTATGTTTTTAATTTTATCAGGGACCGATTGTCCCAATCCTCTTCATTTTACCATTATCAGAATTGTATAAAAAGTTCTTCTTTGTTTTTCTAAAATAAATCCATGCAGTTTTTCTACGCAATTTCATATAATTTTTTTAAAAGCAATATAGTAAAATTATATATTGGTAGAAGGCAAAGGCGTATAGTATGAAAATGTTCTTAACAATCTTTACTTATTCAAGCTTCGTCCTATTGTGCCACCCAGTGGCGTAGCGTACCTGTAGGAAACCGGTGCAATGCACCGGGGCCCCCAAATTACCCTGACACTATATGTTTCATGATAAAATTAATGATAGGGGCCCCAAAATCAAATTTTGCACGGGAGCCCCATAAGAGTTTTCTATGCCACTGGTGCCGCCACACTTTCCTTCATTGCTGATAGATTAAATTACTCCAATATTTAGTTTGTTAAGCTGAAATAAATCGCCTTCTTAATTTTTGGCTAAAATAGTGAACATGTGGGTCTCTTTTCACATATTTACTATCATTATTTTCAGTTTAAACGATTTTGGAAATTTAAGTAGTCCTCAGAATTTAAGAAAAATCTAGGCAAGAGATCTTTGCGGAAAACATCGCTGGTTTACTCAGTAGTTCTGCATTATTTTTTTAGCGATTTCGTTAAAAATACCGTTCAATAAAATGGCTATTTAGATTTGATTTACACATAACTACAACTATGGAGCAAACCTTTTTTGATAACTAAGAAGCCATAAGTTTGATGAACAGAACGCCCTTTTATAATATCATCATCAATTTAACGCTAAAACGATTTCTCTTTTGCCACCTTATAGGTATATTATAAGGTTTTCTCTAGGACTAAAAAAAAAAAATAATCTCGTACGTCATGCCAATTTATGGCCGTAAAAATCATTCCTTAATGATTATCTAGGGTGAGGGGAATAACGGATAGAAAAGAGAGGGGGGGGGGAGGGAGGGAAGAAAACGGAACATAAATCGCCATACGTGCGAGTTCAACTGTTTTCGCGAAGGAGCATTGTGCACTGTGGTAAATGGGGAGAAACGGTCCGATGTGTGCGTGCCGGAGGAACACGGGTTATAGTTGGCAAGAAAACTACGGGAGTGGTATTTGGAGGTGGAGGAAGTTAAAGGAAAAGGAATAAAGGGAGGGGTATTGTGGAAGGAGGAGAAAAAAAGGGTCGGGACGTGAGCATATGGGAGGGAAAGAGAAGAACGATCGAAGAGGAAGAAGATGGGCGCATGTGGCTGAGTTGATTCGAAGAGGGTCGAAAGGGGAGAGAGAGAGAGAGGGAGGTGCAAGAGGTTTATCGGGAGGTTGGGAAAGTCGGCAGAGTAAGGGCCGTGAAAGAGGGGGCAGGCGAAGGAGTGATTGGGGTGTGGGGCAGGGCGGAGAGGGGGAGAGTGGGAGAGATAGGAGGAGGGAAAGATTGAGAGACCCACAGAGGGCGATGGGAAGGATCTCGTAGCTGGGGGGGAAAGGATATAGGGGGAAGGATAGAAGAGAAGGGTCGGGGTGGGAGGAATGGGAGGGGGAAGGGTCTAAAAAAGCAGCCAATCGCCCAATATTCGCCGCAATTTTCCCGGCTATTGCACAAACTGAAAGTCGGGGAAAATGGCGCCAATCAAGGGCCTCTTCATTTCGTTTTTTAAACCGTTAACTCCCCAGCCGGCCTGCGATGCCGCCGCCAGCAGCACTGATAACTCAATTATTCCGTCGTCATTGGAGGTGAAATAAATAAAAAAGGAAGACGGGTGTGAGAGGAAGATGATTGTGGAGGGGGAGAAAGGAGTGGAGGAGTACCTATATAGGGAAGAGATGGAGAGGTTATAAGAACAAGTTGGTAGTATGTGCAGTGTAGGCAGTAAAAAATATATCTTTTATTAAAACAAACCAGGAATGTTTAGAAAAAGGAAACGATTCGTAGCAAGTAATGCGATTGCAACAAGATAAACCATCTACAACGTTACAATTAGAATCAACCATTTAGGCTATTAAAAAGCAGAAAAAGCCTCAATCCAAAATCAAGAGAGTAAAATGATAAAGAAATGTAAAACCTTGAAATTTCGACATATATGTATGTGTGGAAATTACGAAGTTTTTTCATTTCATTTATCATGAAGCAGTTCCACCAAGTTACGCTGGAAACTATTACATTTATCAAGAGGAGTAATTCAGCTATAAGTGTGCCATACGTGTAAACTTGTTTAGACTTTTAAAATATCAATGAAGCATTGGACTTCTGAATGCTATCGAACATGTATCCCTTGAGACAGACTATGTTTGCTTCGAAATATTGCTAATTGAAGTTCTTATGTTCCCGACCGATTATCATAGCCAATTGATATAATACAATAAAAACGTGAATTTTAAAATATCATGAAATTGTTACATGAGCATTTCGCTGGTAGAGCACTTTTAAAATGGCGCATGAAATAAATTTCGTATGGCAGTCATCTATAAGAAAAGATTCGTAATACCGATTACAGTTTTAGGAGCTCCAAAAGTATCATTACTTCAATAATTACTATATGTCACAAAACAATAAAAATCTTTCAACGTTGTATTAACATTTTTCTAGAGAAATTAATTGAGTTTAAATTACCCTTATGCCAGTTTAGATATGTTTTAGATAGCTTGACTCACTTCTAGCATAAAAAAATCTGAATTCGATCATTGACTTGGGCATGAATGTTTGGTCAAGAATAAGCATTTAAGTATTAAAAATTGAAAATCACGTAGTTATCATAGACATCTCCTAAAGCCATAGTAATGTTATGAAAGGCTGCATAATAATAGTAGGGGAATTCGAGATGCCTTGATTTTTCAGTTTTTTTTACAGCTAAGCGCTTATTCTAGAATTTTTCTCAGCCATAAGACGAACTCGATAATTTTCTAGGGAGTAGATGTTCGTGCTATTCGTCGCCACAGTTCATTAGGTTATTTGAATTAGCCTTGTATTATAAATTGGGTTAATTAAACGTTTCAAAAGATAGTGTGCTATTTTATGACAATTTTGCAGCCAAATAATTTTTTTGTGAGTGTAAAGATTTTTCAACTTAAACCACGTTGACATGAACGGATAAAGTTAATTGTGGGGACCTCCCGTTTGCGGTCCCTAAGAGAACATTTTGAGATCTATCCCGATTCTGGTATCACTTTTAACACGTCGTAAGTGGAATTTCTCATTTTGGCGATTAATTTTAAATTATTCGTATCTGTCCGAGAGAAAAAAATTCCGAAAATTTCAATGTACATATGGAATGGCATTTACCGTATTAGCCCGAATATAGGGCGACCCCGAATATCAGGCGACTCCTTATTTTCCAATGAGAAAATCCAAGAAAAGTAACTTCTTCATACTTAAGGACCCGAATATAAGGCGACCTCCACTTCCCTGAAAGACAATTTCTGAAAAAACCTCGCCTTATATTCGGGCTAATACGGTAGGTGTCGCGGGAAGTCCAGCGGACACCGTTTGGAGAGCTACTGGGAGCTTCAGAGAGAGACATGAAGAGGCGTGTGTTGGGAACAGTTTCGCGTAATACCTTTTCACAACCACAGAGAGAAGACAACTAACTTCTATCTGCGGCTAGAGGAGGGTATTATACGAATACTTTCCCAACATACTTCTTTCCATGCGTGTGTCTCCGACACCCTAAGCGGCTCTCGAAACGGTTAAGTATCCACTGGACTTCCTGCGACATCTAGTTGCAAACCGTATCTCATTCTACCTGAAATCTTCTCCTCCCACCCATGACCTTTTTCGTCCGTATTGTGGAGTTGGAACAAATGACCATTGTCCATCCTAAGTAACTAGCGCGTCACTTTGAAAAATGATTGATAATAACCTTCCTTTCAACTCGAGAGAGAGAGAGAGATTTTCCCTGCGGGCGCCACGTTTACTCAACGCGACCAAGACAAAAGAATTTCCAACACTTGGAATCGGTGTTCCATCAAGAGGTGTATTTCCTAATTAAACAACCCACTCGTAACACCCTCGCTTCACTTGTTACTCATTTGGCCAACCAACTGCCTTCCTCTTTCAGCCTCTCTCTCTCTCTCTTTCGATCGTAATGACTTTTGATATTCAAAAGTTTTTTTTTCGTATTCTAAGCAGAAGCGATTGCGCATGCTCACGTGCCAAGGAAGACGGCGGATCCAGGCACGGGCTGATACGCCAGGCGGTAGGCTTTTATCTCTTTTAGCCGTGATGGCGGCCAAGGACGATCCGAGGCGGAAATGGCATGGAGCGCACACACATAAGACGCGTGCGACGCCGTCTGGCGTTATAGGGCTAATGGGAAGGGGGAGTAAGCCAATCATTTAGAGTGCACCATTTTTTTATGGAAGGAAAATTGAATGTGTTGCTGATGGTGTGAGTAAGATAAAGCTCTCTTCCAAAAAAGAGTTCCTTTAAGATGGCGCTGCCTAAACAAATTAACGCAGATTTACTTAATTCAGCCCTCAGAAAGGGCTCTATCATGTGCTATAGAATTAGGCCGAGTGACGTTAGGTTATTATGATACAAGGCTGCTACCGTTATTAGCGTGTGAAATAATACATGAAATATTTGTTTCTTTGTTTTGTTGCACCTGTGCGGAAAAGTATTGATAATGACCACACCATCGATTTAATCGTGCTTTATAGTGACAAGAAGTTAAGATTTTTTAAAACAAAGCTATTAAGTGTATGTACATGCAGTGTTCGACTTATCGATGAGTAATATACATTTTTGAATTTTATGGAAATAATCAGAAAAATTTGGATGTTCGTCGGATGTTCTAATTGCCGGTCAGAATAAAGAAGATATAGTAAAAGCAAATTAGTATTTTGCTCTCGAAGTTGGGAAATTCTGATAAGGAATGATTAGCAAAACAATAAAGCCTCCTTACTAAATGAACTCTCTGAGACGGATAAGGAATTAATTTTCTTAATTTAACGTACGTTGCTTCACTTTTCATTTTACTCTACCTGAATGTACAGCATATTGAATCTGAGAGAAGAGGAAAAGGACTTTTCTCTTTCTTATCTGGGATATTTTTCCATGCACATAAAGTTATAATATATCAACTACCATCTTGGTGAATATTCTACTAAAGAGAAATAGTACAACGTGTTATGCATTAGAAACGGAAAATTCGAGACAGATTATAGAGCTCACACTTGGACTTCAATGCATCTTAATATAATCCAAGAAACTTATGCATAAAACTAGTAAAACAAATGCGCATTTCAGCTATTGACCTTCATCCGTAGTTTTCTGATTTTATAGAGTATATAATTAAAACATATACGTATAATTACATGCATAAACTCCATGCAGAATCAAAAATCGAATCGAATTATTTCTCGAATAAATATATGTATTTTGTTGACATCAGACCTGTTTGTGAATTTAAAGCTACTTGTATATAGGTATATCTTATTATATAATCAATCATATTGATCCTTTAATGTTATTCGTTAAATGATATTAAAATTTTGTATATCGATAGTTAAAGTTTTTAAAATCCTGAGGCACTGGCATGACAATATTGTTCATAAAAAGGGATCGTGAAAGAAAATAATGAACATACCTCCCGGTTTTCTTTAGTTTCTTATCATATAAAATTTCCATCTCTTTAGTACTCTTAGAAAATGGGCAGACTGGAATTACTTTATGGACAAATAAAACAGTTAAGAGAGAGAGCACTGGAATGGATGGCAGAGGGCATCCTTGCGGGAATGGAAAGGATCACTCCGAATGTGTATGTTCGTGTCAACGTGAGGGAGGGAGGGGGAGGGGGGTAAAGAAGAGCGGATTGATTTCCATAAGGAAATATTCACGAAAGAATGGATAAAAGAGAGAGGGGTAAAATACGCCGGAGGGGGTTTCCATGACTTCGACGCATGCAGAGGAGAAAAAAGGAGGAAAAACCGTGTGTGTGTGTGTGTGAGAGAGAGAGAGGCAGAAGAAAGGGATGTAGAGGAAGATACGCGAGAGAGATAGAGGAAGTGTTGGCGGGGGACCACCCCATTTGTCGACGATTCACAATGGGAGCCTAATACTCTCCAATTCTCTCTCTTTCTCTTTCTACCTCTCTTTCTCTTCCCACTTCTGCTCAACTTAACCAGGAGAGACGAGCGTTACTTCCGCAGTGGCGAACAAGAGGGCTTACACTACAGTAAGCCAAAAGAGGGATTGAAGGTGGGGAGAGGGGGAGAGGAGGAGGGTGAAGTGTCGGGTGATTGAGGGTTGGAAGAGAGAGAGAGAGGGAATGGGAAGGAGAGAGGAACTTAAAATGAGCGTGGGAGAGATGGTTTTGGAGTTCCCTTCCCTCTCGGTCCAGAGGATGGGCTAAGAGGTCTTTTCCAACCAAGGTTGCGAGTGTTGATGAGCGACGACTCCCCTCACTCTGCATAAAGGGCGAGCGCGGATTGGTTCGTCGCCTCAAGGAATATTATATGCTAAACGACCCCTAGAGGGCACCGTATTCTCCATAACTCTCCCCTTTTTAACCCTCCCGCCCACTCTCTAGAAAGGCAAAGGCCGAACAATGGCACCAAAGGCAAGAATTTCGCGCGTGGATTGCTGCGGTGGTTCAAATTTGAGATGTAGTCCCACCAACGAAAGAATATTTTTTTTACGTTTTTCTTTTTACAGAAGGCTCTGCGATAAAAAGCATAAAGATTCGTCTCGAAAATTTCTTGCGATAGAACGGAAAGATTATTTTTGGTCAACCTGTGAAAGAAATGAGAGTTCAAAAATTATTTGTAATATTTTTGCAAATGAAACGTGTTTCGTCATGAAGGAGGGCTTAAAAGTAATTTAATAGCCATTCTCATGCGATGAAATGTATTAATTAATTAATTAATTTATATTGAAATGTACATATATATTCGTTTTCCCCAAAATCACCACAGCAGCAGAATTAAGTTGAAGCATGCAACATTAGATTAAAAGTCCAAAGTTTGATTAATTTCCTGGAATCGCATTATAAATTTTCTCAGAGGGGAAATCGTGAATAATATTTTTGCACGCTATTTTACGAGCGGAATTTTTTCGACAAAATTTTTAAAAGTTTAATAACGCTGAAATAATGCATAATTATTACTTAAACAATATTACACGCATTTCTCATGCCACTGCGGGGATTTAACGGTACGTTGAAAAAATATTTTAGTCTTAGTAATCACGTTATGAAAGTTAATTTGATCAGCTTACACGCAATAAAAAGCGAGTAATTTTTCACGGCGAATTAAAAAAAGTTGCATAACTGACCTACATATGCCTAACGTAATCAATATGACAGAGTTTAAGTTTGTAGGTCATGGAACGCTTTCACGTACGGATGGCAATCGAGGAACCGAAAATAAAACTCTTTCCCTTATCTCTCGCTTGCCGTCTTCTCCTTATCTCCCCTTTACGCCATTGGAACACAGGGAAAAAGAAACGGAGGGAGGGGAAAAAAGGACTCAATTTTCGAAATGACTCGGTCTTTTGTCGTCGGCGCGATTTAACTAGGGGAAATCACGAGTCGAACCGCATGAAAATGAGCTCAGTAAGAGAGAGAGAGAAGTGAATTTTGGGAGAGCGGAAGGAGAGTGGGTGATGGGATGAATACGGCGAGGAGGGGAAGGCAGGGCGAGGATGGGGTTGAGAGAAGGCGTGGTTGATGGAATGAGGATGGGAAAATGAGAGAGAGAGAGAGAGTTGGAGAGGATTAAAGCGGCGAAAATGACATCCCTTCTTTTCGAACTAATGAAGCGTGTAAACAAGGGACAATATGTTAATTCGCCCGGCAGCGACCTCCCCCTCCTTCCCCTCCCACCGCCGTCTTTCTATCTCTCTCCCCTCCTCCCTCTCCGCCTCTTCCATCTAAGCGCCCCCCCTCTTCCGCCGCACACCCCCTGCTGAGTGTTTATTCCCCCAATGGTTATAAAGAGCTTAGGGATTTTAAGATCACAAGCATATGTTAAGTTGGTTACGTTTCTAGTATTGTTGCGGTCTGCTTTGTTCCCATAGTAGGGGAAAGTGCGTGGGAGCGGAATCGGTGTCGTAATCGCCTTACGTTTTAGCGGTGCGGTCAATGGTCAAAAGCGTTTGAATTTTCGTTCTCACGGGCACAGTGCATTTGTCAATAATCGTTCGTTAATTCTCACTACTTGAATTTCTGTTCTTCTCCCTCCGTGCTTCTATAAGCGTTAAAAACAGTAACCGATCATCTAATCGTAATATATTGATATCTGTATCGACTTCGTTTGTTCCCTTTTTACTTTCTCCATACGTAGTATAGGGAAAGTATTGTGACCAGGAAAAAAATCGACTTCGAGATTTCAACGGAAATACACGTTTTGAGGTCCATAGAACACGTTTAGACTATTTTCGAAATTATTTCTGTGTGTGTGTGTGGATGGATTGATGGATGTATGTGATTGTGGGCGCTCTAACTCAAAAAGTAATTTTCATATTAATACCAAATTTCATATACTTATAACACTTTAGCATGAGCACAAAGAAATGATTAGTTTTTGGACAATAACGGTTAACCGGAAGTCGAGATTTATTCGAAACCCGATTCGATTTTTGCGATATTTCAACGATAATACGTCATTATTGAATACATTGACCATTACAAAAATGTAGAAAACATAATTTTCTATATCTTTTATTTCAAACAATTTTCCATAGCAGATACTGTTTAGGAATTATTTATAAATAATCGGTGTTTTTTGGTTTCCGTCGTATATCTCCTTAAAAACGTCGTTATTGGTAATCTTCGTGAGGACCAAAATTGTTTTCTTCTAAGTTTTGTTTGAAACAAATTTTCGTACAACCATCCATTTCGGAGATAATTTATTTATTCTTAAATATCCAGTATACAGCGCCACCATGTAGCGGTGAATTGTGTAAACATATTCAAAATATAATTTACGGGAATAAGGTTGACTGTATTATTTTACGATACTAAATAATAATTTTGCCTTATAATGCTATTCATGATAATTTAAATATCTATACCCAAATATGGAGAAAGTCACGTGTTGGCCACAAGATTTTTTTCGATTTTACCAAACAAGCAAAGGGAAAATAAAGTTAACTCCACAACAGCCGACAAATATAGGGAATTTGGTAGTCGTTAAATCGGATTCTGCGCTCGATTATCGAATAAAACAAGCGAACGACCTTCTCTTTGCTGTCCCTCGCCTTGTGACCCGGAATCATAAAACCACACCGCCGGAAGAAGCGTCATTAAAGATCTCCAAATAAATCCTTCGCAGGTGCGACACTAAGCGCCTGAAATAATACCCGGAATAACTATCGGCCGGCGCATCTCGCCGAACACAAACGACTCTTTTGATTCCGATGAGATCGATCAATCGAAGGCGCCCGTCGATTCGGTCACGGATTTATTTCCATCTACAAACGGTTTTCTTCGATTTCCTGCGCATCTGGAAGGGTCGGGTGAGTGAGTGAGCGCTTCCTTCCTCCAGCGTGCGGCATAGAGAGAGAGAGAGAGAACTGTAGAGAGGGAGAGAAAGAGGGAAAGAGAGAGTCGGAGAATGAGTGAGTGCTTGGGAAATCGAGGGAGAGTAGCTTGAAGAGAGAGATAGAGAGGAGAGAGAGGACGAAGCACACTAGAAAGATAGGACAGAGAGAGATAAAGACAGAGGCAATGCACCATTTTCACAGGCGCGGATTTAGGGGATGGCCTTAGTGATTTGGAAAGGCCACGATTGAGTCGACTGGAAAAATCGCAGGCCCCGGTGCTAAGTGTTTAAAGTTTAAAATAGTAAATTTGAACAAATAAAAAAGCAGTCTCTGTCGATATGACATTTCGATATTTCTTCCGACGTTTTCTAATAAACACGTACCTGGGAGATACGACAAAATTTTGAGAAAGATCTTGGTTATGCAAAGCATTATTTTCCTGCATTTGTATAAATTATAATAGCGTTTTTTTCAACAATCACTATAAAGTGCGAGTATTAAACCAATACCTGTTTATGGTAAAATAAATCTTCGACATTTTTTGCGTGCATGTTTGACGCCTTTTGCGAGAAGCGCCTATGGCAAATACAACCTTGGCTAGTTATTATAGTTTATAAATGCAACAAATTTCTTTTAGAGAGCGCAGGGCACTGCGCATTCGCATCAAGGTGGCCCTGGCCACGATTTGCGTTTTCAGGAAACACATGATCAGCTTTAAAGGAAGAAAATCTGCTATAAAATTCTAAATTATTCGCTTACATATATCTGCACTTAAAATACGGAGAGCGAGCTTCTGGGCTTTTCCGCTGATGTGATACTAACTCTTTTGCGCGTCTAGACGCGAGGTCCTCGGCTTAGATAGCCTATATACGCTTAGCCTTTTCATCCACGATTGAGAAGACGGAGAATTCCCGGAGCGGGAGATGGCCATTTTAAAGCCTCCAGAATTCTGGATCTGTGGAATCGACTCGGAAACGACCGTCTCAAAGTAAATAAACTCGAGGGGGAGGGGGGATATGAAAGAGTGGCCGATTTTTAAGGGACGAGGGATCGCTCGGAACATAAATGCAATCGACAGACTCGTCCTTTGTGTCCACGCAGTCCTTATCGCCTCCAGAGACGAAGCGGAATCGCGAAGATGACCCTTATTTACGGCTGTAATAGCATCGTTCTTTTTTTTTTACGGGATAAAGAGGATACAGACGCGTTCTCTACGTCGCCATCCCTTCCGAAAGGTTATGGATCCGGATATCGTGGGTGAGAAGACGCAAATAAAAACCTCGGTAAGCGATTGAAGTTTCCTCTGGCGGTGCGGGATCGCGAGTGTTGTTTTCCTTCCGATCGTAAACGCGTTTCGGTGGAGACCTGCGATGTCGTAAAAGAGATCGTGGAATGATTGGATCAGATGCTGGATTTGGGAGCCCGCGTGGTTCCTCGGAACGGCCAAGAAGAGAAACACGTCGCATCTTTTATTATGTATTTATTCTCCTCTTCTCGAAATCTACCGGGCATATAATCTAAATATAAGGCGATTAAGATAAGCATTCTTTACTGAATTTTGGAGCTTATCACCGATGACGGCTTCACCTTCATAGTTTGAAACACTCTTAGACGTTGATTCAACAGGGAATTATCAAGCTCGTCTTATGGATGAAAAAAAATCAAGAACAAGCACTTAAAACAGTACTTGTCTCAGGTATCTTCAGTAGCCACAAAAAGGTTTTAAAAAACACTTTTAGGATATAATTTCGGTGAATTACCACTGAAGACGGCTGCTTTGCAGCTGAAATGCGCATCTGTTTTTTTAACCATACTCTGGTTATTGGAGATACCAGAGACGAATACCTGTTTAAGTACCTGTTCTTGAATTCTTAGACATAACAAAAAGGCGCGCCACTGACCGCAAACAGGCGCGCAAGAGTCAAACGTTTCGGAAAATTTCGAATTAGTACGCTGAAGTGCGTTGAATAATGTTTTTATTTCAATTCATGAAAACCTGTATGTAGTTCATAATTCTAAAGAAGGATTTTGTCCTATGGATATTCTATCTGTTGTACTTGACGGATAAAATCGAACGTTATAAATCTAGACGTCGACTGACATCAATGATAGGTAAGTACATTAAAAATATGCGATAGGAGACTGACGGTATCTTTATCTACCACTTCCACACTGGTGTGAAGCACGTGCGCATGTACTTGGCAAAGTTTATATACATGATAACGATTTATTCCGCCGATGAAAAAACATTTGTTCTATCGGTAAATGACATACAATTTCTCCACTGTTCCAATGTTTTAAAACAATATAAGAATTACGTATGTAATATTCGTATGGATGTCTCACATTTATCGAAACCTTATTGTTTGCTCGTTAATTTAAAAATTTAAGATATTTAAAAAAATATGCGAGCAGCACAAAGACAAATTTATAATATAATGTGCCTATTCTATATAAGCTTTCGAATGATTTTAAACAAAAAACTTTTGTCATATATCCTCTGAGACAAACATTTGCTCTGAATGCAATGAAAAATCTCCGGTTGCATTTCATTCTGCCATTTCACGTCGATTCAACGCTCTGTCATTCATTCCAGAGAGGCAGCTTAGGACACGAAAAAGCGTTTAACCAATAGGCTATCCGACGGCTGGATTTCCCTCCATAGGGCTCAACAGCCTCAGGGCGGACATCGTCCGACGGCCGACGAACAAAGGGGTGATTAAGTTAATGACGAGCCGAAGAATCGTGGAAGAGGGCGAAAGTGCGATGGGTTGGGTAGGAAATCGAGAGATTGGGGTGGGAGTGAAGGAGAGAGAGAGAGAGAGAAGAAAATCGGAGAGGGAGAGAGAGAATGAAAGTAGCATGAAAGAGAGGCAAAGAGAATGGTGTGAGCGGTTTTTCAATGAATTTGTTTTTTTTTTGGCGAGGCAGAGTGGGGTATTGCGTTATGACTCGGAGGGGGCAGTGCGGGGGATTTGTTAGGGAAAAGAGGGGCAAAATAAGAGAGAGGGAGTAAGGGAAGGCACCGTTGCGGGCGGGTAGTTTGGATTAAGGGTGGAAAGGTCAGGAGGGTGTGAGAAAGTGGTCTGGATTGGAAATGAGAGGTTGAGAGGGGGGGGAGCGAAAGAGGTGGTGGTGAAGTAGAAGTCCAAGCTTAAAGAGTCTTGATTTTGGACTGGGACTCGAGAAGAGTAAATGGAGAGAGAGAGGTCGAATGAAAAGGAGAGAAAGGGAGAAGACGAGAGGAAGAAAAGAGAAGTGGGGAGGGGGGGGGGGCGCTCCCATTAGCGGAGAGTTCCCCAAGTGGGGTGGTCTCTCTCTCTCTCTTTTTGTTTTTTTTTTACGTATTCTTAGAGCCTCCTCCGGACTCATTTGGAACAATTTATGTGCTTTGACAAAGTTTCGCTGAACTCTTAACGTTAAGAGAAAAGAATTCGGCGAATGTTCTGGAATAAATTATGGAAAGGTACTACTGTTACCTCGGCATTCACTATTTCCTCGTCTAAAAAATGAGCTCTTTAGTTAAATGCCGTGTTAATCCTCTCGAGTCCACGATGCTTTAAAATAAAAATAATGTTATTGAGATTCAGATTTAATTGCTAATGTTTTGGTGATAAAATGTGAAATTCCATAAACAACATCAATGCATAAAACCGAATTAAATATTTTTCTTAAACTATTTAATTTAAGGTTATATAAAATAAAATCGTCTGCTAAAATTCCTTCTACCAATGCCAGTTGATCGATCTTCGTTAAGGAGTGTTTTACCCGTCCTTGTTTCCTTGGCGATCAACAAAAAATCGCTTACAGCTTCTTACTTAAATGAATTATGAAATTGTCAAAAGCGATTCTCGATTATTGAAAAAAAAACATTTTCCAAAAGTGCAAGTTGTGAGTTAAGCTAGCACGTTTAAAGGGAAGGATGAGAAATTAAAGTGTCGCGTGAGAGACAATCTCGGAAGCAATTACGTCTCGCTATGTGTCCCCCTGTCCCATTCCACCTCCACAATTTCTTTCTCTCTCTCTCTCGCCCACGTAACTTAACGCTTTTCTTTCCAGCACCCCGTCCATTAACAGAAACGCTCTGTTACATTTTCCACCTCCGCCCTAGTGGCCGCGACGGGTGGCGGGCGGTGCCAGCCGCACGGGCGACAATCATTTGTCGGGGTGAGAAGTGGGAAAGGGGGAGAAAGAGGCGCCTCCATCTTAGGTCAAAAGTTCAGGTCGATTTTTTCCAAAAGGCATTCGATCTTATAAAGAAGCGCCCCGTACTATAGGGTAGACTCACTCCTCGGAAGTATATATTCGCAGTAGAAATAAATACAATGAAGTGACCCACAAAATAAAACTGATTTATCGCTACTCTAAATAATTAATCGTCCGGATTCGGGAATACGATCCTTTGATGAAGATAATGCTTGAAAGATGGTCCTCTCTCTCTCTCCCCTTGTTACGTCAGAGTGGTTCCTAAAGCATCGTTTCTGGAGGTGGCGCTTTTGGACTTTCGTCGCAAAAAAATCACGATCGATACCGAGAAACAAATTTAATCAGGATAAGGATGACTTGCGAAATAAAAATTTATCAATAGGTAATGACTATAACGAAAACTTTATTCTCTCAAATCATCAATCAGATTGAGCCATTAAGCAGGGCCTGGACCTAAATTTGTATTTAAAACGCGTGTTTTGACCACTTTACTTGGGACCTGTGAATTTCGGAGGGACCCTGAAGGGCCTAATTTCACCCTATCAAAACCGCACTAAATAATAATATCTACACATTAACATTTCTGCCGTGTGCTGTGAATTTTATTGTGACGGTAACCTCATGCAAATTGCCGTACTGGTTCAATTTTTCATCTGCAGCTGAATATTACCTACGAATGATAGCGCGTAAAATTGCGTGAATAATAGGATTCTGTTGGAACTTTTTTCCGTCCGAAATATATGTATTGTACATACATGTAAATACATATACATATAAGGTCAGGCAATGTAAAAGTCACTGAACTCCTTTACAAGACCTTATGAAATGGTTGTGTCAGTGTGTGTCTATCCCACACGAACAACTTTTCCATTAAAATGGACCGAGTTTCGTGGAACTCGATAGGGCCATATATTATTTGGAGAACACTGAAGTCCCCAGTTCGATTCTAGGAACATCCTTTCCATATTTGATTTATATAGTAAGTCTCAAATCTATCGGACAGAGATTTGCTTCTTTGGTACATATTTAAATATCTTAGAAATGTGATGCCTGAGCGGAGTTATACTGTTCTAAGGGGAAAATAGTGTAGATTCTAATTCTTAACAGAGAATTTTGATAATTGATCGTATTTCCTTAAATTTGTAGAAAACTATTATCGTTTTTGGTTTTTTTTAAATCGCATTTTATTGGAGTGGTTCCATGGAAAGGTTTATTGCCGAACTCGGTTTGAGCATAGACGACTGCACAAATAGGTTATCTTCCACACGACTACACCGAAAATCACTGAGTCTTCCATAGAATCACCCAGATTCATAGGAATGTGTTCCCCAGAGTTTTCACTATCCGCATTCTCCTTACCATCGTGAGCTACAGTCCCAAGTTCGTTCACCAGTGACATAATTGTGAGGCCTTTGATTTTCATAAAGCATGAATTTCTTCCAAATATTTTTAAAGCTTTCTATTTGAATTTGTTAAAAACATCACCCATTGATATCCTAATTCTGGAGAACGTTTTTCTCTGTAGTCGTCTAATCTGTTAATTCGCGGTTGTAGATCAGTTAATTACGCACTAGAGGATTTTTCTGTGTCATCTCCTGGTTGAACCGTCCAGGTTCTTTATAATCAGGCTTCACGTTTTTGAGAATAAATTTATCATTGAAATTGCACTTTAATATCTATAAGGATGCAATAGTAGTTTTAGACTCCTTTAGCTTCTCAGAAATTAAGGTATTGATTGCGCAAGAGAGATCTGAAACTGGGGAAATCGGCTTTGGCGAATGAGTAAAATTTTCCTTTTCGCTTGTTCCGTTTCTCAAGTTTTAACTTAAACTTCTTATACACTTATTCCTCCTTCTATAGACACCTTATTCGTACACTGTGGATAGATTTTAGTTTCCAATCTATTGTTTTATTTATTATAAGCAGAAAATATCATACTTGCCTCATGATCGCATCAAAAATATCTCCCCCTTCCTTCTCGCTTAACCTTGCTAAGCGATACTGCTCATAAACTATAGAGTTATTCGTATTTTCCCAAATTAACTTTTAGTGGTTTGCATTTAAATTTGAAATTAATAGGAACCCTTTCGACATTTTAAAATGAAAATGAAGAGTTTTAATACGCGTAATTTTTTCTTTGGCGCCGCTTCTCAAGGCAGTGGGCGTTTTATATCCGAGGCCGCCTTATAATAGGGCCAGTATGGCTTTTCGATTCTAAAGCTATAGGGTATAGGAAAAAATCCGTTAGAAAACGAATGAACCTTACAATTGGATTAGCGAATAACATTAGGATATCTCGTCTCAACGCGATAATAGTCACATTTTTCTTAATAGTTATATTGAAAAAAGTGCCTCGAAACGACAAAAGAAAACTACACTAGAGCAGCGTTTGTCAACCGGTGCTCCGCAAGATTTTCATCCTTCATCATTTTATATGGAGTTATTTTTTAATTAAATAACCAATATACAACATGTGTTAGATCGTCTTTAATTTCATTTCGGATTTTTTGAGTTCATTCATTCATTTTTTCTCTAGATCGTTTGTGTACTGACAAGTGTACTATGGTGGGCATTCCAGCTGGTAGGTAACAAACATTTTCCTGAAAAGTTTCTTCTACTGCTCCTTCTAACTGTAAGTTAATTAATACCTCTAGGTGCTTCCCGGTCTGCTAAATGTAGAGAAACACTGCACTAGATAACCTCGAGAATACTTACCTACTCCGCTCCTTGTGTCATTAAGTTTTTAGCCTCAAATCCAACTTGTACGTACGGTTAATGATCCGTTTTCGTCACCCGCAGTCGTTTTCACGTGCTTTGCCTCTTCGTCGAAACGCTTAAAAATAGTCGGTTAAAAACGAAGGGATTGTCGCCACAGTAAGCGGCGACGACGGAGACCGCGGATACGGTAAGAGGAGGGAAGAAGAGAGAGGAGGATGGGGATGGAGGTGGGGGAAAAAGGAAGGAGAGAGGGAGCTGAGGGGAGATTCACGGTGTGAGAGGATGGAAGATGGTTTGGGAGAAGAGGGAAAGGGGGGGAGGGGGGTAGGTAGGGTGGGAAGAAAAAAGGAAACAAGTATGGAGGACTCGGATTTTTAGATGTGTGGGGGAGAGAGGGATGCGAAGAATTACGGCGTTACATGCTATGGCCCACCTGCGTGAGGAGGAGGAGGGGGGTTTAGGGTATGGGGAGGTGTCGACGGACGCATGTAATGTGGACACCGCTATTATAGCTCTAAAGCCCGAATTCGGAGACCGGAAATGAAAAGAGACCCTCTAAAATGATGGAGGGTTGTTTTCTAAATTCCTTTTACCCGAATTTTCCCGTTTTTCAACGCGCTTTTCGTATAAAAAAGAGAATGCAAGAAGAGGTATGTTGCACTTAATAAATCGATAAACGCATGCGTGACTCTGTCATTGAAAAAAAAAATGATTTCGCGTTCGTATCCGCATGCGTTAAACCATGCCTGTTAAACTCGAAGAGGCTTCAGGGCCGCATTATACCGATGTATGCTAATGAAGGGTCGTAAGAGGATTAGAGTTGTGCAGTAGGAAAAAATACGCTTTTCAAGATTGGATTGCAAAAAAAAATAGAAACCGCTTTCAATTATAGTAGTAATAGCCAACACAAAAATATCTTGTCTCCTTTTCACAAAAAATAAAGTATTTATTTACAGTCTCGAACGATTTTGTTGAGACAAAAATTTACCCTCGGGCCACACTGGGTGCAGTATGGGCTGCTTGTGGCCCGCGGGTCTTCAGTTTCACATTAAGCTTTTTGGAATTCTCATCGCCGCTCCTCTTTTCCTACTATACACAGCGAAATACAAAGCTGGGTATCCAATTCTGCCTGTAACTTGAAAAATTTTCGTTTTTTTTGTATTGGCACGAGCACTGTTTTATCACAACGCCTTATAGGACATGCAGAAGAGGAGATAGCATAGATAGCGACTTAGTTAAGCATATCTTTAGAAATATGTTAACGTCTAATTTCGGTATTATATTATTGTTAACCGGCATAAAATATGATATTTAAATTAAATATTGAATGCATTTACTTAATAACGCTTATAAATTCTCGAATTTCGATGTTTGTACGTATTAACATTTTAACGTGGGCTTCCACTGCTTTTCATTTTTATTTTTCGTCATTGTTTAGCTTCGAGGAAATTGTAAAGTTTTTTCGCCAAAAATCTGATTTAGATTTTTATGACAATTGAGAAGACGTAAGTGAACCAAAGAGCGTTCTCCAGATAAAGTTCCGTTTATATCAAGCTTCAGAAGATTTTTAACACTCCAAAACTTAGATCTGGTCCTGATCTTGCTTGTTTCCAATACGTAAATTAGAAAGAAAAGAATGCATTTAGCTAAATGTAAACCGAATAAAAATATATAACCCTCCTCTTATGTCCTTGCTTAGATGACAACAAATTTCTTCATCAACTTAACTATTTGGCTCATTAAGTCATTTCTGACATCCTGCCCAACAGCTGCTCAACGACTGTAAATGTCAAGGTTGAATAAATCATGCTTAAATTGACATAATACATATTAAGAATAAAATATTCAAGGAATATGCTCTTTGAAAACCAGCATACTGATTGCCAATATTGAGTTTAATCAGTGGCGTAGCGGAACCATTCTGGGCCCCTCCGCCAAGGACCTATGCTCCCCCCCCCCCTCCCCTTCCCCCGGTGAAAACTTGAAAAATAGCCGACGATATCTGAAAATACGGCGGCACGGACACTGTCATCGGACGCCACGGGGCTGGATATGTGTAAATACATTGGACAATAATAGCTTCACGGTGCCGCCACGAACAGTAGGTACCGTGAAGGTTTTTTTTTACTTTTTTGTTTCAATGCATAAAACTCGGAAAAGTAACATAGTTACATTTTTGGTGGCAATTCTCTAACAAGGCTTATTATATATAAAAAATATATAAACATAAAAATATAAATGCATCATTTTTTCATTCTCATGGGATGAAAACTTGAACCACTTGGGCACCATTGCAGTTAGAAAAATAAATTTAATTTTCTGAAATGCTTGAGATATCAAATTCTAAATCCAAAGGAAAAAGTAATTTCAACTTCCACATGCGTCATAGAAAATATCAATCCTAGAGCGATCTCTTATGTAATAGAATGGTAAATATTCCTACCTTATTTTAATCTTTGTCTTCGTCTAGCGTTAACGTCGGCAAATTTTTCTATGACGTCATCAACATTCAGCTTGGATGCTCATTCATTCTCAGTGCTCAAAATTGGGAGGCTTCTAAGTCTTGTCTGACTAATGGAGTTCCGTAAATAGTTTTTTTTATTAATTTTAACTTTGAGAATGATCTCTCAGCACTCGCAGTGGTGACTGGCAATGTCAAAAAGAGCGTGAAGGAGGTACACACATCTGGAAGACTGGAAGCTGTCGCAGTGTTCTCTACCATTAGCAGATTAACACTACTTTGTTTTTGTATAGCCGATCTCAGTGCCATTCTAAAAAACTGCATCTGTTCTGGGAACTGAGGGGAAAGATCAGCGGGGTAAACAGACCATAATTCCTTCGCATTCTTGTGTAATTCCTCATCAGCGATGTTAGCCAGTATTGTAGTGGATAATATTATATATATATATATATATATATATATATATATATATATATATATATATATCTTTCATTGACTTAAATCTATTCTGTATTTGACTAATTACAATGTCCAATGTTACATAAAATACAGGTACTTTGAAGTGAAACTCTGTATTCTTTAATATTTCAACTTCACATGCAGCAATGGTACCTTTACGGGGCGATCTATTTTCAATAAAACGTGGTTCTATGACCCAACCTTCAGCTAGCATTTTTGCTGATGATTTAGCTTCCTCAAACTGTCCTCTATAAGAAACTAGCTCATGTTGTGCGTTCTCTAGAAGCTCGGTGCTTTTCATAAGATCCGCATCATCTGATTGCAGCAGCTGAGACACAGAGTTGTTAATTTCTAAAACTTTGCTGTGAAGAACTAATAGAAAAACAAATCGAAAATTTTCCAGTTTAATTTTGAGATTTTCTGCTTCTTCGCGCCGATCTTTCCCTACGGATGTAAATATTATTTTAGAGGGGCATTTCAAACGTCCGAAAAACGATACCTGAGCGTTATTAAAGCATCGTGATGCGATGACAAACGTTTGCTTTTGTCTGCTACTCTGTTGAAACGAAGTAAGCATTTCCCAACGTTTGATGCTATTGCCGAAAAAAGCCTAAAGCTTTTCAATGATAGTGTAAAATTTTTTCCTTTCCGGATCACCCTCAACTGCATCTCTAATCACAAGGTTCAAGTTATGAGCTGCACAGTGAAAGTAACAAGCATTTGGCTGTTTTTCTCTAATTCGTTGCTGAACACCATTATAAATTCCACTCCTATTTCGGGCACCATCATATGCTTGACCTCGACATTTAGTCAGACTAAGACCACTTTTTTCAATCGTATTTACAATTACACTTTCTAATCCAGAGGCAGACTGATCTTTTCCTTCATGAAAACCTAAAAACGATTCCCAAACTTTTACTTCTTTGGCTCTGTTGTTTTCATCAACTACTACAGTTACATATCTGAATATTGTACTTAACTGATTGGTTTTAGAGATATCTTGAGTCGTATCTATTATCACTGAATAAAAAGGAGCTGATTTAATTTCATTCAATATTTTGTTTTGTACATCCTTGGAAAGTAATTAAATAATTTCATTTTGAGTAGAAGGACTATATCTATATCTATAGTTCACCCTGCAAGCCACCGCAATGGTGTGTGGCAGGGGGTGCAAAAGCACCAAGGTAAAGCGCATAATAATGTATAGTATCACTCTACGTCGGCTGATTTCTTTTCGTTACTTCTGTTCTGCTCAGCTATCGTTCTAGGGAAAAACGAGCCTTTATACCTCTCAGTCCTACAGGCTATCTCTCTTATTTTACGAGGATGGTCCATTCTACCAATATAAGTTGGCGCTCTTATTATTTCTTCGACATCGCTGGAGAATATATGCGTTCTAAATCTTTCAAGAAGTTTTAACCTAGAGCGTGATCGGCGCTCAGTTAGTGATTCCCATCCTAAGTCCTGTATCAAGGCTGTAACACTTTTGTTTCTATCGTAACAATTTTTGACGAATCTAGCGGCTTTTCGCTGCACTCTTTCTAACTCTGAGATTGATCCTTTCACGTACGGATCCCATATGCTCGACGCGCACTCTAATAGCGGTCTTACTAACAAGAAGTAACATGTCTCTTTGACTTTTTCCTCACTTTTACCTACTATGCGTTTGATGAATCCTAGTTTCTGTTTAGCCTTCCCGCATATATTTCGTATGTGCATATCCCACGAGAGGTTGCTTGTTAAAGTAACGCTTAAGTATTTGACGGAATCGGCTAGTTTTAGCTGGACGCCTTCAACAGTGTAATTCGTCGTGTCAATGTTTTTGTTTCCCCAGAATCTCATAAAGGAACACTTTCCTAAGTTCAATTCTAACTGACACTCTTTACACCAATCGAGAATTGCATTTAAGTCGTCAGAAAGTAATAATTGATCATTAGGACTGTTAATCTCTCTGTAAACTACTGTATCATCCGCGATCAACTTGATTTTACTTTTAATAACCTTATCTAAGTCGTTTATATATAAAAGGAATAGTAGGGGGCCGATTACACTTCCCTGTGGAACGCCTGAGGCTACGCTGACTGAATCTGATTTAAATCCATCTATAACAACTATTTGTTCACGCTCATTAAGAAAGTCCCTGATCCACTCGATTATCTTTCGATTTATTCCACAGTCATTTAATTTCTTCACTAACTTGCTGTGCGGGACTTTATCGAAAGCCTTCTTGAAGTCGAGGAAAACCGCATCTAACTGAGTCTTACGGTCTCCTGATCTTAGTATATCGTGAACGAACAAAGCGAGCTGTGTTTCACAAGATCTCGTCTTCCTGAAGCCATGCTGATATTTACTTAGCAAGCTCTGACTATCTAAGAAGTCCATCACGGAGCTAACGATAATGTGCTCGAGAACCTTGCAAGATAGGGAGGTAAGCGAAATTGGCCTGTAATTTTCTCTGTCCTCTTTTTTCCCACCTTTGTGTAACTGCGTTATAAAGGCTAATTTCCATTCCTTAGGTACAACGGCATGACTAAGTAACTTATTGAAAACTATTTCGAGTTAAGGTGCTATTTCCAGTGCTAACTCTTTGAATATTCTAGCTGGTATCTCTTCTGGACCCGGAGATTTATTTGACTTGATATTTTTAAGCTGTTGAGTTATTCCTTTCGCTAATATGACTATATCGTTCATTTTTTCCTTGCCTGGTTCGGGCGCCACGACCTTCGCTGTCACGTCTTTGGTAGTAAATACGCTCTGAAAAAATAAGTTTAACAAATTTCCTTTATCTGTGCTATCGCTAACTACCTCTCCTTGGTCGTTTATTAACGGGGCTACGGTTGAGCGTCGACCTTGAACTTCTCTAACATATGACCAAAAGCATTTGGGATTTTCACTTAGATGTTCACTAAGAGTCTTTTTCTTGAAGTCTGTTAGTGCTTTGAGCATAACCTTTTTGGTCTTAGTCCGATAATCTCTGTACTTAAGTGAAATTGAAATTACTTCCTCCTGTGACTTACAGTTATTGATGCGTTTAAATTTGGAGTGAAGCTTTCTTTGGTGTCTGAGGGCACATCTAACCTGCCGATTATACCATCTTGGTTCCCCATTATCGCTAATAAATTTACTTGGTATATACGTATTAATACCCACTCTAATTTCTGATAGAAATGCTTTCCAAGTTTCCTCAACGTTTTTTGTGCTTGTCGATTTGCTGAAATCGCCGTAATCCTTGATGAGTTTCTCTTTGAAATCCTCAAAGTTAGCATTTTTATACATGTACTTTTCGCTTAGGCTTGCGATATTTTGCGACAGTTATATCCAAAAGTACTCGAACTGATTGGTGATCACTGATTCCTTATTCAACAATTACTTCGGATACACGCTCGGGGATGTTAACTGCTAGTAAATCTAATATATTGTTCGCTCTCGTAGGTTTTTTGACTACCTGGATGAGGGAATGTTTATTGAAGATATCTATTAGCGCTTCGCATGACTCGCGATTCCTACCGGATGGTATGAAGCTACAACTCTGCCAATTTATCGAGGGTAGATTGAAGTCTCTTCCTACTATGATAATGCTTTTACTATTCTTCTTCATTAGTGAATTTATTTGAGCCTCTAGATCGTATATTTCTTCTGCGTTTGAAGCTGCCGGCCTATAATATGCACATATATGAATGTTTCCCAAACCTTCACTGTTTATAGTACACCAAGTGCTTTCAATATTGTTTTCATCAAACTTGACCGGAGAACTTATTAGTGTATTATTCACTGCTATAAACACCCCTCCACCGCTCCTGTTTGTCCTATCTCGTCTGTGAATAACATATCGTAAGGGGAAAATTTCACGGTCGTGAATATCCGAGGTTAGCCAACTCTCTGTGCCTATCACTATATCTGCCTCTGTTTGTTCTAGTAAATTCTGAAGTTCCGCAGCCTTATTCCTGATACTCCGGCAATTTAGAGTTAAAATTTTTAGGGAGTCACTTATGTGTCGCTTCGGAATTATTTCAGCGATTTGGAGGGTGCATCCCTCATTTCCAATAGCGGCTTTATTACTAATAGCATTATCGCATGGTTTATTGTGCCCTAAAGCCGACCTACATATTGATCTACGGTCATAGTTAATAAATTTATTATGATAATTAGCACAAGTCTTTAATTTCCCCGTATATGACCTGCTCACTAACCTACTCTCTAATCTAAAAAAACTCTACTATGTTCGTATATCCTACCACTTACCCTCTGTGCTGCCTCGGCGGTATAGTGAACTCCCGAGCGGTTAAGGTGTACCTTGCACGATTCGAGAACCGGCCCGAGGTCCACGAAATCTACTCCCATGCCCCCACAGAACTTCCAGAGTCTCCGGTTCAAGCCGATCACTCTACTCCAAACCGTCGAACCCCGGTCGGTCCGCGGGACCATGCTGCATACGGTCAGACGCATGTCGATCCCCATGACCCGCCGGAGTCGATGTACTTCGGAGCATAGATCCCTGAAGGAATCCAATATCTCCTCAGAACCCCGATCCTGCGCGTCATTGGTGCCCACATGCGCCACTATCCGCAGCTTGGAGCATCCCGTGCCACTTGCCGCCGCCCGAACCGCCTTCGTCACCTGAGGTACTGTTCCGCCTGGAATACACCAGGAGAACACCCGCTCATCACCCTCCCGGCGAGCCCTTTCCCTCACGGGTGCCACCAAACGCCGGACGTTTGAACTACCTATTAACACGATTCCCTCCCTCCCAGCCCGACTTCCCCTAGGTGCAGCGTCCCTCGAGGCGGAGGAAGCGGATACGGTCACAGAATTCGTCTTGCTATCCTCCGAGAGCACTTCGAATCTGTTTTTGACGGAGATAGGGTCACTTCCACCTTCCCATCTCCCCGCTATGACCGCCCCACTCCCCCGCGACCTCGGGTAGCCACCTTCCAACCGTCGGGTTTTGGACATGAAGCCATCCCTTCCGGGTTAGTGTCGACCACGGCTCTCTCTTCGACAACCCAGCCAGCATTCGCTCTCGAGCTAACCCGAGGTACCACCTTGGTACGACAAGGCGTCTCAGAGGTCCCCGCATCTTCACTCCCCTTCCGAGCAGCATCCAAATCCGCAACCTTAGAGAGGATTTTCGCCACCATCCTCTCAAGTTCTGTGATGCGCGCTTGGAGCAGCTCACATTCAACAGAGCTTTTGAAAAGAGCAACAGAAGACCTATGGGAAGCCATACCTAACTAATTGTAAGATTAATAAATTTAATTTATATGTGTACTAAGGACTAAGGTATGTCACGCGACAGTCATCATTTTGCAAGAGTTGCTGTAATACGAGATCATATTTCGATAAAAGCTGAATGATAGACAAAAAATTTCCGCTTCCTATTTCACTTATTTTCTCTCTGTGTCCCCTAAAAGCGCTACCGCATATTGCAAGGGTCAATGTTACATTAATTACACGACGAAGGACTTTCTTCCAAATGGTGATTCTTTTTTCAAGTTCGATATCTAATCCTGAAATAACATCTTTCCCTTGTCGCCAAATTTCCTAGGTAACACAGACATGTAAATGTACTGCTGCAATTTTATGCTCACTAATTTTTTTTGAAAGTCCTTTCCAGTCTCTTATGCCTTTACACTACGCTGAATTAAAGCTCTTTGTATTTCCATCAGCAAAAAGCCAGCACGGTTCAGAGTATGCACAATCCAATTTTGGAGAATAACACAACCAAACTCTCGATATTTTTTGCCCTGTATATTGTTTCATAATAATAATCTACACTGAGAGATCTATTCAGCTGCTTGTCTTTCGGAAAAGGCCCGTTCGGTTTACAAGATCCATACCTCAAAGTCATTTTTTAAATTTTGGGATCATCAATAGTTTTAGAAAAATTTCCTATATCCGAAGTATACTTGCAAGTTGATTTATCTAAAGAAAATTCTTCGCTCTCTACCACTAAATCTTTTTCATTGGCTATAATACTAGAACCACCTATCATTAAGCTAGGTGCATCACCACACTGCACATTACCCACATCCTTGCATACCTCTTCAGTGTCACTAGCAATAAGATCTTTTTCTCCCTAAGACAAGCTGAAACTCTTCGCTGGCGAACTTGGTTTTGCTTGAAAAAAACTTTACTGACAGTTTAAACTATTTTCTGAATGATGTATGTGTGTGTGTGTGGATAGATGGATTGGTCTGTATGTGATTGTGGGCACTCTAACTCAAAAGTACTTTCCATATCGTTACCAAACTTCATATATAACACTTTAACATGAGCATAAAGAACTGATTAGTTTTTCGACAATAACGGGTAACCGGAAGTCGAGGTTTATTCAAAACCCGATTCGGTTTTTGCGATATTTCTCCGTTAAAACACCATTATTGTATATACAACTCGATACAAATATTATAGAGAATATAATTTCCTACAACTTTCATTTGAAACAATTTTCCATAGCAGTTATTGTTTAGGAATTATTTATAAATAATCGGTTTTTTCGGTTTCCGTCAAATATCTCCTTTAAAACGTCGTAATTGATCATCTTCGTGAGGACCAAAGTTGTAGAGAATAATATTTCTTCCAGAGATTTAAATTCCAGAGATTTACAAAACGCTTCATCAAATGGCCGTGTTTGAAAGAGAATTTTTCGTATAAGAGAAACAATCACCAAAATCATCCCGAGCAGTTCCATTTACCACCTATTTATTCAAAACGAAGCTTTGGACTTCATTTTTGCACATATGTAATTTAGTTACAGGTTATTTCGTATTTAGCGCCATTTTAAATTATCGAAAGGCCACTAGAGGGAGTGTTGTTTTTTTCTTGCTACTGCCCTCTAGGGATAGTTCGAAAAAACTACTTATTCTGGGTCTTCGGCTCGTGACCGGCGGAGGAGTTTTAGAAAGTGACACGATCGGAGGAATCTCAACGAGCAGGAGTTACAAAGGTAAGCAATACCAGCTCTTGTGGCCTTTGTCGGGGCAGTATCTCATGTTTTTGTGCATATCTATACAGTCCACTTTTCAAGGTTCGAGTGAATTATTGCGATCCTCGCGTAATACGAAAACCGAACATTTGTGTTCTTCGGGCCGAATATTCTTTCGTTTTGACCAGACTAAGGCTATCGTTTCATATGTTGTCAAATTGAATTATAGTGACATTTTGCTTGTATCATTGATGCTTACTTTTCATGTATCTTTATGTAACTCTTAGTATCTTCATTTTGACCTGTTATGCTATCTTGCCGTTGTGTGTCATATATCTATATGTATCTTACAATTAGTATCTTGAAATTGTATCATTTGTTTCTGTAGTTGGATATACATCTTTGTATTCTTGAAAACTATCGGGTGTTGTATTTTATCTATTAGTTAACGAGAGTTAAGTCTCACTATATTTCAAGACAGTGAAAAGGGATCAGGCAGTGATACACGGACGTTACGTATACTCAAGCGAAATTATTCTCTCGCTAAATCGCGAAGTGAAGCCGCGATACGTACGATTGAACGACTTTATGCATTGTCAAATATGATCGTTTCGAATCGGAATGAATTATCTTTATTTTTCTGTCGATTTTCATCCTTGGAAGATGATTATAAAACTTTGCTCAGCATGACTGATCAGTTGCGGGAGCTAGCAATGGATTTAAACTTAACAATTGACGAGACAGAATGGGCGCTAGAAGAGAGAATCGAATGTCACTATCATCAGATTAATGCTGTTGCTAGCCAAGTTATTCCAAAGTCGGGGTCATCTAACTTTAAGGAAGAAGAAAATCTTTCTTCGCGTACTTTACGTCTGCCCAAGATTAATATTCCCGTTTTTGACGGGCATTTAGCTAACTTTAAGCAATTTTTTGACATTTCTACAAGTTTAGTACATTCAAATTCCAGTTTATCGGACATTGAAAAATATCATTATCTCTTATCAAGTGTAAAAGGGCAAGCTTTAACCTTAGTATCGAGTATCCCTATCATTTCCCAGAATTATGCCATTGCTTGGAAAACGCTCGTACATCAGTACGAGAATAAACGAGTACTTGCTTTCCTTTATTTAGATAAGTTATTCAATTTTCCTCCTCTCCAAAATGATTCAGTTGATGCATTACAAAATTTTATCGATGTGTTTTCTGAGAATGTGAACGCTTTGTTAGCTATGCTGATTCCAGATTTATCCGAATTTATGCTTTTTTATTTAGCCTCTAGATCTTTGGACAGGAATACCAAGAAACAATTTGAGATTGAGAACCATGGAATAGATTTTCCCTCAGTTCATATTTTATTAAAATTTGGACGTAAATATGTTAACATTTTACGATCATCTGGATGCAAACTCTGTTGGCGATTCTCACTCAAAGGGGTCTGTGCAAAGTAAACCTGTGTTTCAAAAAACCTCTTTAGTCGCTACTTCTCACAGCGATCCTGGAAAAAAGATTAAATGTCAGCTTTGTGATGAGTAACATGGCCTTTATCAGTGTTCTAAATTCAATGCATTTGTCATCGAGAAACGAAAGAAATTCATTAAGAAAAAAAATATTTGTTTCAATTGTTTAGGTGGTGTCCATAAATCCCAAGACTGGCCTTCAAAGCAGGTGTGTAGATATTGTTCTTGTAGGCATCATTCATTATTGTGTACTCGGAACAAGTCTAACAATAGTTCAAATGCTAATTCTGTGATAACAGACACTAAATCATTGCATGTCAAATCTAGTAACTCGAAAGAGGACTCATCTGGAGTCAACGTCATCTCTTCTTCTTTGAATGGACCTACCATTAATACAATGCCATGTACAACTAATCATAGTGAATCCAAACCTTTTTTGTACTTCTAGGAACTGCTAGGGCTTTTATCAAGACACTGGTTCTCTAGAAAATGTTAGAATATTGATTGATCCTGCGTCACAAGCCAATTTCATCACTACACATTGTCAACAGCGATTAGGGCTTCCTCGTAAGAATATTCACATTATTTGCCTGAGATTATCAGGCACTTCTGTTTCATCGACAAAGGGTATTACTTCGTCCGTTTTGAGGCCACGCCAGGGCGGCAGTGATATTAATGTTTCTGCAATAGTTATTCCAAAAATAACGGCACTGCAATTAACTTTTCCAATCCCTGGTACTGTTTGTCAAAAATTTCATTCGTTTAATCTAGCAGATCCTGACTTTGATAAACCAGGACATATTGATATATTACTAGGTGCTGATGTTTACTCGGATATTATAACAGATGAGCCTATCTTTCGTCAGGAAGGCTTTCCAACTGCATGGCCTTCAGTTTTTGGGTATATCCTTATTGGACCAATAAATTCCGATTTCTATAACCCAATCTCGTGTTATAGCATCACAACTTGTTTAGCATCAGTCGAAACTGATCTAAATTTATCATTGCAAACATTTTGGAATGTATAAGAAGTACCCAGTATTCATGTTCCTTTACCTGAAGATGCATATGCAGAAAAACAATTTGAATCTTTGCATTACCATAATAAATATGGTACCTATGTTGTGCCATTGCTACTAAGGGATTTGAATCAGCCATTATTTTAGGAGGTTCGAAACCACAAGCTATTCGAAGATTTATGAATCTGGAACGCAAATTTCAGGACAATCTTGAGTTGAAGATAGAATATACCACTTTTTTGGAAGAGTATCTGAAACTCGGACATATGTCACCTACACCATGGGGGGCCGGGGAATACTGTATCCCACATCATGTGGTACTTAAACCTAGTAGCACCCCTTCTAGTAGCACCACTAAAGTACGCATTGTTTTTTATGGGTCTTCAAGAGCCAGTTCGGGCCATTCTTTAAATGATTTCCTTCTCAAAGGCCCTAAGCTACATCTAGATATATCAGATCTTATCATTAGGTTTAGGCTTCATCATGTGGCTATTGTAGCAGATATTTGTAAAATATACCGGATGATTCAATTGCTACCTCAGCATAGAAAATATCAGCATATCATTTGGCGTCCTGATGAGAGGGCTTCTGTTCAAGAGTATAAGTTAAATACCTACTGTAACATATGGGCTCTCATCGTCTCCTTATCTTGCTATTATCCGTGAAAACTTTTAGCCTTGGTTCGCTTTGGGCCTCCTTTCGGTCCCGGGCCCCCCGCCATGCGGGGGTATCCGCTACGCCACTGAGTTTAATTATAATATTTTATTCTGAAAAGGCAAACGTGCATGTTCAAAATTCGGTAGTTATTCTCTAGCCTTCTTTGTGTTTTCTTTCGTCTGATTTGGAGTATGCCCTACAGGGTATGAAAATTTGCTTTTTGTGATTATGTCTAGGAAGAAATTTGATTTTTATGTTGGTTCTTCGCGTATATACTGACAAGTAATGTAGTTTTTTAAAAGTTTTGTCCAAAAAATATTTGAAACTGATCTGACAATATTCAAGTGGAATTTTAGGATTTCTATTTTATTATTTGCTTAAAATCTCCGCGTTTCACGAACATTTAAGTTTAATTTTTCACCTATCAAAACGCTTATGAATGGAGAATGGTATTTCCAGTTTGAATCATAATTTCAATATTTAATTTGTCTTACCCCTCTTAAATTTTAGACTGAAGTCCACAGTAGTATAATGGTTTCGATTTCAGGAGTGTATCTTCTCTCCTTTTGAAAAAAAAGGAAGAGCTGATACGTCCTTTTTTCGTTGCAATTTTAAAATTACTCATAATCATCGTAAAAATTTACCTATCAAGGTGAATACAAGTTTTCTCTACTCCACTCCCATATTCCTCCAACCTGACAAAATTCTCCTCGGTTACTAAATCGATTTTTTCCAATGCTACTATAGGTATCGTAAATTCTAACCACAAATTAATTGCGATTTTAGCTGCAACGTACATTCTACTTTTAATTACGGGAGATAACGCATACTCCTTGGTTTGGTCTGTCTCATAACATGCCAAATTCATCTCCTTTTAACAATGTACGTCATGCTCGCTCACAGCAGGAAAATTTTGCATGCTTTTCACTTTAGAAAGGTTTCGCTTTTTTACATTAACCCAAAAATAGTGTGAACAATCCCTTTAGACCGAATTGTCTCAACCAGTGGTACGCGTACCCCGGAGGGTACGTGAAATACACTCGTGGGGGCATTTCAATTCTGATTGAAAAAAATATAATTAGGCATTATAATGCTATATATGTTAGAAAAACTCTTATTCCGGATCATAGCTTATTATTATTTCATTTAATTTAGCAAAACCTGTTTTCAGTACCTGCAAATATAAAATTAAAATTAGCATGTACTTATTCAAAGTATTCAGAAACGACGGGTACTTGTTAAGAAAAGGATGATAAATCCTGCTTCAGACCACTCTCTTCTCGCTGCATCACGTTCACTATCTCGAATGCACCATTTACCCCTTATCTGTCACCTGGAGCGACTCATGCGGACCAATCTCAGGGGGCCATTTCATCCGTCACGTGTCCACACGCGCCATTACACACAGCTCCCTCCATTTTCCTCCACTCCAGCATCTTAAATACCCTTTCTGCCACTCTTCCCTCGCGCAACTGTTTTTAAGGCACTCGTGGTCACAAGTGCAACTTAAGTACGCAGGAGAGAGAGAGAGGTAGAGAGAGAGAACGCGAGGGCCCTACAAGTGTCTATTTCGGGCGTGATCCACTTCAAACACTCTGCTGCTGGCTGAATACGAATATGCTGCTGCTGCTGCGACCACTGTGGAGAAAGGCCACTTGGGTGACCTCCTGCTTTCGGAGGTCGTCCGTTTGGCCGCCTTCAGGCGCGGAAAGCCATTGTTTTCAGAAGCGAATTTCTGAAATCGTACGTTTTATCCTTCTGAGGTTATTGACATAGGCTTATATATTGTAACGTGTTACTACCTCATGGTGAGGTCGTGGTAGCAGGTACTTTACCGAATATCTAATACTCTTCTGAGCGTAGGTGTTTTCAAACAATATTCCAGCAATATCGAAGGTGTCTTGAGGTTTGTTTGTCAAAGATTTGAGGTAATATGCAAAAAAGTGGACTGGGATTGTTAATTCTTTTAAGAACCGATTGTGTTTCATCGTTCTGATTTCACCGTTAATGCAAATTTCGTGAGAGGTCCAAAATATTTTTCCAGACTATACCTATTTATACGCAGAATTTCACTTGGAAATACTAAGGTTTCAACCGAATTTTCCATTAGTTCCAAAACTTAGGTTGATTCGATGAGGTGAAATATCGTGCATAAGCAATTCAAACCCCAGTTAATCCATAGATTATTTGTATTTCAGAATTAATTAACGAGCGCGAATATTAACTAAAATATTTTCTTAGAATTATTAAAAATTCTATTCATAGTTACCGAGATTCGGCTTGATGCATTTTTATAATACTAATAGTAAAGGCGCTGATGCTTACCCCGTAAGGGAACAGCGTGATTGGTATGTATGTATGTAAAGGCGCTGGGGTTTGCTTACCGGTTGAAACGATATGGAGTGAAAGTTATTGAACCTATAACAGAGGATGTACGAAATAAAGGAGAGTCATTTTAAATCAAATCCCAAGAGGTAGAACAAACGAAGAACTATAGATGCACTAATGACGGATCGACAATAAAAAAGCATCGATAAGGTGAGGATATGAAAAGCAGATGCCTTCGCTCGAATCCGATTAAGGAATACAATTTAAAAATGAAAACTATTATAAGAAAAGAGAATCGGGCATATGGAAATGTAATCGCGAGCGAATAGGCTTATACATTTAGGATGAAAAATGCCTGCAACGTGGAAGGTTTGGATTGGCCCAGAAAAGCTCACTCTAAAGAATTAAGCTAATTAAACAAGGAAGCGGAGGATTATCCAAATGTTTGAGTGGAAGTCGGCGACGGGAGTAAAAGGAGTGGGGGAGAAGAGGGGCAAAGCGATGCTAGAAGATGTAATGGGTTAGGATGAAGGAAGTGGAGGAGACTGCTTGTGGAGTGGATTTGAAGGGCAGAGTGGAGTGTTTGGGAAGCTGGAGGAGAGTATTCCAGAGGAAGATAAAGAGACAGAGAGAGAGAGAGGAAGATGGGATGAAGTAGCGTGTATTAAAAGCTTAAGAGGACGAGCTTCTTAAGAACTCTACTGCGGAGAGAGGAGGAGAATGAAGAAAAAAAAGGCCGAAAGAAAATTTAAACGGATTCGTCGAGTGCGATGCTTGAGAATCCTTTCCTATAGTGCGTCCACGGAAAAGTCGGCCCTGAGCGATTTGGAGCGAGGATGAGTGCACGTTGTTGTCAGCTTTGCTGAGACCGAACTTCATTTGCAAACGGAGCTGCTAATCATCGTTCTGAGAGAAATAAGTTGGCATTCCACTGGATTTTCAACCACTAACCCAGCCACTTCGCTTGAACGAAGAAAATACTCGGGTTAATAACCGGAGGATGACTTTACATACTAAAATATATCATGATAATCATCAGCCCTTTTAAAGCTAGTGAGGGATGAAGGCAACTTCCGGACACCTCTAGTTTTCCCTCAATCCAATCTGTCATTATTGATTTTGAAAATTTCCCTACTCGTTTTAAAAAAAAATAGCCTTCTTGACTGAGCGAAGGGGCTGAAGAAAATGATTCACTCATTTGAGCTAGCCTGCATCTCATAATTATTCCAGTTTATATATATAAGGAAATTAAAGCCTTAGGAATTCGCCTAACAAAGACGGAATATCTTGGAGAATAAAATATCTGGATATCACTATAAAAGTAATTTTGATACCAGCATAGACGATTGTAATAAAAACGGCGACGAAAAGCTTTTGTTCTAGGGGGACAATAACGGAAAGGTCTTGTGAAAATAGGTTATTTACTCAAATGAAAACTTTACGCTAATCCAAAAAGTTCATATATGTATCCGGACAGGTGACAGTCCTCATTTAGTGATTTGACCAGAGTATGTAATTTCCATCTTTTACTCCGATATATAAATCTTAAATACCAACGTCCAACCAAATACAATCGACAGTAAAGCACCCGATATACGAGACGCATGCGCGCACAACGACGAAGGCACCGAATCCAATAAAAGATTTTTAGTTCAAGAAACGCGTCTAAAATTTTTATCCATTCCAGAAAAAATTATCTAAGATCGTTTTGACGATATCGTTTTTGTTTCAATAATAACCTGATACTGGCTATCGCCTATTGACAAAGAATAAAAGATTAAAAAGAACCCAAGCGAGTGGTAAAACTACTATATCGAAATAATTGGTCGTCATCAAGGAAATTGAGCGTAAAACGACTACATTGGGATTTTTTTTCTAAACGCCCTGCGTGGTTTATGGCTCGGTTTTTTTCACTCGGGTGGAACCTCGGCATAGACACGCGCTGAGGAGGAGGAGAACATAAGCGTTCGGTCAATCATCTCGCAATGGGTCGTTCGTTTGACGGGATGGTGAGGGTCACTTGGGAAGGGGAAGGGCGGAGACGGAGTCACGGCGCCTTTAAACACCAACAAATCTCTTCTGCTGTGGAGATTTCAGGGTTAGGGACGGGTGAAGAGGTAGGAGGAAGCTGGCCGACGAGGAAGGAGTAGAAGGCTTTTAGAGAGAGAGAGGGAGGGAGGGATGACATCGAGTAGGCAGAACCTTTAAAAGACAAAGAAGGAAGAGGGGTAAGGTGGTCTCCGGGTGCTAGATCCTCAAGGGTGGAAGTGTTTAGGAATCGATTTTGCGAGACTTTAACAGGAAATGATCGTTTTCGGAGTGGAATGCCGATTGACGGAGGACGAATGCGCAGTATGGGGAAGAAAATATTTGGAGACGGTTATATTGTTTATAGAAAAGGCCTCCCTCCTGGGCTGAATACATAACATATGTAATACTTACTTTTTTTTAAAGAGAACCAGAAAAAAAGGCAAAACAGATGCATTTCAATAACTGGGAGCTTAACAACCTGCTACGAAATGGCAATCGCTATCGGAATTCTAGATATTCATTAAAATATTTATGAGTAAATCTCAATGGTGAAACAGTAAGTATCTTTTCCTTACAAGTACAAAGGATGCTGCTTGAAAAGATTATTGAACATTGATTGGACGTACTCATATAAATTGCAAAAGGAAAGTTCCGTCTATGCAATATTTGCATCTCTGAGAGTACTTTATTAATTATTTCCTGAAATTCTGTTTCAAATTATAAAGACAAAAAACTCCTTTTTTTATGCATGCGTCTCAGTCGTGACTCGTGATAACTGCCATGCTCTTTCAAAGCTTTGTATCATGACTTAGTCAATTTAAAAATCATTCCTTAGAGAGAATAGTTATAAATAAATAGTTATAACAAAAAGGGAATTATTTTTTCAGATGCTTTTCGTAAACAAAGAAATTTAACGAATTAGATCCAAATGGTTTTGCAGGAAAGAGGGCATCTCAAGGAGTAGTGGCTGATGTTTAGCATCACCTCTTTTAAAGTTGTCAGAGATGACGGTTGAGGACAGGGCGAGGAGATTAAGGGAGGCGCCAGTTCACCAGGGCTACCCGTTGGAGGTATAACCCTGGTGCCCGGCAGCGAGACCTCCCATAACGTTCGCAATTTGTCATTTGGGTCATTTTCACGGCGGCGACTCCATATTTTTGGGGGCAAATACCTAAGCTGTAAATCACCTCCAAAATATTTTTCCCTAAAAATATTTACCTAAAATTTAACTGACTACTAATGTGGTGGGGTAAAAAAATTGCGAAAACCAACCAGTGGAGAACGTTTTTCTCTATTACTGAAAATATGAAACGGATTCCATTTACATATTTTTATCACAAGTATATTACTTGCAACATCCGTAAAAAATTAGAGCTTCGTTTTCTGATGCAATATGAAAAAGCGCGTTTTATTTATTGAGGTTTATTTAGTGTTTTAACTTAAATTTCTTTTTAAGTTTAATAATATAATCATGCGACAAAGTTGTTTCTTCAATAATTGACTAAAAATTTCTAACTTTCTATCTGTAACCATTTGCTCGGAATCTTAAATTTTAAAACTTTTAAAGGCACTCCATGTCACCCACCGATTTCTCCAAAATATTCTTTGGCAACGTAATAAACAACATCATAGATCACGTAAAAAATAGTGTAATTCAATATCCTTAGACTGGTTTGATTTATTTGGGAATATACACACATGGTGCGGTGGTTTCCTGTTGCCTTTCACACCGGATCACATAAACCCTGAAAAATTCAGTAATATATCTCTTTACCGTTTACATGCTATTTTAATGTAACAAATTGCCCAGACGGGCAGACAGGGCGAAAGCGTAAGCGCGTATATAAAATAAAACGCGCTAAAAATGGGCCATCGAATGAAGAGTGTCTCTCTTGGATCCTCTCTTTGACTCTCTATGTGAGTGGTTCTCAACCTTTTTTTGTCTGTGGCACCCCGTTTACAGTTCAATTATCTTCAAGTCACCTTTGAAGATCAATTGGACTTTCCCTACCTCACAAAGATAAAATCCTGGCATTTATATAAGCACGTGTGTTTATTCTCTTGGTTTTATTTATGTTTATAAGCCAGAATATAACAATATCTATTATATATAGACGCTTATAATATACACTGTGAATTTATCCAATACTAGTGTGACCCCTCAATAACCGTCGCGTCACCCTGGGGTGTCATGTTACCCCGGTTGGGAACCACTGCTCTATGTGTGAATGACGTATATTTTAGGATTACTGTAACCTAAATTAGTTGGTTTCTGCAGGAGATATCAGAGCCAAACTAATCAGTCTTAACAGTTCTATCACCGCAAAAAAACATTAAAAGGGACGAAAAATAGAGATCCAAATCGAATGCAGAAATCGCTTCAGTTTGAAAGGGGTTCCGGAAAAATACGGTTAGGAAGGTTTAGTATAGGTAGATGGTTTTACGAACAGTTGAATCACCAGGATACATAGGTTGACACGATCACGGTGATAAAATGGGCGATACCGATAGTTGGACAAAGGGTTATCGAGGCTTGTTATTTCCGAGGACAATACGTGTTCATGACAGGAGAGTCAAATTTGCGAGATAAAACTAAGGTCATCCACCACATTGGTGAATTGCATATATCGCCGGTAATTGCGAATTTAGGCATGTAGTATACCCCATACCGAGCTTTCTCCAAGAGATGTATTATGAGACGGCCGATGAAATCAGTGTGGTTGTAAATGGCAATGGCTGGCAATATTTAATGAATTAATGCTCAGCGACGCACGGCTTAAATAATCGAATGGTTCTTATGATACATCGCGAAACCTACAAAAAAAAATAGAATAACATTTACCTAGCGCAGTTTTATTAAGGGGTGCAAAAGCTAGGTTTCGACATTTGGTATAATCATCAGACGAGGTTTTGGTCGCGGAAGAAGAATTTAACTAAAATCCTAATGTAAAGTTCCTCAATGAACAATTAGCATTTTTTCCTTCTTCCATTCTTACTGCTTTCATCAACAGTCTTACCGCCAACCCTTTCCTTTTTAATTATCTTTTTTCCTTCCTCATTTTATTTATAGCTTCTTCCCTTTTTCTGTTAATTTGGTTGTTGCGGTCATACTATGGTGAGTTCTACAGTGGATTCCCCACACCCTTTGCACACGCTATTGGTTCTTATTTATAGTCTCGACCAAAACTTCAACTTATGATGCGCTAAGCGTTGAACCTAGGTTGTGCATCTGTGAAAACAACCGCGGTACTTAAAATTTATTCATTTCCTTTGTTTAATTATGAAATATCGTAAAGTTTAAGCCAAGTTCTTCATTTATTATCCCGAGACTTAGCGAAAGCACTAATACGGGAACAGAATATTACTACCTAACATATTTCGACGAAGCTTGAACTCAGCTCTATATTATACGTACTATTCCCGTCAGCCTAATATTATTAAGAATAGGATTTATTGCTGGAGCGGAACTCTTCTACGATCAAGAAAGAATTAACTTTATTATTACTATCATTCTACCTGAAAATAATTAGTAATACAGAAACATTTATTTGAATAAAATGTATACTACTCCGTAGAAATAAAAGAAATTTGTAAATATATTTTAGGAGTTTTCAATTTAATCTAAAATTGATTGAAGGACTTTTTTGTAAAAGGAATCTATAAAGTCAGGTGAAATTTTCAAAGAAAAATAAGGAAAACTCTGTATTTATTAAGGAGCATAAGCTTAAGACTCTCAAATACCGCCTTAACCGATTCTAATTCGAGCAGCACTTCGCCAAAAACTCTCCCCGAATTCCGCCATGTTCGTAATAAATCACCGCCGTTAAAGCAGCCATTATGAACACGGTTGACCAGAACACCCCTTCATGTCCTTTTATAAAATGTGTGTTTACGCGTTGCGTAAGAGATCTCCCCTGCGCCGCAATCGTTCAGAACCTTTGTTTGAAAGAGCCCTTTTGCGGACGAAATCGAAAAATAGAGATCGAATAAAAAATCCAGATTTGCAGCCGAGCCTCTCTCGTTAAATCCAGGTCCGAGCCCAAGGGGTCACGTGACCGCGCAAATCTCGAGCCAGCAGAAATGTTTACCCGTCCACCTCTACCATACATCTCCAAAGGCATGCTACGAATCCAGCACTGCTGAAATTCATAAACCGATATCTTTTTAGTCAGACACGTTTCGTTGGAGAAATGGAGAGAGGGGAGGAAAGAGAATGGCGAAGGAGGTAAGGGAAGCGTGGATGGGGGAGAAAACGAGGAGAAGGAACTTTTTTGTGGATCCATTTTGGGAGCCTATTAATCTGTTCGGCCCATCACGAGACAGGCAACCCTTTTATAGAGCGGACCGAATACCTCTTAGCGGATACGTTGAGCTTCCCCGCAGGGTTCTTCGCCCACGGAGGGGGAGGAGGGGCGTGGAAGAGGAGATGGGTGAGATGTATGCATGTACGCATGGGAGAGACGTGGGTAGGGGGAGGAGGATGAAGTAGGAGCACCGCTCCATTGCGTAACTTCGGGATCATCGCTTTAGCCGTTGAAGTGGAACGATGGGGCTCCATCATCTCTGCTTCCCCCCTCTTTTTCCACCCCGCCTTCCTCATCCGACACCCATCCAGCATCATTCTCCTCCTCCCATGTTTGTCTGGCAGTGCTTAAGCTCCACTTCCTGCCAACTTATGGCGATTCGGGCACGATTATAAGCCGATAAATGTGAGCTATGAAAATTAACGTGAGGGCACGTCAGGGGCGTTTCTTTTTAAACCCGAAAGTGTTTTTGCGGAATACAATATTGTCTGGTTTCGATCAAAACGGATGGAAATGATAATAGATGCGAGACGAGGAAGGGTTAAAACTGCAAAACAACGGAGAGTAAAGTTTTTTTATGCGGGAAAAGCTAGTGCCAGGTAGGAATGGACTCTGGCACAGTTACTATGTTAACGATGTATAGTCGTAATCATCAAGGAAGATCAATTGATTTCTGGGGTTGATTGATTCCTTATAGGATTCTACATTGAATTTCTAATTCTTCGTTTATTCTTACTATAATTTAAATACATGGCTATAGTGAATACATGATTAAATGAAATATATTAATCATTTCATAGCGTCTTTATTTCAATATCGTTTTACCGCTGTTTCCATTCTGCGGAAATATAAAATCGAGACTTTAAAATGTATAGGTATATTTCCTCGTTATAACGGCAAAAAATTATTTTATATCTGTGAAATTTTATTATGGGCTTTCTCGGTTCCAAATTATCGGTATTAAAATGTTCATTACATCCTTGATCGTAATAAGCGAGGTCCTGCATATTTTCTTCCCTAAATAGCATTTTTATGCTGACATATATTTATAAATAATTAAGCGATTTTGTTGACAAAATTAAAGTGTTTCAGAGAGCTGTTCGTAAATAAATCTTAAAACATTCAGAAACTCGATTCAAATAACAATAATGTGTAATTGGCTTTGCTTGCAAAATCTAAAACTTTACATTTACTAGATACTAAACCATGGTCTTCGTCTTTAGCTAAGCATAAATCCGTGGAAACGAATCAGACCGACTCGCAGTTTTGCTTATCGCGGATATGCTTTGGCAAACGGCCTCAATTCGAGGGTGTAGCTTGCGAGGAGGAGAAAATTTATGGAGCATCATCTCAATATAGCCCCGCGAGTGTTCTCAAGAACAATAGCAGCGAAAGATAAGACTCTATTTCAACTTAAGCTCTTGTTGCGGTTCCTAGATTCGCTTGGAAATACTCATCGAAAAATTCATGAATACCATCCAGAATACTATAACAAAATAGTGACGGGTATTCTTCAATACCAGAATCGTTGTTAAGTTCAGGTTAAGACTGGAATCCAATCCCAGATCTAGGCAACTCGTGAAAAGACAAAAAGGTTCTTTTGGAATATACCATCGCTTAGTATCACTGATGACGGTGTCCTGGTAGTTGAACTGCGCGTGTGGTTTTTCACGTCCTTCTTATAGCTATTTGGGGACTGCTGAGATGAGTAATTGTTTTTAATTTTTGATTTTTAAGTGCTTATTTTTTAAATTTAATATTTTTACCCTCGAAACGAGATCGATAATACTATATTGAAGAAACCTGGAACTTAAAATGAATCCGCATTTCATCCACAAAGTTACCATTCACAGAGTCCTATAAATTATTTTATAAAAATACCTGGGTACTATCCTGTTATCTCCCCCCAAAAAATTATTAATTTTTAAGGTCGCTAAGGAAACGTTAAATATCTTTCCTATGACTGATTGGCCGGTCTCGACATTTACAGACCCAATCACCGGACAACTGGGAGGGATACTTTGGTTCCGAGCGAGGCGAAGGGCGCGGTAGCGCCCGGAGACGACTACCCCATTAAAACGAAGCGAGCCGAAGGCTCTTCAATATATCCTTTCAGTGTTATATCCTCTTGACTGTTGCGCCGCAAATGGAAGGATATATTGACGAGCCTTCTGCTCGCTTTGTTTTAGTGGGTAGTCGTCTCCGGGCGCTGCCGCGCCCTTCGCCTCGCCCGGAACCAAAATATCCCTCCCCGTTGTCCGGTGATTGGGTTTGTAAATGTCGAGACCGGCCAATCAGTCATGGGTTAGGAAAGCTACCGCATCTTCTTCATTATTTGGAAAATTATAACAATGCATTATTACAATGTCAACCAAGTCATTATAACATTGAAATACCCTTTGGGGGGAGATAACAGGATAGTACCAATACCTGATTATTATAACAGTCCACGGAAACAGTATAATAAACAAACGAATTAGTTCTGCAAAGTTAAAGTCCCAATTTGTTATCAATTTTCGAGTGAGTCTAATTTCGCTTTCGATCCTTTCCTTAACGATAGCTGGGCTACTACTAGAACCCAAAACGCTGCCGATGGCGATTTGAAGTACCTAAATTGAGATGGGGCTTGCCTGGGCGGACGGAAGAGTATTTTAAGTGATTTTGTGGAGTGGCTGGTGAAGAGATTGAGGACGGCGTGTTAAGCGAAAGGTAGGGGTGAGGAAGATTGGAGGAGGGAAGAAGGGAAGTAAGGGGATGAGGGTTGGGTTTTGGGAGCGGAGAGAGAGAGGTGACGAGTAACGAGGTGCACGTGGAGCCACTGCCACCTAGCGGTGTTGGAGAACCTTCGACAACCCCCCCCCCACCCATCCCCCCCATTCCATTCCCTTCTGCTCCATTCTTTCCTCTTCGTATTCGCCGCAAATCATCCTCGCCTCATCAAAAGCTTTAAACAACTCGACGAAAACATTTTTCTATCCCTTTGCAAAAATTATATTTAAAACAGTGCTTCGTTATCCATGCCTTAAACCTCAAACATTCTTTGATATATCCTCAAGGAAATCTTTGCAAAAAAAATAAATTAACGTGAGATTTAAAACCAACGCTGTTTGCCATTTTTAATCGAATAAATTCATTGGCATCGTCGAATTGCTTGATTGTTTGAATCCTTAATCGTTAGTAATTTATAGGATGGACGATTTTGCTCGCGTTGCGCTCCGAATAATTTCTCGCCTATCACCATTGCTGAATCGGCGACGTCTTGGTCATTGATATCAGCTTATCCTCGCGAGCTGTCGGATTTATTATTTCAGCGAGTGTTATTGCAGTCTCTCTTCACTTTTCCCTTTAGTGCTATTTCAATCTCCTATCTTAGCTTGAAGGAAGAGGTAAACGGGGATATAATAACTGGAAGAACTCGATCGAAAAAATCCCAGATTGCAGGTGTTTTTAAATTTGGATGGCTTTTAATGGGAAGTCGAGAGGAGTGAGCGGAAAAGAGAGAACTCTTATGTTATCGCCACTTCGCTGCGCAACCTCTTCTTCCTTTGTTTGCTTCCCTCTTCCTCTCTCCTCGCCTTCTTTCGAAGGGGGTGGGAAAGGACCCGTTGATAGAAAAGAGGTACTCGGTTTGAGAGCATCGACGCCGTGACGTAAATGAATCGAAGAGATCTGTGTACGCCTCGCCGCGGGGATCCCGCTTAGAGATTTCCCAGCATCTCGCCTCTGGACGGCCCATTCAACCGGGTTTCCCAGGAGGATCCGCGAGGATGGATGCCGAGAGTCTATTTCTCCCACTCGCATAAATAACCCTTTAGGATATCGCTCCATAGCACTCACGAGGCCATTATCTCACGATCGGACGTGAGATTTTAGATGACTTAATCATTATTTATCATGCTTTTTATTAAGTTATGTTTGAGTCTCGCCAGCTGTCGTGTGGCCTCGTTTTGCTTATCTCTCGTAGCCTGCGGAAATTCTCGCTTTTTTTTTTTGCCTAAGAAGATGTAAGAATGCGTAAAATTCTGCTTCGTGCGAGGGTAATTTCGAGGAAATTATATCAGGTAGTCAATATAATTTCGAGTACGATAGTAGTTGTAGTGTGAATGTATCTATCAGTCCACTTAAAACCATGACCAACACCTTCTATACGACTGAAATTCATAATTATAAGCATTCGTCTGGAAAAATAAAACATTTTCTTAATATGTATTTCCTCAGATACATCGCATTCCTTTATATATTCTGGTGATATAGTTGTTTTTTAAGAAACGTACATTGAAAACCTTTTAAAGGTTTTTTATGTCAATATTTCAGCGAAACCATGCTAATAAAATGAATTCTGACTGTAAAGAATCGTACGTTTTCATTGTTATGTTTATTTCCTGATGGAGAACTCTGCCTCAGATTATAGTTGTCAAGCATATCGATTTTTTTTGCAACACGACGTAAAATACTTTGCATTTTTATTCTCGAGACATAGTCATTTAGGCATATTTAAGAATAAACTATTGGTTTCATTGGAGAATTACGCTGTGAACAACAACTTTAATATATAACATTCTATTCAGAGATTGGTCACGGGTTTAGAAATTTTTCGGCCTAAACAAAATATATTCATGCTTGGAAGACCTTTAGAACATCATCCCTTTTGACCTTTTTCCATCCCTCAGCACCGTATCCGCTCATCAGCAGGAGCCTATTAATGGAGCTCTCGCATCTACCGTCAGTCCAGACGTGAGGAAACAAACAATAACAAAAGGTCTCCATGGCATCATCTCCTCCATCGCCAACCTAAATACAGTCTCTTTAAGATATACAATATGCGGCCGAGGAACGTTGAACATTTTTATGAAAAACATATTCGTGATAAGAGGCGCGCCGGACTGTTTATTGATCGATGTTATCATATAAGAGACCGCGCGTCACCCCGAAGGAACGCGACATGATTATGAAAGGGCTCGTTTAAGAAGAATCGATTCGAATGATATCAAACGTTTTACTGTTGACTAGGTGATGTTCCGTTAATTTCGTATCTGGTCTTTTTAATGTTCTCTAATGCATCAAAGCGATTCGTCACAACAGAAAAAAATCCGCCATCATAATATATCATTGCTCGCTAATTTACTTTCAAGCTCATCATTTTGTAGCTGATAAGAAATATAAGAGGGTAAAAATGATTGTCTCCTAAATTTATGATTGTTTCTATTTAATAAAAATTATGTTTTGGCATAACTCAAATGTCACGTACAATTTGGATAGTATCGTGCAAATGAAATATTCATCCGACTTCTAACTCACCAACTATGCATTAATTAATCCGCTACAATGCGAAGACTACTCGAAATATTTTATCAACACTTGTGAATAATTCAATAAGCTGATGATAAATACAAGCCTAGTATTTTTATATTATTTTTGTCTATTCTATCATCATTAAAACGAGATAGACTTTTTCGTTTTGAGTGACATGAAAATATTTTGGCTTTTTAATTTATCAATTAAATGACCGCAGTCATTTAACCATTGAATTTTACCTTCTCATGTGTACCGAATTGTCGGTAAATATGTTTAATATCAACCGAAGCTCTGTCTTCAGTTTATAAACATAACAAAATTGATTTTCTAGGGTGTCTCAGAATTATGTTACCCCACTTTGTTAAGCTTTAAATTGGTCAAAAATTATTCAAGGCAGGAACTCTTCTTCATAGTGGAAGCAGAATATCTAATTTATTAGTTTTTTCCTCGCGGGGAATTTTAGGGCCATTTTTATCGGAACTATCTCTTTCCCTCTGTACATAGACCTCCTGGAGAACCTTTTTTGCTCTCTATTCATAAGAAGTATGGAGATGATGAAATATTCTCCCAGCAAGACGGTGCACCTCCACATTATCACAGGGAGGTACGCAGTTTCCTCAATCAGCAGTCCCCAAATCGATGGATTGGGCGGCGAGGTTGTCGAGTTTCCACCGCGGTCATCTGATGTAACACCACTCGATTTCTACCTATGGGGATGCCTGAAGCCAGAAACCCTCGACATTTAGAGAACAGCGCCGTAAAATTGAACAAGCCTGTAATTCAATTCAGATAGGAACTATTGTAGATGTCTGTCATTCCATTTCCTGTTCCAAATTCCTAGATGTCGCTGGTGGTTTTTTAAAGAATTTTTCCTAATAAATTAGATATTATGCTTCTCCCATGCAAAGGAGTTCCTGTCTTGAATAATTTTTGGCCAATTTATATGCTGATACACCCCATATATTCTTTATCATTTGTATATTTTCCCACATGCTACCTATAGAGTCTAGTATTTTTTACAAAACTCCACGTTTATGACTTGCCATATCCGTATTTTAGTAGACTTATGCATTGAGCAATTAAGTTCTAATTGGGGGGAGTCGTGGCGTAGTGGTGCGGGCGCTGGCCTGCTACGCTTAGCAAACTCGGTGCGAACCGGGTTGCCCGGCTCCCCATTTGCGTGTTTAGAGGAGAACACGCAAATCAGCGCCCCGTCCTTCGGAAGGGACGTAAAGCCGTTGGTCCCCTTGGTGTTTCTCGTTAAGAGTAGGCTAATGCCGGCACCGGGTTTCACTCCTTCCTTGCTTTGTGATTTAGACTGAGAAGCATTCTAGCGCTGGAGTCGTTTGAAGTCACAAGGTCCCCCCAATTGGGTGGTGGTTAGACAATTAAGTTCTGTTTTGTTTTAATCAGCTCTCATTTCTCTTTCTGTTTATAAGTAATAGCTATGAGTTATAACGTTTCCAGTAGTCAAATATAAATGGCTAACTCCTTTGCCTCCTCGTTAACTGTGTAAAAAACGGCCCGAGAATGTTCATCGGTAGAACATACATACACACACACTAAAATATTTATAAAATACATTTTTCAATAAATTCTCATAAAGTGATAAATCACTATCGGAAAGTTTCCATTTTAATTTAAACCGATTGTATATTTTTAATAACGATTTCGAATGTATCTCGTTTCAGGAACGACTCTACTGTGACGTCAAAAATCTTCCCCTAATATGTACTTTGTTTCGCGGACTTAGGATTAAGCGCATGATACCGAGGCTCGCGCGGCGGAGGCCCCCAAAAATCACAGGGCCCTTTTGGCAGCTGCCCACTTTGCCCATTGGATGAAGCGATCCTAGTTCTGTGATACAGTGAAATTTCCCAGTGATCGCCAAGAAGTGTGTCAATATCGGCTGTGAAGTGTGGCGTGTCATGGTGATTCTGTGGTTCAGCGTGTCGCTACTGGAGAGCGGAGTTCGCCCGCCGCGGGAGGCGTTTTCCGCAGCAAAGGTAGGGAGCTCTCAATTTCTCGTTTTTTCGGTATCAGTATTCGCTTTATGGAGGGAAGAAATGAAGGTTGTTACCGAACGTTTTATTTAAGCTTAAGTTGTGATCATCATCATCAAGGCTGGCTTGTCCGTATACAGGCCCGTGAAAATTCTTGGTTAAGTCTGATTCTCCACATGCTCCAATTTTCCGGTCTTCTTCATGTCTTGTTATCTCTATTTCCCTTTCAAGTTACGTATTTAATCATGCTATCCCTCATCAGTTATGTCCATTCCAGTTCTCTCTTACCTCTTTAAAATAGACTGTATATTCATTCCTTTCCCGTTCTTCATAGTACTTCCTTCGTTTTCCTTTCTATTTTGTTATTTTTTATCTTCGTCAGTATTCTCCATGCTCGCATATCGAAGATTTCCAAGTATTTTATATCATTATTAGTGAGTGTCTATATTTCTGATCCATACAAGGCGATTCTCCACAAAATTTTATCAATTTCTTTCGTATATCCTTATTTATTTTTCCCGTCATAGTGGTTGTGAAATTTACTGTGAGCCATTAAATGGAGTGAAACCTTCTTTCTATAATCTACAGGGATGAAAAAAATGCTCGTCTGCTCTTTCGTAAAGAGCGAAAAATTAAGGCTCTCGATTTTCCTCAAGAACTTAATGCGTAATTTATCGGTATTTTTATTTTAGAAATGTAATATACAATGGTTTTGATATCGCACGCTATCCGCGACGGATATGATATAGTTTGACAAGCAATACTTTTGCTTTACTGGTGAACTAATTGTAAGACGAAAATTGTTCAGACTTGATGATGTATCTTAATTTTATGTCTCGACTGTATTTCGTGAACAGACTTCTTTGGCCGACAGTGCCTCATTGTGCGCCGTTAATAATCAAACGATAAGTATATTTTTACGTACAGTTTTTAAATTTCTAAGGTGAGCTGACAGTCTTACTCGCTAGTGACAATCTAGTAGTAAGGTGAGTGCGTTTCCGTCAATTTAATTTCAAAGCTTTCGTTTTTAAGTTAATGAGGAAATCGATTATTTACGGCACGAAAATAAATACCACACTGAAATATTTGAAGAAAAAATGTTTGATTGGTTTGTTGAACGATGGATTAATTTCTTAGTATTAAGATTAATCGTTGTATTCCATCGGCTAGAAAATTCCTTCGCAGCATTCTTTTAAAATTTCCAGCCTCGCTTAGGCTAAAAAATAAAAATTCGCCTTCCCTCAATCCCAGTGTTACAGATTACGAAACTTAGACTGAATCGATGTCCGGACTTTATTCACGGCGCGATATCGAGCGGTCCGCTGAAGGAATAAATAAAACTCAATTCTTAATCTTTATAATTGATAATATCGTTAGCCTATAGAATGAATACAATAGGATAAACATAAAAATGCATATACATTTTCTTATGAATGCTAAGCAGTGGAATACAATTCCTTTCTGACAGTTCCCCTGACTACATCATGCATTCTGTGCTATGCGCAATCTTTCCGAATATCACAGATGGACAGATGTGTGTGAAATTAGAATGGTGTAAGCACGGCCGGCCAAAAGGGAGATGCGGCGGATGTGAGGCCTCAGGGCCCCCAGGTAATGGGCCCCCCAGAAGTTCTCAATCAATCGAGTGTTAATTCTGCAAAAACTTTTACTAAAAATAACTTGCAAACTTATTTCCAATAAAGAAACACTCCGTAAAGGTTATAATATGAAACCGGGACTCCATAAATCGTTCGTCATAAATATCAATATCGTGGGCTCCCCATTGATATTCGCATCCGAGTCCCCTTCAGTGCTTGTCCGACTCTGGGTGGAAGTGATGATATAGTACCTACGCAAGCCTTAAAGTATCAATATTTAGCATAGCTCCTTTCACGGGTACACGGTGAATAACACAAAATACTTTTCCTGAAATAATATTCGGTATTCAGTAAGAAAGCGATTTTACAAAATAAAATGTAAAGCGTGGCTATTCTCAATTTCTCTCTTGGCAATAGATCGTTTTTTAAATGCCCCACCGAGGCCGCGAACAAAACGTAGTACTTTTGACGGAATAGGAATCTGAAGCACATGATAGTTAACGACGCTTTGTCATAAACCCGTTCACTTTTTTTTTTGGAATTCTTTCCCGCTGGACCATAACCTCGGAATGCATCCACCGCCACACCATCCATCCTCTTTTTTCTTCCTCTCCCCCGCCCCTCGCAGAACTTCTCCATCCCATCGTTCTTTCCTCCACCCACGCCTGGGTGGTCCGTAGTGTTTATGACCGCTACCGAGAGGACATCTGGTGGCTCTCCTCAACAAGAGAGAGGAGCGAGGGAACGGGCGCGAGTGGAGAGGGGGAGGAAGGGAGGGTTCCTCGGAGGGAAAGGTTGGGAAAAACTGAGGGAGAGGAGGGGAGATGCTGGGAAGGGGAGGGGAGGGAGGAAAGAGTGAAGGAAAAAAAGGAGAGGAGGAGGAAAGACGAAACTTGGTAGGAGGTTTTTCGGACGCCCCGGACTATTAGTGGTAGACGGGGGAAGCAATCGGGCGTATAACCAGAAGAAAACCCCTTTTCGTCCGCTGAAATACGTTCCACTGTTTTAGCGGCCATAAGAGACGCTCAAACCGACTGATCGGAGGATCCTCAGGAAGCAATTCGTTTTAATGATGATGATGTAGTTTACACAACGGGGCATCTTTGTCTCGAACTGTTCGGATATTTTTAACTGCGGCATTTACGGCGAATAGGAGATTATTAAAGGTTCCGCGAGGCGTGAGTCATGCGCCTTTTTACGAACTATTTTGTCCGATTTTCTTTTGAAGAACTTTTCCAAGGTGAATAAGGTAGATAAAGAAGTAGCTCCCAAACGTCAAAATAAGAAATCGACTTTATAGTATATCGGATTGGGATTTAAATGAACGTAGTCTCTTTCGAAATTCTCACTCATTAAAAGTTCAAGTATTATATATCGGATATTTCAATGTAAAAAGAATGGCTGATAGAATCTTCATCATGTCTCGATGTATGTCTATTCTGGATATAGAGTTGAATTCCTTTCAAACGCCGCACAAACCAGAGAACAGAGTCTATATATTCTCTCTCCTCGTAAAGTTAGATAAAATCCAAACAAAGAAATGGATTACGTTTATTGCCACATAAATAGTATCAATGGGCTGTAATCGAATACTTGAAATACTATTTCAACAAATTTTGGATAAATTCCACGCAAGCTGGATCCAGGAAAAATTGTTTCCCTTTATTACTCATATAAAAAAAATCGGTACAACATACATTGTACAAACTTTCTCATATATGGGTACTAATGCATCGTTTAGTTATCTTTAGAAAATGAAAATCGTATGAGCCTGTTTTTAGAAAATCCAATTTTTGTTAAAGTTGCCCAAGAATAAACTAGCTTTATATTCATCCATTGAGAAAAATTAAATAGGTAGTAATATCGAAGACGTAAACTCAAGTAACTGTACGAAATTTGATCAAAATCGTTATAGCCTTTTTTGAGAAAATCGAATTATTGTTAAAGTTGCCTAGAATAAACTAGCCTTATATTCATCTTTTGAGAAATATAAGCTATGTAGTATTATTGAAGTTGTAAACTCAAGTAACTGTACGAAATTTGATCAGAATCTTTCTAGCCGTTTTTCAGAAAATCAAATTGTTGTTAAAATGCGTAGAATAAACTTCCCTTAATTATTAAGCAATGTCAACCATTTCTTTGTATACTCTGCTCAGTATGATAAAATGCCTAAGTACGAGATTTCATTCATTTTCGTTCTACCGTCTAGGCTCCAGAGCCAGTAACAGACAGACGGCATTGCGAAAACCACTTTTTCGGATTCAGCGACACCGAAAACGGTAAAATCTCGAGGTCGATTTTTTCCGCGAAAACAATACTTTCTCGATACTTCGTATGAGAAAGTAAAAATAAAAGTGCAAACAAGTACTTTTCTTATTATCTGAATAACAGGAAGGAATTTTGCCAGACCCTTGCATCAGAAGAATAAGAGGAAAGGATGTAGGAATTTTTTAATGAAAACTAAATTCGCCGTGAAGAAGTAGTTGTTAGCAGCCAAAAGCACTCTATCTGAAAATCCGTCTTCTCTAAAAACAACAAAGGGCACTTAATTCTGCTCCACCAATATAAAATTCCGTCAACGGATTCCCACGTAAAACGTGCTCCCAACAATAATATCCTTCCGCGAAGTGATGCGAGCTTTTTTTTGGCGGAGAGAGAGAAAAAAAAACGAGGGCAGTCGGCGGGAGGTCGAAGTGCCCTCGACTAATGAGTCAAGTGGGCACTAGTGGCCCATGGCAGGGATAAGGAGGATTGGGGGAGGAGGGAATGGAAGAGTGAGAAAGAGAGATTGAAATATAGGGGATTGAGAGAGGGCGTGAGGTGAAGGCCGAAAACGGGCGGGAGAAGTGATGTCGGAGACGACACTCGTGAAATCTCTCCCCTTATTTAGACACCGTGCCTCGTTCTCTCCTAATTTTAAAGTCTTGGCTCCGAACGTATTTTCGTGGTCGATTGAAAGCATTTTGGATATGGCGGGGGAAAATTGGACGGTCGGTAAACGTACAGGGTGAAGTGAGAGCGACACATGAATGGAAAGTTTGAAACAGCGATCCATCCAAATTATAGTTTGCTGATCGTCAAGTGTTTCGATTTCAATCCATTCGCCAAAACCATAAAAAAATACTGTAATTTGTCGCTCATGTACCTGTGGTTTATTTTTAGTGATGCCTTCCCAACAAGGCTTGTCTGCAGGTAGGGGAAAAACCCCAATACGAAACACAACATCCATGCCCGAAGCGGGATTCGAATCCGCGACCTTTGGGTTAGAATGCAGGCACACTGCCTACCAGTGTAATTGTGGTAGTGGTCATCTGACGCAAAACGTATCTCTATGCAAACCTTTCTATGAATATGTATAGGTAATTAAAAACACATTGTGGATAAAATCCTTTCGGGCTCAAAGCTTTAGTGCAGCAACAGAAAAAGGTATATTTAAGTAAATTTTTGGGGAAATTAGCATAACGTTCAAACTGAATGCGTCCTTTTTATGTGTCTAGCGAATCATCTCGAGAAGCCTACTCTTATTGCATCTCAATTTTGCATTGTTTCATTCGGTCACCGAGAGAAAATTGCGGACGGATTTGAGGATGTAGCGAAGTGATGAGGGGAGAGAAGGGAATGGAGGGAGGGAGGGGGAGAGAGAGAGAGAGAGGTGGAAGGAAAGATCCGGAGTAGTTTTTTTTCTCGGAGCGGGGAGAAAAACGAGGGAGAGAAACGTGGAGTAGGAGAGGATGGAGCAAGAGAGCAGGCCAAGTGGAGGAGGAGACTTGGAGTGCGTGTGGAAGAATCCTTTCCAGGAAGTGACATCACGACGACCAGCACTCTTCGCCGTCGAAAGATGCTCGGCAATCCCGAGGTCACGTGATTTACGACCGATCTTTCGTGCGCTCGCGAGCGAGATACTGCGTGTACATACCTGAAGAGATCATTTGGAGGTGTTGGGTCGAACGGCTTCCGTCGAATTTTTTTTTTTTTCGACTTTTTTTTTTTTTTACCGCGCGAGCGTCGGAAATAACCGAGCGAACTTCTCTTGCGCGAAGCTAAAAGCGCGTTCGGAAGCGATAAATTCCAAACTCAAAAAGATATTCCGCTTTCAACGCCACTTAAAATCCATAATAAACCGTTTTAGTATCTCATACACGGTCAATTTAGATTATTGACTGTTTCATTAATACGTTGGCAGCAGTGTAATACATCTAAAGAAAAGCCTATCGCTCATTACGTTCTCCATCCTTGACCGTCATTGCCAAGAAATTCTGCTTATGGCGGCGAATCCTGCCAGTGTCAAAAGCCTCCGAAAAAAGAAATGACTCCTTGATTTACTCTAACCCTATTATATCAGTCTACAACGCAATTCGTTAAACAAATAAACAGTGCTATTTAAAGATAATATGGGCAGACGAACCCATATAGATTATTATAACGGTTCGAAACCATGAAACCTTTTACAGGGGGCGCTAAATGGGATGAAATAATTGTTTAATGAATCACGGCTTGAAAAGTTGCCCTAAATTAAGAGCTTTACGAGCTAACTATAAAACTAGTTCGGCATCGAACTAAGTCGCCATGACTCCATCGTTTAGTCGTAAAAACAACTACGTGACGTAAATTTTACACCAATAGTAAAAATAACTTTTAATCTCTTTTTCGTTAATTATGATTGGATCGATTAACGGATTTCGTCTGAATCATCGCATCTCCTGCGTTTTTATTCAGGAGCCGATACGTTTTTTTTTCTTTTACTCTTGAGTCGCGTAATTTTTTTTTGTCATCGCTCGAGTGAGCGCGTGTTAACTTTTTTTTTATAAACATGCGCATGTCCATACATCCGTTAAGGATGGAGGAGAATGTTTTACAAAAATACCTCTTGAGCTTTAAAAGATCTAACCTTTACGTCCCGCGACATTTCGGGAGCGTTTTCTGTAAATCCCCCGGCCTCGGACTTTGTTTTATTGACTCCTCCGTAAAAACCACTTCATTAAAACAGTTCACTTCAACGGCGGCCATCCTCTCACCTCATCCCACTCTTCCTCCCATCCAACCCCTTTCCACAGGCCATTCCGCAGAGTTGTTTACCCCTTCCGAGGCCCGCACGTCTGCAGCGACTCTTACGTCCAATGGACGTCCTATCATACCCTAAACATCTCCCTTTACGACTCAACTTTTAGAGATCCTCTTTCTCTCTCTCTCTCTTCCAGCCCCCTCTTTCCGTCTTCCTCCCATATACCTGCGTGCTACACTTCTGCAAAACATCCCATTCTTATTACCCTTTGCTCCCCCGACATATACCAGCTCTCCAAACGGCTTAAAAAACCTCCGCCGTAAGTTAAGAAGCGGAACACATTGAAAGAGCTACGAGTTACAAACAGAGAAAAACTTCAGCTTCGCGTCATCTGTTGCCGTTTTCTAATGTTGTGCTTCGCCCTATCATATATAAAAGGCGACCACACTTCCCTACGGAGTTAACGCTGAGAAGGATCAAAACTAATTTTTAAGTGGTAAACCGAAAATAAGGTTATTTGCAATCGGCATGTTTTCCAGTTTTGTATGCTAATTTAGGGCGTGGTTGTCGCGATTTATCATTTTTTATTTGGAAAATTTTCCTCCCAGAATTGCAAGAATTAACGATTAAAATTTATTTGATATTTCATGGGTGTAAAAAAAGATTTGATAAAGAGATGATGAATACATTCGGGGTTCATTATATAGCTTCAAGTTTTCAGACTTATTTTTTTTAACGAGGAAGCTGATACAACTTTACATAGCCGAGGGAAAAAAATCACCGGAATTCCTGAATAATTTTGTTTTCGGAGAAGTGTTCTTTAACTCCCATGATCTCGTCGCTCGAGTGCGCAGAGGAAAGCACATTTTTGCGAATGGAAAAAACGAAACCCAGCCGTAGGATTCCTCCTTCGTGTGTCACAACGTCGTCACGACTGTGTTAACACTCTCGCTCTCTTCACAATCATTTCTCTTCCACTTTCGCCGTCTCAGAAGGGATAAGACGAGTTCTCTTCTCCGGTGGGGGAAAAAGGGGAACGCCCCCTTTTGATGCGTGGGTGTATGAACCCATTCGATACGGGGTCCCAGACACTCCAACGCCAAAGAATTCCTTTCCATCCAACAACCCCTTCTTATCGATATCTGCCCGAAGAGAGTTTCTTTCTCCCGCAGAAATGCTGAGGAGGGAGAAGGCTTTAGTATGGAAAGGGAGAGTCGAAAGAGGAGGTCGGCCGATACAGGGGCGTTTTCGAACTATCGGCCAGCTCTATAGTAAAGCAAAAAAATTAATAAGTGGGCGTTTAGATAGATGGTGCTTGTCAGTGGATTAGAAATGCACCGTGGAATGCGTCCTGTAGTGATTTAATTAACCTTTAAGTAGACCATGACCCCCATTTTATACTTTTACGTTAAACATCATTATATTATTTATTCTACTTAATGATTTATATAATTGGAAAATATGTATACTAAAAGGACGTATGAGGGCGAAATGTTTACGGATTCCAATACCATGCGCTTACTTAAGGATTAATGTAAACAAAATGCAGAAGAAAGTTCCTGGACAGTGTTTTTATTTATAAAATAAGATCTTGCACAAAAACGTTTTGGCGCTATGCTGTGTGAATATAAAACTTTTCATAAATAATAATGAGGTCCATTACCTACTTATTCCACTGGCAATTAAGTTTATGCTTTCGAAACATTCCCACCTAAAATCAGTTTTTAAAAAATTCCTTGGTTCATCAAAATGAAATGTTAATGTTATACCATTTACTTATTCACGTTAAATGTTTCTGTTGACTCCATAGTACGACGCCAAAGTTATTTTCGATCAGGGAGAGATCACATTTTCTGTGGCTTTCTTAATGGTCCAGCGAGCGTTCCTTGGATCTTAGAAACGATCTTGTCAGCGTTCATTTTCTTTAATTAAACTTATCTCGCCGCTTCATCGTATATCTAAGAGTCGATGCCTACCACGTGTATATTTTCTTATGAATAACTTCAGACCATTGTGATGATAATATGCATTCTAATTTGATTGCGCAGATTTTTCGCGTCGGTCCATATCTTCGTGGGTATACTACAGGAGAGACTATTCATTAAGGCTCCCATATAAACAGAGGCACCTTGTCAAAATATCCGCGGAGCTGCATAAATCACCCCCTCCACTCGACAGCGAATAGAAATCTCTCGTTTAATGAAACTCCCCAGCACTCGCAGATGAATCGCTGGAAATTAGTCTGGAAATGGCAACAAAAGAATGGGAGATTCGTAAGAGGAAGTCTCGGAGATGAAAGGTTCGGCAAAGCAAGGGTATCGGGAAGAGCGAAGAGGAAAGAAGGTGGAACGCGGCTGCGTTGAGGGGGGGGAGGAGGAAGATGAGAGAGAGAGGGAGTGAGAAAGGGGGGAGGAAGCGAGTTATGAGCGGGAAAGAGGAGACGGAGGGAAGGAATGGAGGAAAAGGCGAAGGAGTGGGGAATTCTGGGATGCATTGGTTTAATGGCCGACCTCCCATTCTCCTGCTGCGCATGCTTCGAATTTCCAATTCGCAGGATGAAAAAAGAGAGGTGGGAGGGTGGAGGGAGGGGGGAGGGGGATCGTAAGAGGAAGACGAAGGAGCTGTTCGGCCTGTGAAGGGTTCACACGCCCGTGTAAGTCTATGGTCATAATATGGAAAGAGTGTGTATACCGAAATAAAGTAACAGGGTTGATTATGAAGTGCAGAGCGGCAAGAATAAAAAAGAGCAGATAGGAAAAATGAGAATTTCTCGTGTTGACGAAACGTTAAAAAGACGAATCCGGAAAACCTTAAAATCATTAAGTTCAACACAAAAATGATGCAAATAAAGATGAGCATCCATCCAACACAACGAGTTAATTGACATTGAAAATTAAAAAACTGCAGTATTAATGGCCGGCCGAAATTAGATCTTCCCGTTTGAATTGATTAGTGCCTTGAAAGTGATAATAGAGAGTTGGAAGAATGTGCATTCTAGTGTCAGTCTCCCCCTTATAAAGTCGAATATCTAGCTATCCATCACCCACAATGTTGCATGTCTATGTAAATATACAGCAGCATCAATGATTTTAGAGTGCGATACGCCAACAGTTTCAGTAAAACGAAGTTATTCTCAACCGATAGTTCATCATTGAAAATATCGGGATACAATTATATGTAAATTAGATTGCATCTTTTGTGTGTACTGGAACAGAATTACTGAATTTTTTTCAACTTTTCCAATGTTCGTATATAACTTGCCCTAATACATTGTATGTTGGCTCGCAAATATATTCAGTGATAGTTAAATACAGTTTGGAACAATTTCTGAGAATGAAATGAAAGAATTCTAAAAAAATACTAATCAATACTAGAACTCCAAAATTTGAATGCGATTCATTTGGACCATTGGTGCGCAAACTTTTCAGGCCGTGACCCCTTTTGATCCACGTAAACGATGTCGCCTCATTTCAATCAGAAAAAAATTATTGACAATAAATACAAAAAATAATCTCACATTATCTCAATAACACGACGTAACTGGCGTTTTAGTATACGCAAGGGAAGAAAATTTAACAGTTCAGAACAAATGACGCACTGGGGTCTTTGCTCATTCGTAATCAAAGTCCACGAAAATCCAAATTTGATAAATTCTTCTTTGTATTTTCTTATTTTACTATTTGAAGATGCGTTATTTTTATTTGCACAAAGAATTGGCTCGTCAGATACTTCTTTTTCACGTACCATCTGTATTTTATTTGCATCAGTATATTCATAAGATTAACACGCAGCAGCAGCACCACGTTTTTCACCACCCTTACTAATCCACTTATCTATATTCAGGGGAAAATAATAATATTAGAAAAAATCTACCAAGCGATTCAATATTTATGACTGAGGCTGAAACTTCCCTAGGCATTCTATCATGAAGTCGGACAAGCAATTTTACATTTAATGGCGCAAGGGTTATAGGTTTTTAGGTCTAACATCCAAGGTCCTGGAACGTAACCTCATTTTTACCACTATACCAATATCACGCTGAACGCGGAATCGCCGTGCGCGGCCATTGGCCGGAACGTAACCCCCGCGTTTGGCAGAGGTCAACTCTACTTAGTTGTGTATCTGTAAAAAGAATCTTTAAATGCCATAGCGTAATATTGTTACATTGCGTTAGATTGACCTGCCAGTTTATCATCGGTCCCGAATGAATTCACGTAAAATCAGGTAGCCTCGCCAGGCCTGGTAAACCCGCGTCCCTCTTTGAAAAACGAAACAGCGATTCGCGGTCCCCGTCAAGTTGTTCGCCCTCCCGTTTTCTCACCACTGATTTGGACCGTCAAACAAATCAAAAACTGCTATTCGGTCTATCCCAGAAAAATTGTGATTCTCTTCTTTCTTCACCAAATAATTGCAGAACTCACTTTCAGCGGGATCTAATAAAGAATGACAAAAACAAATCGATTTAAATTTAAATTTATTGAAATCAAACAACAGTTTGTGCGCTTATATCTAAAAAAAAGAACACTCAAATATTTCTTTTGTACAAGCTTATCAGCTTCACGTGCTATATATACATCATAAATGACAATTTTTTTAATTCTCAGGAAATTTTCTGTGGTACAATGCTTTTTTCCACTCAATACGATCGTGCTAAATAACAACAACAATCACTATTTGCACTTCACAGCAAACTTTTTTCACTAGTGGAGGTGGCGTGCATGTTTAATGTTATAAAAAAGGGTGAAATACACGTTTGCAAATAGATTACTGCTCTCACATTTGCGAGTAATGTTTTTGAAAATAAAGGTCTCTCAGCGCGCGTAAAACGACGACCTCCATGCACGTTCCAGCGAATGATACCAGGTATCGTGAAAGAGGTTCACCATCGATAAATTTCTGAAACATCTCCGATCGATTTTCTTAAACTATCGATTTCTTTGGCGTTAAAAATTCGAGTCTTTAAAATGAGTCTTTGGCAATTCCGCGAAGAAGCCGCCCTTCTTCAGTCGCGTTCTAATTCACTGCGAGCATGAAACGGACGCGACGGGCGGCGGGGGCATGGTGAGAGGCGGGGGAGGAGACGGTGGCAAGGGAGGCGGAAGGGGAGGGCATAGGAGCGGATGGGGGTAATAGTAATATGGGAAGGTCAAAGGGGGAACCGCCCCCGCGTGGGGCCCGGGAGGTAGGTGATGGTAAACCATCGGCCTCGTCAAATCTTCCGGTTTGTACACCAACTGATCGTCCCGCATGAGAACTTTGACCGCGACCTTCTTCGCCGCCGCGGCCGCAGCGGCTGCTGAAGACATTGCAGCGGCAGCCGCCGCGGAACAGTGGGTGGGAGACATTCCTCCAACTCCTGTGTCCTGTTGGAGTTGCTTCCTCTTCGTCTTGTATCTCCTGTTCTGGAACCATATCTTAACCTGAGTTTCGGTGAGCTTCAGCGCGTGGGCGAGGTCAGCCCTCTCCGGTCCCGAGAGGTACCTCTGGTGGTTGAAACGTCGTTCCAGTTCGTAGACCTGGGCGTGGGAGAATGCGGCTCGGGAACGCTTCTTCCTTGGTTTGCCGTTAGAGGGGGCCGCGTTCGATCCTCGCTCGGAGCCCGAGTGTCCAGGGGATGGCGGCGGAGGCGGGATGTGAGACGGGTGGCGGCCGGAGAAGTCTTCTGTGGAGTGAAATGAATATCATCAGTGAAAGTGGATTCGAAATCTCATTTTAACAATATTTCAACATACATTTCGTGGTTGATTCCTCTTTAAACGCCAAGTGTTAGCAAGGAGTGAACAACCAGGACGGAATAGTAGCATGTAAACACCATGGCTGCGTGATTAGAGAATTTAATCGTGAGTGTAAAATGGAGACCTAATTCCGAGTTTTGAACGTAGTAGTAGTACCTAGTAATTAGGTTTTTGAGGTGCGTCAACAGCTAAGGTTATTTTGCACCGTCGAATTCTCTTAGAGAAAATCAACATACATCACAACATCCATGCCCAAAGCGGGATTAGAACCCGCAACCTTTGGGTTAGAAGGCAGGCGCATTGCCCACCAGTCTAACTCGGCCGGCGATTTGAACGTCTACGTAAAACTTCCCATTTCTGTGAGCTGAAAGAATTTTTGAAGATGTCGTTCAACGCAATAGAGAACAGGTACTTATGGTTCGCTTTATAAGATTTTGGAGTTTGACTTCACTATTGCGTGTGTCTTTCAAAAAATAATATTTTTCTTGCCGAATCCCTTACTTGTATCGTTTATTTATTGACATTTTCATGTTAATTTTAGCTTTCCAAATGCGAATGTTAGTTCGTGGCTATAGATAACTATCAGTAAGTAACGTGAATGTCATTTTCGCTTCATTAGCAAAGGAAACATTTATAGCCGTTTCATGGCACATCACTTCAAACGTGTCATGATTTCATATATCCATTCAAATAAGACTATCGTCGCCTTTTTTCTGCTGCTGCAGATCGCTTTCTTATTCCTTCTCAATTTTCATAGTCATCTGCCGTTTACGCTGACATTTTTACCTTATCGCCACGAATCTCGAATCCTATTTTTTAGTCATTGAAGTTTCATTCGATGCATATCTAAGGAAATTCATTTAGCAAAATTTTGCAATTTCCAATCCATTACATTTCGCCTTCGCCTCATAATTTCATTTCAGCATGTGTGGTTAACGTTGCTTACAGATCAAACAAAACCCTAAATCATTCTCGATACTCTAATCAATTAAGTTAAACAATACAAATTATTTCTATTTAGGAATTTATTTGATTGATGACAAAAAATTGATGGTCCTGAATTGAGTAGAAATTTAAGGGTCTTTTCGTACATCACTGAATATTTTTTTTGTCATATGCGGTCTGTCTCACTTAGCTTGACGCATTGTTTCATGGTAAGCGAAATGAATGATGAATCAAAATACACCACTCGGATTAATTTCTTTGGCATCTCGCTCTTCAAATAAATTCACGGCGGCACTTTTATATACTCCTTCGCAATAAATATAGTCCGGCGATTGGTCAGGGTATAAAATTTAGAGGGGAGGATATTTTTGCGCACCGCAGCTATGCGCTCAATCCTCTCTTCCCCTTGAGAAGTATGTATCTGGTACGATCCCTCTGGAATAACTGGCACGTATTTGTTTTCTCTAACCAGCGAATCCGCAAATGAATGAACAGATACTCCCGATTTAAATTTCCGAAACCCGCCGTCCTTTGTTTCCCTCCTATCGCTACAAGTGAACACACTTCTGACACTTATTTCCTCCTTTTTCGCCAAAAGAAATAACGCGGAAAACAGCCGAAGGTGATGCACCTTGGCAATAATATCAAAGGGAACGGGTCTTGCCGAACAAAATAAAATTGAAAAAATAAAAGCTGACTCGCGCGTCGCGTCAACGGTTTGAATGACAGCGGCTCTTTTCATCCTCCGCGTCGTTCGGCGAATAGCCTTCATTTGTATATTCGCGTCAGTCTCTCGACGCTTGCTGGTTTGCCGAAGACATATTATTTGCAACCGAATTCCACGCAGTGCCGCCGATGCAGGACAAAGGATTTTGTTCTTATAGGAAATCGAACAAGGGTTATTTTAACTGTAGCGAGGTTAGGGAAAGTCGCGGTTGTAAGACGAAGGAGAAATAGGCGCGCTTACGTTTTTATCGTTGCCTGTTTTTTTCTGTTGCTCCCGGTCGGTCTTTTGAGTAACTTGGGCCATGACGATGAATGAATCTCTCGACCCTTTTGGGGCCGACGCTTTTGAAGGGCCCCAAAGAGCTACTAGAAATATCGCGTCGTTCCATGCTCTCAAAAGTCACTTCGCAGTCACCTCCGCGAGCTGTTCGATTATTTCGTGCAAAACATTCCGAAGTAGCGTTCGGTCCTATTCTCCCGTTTCCCTTATACTCGTCATATTTCCTTTCAACCTTTTCTCCGCAGTAAAGAATCACTTGCTAACCCCGTTACGGAGAAAATTAGCCTTGTCTTAATCTTAGAGATCACGCCGCCGGAGTAGTTTATTTTTCAATACCTATCATCGGTCGGCTAGTCTGTAAATATACCCATAGATTTGTCCACAATTTGACTCCGGATACAGTTACTGTGATTTCAAATGAGTAGTTTATTTTCTTGGAGAAGGTTTCAGATTTATGAAATGTTTTTAATCGATTTTATTCGTAATAGAACCTTAAAATGATTACATTGATGTCTTTGTCGGTAAATAGATACATTTATGTAGTTATTTTATTCGCAATAAAGCCTTGCAATGATTACATTGGTGTCTTTGTCGGTAAATAATTACATTTCTATTCTTTTCCATAAATATACATAACTCATCTAAATATACTTACTTTTGTGCCATCTAAATAGTTGCAGTAAGGGTTATGCGTGCGTACAAGTGACGAGAGCTGTCTTGCAAGATCTTACAAATCAGTCAAAAAACCATTTTTGAAAAGTATAGTCACATTAAAGACAAGCGTTATTTTGAATATTCGTTTTAATTGCTCAAAAATAATATTCTTCCTCATGAATGTACGAAACGAAAATTCGTGTGGTTTTCTAAGGGCAAGCGAATGATTTTTTTACATAGGATAAGATAACAATAGAATAAATTTAACGGACGAATGAAATGAATGAACGAAATCGTGTTCTAATTTTTCCATCGACTGCTTATTTTATTTTCGCGGTTTTTCTACATTACTAATCCATCCGCCTGACAAACAATTCGTTCCTTATCTCCAAAACTAACAAATAATAAACTTCCTGGAGTTTAAAATGTCCGAAGAGAGAGAGAGAGGGAGAGCAAAGATAAATGAGAAATTCGATAGACGGATGGATGGGCTAGTAGAGGAGGAAGCATTCGAGAGAAGTAGGAAAAGTATATGGGAGTGAGTGAGAGAAAGAGGCAGAAGAGATGGAGGGGCATTGAGAAGGGAGAGTCAGAAGAGTGAACGCGCGCTCATTTCACAAAGGAATAGGAATGGAGGCGTGCGCGTTCGGGTGTTTGCGTGAGTGTGGGAGCATGTTCCCCCCTGTATATTTTCCTTAAGTCTCTCGGCCCTTTTGTTTTCTTCTAAAACCGCTTTGTTCTTTATGCCGGTTGAACACCTGACCACCTACCTGCGCAAGACGTCGAAAGAGAGAAAGAAATCGTCTGGCGCGAAAAAAGAAATTGAAAAAAAAAACATTCTAGGGGAGATTTCTTTTTATTCCTACGAGAGGATAAACATTTATTTTCGAGTCGTAAGTCGTCCAGATTTAGTTAATTCGGAGGAATATTTTCATCGCGATCAGAAATACTTAGTATGCACTTCAGCACTGGCTATATCTATATAAAATGTGCTATTTTCAACCTTGAACCATATTTATTTGGAGCCTTTTCCACGAGCTCCTTTGTGTAGTCTTTTCGTAAACCATATATAATCACGATTTAATTTTTTGCCGCATGGCTTACAAGGTCAAGCTGATTTGTTTCTCAGCAGCTATTGGGAATCCATATCACTAAAGTATTTGGAATCCTGCATAAGAAAATTTATTTAAGTCTCTCGAAATATGGTTCGGCATACAATGGAAAGATTTACGCTAGAAATATCAGTGGATTATTTAGTGGATTAGTTATTACAATAACCTTTATAGGTAAAAATACGGCTATGCAAAAAAAAATCTGCCGCCAAAATTCATTCATAACAACTATATTTCCGCGAACTTCAATAATCGGCTTGAAATGTTGCAACTCGCAATATTTTGAATGGGAAACGTAAGCAGTTTTTCTTGAAAATCTCAACCCTTCCGCCCGGTCCATCTGGGGATAACAGATTACTTTAGGGACAGCCTTGTTGATTCATCTCATTCATGCGTGTCTCCATTATGTCGAAAAGCGGGCGAGGATGTGTAGACTAAACGAAGTTGATGGAGTGGAAAGAGGGGCGAGAGAGAGGGAGGGAGGGGGGGGGGGGGAATGGGAGCAGTAGGGAAGGATGGAGGATTTCGAGGGTTAAGGGGAAGGGGGAGGCGTGCTAGTGGAAGGTGGTGTAGAAGGGGGAAGGATACGAAGGAGAGAGAAAGAGAGAGAGGGGAATCGGGCGTGTGAGTGGGAAGAGCATTTCAGGAGTGAGTTGAGGGAAAGAGGCCAAGTCAGTGGAGTCGAATGATCATAATCTCCCTTCAGTGGGTCCATTTTAATGGCCGCAAATATTCGCGTTTTTATCCGTGTCAATTAGGATGATTCTATTATCCCGCCTTACAAAATTCAGTGCGAAAGCTATTAGTGTGCTTAATAAGAAATAACGTTCCACTAAAATTCCTAATATAAATGTGGAATTATAAATTGTTTGTTGGGCAGAAATTTTAAGACAGCATTAAGTTATTAGCTAACATTATGCAGGTGAAAAGATTATCGGAGATAATTGTAACCAAACTAAAATTACTCGGGTTGAATTTATCAGACTCAATTATTTACTTCGACGTAGTTAAGTTTTCAAATCACAGGATTGGTTTTTGAGCAACAATTTTCCGCATGATTAACAAAATTTTTATTATAGCCTTTGTCTTTTTCTTTGAAAAATGGCTATTGAATGTTAAACGCATAAAAAATGTTCCATTATATTTAAAATTTCAAGTAGCTCTTCCTTTAAAAATTTCACCTCGTAAAGCAAGCCGGCAATAAAATACCGTAGTCTGTCTTTCCGTAATTTTGATAGGTTTTAAGGTATTTTCGATATCATATCACTTTGTCCTTTCATACACTTCTGTCTTAGCCAGTGACTCATATACTTGAAAGTCATTGTTCAAAGAAAAAATAAATTTATGAGTCCTATGTTTAAGTAACGATAATGAACGTAGAAACATCCTAATAACCCTATGATCAAAGTCGGGACTAAAAAGGTGGAATCATCCTAGATTGGTCCAGGTTAGTATACATACTTGGAAGTCCTTCGGGAGCTGAGTTGCGTAACGTATTCATATATAAATTTCAATTATCTTGCAACCTTGACCTCATTCTACGAAAGAAGTCGAAAAATAGGATAACATTTTCTCTCTTAAAGGGGCCAGAGGTTCGTATCTAGGTTGGACCCGACGGAGTTAAAACCCTCCTTTTCGCGAGATGGATGGCTAATGCTTGTTAACCTTAAAATGTCTCGCCCGAATGGCACGTCATGTATTTATATAAAAGACGACCTATCGCCGTTCATTTGTTTGCTTCGGACGGGGATGAATCATTGATTCGGGCGAAGAGATTTCTTGATAACTGGCTAGGGCAGATTGAGACTAAAAAAGCTGATGAGTGAGATATAGAGAGTGGGGGTTGAGGGAATCGGGAGAGGGAGAGAGGGGGGGGGGAGGGAGGAGGGGAATAGGGTAAAGATACGAATTGAATGGGGGAGTGGGACTGAAGGGTGAGCGAGGAGTGGAGGAACACGAGAGCGAGAGAAAGAACTAGAGTTAGGAGTGAAAGAGAGAGAGAGATAGGGAGTGGGGTATATAGAGAGCCGCTGCGGCTCGCCTCTCAACGCCTCCCCCTCATTGTACCCTTCCTTCCTCTCTCTTTCCCTCCCTACCCCCCCCCCCCCCGCCCCCTTCCCCCTTTCCGCGGAACCCCGGCACCTCGTTGAAATAAATAGAAAAACAAATACATGTGCACGAGAGGAGAAGTTTCTCTCCCTCTCCAAAAACCCTCTCTCACCATCGGCGGAGGAAGTCGTGGGGAGAAAGGAAGAAAGGGAAGGAGGGAGGGAGAAAAAGAGGGTTTGGGGAAGGCGGCAGGCCAACTGCCTTGAAACGCGTGTTGTCACTTTTCCCTCACACGCCTGTCAAACAACCACGCCCGGAGAGGGCGCTCGACTCACTGTCGTGCTATGTCCGTTAATCTCTTTCTCTCTCTATCTGTGCTATTTCATCTTTCGCTCTCTCCTCCTGTTCCCTCCCCTTTTCATTCGCTATCTATTCTATTCTTCAATGCATTGCTTCTTCTCTTGCTATTTAGATTGATCTCCCTTTATTTGTATACACCAATCTCGCCCTCCTTTTATTCCGTCGACTTCTCATTAGTTGCGATATTATTTATTCCACACTCCATCGCATTGCTGATTTATTATTTTAGAAGAGTAGAGACTGAATATGATTCTTGCGTGTCGACCTCGCTCGTAATCCTTTGAATTCTGCATTTAAATTCAATCTCATGCGTCATGTTAGTTACCATACAAATTGGTTTGTAAAAATACAGACTATAATTACGTCCATAGCCGTAATTCCATGGTTTAGGGTCAGAGCCTGCTTTAGGGATAGTATTAAAAAGGGAAAAGGCTTCGGCAAAACCTTGCAATCCAACATCTAAAAATGTCGCTTTGTATTATTTCTTTTCACCCGAGTCACAAATTGGGTTAAAGCTAACAGTTGCGATAATTCGTATCGTTTATCGACTGTGGTGAATTATCAGCGCACCATGGTTCCTATATCCAACCCCCTTCCGTCTCTCTCCGATCCCCACCCAGTAATAAAAAAAGGAATCCTTTAGGAAACTGCGATTTGGATTTCATTCCTCTCGCCTCTATTGATCTCTTCCTTTGGTCTCCCGTGGAAACTTAACAACAAAGTGCCGTCTCGGGCGGTTCCTCCTTTTGATCTGCAAAGAACATCCACGGTCGTTGGGTAATAATAGCCGCCTTTTTCCTTTGATATCCTCTTTTTCTCGTACCCCATTTCCCCGCTCTCGCAGGCATCGGATATGCAACCCCGTGTACACACTCGCGCGGGCACAGTCACTCACACGGGACTCGAAAGCACTCTATAAAAGTGCCTCGGCGAACTAGTGGCCTCTTTGCTCTATTGGCCGCTGCGGCGCCAACTCTTTCCGGGCCGGCTAACTCTCTCCCATATCACTATCTCTCTCTCTCTCCTAGATCCCCATCCGTCCGCAGCACACCGCAATCAGCTCGTTTCCAAATTCTCACGCACATTTATCAGAAAAACTTCTCAGTCCTTTCGATCAAGTCTCCTTGAAATCTTCTCTGAAGCCTTTACAATGCTTCGAATGCGGTTCGGGTTTTTCCCGACTTAAGCTATTTGGAGGGAGATAATAATATGCTATACAATGCAGTCAATCTGCTTGATTGTCATTTTATCTTCGAAAATGAATATAATATCTTAATAGCATAAAGTTAGACACGGAATTCGTATGTTTGGCTTTACATGCAGAGATAGGACCTTTTGATATCGGATATTTATTGATAAATATGGTTTTAATAAATGTATCATCATCAATATGAAACTGTCGGAAATACTAATTATTAATTATGAATGTATACACCGGAGGAGTAGGGGAAACTCGGTTAATTCCGTGATACGGCTAATTCCATGGTAGATTAAATAAAGCATATTCACGAAATTAAACCAGCGTCTGGAAGCGGTTGTGGTGCATGAAACTTGTCATTTCGTCATAATACACCCTAGCATCGGCAAAATATTTACGTTTTTTAAAGGTCTCTTTAAAAGTTTTTTAATATCACGGAATTAGCAAAGTTTCCCTTATATGTCATTAAATGTCAGTTCTGTGGCCGGATAAGTTTGAGCTAGAGTTCGATGAAGAAGTTAAAACTAAAAATAAGTTGTAGAGTGCGATCAAAGAGATTCTGAACTCTTAACACATTTCTAAGGTTAAATGTTTCAGAAAAACTTTTTTGGACGAGTATATTCATCTTTATTTCCGAGGGTTAATTTATTAATCTATATTACAAGTTTTCGTTTGGTTATTTTTAATTGAATTATTGCATGATTTTTACGCTCCTGAGTATAAAGCTATAAGATTGAAACATAAATTTCGCATTGTTTAGCTGGAGTTTTCGTGACTATTCATTTTATCTGCTGCACACATCGTCCAGCGTTGAATAAAGTTTACTTAACATTTTATTTATTATTACTGCAATATCTAAACATTCGGTATATACGGCATGATAAATATATGTGCAAAGGTTCGAATGTCAATATCATATCTGTTGTTTGCGACATTTTCAGTGGTACTTTTTTTTTAAAAGCCACATCTCGAAATAGCAGCACAGTACACGCTCAGAGTCGCTCAAGGAAAAACAACCAATCAATCATTTGTTCCGAGCGCCTTTTAGAGGGACTCGGGCGGTGACTTTTTAGGGCCCTAATACCTCGGGGCGTAATAAGAGAAGAGGAATCCGAAGAAACCCTCCGTGGAAGTTTTCTGGTGAGCGAGAGAGAGAGAGGGATGCGGAGAAGATCTTAAGCTTGCTACGCCACACGCTCCTTCGCTCTCCTTTCACATCTCTATTTCCCCCTTCCTCCTCCCATCGGACCCTCCCACACCTTCAGCCCCACCCCCCTCTGACGCCTCCCTTTTTCCTCCCCCGCCTAAACCTTGCGTCACGCATCCTTCAATATTCCGTGGAGCGCACATCTGTCTTCGGATGAGAGTGATCGGGGGAGAAAAAGGCTTTGAGATGCTAGTCCGAAGTGAAAGACTCGTCTGAGAGAGTGTTCCTGGAGAGGGGGAACTCCTGCTGGGGGGAGTGGGGTTCAAAAGACTCCGGCCTCGTCCCTCTCTCTCTCCCCCACCTCTTTCCCAAAGCTCTCTTTTCCATCACACCAAGTCTCCCGCTCTTCGCGATGTGAGAGCCTTGAAGAACCTACGTTTGAAGTTCCTACTGATAATCACGGCGTACTCTTTAAAAAGGTTCAAATATATGGAGACGTCCGAACTACGTAGCCTTCAAGGATAGAACGGGATGTTGCGTTGCGATAAACGGTGCGAATGTTTGGAATATAGGTTGTTCGGGACCATTACGGGGCTTGCACCTCTCAGGTTGTATAATATTCGGGAATATAAGTGTTCGATTAGACGTATTTGAAGGAGGTTGACAAGCTATTTTCCGGGATACTTCATAATTCGTATCCCTTAAGTCTATATCGGGTCAGTATTTACGGAAAAAAAAAAGATAAAACATTTTTATGGTGCGTGGAAATTTTGTTGACGTTCAATCAATTAACTGCCTATTTCAAGTCACGATTCTCAAACTGCAGACGCTACCCTTTTGGGTGTTGAGAAATATTTTCTGGTAGATCGCGTAAGCGAAAGAATTAAGTTAGTGCAAGCTGAAAACATTCGTTTTGATGTACCCTAATTCTGTGAATGAGTTAAAAGGTTGTGGGAAAGGAAGAAGTTAACGCTGCCTTAAGGAGATGTCGCAGATGCATAAATCTTGGGAATCACTAATTTAAAGGGTAATAACTTCAAGCATGTGCTAAGTTTCCAACGAAAGGAATTTTTGTATAATAAATAAGTATATGTACTTATACACATCCATAAAACGTCTACTGTTATTTAAAAAAAAGAAGTTCAGCTTATGATGCAAGTTGAATGTGTGAATAATTTTCAAATTTAATTTAAAATGACAATGATTTTTCTATCTTAATGCAGTTAAGAGATACCAACGTAGAATATTAAAACGAGACGCTTATTATCCTCCTCAGGCCGATGAAAATGCAACCTCCCTACAAAAAACAACGCAGTTCAGGAAATAGAAAGTTGATACCTTTATGGACAGTTTTTTCACCACGAAAATTACATCTTGAAAAAATGCATTTATAATTGTCACTGTCACGTATTGAGAACTCCTCGAAACGACTGACTTAACCCTTCACGCACGAGGAAAGAAGAGACGGAGGATATTGAAATAAACGTGGGGATTTCTTTTGAGTCTCCCGATTGCGCAATAGGGGTGAATAAGGCTGGAGGTGAAGAGAAAACAAAAAGACGAGGAATATAGTGAGTGAGAGAGAGAGAGGAATTGTGAGATGCTCCAAGGACGAACACGTGTGCCATTTATTGAAGACGTCTGCCTAACGGCTAGAAAGGTCGATTTCGCGGATGGTGCCTATTAAGGGTGGATGTAAGTAGGGGGGTTAGGTGGAGGTGGAGAGGGAGGGAGTGGAGGTTTTTTTAGACCAGAGAGGGAGAGTAGCAGCGAAGAGGAGAGCAGAGATGCTGAGAGAGGGAATGTGTATATTTACACAGTAACAAATTTGCGTTCAGTTTTTCTCGACACCATTAGCTGTTTTATTGTGCCGCAATAAAATGAAAACCTTCGCTGATAGCGAACTTAAAATATTTTTTTAATTTGCTAATATGAGTCGATTATGGCATAAGAAGTTAATCATGCTTATATTAGTGGACTCATTCGCTTCATCTAACCCGTGAAATATTTTTTTTAATGTAAAAAAATTCTGACGGTAATAGTGGCTTATTTAATGAAGTTTAAAGAAATTAAAGTGGAAGGTCGGTCAGGGATATTACGTACGGAAATCACAAAGGATGTTTAAGTAAAATGTACAATTTTGGACTTCTGGGTAAAGCTGTCAGTCGTAAAATGTGAAAATTCCCTCAATTTTCCAAATCCTTTTATTTACTTAATTATAGGTTTATTTTTACATTACATATAGAATGATTAATTTGTACAGATGCGACAGCGTCATCACCTTTTTTTCGGACCCTCGCGAAACTGACGTCTCCGGGGGACGAGGTGGCGAAAAGAGCGAAGCGCGTCAATGGAAAGAAATCGGGACCTCTTTAGTGGTCAGAAAGCTTTTGCAAGTGGGAGAGAGGGAGAGGGGGATGGAGGGATATAGAAAGAGAGGGAGGGAGGGAGGGAGATGGAAAGAGAGAGAGAGAGAGAGAGAAAGCGAGAACGAACCGTGGCTGCACTCAGGTCGCTCCGTAGTGTCGATGGTGTTCGCTAGAGGGAGACACTCTATCCGCCTATTATCCGAGAGTGAGATCAACATGCCACTCACGGTCGGGACTCGAAAGAGGAGAGCCGAGGGACACTGCTTTGCTTGGACTCGGACCAAATGGAGCCGACGGGCGTTTTTTTTTTTTTTTTAGAGGGGGAGGTAGGCATGGAGGGTGATAGGGGGAGAATGGAAGAGGGGGTTGAATGGGGGAGGGAACGGAGGGAGATGGGATGAGCGATGTGGTGTACAGACGGGTGGGGATGGACGTGGAAAAATAGAGAAAGATATATGTATATTAACTGGGTTAAGCCATCATTGTCGAGTTTTTGTTATGGCGTAGACAAAAGAGTCTCGGACTCGGTGACGTGCGGTACGGAGTTGAAAATTAAGAAAAGCCATTTTGTTGCTTTTCAATAAGCTGTATCTGCCTTGGAAGTCATTTTGGGTTTATATGTATGATAATTTAAAATGGTGCTGTTTATTTGCTGTCATTGAATCACAATTTCCCTTAAAGCGAAGAATAGGATATATCCTAAATGATCAAAGTTGAACTTGTACCAATATTTAGTCATAACATATTTGCATCCCCAAAAGATTGATTACTTTTATGTTGAGGGTTCACCAATAAATGGATTCCTAAATGGTCTAAAGGGAAGTGAATTAGTTCGTTTATATCGTTTTTGCTTTCATTTTATGAAAAGTATTCGAAAAAGTTTCCATCGTACTGAAAATTAATTAAATTAAAATTGTAAATACGTGGAGTATTCACTGACAATATTTTCATAAAATTATATCCATAAATCTGGGCTAACTACAAATACAAAACTGGAGCATATCTGATACAGTATCAGACGTGATTTTTTAAAATTGCCTCGCAAATTAATATCGCTCTTATTTATCCAACAGACCTTCTTTCATTTATTTATTTTAACGATCTCATAAACGGCTGTTTTTACAACGAGCTTCATAACGCTAACAAAAACCAGCATATACAACCATACCCAGGATAGGATTCGAACCCACTACCCAACGTTGGGATACAGACACACTAACCACCTCTCTACCGTGTTACAAATAACTAATTTAATTCCCTATCGAAAATAAATGTGCAAGGATGAATCTTAACACAGAAGCAACATTTCAGCTACGAAATTTCACATACTACAAAATTCCAACATGACAGAGGACCGCCCGATAAGAATGATTTTAACAGAGCGGTTTAAGATTGGAAATATAAACAATTGCCTTCATAAACTTCCTGCTATAGTTGCGATACCAGAGAGACGAAGCTTCAGTATATGAATTGCGCAGGCAGACAGCGAGTTGTAGAATTATGGAATAGAAACTCTCTTTATTAATTCCAAATTTATTGAGTATGTGCGTGCCTTGCTTGTTCCTACTGGTAATAACGATTGTAGGGACGGAGAAAAATGCACAATAAAGTAGAAATTATAGCTTCTGGAAACGACAGGTACTATTTTTCATTTTCCCTCAAATGTGATTAGCTAACAATGTAGTGGCATTTCCTGCCAAGCTCTTCTAGTGGTTTACAAGGCAATCATGTGAATTTTCTCTCAGCAGTATGTAATGAACGCGTGTGCGTATCATCATCACCGTAGTTATTTTGGAAGGTTTTTATGTCACCCAACCCAATCTGTACTATCCCACGTGCGCATGTTGAAAATAAGTCAATCAAGCGACGTATCCTGACGTATCTCCCTTGACTACCTCTATATCAGTAAGAGCCATTAACCATCCTAATATCAGAGAGTCCGTAGTGACTACAGCTTGTCTTGTTGTATTATTGACATCTGAACAATAAAACTTTGGAAAATAATCAGCTTTTCCAGTATCAAATTTTACAGAAAAAATGAAGCTTTTCAAAAATTTTCATTGTTCAGGTTTCAAAAAAAATAAGCTGGGGTAGCTAGAAACCCCATGGTATTATGGTGGTTAAGGAGGATTCTAAAACGACTCTTTGATGCGAGAAAACGGGAAAAAATAAACTCTCCAACTCGGACGATTCCGCAGACCGATCCCTTAAAAAGCAGCATTCCGATCGCTTTCCCCTCTCCCGCGGCATCTCCCTTCCCTTTCCTTCTGATTAAACTCCACACATATATTTACCATTCTCTTTCTCACCTCTTCCTCCAAGGGCCACTCTTTCTATCTCTCTTTTCGCCCCCTTGTTCCTACCGTACTTCTCTCCATCCCTTCTGTGCTGCGCGGCCCACCGCAGCAGACGTAAGCCCTGGCAGTGTGTGTGTGTGTGTGTATATGTATATACCGAGCGGCGCGGGAGAAAGGTTGGAGGGAGAAGTGGGAAGGTTGGGTGGGAAGAGAGAGAGGAACCCGACGAAGCGATTGTGTATGAGAAACGGTTGGGGGACCTATAATATTACAGAACACATATACGAGAGGCGTTTTAGTGGCTTGCATATAGACCGGATCTTTCGCTCGGGTGAGAGAGGGTTGAAGGGGGAGGGTAGAGGGGCGGGGGGTTAGGAATGACTGGTATGGACCGCGCGATGAGGCCAGCTGTTCGCAGCAACCGCGGACTGACGGACTTTTCGTGGAAGAATGAATGAGAAAGGAAGCGAGAGGGAGGAAGAGGGGAAAGGAAGGAGGGGAGTGTATAACAAGGGTCATTGCGGTTTGGAGCTCATCATTGGGGAGAGAGGGAGATGTTCCATCCACTCTATATGCATTCTATAACGTTAACGGACGCGATGGAAATCGATCAGAACTCCTCCTTGTCAATCAGCGGAAATTAAGCGTGACTTGTTATTTTTTCGTGAGATATTAAATGGTAGTGCTTCTTGTTGGAGAAAATTCATCTAATTTTGGTTACTTAAAAGGTAGTGTAACTCGATGAGAAACTTCAATTGAAAGAATTTCTCGAATAGCCACGGAAATGTCGGGAAAGCTAGATTAGTATTTCATCAGTGGAGTCACCTCAAAATAAACAACAAATAGAACAGATAATAGATTTATCAAACAAAGTTCCATTTACCCAAGATGCGTGAATATTTCCCAAATAAAATAGACGAAATCAACACCGATAAGTGCACCAAATTCGCTCTAAACAAATGACTGCAACTTGAAATCAATTCCCTATATTCGAAAAAGCAACACCAAGAATTAAAGGTATGCGAGCTTTTTCTTAAATAAAAATACTGAAAGATAACATCGGATGGATCAATTTTCTTAGATATTTTTTTGAATCTACAATCGGTGAATCGCCACTGATGACGGCTTTATGTGATATATGATTTCTTAACCTTCTTTGTAACATCGAAGAAACACTTTTTTAATTTGATTTCGGCTGTAAGGCGAGCTCGATAACTAATTATTGAATGATAATAAACTACAATGGGATCTTTATGGCTAGAACCTAAAAAAATCTAACAATAGAGAGCAGCGAGTCGTACTAAAGAAATACTAATGAAATTATCTTTTCGAGATAACAAAAAGTTGAGCACTAGACTGTAAAGATTGCCGACTACACTTCTGCACTTTCTTAATATATTTTGACATGATTTCTTGCAAGTCAGATAATCGACCATCGCGATCACCGTGATTGTCAGGTCGCGACTTGGACCGGTTATGGATTTTTTATTGTTACCTAAAATTGAAGGCGTGCGGCTGTGGGTGATATCAGTTTCAGAACTTGACTTTTCGGTTAAATCTTCGATCAATATCCTGTCGCTATGGCCATTATCAATTATTTTGCTTGGCGGGATAGTTTCGGAGTTTACATTTTCATCACTTAGAATTGATGGTGAACTTTTCTGACTAAAATAGGAGGATCATCTATGTATGTTTGAAATAGTTTTACACATTGCCTAAAGTTATCTTACAATCGATGGGAGAGACCGAGGTAATCTTTATTTCCTGTAAAAAAATGTGTGAATGTTAACTCTTCGCATAAAAATATAGAATTTGACTTGTTGAAAATCCGTAAACCGTAGCCCATGCAAAAAATAATGATATGAATACCGTTTCATTAAAATTACATAAATTCGATAACCGACTCATGATGACCTGATTCATTTAATTGTTTGATGGAGTAGATTATATATATATATATATATATATATATATATATATATATATATATATATAATCATCATAGGTAGTCTGTCCGTTGACAGGTCCGTGATTATTCTAGGTTAAACTTGGTTCTCCATATACTCCTATTTAAAATAAGAGTATAAATAAATAAATAAATAAATAAATATATATATATATACAGGGCGACCAAGAGGGTGGGGATACCGGGGGCAAAATCCCCGGGGCCCGGGCCTTTTGAGGGGCCCGATATTAGGGTTTCCTCTCGCAATACGCTGGTGCAACCAATACCAACGGCCGGCGTATTCTCCATTTCCAATTTCCATTTCTCAGCTTTGGATTTGGGTTTTCCCAACCCAACCAACTGCTTTTTTATCACCCTGAAACTCCTCCCCACTACTCTTATTTTTCTCCCCTTCGGGAAATTCCGTCTTTGTGCCCGGAACCACAAGCATTCGGAGTGTCGTCGTACGGTCTGTTCTAAAGAACAATGCTGTTTACTTCCAATTTTTCAGTGATGGGAAACTAAATTTTATTCGTTGAATTGTACAAATACCAAATCGCGGCCATTCAATAAGAAACTTAATGTTACGCTATTGTAATATACAACCAAATTTATACGTAAATATTATGAAGGAAAAAGTTGCGATGTTGGTAAAAAAAATCAGGAGGAATCTAGAAAAATTCCTAGAACGCAAACACGGAACGATTATGATGGGAAACTCTCCTTCGGAGGATGGATTGTCGGTACGGCCCATAGAAATGTAAATTTTATGAGAATTTATTAGTTAAAGTACTATAGGGACATCTGGCGATCGGTATTCACTCATTCTAATTGTAAGATCTACTCTCATGTAATTCGTACTTCTAGACTCTGTTGCAGCGAAAGATACGCAGTTACTTAAAAAATGTCACGGGGGACCTCACATTGCATAGAGTAGGAAATTCCAATTCAAATGTGGTCGTCTGTTATGACAAGTACCGATTTTTTTACGCGTTGCTTTTTTTGGTACTAAAATACATTTTAGGTACTAATTTGGAAAACCAAATTAAAAAACCATGACATGTAATTTCGCAAAATATTTAGTGATGAAAAAACTACACTTATCGACGGCAATTAAATTTCGTCGAAAATTTGATTTTTACAAATTCGCTGTTTATCGAAATTAATCGAATCATACCAAGTCTAATAATGATGTGATACATATAGAATTCCAACATATATTTTACATGTAATTTTGATAACAAATTTTAATTGAATGGAATTTGACAAATTCTGTTTTTAATACTGCGAGCCAATACCGTAGAGAAGGGGGAGGGGGAGTCGGCTATACTGGGCCTACCTAGGGGTCACGTACCATTTTTTTAACATAAAACAGAGAAAAGGGGCCCGGCAATGGTATTTACCCCAGGGCCCGCGTTGGCTCTCTTCGGCCCTGTGTGTGTGTGTATATATATATATATGTATGTATGTGTGTATGTATATATATATATATATATATGTGTGTATATATATATATATTTTATATATATATATATATATATATATATATATATATATATATATATATATATATATATCCGCTGGGGTGTTGAAGAGACACATTTGTAGAGGTTAGAGCTTTCGGGATGATCCCTTCGTCAGCACAAGAGAGAGACACCTAGTTGCCCTATACACACACACGTGTGTGTACCGTGTTTACTCCCGTAAATTGCTCCAATTTTTCACACGATTTGTTCTGTTCTAAAACAAGGGTGGGGCAATACGTAATTTTTCTCTTATAGTAAGAAAGTTTTGTTGTCAGAATGAAGTGTATACCGTTAATTCTTTTTAAAACATTTACTGGTATTTGGTCCCCGCACAAACTAGTTTATAAGAACGTTATTTTATCAAAATTTGACGATGTCTTCAATACATTAAAATTGATAACTATTCTGTCAATGTGAAGCTGGGGCAAAGTCGTTACAGAGTGATTTAAATTCTCTTTATGTGTAGTAAGATTGAAGTTACAGCTTTTTAAATTCGTTTAAGATGAAACAAACTCAAACAAAATTTGGACGTATGTACAGCCAAAGAAACACCTCGTTAAAGTAAATGGCAAAAAGTTATGTGGCGTAAAACAATAACCTTTTAGTTGATTCTTATAATTCGAGTTGGTGAGTCATGCAAGTAAATGCGGTATGTATAGTAGGTCGCAATTACAGCTTTGAATTCGTCAGTTATCGAAAAGTTCAAATACTTATTCTTAGATAATTGGGTATCTATAATAGCAGGATGTCCGTCCGTCCCACCTTGTATCTCAAAAGCCGTTCGTCGTAGAGATATGCGGTAAACTGCGTTTTGTTTCTACAAGCGAGGAAGGCCCCTAGATACTATTCTCGTTTTCGTAAAGTCCCGGGTTAGAATCCAGGAGACAATTATATTTTACCATAAGTTTACACGGGATTTTCGATTTTTCAGAGTGCAAGGTTTTTTCCTTCATTCATTAAAACACGTAAATATGGACCGATTTTCTACGCTTATGCTTTATTCGACGGCTAAAACTCTATACTCTCTTATTCTCGATGTTTACATGTTACACGGTAGAATCATTCAGAAACACGCAATTGTTTTCGAAATTTTACGGATATTTCGTACTCTTTCCGGACGTTGTCAAGGCGACCGTCATTGTTGCCTCCAATTCAATTAATGCCAAGTAAACCTTCAAATAGGTGAAAGAATAGCGTTATTCGCTTCGCACTTTGCTTAAACATCGAAATTATTGCTGTAGCAATGTCAACATTTATACATAGCAACATAAATATTTACGGATAATTATTCAGTTAACTGCGTATGGGAAGCGTTTCTAACGATTCAGTCAAAGCAGTTGAATCTTCCTATCATCGTTTGAATGCAGGAATCTTATCTCTTTTTAAGTAGGACCATTATATTATACATCCATAATGTTTATTAACGCAAATAGGCTCAAGCATAAATTTTTAATTAAATGAGAATTGGGACACGTTATTATTTTAAACACATTACATGGTTATCTTCTCTTCATTGATATTCTACATAAACGGTTGCATTGATTGTTATATAAATAAGAAAGGTCATACATTTGAGTAAAAAGAAAAACAAAAGTTCGCGATCAATTACTGTGTAAGGAAATGCATTTTTAGAGTTAAATGTGAAACTTATTTTACATACTTCATCATTTTTAATAAATCAATTGAAAATTCACCGCGCAAAGATTGCGCGGGATCAGCTAGTTTACTCATATTAGAAGAGGCAATAAGAGCTCCGGGTTGTTCTCAGAGTTACCACCTCTCCGGGTTTGACCCGAAGTCTCCGGTTTTTCGGACTTGCCTCCGGCCAAGAGAAAAAATCTCCGGGTCAACATGAATATTTTCGAAATTGGCATTAAAGATTACGACGATTTCCATTCCATTCCGCAGAGAATAGCGAAAATCCAGCCTGATATCATTTTTCTTATGTATTTTAGTGTGAGTAGGGAAATAACCCTACCCGATGGGTTTCAGATTTTCCATTTAAATCAAAAGGAAAAGATAATTCATGGAATGGATCCCAGAACTTCAATTTTCGTCATAAAACCTATCCCCCATGATCTTGGTCTCTGCCGAAAGAGTTTCCAACCAGTTGTCATGAAAGTTGGTTCATTGGTTCAAAATTTGATAGTGGGGATCGGCAAACAAAGACAGAATCATAGACAATTACAACAAAGAAACCATAATCCTATTTTCATTCTGGAACGGCAAAAACAGTAAAAAAAGTTGGCTTTTAAAAATCTCCGGGTCAAATTAGGAAATCTCCGGGCAAGACCAGAGAAATCTCCGGATCAGAATTGAAAATGTCCGGGTTGGTGAGGACTTTGAGGTGGCAACCCTGGTTGTTCTGTTTATGCTTTCTATTCTACACTCCGATACGATCGAGTTTAATTAAGAATAGAAGTGAGCGTTGTTAGGTTTTCAGTGAATTTTCCATGGCGGTTATTCCGTTCATTTCATTGCGATTTCCAACCAAAACCATTGATGAAGCCGCAAAGACCTTAACACATTGTCAGATTTGCATGCTGAAATTAAATTCTTCACTAATTACATACTGACCTCGTTCATCAGCTGAAAAATGGTGATTTCTACTGCTTTTAATGGAAAATATAAAAACTTTAACTAACATATTGTTTTTCTATTATAGTATCTAGATCTTCTGAATTGTATAATCTGTGGAAAATTGTGCCTCGAGGTCGCCCTTTTCGCGTTTACGTTGTCATGAATTAACATTTTAAACTGTACCTCAACCATTCAACTTTGTTTTCGTTAATTTCAAGATAATTTGGAAATTTATTTTATTCTGGCCGTGATAAAGGCTTCTCAGAAGCATTCGGGAGAGGAAGCAGAACGCCGCCTCCGAATCGACGATTCGAAAAATAAAAGAAGCGCGTGATTATATTTTAACGAGTTTATAGGAATATTGACTTATCATTTCATGCACAAATTTTACTTCACAGGGAAGCTGGTGATTGCATAGAAAATTGTCATCCTTGTCTCCAAGACGCTATGGAACTAGCGTAAGAATGTGCTGTTTATAAATAATTCCAAGTTACGTCGTTTTATCGGTTTAATAAAGAAAATACATCAAATATGAGGTTCGGTATACTCATTAGAGTACTTTTGAGTGACCACCGATTGCACGAGAATGCCGAGTGACAGGTTTTTACCACAACAAATAACGGTTTTTCGGTATAACCTCAAGAGCTACCGGGATAAATAATACTATGAGTTTGCGTTTAGCATTTTATAGCCAATTTTTTACTTTGCATGTACAATAAAGAAATCTCCCAGCGAAAGTGTCCGCAAAATTATCGCTCCCCTTTTTCCCCATTATGTCGCTCAAATTTCCGAAAGTTCTTGTCAAACATCTTCCCGTATATTCAACTTCATATTATTCATCACTCCAATTGGAAAAGACGCGTACAATGTTGGACGATATATTTCCTCAGATGCAAACTCCTAGAAAGTTTCTTTAGATATTAATTATTCATTCATTTCAGTAAAAGTAAGTAAAAGTCACCAAAAGTAAAAGAGGACAATCCACTCATGAAAATAATCGGGTTTAAAACAAAAGCTACAGGGTTTTCAGGGACACTATAGAACAATATAAAAGCAGGACGAGAAATGCTACAATGCCTATGCCAAATAATTTAGGTTGTTTCAATTCAAAACTGAACCAGTGATCGCATCTTAGGATGAAGGTAGCATACGATGAATGAAGGATATGTAACGATTTAATAGAGGCTAATGATCTTCTCAAAGGGAGTGGTATAACGCGGGCATAAATCCCGTGGCATGCATTACCACGCCTAAATCTTGTCAATTTATGTGACTTATAACTGATAAAGTACGTTTTATGATGGCGAGGGGTGATGAAAGTTAACGAGGAAGGGATGGAGTCTAAACAGGATGAAAGAAATCGGGGATTCTTGGCAGTTTTAAAGGAAGAGGACGGTTATGGAAAGATGAAGGGGAAAGGTTTGTGTAAACAGGAATTGGTAGGAGATACCAATGACTACCCCGAAATGCGAAAATCTCGCGTTCTAAGCATTCATCTCTTTATTAATATCCATCTTTATATTATTATCCATCTTGAAAACCAAATTTGATTATGAATTTACCTAACTTATTTAATTGACACACCCTTCTTTCACAATTGTGAGGTGAAAATATTTAGAATCACGCTGTCACGCGTTTGTTTTTCAAATCTCGCTTATAAATAAGTATATATTTATTTGTTTCGAATAAAGTTTGCTGCTATTTCATTCGAAGAGCCGTGCACTTATGATACAATTTGCAATTTTCATGATAGCAATACTGAAGACAAATATTTCTCGAAAGAGAGGTGAGATGTCAAAAAATGTTGGCTGAGAAGGAAAATATTTTCATATGGTTAAGGTGATCAATGCCCTATCATAAATTAGTTAAATATAGGTGGTAAAGTTCGAAGTATTTGCCAGTAATATCCATTGCCTTTTCATAGAGTTATTGCTTAAAAATCACGTAAAATAATTAATTTAATACTAAGTGCATGCAGGCATGTCAAACTCGAAGAGGCGTCAGGGCCGCATTAAGGCTATGGATGATATAGAAGGGCCGCGTTAGAATTTCAACAGTGTAATCAGGGCCTGGTTTTAAGAAAAAAATATTTTATCTAGAGCAGGCCTGAGCAACCCAAATCACTCAATAGGCCAATTTTGAGAACAAATATTTTGGGCGGACCGCAAGAGAAAAATTTTAAATACTTGATTTTTCATAACAACAAAATGTATTCAGTGGGAAACTTGTTTTTCTTTGCACTGACTTAATTTATCAGAGTTTACAACAATTTTTGTGGTAGAAATTCTCAACTGATTTTCTAACGTAATATCTTCCAAGGAGCCACGAGATTATTCTTCGCGAATTTCATTTTATAAAAAAAGGGACTCACAAAGCGAAGTACTCCCAAAAGCGCCAACTATTTTTGCAGCATGATTTCTCAAGTTTGAGAATTTTGATTCTTCAAACTTATTTTTTGTAAAATTGAACTATATCATCCTTCTTTTCAAAAATAAATTGTAATTCAGTATAGCATTGCAAATCAATAATCTCCAGCTGCAACATTACTGGTGCTGTGCTTGCATCCACGTCAATCGAAAATAGACGATTTTCAAGAAATGGGCCACTTTTGTGTGGAAAACCATAAGAAGTTTGTGGGCCACAAAAAAAAAATCTCGGAATGGGCCGCATGCGGCCCGCGGGTTGCAGAGGCCTGATATAGAAGATTGGACGTCTTTTTTGTCATTAGAAAACGCTTTGCACTGACGTTAGTAGGAATGCCAAAATATTGCCCTTTTCATAAATAAAAAGCGCTTACATAAAATTATTAGCGCTTTAGTTGGAACAAAAATGAGCATTCGGGCCGCAGTTAGGCACAGGAAGGGCCGCCAGTTTGACATGTCTGCTCTAAAGACTCATCTGACTAGACTTTAAAATAGAGACTAACCAAAACTAAACACATTTAAAATATGAATATGTTAGAACTCTGAGAAAAAATAACGATTGGACGAACGGAAAATTGAATGTCACACATTCCCTCGAAATATTATTATGCCGAGTCTACACCAAGCCGTCAAGACAACAACCGAGTTGTTTTCGACAAAACTGCGACTAGATTTTGCAGTTCTTTCAAAAGCAATAAAAATTGTTTTCTCTCATAAATCGAGACGGGAACATAACAAGTCACAAAAAAAATTGTTTTGTCGCAGCTACAAAGTTGCTGTTTTGTCAACTTGGTGTAGACTCGGCATTGGAGTTTTAATTCATAAAGCACCATCGTTTCATTGTAACTTTAAGCCAGTTGAAAAATTAGTGCTAGGTCTAACAGAGGTAGGCAAAAGGCAAGTCTGAGCTGCTGAAGTAGATAGTGTTTTTGTTTATTTCAGACAAACCGACAAAACAAGAAAACGTGCCCAAAGAGACAGAATATTAAATCGATAGGCGATACAACGAAATCTCTATTTGCTTTCGTTTAGGAGTTAGCATGCGAGACATACGGACAGACAAACGACTTTATTTAGGGCGAAATTGAGACTACCATAGCCCCTTCTTACATTTAATCCTACGTTATGAATTACAAATGACAATAAAAATAATAACGTAGAAACATGCAAACAGAAGACGAATACCTCAAACTAAACAAATGAAAATGAACAAAACAAAACAAAAAAAAGACGGACAAGCCGAACGCATAAGGGTAGATTTTTAACCGATAAAAAATACAAAACTCTTTACAATAATTATTTAGGTCTGTCTATACAAAATTCAACATTCTAGAACTCTTTTAATTTACGTAGCGCTTACAAAGCGAGCTCACCTTGTTTCCTCGACTTTCTCGTCATGTCGAGGGCCACGTCCTGTAGCATAGCCCTCGCGCCTCCACCGCCGCCCCCGGCGCAGTCTTCGCAGCCTCCCTCCACCCGACCTCTCGCGCCTCCTCCCGGACTCTCCGCTCCTCCGGCGGACCGCGTTAGGATGTCCGCGATGGAGAACGGCGTGACCGCGGATGCCATCGCGGCAGCCGCCGCCGCCGACGTGAACGTAGTGGGAACCATGTCCATTTCCCTCAGCGACATGAGGCGGGAATCGGGGAAGGCCCAACCGGGCACCCTGTGATGGACCTCCAGCTCAAAGTCCTTAATTTTTAAACCGCACCACAGAGCGAGTAAAACGCGATACAACACTTGGACTTCCTCTTGTCTTTTCACCTGAGTAATGTACTTTGACAACTTAACGAAACAAATTGTAGTAAACAATGATTCCTCTCGACAACAGCGTGATCTCGTGTTGTGAAACAGGTGACTCCTAGAGGCCACTTTCGCGTAAAACTTTCCGGCAGTCAACGTCGTTTTAAGTTCATCGTCCGAGACACCAAACGATGGAAATATCTTCGTTCGCAGTCGAAATCACTCTCCTCGTTTCGATCAAGATCACCAGAAACACACGGGTCACGCCCGCGAGCGTGTCCGGCCTTTCCTCCTGGCACGTTCCCCGCAGGTCGACGTGTTACTGCGCAGGCAGGGGTTTAGGGGTCTTCCGATCGCCCACGCAAACTGGAGTGCTTCTGAGGAGGATCCTTTTTGTGGGATGTGGGGAGGGGGAGGGGCGGGGGAGGGGAGGAGGGGGAGGGGGGGATCGAGAGATAGGGGAGAGGGGGGGAGAGAGAGAGCCAAGAGTGGCGAGTGAAGGAGGGAAGGATAAGATGAAGTGGGAGGGAGGGGGTGAGGAGGAAGGGAGGTGGAGGAACCGAGGCACACACACACACTCACTTCAAGACCTCCTCTCGTACGCCAAGAGAGTGGAAGTGGGTTTTTTTCTGGTCTATTCTGCCCCCGGGGGCAAGAGGCTCCGCGTGGAGGAGGAGGAGGAAGGGAGGCGTGGTCGGCGGTTTTTACGTACCCAGATCTCGCGGTTCTGCCTTCTCCCAAACCCCTTCCCTCGCTCCCTCCCTCCCCCTCCCTCCCTCCTCCTACCAACCTCTCCACCCTCGTCGACACACGCCCACTCGTACGTCCCCACATCTCCTGCGGCGACCGCTCCCTCTTTCTCTCTCTCTTCCTCATTCTCTCCATTCCCCTCTCCAGGTCCCTATCTCCACCTCTCCCTTCTCTCAATTCCCACTCGGAACCGGCTCGGGAAAAAGGGGCGGGGCTTGCGGAGGAGATACCCAATCGCGCGACAATCCTCCCCACTCCAGTTGCCTCGTACACTCCCATCTCCTAGTCGTTCGCTATATCCTACTGCCTTACGCTTTCTACTAGCCGGGCACATTTCTCGCAGTGAATACTTTCTAGGAGGAATCGTGTCGCCCAGTGATCCTTTCGAGTGTTCCAAAAGGTATACCGTTCGCATCGATATTCTTGTTTGCCTCCAAAATGTCGCTTTCTCTTACTTTTCTTTTTTCCTATTTTGGCTGTACAAATTTGCCTATGACGATATATGATGAAACGTTAATCAGTGAGTTTAGTCTCTAATTCGAAGCGGATTTCCAGTCTTATTTAACAGCAACACTATCTCTGAGTAAATGTTAATTTACTTTTTATTCCACGATAATGGTTTAAACAAAAATTTCATAGCGACGTGGATTGTCTGATAGTGTTTAGCTATTTCGAGTGAATAATATTCGTACTTGGGGGAAAATAAGTTTCAAATTATTGCAAGACAGTGGAATTATTTACAGATGATGCACACAAGAAATTCTTTAGTAGTGTCTTATTTATTTGGTCCGAGAGTGGACTTTATGTGATGAAATATAAAATTCCCTTGAAAATTAATTTCCTCGCTCAGTTTATGACGAGTTTAATATGTAACATCAACTTAAATCTGAACTATTGTTTCATTTGCTTGTTTATCTACACATCAATGTATTATTTGTATCATTTCCAAAACTTACCCGAAGAGTACAGACCTGTAGTATGATTCTACTACGTATTATAAATTGAACATTTTCTTAGTAAGTTAGATATAATTTCAGATGATCTACATCCGTGACTAAATTCAGTATTTATTCGGAAGCCTAAAAGTATTGTTTCAAAAGAGAATAATTTAGCTCGCCGTATGGCTGAAAAAATTCAAGAAAAATCACTAAATAAATACTTGTCCAATGGGCACAACAAAATTATTTAAAAAATTACAGCTATGTTTTGGAAATTGGAGATACTTGAGATGAGTATTTTTTAGTGCTTATTCTTTAATTAAAGTAATATCTTCTCAAATAATAACGCTGGGCGATAATTTAATTACCAAAGCACCAAAGATTGAAGGATTATATAAATGCAATTAAAACACTAGTGTCCAGAATATTCCACCGTTGTAATACTACCAGTTTCTCGATTCGAGACAATTGTTTTTGAAGCGTATCGAGCACCTTCGTCACGCATCTCACCCATTCCCTTTTCGCCCTCAACGGCACGCGATACTGGTGACAAATCGTTCCAGGCGGAGACCGCCTCAACGGGATTGAGGGGGTGGAGAGTCTTCGTAAGGGGGATGCTGGAAGAGGGGTGGGATTAGGGGTAGGGGGAAATAGCGTAAGGACCCGAGGAGCGGAGGAACATTTATAGGGAGCGCACGAGGCGGAAGACGATTCGGAGTCTGCTATTAGTCCCGTTTAAGGGAGGGGAAGGGAAAGGGGCGGGGGGATGGATGATGGGGGAAGGGGGGCTTAAATTGCAGTTCACGTCTCTTTCTCTCTCTCTCGTTCGCAGGATTTTTTTTTTGTTGGAGGTCAGATAAGTTCCCCCGCCCCTCTCGATTCATCTCCCAGTCTACTCGGCCTTCCTAGGACCCTGAGTGGTCCCTTTAAAGACGGGCAACAATGCGGCATTCGGAAACCGCGTTTCAATCTCCCCCCCCAAAAAAAAGGTTTTCCGATCTCATTGCCGGAGCTGATACCATTTTTATCGCTCGCTAGCTCACTATATTGTACTTTATATGAAAAACTGTAAAATACTTGACAATTGTGTTTAGAACTATTAATTAAGAATTTTAAAAAATTGTTTAGGTGTAAGAGGGGTCTGCTAAGCCTCAACTTCGCTCAAATAAAGGATTTGATTGTCTGTCTATCCGTCTGTCTATATTTCGCGTTTGCTCGACAGGCTCAAGGCCGCTTTCGCCTTCCACTTGCGTCTTTTCGTGTTATTATTTCTTTAAGGCATTATCTTATCTTCGCCTTCGAGACGCGAAAATAAACACGCGGTGTGAGTGTATTTTTGTTTCATTCGATATCGCTCGCGTAGCTTTATATGGAGGAAATACTACTGTGACAGCAGTTTCGTGCCATAATCACGAATTAATGAAGAACATGTGCAGGGGTTGATGATAATTATATTTAAACAATCCAGAAGAAAATGCGTCTGTCTACCTTTTATAAATTGGCGTATTATCTTTTCTCCGCATGTAAGATAATGTTAATTAAGGAGAATAATGTATCGTTGAGGTCCACTCCACTCTTATCGATTTGAGACAGGCGAAGTTTTCATGACGAGCCACATGATAAAATTTGCACTCATTAGAGCCAACGGAAAGTTATGAATTTCCTCAATCTTAAGTAATCGATAGATGGCAAAGATTAGATTTGGAGACTGTTTGGCTTATGTGATTTGTCGTGTTATTTTTAATGTGAACTATACAAATCTATTAAAATATAGTTTTCTAAAAGATTATATTTTACGTTTGCAAGTTAAATACACAAGAAAAGTTTTTTTAATGCCCGTAACGATTAGAGGCGCACTCGTGGCGAAAGCGTGTGAGCTTGATTGTGATAAGGAATAAAATCACACATTTAAAAGATATTATTTTAAAACTTAAGAATATTTTCGTTAAGACAAAGTAACCTACTCATCGAATCTGATCTTTCTTCCGCTAATAAACAATTGCAATTTTTTCCCAGTAAGTTTGCGAGAAAGATCTCAATCATTTCATAACGGGTGTGGAGGCGTTGCAAAATTTTGGGGTTAAGTGTCAAAATGACCACACTATAGCCAATTAATTTCGTATAGTCAACATTTTCTGATTATAGATCGGTTTTAATATTTTGTGCTCGACAAAATAATGTATAATAAATAGTACCTCCATTAAAGGAATATATATTTCGAAAGTATTTCAATCGAAGGATTATTCTTTTCCGAAAAAAATAGGTTGCTCATGAAGAAATCAACGATTTCCGCCAAAAGTTAACAAATAGAGTGTATTATAGTTACATTTGTCGACTTCCTTAAAGGTAAATAACCGATATTAATTTTGATAATATGTATTCATGTATTATCAAAATATGCATTCTTTTTCTTTTCTATAGACGAATCATTTTTATTATATTAATTTTAATAATTAAATAAGCATCAGTATTAAAACGCCGCTATAGTCTCATTAAAACCTTTAACGGGCGATAATCACCTGCATTTTTAAAGGTAAATGATATTTCTATTATAAATCATAGTAAACAAACAGTTTCACTCACCTGCTTTCACTTCAAATGTTAAAAAAAAACATTATTGCTTAAAAAAAAACATCTTGCTGTTTTCTTTCAGACTTTTCAATCCTCCCAGAATTCCCTCCTTCTTTTCCTGTTACACACATTCCCTCCACTCCTATCCACTTCCTCCTCGTCCCTTCTTTCATTGATTGAATCTCTGCGCCCCCTTCCTGTAGTTGCGCCATCTTTTCCTCTCGCACGGACACACTCGTTCCCTCTCTGCGGCGGAAAAAAATCAAACCTCGCAATCTTTCCTACCCCCTCCCTCTATCTCCTCCTTCTACCCCTTTTCTCTCTCCCTCCCTCCTCTTCCGGTCGACTTGCTCTCTCTCTCTCCGCCCCACTAGGCGGCCCCTGTTCCACTAATGGCCGCACTTCCGCCTGCGGTCACCCAGCCAATTAAATATCGATCCTTTTATGCTGATTTAAAGACTTTTCGTCCTTTCTCCCTCCCCTCTTTCGCTACTCGTTCTCAATCTCTCTTGAGAGCTTAGTTGATCCGTGGGAAATGTTCAGAGTGTGTCCGTTTTCGCTCATTCTTTCCCACCTTATACTACGATGCACGCAGATATTTTTTAACTGAAAATTTCAAATTAAACCTCCATTTCTAACTGGTGAAATAGTTATCTTACAATTATTTAAAAAATAATTTGTTGTGACGGGTAAACTCGGCAATAACTGCTTAAATAAATGATTTTGTGGCATAATATAAGCTCAATATTGGTCAAGTATTGGCGCAAAAACAAATATCTTTCAATCAATTAAAAATATCACGGAATAAATTGATTATAAAATTTATAATTTTTATATCAAAATACGTATAATAGAAACCGATTTCTCATTGTCATCTACTATAGTATATTTTGAAGCGTGTGTTTGTTGGTTTATTCATGTAACTACTCCTAAACGATAAAAGCTAGAATAACCAAATTTGGTACGATTCTTTCTCACATTCTAACTTAGTGAATGGTCAAGGTTTGGTTAACCGGGATTAATCAGTGCTGCCAATATTGGGGATTAACATTTTTCCTTAAGATAACACGTATGAATCCATTTCTTGAGTTGCAAGGTATTCTTCCTTCAAGCATCAAAATATGTAAATATGGACCGATTTTTTTCGTTTTTGCTTTATTCGACGAATAAAACTCTATACTATCTTATTCCTGCGAAGTTTACATGTTACACGGTCGAAGTTTTCAGAAATACGATATTTGTTTCGAAATTTTGTGGATTTTTTGTACTCTTTCCGGGCGTTGCCAAGGCGGCCGTCATTTTTACCTCCGATTCAGTTAGCTTCAATGAAGCTTACAAATAGACGAAAGTTTAGCGTTATTCGCTTCGCACTTTTGTTTAAGCAACGAAACGATCGATGTTTATGGATAGCAACGTAAATAGATACTGATTATTATTCAGGAAGCGTTTATTGATGAAAGTAATTGAACCTTCTTTCGTCTATTGAATACTGGAATCTTAATTTTTTTTGTAAGTAAAATAATTATATTCTACATTATAATGTTTATTAACGTAAATAAACTCACGTATCTGGTGTACATTTACCAGTCAGTGTTCAATCATGGACAAGTGTACGTTGCTTTTTCACGGGTTTCTTGCTTACAAGCCATAAAAGTAAATATTTCAGCGAGGCATAATTACACAAGAAATGAAGCTGGATTTAGCGAAAGTAATATGATAGGAAATAAAATTATCGTTACATTTGAATGCAATAGGCTCGGAAACGGATTGTTACAAGCAAATATGATTAACTGTTAAGAGAAGCTAATTGTAATTTTAAAAGTATCTACTATACCTATATTGTAAAGTGTTAGTATGTTGTGCTGTAGTAGCTTCACTAAATCCGTTGAAATTCAACGGGAAAAGTCTGCTAGTATTATATTAAATGAGGATATTTTTGTTGGGACACGTTAAATGATATAATATCACCTTGAAATTGTGTTTTCATAGCCAAAAATATTCTTCTTGTATTTATAAACAATGCAAAACCAAAATATTTCTTAAATGTTGCCGAAAATCGCTAACTTCGTGCGATAAAAATTTTTCTCCTCCTAACAAACACATGTTAATGATTAAAAATTGGGGGAACGTGTTCCTCGAAGTTTTAGAGTCACTCTACTGCCAACGAGTGCTGCGGTGAATCTCTCCGCACATTCTAACCTGTTCCACGAATTCGTGCCGCCTTCTTCTTGTTCTTTTGAGAGCCTTCCTCCCCACCCTTCCCCTTCCCTTTCTCTCTTTCAAATTCCAAGCGAAGCCCTTATTTCAACTACCAGCTAATCTGCTGGACGCAGACCTCTCTCTCCCTCTCTCAAACTCCACCCCACCTCCGCCACACACACGCACACGCTCCCTCCGGTTTGCAGACCTGGCGAAAGGGAGAGTGGACGAAGTCTGACAGTACGTGTGCGGGGAGCCATTAGGAAGAGGGTCGGGGGTCAAGGAGCTGACAAGGCTAGAAGGTGGACAGCGGTCGAGAGTATTCGTGGCATATATGACCACTGAGGTCGTGTCTGTGTGGGGGATGCCACTCGAGTATTCCTGGAAATACTTGAGGACTCGGCTGATTTTTTACGAATTCGCAAGAGTGACATTATCCTGTGTTTGTGATCGTATTTTTTTTAGTCACGTGAGATAATTTTCGAAGGCAGATAAATATGTGAGATCAATTTTAATGCCGAGCGATATCGAGGCTGGTGTTTTTTACCGTGGGCGATCAGGGATCATGTAAATATCATATGAAAAAGATATACCGAAGTAGCAATTAGGAACTTAACATATCATGCTCTAGGTTCTTACTTTACTCGTGAATAAAGTGGCCAACCGTAGTGATTTATTCAGTACTGTACTGATTATGCGATATTGTATTGATCGACTTTCTCTACTGATTTTTTTACTATTTTACAAATAATATAATTATTCGATAAATAGCCTTACTACGGTAACATAGCGCAGCCAACAAGAAATTGACCTTTGTAGGCAGATTAGTAAGAAGATGCACAGAACAGATACGAGAAACGTGTTATTTATTACTGGTCAGATCGCAGGTCGAATACGCTTCCAGCATATGGGATCCATATGAAAAGGAAAGATACTTGAGTTACAAAGAGTCCAACGCAGCCAGATTCGTAAAAAAAAAATATGAGCAAAAGCTAAGCGTGACATCACTGTGGAAGTAGTTTTACATTTACATGAGTTGAACTGGATGTCGCTCGAGGATTGCAGTCTAAGCGCTAGGTTAAGGCTTTTGGAGAAATTTAGGTCGGAAATTATACTAGAGGTCTCATGACTGTAAGACCGAGCGACATCAAGGTTTCTTATTCCCAATGACCATGAGAGACCATAACAGAAGAGTAATACCAGCGAAAAAAGTTATTAGGGTGGAAGTTACAGGAGAAAAATTCTGTACTTGACCGGGTCACTATTTCGATTGCTTTTTTAACCGCTTCCCCATACTCGTTTGATAATATTGTGCCCAGGAAGCATCAAGGATACCTTCGATAATTTAGTTTATAAGTCACCGTCAATAGAAATGCCCATGAGAATCTCTTGTTCTCTTACACATAATGAAGACATTTATTGTAAAATATTTTATAAAAACATTAAAATGAAAAAAATCTGATTTGGAGTGTCCAGTGTAAGAATGTCAGCCATTACGTAAATTTTCTCAAGTATCCCCAAGCGCCTTTAAAAGTACCCTCAGGGGTACGCGTACCGCACTTTGAGAAACCCTGCAATAGAGAGTCAAACCTGCGAAGGAAAAATAGGCTTTTCTGTCCTTTCTTCCACCCATCAGTTTTGTGAATTGTAGATGAGGCAACGTAATTGAAAAATAATTTCCATAGAATTGACGCCCTGTTGTAACTAGAGATATCGCTTCATCGAAAGGTGACCTTGCAGTTAATGTTTTCCTGACCTGCATCCTGCCACTTCCTATCTTTGTATTCTGGCCACATTAATGCCCCCCTCCTTTCGGAAAGGAAAAGAAAATCCTTTATCGGCGCGAACCGCGAGCTTGAACAAGACAAAAAGTACGTATTGGTGAGTAAAAATTATGGCTGCCATCGTCATGGACGTGAAAGATGGTGGAAGTAATATCAGTATTCGAAAACAATATAAGGCGTATTAAAAACGTGCAACGCTTTTTACAGACTTACCGATAAAATGTTATGCATATATCGAGCGTTCCAATTCTTCTGAAGTGCAAACCGAGCAAAAATAATTAACAATTCGAACAGCGACAAATAAATGACCATATTTCATCCATTCATGAAATTGACCGTATTTTAATGGTTGGCGACTTGATGCAGTTCATGAAAATAACCTTTCACCAGCCGAATGTCTCATGTGCTTTTTTTGTTCAATTATTATTAAGCTGTTGAATTGAAAAGGATAATTATCTTCACTGTTCATATGCAGCGATACACATGAATAAACATAGCAAAACTGGCTTTAAAGGCAAAAGTTAATTTGAAGATAATTCTAATACGAGAGCTTAACGTGCCACAAATATTCTTTATATTCATTATATTTTTAATATACGCGTACAAGCGATTTTTTTCCCAATCGATATCTTACACCGGAATGGATCCACTCCTCAGAATATTCTTTCGAATTTTCTTTTCCGCTCTCATTCCTTGAGATGACCTCACCCAGGATTCTTCCCAGTAAACAAAACTTTCTTTCCTTCCTCTTGCATCACGAATTCTGTCGCTTCAGAACATTCGGATCTGCCATTGAAAGTATCCTAGCGATGAATAGCTACCAGATTTTCTGTGTAAGTTTTGTGATTTCACCACGTTGACTCTTACTTGTTTTATAGCATACATATTTATATTCAAACTGAAATAAAATCCATGGGAAAATCGCTGTGAATTATACAGCAAGATCGACTTTATTGTTGTTTTCATACGTTTACTTAAATAGGTAAATCCACGTCTTCGTCGCAGTAAAAGCATTTAATGGCAACATGGATCAAAATTCAGTTTTTAGAACTTATCGGAAGAGATATAATGATATTTTACGACGAGCGTGTTCGTAAAAGTTTTGATATACAGAAGTGAATGTCTGAAGGATGGTTCTCAACAAAGTCAAAATGAAACGACTTCCTTTTATTCAAAATGGTAATGATTGTTTAAGAGAAAATTAAGCATTTGGGGTAAAAAGAAGGTTTTTGTATGCGATAACAAATGTTCAGCGTCGCTATCGAAAAACGATTGTTAGGAAAGATAAAAGAAAAAATATTACGGGCAGAGTAAAAATTGGCAATTAATGTAGACATGTTGTGGTGGTCGACAATTTCAATTAAATGAGCGAAATATGAACTTGGCGAATGAACAATGATTTGGAAGAAATAAATAAAGATCCCGGTAACGGAAAATCTATAACTTATCTATCGTACTGCCCTCAAAGTGTTACACATAATGATATAATTACAAACTGAGTGTTGTCTTTAAAGTAATTGGAATTTATGTAAAATTTATTCTCAATATATTAGGCTTGGGATAGTAGTTTTTTCACAAAAATCTATCTATAATTAAAAAATTCAAATGCAAATAAATACATGATAGCTCCACAACCTCTCGTCGATAATCTATAGAAGTAATTTATATTCAATACGCAATAATTGAAAGCTTTCTCATATTTGTCTAGATTTTTTTAAAATCAACACTTAAATGTTTTTAACATCTTCACAACCAATTTAAGTTCAGGTAGAAAAAATTTTAAATATCAGTGAAAAATATCTTGTAAATTAATATGTTCTTGAAACATAAAAATCAAATAAACAGGGATATTTAAATTAGTTTATTTTTATGATAGTAAACGCATGGGAACGCTAAATGGCTACAAACTATTGAGGAATAACATTTTAATACGTGTGCACGATTTCGTTGACGAAGTCGGCCACTTGATGCGATTAGACAATCCAACTCAAGATCAATTTGTATAATAAGCACTTTGGCAGGTCAAAAATCATTCAGTACAGATTAGTTATTATTTTTAATTAGTCCCTTAGGTACGAGGTCGGGACCTGCCCCTCACAACAGAATTACCGAAATTACGATCATACATTGATCCATGAAATTCAACTCAATTTCTAGATTTTTAATGAAATCTTAGGAAGAATGTAATTTCTATGAGATCTTAACGCTAATAACTATTAGGCTTGATGTTCATGGCACGACATAACCTGTAGTAGGTAATTTCCAATGTAAACACATCCGTTCTTCCGGAACATCTGCACCTTATCATGTGGCCCGCGGAAAAATTTGCTTCTACGAATGCGGCCCCATGCAGAATAGATTACCGACCCCTGTGATAGATTATTCACAATTTATATTTTCTAAATATCACTATATATTATAATATTGTCACATCATGAGTTCTTAACGTATTAACAGGCTGTAAATCTATGGTTTTTCGAAATTTCTTTTCATTTATTAAGATCAATAAATATTTTAATCATATCCATTGCTCTGTATGGAGAAAGTCATTTTTTGGCCACATCATATTCTTCATCTACATATTCTCATGGTATAAGGCAGTGGTTCCCTCCTTTGGGGGTCGCGAGACAATTTTGGAAGGGTCGCGAGCTATCTTTGCTATGCCAGCTGACTTTTCGTCATTCTATCAATTCTTCAATTTTAATTTATAGGTTATACGTCTGTTTTGTTTTATTGAGGGTTGCAATGTTCAAAATAAAGCATTTGTTAATTTTAATATAATACTTATATTTAAAATAAGAAATATAATTTTAAAATAAAAAAATAATTAAAACGAAGAATTATATTAGCTTCGATCATGTTCTTAGCACTCACTCATCTCTAATTTAATTCATGACGATATCTGAATTTTTGTTGAACTAATTTCTTTTTAAAAATTAATTTTTTTCTAATTTCTTATTTGATTTATTATCATATATAATGAAAGTTTTCATTGAGATCCAGATATTTTCTTGAACACTAGATTTATTTTATACTTTTCAGTGTACCTTATATAAAAAGTATAAATGAAAAAAGATTTTTTATATATTTATTACTTCTTAAAAATCAAGGAGGGTCGCGGCGACCGAACATCCGCACTGGTATAAAGCATCTGAATCAATTTTAACTTGTCACTTGGAAAAAGGTCTCAACGATAAGTGAACACACCCTGAACTCATTGGTAAAGAAGTGACTTCATCCAAACTGCTAAGTAATAACAAATTATACATTGCCCCACGGTTATCAGTGAAGGCTTAAGTGACTCGCGTTATTAGATCTCCACCGGTAACGGAAATATACTAAATAGACCCAATGCAGTGTACAACTGCATCAATTTTAAAATAATATTTTATCTCTGACAATAGCAAAATGTTTAAACATTATCATACTTCATATTCATCTAGTGCGGTGGAATATTTTCGAGTTCAATATGGCATAACGAATTAGGAAGGAAGGTCCACGTTACGTCCGAATAAGTGGCTTAAGCGACGGCGTTATAACCGGAAAACGCTGTACTAAAATTTTTGTAAATTGCGTAAGACGTTATTGATTGCAATTTAACGAGAAACCGAGCAAAAAAATAAGGTTTCCATTCTGATATTCCGTTTTCTATAAAGGCGTTTCTGCGGATTTCGTCTTTCTTCGACTAACTTGGAGCAAAAGTGAGAGGAAGATGGAGAAGTTGGGAAGGAAGAAGAAATTGAGTGAAAGGGAGGGAGAAAGGAAAGAGGACAGAGGAACAGAGGGGAGAGAAAGAGAGGGAGAGAGAGAGAATATCGGACGGAGGAAGAAAAAAGGGTAAGAGAAAAAAAAGCGACAGAGGGAGGGAAAGAGAGAAAGCAAAGGAAGAGAGACGGAGATTTTCACGTGTAGAAATGGCGACCGTTTGAGGCAACTCCGCTGATGTCCTTTCCGGGCGCGGTTTCCGGCAATTAAGGAAGACGAGGAGGAAAATGGTCGGGGAAAGGGGAGGTCAAAGTGGTTTAGAGGAGATGTAGAGAGAGGTAATGAGAGGGAAGGAAGAGATGGAGAGAGAGAGAGAGGAAGATTGAGAGGCAATAATGGGGAGGTGGGGAAACGGGAAGAGATGGAGAGGAAGAGATGGGGAAGGGGGGAGGAGGCGGCAGGAAGGGCGGTGGGGGGGGGGGGGAGAGGACGTGTTGACTTTTGCGGGCCTGGTAAAAGAGATTCGTAGAGAACCAATCGAACGCACATGCCGACTCCGAATTCCCAAATTACCCGCTGACACCCAAGCATCACGTACGCTCCCCCCCCCTTTTCCCCTCTCCCCCTCATCCGCCCTCTTTCCTCTTCCTCCCGTCATGCTCCACGAATTCTTTTTCCATTCTATCCGCCGCGGCAAAACACTCCCTCTCTATCTCCGATCTCTCTCTCCCTCTCCACTTCTCTCTCCTTCATCTCCCTCCCCTCCGAAGACCGAATTCCTTCGTCTCGGCGAGAGATAAAAGAAAAGTTTGAAGGGCGTTGCGCGCGGAAGAGTATCTCGGGCACACGACCCGACGACGTTTTTACAACTAAGTATTTTACAGACTGTTCATTAGGATCGATTCTTTTTTATGTCGGACTTCAAACGTTTTCAGTATAGCCGCAGTACGAGTACAGTAATTCCTCCAATTTCGCGGGTTTCTTATTCACGGTTTTGCGCATTCGTGTAGAAATTATTGTTGCGAGTGTCAAATGTTCGCTATAAGAACCAGAGTGACTATATATGTTTCGTAGCCGTTTCGTTTCACTCGCTACATAATAATAAGAAAGATATCTTCATTAACCATAATTGGATTCTTTTATATTCTCAAAGTAGTTGACCCGTTATTAAATATAATACATTAGCAACATGCAACTTTTGAACGACTGCATAGCTATATACAGATTAGTGAGTGCATCTTTAAAAAATGACGGCTACATTTCTCTAATAAATCATTTTTATATAACTAATTGTTTACTAATGTTGCAGATACTATCTTGGTGATTTTTTGAAAAAAATAATTTTATACGATTTTCCAACGAAACCTAAAAGCGCAGTATTTTAGAGTATCAACTCACAACACATTCTTGATATATGTTTTCATTCCAACTTTATTTAATAGGTTGCAAAGGAAAGTTGGCGGATACCTATGAATAACTATTAATTAAATTACCAAAATACTGGATATTATATTTTTTTAAAATATTTTATTATATTCCACATTGTTGCCCGCTAGCCCAATTTCACTTTTCTAATCGAACCCAAAAAACGTCCTAGGGAGTTGCGGGTAATTCAACTAATACAGTTAATTCTCTCGCGCAATTAAACACGCTAATTTACCGAAGAGATTATTATAATTATAGAACTGTTAAGATTCCAACGCTTCCAATCTCATTTCCGGTCCCCGACTCTTCGAACGCGTCCGGAAGGGACTTTAGGGAATGATGGACAATCCTCAAAAGGACTTTACCACGCGTCTTCTTAGAATCTCTTTCCACGATATACACCTCTCTCTCTCTCTCCTCCTCGCTGAATCAACAAACGCGAGGCGTTGGTGTGGGGCAGGAGAAGGGGGAAAAGGAGTGGGCGTGAGCGAGTGGAGGCGGTGGGGTCGGTCGGATGGCTTCCGGTCGGTGCGTCCATTCCTCTTTCCTTTCCCCCGCTCTACTTTTCCCTCTCTATCCCTCCGAACTCGCCTTAGGCCGATTAATACGTCGCCCCGGAAACCAACCCTCTATTGTCTACCCTTCCCTCACATTATTTGACCGTTCTCGTAACTTTCTCTTTACGGAGGTTGGCACGTTTGATGGTATCGCGTCTCTTCTTATTTGACTTGTTAATCCCATTGTTGCTGTGGTCGGCTGTAGATGGATCTATCCTTTCTCGACTTCTGCTACTTAAATTGGCTTAGTTCCAGACCTTAAATCGTTATCAAGTAATATTGTGGCTGGATATTTTTAATTTGTAGTAATTTTTGCTTTGAATTGGCATTTATTTTCTACATAGGCAATTGAGAATTATAGGCGAATAAATTTCAAAAACTTGTCTCTGTGTAACGATAACTTTGTGGATTCTCGTTTCAACAATACATACGATTATATATAAAGCCTTTACTGCATATTAATTACGATAAATGATTCTTACAAAAGTTGTACTGACCATTTATGAGACGTATTCGTCGGCTAAATGGCGGTACATACCGGTTTTTATAAGAATTAGAAGTTTAAATCTATAGGTTAACGTTTACAAATATCACTGCACTGAAATTGTTATCTATTTAATGTTACTGTGGTTATGAGAGTCGTCTTTGATAAACGAAAGAAAAGTCCACTTCTGCTGGAAACCATAGTTTAACAGATGAGTATTCAATCACTACGCGGTAATAGATCAAGTTGTTTCTCCAATAATTTATCGGAGTATAGGAAATTAAATGCTGGTATCAACTATCTGATCTAGTCTAACCTAAAGTCGCGTTTTCCTCTACTAATATATTAGGATGCGTCAAAACTTCCATTCTTTCCTTGGTGGCATAAGATTATCATCATAATTCGATCTACATCGTTCTTCTTTCGAAACTTACACAATTCTTCCTCGATTTCGCCAAATTATTTTGCATGTGGCATATCCTCAGAATCTCACATCAATGCGTAATCACTAAAAACGCTATAGAATTGATTCTAAAGACATCGATAGTTATATCGTTAGATGCCAACGACTTGGCATCCCATTGGAGTTATGCAGTTCAAGCGGTTATATTTTCGATCGGACACGGCTTCCCTTTGAGTTCCTACAAAAAAAAACTTTAAAAAATGAATATATTTCGACAACGCTTATCTCTGTAAGAATTGTTCTGCAACACCCTAAATTTAATGCTTTATGCATTTCTGTTTATAATATGTAAATGACTCTGTTTCATAAACATTCAAATAACGTACAAGTAGTTGCCATCAATGTTGTTATTTAAACTTAAATTGCTTACAAAATCTGTGAATTCGTTAGCAATTTTCATAAAACATCCAAATATACGCACTGCGGAAGGACCTATAAACTTTTTTAAAAATTCTGAATAAGAGCGTTCAGTTACGCACTACTTTTCAACCCGTATGACCAGACCTGGATTATACGATGGGCACAGTACCCAGGGTTTACGAAAAAGTTTAGTCGCAAAAAATTATAGATGAGTCAATAATGAGAAAAGAAAACTGCTAAATCAAACTTAATAACTACAAAGACATTAATCCGGCCCTCAGGGAACCTACACATTGTGTACAAAGCAAATATTTACCTATAGATCTATCTTGGAAGCCTACGATTATGAGAGTGCCCAGGGCCCCGCGTATGACAATGACACAGTTATAAGGAGAACATATTAGTTATCTTTATACATTCATCGTGGCCACAGAGGAATCTCTAAGAAAAGAGTGATAGAGGGTGCCAGAGAAAGGAAAATAGTGCGGAGGGGGAGAGGAGAGAGAGTAATATATAGGACGGTGGGTGTAAGGAAATAGGATCTTATAAAGAGAGGACGCCTAAGTGAAAATCATAAGTGTATTTATGGACACTCGACTCCGACCTTTCATCCCCCTCTAAACATATTGGAACCTCCACCTCATCCCACAGACTCCCGACTTAACCCGAACCTCTCCTTCCCCATCCGTTCGTTGGTCCGTTCCCGTGATCCCATGCGGGGCACTGTGGGAGACGGGAGAGAGGGGCGCAAGTGTCTTGAAGGGTCGTGTTCCAGAATACACAACCGCACATGTGAGGTGCGCGCCTTTCCATTTTTCCCGCCCTTTCCCTCCAAATCTCCCTTCTTCCTCCACCTCCTCCCTCTCACCTCCGATGGACAACAGGACATTTATTAGTTTAGCTTAGCAGCTAAAAGTATTCTCGCCATTCCGCTCGGGATCATCGCTTTAAAAACTTGGCGACAAAATCGGAAGATGATCAATGTAAAGATCGGTATTTCGGGATTCTTTCTATGTATCCGACGTTGATGTAAATGTAATCTGTAAACTAAACATCGCTGACGCTTATTTTTTAATTTTTTCCGGTTGATAACTCCAGTTGCATTTATGTATATCGGATTTCTCATCCACCCTGCTCGGTGGAATTTTTAAAGTGCTTATTTTAATTAATTTCTTCAAAGAGAAAGAATATCTTTTAAATAAATAAAACTACGAATTAAATTTCAGGGTTAAAACGAAAATATCCTACATACAGAGGTGAACATTGCATTAACTTGTAAAAGAAATCTGGGTCGTTGTTTATTTACAATACATATAACGTTTGCATTTACACGAATACCCTGGAAGCCGCCAGAAACGTTCGACAGGTTGAAATTTTCTAATTCCGCGAATGTGGCTTTTCCACATGTGATTTTCGTTGCAATTATGGGGAATGTTCGTTACAAATGGCCCAGTATCCTGTCGTCTGTAGTCACACGGGTCCACAAATCCCTTCGACCAATATTTCAGCCCTTGAACCCTCCTCTCAACCCTCCCGTGCACCCAACACGCGCTCACCAAAAAATCCATCGACTCAATGTGCATGGGTTTATGTACTCTGCACCCCTTCCCTCTTTTCCCCACCCTCCCACACCTTCCCCCCCCACCCCACTCTTCGCTGCAGGCCCCACCCCTTCACATCCCCCCACCCTCAATCTCATCCCTCTTGCCCCCATCTCGCCCAACGCCAGCAACTCGCAAGCTCAGTTTACAGTTTATTTGTGCTTTACGCAGGCGTAGACCCTTTTCTCCGTCCCCTGCTTTACACACTCTCTCTCTCTCCCCACACCATGCAATCTGACGTCGTCGTGTGTGCTCGCCAAGGGTGGAACTAAAGGCCTCGAAGGTTGTGATATCGAGGGGTTTTCCCGAGGTACATGCGCAGTAGAGCGTGTGCTCTCGAACATCTTGGAGAAGTAGCGCGGTAAAAAGTGTTTGTATTCGACGTTGCTTGAAGGAATGCAAAGCTCGCACTTATGCCATTAGCTATATGTATTTTCTGTTTCTCTCTCTCTCTCTCGCTTAATTTCGCTCCTTTATTCATCGATGGGATTTTTGGTAATGTTATTTCGCTATCGGAATTTTCGCACGATGTTAAGTATGATAACAGGCCCATTTTCTGCCATTCTTTCACATTCCATAATGGGTGGGACAAATTAGCTGTTTTTCAGCATCCTAACGCTTTATCTTTTACAAAAAGCAGCGCTGGGTTATCTTAATGGTTCTCTAAGTTCTGCATAAATTTATATAAAAATTTTTATCGATTCTTCGTACTTTTTCGCTATATCGGAAACGTTATCTATACCAGCTATGGCAAAGGTCAACTCAAAATTATTATAAATTTTATTTGCAAAGTGCGTTTACGAACGATACTTTCAGGGCACTTTGAAGTACAAAAATATGCGATATTACTCGAAAACTGTGTTGGAGTTTTAAAATTTTTCGTCATTCCTGGAACACATTTTGTTTTCCTGCACAACTTTATAGTTCCCAGAATGGACCTACAACTTTCAAGTTGTGAATGTGACATCTACAGCGCTTTTGTTAAAACTGTCTTCTATTCAATTTGTTTTGTTTATCTGTTTTGTTTTGTTTATCTGTAGTAGCTTATCTGTCTAAAATGCAAGTTATGGGAATTTATGCTGGTTCGTTCATTCTTTCTAACCAAAATTTATTTTATTTTTCACATTTTATGAAAAAATGCCTTAGCAGCTTATTATTACGATACTAAATAATTGGACCTCACATTTTTAAGCATGCTTTTAATAAATGGTTACAACACAATGCATAATACCAGAGGTAAATGGAAATAATTTTCATGTTTAAATTTGACGCCTATAGAAATGGTATTTTATAATATACATACAATATGCTATGATGCACTACAAATTTACGACACGATAAACTATTTAAGTATTTTATGCCATAAAAATATTACATTTAACCTTTACGTTAAAAATAAAATGAAACGAGGCATTCATCCATCACCACTGAATGCATGTCTTTAGAAAATGCTCCTGCTCTCCTGAAACCCATTCCATGTGCACCGAAGCTATAGATTTCAACCAAATGCACCTCGTAAATGCCTTTGTAAATACAGGCGCAGCCCGGAGAATCCATGATGGAGCACATTGTCACCCTTTGTTGTTTTCCAGCAATCCGTTTAATGACTCCTCCTAATGACCTCTTTGCCAATAAGAGTCTCCCCTTTGGAGCTCTCACCTCCCTCTCCCTTTCCTTCCCCCTCCCCCATCCTCTTCCCTCATTCTTCACCCTGCCTCGTCCTAAAAGCTCTTTTCCCCTTTAAGTTCTCCCGTTGGTTGGTAGGTGGCAGCACACCATAGCAGAGATTTTTTTGTATAGGGTAGTTCATGTGGACTGCACGCAGGGATCGAATTCACGGAGGTTTTTTTTTTTTGTGGATGCTCGCTGGCTCGACTTTCCCTTTATCTCTGCTTCATTTTAGTGGGTTGTCATTTCACCCTTAAATTTTTTTACGACTTTAACATCCCTTAAAACGCCACCTAAAAGGGGAACCCTAAACTCCTTCCGGAACCCTTATATATACAATGTCAAATTTCTCGTATTACCCTGTTTTCCCCTTAAACTGCTCTTAAAATTCATCAGGGTGGGATCTTTTTAAATATTGCGGGTCATGCTCGTAAAAACATCTGGGGTGGCTATTATTCCATGATTTACTTCCACACAATTTTTATTACCTATTGATCGTTATCTAAAATGGAAACAACCATTTACTAGTTTTTATTCGTTGGTATAAGATCATATAATAGAGAAGAATATAATATATTTACTGTAATTAATTTACAACTTAAAAATATACATGAGATTGGAAGTTTTATGTATTTCGTTGTTTAGAAGTTTGTGATAAAATCATTTATTATGAGTTCTTATGAATAATATTTCCGTAATCTAACATTCTTAGTAGCAACATTTACGTGCTTTTTTAAATACAGCTTCCCCGAAAACATATTCCAAAAGAAATAAGAAGAAGAAGAAATATTTGAAAAGATTTACTTTAATTATTTTTATATGATTGAATTGGCAGATATTTTAACATAAATAATATAGAGATATTGCTAATACTTGCTGTGCCGTAGTGAAATCGAAATATTAGTAGAGCCGGGTTTAAGTATTAGAAATTTTTAGTAGCCCCGACGATAAGTAACTTAAGCAACATCTAGAAACATAAATAAGGTCACTCATTTTCATTTTTAATTTTGTATTAGCACAAAGTTATCCAAACTTACTAAAATATATCTTTAAAGAATTTTATTCGTTAAGTTTGGAAAATTAAAATAACGATTATTTTAAAGTCGATTAAGGTCTTATTTTATGATAAAAATCAATCTGTGCGATTGTTATAAATACTCAGGTGCAATTAGCATTCTTATTTGGGGAATTATTAGAGATTTATGGCCACGTAGGCTTATCTAGCAAACCACCTGCACAAATTTGTCCTGGGAAATTCTTCGTCGATCCTTACTGCGGCCCGAACGTTAATTTTTTGTCTCAAGTTAATCGTTCGATATTTTATATAAATATTTTTATTTTTGTAAAAAAAAAAGACGAGAGTTTTTCAAGGTTATTTAGGTGCAATAGAAAGCGTTTTCTAAAACTATAAATAAATAGTATGTTTTTATATGGTGCGCTATAAAATATTACAGTGGTTTATTTAAGGCGTGCTTTGTTTCACGCTTATATGTATTCTCCCTCTCTCTCTCTCTCTCTTTTTTAATTTGACATTCAGCTTCGATCGTTTTGGCAAGGCTGTTATCTATCTCTCCATTATCGAACCCTTCTCTTCCACGAGGAAGGCTCGCCTCTGCAATCATCGAAAAACTTTATCCATTTGAATCATCGGACCACCCAACACATCAGAAGCATTCCAGATAACTAGTAGACGCCTTTAAGAATCTCACCCCTTTCCCACTTTCCTACCCTCTCTCTCTCTCCCTCTCCCCCAACCCTCGGGGGCCCTTTTACTCCCTCCTTGCCTTCCTTACACAAAACCCTTGCTCCCTTTGTCCAGGGCCATTAACTGTTAACCGCGGGGGATGGAGGCGTGGGAGGGCTCGAGAAAGGAAGATGTGTAAAAGCGAGGAAAGGGTTTTAAAAGAGAGAGAGAGAGAGAGCGAGAGGAGAGGGAGAGAGAGAGATGGACGGACCACCCCGAATCACTTCGCTCACTTACTTACTTACTCATCTACTTAGCTCCGAAGTGAAAGAGCTCTCTTCGCTAAAAAAAAATCTCTTTCGAAGATCGTGATTTCAGACCGGATTGAAATGATGGCCGCCTTTCTTAAGAGTACATAACAAAGGATAGGAGGTTTCTTTATCGCTCACTTTATTTGAGCGATGGTTTCGTGCGGAAGCGTTAAAATTTTATTGCGTAAGCTACGGAGATTTTGTGAAATGTCCGCCTTTGAAATGTATTCACGGAATAAGCCGTCAATCCGCTAGTAAACACATCACGATGAAATTAATTTGATTCGGGTACTTTTAATCGAATTAAAAATTGTCAGCGATAGAAATTTTTCGTTTTTTTTACCGGGTTACCTTAAAGTCCGGTTGACTTATTTTTTAAAAAATTACGCTCCCTTGAGGCAGTTAATCTCCTAAATCCTATACAAGGTCAATCAATAACGTTTGTCTCGTTTAAACCGGGCTACCCTATGGATAATTTTACGTTTCCCACCATAAACGATTCAACAGCGTGAGGCAGCTTTCTTCTTTAGTTATTCGAAATCGTGAATGGCTCTCACTCAGCGCCCATTCACTATGAGATATTTTATGAATGATATAACTTCCGCGAGCTAAAAAATCTACCAAAAATCTCCCTTTGTTTACAAGCGGGAAAACAAAACACGAGAAGTCATTTCGTAGGACATTGAACACATGTTGGTACTTGAGTGCTAAGCTTCAGAAAAAATTCTCTCTCTCGATGTTTTGCAACTACCATCCTTTGGTGGAATTTTTTTACATCCATCCAGCGCCCACCCCTGTCTTGTAAGTCGAAGAAATGCTCCTCCTCCCCCTCTAATTCTCCTACTTTCTCTCCCTTCCTCCTCCCCATATCTCTCTCTCTCTCTCTCCTCTTCCTGCTATAATATTCTCCTCCATGCACTCTAACCCTCCAACTCGATCCTCTCCACCCTTTCCATTCTCCTACTTTCTTCTCCTATATCATCCGTCTCCGTCCGCTCTTTATTCTTCCTCTCCGTTCTCCTCTCCTTTCGCACGCGCTCTTCTAAATTCCTTTATCTCCATCTCCGCATCGCTTTATTCTCTTTTTCATCAAACGTAAAAAAATGGCTGTATAATGTCAATTTCATCCTAATAAAGACTGGCCCAATGCTCTTCTTTCTTTTCTACTCACTTCTCTCTTTTTCTCCCTCACTCTGTCTCCCTCCCTGTCTTTCCCTCCCTCTCTCTTTCCCTCTCTCTTTTCCTCTCTCTCTTTCCCTCTCTCTCTTTTCCTCTCTTTCTTCCCCACCCTATTCTTCCTCTCCTTCGTCCTTTTCCCTCCTTTCTTTCTTTCTATTTCCCTCATCTATCTATCTTTCTCTCCATCTCTTCCCCCTCTTTTTCCAAACTTTCTCCCTCCCCCCTTTCTCTCTCCCCCCCTTCTGCCTGATCCTTCTCTCTCTCTCTCTTCCTCCCTCCCCCCGTTTTCCCCTCTTTATCCCTCCCCCCTCCTCTTTTCTTCCCTCTCTCCCATTCTCTCTTCCCCTTTCTTTCCCACTTCTCTCTACCTCCCTCTTCCTTCCTTTCTCACTCCCTCTCCCTCCCTCTCTTCCTACTTCCTTCTTTTCTCCCTACATCCCTCTCTCCTAGCCCAAATAAAGTCAGATCCTTCCCCCACTCTCTCTCTCTCTCCTTCTTGCGCTCTCCCAAGCCCATCGCAACTGCGGAAGTCCCAAATATTTAAATTAGATGACAGCTGAGTCGCACTGCGTGCTGGGATAAGAGATCCTTTGCATCCAATTGACTCCTAAAACTACTCTCTCTCTTTCCCAGTGGTCAATGTCTTCTCTTCGCTCGCTTTCCCCTACGCCGCCTCTGGTGCGTTGACTTTGCGCCAATTCCGGAAAGAGGGAATGATTGAACACGATATGAATGTATTATCACCAAAAACCCCTGTGGTATGATCGTTTCGATGCGTAGAAATATAAACTTCAGCGAAAGTGTGAATAACGTTTCACTTCCTCGGTGATTATCCTTTGCTACCGAAGTTAATGCTTGGTGATTCTTGGTTTGGTTTGTTATGAATATATTTTACAATGAATATCCAGTATTTTTGAAATAAAATGAGTTTCTTGATTTTTCATTTGTAATTTTCATATTGTAGTTCTCAGTTTGCTTTGAGAGAATTAAGAAATCCTTAAACATTTGGTTATAACTTTAAACACGTATTTTTACTTTCTCCATATACGTAGTATAGAGAAAGTATTGTTTTCATGAAAAACATCGAATTCGAGATTTCAACGGAAATACACGTTTTGAGGTCTCCTGAACATGTTTTGTCCGTTTTCTCGATGTTGTCTGTGCGTGTGTCCGTATGTGTGTGACAAAAATTTTGCGTGCGCTCTAACTCAATAACTATTCATCAGATTAGCATGAAATTCTATATTTTTGATTATATATATATTCTAAAGATTTGAAAAGATTTTGATAACAATTGGTCAAACGAAAGTAGCGTTTTACTCTTGTAAAAGTTTAGTTTTTCTTAAATATTTCGCTTAAAACTGAATTTTTGTTAACATACATATATATATATATAAAAGTTGTAGATATTATTTATTTATACAACTTTTGTTTGAACTAAATTTTCACGTGAGGAATATTTCAAGAGATATTCAATTTTCTTCGAAATTGACGGTTAGTGGGCATCTCGCGCGCGTGGTAGTGGCAACAATTGAATCGCTAGCGCTGTAGCGTGTAAGTTGAATTCTTCCTATAGTCGTATTTATTTGATTTTAGTTGACAACGCACGTATGGAGAAAGTCATGTGTTGAACACATCAATTTATTGTAATAGTTCTATGTGTGTAGTTAATTACTCAGTAGTAAATTGTTTAGCAAAACATCGGGCGTAACTTATGCACATTTCAAATATTAAGTAGTTTTCTTGAGGGATATGTTAAGTAGACGCGACAATTTAAAAAAGAAATATCTTTGCGACTTAAAGCGATACATTCTTATTTGATTGAGAACTGAAATATATACGTATTGTTTGACCAGCGAATCCATATTTGGGATCGCGTGGCTGTTTCAACTATCATCTGAACACCTTTATATGGGCAATCAACGCGCCTGAAATGTATGCAATTGATTAGGAAAAGGATCGTGCGGGTGGCATGTCTCTCACCTAGCAGGCGTAACAAAGGTGATATCAAAAGTAAACGCAAGTCGACCTTAACATATCCCCTATCTCTATGATGAATTTAGTTCCCCACTGCCTTGAAGAAGATGAAGTTATAATGTTTATGGAGAGGAGCGCGTATCTATTGATGTGTCTCTAAGTCGTCCTAATTTTTGTGGCTAGAATAGGTGACTGAATGAAAAGAATATCACGCAGAAGCTGATGCTGCCAGGAAAGGTTTGCGAGAGCTATTGCGGCTGTAAGACGAATTTCTTACTTATTTCAATAACAACTTGGATGAAATAGACAAAGCTTTAATTTATTACACGGAAAAATTTGGACATTTTTCTCAAAAAGAGAAAACTTCTATTTACGCATTACGCTGAATCACAATCATTACTTTCTTAAAGTAAATATTTCTACGGAGTAAATTAATGCCATATTTTACGGTGCACGTGTCGACACACGTATTTAGCTTCAACAGATATTGAACTTTAATAGATTTTATGGGCAACATAAATTATTTTATGTGTAGTTAATTACGATAAATTCGAGAAATGTTCCATGCATCTTTTTGGCACGAAATATTTAGTACATATTAACATTTAAGAAATAAGAAAGAAGACCAAATGCATTAGCATGCATATTTTATAAATTGATGGAATGAATGATCCGAAGATCCTTATGCGACAGGCATTCTCACCATTTGAGAGGGAAAGGGTTTTCTTCGACATACCTATTTGAGGACATCTGTATGGGCTGATTGATACTAGCATGGCTAACCTGGTCCCAACCTAAGAAAATATTCCAGTTATGAAACAGGAGAATTTGTTTGATACGGTAGTTCAGTGGAGGAGTAAACGACCGGCAAGTGGACGAACCGGGTTCGATTCCCGGTTATAGTATATTTTTTCACCCGTTTCCCTCATTCCAGGTTATGCCTGAGGCATAAGGCTGTTCGGATCATTCATTCCATCAATTTATAACATAATGGCATATTGGGCACTTTCTTGAATTTCTATATCCGAAATCATTAGCTGCAATTATGTGATTTCGCTGTCTTTTTTGTTTCAAATGTCGTACTTTCTCCTAATAATTTTTCTAATCGGTGCTTCACAGATCATGTACGAGTTTGTCACATATGAAGAACATTGGATTTACTCGGCAAACGTCGGGTACTTCTGCTAGTAAAACCGTCGTTAGAATGCAAGTTGAAATTTAATTATTAAAAAAAAAACCTTGGGAATTTATTTGACCCAATTAATAATTTTCGTGAAATAATAAATGAGAAAGTGAATCCCAAATGATTAATATAGAGCTTCTTGATCAGGGGGTTTGGTGGCAGAGAAGGAGGGATAAAGTTAAATGTAGAGGGAGGGAGGTAGGAACAGAGGGAGAGAGGGAGAGAGAGAGGAGGAGAGAGAGGAGAGACGGAGGATTGAGAAGTCGAAAGAAGGAGAGAGCTAGGGAGAAAGAGAGGGGAATGGAAAAGAGAGCCGGAGGCAGGAGTGAGTGATAAAGGGAAGGAGTTAGAGAATTGATCGATTTATGGAAATCGAATTGACTTAGGTTACATTTATCCAAAAAGATTATTCCATAAACGATGTTCTCTCGGCCTAAACGATGAAATAATGGACTTTCTCCCTCGGAAAATCAGATAATTTTATAGTGATGATTCGATGGCAACTGATGAAAATGATAATATAGCAAATTATCCCCTAGAATTTTTTTTACTCTCGGACGGCTTTTGAAATGCCAGCGTAAGAAGTTTTTCTTAAAAGACTGCAATTATCAATTATTCATACTTTTGCTGTCAACGATTAACAGAAATCAAGGGTTGTATGATATTTTCCCCTTGAGCATGCATAACCCTGACGAGATGTACCTCTAAGGACAATTTAAACGCGATGAGTTCACTCACAGAAACAAGGGAAATAACTGAAAAGTTTTACAGTATTCGTAGATAATATTTTATACGCGGAAATTTTTCAATAACTACATTTATTAGATATGTTTATTTTATTAATTAATTTTTTATTTTAACAAAAGCTTCAATCATTAAATTAATAAAATTGTCTCTTTAAAATAAGATTAATATTATCCTTGATATTCAGTAAAATGCTGGTTGTAGAAGTCTTCGAACCATCTTCTGCTAAGCTAACGACTTATCCATTTTAACAGCAGTGGGGAGGAAGCTTATTTTAAAGTTTTTTCATGCGATCGTAAATGCTACTACAACAATCGAGCAGTTAATATAGTCCTGCATCAGCATATTGAACTTCAGCCCGCCTAGCCAAGTATTGGCATCTTTCGGAGACACGCTGAACCAACTAGAGAATATAAGTCTCAAATACTTCCGTTGGGCGCTCAGAGGTGGCAGACCCTGAGCGGTATAGGGTTGACAGTTTTTGTCTGCGAGGATAGCATCCGTTCCGTACAGATAACTGCAGTTAGCCATTTAATAAATAGAAAATCAATGATTGCTTTGTTTAGTTATAGTAGTTATGCATGCCATTATTTTTGCACATTTCAACATTAATATGTTTGTAAATTAAAATCCTCCATCACTTTTAGTTGATAATTTAAAGAGCAAATTGCTCATGGTAAATTATGTTATGTGAGGCTTGTTTCCTCATGAAATCGAATATGTGTAAGTTAACAGAAAATTATCGAGTTCGTCATAAGAGTGAAAAAAGAACAAGCACTCAAAAAAGTTTTTGTCCCAGGTACACAACCTGATACAAGTACTTTTTAAGTGCTTGTTCTCGAATATGTATAAACAAAGATGACTCTCGGTATAATAGAGAGTGCTACCGAAATCACAGTTTTTATTTGCATTCATCATTTCGTCACATCTCGTTATTTTAAAGGGGTTTATTTTATAACCATCTTTAATGTAGGTTGCCAGAATTGACATTTCATAATTTTCGATTTTTTTGCGGATAGTGAACGAAATAGTGAAGTATTAACGAAGAAAATAATAACTTTGTTAAATTTCACAATTTTTTATTTTACGACCGGTTTCGCTAAATAACTAGAATCATCAGGTGAGAAAAGTGCTCAAAATATCCTATTATTATCCTAGTTGCCAGAATTGACATTTCATAATTTTCGATTTTTTTGCGGATAGCGAACGAAATAGTGAAGTATTAACGAGGAAAAGAATAACTTTGATAAATTTCACAATTTTTTATTTTACGACCGGTTTCGCTAAATAACTAGAATCATCAGGTGAGAAAAGTGCTCAAAATATCCTATTATTATCCTAGTTATTTAGTGAAACCGGTCGTGAAATAAAAATATTGTGGAATTTAACAAAGTTATTATTTTCTACGTTAATATGAGTATCATTTACCACAAAGTTCAGTCAAATTCCTTGGAAATAGTGAATCTCAGGATTACGGTCACTACGCGAGCTGTAGCTACACAACGATCTTTTAAGATATTGCACTGCAATACACTTCCGAGCTGTTAACTCCCAGAGATTTTAGTACGATTTTGGTAATAAAACATTACATCAACGAAAGATATGTAATCGTCTCCGCTTATATGACATTTATAAGACCTTCCTACTTGTTTAAAATATCGAATAAAATCGTTTACCTAAAAGAGACCAACCCTGGTTATCCCTCGTGAAATATTTTTTTTTCGGGGATTAAATCGGTCGATTAGTCAAGTATCGGCTTACGGTAGGACTTTAACGACTGTTTGCATGGCAGCGGCGCGTATAATTTAGCGAGCGTTAGGGCGGCGACACTGAAAAGGGCATTCATTAACCCTATTCGGACCGTGTTTGCAGAGAGAGAGAGAGTGAGAGTGACGCGAGAGGGAAGGGGGCAGTTTGCCCTGGATACACAATGACACTGTACACCGCCGTGAGCTCCTCTGCGTCTCCCATCTTTCCCCCCCTTCACACAGACACGTGCACACACAAAATCTCGACCATTGATTTTTGCGGAGTCCGCTTCTGACCGCGAAAATGTCTTCGGAAATGTCTTTCCTCTCGAAATTTTACTTTTAGGTTCTTTCGATCGATCTGGTTTGATAAAGATTGAGCAAAAAATCGTGTACGACGGTGAAACGGAAAAGTTTTCAAGGTTAGATGGATTTTTTTTTACTCCCTTACTACTCGTTTTGATTTTTATTCTTTTTTCTGGATTTAAATAGGTTTTTCGAGCGTTCATTTCATTGTGTCCTGTTTTATCATTGCATCCCGTGGCAAATTACTATTTTTATAAGATATCTCGAAGTATTTTCGCAAAATGTTTTAATATTTCTCTGGAGCATATTGCCCTTGTCGTTTAGTCCCCCTAAAACGCGCTTTTTACTTAAAAAATGTTATCGAATGAAACTTGCCCTATGAGAGTGGAATAATGGTCACCAACTACTACTGTCTCATAAAAGGTCTTGGAAAATTTCTTTCGACAAAATTATTTCATTAAGGACACACGGGCGAAAGGCAGGATTTGAGTTTTTTATTTTTCGACTTTCCACGTAAATTCTGTATTGAGAAGTCAAATAAAAAGTTTCTAACAATTTGCAGGAGTTATTGAATCTTAAATTCATTTATGTAGAAAATCCGTATTCACAAATATTCCAATAGATTCATTTTATTTTCATAAAATTTTAAAGTACGGGTAGTAATTGTATCGACGAACGAATATTTCTACGCCTTATTTTCCTATGAAAACCATAATTTTTTCTCAATATAAGTATATATATACACTTAGGAGTAAATCAAAAGAATAATTACATGCTTAAGTAATTATATTTTTGTTTTTTCAAATATATAATGTATGGTGGTTTTTTTAATGATGACGGAGACAGATCATAAATGTTGAAACAATATTTTTTGCTCATTTAATTAATAATTCAAAGTTAATTATGGATTAATCATTTTTATTTTTTCTCTTAGTTAAAGTGCATAATTTTACTATATATCTGCAATATAATTTTTAGTTTCTTTATTATTCCCTAAATAAATCCCTCTCATATTTCGATCAATTTCAATGACACTTGTAAATTTAAATCACTGTATGCGCAAAACAATCTCCCTGCCGCGGATTCATACATTTCGATAATGGACCTCCTCCCCTCTGTCCTCTGAAATGCTAATTTAATGAAAACGAATTTTAATGCCCGAAGAATTGAATTGGCTGAAATTACTGTAAATAACTCTTCTTCACTATCGATTTTGATTGTATTATTAAAACAAGCTCATAAATATGCTGACCATAGAGGAAAAGTCGGGTATTCTTTCGAGTCGATGAAAATGTGTATAATTGTACGTCCTTAGCAAGGGCACAGGAGAACCGATTGGAATACTAGCGGAGAGGTAGCTTAGGAAGCTGCGTTTTTATAAAGACAGATCAACCTACAAACTTAATCTGGCTTAGCCGACAGAACTCAAGTTATCAAAATAGCTCGCTAAGTTTACACATGTTAGCTCCGGTGTGTCGAATCCAATTTAAAAAGGTTTATTTTGAACGAAACATAGTACTATACATATCTGAATTTACTCACGTATGTCGAAAATTTATCAGCAGATAACACAACATAACTATCTCCAATCCATCTTTTAAAAGATTGCGGAAAATATTGATAAATGAGGTTATCAATATTTATCCGGTCAAATCCAGATAATCAAGATTAAATCGGCGTAGGCACATTTTAAAAATCGTTTGTCAACTACGCTGCTCCAAAACCTTTCATCTGAGTAACATCTATAGCGGTTTCTTGGTGCGTATAAATAACTTTCAGCAATCTATCTTTGCTCTTTCGTATCGCGAGTTTTCGGAACTCGCATATCACTTCAAGTTACAATTTCCGGGCAAGTTCAAGATCAACGCTGCAACCAAGTGGAAACCTCGTGGCAAATTTATTCGCACCTGAAACGTTCAACAGAAAAAGGTTTTTGTGGATAGCGTAGTCGTTGAATTAATTCAAATTAAGCATTTTTAGTAAATTCCGACTTGTTAACATATTCTGAAAAATAATATAATTTGATTTTGATTCCGTGCATAAATAACAGTAAAGCTTTTCGAAATTCGTCTCTTTGGGAAGTGGCCGCGGATCGCGAAGCTATGATGAAAAACTGGTCGGTAAAATTTAATACAGGCAGTGTCATAATTTTCAGTAAAGTTACGGCCTCAAAAACTTTTCTAGTTGTGTCAACGCTAATAAATTATTTAAACTTCATTTCCACTAATATGAGAGCGCAGAATCCATAGGTAACTTCCAACACGAACGCTAATCTGGTACACAACTTATATATACTCAAAAGTTATTTTTACTTTGTGGAACAATAAATTATATGAATTTTATTTTTACTGTTTGGTTTTTTCTTAATACTTGTAGGATATACCATTTATCTTCATTGGATCTATAGCTCCAGCGCCGATGAACCTAATCCTCCAATTTTAGTCATTTCCTATGGGAAAAATTCTCTCGCTTAAGGTCGCGGAGGAAGCCGAGGTGCCGTACGGGTCACCTCGAATTTCTCCGGCAGTTAAACGTTAATTTTTCTCCACGCAATCACCATCAGTTTTTTTTCTAAACACGTAAATTCCCGTGGACACCGTAAGCGCAGGAAAATTAATTTCTTTCTATCTCTGTATTATATTTTTATGCACGCTACGATGCAGTTTTGATTTTTCGTTTCTTTCCCACCGCTCCTTGAACTTACAACCTCCTTTGTTAACATCTGCAAAATAGCCTTTTGACACGGAGATTCGTTCATTCGACTTTTTTAAAAACCTACACAAACGAGTACGCAGGCGGAGTGATTTATTCGCGTTTACGAGAGCCTCGTTTTTTAATTTTATTTAAAAATCGTTTATAATACCGCGAAAGACGTATCGCCAGTTAATACATAATGTTTTCGCCCCTCCTTGAGATGACGCGGGCCTATCTATCTCTTCCGCCCATTTCGATTTCTTCGTGCGCTGCTTCTTTTCCCTCGCTCCCACCACGTCGCGAACGTACATAGACGCGGCCGAGGGCAACATCTTAACTGAAGCCATCGAGAGCTATGGAGGACGAGAGGTACTTGAGAGGGCGTGCTTACGGGCTCTCCCTTTTCCTCGACTCTCTCTCTCTCTCTCTTCAACCCTTCCTCTTACACCCTTTCCGTCCCCTTCCCCCGGTTTGTCTAATCGGCCCCTGAGAAGTAGGCGTGTTTTGCGTGGGAAAGGGATTGATCTTCCCACGATGTCCTCTTATATCCCAGACGCTTTTCCAAAAACCGAGCCGAAAATTTCGAGACCGAGAGTGGACTCGTCATAAACAACAAAAAAAAAAGGCAGGCGTTTGTGTGCCGAGTCGTCACACGTCGTTGAAAAATCAGCTTCAGAGATACGTTAGCGGAAAAAGAACATTGCGATCTCTTTATTTGTCTAGGAATGTAAAAAGTGAGGAAAAATCCATTGTATAACTTGAGATGTTTTCATCCGAAAATCTTAAGTTGATGAAAAATAGTGACAAAAAATTATCGCATTGCATTTCTAGCAAATTAACAGGGAAGGATGTGAGTGCATTGCTCAAGGGGGTTATAAGAAAACAAATATATTTCCTGATACATATTTATGCAAATAATGTCTAGCCAATGTAAAATATACAGTGTATATGATACATTGGCTAAATATTTTCGAAATGTTTCTAGAATTCATATAATATAAGAAGATGAATTGAGATAATATTTTAACAAAGATCGACTGTCTCCCTTTGGGGAGAGGGGGGAGGGACTTAAAAACCTTTACTTTGTATCCATAATTGCATTAAAATTATTCGTCTCCTAAATCAATTGGTTATCGCAGAACATTCTTCTTAGAGGCTAATATCGATTTGTTAAAACATTTTGAGCCCTGATGCGAAATTTTATTCGTTATGAATAATCGGCCGAAAATTGGGTATTAAGATGAGACCAGGCAGTTTCCAAGCGTGCTGACGATTGTCTGCCATCACATTTTCCTCGATGCTCAAGGCGCGAGTCTCCGCTTCCACGTGATGGTGACACGGCGCACGATTCATTACACGAGTCGAGTTCGTAATCGTTTGGCGTCTGTAAACAAAATTCACCATAACAATAAAATTTTTCTTCGCCTCTTCATCTTTTGAACGCCCTCGACTTCATTTTCTAAACAAGGAATCCAGACGACCGTAAAACCGTGAAGGCCCCGCTCAAAATGGCCGCCCCACGACTCCCGTCCAATCCCTCGCCTGACCTCTCACACGTCCGACAAAGTGCACTTGGCCCTCCAGCTACTAAGTGCTACCGACCATTTGGGAAGAGTTACCGCCGGTTAAAAGGCTGATACCTTATTTGTTATGATTTTTCCCGTCTTTACGCGGTCGTTTCGAAGCGCTCGTTACGTCCGTATTACTGCGTCGTTTATTCTGGAAGGGTGGAGATGGAGGTAATATTTCTAGATGCAGAGATACCAGCGAGTGAGATCTTTGCACATGGTTCCCGTAACTTTGTTCATTCAAAAATAGTCGCAAGGGGAGAGCCATAGAGTAAAATGAGGCGTATTTGAATTGTGAAAGTGAACAATTGCAAATTTGAAAATAAATTGTTTAGACATAAGAGCGATTTCCTCTCTACAAGAAAGATATGATATGCTATGCAAAATGGGCAACTTTGCAATTCTCAAATAGTATTCATCCTAATCAAACTTAAAAAGACAATTTATATTCGACCTCCAAAACTTTGTCTTTAAAGCCATAAGCCGGCAATTACCTAGGCTAATTTCTAGGCTAAAAAGGAACCACTAAATATAACTTTATGGACATTTTAAATGCTTCGTAGTATCTATTTTGAAATTATTTCAATTTATAAAATTATTAAAATTTTTAAAAATATATGTCTATCTTAACATTGATCGAACCTGAACTATTAATAAGCGCCATTTATGATTTGTGACTTTCATCGTAAAATCTTATGTTGAAAATAAATCCATTAATTCATTTCAAATACGCGTCCAGCATGATTAAATATTTGAATTAGAATTTATTTCGCAATAGGTGAAAAATAGTATGATGTAATGTCCTGCCTTCAATGCGCGATTTAACAGGCTTTTTCCATTGGCAGACTCGGTAGAGAGTGGTTAAACTATTTGGCTCCCAAGGCTCGGCTTCTTATCGTCATTGCGTTCGTTGTATAAGGCAGGTAACTGTTGTATATGAGGTATTTAAAATAAATTAATATTAATCGGTTAATTTTATCTTAAATAGTAAATGTATCCTGCGACCATCAGTTGAGCAAAATTTCCTTAATTTCTTTGATTTACCTATTTAATCATAATCGCAGTGCAAGCAAAGAAATCCGTGTCTGGAATACTAACTCTTTAGGAACATTCAAGAGAAAAACATTCAACATATAAATTTTCATTTAAAAATAAATTTCAATCGTAAGATCGCACTTATAAATCCCTTTCCTTATTTTGCTCCATATTTCTGTCCAAATTAATAGAGATTTATTATATTTAATAATCCCTAAATACTAAATGTCGAATGTTCTAAATTTGAGCGGTGGATTAGCATTGTATTCCAAAAGAAAGGCATTTTAGTCATGAAAACGCTTTCTAATATATTTTCTTCGAAAGTCATCTCTTTTGTAAATACTTCTTCCATCCCGAGTCTTAATACTACCTAAATATTTAAAATATTCCAACTGATTCCAGCACTTCTCAATCCGCTGTAACCATGCCCTGCGATTCCCCGCTCTTGGTAAATCTCAAAACTTTAGTATTTCTCCTATTATTTCTTCAGTTCGTATGCCTTTGTCTTTTCCTTCAAGGAGCTAGCTAACATCTGAAAGCTCTTTGCCGAATCACTCGCTAATGCTTTGCCATCTGAAAATCTAACTGATCTGAATAGGCCACCCAGTACTTTTACCCCTCCCTATCATTTCCTCAGAATGAATACTAAACAGCAGAAATGAAAGTGCCGATGTACGAGTAAATTCTATACACTGGTACATGAGGATTAGTTTACCTCGGTAGTGCAATGGTAGTGGAAAAGTTTGATTCCCGGTCAAGGCAGAATTTTTCCCTTCTTCAGAATGCGTTATTTCTGGTGAGAATATATCCAAGTTTATGATTAAACGCCTCTCCCAATCTACTTTTATTTTTTCACTTTAATTAGCCTAAGCCATAAAAATAAAAAAAGGCTTATCCAAAATCTTCGAAGTACAATTAAATTCCTTTTCCACTTAAGGTGCAGTCGCACCTACGACGTCACCTCCTTATCGAAATCCAAACTTAACCACGCCTACATAACTAGTTATTCGCTTTATATTTTAACCTCCCGCTCAAAAATCTCAGAATATCTTTAGAATTATGCGAAATGAAACCGATTGCGCTGTAATCTAGTCATTCAACTGCTTTATTCTTTTTCTTCAAAGGAATCAAAATTGACCCAGTGAAATCCTCTTCACATACTCTTGAGACAGGATTTATAGACAAACTTTTTCCAAATTCTTTCAACATTTCTTCTTAGATATTTCGTCTAAATTCGTTAGTAATCCACTGTTTAAATTTGAATTTATTCACGTTACGTATTTGTTGGCCCCATTTTATTCCCTACGAAAAGAATTAGGTCATCGATGCTCCTGCGTGGGAACAGGTTTTGCGTTTTCGACCCACGCCGATTTGTACTTGTGAAAAAAAAATATAGTCTTAAGGATCTCATCTCACAATTACACATCCTCATTACTAATGCCGCCCTTCTTCCGCCGTGCTAAAGCTATCTCGGTGGTCATCCTCGTCAAGGAGAGTAATTTAGCCGTTGCATAATAAACAGCCGTGTGTCTGGACCTGGGGTAAATATCACTCCTTCCATCTCTCTCCCTCCCCTCCCCCCCCTCTCTCTCTCTCTCCAACCCATTATCGCGCCTCACTCCTCACCCTCTACTTATATGCCTCGTCCCCAGCGCTGCGTAAACATTAATAATTCGTCCGAAGAACGAAGAGGCATTCCCCGGCTCTGTGCTGAGCTCAAACCCAGCTCCAAACCTCGTCTCTCTCTTTCTCTCTCTCTCTTTCTCTCTCTGCCTCTCTAGTTCCTTTCAGCCCTATATTCTCACCCTCGCCATACACTTTGAATAATTATATTTTTTACAAATTAATTCTCACAGACATCTTAAGCGTTCGGTTCAAACCGTTGGTTTTGTTTCGTCTACGTTCAGTCGATAGGTATCTTCCGGTCAATTGTTCGAGCGAGGCTAAATCCGAGTTTAAGTGGATGCCGAAACTCAAAATGGGTGATGTTCGGTCCGCACCAAGGCGTCGCCCTGAATCCGCGTTAAGGTTTATAGTCTCTTTCTCACGACTCACACCGTTTTAATATTTTTCGCGCATTCGCTCACCACTTCAACGAGTGGCGGATATGCCCTTGGATCCCCCCTTCAGCCAGCACACACCCTTTTAGCTCGCTCTACATACAGCACATGGATTCTGGGCTAGACCGTCGGAAATGTTATGCTTTGATCAGAACTATTTTATTTTTCTTTCGCGGGTCGCTGTGCGTATCCGATTTATTTTCTATATTAATCCGTCATTCGGCTAAAAAATTTAGGCATCAACCAGAGGCGTAACTTTAGTTTTGGGGCCCCAAGGCAAATAATTAAAATGGGGCCCCCATAACAGAATTAAATATTTATACATATAGTTCACATTTTTATTTTACATTTTAGAAATTTAAAAATATAACATTTTCGATTTATTTCATATTACAATAATATTACAATGATTTTGTGGACTTCTTGAGACCTCCCGGGGCCGAGGCCCCAAGGCAATGCCTTACCATGCCTTGTCATAGTTACACCACTGGCATCGACCCCATTTTACGAATCCAATTTACGAGCGGTATTGACTCCTATTGTCGCGAAATGTTTACCAAAAGGCGTACTTAGGAGGCAAATTAGCGGCGATCGAAAGTGATTCGCCAATCTTCGATTAAAAAAAATACCTTTGACCTGGTTTTCCCAACCCTTAAGCAGGCGTAGGCGTACATACAAGTGGGTGCCTTGGGTATATATGATTCCATGTTATCTATATTTTTGTGTAAATCATCATGGTATTGTTTATTATATATATTTAATGAATTTTATTGAGGGAAAATATACTAAAACTAGCGGAACACACGTCAAAAATGACGGGCAAGTGTTAAAGAAAATAAGAGTAATTATGTTTAATATGTAATATAGGAATTATATAAATAATACAGTATTTGATTCCAGCAATTTTGAAACGTACCTTTAAAATTTTTTCCTTATACCACAACATCAGCTGTTATATGGTGTGTCATACACTCGTACCTTCATACAAAAATAAATAAATTCTCGCAAGTTTTTAATATAAACTTCTATATTTTAATCAAAAATTTCTTTATACACACATTTGTCAATTTCAGAGTTCTTCGGCACTACAGTAATTGAAACGAACGATTTGACTCTTGATAGAGCAACATGGCTAAAAATAGGCTTAGCTAAATACAGTCATATTTTATCGAACGTTTGGCCTTGTGACTTATTAGTTATCATTGAAAAAGCCAATCGTATGGGGAATTGTCTTTGTTTGAAACGGAAGGGCAGATTTGTGTCAGATGGAATAAGTTGGATTCTTCGAATAAATACTGTATCCGAGTTTTCCGTACCGATCACCTTTGCTTCGATTACGTCCGTTTGTATTCGAGTTACAATAAGTCTTGTACCATTACATAGTCCTCTTAATGGCGTTAGGTTTCTAAGGAGCATGAGGACGGCTCCTACTAATAGTTTTAGTTCATGAGGAGGCATTCCGGTTGGAGTAAGGCTATTTAAAAATTCTTCCGGGAATGCAAGTTGATCAGAATACTATCCACACTTTAAATACCACTTCAGGTCCATTAATTTATTATTGAGATCAAGCGAGCCTTCGTTTGTTACGGTTAATATAGCTCTTCCTTTAAGTTGTTCAGGTGTAACTGTAGAAAAGTCAATGTCACCGTACAGTTGTGCAACTGCATCTTGATTGTTTGGTTAGTAGTGTGAGGTTGACGTTAGTGTATAGCCTGTTTTTCCATCACCAACGTTCAGGAGTCATTTTGCGAATTCCTTTTCACTTTCCAGAGCTCGAATATTTTGTTTCAGATTCAGCATCTGAAATTCTCCCCAAAGACGATGCTTCTTAATGCAATTTGCAACAGTAAGAGACCGTGAACCATGAAAAATAACTGGTAGGACTAATCTGAAATCTTCACGCAGAAGTATTGCTTTGCCTCCAAACGGTTTACATATTCCTGTTACATCAGGTAATAATCTATCAACAGCCTTTAATTACATTTCGGGCTTCCTTCGTATTTGGCTTTATATTGCAAGTCGATGTTGCAGTTATTTTCAAAGAGATTGTGAAGACCGAATTAGCAGTTCGGCCTCAGCTAATAGTGTTGCTGCTATTCCTGTTGACGCAACTGGTATTACTAATAATATGAAGTAATGTTGCGTATACGAAAGTTTTCCCCGTTCCAGCAAGAACATCCAAAAAAAAAACGCTTTGGTTTGGTATCATCTGAATTATCGTACACATCATTTAACAAAGTACCAACAACATGGTGCTGATCATTTTTCAATTTTTCTTTATATTGAATCGCTTTGGCCTGTTCTGCTAAAAACGTCAAAGGATTCTGAATTCAGGGATTCTGGCAGCATTGCGATTGAGGGCAACTTTAATTTTTCCAAATTGAGGTCATACACTTGCAATAGTTCGTTGATTTCTGCAAGAGCATACAGGGGCCCAGTTTCTTCTGAGTACTTTTTGATTAAATCTTCACTCAATGATTGTTTATGTTTTTTTCTAAGATCTGGTACGTTTTCAGGTTCTCCAAAAGAACAAATCATTACAAACAGCTGTCTCACATAGATTGGCATTTTTGTTTCACTTGATTCACTAAGAGTGTCTTGCCATATCTTATCGTCCTTAAGAAGACTTAATTGTCGACAGACTTGTTGAAATGTGTCATATTCTATTCCATTTACAGTTTTAAGTTCTTGAAAATTTTTAGTCCCATCATGCGCAAATAATAACGTTCGCTATCTTGAATACTTACGACCGGCATCCTTCCTATGATACTCTTCCCTCCTCTTAAACGTTGTTTCCATTTTCCAGGTGTTTTGTCAAAAGTGTAATGTTTTGGTATTTCTATATATGTAATTCAGAGCTCTTGCCTCTGTACCTATTTGATTAAGTTCAAACCATGCTTGAAGCTTGGTTTTTTTTGTCAGTTCTCTACGTAAAGCTTCTTCTTCATTGCCTACACGAAAGATTACTTGCTGCTGATCTGGCATATGAACAGATAATCGTATAATTGAATGTGATTTTTCAGACATTTTAAACTCATTTAAACGCCACATTGCTTCCGGAGCACTAACATAATCTTCTATCAAGAAAAGTAAGTATTTCGTCATGTTGAAGAACATTATTTGTTGACTCTTTTTGGAGTTTAACGGATGCAGCATCATCCTTAATATACATACTTATATAGATATTTTACTCTTTTAACAAATAACATTGATATGTGCATTGAATTTCTTTGAGAGCCACGGATTATCGATTGTCGATTTCCAATTTGAGCTGTTATTCCTTCTATTCGTCGGTATATTGGATATCCATAGTCATCCTCTTTGGTTTGTTCATTTAAATCTTTTGGAAATCCTTTACAGCAAGTTTCTTCCTTCATACAAGGTGATGTTGGATTTTGATTTCCACAGGGTCCACGAACCATACATTTTGTTATAATTTTGAATATTCTCGGGTTTATCTCTATGTCAGGAAGTTCAGCGCTCACATATTTGGCGATATCATCTTTCGTTCTGATCTTTGAGTTTGCATCAAGAGTGAGCAGCATATGTGCATGGGGTAACCCACGTTTCTGGAATTTTATAACGTATATGTAACTCATTACAACGCCAAATATATTTCTTTTTTTAATATAGGCAGGTAACTCTTGCAGTTTGATTTTGAAAACACGTACAATTATATTAGGTCGGTGTTCTGGTCTTTGGGGTAAAGAAATTGCGTTTATAATTTCTGACCAAATACGGTTACATGTAAAAGTTACGAAGAGGTTCGGCTTTCCAAATTTACGCACTACAGTCATGCCTCGTTTAGCGCAAAGGATACGTTCCGTACGGTCTTTGCGCTAAACAAACCGATTATTACATGTACTACTATAGTGATCAGTTCGCGAAATTGCAAGGTTCGCTAATGTTACTTTTTTATTTATTTTATATTAATTATCATTAAAAATCAATATTAATACAATTTTAAATCTTTCGCAGCGGTGCTCGCATTTATGCATAGATCGCTAGGTTCTGCGAGTTGTCATTTTCGTCACTGCAGCGCTTAAATCTACGCGTAAATTACTTATTGTATGTGTGTGTGGGGTTATTCACCATTTTCAATAATTGCTTGAAATTCGTCAGGAAACTTTATAGCTGCATCTTTATCAACGCTTGCTGATTCACCTGTAAAACGAACGCTGTGTATATTTGCGCGGCGTTTAAAATTTTGAAACCAACCGGAACTGGCATGAAATGTTTCTGAAGAATCTCCACCCTCTTCTTCCTTTACACATTCAAACAGGGAAAGTACTTTACTGCAAATGATTGCTTGGCTAAGGGACGTGTGTTCATTAGAACGCTTAGAATCAGTCCACAACACTAGCAGTTTCTCCATTTCTTCAACCATAGGTATTACTAACAATTAGTGACCGTGTGAGTTTCTTCGCAGTTACTGCACTGGCTGCTTCAATGGAACTTTTTATTTTGTCTTTATTTAACAAAATTGTATGAATTATAGAAGTTGTGAAGTTAAACATACGTGCAATATTGCTCTGACGCTCACCTTGTTCAAAACACCGAATCACTTTAAGTTTTTCCTCAAGATTTGTTTTCCTTGATAATTTAGGATTATTTTCTACACTCTGATTGCCTTTACTGAATTTTCTCCTTTCTGCCATGATAGTCATGATTTACTGAAATTATTTCCCCCTATTTACTGTTAAAACGTTATTTTGCCATAGATACCGTATTTACTTGTGTACCACGCGCACATTTTTTCCCGAAACGCCGGGAAAAGGGGGGGTACGCGTCTTACACGAGGATTTCTGAACAGGTTATATAAATTGTGAGTATCGATAGTAAATTCTCTGCAGTATGCTTGCGTTTACGTTTATATTCGTAAAAGACGTCGAATTCTACGAAGTATATGCGTATTTATGCGACCAAGCAAACGTGTAAGTTACGCCCGCGCTGTAGGCAAAAACTCGAAAAAGTAGGCAGAAAGAATACGCCGACTAACTGATATCTATAGTTCAATGACTACTGAGGGTTTGCTGACTTGAAAATAGGTAGGTTCAAGTTTGGTCCTTTTCCCTCATCCACTTCAACGAATTCGGAGTGGTGAAATATTTTTGTAAATGAAAGATTTCATCGTTCGAAAGGAAGACGGAAATCCACATCTCAAGTGTTTGGATTCGTTTTTTCGTAACCTTTCAATATTTACTTACCGGACGATACGCGAAAAAACTTCCCATCCACCTAAGGAAGTTCCCGTTCATAGATGAACAAATAGTTCGTGAAGCTCAACATCAGTTCGTAATACTTATTACTCAAAAACAGAAGCGGGTGCGAAGTTGCTTAATAATACAACAAAAACAGTTAAGGGATTAACAAAAGAGAACTATCGGTGTGGCGATTTCTGCTAGTATCGTCATAAAGAGAGATCATCCAATAAATTGCGTCACGTAGAAGGGAGAAGATGCTTAACTTGAGCGGAACTTGTTTCAGGGAGTGGGAATCGGTGACTTAAAAAAAAACATTCTGGCTCAAATTAATTTTTTCCCTTCGAACCGGCCCAAAAATAGAAGTTCGCGGGTTACATGAGTAAATACGGTATTAAGCAAAACACCGCAAATATGACATTGGAACTGATTACATGAAAACAGCTTTCCTTTATTTTTGTAAGCAAAAATGCTCACCGTGAACAGTATTTTCATTTTGCAGTACGTACCATACATAACAGTATTTATTTTATTAAAAAATAAATAAAAATGTATACCTCGGGATTCCAATTGCGCTATATCGAAATTGCGCTAAACAAACATGCGCTAAACGATGCATGACTGTATTGCCATTGCGTTCTGATAATTTTGTTGCTTATATGTAGGACATCCTGGAAATGTAGATGGGAGAATAATCATTTTCCCTGCTCTTAAATTCTGATTTACAGTTCTCGATTCTACTGCATCCAACAGCCATCCGTATTGTTCCACACGTAGCTCCTGATTGTTTCTTATATATTGTAATCGTGCACCCTCTCTGTCTTGACATATGCATCAACAACATATTGCTGGAAAAGTTATCCACTTTAGTGTAATATGCTGAATTCATTCCTGAATGCTAGTCTATATGCATAAAATTGAAATTGCGTAACTCTTATTCGTTTTGATGTTCTTCTTTCTTCAACGTGTTTCAGTTCCATATGCCAGCCACTTTCTCTGTATGGAAATAATAATGGGTAAACCATCTGTCAAGAGTTCATATTCATATGAGATATAAATCTGCAAGTGTCGCCTTCCGGATGGATACAAATGTCCCGTTCGGAGACCCCCTGGTTCACCATCGTCTCCGACAAATATAGCTGCAACTTCGGTCTCAGATGTAGGGGCATTATATCTTCGTATGTTTAGTTGAGGATTTTCCATAAATACCATTTTGACTTTCGTAGTTGGATTTTTTCAGTAATTTTATGCATTTGTTTATAGGATTCTGCAAATGGATTTGTTCTTCATAACATTTCCTCCAGTTATAATTACAATTTCACAGCAGCCTCTGTTTAATTCATTATCTAATCGTTTTGTAGTTGCTTCTGCCGAATCAAAAATATATAACTGTCCGTATCCTGGTTTGTTTGTCGATTTTGCGTTTAATGGAGACACCACATTATAAATTTGACCATTTATTTTAAAATAATAAGATCCCTGTCCAGAAGGTGTCTTCATTTCAGCTCCCATCGATGCAAAAGCTAGAGCAAAATCTCTGATATGTTCTCGGTAATTTTGCGCTTCTGGTGTTTCTTCTGTCAGTAGCTATTTTTTAAAAGTATTAATTCAGGCGCTTTACCATCATGACAGCACTTTGTACATTTTTTCGACGTTTTTAGTTCACCAGTCCAATATTTTACTTTACAAAATGCACATTAATTTGTTGGATTACCAATATTATGTTCATTGACTTCAACACGTATTCCCTGATCATTCGTATTGGGTACTTCATTATTCAGTCTTCTCCGTCTGGAAGGCCATCTATCTCTCTCTGACTTTAGTCGTTTGTTTCTTCCTTCATCTGATCCGTTTTTTCTTCTTTCTAAGTGTCGTCTTTGATCAGTGATTCTTTCTTCTGGTGTCTCATTTTCTCTCCATTCTCTATAATATTGTCACCTATGTACCTCGGTCCATCACTATCAGTTTATGGGGGCCTGAGGTAGAACAATACGCTATGGAGGGAAAGGGAAATTTATAGTATTATTACAATTGAACTATTACAATTGCCAACATCAATAAATCTAAAATAGCTTTTCTATGTTACCTGTGACACAACAGTAGTATTTGTAAAGAAAGGATAACGATAAAGATGAATATAACGATATATATATATAAATTTAACGATAAAATATAACGATAACAATAAATATAACTATTACGATAAATAAAACGATATATAGAAATAAATGTTATAAACGCATTACAATAATATTTCAATCTATACTTTATATTGTTTTTTATTATTTTTTTAAAACGTCGATTTCACAAAAAATTGAAATTTAAAATAACACCAGGGCGGCGCTACATACATTGAGTGACACATGAATGCGACGCTACATGACAACTAACTTAGTAACGCCATTTATCGATGAAAAATGAAGTTGTTGCAGACGGAGTAAGAGAATATATATATATATATATATATATATATATATATATATATATATATATATATATATATATATATATATACTACGGAAGAGGAAAAGTAAGTAAGGATATTTAGGGCAACTAGGTGTTGAAGGAAACCCAGTGAACATTTACCGGAAGTAGAGCCGCTGGGGTGTTGGAGAGACACATTTGTAGAGGTTAGAGTTGCCCTAAATATATATATAGATTACTTGGGAGAGAAAAAAATTACGCGTTATTTAACAAAAATAACAACTGATTAAATAAAATTGTATGGTTTAATGGCCTATCGAATATCTAGTGGGGTCATATATATATTTATCGTTTTTGTTAAGCGTTCATATCGCGGTTGTCTGCCACTCCATCTTTATCTCATTTTTTTCACTCGTTTTTCCCTGCTCTAATCTCCGCATTAAACCGTCTTTCTAATCACGGCGCCCTATCCTATCCCAACCATTGCCCGTTTATGTCCCTTTCAGCTATTCCGTTTTCAGTTGCGTCTTTTCTTTTTTCCGACTTTTCTCTTCGTATCGCGTTCTTTTCCCGTTTCTTCAATTCTCCGTCGCCCCATCTTACTCTTTTATTCCAACAACTCTCTGCGTTCTCATCCGACTCCATTCGCTCGCATCGGTTAATTCTTCCCTTTCCATTCCTACCCCGAATTCCCTCCTTATCTCACCCTACCTACACTAAGGCACACACCCTCATCGACGACGTGCCTCCCTGCGCAAGAGCTACGAAGAAAACTCACGAGTTCTGAGAGCCGAGCGCTCTCCCGGTCACACGGGCCCTGATAGGTTTCCAGCTCCCCACCCTCCCTCCCTCTCTCTTACACGCACCCCTTCCCTACCAACCTCCCTCTCTCTCTCTCTTCCCTTTTTCCCTCTGACGCCTTCAGAGCGCGATAATCTCCGGAGCAGTTTTCCCATGCGCCACTTATAAGCAATCCAGAGACGCATTTTTTCCCTCTTCCCAACCTCTCTTTCTTTCTCGTTCCCAAGTCTGCCTCGGCATCCAGCCTCGGCGAAATGAACGTTACGAAATGAAAATGGAATTAAACGCGGCGATCTGCAAATCGCTGACGCGAAAAGCATTTCTCAGTAATGTTCGCGGGTGTAAACTTTGACCTGCGTAGAATCGGGTGACCAACCGTCCCGAATATGAAGGGACAGTCCATCATCCTTTTCATAAATGTGGAAAGTCCCGACTTTTGTCCCGATTTTTGAATAGTCATGATTTATATCCCAAATTGTCATTTTCCGCAAAGTTATCTTATATATTTTTAGGGTTAATCCATCAATAAATGCACCACCGTAATGTGACTCTCCTTATAGTTGTTAAATATTTGAAAATGTCCTCCCTTAGGTTTCTGAAAAGTTGGTCATTTTAGTGTAGAAATAGTAATTTGAAGATCGGTAATCCGTATTTAGAGCATAATCTAGGGTAAAATTTAATGCGGGATACAACAAATTGGTAGCCATTATTGTATTTTTTATAAAGCGATGCTGAGAGAAGTCTCTTGTAACATTCATTTAAGATATTTTAGAATTTTAAAAGACCAGATTTTCTCGAATTAAGGTACTCCCACGTTTTTATGACTATATTACAGTTGGCGGTCGCTTTATTATTTCTTTGACATTTATCGATGAAACCAGATTTCTCAAACTACGATACCCGAGCCATAACTTATTTTCTTCATTCGGTCCTTCTTGCACCTTTTCAGTTTCTTTTAAAACATTGTACTGTGTTTGCGTTTGAATTTGTCGCTTTTTAATAAACGAGTAAGAGGCACGTTATGCCCGTTCACAAATTGTGAAAACTAAACGCTCAAATTTTTGTTATGGATTGATCGCCTGTTTAAGATGTCGTGACTCCTTTATTGCTATCATACGGGTGTTTGAGTACAGGTTTTTGTAATACTTGCAATATATGGTGTAAATACATAAAAAATAAATTTCGATTCGACGGTTTTGTCAATCGCTGAACTTATAAAATAACGAAAATGTACGACATTCATTGTGATTTTAGATCGTAGGATTTGCTGTGGGTTATACGGACCCTCGAGGTTCAAGGTTATCCTGATCGATCCCTAAGCTTGGCACAGTGGCATAAGAAACATTAAGCAAACGTTATACTCAAATACTTGAGCAGTTTGGTGAGTATACTTTTATTATATTTATATTGTTTTTGAGTGATTGACCTCATAAATCTATGGAGAAAAAAATCTCCCTATAGTAGGGGGCTCTTAACCTACGGACCCACCAGGTCCTCAAGTATTACCCATGAACCTACACCCCATTTATGTATATATTTTCATATGGCTCCAGTACAAGATAGGGAGAATGGGAAGTGTTTTAATTTTAATTCAACACTTTATTCGTGTATAACCTAATTTTTGACTGGCAATTACACTAGTATATTTAATTATCCGTCGACCAACCACATTGACCCCAAGTTTAAGAAGCCAGACAATTACTCCAGGGTAACAGGGTACACTTCAGCTGTAAGATAATGTATCAATAAAAATTTATTATTGTGTGACTTTGGACAGAAGTGATTTTCAATATTTATGCTTCTAAAAGCTGTGAAAGGCAAAGAAAATAAAAAATAGGAGTATAAAAATTTCGGATCGCAAAACTTTTAACCCGTCTACGTAGCAATGACGTTAGTTAATTTCTTCTTCCATAGGCTTCATTTGAAAGTACAGCAAACACACGGATACCTTTCTTAGACAGCCAAGATTGGAGAGACAACAAATACTGATACCAAGAGCGTAAGGAAAAAAAAAGGAATAGGATCCAGGAACACAAAACGATTCTTCTACAATACAAGATGTATGAATGCAAAAAAATCGATAATCCGTTTATATCCTTCATATAGAGCTTATTTTCTCGATTTCATAATAGAAAAATAACACAGTGCATTTCATTTTCGCTCATCAGAGAAAAGAGAGCACAAAACGAGAGACGGGAAATTTTTCGGTGAATGACCGAACGCTTCAAGGCAGTGCATATTTTTTTCATAGGAGAGTCAACTATCGTCTCGTACTTTGTTAAGTGTTTATATAAAATGGAAAGCTGCTGCTTTCCAATTTCTTATGAAGCAAACTATACACGGCAATTTATTTTCTTTCGACATAAATTAAAGGTTTTGGGCGAATCGCAAGCTGTTCCATTGAAAACATGTACCGGCAAATAACCGAAACAGCGAATGGCGAGGGCTTGCTTTTAAAAAAAAAAATTCGCGTCAAACATTAGTTTTTCGGTGTAGTTCATCGCTCGACATTTTTCCATTTCGTCCTCTCCACTGTCCGCCCTCCTTGGCCCTCTCGTCTCTTTTAATCGTGCACAGCTCTTCTCCCGTCGTTAAAAAAAAAAAAAACCCACCTCCTCTGCAGCGGAACACCCTTATCGGAGTCGTTGTCGGAAATGGCCGACGCGCCTTGCGTTAAAGCGATCACTCTTCTATTCCAAGACCGTCTACCTCACGCCTCCCATAACGGTAGCCTCATGGAAGGAACCCTATCTCTAACCTCTTCCTTACCACACATCCCTCCAACACTTCTCTTACTTTTAACTCTCTCTCTCTCCTTCCTCCGGACCCCTCTATATCCTTTCCTCCCTCTCTTCTTTCCCTCCCTCTCTCCCTCCTCTCACTCTCCTCTCTCCCTCATCCTCGCCCACACGAGATTCCTCGGTCGCTGCTTTGGCTCAACAGTATCTCGTCTGCGACCCGTCACTTCCGCGGCTGCCGAATATATGTGCTCGCGTCATGTTCAATTAACTCGAATCAGAATAATCCATTATGTTTATTATTTCGGTTTCGTATCAAAACATTCTAGACTAAACCGTGGGAATATGAGTAAAAACTATCGAAGGATTTATCGTCGTGGATAATTTGGAGAATATTATTAAAATTAAAATCGACGTTATTGGCGCTTTACAGTCGCTCCAAACGCGAAATGTTTTAATTCGACATCCTATTTAACTTGTGCTGTTGAAGTAAATTAATAAAATTAATATGACATGGACATGAAAAAAGACACAATAGTCTTGTGCGACTGAACGCGCTCTATTATTTTTACATTTTCACATTGTTGTTCTTTATATGTAGCCTTTTCGGTGTTGCTTTCAATTCGTATGTGATCGGACATAAGCTATAATTTGCGCTTGTGCAGCATTACAAGGAGAAAATTTGAAAAAGAAACTTTTCGTAAGTGATTTCGTATATTGTAAATGATGGAGAATTGATGATTAATAAAATATTAAAAAGAATAAGACTCCACACGTCCTAGGGCATATACTGTTATTATTTTTCCTTGGGTTTAACGGGGGATCGGTTTTACCATAGCCTCTAAAGAAATTTTATAATTAAAATCCTGCTGAAATTAAACACTTCATCCAGTAGCTGAAGGGCCCGCGGCAACATATTGTCGAGGGTCCCTCCATCCACAAATAAATGCATTCTGTTAAAACTGAAGCCCATTGTAAAACCTACCGAGTTGTGCTTCTGATTAAATTAACAAGAATATACTGAAAAGGTTAGGCTTTTTAAATTACTCTGCCCAAAAATAATGTTTGTGGTGAAAAAGAAAAATCACTAAAAATCTGTATTTTTTTCTATATACTGAGATTTCGACCGTCTCCAATTATTATTTATCGAAAATGGAGCAGTGCATCACTTGACTAGGTGAAGTTATGCTGCCAAGGGAAAGAATCCCTTGCAAGGCTATTTATGAATGGTAATTATCATGATTTTCAATTCGAAAGATAGTTCATCGCAAAGCGCAGTTTATCTGGTCATTGATTATTCCGGTTTTAAGTACATATGATCATTTAAAATTTTACTGAAACGAGAGAGAATACAGCAGATTAGGCATTTCAAAATCTGTACCGATATTTTAATTTGCGGCTTAGAAAATTCGCCACAAACTATATGTTGCCTTGAAAAATTAAGATATATCTAATTGCCGATAACAGCTAAACTAATCGATTAAAAAGTTAAGAAATCAACCGTTAAATATATGATTTTTCAATGTTAAAGATACTTTAACTTACATCGTTAAATTCGCGAGTGACAATTTTTTGGAAGCGGTGACGATCGTCCTGTTATAATTTATTCATTTTTAACTGCTGATGGAAGGTAAAGCGGCATGAATTAAGTTAAAGTTTGAGACCAGATATTACCTCACCCTTTTATTTGCACCTTCCTTGCTTGAATCCACAGACACCCATGAACAAGCCCCTTGGCGATTTTAGGAATGAGAACTACGAAATCGAGCTGTCATTCGACGATCATTCACCGAAACTGCTCTCTGGTTGAGTGATGACCTCGCCAATTGCGCGGGGCGATGAACTCGGACACTGAACGAGTGGAATCGGCCGTAAATCGGTTCGCGTGCCCATACTTGCGATGGACCAGCCGCTAGCTGCCTCAAATGATCGGTCGGAAGGACTTCTCTTGTAAAGGAAGGACTCGAGGCGGGTACTTGTGCTCAAGTGACGAGCTCACTTTCAAAAAAAGACCGAGAAGAGCGGGTGAAAGAGGGCGCTCGGTGCTTGAGGGCCATCTTTCCTTTCGTTGCGTGCAAAAGTACCTTCTTTGCCACGCACTCGAGATACGTAACACCTCCGAATGTTAGTCCTCTGAAGATGAGGCGTTTGGCGACTCTTGAACACCTTAAGTGTTGGATGAGGAGATGATGGGGAGTCTCTTGTTGATTCGAGCTTTTTGAGTGGAACTTGCGTAGCTACTTGATTTAGTTGGAGTTCAGTTCTCATCTTGAGTCTTTCTCTTTCTCTGATGATTACTCAGCGGTATAAAGGGAAAAAAGGTGGCGGGTGCATGTGTGATTTTTCCAACGTGAAGTTGTTGGAGAATTTTTTTTGTAAAGAGTAAGGAAATTAAAGTTATATTTTGGAAGATAACTGGTCAAGAAGTGCTGTGCGGTATTATTATGAAGATTCTTGTACGGTGCTTGAATTTCTGAAGGTGGTAAATTGTTCGGTGAAACGTTTACTGTGAATATCCCATTTTTCGATGATTAACACGTCGTGCTGAGGTGCGTATTGCATACGTTACAGTTCGTTTACGTCAGAAAACAGCGCTCGCTGATAACTTGGTGACTTCGTGCATAATCATGTTTGAATGAAAACAGCCTGAAAATTACATTTGGCATTAATTTAACATTTCATATCTTGTTGCCGTTGATTGTCCATTGTTTCCTTGATTATTTTGACTTCTACTCGACTCGTCTGTATCTATCTAATACAATACGTATAGGCTTGTTATGGCGTAGTATATTCTTGGTTTTGTAAAACTCCATTTGCTCTTAACATAAAAAGTAAAAGTTGTATCTAATACAAATCGTCCGTATTAGTAATCGCTATGAGAATCGTACGATTATTTGAATAAGGAAGAAGGAACTTTTAGACGCAAACTAGATTAAGTATACACGATGGATTAAGAAGTGATGTATGTGAAAGACTGACTGGACTATTATAGCAAGAAAAGGTAACATTTTTGGGAATGGACTCAGAAACTCCTATATATACTTTAAATGGCTATTTTTTCAACATTAAAACGGTACAAGCGGAATTTTTGGTAATGAATAGCTAATCATTTCGGAAGATTATTTGCTATGTGCTTCTTTTTCTGGAAATTGTACAATCAAATTTACAAGTATTACAAATATTTATATTATATTTTACGAATTTTCTTTGGTTATAGTTCAATAAATCAATGATATTTAAACCATTTAAATAGGTACGAGAATAGGAGACAAATCGAGGTGTCCAATTTTCGAAGTGAGCGTTTTAAGGCAAATTATAAAATATAAAATAATGATATCCTCCTATACGTATTAAATAATCACAGTAAGTTAATAATTACAAGAGTAGTAAAGTACTAAACATTTATGAGTACGATTGTTCAGTTTATTCACAGTGAAAAAAATATAATTGGTTCGACGTCGTAAGAGGATCTTTGGATGAAATGTATATTTAAGGTACCTACTCAAAAGGCAGTATTAAAGCAATGACACGATTAGCTAAAATGTGTACCGCATTAGAATGATGAAAAATGTTGAGCCGAATTACAATAGCGACATACGAAAAAGGAACGATTAGAAAAAGGGAGCAGTTACAAAAAGCAGAATCTGCTTGGTGCAGTAAAAAGTTTGTATTTGGCCGTAGGATATCTCCAATAATCACATTTCAATTTCATTTTTTAAAAGCTTCAGAAAAAAATTCTTAACAGAACAGAACTTACAATTAGTACGACATGTTTCTAATTTCTGTATTCTAAATCTTACTCAGTATTTAATTTCACCACAGCATTTTATCGATGTTACTATATTAGAATCACAAAATATCGAAACTTAGTTTTTAAAAAAATAAAAGAATAAGATTGGAAAAACAGAATTCTGTTTGAATTTAATGAGTAGAAAGAGAACGGAAGATGTAAAAGTTTGACGTTATCATTTGCTCACGTTCTTTCTGCATACTAGGGTATTCAAATTTGCTCGAGTATTTTCTTTGGAGTAAATATCATGGAAATACTTAAGTAAGAAATATTTTGTCAATATGTTTATAGTATCTTTTTTATGTGGTATCAAAAATGGAATAAACCAACGAGGTACTTTTAAAGAACTTTTATTATTTATTCTGAATATACAAACAGGCACGCAGTTTCAAGTATTAACGAAAATATACAATTAGTCATATCGTCGTAAAATATATTTATGTACCTATATATATATATATATATATATATTTATTTTTTTATTTATTTATTTATATCAACTCAATCTCACATAATGTTTTTAAAAAATAACGTCCTCACGATTTTATGAGAGAACAAGGTAGGAAAAAGCGTATCGCAAACACTGTCCCACAACTCAATTCAATCGCCGTCCAAATTTTCGGCACTCCGTCACCACGCCCTTAGTCCTTGCGCGTGAGCGCCGTAATGGAACTGGTGTCCTCCTGCGATCTGCTGGTGCTCCAAACCTACGTATCCTCCCTCCGCGTGCATCTGCTGCTGGTTCATCACGCCATAACCGGAAGCCTCGTGGAAGAACTGGTTGTGCTGATGGTAGTGTTGGTGGGCGTAAGGAGAGTGGTGGTGGGACGGATATGAAGGAGGAGGGGGCAGCAAAACACCCTCCGACTTCATCTGGTGCTCCGACATATCGGCGGCGCTGGAACAAAGGCTTCCGGGAGATCCGGCGTCTTGGACGTCGCTTCCGGAATCGCAGCAGTCTCTCACCGATTCGGCGCCGCCTATAGCAGCCGCGGTCTGGGCGGGAGGAGACCTCCCTTCCGCGCATTCTCCGAGATGTCCCATGATCCCTTGCGGTTGGCAAGGCTTTCCGTCCCTGACGAGAACGGGGACGGCCACCCTCTTTGGAGACGGTGGTCTGGTGCTCGAAAGGTTGTGGTGTTGGTGCTGTTGCTGCTGCTGTGTTTGAGGCTGCTGCTGAGCGTGGTGCTGGTGGTGGCCGGTGTAGTGCAGCGTCGCGATGTGTTGCGCGTTGCGCTGGTTGAGATGTTGGTTGTTGCCTCCGCCGCCGCTCAGGGACGCCTGTTGGAGGTTCTGGTCCTGTCTCATCCTCTTACACTTGTAACGTCGGTTCTGGAACCAGATCTTCACTTGGGTAGAGCTCAGTTTGAGCATCTGCGCCAAATGCTCTCTTTCTGGCGCGGAAAGGTATCGTTGTAGCTTGAAGCGGAGTTCTAATTCGTACACTTGCGCCTGTGAAAGTGAAACAAAATATACCAATTAATTACGATAGACTTTAAAAGTATAGAGATGCTAGTTAACATATCCGCAATTATCGAGCGGTATAAAAATAATTAGGGTCTCAAATTACCCGTAGGAATGAGTAAGAATCTGTTTATTCATTATACATTGATAATTTTCGAAATAATTATAATAAACTATTTCTAAAAGTATTTATGGTCACTACAGCTCAGATTCTAATGGCAGATGATTTTTTGTGATTTTAAAGGCAATAATAATATTTGAACGAAAGTATATTTGTTCGATCCATCGAGTAGGAGGAATTTTGATTTACATAGTGTAATATTTAACAAAAAAAGTCGGATTTGAGTTCGATATCAGTTCAAGATTTACAAAAAAATACTTTTAAAGTTTTCTATTAAATGAATCTGAGAATAATGTGTTTTCATAAATACTAAATATTTTTATTCGTGCTAAAAAATATACAATATCGTAAAATTAAAATTTTTTTTGTATCTGCCAAACTTCCAACTCTGAACAGCTGTAAAAGAAAATATTTTAATGACTCACAATCAGTATAAAATATCAGAAGACCACGTCCTCCTACCTGAGAGAATAGCACACGTGGCTTCCGCTTAGCCCTAGGTCGGTGGTGAGATCCTTCTTGAGAATGTGATTTCTTCGATTCCGATTTAGACGATGTTACGCACGTGGTGTTTCCTAAAGTAAAAAGGATAAAATTACTAAATAAAGTGAGCATCGAAGACATGTTTAATTAGATATTACTATCGAATATTGAGCAGAAAAAAGGTGACTTTATAATATATTTTTGCACATTTACAGTAGCCAACGCTTATAGTTATTTTTAATGTAATAGTACAACTTCATTGTGCAAGGATAAGGAATAACACAAAATGAATATTTATTAATACTTAAAATAAAAGAAAATGTGAGCAAAACAACGATATCCTAGTTAAAATCATTAATTATATGACTGGAAATCAAATTATATGCGTCATTGTGCATTTAAAAAAATAATAAACCTATTGCTCTTACTGTTTTCCAACTTCTAGATTATTTAGTCGGATAAATTACAAACTCTAAGTATTAATAAGTTAATTGCTATACAGAATTCACCTATAATGTTGTACTATTCAAAGAGTTACTCCACAGTATATGGATAGTTTTCAGCCACATTCTGCTCTATGTGCACAGGAAAATTATAGAATTGAAATACGTACATACATACTTATATATATATATATATATATATATATATCAGAAATAGGTCTCATTTTACTGGAGATTACGCGTATCCTATAATATAAAAGGTTAGGTTTGTCACTCTGTGTCTCTGTACGTAACGCTTTTGACTTGCTTCCTTATATCTCTGGAACTACTTGATGGATTTTCAAGTTCTATATCATTTTGGATTCGTCAAACTTTCGAAATTTAGATCCGCAAAAAAAGTTTGGTCAGTAGGTCCATCTCGAGATGCTACAATAGCTAAAGGAGGGACATGTTTTGTATGGAAATTTATCTACACAAGATATAACTGTACCTGCAAATTTGCGCTTGATCGTGAAGAGGGTCAGGTAGCGGCCATACAAAGAGTTCGTTCTGAACAGTGATTTTTGAAGCATTTTCGCAATAACTCGATGAAAAGTGAATGGATCAAGCTCAAATTTGGTATTATTCGATGATGAGAGAACCTTTACCAGAAATGTCGTACTGAGAGAATTATTACAGGGATAAAGCCATTTTTGTGATATTACTTTTTTTTAATCAAGATTTTAAAAATGCTAGATGCTAGAAACACTTATTTTTGTCGAAATTTTCATCGTCAGTATTATTGACGGGTATTACGCTAGTACATACTAAATAGCCACCTAAGTGTCTGTTACTTAAGGAAACACTAAAAAATACGATGGACATGAAACAGGTGCACATCTCGCTTCAATCGTATGGTTTTGTCTTTTCAATTCCGTTGAGATAATATCGTAATTAATTTGGACGGATGATAAATTTGAAATAATGAACCACATGTGTTGAGATCGCATTTATTTGTCAATATTGGCTAATTTACTTTTATAGCCCACGCACAGTATTTTTCCAGCGACAGCACACAAAAAACGCTTAAAAATCATATATTAAGAAACTGATACTCACGGAATATAGCCGACGTCTCGTTGTCTGCCATGCCTCCACCGTGAGATCCTCCACCCCTCCCATCTTCTCCGTGACCCACTTCCGGGAACGGGGGGCAGAGGTGGCTCAAGTGCTGGACGTGCGGGGACGTCATAGGTGGCAAAGGCTGAGGAGCGTGAAGATTGGTCGCGTGCGAGGGTTGCAGAGGCGGCGGCGGGGGCGGAGGCATGGACGGTGGCGTCGGGTAGGCCGAGTTGAAATCCGAGACCATCGTGCATTCCTTGAGATAAACCTCGTTGTCGGTCAAGTACTGCATGGGATCGGACGCTCCCTCCATTAGGTATCCGGGGGCTGGCGCCACCGGCACCGCACCTCCGTCCAAAAGGTACGCGTTGGTGTCCTCCAGGCTGAGGATGTCCTTTACGGAGAAGGGCGTGGCGGGTGCAGAGGTTAGGCCCCCTTGACTCGATAGCATCCCATCAATGGGGGAAATGTCTCGTTTTTTTTATCAATCTCTTTGATGACGAGCGAAAAACGATATATATTTAATATATGCTAACCCTCGAAGAACACCACGACACTATATCCCAAACCAAAGGCCGGTCGTGCACAGCGTTCTATCAGAATTAATAGGTTTCAGATCAGAAAAACCATCAATGTTCTTCGGCGATAAATCGGTTCAGCGCACTTTGCACGGGGGTACGTTTTCCAACGATAAAAATACTCGGCGAAACCGAGCTCGTTCGTTAGTTCGATGCGTCGTTCATCAGAAAAATGCGGGCAAATGTAAAAATCGTTCGGCGACACCACTGCTCCCAAGAGCACCACCTCCTTCGACGATTCCTCGACGAGGACTGACCTCCGCGGTTATTCTTTCCTCTCCAGTCGCACGCACCAAAAAAAGGCCAGATGAGTGACCCATCTCTCTCTCCCTCCCTTCCCCCCTTTCTCTCCCTCCCATCTCCTCCTCTTCAGCCGTCTCTTTTCCTCTCTCTCTCGTCCCTCTTTCCTCTCTCTCTCCCGGCACTCGCTCACAAACCACTCACTTTCCCCTTTCCGCCCCCCCCTTCATACACTACTCCTCCCCCATCTCTCCTCTCAACGCAGGCGCCTAAACCTCCACCCACGTACCCGTCGCAAGCTATCGTGAGGTTTAAATGGAGACGCAAAGAGAGAGAGGAAGAAGGAGAGAGGTGGAAAGAGGGAAGAGAAGTAATAGGGGAGAATCGGAAATTAGGGATGGGGTAAGGTAGGGAGATGAGGGGGAGGGGTGCGAGAGGGGTGGGAGGGGGTGGAGGGAAAGAGGGTACGAGAGGGAGAAAGAAGGTTGAGATGGGCGGGTTGTGAGTCTTCCGCCCCTCCTTTCCCGATTCCGACCAATGGGGAGAGAGTGTGATGACTGGGCGGACCTGCTTGCTTGCTCCCTGAGTAACATGGGGGTGGGTGGGAAATGCGTGGGACACGTGTGATGGGGTTGTCTAGGAATTATGGACTATCATCTACCGCTCCTATCTCTTTCCCACTCGCCTCGCTCTCGATATGCACCTCGTGTTTTTTCTCCAGCCTCAGACCTTGATGAAATGGATGGCGTTATAGGGAGACTGGAGGACATCTGGATTTTGGAATGTGACGCGGGCGTAAACAGAGGCCGGGTTTAGTGTTTTAATTACGGACCATCCTAGACTTTTACGCTCTGAGCAGTGGTAAAATGTTTGTTTTGACTCGTACTTTCGAATCGTTATTATAGAGTAAAAAGTGAGAAAATCTCTTAGTGCCAAAAATCGTGAGTTCGTGCATAAAATTCAAGAGAAGCTAGTTAATAAAATCCCAAGTACATGAAACAATTGAAATTACGTGAAATTTCGAGACGCGTAATGAAAGTAGCGTGAAAAAATCTTTTATCGAAAATGTAGTCGGGAGTAGCCTACTCAACTTCTGACAATAGAAGTAAATTATCGTCGCACAACTCTTGCCTGTATATATTAATTTTTAAGCGGTGAGGGGAATAATTTTGTTTTGGCAAGGAAGCTAAACAACGAAATTCAATATTTTTTCGTATTATAATTTGTTTCCCTTACTCTCTATGAATAATTCATTCGGATATGCATATAAATATAATGACCATAAGCCGAAAAAGTCCAAAAACCTACAACCTGTAATTCACAAGGTTTCCGATTTTTAGAATTTTGTATTGAATTTTGCTATCGGCAATATTGTCGCCGTATAAGTATTTCGAAAATGCAAAATCTCGGATATGAATTAACGACCTCACATTGCGTTCTGAATGCAATATATGATCTGAAGCTCGAGTGAATCAGATACCACAACGTAGCCACCCTTGGTCGAAACACCTCCCATCTCGGGTAATATAAAATGAAATTTTAAAATATCAAAAGTTATAAAAAGTAGGGAAGTTTCGTAGTAGTATTGATGAGGTCAGGTTAGAGATAAATGCACAAAATGAGGCATACGTGATTATAGAAGAGGATCAAAGAGACGGAGTTAGGTTAGCATAAATGCTAGTACCATACCAATGAGCGATATGAACTATGAGAAGATGAGATTTTTGACAGTTAAAGGAGATTTTTGAGTTGTGGATATGGCGTAGAGAAGAGAAAATCGTTTGAGAAGAAAATAAATGAGGCGCTGAAGTGTAGAGAGGCCCTAAATTAAAAAAAAATAAAGCTGGAACAGAGAAATAGGTTTGTCAGGATTTGAGAGAAAAAATCCCGTTGAAAGAAGGGAAGATGCTGTAAATGAGGCAAATATGTATATAAGGTGACCAGATATTTTTGACCGAAAGGGAGGGCATATCCCGAATTTTTATACAAAAAGGAAGGACAGAGGAAGGATACATTTCATTATAAAAAAACTGTTTGTATGCTTAATATAATATTTGTTCAAATAAAATAAGAGTTGTAATAAGTACATACATGCATTACAACAGTCTCATGGCAGGATATTTTTTATTTAAAAACGCTGTAAACTTTCAAGAAAAAAGCTAGTACCTATGTTTAATTTTAGAGACCATTTTTTTACAGTAAAATGTCCAAATTACATAATGACAAATCACATTGATCGAATGTCAATTTCTGAAGCTCAAAGGATAATTGTCCAAATTTTAACATAAGTATTCAGTAATAACAAGTGTTCTACACATTCGAGAAAAAAGTCAGTGGTTTTGTATGGAAATATTTGTCATTTGTGTGGATCTTTTTCAATAGATCGTTATTTTAAAGTAATATTTATGAGAATTGATCACAGTTACAATCCATGTTAAATTTTGTCGTTACGATTGAGGTCAGTGTTTCCATAGAAAGCCTGCTCTTCTCATTACCCCACACATCATTAATTAATGAGAATACACGCTCAACACTGGCATTTGTCCCAGGTAAACTTAAGGCCATTTCAACCAATAGCTTTAAATTAACACAACGGACATATTCGGTTTTTAAAACCTAAATACTTCCACTCATCTTTTGTCAACTTTTATTTTATTTTCAGACCATTCAGAAAACTTTTTTGGGGAGCAGTAATTGTTTAGTCTTCGAACCTCGTCAAACAGCTCATTGTCATCAATCTTTATGAGAGACACTTTATTCGCAAATTTCACTGCTTCTCCTACTTTTTCTCACTCTATTGGTTTTCTTAATAAACTCCACTGAAAAAAATTTATTCCATCCAGAAAAGTTGTCCATTTGATCAAGTAATCTAGGCAATTTTTGATCAAGTAATCTAGGCAATTTCTATAGAATAGTTAAACCTCATCCATGAACCTCTTCTTGTTTGTTTAATAAATTATCTACACTGACTGGTATAAATTTCATATTTAATCTGGAATCCAATTGATCCTTAAAACTGAAGAATTGACGTTACTTCAGCTGGGCATATTTCGTTCTTTTCAGTTTGCTGTACATTTGACTGAAACAATGTTGCCTGACTATGCATGAAATGCAGCGTAGGTTGGGCTAATGGATTTTCGAAAAAATCTTATAGAATCTTTGGACACTTATATAAACTTAAAAAATATAAACTTAATGGTTCAAATAATTGAGTAACACGTTCAATGGCTGGTGTGTTAAGGCCAACCACCTGGTTTTCGAATAAACTAATAATTTTTTATATTCAACTGATGCGTCATCACAAAATTTTGCTAGACTTTCTACTCTCACAGTGAAACGATAAAATGTAAGTATATTTGTGGAAGTATTACTTCTACATCTACTTGAGGCGATAATGATTGTATTAGATATTACATGGGCACAGTGGCGGATTACCGCACAGGCGTATGAGGCGCTCCCCTGGGGCCTCGACACTAATGGGGGCCTCAAAACAGTCAAAACTCATTATTTTATTTAGTAAAATATTTCGCAATCAGTATAATCTGCTACTTACGTACACATCTCGTGTTTTTACTTAGGTTTGTTACACTGTAACATCCCTTGCGTCATTCGAAAACATCTCACAGTTATAATTCATTTTTTATTTTTCAATATGTGCACGTTTATATGATAAATATTAAAATTTCTATTAATGCATTTCTGTAATTCAATTTAATTAACCTGCTGCATACATTTTTTCCTTTCATAAGTTGTAAAATGTTTCGTAGATCGGGCACCCCCCTCCCGCTCAGTTGGAGGCCTCCCGATTTTTTTGCGCCTGGGGCCTTTAGATACTTTAATCCGCCACTGCATGGGCATGGCATCCTATTCCAATGATTTCCTTTTTAAGCAATCTCATAATTTTTTGTGTATGTTGTTTTCACCTTTTCGATTTACGCCTCCAAAATTGAAATTTTTTGTTGTCTGCCGACATTGCAAAAACCAAAGTACCTCAATTATTCTCATAAATTACTTTCATTGTGTGATTTTAAATCAATTCTGATATTTCCCCTCTTATAGAACTTAAATTTAACATTTTTACCCCGATCCCAGTTTCGCAATTGAAATAGCGAACTAAAATAGGATACAGTTTAACTTCATTGTGATTAGGAGCATCAGATAACAGGGTTACAAAGTTAGCTTCTTTTAGATAATTTTTCTAAATCTCCATTGCGTAAATCTTAAGTACTTACATTATGGATGATTGCTTCGCATTTAGTTCTGCCGCTACTGAAATTCTTTTCTAATAATTTCTGGACTAGTTTTGAAGTACAATCCATACTTCTAAAACTGTGTCTGTGAATCACTGTGTGATAAACGACAGTTCCCTCAGCGGCAGCCAATTTTTTCACTCTCGCTCAGGTCTGCACTTATTACAAAATTGAAAATTTTATGTGAGGAGGATGCTATATTAAGAGTTTGGTGGAAAGATTGTGCTTCAGAATACATGAACCGACTGCGATACTAATTACTGCTGAACAGACACAACATTTAATGACAGTATCATCATTTCCAACATGTCTTAAATGTGGAAATTCCTTAGCTAAAGTTACATTGAAGTGACATTTTCTTTTCTTGGTTGAACACATTCCGTGGGGTATTACTGCAAAGATTAAAAAATCAGTATCAAAAGGTGGAGGATTAGATTGTAAAATAAAAGGAGAAAAATTATATTTACCTTAATAATGAAGTAATCTCAGCTATTCAAATTTCACTCAGGCAGGACACAGTATATAATATATACAGTATATAACACAAAGACCTTAAAACAAGCAGCGTGCCGGAATACTTAGTGTACACTGAAAATCGTGTCTTGGGAGAAGGACGCCAACTCCCTGCGCGTGTAACAATGTACCATATGGGCAGCATTATTCTTCGTAGCTTCAGGTGGCAGATTTCGACACCAAGATTTCATTTAAGGAAATGTAGAATACCAAAACTGGACCCCCTTTTAAATTTCTTTTTTATTTTTTAGTGCGTTAATTAACTAATTAAAGTGATTTTTTATATTTAATTTGTACTACTTATGACTTATCGCAGATATCGCAGCAAAGCATATTTTTTCCCCAAAAATTTTCCATTTTCACCTGTAGTTCTTACTTAATCCTCCTCTCCGTCATTTTTGTACCGAGAGGGGGAGAGAGAGAGAGAGAGGAAGGAAGCAAGCGAGACAGCCGCCAGGAAAGGAGCGAGCGCGGGGAGGCTGAGTAAGGTCACTAGATAAGTGGAGTGGGTTGGGGAGGAGGGAGGGCAGAGGATATCGAGTGGGGAAAGGGGTCGGTAGCGCTCGAGAGGAAGGTTAAGGAGAGGGAGGAGTTATTAGCGTGTTCTTCGGGCCTGGAAGAGGTGGGAGTGGTAGATTGCCCCGAACTTTCTTCTATCGCGGCGGAGGGAAGGGGAATGGGGGGGGGGGGGAGGGAGAGAGAGAGGGCGTAGGAGGATGACCAGCATCCTCGCGCTGTATTTCTGGAGTCCTTATCAGCTCACCACGTGGCTCGGTGTGTCTTGGCAGGCGCTGGGTTCAAGAGGGAGCGTGTGAAAGCTGCAGCTCCCGCGAGGGAGAGATTGTGTCGGCGAACCGCTCTGAGATACGATTGGAAGGGAATCGTTCGGATTTACCGTCCATCATACGTTTTTAGGCGCGTTTCGCTTCCAGCGTGAGCGCCTATTATCGTCGGTCTGTCCGTCCGTTCGTCCGCGTGTTCGTTCTCGGCTTCTACTGAACGGATTTTCATGAAATTTTATATTAATGCCTTTCAATCAAATATAATAAGAAAATCGTAAAAATGAATCACGTACGCCAATCAGGGATACCACTTTACTGGTGGAAAAAAATTAAATTTTCGTCATATCTCGTAAAGCATTGCTCATATCAAAATATTTTTCAAATAAAAGTTGTAGAACTAGTAGAGAAGAGTATTTCCTTTCCTATACATTTTTATAGTAGGAGTAGCCGTTATCGAGAAAATCGAACAAGAAAGTCTCAATTCGAGTTGAACCAATTTTCTTGCATGGTTACTTCATTGTTGCTAACATAAACAATCTCACAAACAAACCTTTAATTTCCTTACGTGTGCATGTAATATTATTAAATAGGAAGAAAAAGGATTATTTGTGATAAAGAAAAGAACTTTAAAACGCAATTTCCCTTACGTACGTATAATTTCTTTCTAATACTCCATTGCACGAAACGCGCCCATTTGTGATACGTTTTACACTCTCCTAACTTGTTTATTTATTTTTTTAGAGTTTGTCGATTTACGTCTCTGTTTTTCTTCTTTATTCAGCCTGCATATTTCGTTTACTACGGAAATAATAAAGTTAGTCAAGAATTGCCGGCAGTAATTTTTGTGATAGAACGATTCGCAAGATGGTTGCTCATGTATCACCTTATAACTTTGGGTCTTTTATTTGGAACTTGTAGTTTTTAACCGGTCAATTTTCCTTATAGATAACTTTAGAGCTTGACAGTTTCATTCGAACAATCTTTAGAAATCGCAAAGTATGTATAGCTGAAAGTGATTTTTCTGTGGTATAATTAGCAGGCAAATTTGTCGTGTTATCCTATGTTTTATGATCTCGGATAATAATAAGGTAGGTAACACACAGAATAATGATACAAACGTCTTTTTTCTCCGTGGTAACGTTTCAAAACACACCGTCCTAAATATTTCATAAAATATTGGCCAATAACTCAGTTACTATAGTATTTATTAACTCGTATCCTTTCGGGTTTTTGTGCGATAGCATATTCTGTTTTTTATTCGTTCGCACTTTTGAATGATTACTATTGCAGCGTATTTTTTACTTCTTTGACTCATTATTGGTCCATAAATTTTTTCATCTCCTTTTAAAACAAAAAAACTTTTACCAGAATCTGAGTTGTGGCTGTAGACATGAGGTGTCGGCCTCTGGAAATCTCTGACCTCGGGGGCATCGCTAGAGCGCCATAGGTTCATCCTCCTTTGTCCTCCACCCCCTCTGAAGGAGAGGAAGAGCAGTTAGGTTGTGGGTGGGCCGTAGGGCTTCTCTGGCGAGTGTCACGGTCGACAGGTGAACGGTAGGAAAACAGAAACCAGCTATCTCTTCGTAAGGAGATCCGTCCCGATCAGGGTTACCAGATTTCTGAAACTACCGTGAGGGACATTTTTTACGGGTCGCCAATAATACCGAAACTACTGCGCGGAACATTTTTTACGCGTCGGCAATAATAAGAAATAAAATATTACCGAAACAGAATAATGTTGAAATAATACCAATACCTTACTTTTGAAAGTGAAAACATTTATTTATTTACAGTCGGTATTACGTAGTACAACCACAAGCTTGGCAATAATAAACTTTTTAAAAAATCACAAAATATGAAAATATAACGCCGAAAGCACATATAAAAGAGAAAGGCAACCGTCTAGTGTCTAATCCTTTCTCGAAAAGAGAACTGCGCGGGGGTGAGTAAATGAGTCATTCTCTATTGAGCCAGTGTTTCACTTCCTATTAAGCTTCCCTATCCATAACGGCCTTTCCTAAATCACGTGACTTTTCGCCCAACTATGTGCCAAAAGCTTTCAATTTGATTATACACCAACGCACTAACGCTTGCTATTTATAGTGGGCGCACTCAAATCTTTAGTTTCAAAATGGTTTAGCGGGACATTTGTAAGTCGTGCCGGACGCGGCACAATTCTTTGTTGTGCGGGACTGTCCCGCGCATTGCGGGACGTCTGGCATCCCTGGTCCCGATCCTTTCCTCGATGTTTTCGTTTCCTAATCATTTTTTAAAATAATATATACGTGTAAATTACTTTTCTACTTCATCATCGTATCGTAATGATAGATAAGAATGATAGCTAAGAATCGCTTAGGATTATTTTAGGCAAAGATGGGTACCTATGTTGTGAATGAATGCATTAATACATGCAAATACTAAAGGAAAAAATGTTGTTGATTGTTGCTTTTGGTTGTATAAATACGTTTATACACTGAAATAGTTCCTTATGCTTAAAGAAATGGTTATGCATTGCTGTAACCAGTTTAAGTTATGCCAAACTTTACTATTACTCGATTCACATCAAGGGTTCTAGCAATCTTATTATCTTATCTTTTCAGTTAAAGAGACGAAAATAGTCGCTCTGTGGCATTCGGAAATCTCCGTATAAGTACATATATCAACATCAATGCAAGTCACAATTAATTATCTATTGATTTCGATTAGCATTTTTATAGGGTAGACGCTTGGCAAAAATTGATGAAGATTATTTCTAGCTTCATGTTCTCCAAAAGGCATTGGTATAGGTAGATTTCTCTCTTATCCACCTCTCCAGAAATTCTTTGGAAATTCATTACTAAAAATACGCATCCCGCTTTCTCGAGAGTTTTTTGCCCCTTACCATTGAAACAAGTAATATTTTAAATACCTTTAAATGAATACTTCCATGCACAATGTATATATTCTAATAATATAGATTAACGTAAATTATCATAAATGAAGTCAATGAATAATTTATCAATTATTTTAGCCTTTACCTTCATTTAAATTTAATCAGTTAATGAAATAAACAGTACAATTGTTTATAAACAGATTACAATAGAGCAGTTGCTAGGAGGCGGAAATGTTGATGCTGTATAATAGTCAACAGTTTGAGAGGAATAGCTATTTACCGGATAATGGATTCAACGGTATGTTATCATTACGTACTTCTCAGCTTCAAAATATTTTATAGCAGTAGCAACTGTTACTTTAACTGTTTCGTTATAGATGTAAATAATAATTTCCGATATACATGCGTTAAATGTTGAACGATGACATTTAAAAAAACGTAGTTTCACTAAAGACTTATTGAGCTCGTCTTATGGAAGAAAAATTCAAGAATACGCACTTAAATATATTTTTTTAATGAAAAAGGTATGTATTTCAGGTACCTATAATAGTCGCGACACTGTTGTAAAATAAAACAAATGTGCATTTCGGCCGCAACGCAAAACTTTTTCTTTTAGAATCTGCTTTTGGTGAATTAGCACTGAAGGCGGCTGATTGTAGTCGAAATGCGCATGTGATTTTTCATTGTCCTGCTATGACTATTGGATATACCTGAGATATGTACCTACTTATTTCAATTAAAAAAAACATTTGATTGCTTATTCTTAAAAACCTCATATGGAATTTACTTAAAGGATGAATATTTAGTTCACGATGAAGTAGCCGAGGCATTCCAGTGCCCAGTGTGCAGGACCCGGGTGGCGCCCCCCACTCGACAGTGTCGCAGAGGCCATATCATCTGCTTCAAGTGTTTCCGCCGCCTTCAGAGTTGCCCGGTTTGCAGGGGCCGTCTCACCTGGCATCAAAACCACACAATCAATACCCTGGCGGGGGTTCTTCGCTTCCGTTGCTCCTTCAGGGAGAATGGCTGCAGAGCAATGCCAATGGCTAGCAATGTGAGGATCTCCCACGAGAAATTCTGCGCCTACCGCCCCCTTAGGTGCCCAAAAGAGATGTGCTCATGGGAAGAAACTTTCCCGAACTCGAATGGCGAGCAGGTTACATCCGCCATCTCGTTAGAAAACCACTTGCGGGAAAGCCACTCTTCGGATTACACTTTCTGCGACAAGAACGAGATGTCCTTCGAAATCTCGTTGCCTGAAGATGTTCCTAGTCCTAGGCAAGTAAGTAACATTTATCGGAAATGGAAAAGGCGCAGAGAAGCCAAACTGGAGCACCACGAGTTCATGCTATCTTTTGGAAGATCCATATTCCTGGCCGCCGTTCAACAGCGTACGTACGCAAATGGGAGCGTTGGGTTGTTCGCCTCCGTGGTAGAGTTGGACAGGCCGAAGAGAGGGAATTCGGCATTCCAGTACAGCGTCCGAACTACTGGAGGAATCTGCGAGGTTATCCACAAGGCGCCTGCCGTGTCTTACTTTGAAGCTTGGCCTGGACCTGGAGACCATTCTGGGTTCACTGTCTCGCTGCACCTCAATACACCCAAGAGATACTCCACGATGGAAGGTCGAATTATTTTGCATTTTTTGATCGAGGAACAGGTCGAGAATCAGTAGGGGGGTGGGTGCGAAAAGAAGTAGAAGTGCTATAATCTTTTGTCAGTTTTCCGCTTCAATAACGGGTGGCCCTATTCCTCCTACAACACGAAATTCATGTGGTATCGTTGCTTCGATAGCCATGTAAAATCTTTTGTGTCTTTATAAATTTTTATTTCATGTTTTCTATCCAAGACTTTAACAATTCTTTTGTAAAATTGTTTTTATAAATGGACATTTGGTGTATAAGGATTTTTAAAAAATAATATTATTTTGTAACTTATTTTTCAGTCTGTTAAAGGAGTACTTTTATATTAAATTCATAATGTGCTTTTACAATTATTCACTGTAGCATATTATTTTTCGTGTTGAAAATTTATAATTATATTAGTAACCGAAGACATGACGAAAATGAGAAACACTGCGTTTTCAGAAGGATTTTCGTAATAATCACCATTCTTCAAATATGTTTTGATACTTTTGATTATTATATTAAAATTATTATCTATATATTATTATTATATTATATTCTTATGAACTTACTGCATGAAACGACTAAGGGATATTAAAAAATATAGATTTGTGCAATGCCGAAATTATTTATAGAAGAGAAATTGACGGATAAATTTTCCCCTTAGCGGTTAATTAACTGCTTCCTGTTGTGATTTATTGAAAAAATATAAAAAGAGAATCATATGCGTTCTTCTAAACTAAATAGATGGAAATATATATTTTTGTTTTATTTTCAATCGCCATATAAATACTTGCATTAAGATAAAACGTTTTAATTACTACGTGAATACAACTCGTTTGAAAAAATCAAGAGAAAACACAGAAGACAAATTTATGTTGGCGAGTCTTAGCACACAAATATTTCTACACCTATACTATACTACATTTAAGCAGACGATGTTATAGCGCACGTGTATTACATATTTATTCCCTTGTAAAAATAAAAAAAATTATTTGTTGGATGGTAATATAAGCCTCAAGACAAAAAGTTAAATTTTCACGAATTAAGCCACAAATTCTTCTCTTACCATAACATACACTAAGTTTAACATTTCATATGGCATGCGATCCCTTTCAAGGATATTACATGCACTTTAATTATTTACATCGTATATCATTTGTGAGTTTATAATAATTTATCCAGTTTAGAACTATATAGAAAAATTTTGATAAGGTGACAGTGTAAGAATTTATCATAATACACAGTATGCTTGTATGTGTTAGCACGAGAATTGAAATCACACACATGATGAGGTATTAAATGATTGCCACGTGAATATGGGGAGATAAAAAACATGGAGGTGGGAGAAGAAAATGAAGAAGGGGAAGAGGTGGAGGAAAGAATCTGATGAACAGACCACGAGGATGAGCAAGCGGCATGCGATCTCTGGCGGCAAAGTATGGAAACTATCGCCCTCTCTCTCTCTGAGCCTTCCGCTAATGGACCAGGAGAAAGGCATTTGTGGGCATAAGGCGTGCGAGGTCAAGAAGGAGCAGGAGAAGTTCTCCCACCCAAGCAGATAGCGAGTTCCCGACCTCACCGTCATCACCGGACTCGGTTGTTTGAAGAAATATCATCCTTGGCTGCAAGGTGCAAGTAGGGGAAGGGAGTGGGAGTGAGAGGGGGGGGGCGTACGTGGTAGTGGGAGATTGGAGCTCCAGATGTAAGTAGGGAAGGCTGCGTGAGAACGCATTCTTACGGACGCGTAAACTCCATTGTTTTTTCAGCCTGCTCTTGTTAGGTGCAAGGGTTAGATGTTTCGGAAGAGCTCTGGATCATCATGATCACAAAAGTACTGACCGTTCAATTACAGTGTAGCACTTTATTGGTAAAGAATTCTGTTTGTTGATGTTTTAGCACTCTATTAAAAACACGAACGTGTCTAATTGTGTTAACTGGACGATTTATTTTCTTTCAAGCATATCAGGTGTAACTTTTCTCTATACATTCGAAAATATTTTGGATATTTTTCGTTCTAAAATCGTTTCACTTAAACATTAATAATCATCAACGTACCTTATAAAATCAGCAATAGCGATAAAACTATTTTTATCGAAATGAAGAACTTAAAAAATCATTATGGTCACCAAAACTATTTTTTTTATAGAAGACTAAATTCTTAAACAATTTTTGATAATACATACATTTTCTTCTAATAAATGTGTACATTTTATGGAACCTGGCTACCAGTAAATTCTGAGGACATTATTAAAACTTTAGATGAAATAAAAATTTGCTGCTGCTCTTTCAAAATGAAGGTAGTTGTTATAGTTTTAAACTGAGGAGAAAATTTTCTATTTGTCGGAATATAATTTCCGAACTGAATGTAAACTTAGATTCTCTAAAAACAACAACAGCGCTGTTCTTAATACTGTATGAAAGATACAAGGGATTCTTCTTCCCTTAGACAATAAGAGAGCATACTAGCAGAATAAGATGATTGGTAAATTATTTATAATCTTCCCCTGCCACACACCAATTTTGGTGGCTTGCGGGGTATTTATTCAGATTTAGATCCGTTTCAGTTCAGTATCCATCCTACGGCCGCATAAGAAAACAATGGCGACACACTCGTCTCCCACGTCTCCTCTGAGCAGCGCAGAAAACTAGCCTGTGGAAAGGGAAAAAGCTGGCAAAAAAATGACAAACGGGCGCCTGCTTCTTTAGAGCCTTTAGGGATGCTGTGTGTTACTCTCTCTTGAAATTGTTTCGGTGGCTGAAACAAACACGAGATGCGTTTTTCGTCGCCGACTCGCACATTGCCCTCCCCAATCGCAACACGACCATTTTTAAGAAGAATCCGTCGCCGGCGTTTTTGGCGCGCCGCGGAGAGAAACTGGGAGAGTGGTGGTCTTCCGGAGACCGGCGGCGCCACGGGTCACTCAGCGGCTGCGCGCCCAGCGCCCCCCCCCCCCCCTCCCTCCCCCAATCCTCCTCTCTCACTCCGTCGCCTGTTAAAAAAAAAAGCAAGTGGCGGGTTGCGTGGGAGTTTTCTGCTTTCTTTGGAGCAGGAGACGGTGGAGGAGGAGGAGAGAATATGGAGATGTCGAAGATGGAGAGGGCGGAATAGGAGATAAATGGTGGGTGTTTTTGCCGTGTTGCCGGTGGTGGGGATAATGGCGGTCGAATGGGAAGGACGGTGCGGATGAGTGGCGTCGAAATTTGGAGACGTCTTCCACGAGTGAACTTTGCGGATGCCGGAGTGTCAATTATTTCATATCGTCACGTGATTATTGAGGGATTTGAACTAGGTATCACTGGAGGACCGCAGAACGAAGTCAAGGTTTAAGCCTCTGGAGAAATGTAGGTCGGGATGTCTATCAGTAATAGTTATAGGAGTGATCGATGTCTAGCGGAGGAGGTTTTAGGAATAATTGGAGCACCAACGTACATAGGTAGGAACGATCTTGACGACAAAATAGATGAGATTGATTGTAGGACGGAGCGTTAATGAGGCTCGTTATTTTCGAGGACAGTGCGAGATTACAATGGGAAAGTCAAGCATACGAAAGATAACTGTTAAGTAGGCTTTGGTGTATTGCTGGGTTATATGTAGATTTAAAATTACTTTCTTTTATTTTAAATCTCAGAGAAGCCGACACTGTGGTATATGAGTTAATCTAAGAAAAATGTAGTTGGTTTTGTTCTTTCTTCCTTTTACTTCGAGCAAAAGAAGTTACATATATGAAAAATGCTGTTAAGTTTCAAAACAATTGGAAATCGCAAGATTTTGAATGCATCGAATAATTCTCGTATAGAATATGATTTATTACAGGAAATGAAGGCACGATTTACCCCTTAATTTCTTTTTTTTAAATCATAAGAGATTTGGTGATTGAATCTATATTTCTGTATAATGTACAGAAGAGTAAAGTAAAAAGAACTAAATAGAAGAATGAATTGTTTTTAAGTTAATTACTATGCTTTTAGATAGTACATTCTATTGCATTGTTATTTGGCTTGCTTATAAGAAAATTATAACAAATACAATCGCTTAGAACTTAGACGAATGCATCTGTTATTTATACCGGTGTTCATTAAGTTCGTACTAGTAAATTGCTCTTTTTTTTACAAGCAAAGAGTGATTCGACGTTTATCATTCTAATTGATATGATTTCAGCAACACGAGACTTTAGAAGTGATTGCTTGAACTCTTTTCTCATGCATAACTTTATATCCTCATCGAATTTTCTTTCGGTATTTTAAACATATTTTTTAGTGTCGAACATTTTCAACATTCTCACCGTCAAAAAATAGCTCTCGAGTCGCGTCGGCGTTATTAATATTATCTCGAAAAAAATGAAATTAATTTTGTAGCCTCAAAGAAATTACCAGGTTGCGTAAAATATTAATCTTCATTGCTATCGTATGTTTTATGCCCTATGCTTCTCGTCATCGGCGGATAAGAGGGAAGGTAATGATGGCAGTTTAGTGCAGCCGTATAGATTGAGTCGGATGAAGTCTGGCTCATAAAAGCCTAATCTCTTCTTAAACTTTTTGTGGCATGTCGTTTTATAGGGCGCTAAATTTTGCCCACCTTAAAAGGGATCGACAGCTATATCCATCAGTTTCTTTTATTTTAATATATTGTTTATCGCGTAAAACACATGGTAAGACTATACTATATCGCAGGGGAATTATATTTTCGAAAGTTTTTTCATAAATATATGAAATATGTGTAATGGTATATTACATTCATTTCCACTCGGCCATTGAACGTTTTAGTTAATTTGTATGAGTTGAATTCCTAAAACTGTTAGATAGATAATTGCAATTTTTCGGAAATAACCAGCATACTCACTTGTTTAAACAAAGTCAGTCGCTCGATCCGGCAAGTGACATATCTCAAACTTGCTCTTATTAATTCGGATCTTACCAAGAAATAAAATTGAGGGCAATGCATCGATTTTTCAAATCCCTTCGGATTTGAGTTATGGTTATCGAGATTGCTCCGCAGGCGCGCGGGGGCTCTTTTCTCCACCGCATCTGGTCAGCGTCACGACGTGACGTGGATGGGAAGGGGTGGGATGGGTGTAGAGAGAGAGGGAGAAAGAGAGAGCCTGAGGAGGGAGGAGGTACGCTTCGCATAGGGATGGGAATGTCTTAAAAAGGGAAGAGGAACGAGAAGGGGTTTCCTGACGGGCGCCAGGGCCATCTAGTGACCGCCTCGTAGGTCGCGGCGCCTTGACAACTCCGTCTGGAGGCGGATATCTGTCCACAAAATCCCCTCTCTTTTGGTCCATGACTCCGAGGCGGCGAGACGTCTCTCCCCATTCCCCATCCAATTCTCCTCTCTCTCTCTCTCTAAACTCCCAATGGGTCCATATTCACTCAAAGCACACGCTTTTTAAAAGAGGAAGTGTTAGGAATGGCTCGGTCATTTCGCTCGCTGCCCTTTTCTCCCCCTTTGAATCACTTCCTCTTTCGCTCCGTACGTTTTTTTGTAAGGTGCCATGGAAGAGCTTTTTCTAAGGGCGTAAAAGTTTCCGGTGTTTTAAAACATTATACATGTTGAGCTCGGAATTTCTTCGCGTTGTTTTTTAACCACGTTCTAGCTCAAAGCGCAACTTTCATAAGTATGATTATTTCGAGATCTACATAATCTGATGTATGTTTATCCTCCTTTTGTTTTTCCAAAAAGAATTTCGCCTAATTTAACTCTGAATTTATTCTTAAATTTTGATGTTGTGTGGCGCATCCGAAGACTTTTGATATAAGGATATAATTAAAAAATGCATATACAACTAACTTGGATCTCACATAATTTAAAATATTCCAATAATTAAAAATAATTAGTTAATTCCTGCAATTAAAAAAACTTTTTTCAAACAGTGTTAAGAAAATTAATCGTCTGCTAATGACATTAATATATTTTTGCTAACGTTATTTTTATCCGTAGCCGAAGTTACGAATTACAAGATCTTGTAAATTGATACCTATTCCCCAGCCATCCACCAATAAGGTGACTTGCAAGATATGTAAATTAAAATTGAGGTGTAAACGGAATTCTCCGCAGTACAGAAATAATATTCCGCGGCACTCGCTTTGTTCGTGTGTTACGCGGGCGAAAATACACCGCTCCATCTATAGGAATGATAGAGTGAACGTTTTTTTTTTGCCTCTTGAGAAGTGTCTTTGCAATCCTGCATGACGCCGTTCAAAAATGCTTTTACCTTCGCGCCTGCACTTAAAAGAGACTTGTTAGACGCACGCCCCTTCCCACCATTCTGCATAAAAATCGATAATATACTTTGATTACTGCGACTACCGTAGACACGAAGAAATTCCCTTGCCTCAGAGACTATATTTAAATTTGTGCGCATCAAATTTGTCTCCTGAGACCGACCTTTATGGAGTTGATATTTTCGGGTGATTTGTCAGGTGTGGAAATTACTCTTCTCTTTAAGACTCACTTAACACGAAGAGAATGAAGGGGGATGGGATTGCCCTAGGGTGGGAGAGGAAAAAACCTTCTCCCTCACGACGGCCACTATTTTTTTTTACACGTTCACTCTCGTCATCCCATCTCCATCCTCCTGTCCAGGGGTCCGCCCCTCTTCCGTGAACATCCTGCCTCCCCCCACTGCACCCATAGGCCTCCCCTCAATTCCCCCAGCCTATTTTCCTCTCTTCTCAGGGTGCCGGCCACCCCCGGAGACGCACGCCTTCCACCTCTTGCCCCTTCCTACCTCAACCCCAACCCGCTTCGCCCCCTCTGGTGAGCGTCTCAATCCTTAAGAATAAAACATAAGTGACGTGAAAGAGGCTCTTCGTGAGTGATGTAACCATTCTTCCGTGAAATTCTCTCTCGGGGTAGTTTTCTCATCACGGAAGCTGAGACGATGCGGTGGACGTTTTCTCCACCTCTAGGTTTGATAGGGAAACTGTTAGGACGGAGAAAAATTAATTTTCATTAATGAAGATTTTTTTTAATGTTAACATTTTGGCTGCGTCCTTTGTCGATGAATACGCTTGCACGATATTTTTCTCATATTTGATAATTAACTGTGTGTATAAAGTCAACGTTTGAGTATTCGAAATACTAAACAAAACTAAATAGAAATACCCAAAAGTTTTTGGATGCTTTATTTAAACGAGGAAAAATTCCAAAACACGCTCCTGACTTATTGTAGCATACAGAGGAAACCACCAATGCTAATTTGTGTGTCTAGCTCTCAATGCATGGGTCGCGGCTTTTTATCCTGTAGAGCAGTGTTTTTCAACCTTTTTTCGAGTGGCGGAACACTTTGGAATTGGAAAAAACTGGCGGAACACCTACCTATGTATATATTTACATATAACCTTTATTTTATGTACTTAATATAAGTACTTTCTGCTTCTGCGATAGATGGAGTGAGTGAGAGGAAAATAAAAATACTTTTTATTTTTAAATTTATTAAAAAATCTAAATTTATAGAAAAATTATTTTCCTTGGAATATTTCGCGGTACACTTAGGCAATGCTATCGGAACACCAATGTTCCGCGGAAAAACACTGCTATAGAGGGTATTGACAAATGTGCTTGTCATAAGTCTTTTATAAAATAAGTAATTGAGGAAACCTGTTTTTGCTAAATAAACTGTTTTTATTATTGTAACATAAGTTCAGGATGTGCTATTATATATTAAAAACCTGAAACTAATCTATTTGGTTATTTTACCAACGATAGTACTATTCAAGCTATTACATTGTATCATACACAACACATTTGTAACCCTGGGCGATGAGAGGGGGGAAGAGCATTTCGAGCTATTTCCTAGGCGTTTCGCAAGTCGAGCTGTTCCACGCGTAGCCATCTACTTGCCAGAAGCCTTTCACACACGCACGCTGCTTTATCAGTCATCTTCATCGCCTCTGGCCTCTCCCGCAGATTCCTCGCTCCTGGGTTCCGGCTTCTGACTCTCTCTTTCTCTCTCTACACCAGATATCGTCCCAGCCGTATCCGTTTCCCTCTCCACCTCCATCTCTCGCTCCTTCCCCTTCCGTTGTATCGTTTCTCTTTTTTTTCGCTCATATTTGCCGCATGATATTCTTCCTATTCACTATTTCGCAGAAAGTAGTAACAGTGGCCACTGCTGCCAATGTTTCACTCACCATGAGAATCTGAATAAATACTCTGCAAGCCACCGCAATTGGTGTGTGCCAAGTGGAGAAAATTATCGACCTATCATGTTATTCTCTTTTTATCCTAACTTCTTGTATCTCTCCGTTGTACAATTAATTTCTTGTATATTGTCAGTTGGGTCGTGGCGTCCTACGTAAGATCTTAATTAGTCTGGTAATTCATCTTTAAATTCTTCTAATCTAAATCTCTTTAATAGACTATGCCAGGACTTTTTACGCCGTCTTTCCATAGCTTTCTATTAGATGGTGGGCCGCATTGGTGCCTGTGAATCCTTAGGTGGGTGGCGTTTGAAATTGTCAACTCGGAAGTTACCTAAAGATTTTTAGGCACGTATCATACGAGTGAAAATCAAGGTAAAATTAGGTTTTTGAGTTTTACATTTTAATATTAAAATTAATGATGGAATTCAATCTTTAAAATACCTTTGAAGAAAGATAAAAACAACACTAAAAAGCACTAATGTTGATAAATTTTTACTATGGGTTTCCAATTTAACGATCGTTGTTTTAACATATTTTTCTTGATAAAAATAGTATTTGACAGGTAAATCAAGAGAAGAATAAAATTTTTTTAAACTATGAAATACTGGCGATGTTCTGTTAAAATTGCTTATTTGGTCGTATCCGGCCCGTGGGCCGCAGGTTGGGAACCCTTGGCCTACCACATCGAAGTTTGACTAAACCCGCTCCCTTTCTTAGCATTTCTCTAAATCATGAATAAGACCTATCCCATACGGGACCATACACTGCAGGAATACTCAATTAGCGGTCTAACCAGAGAAAAATAACAAACCTCACGTGTCTTTTAATCACCCCTAATATTCTACGGACCATTTACGAACTCCTCCAATTGTCCATCGAATATGCTCCTAAGATAAAAAGATATTTCTGAGTTTTCATCATTTCTATGAAGCCCATTCCGGGAAAGTACTCACTACTTATAACTGATTTTCGTCTACTCTGCTAAAAATTAACAAATTACGAATATAATTTTGCATAATAATATATACAACTGCTTGTAAAGGGAATCTTTTATATGAAAATCTGCACTGAGGACACATAATTTGTAGTCGTAAAGCGTATGTAGACCTATCGAGCTTCTATAAAAACGTATGCGTTGGAAATATCCTTATGTAGCAAGGAAGAGATAAATTGAAGGTTTTCCAGCTTAAAATAAGTCGATTGACTATACTGGGTTATTTAAAACTGCACCAAAATATTATTTCTTTAGTTGCATGTCATTTAAGCTTCATAGTTTTATTGTTTGTCCTTTTAGGAATTTAAGATGATGTTGCTATAATTACCCTGACATAAACAATATATTAAAATGCAACTCTACGGATAAAATTCTAGTAAATTCTCCATACAACTTTTATTATTGGTTAAATTCAAGTTAAAATTGTTGACATTTCGGAACCGTCAGATTTGTCTTTATAGTAAAAATTTTATTAATAAAAGTTCATTTTAAAATATCTTTAATATTAATTTTATTTTTAACTTAAGAGTCTTAGAATATTTTTTGTATGTATTCGTATTCAGTATTTTTAATTCCAGAACTGAGGCAAACTTTTCAGTTTTATTATTTCTTCCACTTCTTCATCAATTAATTTAAAGCTGTCAATTTCAGTCATTTGTATTCCTTCAGGCGACCTTGTTTTACACATTGAAACATAGGCTTTACCTTTGGCGAAGATTTTACTCCACAATTTAGTTACAGATTTTTCTATTGTCGTACCTTGTATTTCATGAATAGTCGTCGCCCAATACAGTATAATAGGAATCATTCTTCTCCTCACGATTACTTTATTTGATAAAGCATTACATTTTACCTTGATTGGAAAAATTATATGCTTCCAGTGGTGTACACATCGGAGGTTGGTCCACCGGGTCCCCTGGAAAATTGTGATTTTTTTTAAACTGTGGAAACATACATAGGTAGTTTTAAATTTGGGTTCATGGGCGCCGTCAGAGAGGAATAGGAGACGATTTGCCCCCTTTTTTTAACATAAATATAATTAATAATGCAATACGCGACATTGATATAACTTGCATACAACGTTTGTGCTTGCCAAATATTTCGGACCCCCCCCCCTCTCCCCCCTTAAGAAAATCCTGTGTGCGCCACTGTATGTTTTCCTATATTATCCTCAAAGTCAACCTTAATTAACGGAATGTCTTTAGAATAGCTCTCCCTTTCTAAAATATAGCCGAATAATTTACACAATTTTGGCTGTTGAATCATTTACCTTTCCCTCCATCAACATTATCCCTGAGAATTACTTTTGAGCCCTGCCAAATAGTTCTTGGAATACCAGCCGTTTTCTTAAATGCTGTTGTATCTAAATAAGATAAATCTTTTTTGCATTGGAACTTTAATTTATTAAAACTTCATCCTAAACAAGTATATCGTAACTGTATTTGAAAATTTATAAACATTTAAATCAGATTGTTTACATTCATCCACTTATTGATTTGTAAGAATTATTCTCAAATAATAGCAACTACTCCACTTTCTTCGTTACTTTAACTTTTCTAAACAAGATATTCAATTGCTAATGATTTAATTGACCTGTACAGCGTTGATAAAGTTGATAAAATTTCCCTATAGCGATATCATAGGGAAAGTTTATTTTAATGATATTTCTAATATTCATAATTTGAATAATTTTTGTTGTATTAGATAAAACAATTTTACAAACAGTTTCTGCATATGACTTTATATGCTTGTTAATTTCATCCAATAAACATATGCATCTTAATTTCTTCACACTTTTTATAAAATTTTGCATAAATACCTTTGATTAAGTCATTTTTGACTATTCTGGGTAGATTCAGCATATACTTTTCTTGTCTGCCTGTTTTAATTACTCTCCAACATTTTTTGCTTTTATCATCAGTTTCCAGTCATATATTCCTAATTGGATTTTCTTTCAAGATATTTAATCTTAGATTGCGTTCATCTTCAGTTTCATTCTCAAAATATTTTCTTGGGTACTCTCTCACTTTCTTCAAACGCTTTTCTCTTTCTTCAAGTCTTTCGTTAGCTTTTCTCATAAGATAGTATTGGCGATTTTCTCATTGTTCATTTGCATGTTTCAACCTTTTTAATCTTGAATATTCTGACATTTTGCTCATTCGCTTTACTACCTATAACTTCATAACTTTCATTAGCTTTATTTTAAAGATGGTATTCACAATTATGTTCTTGTTTTAAAAAAAATATTTACATATCTTTCGCCATTTGAAGACATTGTCAGTAAATATCAATCGATAAATATTTGTCGTCAGGACCAACCCCATTGCTGCAAAATAATCCTGAAGAATTGAAAATATACGGATAAAAGGAGTGAAATTAATGATAAAGTTAAAACAGAATCAAATAAATTTTCTTTCCGATTATTACTTGCCTATAGCAATAAAATAACCAACGAATTTTTTTAATCAACGCCGTATTTTTACTTTCTCATACGAAGTATCGAGAAAGTATTGTTATCGCGAACAAATTCGACCTCGATATTTTTACGGAAATATACGTTTTAGGTGTTGCTGAATCCGAAAAAGTTCGCAATGCCGTCTGTTTGTCTGTTACTGGCTCTGGAGCTTAGACGGTAGAGCGAAAATGAATGAAATCTCGTACTTAGGCATTTTATCATACTGAGCAGAGTATACATAGAAATGGTTGACATTTATTAATAATTAAGGGTAGTTTATTCTACGCATTTTTAACAACAATCCGATTTTCTCAAAAACGGTTCTAACGATTTTGATCAAATTTCGTACAGTTACTTGAGTTTACGTCTTCAATATTACCACCTATTTAATTTTTCTCAATGAATGAATATAAAGCTAGTTTATTCTTGGGCAACTTTAACAAAAATTGGATTTTCTAAAAACAGGCTCATACGATTTTCATTTTCTAAAGATAACTAAATGACGCATTAGTACCCATATATGAGAAAGTTTGTACAATGTATGTTGTACCGATGATTTTTTATTTAAGACACCGGTTGTGGCTGATTCGATGGCGTCTATATGTTTTTTTCGTCCCCACGCGACTGATTTATGGAGGAATAAAAATACGCAGCGTGCTCACCAGTCGGAGATTCTTTTTTCTGCGACTTCCTTCGATAAGATGGGCAGCCATACGTGATTCAGTTTTTGGCGCCCATGGAGTCAGCATCCGGCGCCGCGTAAAGAGGAAGGCGATCGGATTAGAGAGAAGGCAGGAGATGGAAGGAGAGGAGTTGAGAATTGCTGGGATAGAGAGAGAGAGGGAGAGGGGGAGGGGGAGGGGGGGGAGGGGTTGGCGTAAGAGGGGAGGAACATTTAGGCGCCGCGGATCAAGTGGACTCGTTCGTAGTGGACTTTCTGACTCCCTTTCATCCACATCCTCACTTTCTATTTCTTTTTTACATGCATCACCATATTCTCCTATCTCGTAACTTCCCCGACACATAACACTTTCTTCCCGGCTTCTCATTGGCTCCTTATCCCATCGAATCCTTTGTAAATGCATATTTCTTAGGATAGAATGTTGACTAAGGAATCCCTCGAAGATGAACAGGGATTTTATTCTTTACCGAGAGACCATTTCAGTTTAGTTATTAAGCTCACAAATGCGTTCAAAAATTTTTACACGCCTAAAGAAATTTTAAGCTCACCAACTATATTTAACTACCTATTATTATAATATTTTTTGGTTCTATAGATTAAAAATGGCACATTAATTAAATATTTGGAATGTTATCGAAATTTGGATAATTAGAAATTTTAAAAGTTTATCCTCGTCTCACAAAATTTCTGTTATTGTTATAACATATGCGATAAACCCGCATTTGTATTTCTTGTGATCATGTCATAGAACTTGGCAACTACCTAGTTTAATTAATCGCTGCTGAGAGAAAATTAATGCAGCATGGAATTCATCCAGGGGAGTAACTTGTGGGGTGCAGGCTTACTCAGTGCGTGCGAGCCCCGAAAATAATGCTTAGAAGACCTGAATGAAAAAGAAATCAGACGATATTCACAAAAGTTTATGAGATTTATTTACGAAGGCGTCGCTATCAACAAAATTTTCTGAAATATGAGATTGAAAACTATATGGACACCAAGGAACTATTGGATTTAATAATGTTGATTAAATACACACTGGTATTAATCCATAGAAATGTATATGTAGCTTTGAAAGTATATTTGATATTGCCGGTAATTTGGCCGTCAAATGAAATGGGTATATTTTTTGCAATTAAAGTTAATAAAATGCTACTTACGTAATTTATGCTCAGAAACAGATTATACTATTTCACTTATTTCAGTTAAAACTCAGAAGCAATCAGTATGAAAACTGATGAGTTTATAGAGGAAATTTCAAAATGTAAATGCTGAAAAAAATCAAAAATTAAAACCATGTAAATATAATTCTGTAAGGAATTTTTGAATAGGTGGGCGGGCCCAAAAAAATTTACTGACATAGGGGCCCAAAAATCGTAGTTACGCCCCTGAATCCATCTCATATTTACTCGTAACTCGGAAATAACTTGTTTTGAAGAATTGATCAGTCAAATTCGTTTCATTTTATAAATTTTTCTTTTTAGTATTGTGTAACTTCGTTAAATAGCATGTATAATGCACAATTAAATATCAGTCGTTAAGATTAAAAGAAAATACCTATATATAGTGAGTGTTTTTATAAGTGGACGTGTAGCTCTTTATTAGGTATCAAAAGAATGTGAGGCGAGAATCCTCAGGCGGTATTTTGCTGCAACTAAATTAAATGGAAATTATCTCCAAGGCCTGTAAAACGCTCTCTCCTCCCTTGGGCATTTCCGCTTTGAAATATGTATCGGGTTGATTTGTTTTACGCTTTTATACTTTTTGTTATACCGATGACTCTCAGAAGTGCGCGTTATAACCATGTGCACCCCTGGTAAAGAGGCTGCGATCGAAGAGAACTCCTTCCTCCTTCTACCTCTCTGTCTCATTCCCTCGGGGGCGGGGTCGTCGTGAGGCCATGGCAAGGACAATGCGGGGGTCTTGACGGGTCAAAACCATTGCGTTGTGGGGAGTCCAGGGCATCTGGAGAGCATCATGCGAGGTGGCTGCATGGCGGTGTTGGAGGCTGTGAGCGAGGAGGGCATAGGAAGAGATGAGAGGGGAAGTTAGGGTAGGAAGGAGGCGTCTCGGGCGCGAGTTTGTGTGCGTCGGTCCGGAGGAGAGGGCGAAAGGGGTCTTGAAGGGTGGAATCGAACGTCTTTGGGCGATGGAGAGTGGCTGAGCGTAAAAGAGTTGGGAAGGTGACGGATAGAAAGGAAGGAAAAAGCGGGGTAATTCATCGGAGGGTCATTCCAATAACGACCTCGAAGTCGATAGTTCGGTTCAAGAGTTCTAGTGTGTATTAATTTTTACAGCTTAGGTCAGTTAACAAAAACTGAATCACAAATGGATAGCCGCACGCCCCTGTTCTTTGAAAGGAACACAGGATTATAAAACAAGGCATTCCTAGCTTTTGAGAGGTTGTGCCTTTCGCACGGTTGACCTAATTCGTATTTTATGAAGTTGTGATTTTTTTCTACATATTTAACGAAATAATATTCAGACTACGTAAAACGTATTTTACAGTTAAGAATAAGTATCTAAATATAAAACTGAAAAATCGCGCATTAACCCAGTTTATCTTCGTCAGAATCTTTTCGTCCTAAGTTGCAATTATCTCAGACAACTGCCAAAATTTTTCATCAGTTTTTTTTTTCTGTGTAAGGCGATCCACGCGATTTAGAGGGAATGGAAACGTTTACCATTTTGGATTATTTAAAAGGTAATTATCTAATAAACTCCTAAATCAAGCAAGGAACATTTCATGTACCTAATTCGAATGTAACTGCTCCCGAGGACGGTTGATTAGATTACTAGCAAAAATTCAATTTAGAAAACTGGATGGTATACAAATAATATTATCGCCCTGTCGGCAAAACGTCCTGTCGGCGAAACGTCCTGTCGGCGAAAAGTCCTTTCGGTGAAACGTCTGGTCGGAGAATCCGTCCGGGTCACGGCGTGTGGTCTATCATCGTATGTATTACGGAGCGAAAATTGTCTTGATCCAAGGGGACAGGGTGAGAGAAAGGGTCTCAAGAATTCGGATAGGAGGCAACGGTTAATGCTGCGATCCTCCGTGGAATGGGGAGGGTGAGAGAGAGAGAGAGGGGGGGGGAGTGGGGTGGAGGAATGGATCGGAAGAGACCGTACCCGTAGGATGAGTAAGTGACTTGGCGTCTCCTCATTGTGGCCGATGCCACGGTTCCAAGAAGAGCGTCTGGAAACGTCTCCTCGCCTTCCGAACAGAAGACATCGACGAGTTTTTATTCGGCGTCAAAAAGTCCTCGGGAGCTTTAATCCGACACTTTTCGGTATGGGACAAAAACCAAGACGCGTGTTTTAGCGATAAGGATGGACGACGCGAGCGGTCAAGAACCTCTCAAAGCAAAACCGTGCATGGTAGATGAAAATAAAAACTCTTTTGTACGGGGGGGATTGATTGATTGAGATAAAAAAAACTTGATGGCGACATGGATCCGAAATCAACTTTGGCCTCGTTGGTTGATTTATTATTTGCAATAGTAGAAATTGTCTGATTAACTGGTACGGAAGTTAAGTATTACTAGATAGACTAATCCATTAAAATCGGCATTTTGACGGGCGGACATATTTTTACTAAGCCTCCATGCACAAACATATTGATTTTCTCCTCCATTTGCTTCAATACCACATACTTATTAAGTTATTTCTTGATTTTCTTTTTTAAATTTGCGGATTTGGGATATACACAACGGATAATTGAGGCTTTAAATCTCGGTAAAGGTACATCTCGATGGTTATAATGGACCGCAATATGAAATGTAGAAGAACATCATCATCATACAATTCTCTCGTCCATTCAATTTATCGGACACCGTAGACTGATTGGTTAATCTACTTAATCAAAGCATTGTATTATTTCCGCACTGTCTACATTTAAGACCAAACAAGACGTCCCACAACTAAACTTTTATTTTTTAAAATTAATCACCTTACTGCATCACCCTGACCAAGTAATTAATTAAATTAGAGATACTTATATACAAATTTTTCGTACAATTTATCAATAAAAACTCAATTCATAAGTTGGTATAATTAAAAGAAATATTCCTTTCCCCAAATTAACTCCTAAACGGTCTTCTAAAGTAACTTAAATTAATCATACAGTTAGGACAAAACTTGCTAGAGAAGAAAACATTGCCAAGCCGTACTCTCTTTGCTTGAAGATGTCAATTTTTACCAATTGTGCTGATATTTGGAAGCTGTATACACTATTAAAACTGACAATTACTTTCATTTTATTACAATAAATAATCTCTTATTAAATAATAAATATGTAAACGTAAATTCAAAATAGAGAGATAATGAATTATTTTCAAATATTAAGGAATAGATGAATTTATAATGTCCTACAAAAGTTTTGAGAATCATAATTTACCTGTTTATTTTCATGTATCGTTAACTAAATCAGTATTACAATATTCTAGCCTGATTCCCTTCTGAAAATCCTACGTAAGATTTTCATTAAGTATATTTTAAAATCGCCACCATTTAACTTTCTTGTTAGTAGTTTTATCGTAGTGCTATCTCGGGCCCAAATACCCATTTGCCTGGTTTTCTGCATTTAGAGTTAGTAAACCTATTTCTATTCGCCCACTAAATGAATTTATCATCTTTTCATACTCCCAGAGAAAGTTTTCCTCTTTTTTTTCCTTGGTGAAGGATATAAAATATCGATAAAAATAATCCGATGGAAATGCAACTGCCGACAAAGAGCTGATCATCTCTTTCACAAAGAAATTTACCATTCACTTATACAAATATTATTAGGCGAAATCAGTTTCTCTTATTTTTCTCTTATGAATATAAATTACTTAATCAAAGACACTATGTACAGCACATGCGAAGATAACCTTTGAGAAATATGTGAGTGCCATTCCACTTTTTCTTATGACAAACTTTCGTGGAATTGTAACTTGCTTTGGCGATGAGCAACATCTTGTGATCGGAGTTAGAGAGAGAGAAGTATGTCTGACAGACCAATCAGAAGGGCCGCTAGGGTGGCAGAGGATCAGGCGATGGATGCGGCTGGGATGCCTCTACAAATGGAAAGGGATTAGTTGCCCTAATAGGCGAGAGATGCCTCTCAAAGTCAGGAGGAAAAAACTGAACCGTCGTCCTTAAGTAAGAAAACATCGGGGTTTCTCTATTTCACTTTCTGTGTTTAAAGCCTGCAGCCATTTCAAGATTGTGATAATGAAGTAAATAACGTGAAAAATACCACAAAGAACTCACTCATATTAGAAAATTTATGACAGATAATATCAAATATTTTTATACGATAAATAAAACAATAAGCCATGGTGGGCTAAAGACGATTATTTTATTAAAAATTCTTTGCATAAACAGACGTCTTTCTTCAAAGAAATACTTAAGACTTGACGGTTACTTGATATTGAAGCAGGATTTGTTCACTATCAGTTCTAATCCGATTATTTATAAGTCAAAATATAACAGAAAAAAACTATGAAGTTATAGTCTTTTACGTTGATGTATAATTTTGAGTAAGTTTTATGTTATTATAATCGTTCTATGCTCTTTGGACTGTTATTGCTTAAAGAATATGCGTTGGTGATATCATCAATATTTTGACACTTTTTTTAAAGCGGGGATCTTCTATTGTAAGATGGCTGTTCGAAAGACCGCGCATTTCTGTTGTTTGCCTGATAAAACTCTCATGGTTACGGCAAATATTTGAAGATCTGAAAGTTAAACGTTTTCTCTCGGATTTCCAAGCGAAAATGACGAGTATATCAATCAAAAACTTCCTCCCACCCTCTCGTCTTTCCTCGTTTAAAACATTATCTCCCTTCCACCGTCTATATTGCTCGCTAAATATCTCCTCCCTTACTCTCATTTTTTTCTCCCTCCTCCCTCTCAACCTATAACACTTTCCCCTTACTTTCATTCTGTTATTCCTCTCTGTGCACAAAACCTACGCCTTCTCCTTGTTCGGTTTGCTTCGTTATTCGATTCATCCCTCGACCGAATAGTTAAATAATTCTTTTCTAGGCAAAAAGCATTATCCAGCACGCTAAGGACGTTAGTTCCTTTTCCAGATTCCAATATTTTACTTAATCAGCTAATTCTTGTTATTTTGTGTTTTAAATTTACTGTCATCGATTACAACTGTCGTTAAATGTAGTTATTTTCCGGAGAATTCATTTGGTCTACTGATTCGGTCAGCTCCAACCGAAACAACCTGGAATAATGTACCATATATTTTGTCCTGAAATAATTGGCGAACTAAATTACGTTTATTTCGACTCTTAGTGAGGTTTTAATATCTCCTTGGATCGAATTTTACATCGATCCAACACAATCACAGTCTCTGCTTGCCATAAGGTGGATTTACACGTTTGTGACAAGGTCGTCATCATTGGTCATAGCTAAACAACACATGTCATCATTCGATCAGTCAGTCAATCGAGCGATAGATTTTTTTCACCTCTATTTTTCCCTCTGTCTTTTCCCTATCCATCCCTCTCTTCCTATCCGCTCCCCCTTCCGATTCCTCCCGCCTTTCTCCCTTTGGCTCGTTTCGCCTTCATCCCTGTCGCTTTGTCCCCTCCTGTGTACTTAATCCGTGATCTCTTTGTTTGCGTTCCGTGTCTACGTTTACGATTGATGGCAGCTTCGCAAATGGACGGTTCTGTGTTTCCAGGGGGAGGGAGAAAGGCGAGAGGGGTGGGGCGCGGCCTTCGTCAAACTGGTAAAGGAATAAATGCTTTCAGCCGACTTGTTTTGGATATTAGATATCGTCGTCATTTTATTTTAGTTTAGAGCTTTAACCAATAAGTTGTAATAGGTTTTTAATACATATCGTTTTTTTCCAAAAGGAAATGGTCTCACATAGCTGATTTGAGTAATTAAAGAATGATTTCATTTTTGTTAGGGTAAATTTTCCATATCGCTGATCGTAATGGCTAATTAAAGATAATTTGCGACTGAAAATTGGGGAGGAGAATTTTCGAGAAAATGTTGGTCACATGAGCGAAGACTCAAATTTACAATAGATATGCTAAAACTGAAGGTTCCGGGATAGCGATTCTCTTTATTCGTGGGTTTCAGTGGTGTTGCTGTTTTCCTAAGAGAAAAAGTAGGAATTAGCTGTGTTTTAGTTTCTTGGTTCGTTGTTTTTATTTAACTCTATAAATGACCTAAAATTTTTTTGCCTAATGAATATCATTTTCTCATTTCCATTGTCACATGGTCGGGTTTGATTGTGGAGTATTGACACAGTGTTTCAAAAGGGGGCGGAGGGGGGGGATCCTCAGCTTATTGTTATGGGTGTTGCGAAGAATGTTCTTAAATAAATAAAGCAACGATTTAGACATTTTGATTATGACGTATTACGAATAAATGAATGTTTCGAAGCGTTGTGTTACCCGTATCTAAAAATTCACAATCTCGATTCAAGGTAAAAGGGTTCGCAAAATTATATTTTTCGCATCCTTGAAAGGGTCCTGCGCCTAAAACATTTGAATGGTTAGCGTGTCTGGCTTCCAGTGGTATGGTTCCCGATTCCAATCCTTCTGAGGGCATGATCGTTTGAACTAGTCTTTGCCAACGTCGTTGAACCCATTGCCGAAGTCCGTTATTGGACTAGTTAGAAATAAATTGATGTTTCCGTATAAAAAATCTGATGTGGCCAACAGTTGACTTTCTCTATATTTGGGATATAGATATTTAAATTATTATTAATAGCATTATAAGGCAAAATTATTATTTCGTATGGTAAAAGAATACAGTCGTACTTACTGCCGTAAATTAGGTATATCTTGAATATGTTTACGGAATTCATCGCTACATGGTGGTGGCGCTGTATACTGGAAATTAAGAAAAAGCAAAATATCTCCGAAATGGATGGTTCTACGAAAATTTATTTATAACAAAACTTGGAAGAAATATTATTTTCTACAACTTTGGTCCTTACGAAGATTACCAATAACGAAGTTTTTAAGGAGATATTTGACAGAAACCGAAAAACCGATTATTTATAAATAATTCCTAAACAATAACTGCTATGGAAAATTGTTTGAAATAAAATATCTAGGAAATTATATTTTCTACATTTTTTTAATGGCCAATGTATACAAAAATCTGATGTGGCCAACGCATGATTTTCTCCATATTTGGGGTATAGATATTTAAATTATTATGAATAGCATTATGAGGCAAAATTATCATTTCGTATCGTAAAAGAATACTTATTGACGTAAATTAGGTATATCTTGAATATGTTTACGGAATTCATCGCTACATGGTGGTGGCGCTCTATACTGGAAATTAAGAAAAAGCAAAATATCTCCGAAATGGATGGTTCTACGAAAATTTGTTTCAAACGAAAGTTAGAAGACATATTATTCTCTACAACTTTGGTCCTTACGAAGATTACCAATTACGACGTTTTTATGGAGATATTTGACGGAAACCGAAAAAACCGATAATTTTTTATAAATAATTCCTAAACAATAACTGCTATGAAAAATTATTTGAAATAAAAGATGTAGAAAATTATATTTTCTACATTTTTTGTAATAGTTAATGTATACAATAATGAAGTATTATCGGAGAAATATCGCAAAAACCGAATCGGGTTTCGAATAAACCTCGAATTTCGGTTAACCGTTATTGTTCAAAATCTAATCGGTTCTTTATGCACATGCAAAAGTGTTATATATGAAATTTGGTATTAATATGACAAGTACTTTTTGAGTTATAGCGCCCACAATCACATACACACGCACACACGGACATCATTCCGAAAATAGTCTAAACGTGTTCTAGGGACCTCAAAACGTGTATTTCCGTTAAAATCTCGAAGTCAATTTTTTTCGTGATCAGAATATTTCCCTGTGCTACGTATGGAGAATGTAAAAAAAGGGACGTTTAAAATTTTCCGGGTTAAATCAACCGATTTAGAAACTTTTACGCCGGTATTTTTTTTTATTTTGGTGTGAAAATTTGGGCATGTCGATTCTATTTTGGTTTTACACTAATGCAGAACCCAACCTCCTTCTTGCGACCTAGATTCAGTGGCCTTAGTAGTAATAGATGGCACTGAACTATATAGTACTAACGTTCCAGAGAAACAGATGATAAATTTATCAACTCCCTCAAGATTTACGGCTAAAATATTTTCTTCGAAAAGGTTTTAAAAATTCAACTCGTCATTCAACGCGTGATCCCTTTTCTCCTCTCAGCCTTTCATTCTCTAACATTAAAACTATTCTCACACTAAAGTTACTTCGTTAACAAAGACTCGACATCTGTTACAAATTGCGAATGTTGGTCGTTGATGCTTTCAGCTGTATTCTCGACGTCAGGCGGCGAAAATTTAAACCAAAGACATTTGAATCGGAACTTTAGTAAAACAGTCGCCAAATATATTGTAGACGGGGCGACATTTTTAGGACTCGTTCTCACCATTAAAGATATATGTATATGTACATTAATCAAAATCAATTGCTTGGAGCAATACGACTAAGGCCAGTTTGCCGATTTCGGGACCTTAATTGTAATTTCGACTAATCGGCCCGGAGCCTATGATGGCCTGTCATTTCCATGATGCATGTTAAATGTCAGTTTAATAAATACACAGAAGATTAAAGATACTGAAAATGAAATACAGTAAAACTCGGTTATAACGATCACGCCTAAAACGAAATCTCGGCTATAACGAAGAAATGTCTCGGTCCCTTGAACTTCTCCATAACGGCATTGGTTAAATTTCTCGGATGTAACGAACACGCATTTTACGAATTCTCGGCTGTAACGAACAAATGTTTGGTCCATGGGCAAAAAATGCCCCATATATAACGAATTTTGGCGATCAGAGCGATAAGTAATGAATAGTTTTCTCCCGTTTACCGCGCACTTGTTCGTAGAGGTCCCCTTCCTCCATCTACCCCTTCCATACGAATTTCCACGCTCCCTTTGTTTTGAAATTGATCTTAAAAATATGAAATGTTTATGTAAATTAATGACCATAATAATAATATTAATTGACCATTTAAAAATCGTATGTAATAGCAATCGAACATTTTACATCCCGCGAAGTTGATAAGCATCACTTTGCATATGTAAGTACGGCATTGAAGTGGACTCACTGCAAATACAGTAAAAGCTGTGTTATCCGGCTATCTTGGGGATTGTGGAAAGCCGATTAGAGAAATAACCGGTTAGGGGAGCAATTTTCGATTTTGACATCGCAAATTTATCAATAACCAAACAAAATTGGGCTTAGGTTCACTATCGTACTCCCCAAACATAACTATGCATGGGGATTGCATTTTCCATTTTAATTCTTCCACACGTAGTTAGATATAGACACTATTTACCCATTCTTATTTAATACGTTGCTACGCTTACATGCAAAACAAAAAGATTATTGAAAAGTTTAGGGCGTCCGGGAAGTTTGGGGATTACGGCAGTGAACCTGTTCCCAAAATTGAATTTATTGGATTATATCTTTCTTATTTATCTTTATTATTTAGTTTTATTTACTCTATTAGAAAAGGACGAAATTATTTAATTCTTCTGAACATTTCTGTGAAAACCAGCCATATAATATTTTATCCAGTTCCTCCATTTTTGGCTTATGAAGCGTATGATGTTTATTAATTGATTTACTCGTCTCAGAAGATGACACAAATTTCATTAATTTACCCTTATGAGCCTTGATATTGTAGAGCGTGTATTCTTTTGCTATGGCTGCTCTATTTTTTCCTTTTTCAATTCGTTTGATCAGCTCCAGCTTTTGTGTTAGCGTTAAAACAACCTTTTCTCTCCTGTTCCTTGCTTTTAGGTATTTATTTTAATGCCATATTCCATAAAAAACAATAAAACTTGAAATTGTAGAAGTACACCAAAGCATCTAGACAATGCAAATGGCTTACGTAAACAAAAACGCCATGCTTACTCGGCAGCCACAGAAGTATACTGAGTAAATACGTAATGTATACATCTTATATTTTAAGAAATTTTAAAGTGTAAGTGGTGGTATTACACAAATACAATTCACACAAAAATTCGAAAAAAAAGAAAAAGAGATACAGAATGAATTGTATTTGTGTAATTGTCGGTGTCTAATGCTGGCCGGTTCTAAATAGCCGGATGGCACAACTTTTACTGTATGTGTATACGTGTTATATGGGATGTATAGGCCAAAAACCACGTTTCTCGTATATAACGTAGTCACGCTTATAACGAAGCAATGGGTCGGTCCCCTCAAATACGTATTAAACGAGTTTTACTGTATTACATTTAACGAGATAGAATGATATTGTAGTATGCAAAAAATTAGTGATTCTTGCAGTGCTTTATAAAATGGTAGCCATTATTATCTTATAAAATACGTATTTCAAATAAGTACTTATTTTAATATAAGTATAAAAATTATTTCCATTTGTTTTTAATTTAAGTGTGTCACGCATACTTTGTTCAATTGTAATTTTAAGCTAAATTTATTCTATGAAAATAATAGTATATATTTTTATTAAAATTTAAATAATGTAGTTGAAAAGTACTTAAATTAAAATGAGAAAGAGAGAATTTTATTTACGGCTATTGTACGTAGTCAAAGATCGACAAGCCATCTAGCATAAGGACGTGGAATCACATGTGAAGAAGTAGCTCGAGCATTCGTCGCTAGATGGCAAGAATATTGCATGAGACGGGGCAGAAAGAGAACACCGCTGGCGTTCAGCCCGAGAGATAGTTAGCACGTTTGACCGATAGATGCCAGATTGTGTACACGGCATTGAATCGCTCCAGCTTAATGTTTCTTATCGTTTAGTATTAGGTAGGAGGACCAGATTTTCATGAATGAAAACGTTAGTTTTATTTACCTAAGTACTCAATAAATATAATACGGGTAGTTTGAATACAGTTTTTGTAAACCTCAAGCTATGAAATACAAATGTATAATAACACTAACTGGATATTATTGGTTTAACAAAAATAAATATAATCCTTATTAATGTCAGCTGTAAATAAACGACAATGGTAAAAGTGAGATTTTGCAAAAGTATAATCTACCACGCAATCACAAAAACATACATGTAAATGTTTCTTGTGAAAGTATTATGTATTAAAAAACGCACCAAACAAAAAATTCCCTTTTTTAATTCAGCAGAGAATTATTGAACTCCCTTATGGCTGAGAAAACATGGTTTTTCATATCCTTGTTGTGGCTATTTGAGATACCTTAGATAAGTACCTTTTCAAGTGCTTGTTCTTGATATGTTGTTAACTATTTAAACTTATGTTATAGAGCAAATAGCAAAAGCTCCTAAATACTTTTAGAGGAATGAATTTATGATATCTTTTTTGTTTTCTAACAATAGTGGCTTTGGCAGTTGTTATATCCAACGCGTTCTTTTCCTCCGTCCAAATTTGGTCTTTTAATGAGAAAACTCTCGTCATACGCATCGCTTAGCGGTAGAGCCAAAACACATTGAACAATAGGGGTAACATTTTCGCTTCGAAATCTTCTTTTCTGAAATTTTCAAACAGAATCATCATTCCTCATAATATATTTTATTTTCCAATTTCCACACAAGCAAATTTTCGAACACATTGCACTTCGCCAAAAGACATACTTTCATAACAAATTATTGTATTATTCCTTTATTAAAATCCAAGTAAAAATTTTAAAGTTTTAGTATTGATTGGACCAGGGCTCCAGAATAACAACTTCAATCTACTCACTACAAAAAAAAATTTACTCGCCCATAGTATTGCGGCCTGTTTTTATATAAGTATTTTTAACAAAATCAGTGGAGAAATACAAAGTAATTGATTTTGGTTTGAAGGCTTTCATTCTTTTACTCTTTAAAATATCTTAAGATTAAGTTATCGACCCGAAATTTGCGCTAAAACAATCCCAAAATTAATGAGGATTCTTTTTCTTACCGTCGACTACTCAATCTCATTCGAATTTGCTCATGTTTTGAATTTATTCTCGAGTTTTGGTAAATTTTTTAACATTGCAATAATAAGATTCAATGGTTATCAGTATTGTTGTCCTCGGTAATTTCCGTGCATATGCACTTAAATAAAGGTTTAACGATAGAAAATAAGATTAAAACTTGCTCGAAATGACCAAAGATATGAATTTAATGCAAATAAATCGAACGCAGTATTCATGTTATTTATATTTTCATCTCCGGGAATTCAGCCCTCTAAGTTTATTTTTTTCTTAATTTGTTATTAAAAACCAAACATACATCCCTTATAAAATATATTCATTAAACATATTCCAACAACACACTTACCAGTTTCTCGTTTTTTGCAGATTTCATCTTCTTTCGACTTGGTTGCTGAACAAGGGAATCGTTCAGTATTTTCTTCCGATTAGCCATGACGTTATTGAGCGTAGATACGGAAAAATTTAGTAATTTTGCCATCTTTACACGCGTAGAGTTTCGATTGGCATCCACCTTACTAATAATCCCCAGTTTTTTATTTAGTTAAAGTGGTTTTCTTTTAATTCCCTTTTTAGTTGACATCCCTATTAAAAAATAATACACTTTGGTTAATAAACTGAATTTAAAAAAGGAAATCTACGACACAGCCACAAACACAGAACACTATGAATATTTCGAACAGCTATCATAACTGAATGGTCAGAGCCGAAAACTACAATAACATAGGGAATTACAATACCGACCGGAATATAAGGCGATGGTTTTTTGGTAATTATTCGGAACGTCGGGTCCAGCGATTTCTCTCTTTAAAATTTTACCGCTACGTAAGTTAACCTCTTGCGCTTGTCGCTTCGAGTTTGTCAGCTATTTCGTCTGTTCTGCGCCGTCACTTGGCATAATGTGTTCATTGTAATGTTATTTCATAGAAACAATATTAGGGGGCAAGGTGTTCCATTCCAAAATTAATGAATGACTGGGATATTAGATTTCTTTTTATATAAAAGTTTAAAAATATTTAGCCCTCATCCGGGTAAGCGGGGTCCAACGGACCCAGGAACTGATACTTTATGTTAAAAATACGAGAAATATGCAGGCCATGTGGCTGAAGTTTCATGACTTTGTAAACGTTTGTATTATTTACAGGAAAGTGGAACGATTTGCGAAATTACGATTATCTAATTTTCGGACAATGTAATTATTTACGAATTTAACCGGGTCCCGTCAGACCCTCGGTCGAGTTTTAATTTCTTCAACGATTTAAGAATTTGAGTAGGTAGTAATAGGCCTTTTTTATCTCTTAGACCATGTCTCGACGTAAAATATTGTCTCCAGATGCAATACAGAAATTGATATATGCCGATGAAGTGAGCGGGGACGATGATGATTTTCAGCTGGACGAAGAAGAAAGCAGCAGTGAGTGTGACCACGAAAGTGAAGCATCGGAGGTTAGTTATAACGATTCAGAACCACATTCTGATTACGAAACTTCCACTGAAGCAGGAAAATCTACTGTGTTCTTCGGAAAAGACGGCACCGCTTGGAATTCGAAGCCATCTGCTATAGGTCGGGCTAGGGCGCACAACAGCATAAGAGGCCCCACAAATAAGGTCATTTTACCACCGGGAAAAATTCTAGAAGACCCTATAGATGCATTTAATCTTTTTGTTGATGATTCAGTAATGGCTGACATAGTTCGATTTACCAGTCAAGAAGCCAAGCGCGTATATATATAGAAAAGCACGTAACACAACATTGGAAGCCCTGTGATAAAATTGAAATGCGAGCATTTTCCGGTCTACTATTAACTGCATGTCATCTCAAATCAAATCATTCAAATTATGATAATCTTTGGAGTAATTTGTATGGCCCTCCAACATTTAGGGCTACCATGGGCCAAAAGCGGTTCACATCATTACTTGCATTTATTCGCTTCGATGACAAAACAACTTGATCCATTCGCCGCAAGAAAGACAAGTTTGCCCCTATTAGGGAAGTCTGGGAAAAACTCAATTCAAACTTGAATAGGTACTATCTCCCGGGTCCCAATATAACAGTGGACTAACAGCTTATTCTCTTCAGGGGAAAATGCCCGTTCAAGCAGTATATGCCTTCAAAACCCACAAATACGGTATGAAAGTATGGTGGGCATGTGTTTCTAAAAATTTTTATCCACTAAATTCCCAACCTTACTCGGGAAAAGAAGGGGGAGAAAGGGCGCTTCCAGGATTAGGTCGTAGAGTTGTGGAAGGAGTTACTGAGCCATATGAGAGAACAAACGGAAATATTACCTGCGATAACTATTTTACCGACAAGGAACTTGCTCAGAATCTTATGAGTAATGGCCTTACGTTGGTCGGAACAGTCCGTAAAAATAAACGAGTCATCCCTTCCGAATTCCAGTCAAATAAGAATCGCTCTGTGGGTTCCTCAAACTTTGGTTTCACGAGGAATTCGACTTTAGTGTCATACGTGCCAAAGTCAAGTCTTCTTTCTACAATGCACCACAGGGACCATGTTATCGAGGACTTCAGTAATAAGCCGGAAATCATTGTACATTATAATAATACAAAAGGTGGAGTTGACTCGTTAGATCAACTAGTGCACGCTTACATGAGTAAAAGGCGTACAAATCGCTGGCCTTTTGCCTTTTTTATGAATGGTTTAGACGTTTGTGGCGTAGCTGCATTTGTTATTTGGATGAACGATCATCCATCGTGGAACATTAGCAAACATAATGTTAGAAGAATGTTCCTGGTATCTGTAGTCGAAAGTCTTGTGCAGCCTCACATTGAGAGGAGGTCTTCTGTGGGACTGCAGAAGAAAATATTGACAGCGAAGGCGATTTTTGACGCTGAAAATGGTGGTCCTTCTCGAGAAACTCAATCGGAAGAAACGATAAAAAAGAGATGACACATTTGTCCGTGGGCCAAAAGCCGTAAACAGAAACAGAGGTGTGGTAGTTGTAAAGAATCAGTGTGTAACGAACACAGTGAAGTGACTCGTGTATGTAAGAAATGCAAACCAAACTGAAAAACACTTTGAGTATAAACAAAATTGTGTGAATTACAGCTAATGATAATAAACATAATGTAAAAACATATACTATAATATTTTATGAAAAAACTTCTTTATTATGCGGTTATGTATGTTCATGGTGGAGTAGTAAAATAGCTTATCCTTCAATAAAAATATTCAATTCTACCGATTCAACACTTCTAGAATCCTTATTTTTTATCAAAGGATAAAATATATCACATAGACGGCATCGCTCACTGCAGTGAGTTTATGGGTGAATAGTTATAATGTCTGTATTACGGAATAAAGTTAAATATAACGCATTATATGCTTAATATACTTCTGCTAAGAAACGTTCATAACGGTAAACGTATTAAAAGAGCATGGGGGTCCAGCGGACTCCGCTTGCCCGTTTTCGTTTCAAAAATAGGTTGCCCGGATAAGGGTGAAAGTCAAATTACATTTGGACTAATATGGAAAATGCCCACGGGAATGCGCAAATCGCATTCATTTTTTATGTAAGAAATGAAATTAAATATAAAACGGGTACATTTCCATTTTTTAAGGTTCGCTATGACCATCTTAGGAGGCAAAACATTTTAAACAGAAACATATTAAACGGGAAAAAATTACATTGTTCTTATGAGGAAATTTTCGGGACCGAAAGATTTGAACATCTTAGGCAGGAAAACATCTTAAGCGTGAACATCTTAAACGGGTTCCACTGTAACATTAAACCTCCTAGCCACAATAGTAACTAGACAGTGAATGAGACTGTGTTTAAGATGGAAAAAGTTGTGTGCAGTATGTAAAGAAATAAAGTAATACATTTAAAATGCATCTTGAAAGAGGCTGAAAATTTACTCGCCACCGGTCTCCATTAACTCGCCTGTGGCGAGTGGGCGAGCGGATTTCTGGAGCCCTGGATTGGACCATCTTTTCATGTATTCATTTCGGGCATCAGAGGTTTATCTAGAATTTGTAGAAATCATTAAGTTTCATGTGGCAATCGCTATTCAAGCCATAAAGAATATTTTTAGTGGCTTGTATTGAAAATCTAAATTCTTTACGCGTCTGCATTTTTTTCAACAAATTTGCCAGTCGTCTCCATTATTTCTGTGCTTGAATTATCTTGTTTAACCAGCTGTGAAAAGTTCGAGTAGAGTTACGCGAGTGACGTGTGCGTAATTGAGCAAGTTCACGTGAGATGCAGCACCCAGCACCACGCCTCAGATGAACTTGCCCACAAATATTCCAAGGAAATGCAAATGTTTATTTGTGAACTTGGATCAGCAGGAACGAGAAATCCGAAACTTTTCGTTGCCCGGTAGAATTTTTTCGGGATATGAATCAATCAAAATCCGGGAATGTTCCAGAATTTCCGGTATGTCTGATCGCCCTAGTAGTATTTGATGAAATCTGACAGCTGGAATTGATCTTTATTAATAACAGCAAAACAAAGAACTCTGGTTTTGTGGTCGTTTAGTGTATATATAATTGCACGGATGAACTATGGCTTGGATAGATTCTTACAGATAATCATCACACAAGTTAGAAAACTTTATTTGGATAATTATTTCCCTGTGTTAGTTCTCACAATGCCCTTTTCTTAAAAATGTTCAATAACTATGAATTGTACGATGGCCTGTGAATGTGAGAGCGTCACCAGAGCTGTCAAAGAGAGAGGGAGAGGAATTATCCTCAAGGTTTAAAGGAATGACCTGTTGAGGGTGCATGGACGCCGCTGTAACATTAAACCTCTTTGAGTGGCTTTTTAAGGAGTATTCTTGAGTCAGAGGGGATGAAAGATGCCGAAGGGTAGAGACTGGCCCAAGTGGGGCTATCTGGCCCTCGAGACGAAGACGGAGGTTAGGAGAGGGTAGTTTAAAGGAGGCTGGGAGAGGGTAGTTACAGAGGGAACCACTCATCCCGCCATCCTCCCTCACGCCCGTAGCCTAATTTTTTCATCCCAATCCATTAAGCGAAACACATAGTAGCTTCACACTGCTCTTTGAGAGCACATTCCATCGTGTCTTGAGACCGTTCGCAGCCTATTATCCTCGTAGGAAAGCGATCCTGAATTACCCTTTTATGGATGAGGAATTACTTAGGAATAGGAATAAATGGTGAAATACTGTAGGTTTTTCAATCATCGCATTAATGCTTGCTTTGACTTGGCATCTGTTTATCTGAAATTCAATGCTTCTCTATCGCTCGCTAGGATTGTAAATCGCATCTGATGACGTAATTCTGTAACGGATAATTTGGCTTTCTCTGTTATATTGTTCAGTTGCTTTGTTCCTTATCGACATGCGAGAAATGTCTTCTGATTCAGGTTGGTGTAAAATAGGAAAAGGTATTTTAAGCGTGTCGTAATTACGCGACTTCACAAGGGTTGTTTGTTGGTTGTTGCTTGGTTTTGGTGATCATAAGTTCATCCATAAGTCATCGTTATATGCGGGTGCGGTGTATGTCGCTCTACAGAGAATTACGAAATCACTTTGTGAAGAAAAAATTATTATTTACGAGGCATAAGTCGCTTCACCGAGAGAGATGGAATCACTTTGTGAATAATAATAATAATTATTATCTATTACAGAAAATTTTCATTGTGCTCCATCATGTTAGATACACACGTTGCACCACGGCAGAGTTCTTTGTTATTATTCAGTGCGTCGAACTATTGGTGTATCAAACTATTCATCTGATCGAAGTCACGAGGGTTCATACCCTTAGACCATGGGTTGCTAACCTTTTAGCAAAAGTGGTCGTGTACGCAGTTATTTCATTTCGTTCCAAGATTTGTATAAAAAATAATAATTTTAATATTAGATCCGTCGGTAAATCACTATCCCGCCACACGATTGCTTTCGATCCACACGGAATCCTGGACTTTAAATCTTCCGAATATATATATATATATATATATATATATATATATATATATATATATATATACACACACACTTATATATATATATTGATCTCTCTCACTAGAACAATCTCTGTAGCCACTGCAGCCCTCGAGCGGAAATCCCGTCATAAATACGTTCGCTAAAAAGAGAAAGAGAGAGAGATCAGAACTCTTAAATACTCCCTTCTTTCCCTATGGGTAACTTGGCGAGGACTCGGCCTGTTTTCTCGGAAGTCTCAGCGGCGTAGAATCCGGGGAAGAGCATAAAACAAACGCAACACACACACTCCGCTCGCTAGTCTCGTGCACCGGAACAACTCTTACTCTCTTGCTCTCTCTCTCCCCCTTCCTCATTCTACCTCCCTCTATACATCTCTCACCTTCTATCCCTTTCTCTCTCTCTCTCCCTCTCTCTTTCTTTCCCTTCTCGCCCACGCGGAATCACGATCCTCCGATTTCAAAACGATTACAACGGATCTGAAATTCAAGTGCGCGCCTCTCTTCTCTCTCTCTCTCTTTCCTCTCCCTCTTGTTTTGCCTTCCCTTCCTCGCGGCCTTATCTTAATACCCGATTACCGGTTAAGCTAAAGTGGCATATTCTCCCGCAGCACGCCCTCGCAACTCAACTGTCTCTGCGTACGGGCGTGTGTTGCGAGCGAGTGCGTGTCTGAATATCGAAGAGGATGAGAGAGAGAGAGAGAGATAGAGGTTTGAATGATGTTCGATACATATTCGCTGGCTTTTAAGGGAGAGAGAATGATGGCGGGGAGAGGATAAGGGCGTGTGAAACGATATTTCGCGGAGTTCCGAATAAGTTTAGCGCTCGAAAGTTTCGGACAAAAGGATCTCATCTAAATGATTATTTTGAATTTTATATGTAGTTCGAATTTTACACTAGCTGATATTTTCAGGCGGTATTAGTATTAATTTTTGTGTAAAATCTTTTCGTTTTCTTTTTCATATCGTACCTGAATATGTGCTATATTGTTTGTATGATAAAAGCAATTGCGAAATTAAGTTTTACTACTAGACGACGTTATATCGAACTGGAAAAATGGGATAGCAAAATGGGTTACTATGACGACCAATAGTGCAGCGCGAAAATATATTTACAGATAACAGAGAAATGCGTTCAAATTCGTACGTTACGTGGATCAAAAACATTTGTGTAGGCGAAAAACGATACGAGGTGCAGAATTTACCTTTCAATTGACCTTCTTTCAAGCCTTACGAATATTTGTGTTTTGATATTTCCTTCGAGCGATCGAAGAATCGATTCATAGACGTTCGATTTATTACGGTTCGACTGCATACGTAAATAACGCGCAAGAGGGCGCAGAACGAAAGAAAGAAGAGGTGGCGTCGGAATGGAGGTGAGTGGAACGAAAAGAGAGGGCGACATAGGGAGAATGAGGGATAGAGAGAGAGAGAAACAAGGTTGGCTCGATTCGTCTGCACCACTTTTTCTTCAAAGTTACAGCGCTACTATGGCGACCCCACTCCCCTCTCTCTCTCTCCACTTGCCTTTCGCCCTCCCTCCCCCACAACCACTCCCTCTTCCTACCTCTCTCTCCCTCCCCTCCCCCTATACACTCCTCCTGACATCTTCATCTCCTCGTCCTTCCCCGTTTCGCGTTTATATATAACAAACACGGGAGGACTGAGATCGTGTCCTGTAACCCCTTCCTTCCCGCTTCATCTCAACAACCCAACTCCTTACACCCTACCCTCTCACTCCCTATCGTAACTCTAATCCACTTTTTTTTCTTTTTTCTCATCTTCTCTGTTACACAAACACTCGGCCTTTCGTCTCCCTCCCCCTCCACTCTTCTATTGCTTTACCATGGCAATTTTAGGGTGCTTTGGGAGAAAGGAAGGCAGGAAATATTCTCGCGCCAATGGAACTGGTTTCCTTCTTATTTTTTTACGGAACTTTTGTAAATACTACGAGATTTGGCCAGAATTGTGAATAATCTTTAAAAATTACGTACAGATGTGCACACTGTGATGACTCATTAGCAATCGTGTTATATTAAATTTGTGAGTCTAGCATAACTTTCGATAGGATAACTAAATATAAGCGCAATTGTATTGCATTGCATAAATTTTTTTCAGAAAATTAAGATACTATGTATATTGATTTAATTTTTTTAATTTTCGAATAACATTCTAAAAGGATTTTAACCTTTTGAACATCGGCATTGAAGAAAATACCACTCGAGTGTCAAGTTTCCTTGTTCTTTCTCTCTTTCTGTCTCATTGCCAGGTAAAGAAATCCAACAAAATGCACATCACCTCGCCTAATTAGTCTGTAGATTTTAAACGAACTTCCATGCCAGTTGGCTTCCAGGAACGCCTTACTGATTCTAAGAAATCACAATAGAACTAGAAAAATTCACTTATTATGACCTATTATTAGACGTATTTTTCCTTGCAAATAAACACACATATATATATTAATTAATGCGAATATTTCGAATAATTTGGTCCGCAGAGGAAGCGAGGCGCTTACGATGAAGATGGGGTGGGGGTGGGTGTAGAAAAAGAGACAGGGAGAGAGAGAGAGATGAAGGAGTTGGAGGGCCGTCGAGAGTGGTCGTGTTATAAGCGATTTATGGGAAGAATGATGTAGAAGTGGAGAAAGAGAGAGAGAGGGAGAGGAAAGAGGAAGGGCTGGGAAGCAAAGCTCACCACCAGACGTCTCCTGGATCTAAAAGAGCCAACATCTCTCTCTCTCTACCTTTTCTCCCTATTGCATCGCTTCTTTTTCCTCTTTATCACGTCCAACACCATCTTCTCTCTCTCTCTTCCTCTCTCTCACTCCACTACTCGATTCCACGATCCGATCTTATTTAAGCGAAACGAACCGCTGTTGACGTCTCAAGTGACCTATGGAACGCTTCTTTAAGCGCTAAAAGAACGATCTAACTTAATGAAAGAAAATCGCTAAAAGAAATCCTTTAAGAATATTTTATTCGTCACTTCAACACTTTTAAAGCGGTTAAAATATTTTTGATTCGTACCTTGACGGAAATTACTCGGATTCAAGCTGAGAAAAGAATGATCCTTCTTAAAATAGTAAAATAGATATGTAGTCGCGAAACCATTTGAATCTTCGCGAAAGCTTCTAAATAAGGAATTCCGTTAATTGAGGCGCATTGAATTTTTTCGGCCTACATTGACGCAGTCGCAATTGTGGAATCATCCCGTTGGCCAACGAAACATATGGATCATCGGCTAAACTTACTAAGAGTCACACGATCATAATATAACTTATATAATTTAGTTTTAAAGGGAAGTGTAGTAGGATTCGTCGAAATTAAATACGGATGTTGATTTGCAAAAACACAGAGGTTTCAGAACCATTTCTTTTAAAATTATGATAAGGGAGAGAAGATACAGAAACTAGTATACACGCACACACTACTAGCAGTAATGCCCGGCGTTGCTCGGGTAAGAGGTAAAGTACAAATAATCAATCCAGCGTATACAGGAACATTCAAAGAATAAATAGTTTAAAGTTATTAATTACACCTCAAAGTTATCCAGCTTAATATAAATTGTGGTTCAAAGTAGTTCGACCAACCACATTTATAAACATTCACTTTACTCCTGCAAGTTTTAACAATTCTCTCAACTTTTCTCCACAAATTTTGCGAAACTGAAATCCAAGGTTCAAATTTTTCTCGTCTCTCACACTTTCAAAACTGACTAAATGTTTTCTTTTTTCCTCCAGTTCTAACATCTGACTTATAGCAATTATTCTATTTATTCTTTAAAAATGAAGTCTACTTATTTATACATTGCTTCGGTAATTATAAAATCACTTCCATGCATACATACAAATACTCCTTAATTCGGTTAAAATTTCTAATTGACTGCATGCATGGACTTTTTGTTGCTAATTTTTCATATTTAATAATAATATGAAAAATACAGCTTTTATTGATCAACGTTTTTTTACATCCAATCCACATTTTATAAGATAAGATTAAAAAGAAAACAATCTAGCTACAAGAAACTTTAAACTCTGATATTATCCTCCAAAACTTCTTTATAAACAGTATTTTTAGTTTTTTCTTTTGGAACAAATATAAGTAGTTTATTACAACTATTAACTCGGGAATATCCAACATAAAGTTGGCCATGTGCAAAACAGGGTGATTCTAAATTTAAACCAACAACTTTGAATGACCGACTGACTTAAACTCAAAAGGAAGATCAGATGGAATAAATTGGATTCGTCGAATGAAGACATCTTCTCCTTTGTGGTTTCCAGTCATAATGTTTGCCTCAAGAAGATGGGACATCAGATTATTAATAATTAGTCTTGTTCCATTTCAAAGTCGAGGTGGATATAGATACCTGAGCATTATTATAGGTGCACCAACTTTGAGTGATAGATTATGTGGTGGAACTACTGGTTTGGATCAGAAACACTATCAGTGGATTTATAAGAATGAACTGGTCCAGGTAGCTGATGAAGTATTTTTACATTAAACTGATCATCTGCCTCATTTTTAGGTGCCAAAATAGCTCTTTCGCTTAGCCATTCAGAATTTCTAAAATTTTGATTCATATTAAAATTCCCTTTATCTACTAAACTCTCAATGGAAGTAACTAAAGTTCCACAAGGCAAATAATGAAGTTCTTCAGAATCAGCAGGAATATTACCATTTCCAATATCTAACATTTTCTCTGCAAAATTTCCTGCAAATGTAAATAAACTCATATCAGTCACTCACCAACTTAAGAGATATTAAATGCTGCCAAAGATATGATGCCTTGAGGCAAGAGTGAAGTTCATCTTCTTTAGTGCCATTTGCTACTACAGGTAATGTCCGGCGAAAATCACTGGCCATTAAAAATGTAACTTTACCCATCACTTTATTGTTGTTTCGTAAATCTTGCAGGGTTCTATCCAAAGTTTCAAATGCAACTTTATGTGACAATGTACATTCGTCCCAGACGATCAGTATGCATTTTTGAAGGATTTCTACTCCAGCAGAAGCCTTTCTAATGTTGCAAATAGGGTTTTCAGCATGTGCCAAATTTAAAGGTAGTTTGAAGACAGAATGAGCAGTTCTCCCACCAGTAAAAAATGTGGGGGCATACCAGAGGTAGCCACAGCTAATGCAATTCTTTTGTTTTGACGAACTTTAGCAAGGAGTAAATTAATTAAAAATGTCTTTCCAGTACCATTAGGAGCATCAAGAAAGAATGTCTCCATTTTCTGCAGTGATTGAATCTAATATTTTATTATATACACTTATTTGACAGGAAATCAATTTAGTCCCATTTTCAATTATGTAATTTTGAAGTTCTCTAATATCATATGATGTTTCTCTAAGTGTATCTGAAGCGAGTTCCTATTGATATTCACTAAGTGGAGATGGAAGTCCAATAGATTGAAGATATTTGCCTCCAAGGAAATGTACTTTGTTCTCTATCATAACCAAAGCCTGTTTGAAAATGAAATCACTGAAAGTGGTGTTTGGATTTTACCTTTGAGCCTGATATAAGAAATCTTCACTAAGACTCTTTATGGTTGTCCCATAGTGACATAGGTTCAGAAAGTCCACATGTATGTATCTTAATGGCAAAAAGATTTCTGAGCTGTGATGGTGATCCACCCACTGCTGCTTCAAAGTAGCATTCCAATGTTCATCATTCTCCAGAAGACCTCTCAAAAAGCCTGCCTGTCTGAAAGTTTCACAGACTTGCCCATTTACTGTTTTTATGTCATTAAATGAAGTTGGACCTTTAACTTCATGAAGAAAAAAACTAGCGTTCAAGATTGTTTGGATGCACTGTATAGACTTCCTAGAGCATCTGATGACTTAATTCCGGGTTGACCAGCAACATTTTTCCCTTGGGTTCGAATTTTCCATTCCTTCTTACTCATATTTCAAGTGTAGTACTTTGGAACCTGATGGTAAACTCATCAACTTGACAGAGATGAAAAAATCTTATGTGGCCAACACATGGATTTCTCCATATTTGGGGTATAGATATTTAAATTATTATGAATAGCATTATAAGGCAAAATTATTATTTCGTATCGTAAAAGAATGCAGTCGTACTTATTGCCGTAAATTAGGTATATTTTGAATATGTTTACGGTATTAATCGCTACATGGTGGTGGCGCTGTATACTGGATATTACGAATAAGTTGAATATCTCCGAAGTGGATGGTTCTACGAAAATTTGTTTCAAACGAAAGTTGGAAGACATATTATTCTCTACAACTTTGGTCAGAACGAAGATTACGAATAACGACGTTTTTAAGGAGATATTTGACGGAAACCGAAGAAACCGATTATTTATAAATAATTCCTAAACAATAACTGCTATGAAAAATTATTTGAAATAAAAGATGTAGAAAATTATATTTTCTACATTTTTTGTAATGGTCAATATATACAATAATGAAGTATCATCGGAGAAATATCGCAAAAACCGAATCGGGTTTCGAATAAACCTCGACTTTCGGTTAACCGTTATTGTCCAAAACCTAATCGATTCTTTGTGCTAATGCAAAAGTGTTATATATGAAATTTGGTATTAATATGACAAGTACTTTTTGAGTTATAGCGCCCACAATCACATACACACATAGACATCATTCCGAAAATAGTCTAAACGTGTTCTAGGGACCTCAAAACGTGTATTTCCGTTGAAATCTCGGTCGATTTTTTCCGTGGTCACAATACTTTCCCCATACTATGTATGGAGAAAGTAAAAACGCAGTGAGAGTAGTTAATTTTGGAGTCTCAACTTGTATATGAGCATTTTGAAGAGTGGAATAAACTCTCTAGTCATTCTCTAAGTGAACTGCAAGATGAATTACTGTTGGATACCTCTCATGGATGGGAAAGTTAAGAATTCTCCAAATGGCTTCATTGCTGCTAATGTATCTTGCAAGTTGATAACATTTAACTTCATCATTTTCTTTCCCTTAAAACCCCATAACAGCCATATCAGATCCTTTGTTGACGTATTTGCAAATGTATTTAATGGATTTAACGGAGGTGCAAAATTCGACATTGATATGAGCTTCGAAAATGCGAGAAAGAATGGGACAATATGAAACAATCCATCTATTATCAATTTCATACTGTCTATTCCTGGATTGAATCATTGTTTTGAACCCCCCATCTTCGTCTCCTTCGGCGGTAGAGTGGATATCCATCATAGTCAGTTTGAGTTTCAAAAAGAAATTTCCTTGGGTAATTTTTGGTACATTTGCCATCTTTCGTACATGGTGAATTAAGATTCAAGTTACCACATGGACTACGAACCATTTTTGTTTTGATCATAAAGAGTATTGGATCAGCATTTGGATCAGGAAATTCAGCACTTATGAAAGAGTCGATCTCATCAGCATGAATTTTTTGTGAAAGCCAAATCTAAATATGCGCATGAGGTAATCCACGTTTTTGCCACTCAATGGTGTAGGTACATATGACATATTGTACCACCAAAAATTTCATCGTTAACAATAAAATTCATCATTTTTATGAGCCTCTGACGGAAAACTCATGCTAACAGGTCATGACGGTGTTTTGGTTTTTGGTTTGGGAAAAGTTCTTCAGAAATTTAATTCCATGATGGATTACATGTGAATGTTATAAAGAGATCTGGTCTTCCATAATGTCTTACATAATTCATAGCATCTTGTGCCCGTTCTTGCATGCATCTAGGCCCTCCAGTAAAGGTTGAGGACAAAATGACCCAAGTTTGACATGTCAGCGTCATTGTTAATTGCATCACGCAAGTGTGAATAAGATTAAGATCTAAGTTATTTTTTATTCAGGCGAATGAACAAAAGGCGTTCACTTTCAATCTTTGCACATATGTCAAAAACAAAGTGATGAAAGAGACCTCTAAAATATTTTATAAACAGCTTGCTTTGGAGAACTCTAAGCCATAAGAAAATATCATTAAAAACCGTTTATTGGTAATATTTCAATTAAAATCAACATATATTTTGTTGTCATGTAAACAAATCACAATCGCACACAAATTGAAAAACGATATTACGTTAAAATTTTCTCCATATAAATGCCCTGGACTCGCAACTTCGGCGAGAGTAGGAGTTGACATGGTAGCTTATAATTGACATTGTCATAAAACTGATAAAATCACGTATTTTTCTGATTCTAAACGCATTTTTACGCTAATTAGATCATAATTCTCCCTTCAATAAAAATTAATTTTGTTCTTTTCTTCATAGAACCATTTAAGTCTCAAGATCGTACCATGTTTCTAAGTAATTTTAAAATTCAAATGAAAAATACGCTTCACTCATCCCTATGTTATTCAAATGGAGAAAATTAAAAAAGAAAATATTTTTAAAAATTATAAATGTCAATCAAATCGTTATCAAAACCTGACTACACCACTTAACTCTTTATTTCGGTTAAAATGACACATTGCTCTTGCTTCTACGTGCTGTAGTTGCTGCGATATAAAAACATACATACATACATGCAAACACTTTTCTTTATAGATATGTATAGATAGAGAGAGAGACAGACAGACAAACGACTTTATAAGGGCGAAATTGAGACTATGTAGTGCCTTCTTACATGTAACCCTGCGCCAACAATTACAATTGAGAATAAAATAGTAATAATAATTTCACAGAAAAGGACCAGAAAATAAAATAAATACAAAAACATACAAGCAAAATACCAAATTACAAATTCGGGAAATTTCTATAAAAAGACAGAGTAATTGCGGTAAAAACCTAGGAAAGACCTGACTTGGCCATCCTAGTAAAAGATCACGCAGGAAAACACCCACAAAGGGAAGGGGGGGGGGTGAAAAAAAACCTGCGAAAACCCTAGATACACAAAAGAACAATAGTGGAATATCTATAATACATACAAGTTTAACAATATATGATTTACGAAATATATTTTAATGTTATGAGTAATGAACAAGATAATTATTAAAATAAGATGAGAACATACATATTTAGCAGAAGAAGTGGAGGAAGAAAGGGAGGGAGAGATGGGGAGTGAAAGGGAGAGAGAGGGGAATGGAAAGGGAGGGAGAGAGAGAGAGAGTGGATGAAGGATGTACAAAGTGAAAGGGGATGAGGAAATGACTGCGAGAGAAAAAGATAAGTATAGAGAGAGAGAGAGAAATGGGAAAAGCGAGAGATAAAGAGAGGGAAGAATAGATGTGGGTGAAGGAGAGAGAAAGGGAGAAAAAGTCGTATGGCGTTCCTCGAGTATTACCATCACACGATTTCTCCCTCCTTTATTCTAGAGGGGGAGAGAGAGAGTGGCTAGGTGGATCGTTCTCCTTCCCTCATTCTCTCTCCCCCTCCCTCCCTCCCTTTCCTCCTTCCTCGTAAGGAAAAGGTTTGCGATGCAAATAAGAAGCCCCGTTCTCTCCATGTTCCCAGAGTCTTAATGTACCTTTTTTCCATCGTGACAGTTTTGATAATCTTATTGTTTCCACGGCGACAGGTTTTGAGACGAGATGTGTTTCTATGGCTGGTGAGGAGGATGGGAGGTACGCTCAGGGCGAAGCTGGAGTGTCGTTTCGTATCGCTGGATTTAGCGAATAATATCCGCTCATGGAAATTAAAACGATAGCATGGGTTATCGTGATAACGCCCGGTGTTTATCTACTCATTCTCGTAAATGTTTTTATAATGAAGATGTGTTTCTTATGCTAGTTACAGCGTGAGACTAACAACGTTCGTTTTGCATACGGGAAGGAGAGACGACAGGCAATGATCCCTCTGATTCATAAATCTGTTAAATATCCCCTCGCAAGAAATAAACAAGTTTGGTATTATATGAATAAATATGTTATTAAAATAATATTATGACGGTGAGATGCTAAATTTAGCCTATGCGAAATGAAATATGGTGGCTTAATTAACATTTAGGAAAAACCTTTAACGTAAACGATGAAAAACGTCGTCAGCAAGAAGTGAATTATCAGATGTTACGGACCAGAACAACGTCATTTAAGTCCCCTTTGTCTGTTTTTTACGCATATGAATATACTTGTAGCTCCACCTTTATCAGAAAATTTACTCGGATTTCCCTCGTATAAATGCGTAAGATTCTTCAAAAGCATTTTCTTTCGAGACCGCGTAAGGATAAAAATCTTTTCTTTATATCAATTATCAACTAGTCTTTTTCTTTTAAAGCTATCGCGCTGTCATCAACCGGCCGTCATTAGTAGGAAAAATAGGCACTCTGGGCGTGCTCTCCCTGTCCAACAAACTCGTCCTAATGAATTACGAAAAACCGACTCTGGGCAAACCATCGTGGTCGAAAAAAAGAGCACAATAAACTCGCTAAACAAATTGTCACCTTTACGACATAATTCTCGATGATATTCTCAGTCTTTATTTACCTCTCTCTCATCTCCAGAGAGAGGTCCTAATAATAAGGATATCTCGGGACAAAAAGTATCGTTCTTACTCGTGCTCCTAAGCGAGGACAGGGTCGCCTGAGAGGAGCGGGGGAGAAGAGATAACCTGGGGGAGAGGGCGTGGGAGTGGCGAGGGTAATTTGGAGGTGAGTTGGTTAAAAAGGTTGTATGCGAGACCTTTTAAAAGTATACGGAGATGAAGATACTTCCCTCGGACGTCAACTCAGAGAGGGAGAGAGAAGAGAGTAGGGTGGGGTGGAGAGGGAGAGTGGGAGGGGAGGGGAGAGGAGAGGAGGAGGGGGGTGGGAAGGAAAAGACGTCTCTGTTCCGAGACGGGGTCCACTTGTCGCTGGTTATTACGGACTATCCCGATCCATAAATTCCGTCCCGGGCCGTGACTCGGTCCCCTTTTAAACAGCGCTTGTGAATAAAAAGGATTCATGGCCGCGCGTAAAGAATGACGGGAGGTAATTTTTTTGCGATAAATTTCTATCTGTCTAAGAAGAAGGGCGGCGTTTTGGTCTTTAGGGTTTTATTTTTCTTTGTTCTTAATGTTTTCATTAGAACGACTCTCCTTAGAACAAAACTTACCGTGATTTTTTTTTAATATTTCGACTCTTATTCTTCAGAAACTTCTCATCGGTTACCTTTGGAGGTAGAGCAACGATACATAAATTTATGTAGTTTATTCAGTCTAAAGAGTAAGGGACAGATACATGGTGCATAAGCACTAAGAGACATTCAATAATTTTGAAACTGTTTACTTTTTATTGGCCATGAGTCTTGTATTAAAAAAACTGGAAAGCTTTTCAACCATATAAATAATAATTATATCAATATTAAATAAAAATATTTATGGGTATTTATAAAAGCATCTCCTTTTATCGCAAACTTTAAAAGTCCCATCTCGATCTTTTTACCAGCTTATGTTCTCATACCGGTAGGTTTAGATTTGCTCAGATAAGCAGCCTTACGGAATAATATTTTTCAACATTAATTTAGTCGTATAAAAATACAAATTTTAATAAAAATTTTACAATAGCCACAACTACTACAGATCATGACGATAAGTCCCTGAGAAGGGTAATGTTTTTCTGGAAGAAGTTGTGCAAATTGTGAAAGTCTTGCTAAAATTTGTAATTTTTTATAACTAAATTAACTTTCATAGATGTTCCATCAAGTATCTTCTAATATTTATCCTACCATTCTTCACCTCTATTGTATTTTATCTTTGAAAAAATATATATTTTTCAGCGTTAATAAATTACCTACGCATAACGTATGAGCTGTATTTATCATCACGTTTATTTTCCTGGTATAGAGGTATAACAGAATACTTACGAATAAAATTGATTACAGTGGATCTGAAACGAAAACATAAACAATATTCTCGTATCCACTGCTAAGAGGTCTTCACTATCTTGATGAAATTCATATTATAATAGAAGTTAATGAATCGATTCTTTGTCTTTTTCTATTCTTCTATATTTCTATTTTTGTTATATTCTCCTTTTCATACCATAAATAATAATAATCATTGTTATTACAAAAATATACCCATCGACGACCTTAAATAGTCTAAATAATTCCGTATGCTGATAATATCATTATCCATTGATTTACTATTGTATTTTTCATTCATGTATCGTGTTGCAAAATTAATAAATCACAGGAATCGTAAGATAATGGTATTCTTCTTTGGACGATTACTGACTTGGGCTGTGAGCAATTGGTATCACACTTTTCCTATCCTTCTCATAGTGACAGATAGAACCCCTGCCAGATACACTCGATTACAATGAAATTAAACTCCTTATTTACGGACTATACGCTTCCTATATTCGCGTAAAGAGAACACCTCTTATAGATCGATAAATAGGCAATCAGTTTCAATTAACCTTTATTTGCAGAACAGTTGTTTTCCTGTAAAATCTAAAAAACCTGCCGCAAGCGGATGTTTCGCCTATAATACTCTCTTTCTGTCTCCGCCTCCGTATCTGCTCTGCTCCGTTTCCCTCCATCCTTCCTCCGTTCTCACTCTCTCATCCCACCCACGCACACCTCTCTCCTGTCCGTCATACGTTCCGATCTCCCCCAGGCCCTTCTCTCTCCTCCCCCCCACGCCCCCTGCCATTCAACCCCATCAGCATTCCGTCAACTTCTTCTGCCAATCCCTTTCATTCTCTAATCCGCTTCGCCACTTGTTATCCAAGGCGGCTCCTCTTACCTCCCTCCTCCCACCTTTCACTCCTCCCTTCCGATCCCTCGATACACTCCCCCCCCCCCCCACGCCCCCAACCCGCCCACCACCCTTTCCCTGGATTTTTCCATCCCCATTACTCCAACTCTTTGTCCCATTAAAATTCTCTCTCTTCCACCCCCTCACTTATAATCCCTTAACAATGTATTTGTCTCTTGCCCTGCCTCCCTCCCCATCTACCCTCTCTCTGTCTCTCTTTCTCTCTCTCCATCCTATTTCCTCTCTTCCTTTCCGCCTCCCTTCCCTTCTATCCCCCACTCCACCTGCCTTTCTTTACCTTTCCTCTAATTGTCTCGCTTTGCGCACTCCAATTCCTCTTTATTTCCTTCCTTCCTTCATTTCTACCGTCCTCCTCCCTCTCGAATTCCATCGCATTCCTCCATTCTTCCTCCCACACCCGTTCTTCTTCCTCTCCTTTCTACCTCGTTCTTTTCTCCCTCCGGTCTTCTTTCTTTATATCTTCGCAACACTTTGATCCCTTTCGACGTTGTCGTCTCCCGCCCTGCCACTCTCAAAACGTTGTTTAAATCGCGCACTTCTCCCACACCCACTCTCGACACACGCTGCCAATTGACTCCATCTTCTATTCTTCCTCTTTGCCACGTTGTTTCTCTCTCCCTCTATACGAATATTTTCAACGTCTATCCTCTAGATCTATTCTCTGCCTCCCTTTTTTTTTAAAATCCCCAGTTCCTTTTTCCTTCCTCGGCCTCTCAATCCCTCTCCTATGCTACCTTTGTGCTGATATATAATTCCTTTTAATCGCTCCAAACCCACGCGTCCTGCATCCATCCCCTGATCCTTTCTCTCTCCCTCTCTCTCCCCCTCTCCTAGCCGCTATTCTTCTGCCTCCATATCGTCATCTTTCCCGCGGCTTATCTCGTCGAGATGGGACTGATTGGAAGAAAAAATGAATAAATACATGGAGGTGGAGAGAAGAAGGAAAAGAAAGGAAGAGGAGGAAAGTTAAAAGTGGGAGAGATAGAGAGAGAAAGGAGTGAGATTAAAAGAAAATTGTTTTCGTAATGGCTTCCTATTTGGGTTTTTCAATATGTCACTGTCTTTCCGACGTCGCATTCATCCTGCGAGTTCTCTTCTCCTCTCTAAGTCTTTCTTTCTCTCTCTCTCTCTCTTTTCCTCCCACCCCCAAAGGCCTTTCCAACCTCTACCGCCCCCGTCCGGCACGCTGTTTATTATTCTTCCCCGTCCCCCACCCTTTCCTGCCCCCGCTGCCCCCTCTCCTAAGCTATTCCTTCCTCCCTTTCTCCCCTACCCTCTCTTTTCTACTGTCTCCCTCTCCTCTCCATCCCCGCTGCCCCCTTTCCTAAGCTATTCCTTCCTCCCTTTCTCTCTCACCCTCTCCCCCTACCCTCTCTTTTCTACTGTCTCCCTCTCCTCTACATCCCTCCCTCTCTCTCTCTCTCCCACCCTCTCTCCCCCACACCCTCCCTCCCACCCTGTCTCTATCTCCCTTTCACCCTCCAACCCTCTTTTCCCCTACCCCTCCCAGCTCGATTCCACCTGCTAAACGTCCGTACGGCGCGGCATGCTCCGCGGTGACTGATTTAAACTATATAAAAAAATAAATAAATCATAGTCCATTCCGCTTGTTAGAGGCGCGTTCCGCCCCAAAAGGCGCTCTCGTCCATTTCCAGTTATTTATTCCTATCTTAAACTATAAACGTCGTAATTATTTTCCGCTAGGGTTGAAAACGTTTTCTTCCCCTCTCCAGTTCGCCGGTCATCGCTCACCGTAATTGCCGTTATTATTAAAAGTAAGTTATCGCTCAATTAAGCGGACGGACAAATACGCTCGGACTGTTTCCTTGGTCATTCGCGCTAAGCGACCTGCCCCTCGACGACGCCGCCGCCGCATTCGCGCGTTCGCCTTCATTTATTTCTCCGGATGCGCGCTCTTGATGTCTCTATTCACGCCGTCATCAACGTTATTTGCGAACGCTTTTCTCATCGCCGCCGGGATGAATTATTATTCGCAACGCCGCGACGTGGCACTTTTGAAATCATGCGTGACTAAAAAAGTTTATTTCATCTTTGTCAGAGGGAGTTCTCGTCGGTGACATTAAAAAGTCATCATTAAATTGGAAATTGAAAAACAAGATACGTGTATTTGATTGGCACGAGACATATTTTAGTGAGGGATTTAACAGATACCAAATTACGGGATGATCTGTCGAATATCATCTCGGTGTAACTACCTTTTTTATTTATATATCTGAGCTGGAATTTCATGTTTATTTTTAAATAATATGTCTTCGGTTCGCAAACGTGTGTGTATATATATATATATATATATATACACAGTAAAACCCCGATTATCCGTATTAATTGGGACTTGGTTAGACACGATTAACTTTAAAAAAAAACGAATAATCCGCAATTTTAAGGCAAAATATGCTATAATTTTATTTAAATATTATATTGGAAAATTATACAGATTTATTTACCTAGAAACGGGCCAGATGATATTAATAAATCGCTATCGATTGAGCTAGAAACTATAATTTGGCTGGAATAAACGAACATAATAAAAATTTGTTTTTCGCAGTGACTGTTCAGTCTGACTTACTAATCACCGCTACGTGTCCCTATAGAAAATGTGGTCCAGGGAGATAAAAATTTCACCGAAGCAATCTTTCACTTATAAAGTAATTTACAAATTTAAGATTGTTTTTAAAATAAATTATCGATATAAAGAGAAAAACTTCATTTCGGGCAAAAATTATCAACGCTGACTTTCTTCTTGTAACAAGTTTCGTTTGATTGATCTGACATGTCAGCGGATGTTTAGTATATCAGTGTAGTCCGTGTCTTCTTCATTTTCCATGTGGGTGGAAAAATTCTAACTCGCTTCAGAATTCCCGTTTTCCCGGTTAATACGGTGAAAAAAGTCATGTGTCCATCACATGACTTTCTCCATAAAGAGTAATGAATATGTTTGATCTCGACACCAGTGACCTCAAGCACAATTATCGTCAATTATACTAGTGTATAGTTTTTAAACTGAATAATTTTACATTGAATGTTTTTCGCAAATAAAAGACGATAACTAGCCAACATTGTTAGCTGTTGCTACGGATAACAAAATATCGATGCGCAATAAAAATTACCCTTGTCAGCGTACGCATCGTTAAAGTAAACTCAGACGAAAAATCAAAATATCTCTTAAACAATCCGTTTTATGAAAAAAATTTCAAACAAAACTTGTATAAAATTACACTCTTTACAAATTGAATAATGACAAATATTTCTATAAGTTGAGTCCTAAGGGGGATATGTAGAGAAACAAGTTAGGAAAGTGTACAACGTATCAAAAATGGGCGCGTTTCGTGCAGTGGAGTATTAGAAAGAAATTATATACCTGTACGTAAGGGAAATAGCGTTTTAAAGTTCTTTTTTCATCATAAATAATCCATTTTCTTCCTATTTAAAAATAGTGCATGCACACGTATGGAAATTAAACGTTTGTTTGTGAGGTTGTTTATGTTAGCAACAATGAAGAAGTAACCATGAAAGAAATTTGCAAAGTTCAACTCGAATGAAGACATTCTTGTTTTATTTCCTCAATAACGGCTACTCGAACGATAAAAATATATAGGAAAGGAAATACACTTATTTACTAGTTCTACAACTTTTATTTGAAAGATATTTTGATATGACTAATACGAGATATGACGAAAATTTAATTTTTTGTCACCAGTAAAGTGGTATCCCTGATTGGCGTACGTGATTCGTTTATGCGATTTTCTTATTATATTTGATAGTAAGTCCTTAATATAAAATTTTATGAAAATCTGTTCTATAGAAGCCGAGGACGAACATGCGGACAGACCAACGATAATAGGCGCTCACGCTGTAAGCGAAACGCGCCTAAAAAACGGAAAAAAGAATAAATCTCCACTTTCGGTTGACCAGTTTCATCCAAAATCTTTTCAGACATTGAACTACCAATGAAAATCGTAAATAGGTATCAAGGTATCCGATCATTGTTTTTTTTTCCAGTTAAAGCACCCCTATGGCACGCACAAATCATCCAGGAAATGGCGAAAACTTACTCAGGGGACCTCAAAACGCGCATTTCCGTTGAAATCTCAAAATTCGATTTTTTTCTCCCAGGAACGCAATACCTTCTCCTATATCACGTAACGGAGGAAGCAATAAGCGGATGACGCAGGCAAAACGTGTACTCTAGCTCCGATCAAAAATTTACCCTCTCTTAGTTTTTAATTAGCTTTCTCTATAAGACTGGGTCAGGTAGAACTCGGACTCGGTTCTCCTGCTTAAGGAGACGTCCCTTTCGTGTCGGAGGAGCTCGTCGGATCTCCTTTAAATACAAGTGTAATTCACCCCGCCTTACAATGGATAGGAACTTGCTCCTCGGTAAGGGAGAACAAGGAAATGTGCGGCAGACGGGTCTTGTGTTGAGCGAGCGAACGTTCGGGCTGGAAGGAACGAGCGCGGTTAGATGTGTTGAAACCTCCCCCCCCCCCTCCCCGCCTCCTCTTCCTTATCCGGTCTAAAAAAACCCTCCCCCCGTGCTCCTGTCCGTTTCTCACCAGCCCTCTCCCCTCTGCAACTCCGTCTCTCTCTCTCGCACTCTCATTTTCAAAAGAATAAAAACATCCATTCGACCCTCTTCGCCACATTTGCTCCATTATGTCCGCGAATTGCTTCTATCCCATTCCTTCGCGTCTTCCATTTATAGTTCCTCGCCTCTGCGGATCGTTCGAATTTAGTCGACGATACATTTTTTTTTTAACGATACACCGAATTTGAATGCTAACCGGGGATTAATGCGCTTGTTGCGATCGTTAAGAGAGGAAGAAATGTTAAGGATATTATCGTTTTCGAGTTATGGTCCATTTTTGTGAAGCTAAAAAAAAAAGCAGGGAAAAAAATCGTTCAAACGTTAGAAACATTTTTTCTAAAGTTACTGCCCCCCAAGCGTCAACAGTATGCCATTGAGGACGTCAGCATTAATTTTTACTGAATTTGTTTTCGTTATTTTCGTGTCTACGGTAACCGTTTATCTGTGAAAGATTGCGGGAAGTTGGCGTGCGCAAACTGAAAGATTTTAATTTGAAAACTTTGGGATTATTTGTCTCTGTTATGCTTGATTATATTTTAAAGTTTGCACAACCGTTTTGTTCGCATTTGTGCGACCGACTAAAAAATTTGATGCACTTGACTTTCTCCACGCAGATTAGTGTTTTCGACTTCCTCAAGAATGGCAATCACCAATTACACCATTGAATAGTTTTCAAACACTGTATACTTTTCGAAATATAAATATGTACTTTGAATAACTTTTCACATTGGAAAAACAATAAGTAAACAAAATTGTCATTCGTTGCTATAGATAACGAAATATAGGCTGTCGTTATCAGTGCGATGGTCGACATCAACAATTCGAATATTTTATCATAGCATGTAACGAAGCTATACCCTAGCGATATTCAATGTGCTGAACCAATTTAGACGAATACAATCGAAATATCTCCGAAAAAATCATTCTATACAAAAATACTTCAAACTAAACTTGTAGAAATTACATTCTATACAACTTAAATAATAGAAAACATTTGCATTAATGAAGCTCTAAAGGAGAAATTTGGCAAAAACAGAAATATGGCAAGAGTAAACCTCTGCTTTCGGTTCATCAATTTCGGCTTAAACCTTGTCAGACCTTGAATTTCTAACAAAAATCTTAAATATAAAGTCTTATGTTGGTATGACTGTTTGTTTTTGGGTTAGAGCGCCCAAAAAATTCCTATCATACACAAGCATCATCAAGAAAATACTGAAAACGTACTCTGCATTTTTCGTACGGAGAAATTTAAAAGAGCAAAATTAGGGTCGTATGCGTTCAATTTATACTTTAAAATTTCCGACCAACTTCCACCAATTTTATCCTCTATTTTCTCTGAGCATGTCACCTAACATCGCGGAAATTCCATTCTCACGGTCAGCTATAAATCACCGTGACATTTTATTTCTAAAAAAATCGTCAAAACCCTTGGGCTCCATCAGGTCTTTCCCACTTAAGGACACAACAGCGCCGCAACGCCCTCTGCCGACGCTTATCTTCAATTAGGTCGACCTTTTAGATAAAAAAAATAAAACTCCTCTCTCTTTTTCGAACCACGCTTCCTCCTGCCAATAGCTCTCACTCCTTTTTAGTCTCTCGATGCATTCTCTTTTTTTCTCTCTCTCTCTCCTGTCTCCTACTTTCGTCGGATTTTCCATTCGTTCTTCCGCCCTCATTTACTTCTGTTCTCTCTTCCATCTCTCCTCCTCCTCCATTCTCCCTCCTCCCTTACCCTCCTTTGGCCGTGATTTGTGTGGCCATCCGCGAAGAACAATGCAAGGCACATTTGGCATTGTGGTGCGGTCTGAGGAGAGAGGCTAGGAGGGGGTGACGCTGTTAAGGAGGAGGAGGGGAAGGAGAGAGGAGGAAGGGAGGGAGGGAGGGAGCGAGGGAGGAGGTCCGACCGGAGATTCATCATTCAGGACTTGTAGAGACTCCAAGTAGTAGTCCACATCCTCCAACTCGGTCCTCTGAATCTCTTTCGAACGGAGCCACACACTATCGGTTTATTCCTTCCTTTCTCCCCCTCTCTCTCTCTTTTTCCTCTTCTACTTCCTCGTACCATCTTTTCCTTCCTCTTGCATCTATCTCTTCCTCACTTTCTCTCTCTGAGGAGGATGTGGCGAAAGTGTGTGAGAGAGAGAGAGAGAGAGAGAGACGGAGTGGGTAGGTTTGGACGTCTAACGTGGGAGGCGAAGTCCAGTTAGTCGTTATCCAACGCGAGCGCACGATGCGGTCAATTCTCCGATGGGTTTACCATCTCGGCCTACCTATCTCCCCGATTGGCCCGTATTGTTTGGGATAAAAGGATTTATGTACATATGAGCACACTTGATCCCTATGTCAGGAATTCGGACGAAAAAAAATCCTTTTTTGTGCCTCTATCAAGCGAAGGGGAAATTGCATTTTAAAGTGAGTTAGAATTTCGGTTAAAGGAACGTCGCTTGTTTTTAGCGCCACAAATGGGGATTTTATTTAGCGTACGTGCAAACATAACCTCTTGTTTCGTAACATTTTTACCATCCGTTTTCCCTGAAAAGAAAGATATAAAATTCGCACGATAAAGGATGTCTGTTAAAAAAAATAAAGTATAGAATGTAATCTTAATAATGTAAAATTGCGAGAATAGAGGAGAATAACTTATTGTTCCGTTCAATTTTTTTGGCGATCAATTCGAAACAGAGTCTTGTTGCAGCAAAACGTTGGCCTGTTAAATAATAAGAGTTCAAAGTTCTTCCACCGAGAATTCTGAATTCGAAAGTGTGGTAATAAAAAAGATCTGATTTTAAGCCATTTATGTTTAAAGCCAGATTTAAGAAATGGATAAATTTTTTAAAATACAATAAAGCATTGACAATGTCCACGAGTTCCGTGGCTTTCACCTATGGCCTGGATACAATAGGGAAGTCTTGAGTTCCATTTCCAAATGCCAGGAGGAATATGCAGAACTTAAAGAGCCGATCGAAAGCAGTAGAAAAATTCTACCTTGTTCGGAAGTCGGGGCCGAGTCTTCCACTTTCCGGGTCTGCGTTTAACTTTTGGTTTCACCCGAATATTATTACATTTTCCCCATCTCGAAGCTTTTCATATTTAAACTATCAAACCTATTTTCAAAGGTACGTATGCATTAAAAAATAAATTTTTTAAAATTTCTCAAAAATCCGAATGTTTTTCGTGGACTATTTTCTTATCGCTCCCCTTTACATTGCGCGTACGCTTGTGTCTTTTTAGCCTTAGCAAAGCGATCGCCCAAGATGCCGTCTCTTCCCCATCCTCCTTCCCCAAAAGGAGCCATCGCCCTCCCTCTCTTTATCCTTTGAATGCGGCCTCCTCCTCCCTCCCTCCCTCTCACCTCGCCCACTCGCCACATCGATCCACACAAACACAAACGCTTCTCGTTCTCCGAGGGTGGGGTCGAACACTTGGGCGGCCATTGCTGCCTATATATTTCTCTCTCTCTCTCTCTCTCTCCTTTTGCCCTTTCTCTCTCTCTCTCTCTCCCATTCTCCCCTTACTCGCGTTTTCCGCGCGTGCGCCATAAAAGGACCCAGGGCGCCACTCCAGGACGGAGCGGAGGTAACGAGAACGAACCCCTGAAAAAGGGAGAGAATCGTCCATTATTTCGAGCGCGTATATGCGATATGAAGCACGCGGGAGAGAGGATGATGGGAATGGAGGACGTTGTGCGATATGGTACCACGTGATCAAAACTCGGGAGATAGATGAAAAGAAGAGAGGAGAGACAGAGAGAGGAGCACGTCAACGGACACGGAGGATCGAACCTCAGACCCCACTTAAATAATAGTGTGTGTGTGAGAGAGAGAGAGATAGATAAAAGAGAAGCCACCCAACAATGAGAGGATCGTCTGTAGGATACGGAGCGAGAAGAATCTGCATCTCTCTTTCTCTCTCTTTCCCGTTTTCTAAGACGGAGGAGATAGGAAGGGGGGGAAAGTGTTTCGGTATTTCCACTTTGCGTGCCGTGTGTGGAGGAGGAGGAGTGGGCAGGTGGTCAAATGTGGGAGTGAAGCGGAGGTGGGAGGAGAAGAGGAGGAGGGAGGGGGGGAGGAGATGGATGTAGGGAGGCAGGCTGAGGTGGAAGAGAATGATGGCGCTTGGTGGACAATGGGAAAAAAAGAGGGAGAATGAGAACATCGAAGCATTCGAGGGAACCTAGTGCGTCTCCGGGCGAATGCGGAGGCCAGAAGGGGGTTGTGAAGCAGGGGGAGGTAAAGGGAGGTAAAGGGAGGTCTCCGCTATATGACTGGACGAGCGCGGAGGGCGATAACAGCAAAGGAACTTGTTTAAGTGCGCTTTTTCGCGGGGATGATGCTTGTAGACGTCACCGGTTAAGAAGTGTTTGGAGAGGTGGGGGTTTGACGGGTCTATCCTCAAAAAGCAACTCGCGTATCTCTGGTCTGTGAGTCGGACGACGTGAATCTTCGAATTTCGCCAAACAGTGTCCGGATGGGGCCGAGTAAGGGAAGAGGCATTTTTATCGATCTCACCAAGTTAAGTTGGTATCGTTTAGGAAAGAACAAGGTGTAGGCAAGGCTACAAATAAAATGCGGAAAAATAATGTTAGATAATTGGAAATTATATAAGGTTGTGTTATTTCGTATTTTATTAAAATGCAATTCCAAAACGGTACAACTTTTTTTTACCGAATTTCGTTAAAATTTAAAATTTTGAAATAGATATATGTATAATTCGTGTACATATAGTAAAACATGGGACGGGGATAAAATCATACTGAAAGAAAAGGCAACACTAATTTGGTATTATAAATCGATGTAAACGTGAAATGTTTTGGAAAGTTGCGACAGTAATAATAGCTGCATTGGGATTTCTGAATTTTAAAAATTCACTTTCTCGTATAATCAACCAAATTTTATTTTTTGCAAATGCCAAAGTAGGCTTTAAATTCCACTATATCCTTCACTATACAAGTTTAAATAAAAGATTAACTTTTGAGTACCACAATTTTAAAAACTCTGGCGACTAAAAGTCATTGCTTTCTTACAGTTTGTTTTATTATCTGAGACCACAAATTTAAGGTCACTACCGTTGGATTTACATTATTCACTATCGTACATACATTCCACGAGTAGTATCTCGCAAAACTTCGGTAAAGCCTTACGAAATGACTCTGGAACAGACTGGAATGCGAAGTCCCAGGTCTTCAATTTGATTTTGGTTCGAAGAAATAAAGCCATGTTTGCAATTCTTTCTGCGCCCTCTCTAGTCAAATACGTACATATGATTAACTCTATTTTCATAACACCGCTCCTGCATTCGATGGAAATTTGATTTTTCTGATACTTTAACTAGAGATACCCACCAACATGACAAATCTCAAGTGAACAATATTTTGCCTTTCACTAGACTGGCGGATGCTGGGAGATGAAAATCACCGAAACACACTTAAGAATCAATCGACCGTTGTTTAAAAAGAGAAGAAAATATATAGTCGTCACAGAATTCAATTGACGAATCGAAAGCATATCACGCATTTCGCATTCTCCAGAAGGTCAAGGAGGAGTCTCACGTATTCCGCAATTCCTCGTTATCCGAATGACGTCACCGTCATTTTGTGCCATCGAAGGTCGGAGTGGGAGATATGCTGGACGTGACTAACTGTTGCCATTAAAACGCTCTGATTGGCTCCGTCAATCTTTCTTCCTTTTACTCCCTTCTCCTCTATTGCCGACAGAAGTGAACGCGACTTCGTGATTTCGTCTTCGTGAGCTTTAGCAAAGCAAGAGAAACGTGAAAAGAGGCGACAGTGGAAATAAGACGCAGACGAGGGGAAACTGTTTTTAGAGAGGCTTGATTTATAAAATGACCGACTGCTTCTTTATCATTCCTCGTGTCCGCGCGGCTGCGTTCGTCCCTCTTGTCTCTCCCCCCCCCCCCCCCATTCCCCTCCCCCCTTATTTTCCATCCACCGCGTCACGAAGGCGATTGACGGATGTTATTTTTTTATATCTGCGAAATGCCCTTCTGTTTCTCTTCCTCTCTTAAAGCGGCTCCATCGTTTCACTCATTTGCCTCGTCACTCCTGCGCTATTTCTTATGCAGCGACCGCGCAATAACAAGCGAATGGATTTATAAAGTCTTTTTCTTTCTGCCGTGACGGATGGCGGCGCTCTTAAATTTCGCTCTCTCCTCTTCTTCCTCTCTCTCTCTCTCTCTGCCTCTGCTTTTTTTTATTCCCTCCTCATCAATCCACCTTTCGCGCATTGGCGCATTTGAAGGACTTTTTATTTCCGCCCACGCCTTAAGTGCTCGCTATACCATTTACTCTCTCGAGAAAATGGATAACCGTGCAAGGCGACCTGAGATGCATCAGTGTTTAAAAAATAATCTCTCAAATTTCGTAAATTCAACAGCTGTCCGTAGGTTTATTTACTTTCGTCAGACAACCGCGGAATTTAAACGTAATTTGTTCGGATTTGTTTTGTGCGCCTGAAAGAAAATGCATTCGTAATGTCGTGTTTTTTAAAATCTTTCAATGCGTGATTAGTGAGGAGTGATGCAAGAAGGAGCGCATCTGTCTTTACCTCGTCGATTTGTTCGAGCTCGAAGTCCGGTTAAGTCGAAGATAATGACAAAAATGGAATGAGTTGCCTGTAAATGCTGGTTTATTTTGCTGCGTCGGAGTTAACGCGCTGTTTGAGAAAGAAACCTTGATCGAGAAAGACAATCGTCCCATCGCCTCGTCGTCTTCGATTTGGCCTCTTGTTAGATTTCCTTCCGGAAAACTTGGACGACACCTGTCTGTTAATCTGCGATCTCGTGTAATTTTTATTTGAGAAGCAAAGGATCGAATTGAAATTCGATATTTTTTATATCGATAATAAAAATCGTTTTGTTTTTGTCACACCAGAGATCGGCCCATGGTAACAGTAGCAGCGCAAAAAATATTGCGAGCGCTTTTTTGACTGTCTTTCTTCGCGTTATTTTAAATTAAATAAAGGTTTGGTAAGCTGAATGAGTGGCTACGTCGATGGCATGTATATCTTATTTGTTAATTTATTTAATAAAAATGTTTTAATAAACTTGAGCTGATTATCTAGTTGTTTCTTACCAGTCAAATCTTTTAGAACAGTTTTATCGATAACTTCCCGATGAATAGTCTATTGTTACACCTGTTTAGAATCGTATTAACCTCTATGTAGATTGAAGAACTACCCATAAAATTGGCATTTTCCGGATAAATTGTAGTTTTTCCATAAAAATTGCTGACAAATTTGGCAAGTTCTAACCTTCATATTTTAATAGATACGAGTATTTTGCTAAAACCACTTCATGAAATTAATTTAAAATCAAATTATGCATGCATTTTAAAAATAAATTAGTAGCTAAGACAAAACTGATGAGGTTAAATGTTTTACTCATAGTTTAATTTATAGCAAACTGAAAAATAGAAAATATTTTTTGGACACTAAAACAAGAATAAGATGACATCTGAGACATAAAGATTGCTACCGGCCAGTACCGTGTGCAGATATTCTGTCACTTGTGGGGACGTATACTATAACGAGCCATTTTTTTTATAACAAAGTCAGTACTCAGCAGTATACTCACCTCGTCGCCTCACCTATCGGTAGGGCATGCTGCGGATGGCTTTTCGGGAAACAGTTTGTCGATAGCATTAAAGCGAAAAAATATCGTGTGAAATGAAAAGTCCTCCCAATATTGACAAATCGTGTTATAGCGGCGAAATCGCGTAAAGTGAAAGCGTGTTAAACGGGAACTTGCACATTACTCCTACGTATTGTTAGTCGTTTCGTATCCTTGAGGCTATACATCCCTACAACACCTGAACTTCTTTTCTCGGTTCCATCTGTGAGAAGAATCCCTCTTCCCCTTCCTTCCCTCTCCTTTTTCTCCCTCTCTCCTCATCCTAATCGCCATCCCTATCAATTTACACTTTCCCACCTGCCTCCCGAGATCTCCCGCATTCTGGTTCACGTCTCGGCCGCCGAGGGCGCGTGTGCTTTTGTTTCCATTTGACCACCCCTCTATTTGTTCATGTTGCTGATTTTTTTATATCCCTCTCGCTTTCGCTCATCGGAACATTCATTTAGTGGTTCGCATTCTCATTCTCTCGTAAGATGGCGAGGGTATTCGCGTTCTCACCTGCTCACATGTGATGAAGAAAGCGAGAGATGGTCGAAAATTGGCGTGTGTGGCGATTTGTTTTTGCATAAATACGACATGCATTGTTCTCGAACTGAAGTTAATGCAAAACACTTTTTGCAGAAGGGCAAAAAGAGAGAAAATGTTAAGATCCGGATAAATTATTGCGTCAATACCATGGTTTTTTGTGTTCAGCAGCTAACAAAATGGTGCGAAATTGATAGATATAGGCCCCGGACGATCTAGATCAGGGGCCGGCAACCTACGGCCCGCGAGCCTCATTCGGCCTCCGAGTGCGTTTAACCGACCCGCGAAGCCATTATGAAAAAGTGATCGGTATAATGCAACCCAGTCAATTCCATATTTTTCAACGAAATTATGGTCTAAAAACCTTTTCTGGTGGACTTTTAACGCTAGTAAATTAATAAGATTTTATTTTCGCTAATATTAGAACGCAAACTCCGTAGGTAACTCCTAATTTAAACATCCATTCGGCCCGCCAAAGCTCTCGTGATTTCCAATTCGGCCCTCCGAAGCATTCGCAACAACGAATGTGGCCCGCCACATAGAAAATGTTGCGGACCCCTGATCTAGATGACTGTATTTGGCGGGTATCCGCAACCTTTTTCAATGCGGCGAGCACCAAGTTACACCCATAGAGCACCGCTATACCTTTATAAATTTGGAATGATAATAAATAAAATCAAACCAACGTCAAATTGTTTTAAAATATTCTTTCGTACGTCTACAAACTAAACAAGCGAACAAATTAAATTACTGGTGCTAGGAAAGGCGGTTTTAGCATCATAAAAGTGCGTGCTAAGACTACGAAAGAGGACTACGGTGTTCGCGAGCACCAGGCTGCGGATCTCAGGCCTAGAGCTCCGCGACTAGGACCGCTAAAGTGCTAGTGTTATTAGAATCAGTAGCTTAGTGCAAGAGGAGAAAAAATGGAGAGATTGATAATGAAGAAGGGAGGGAAAGAGAGGGAGGTAGATGGAGGGAGATGTTCACATATTTTGTAATTTAAGGCGATGAATTTTACTCACGGTATATATTCAGCTCATTTTTGTAACTATGTAAATGAATCTAAAAAATATCGGTATGATCTCACGAGTTTTCAAACATTTCAGGACAAATCCTTTGATACATTACCGACAGACGGTCTTAGCAGAGTACACACTGATTGCTGTTTAGAGCGAATCCAAAAACTTCATAAGTTGTGTGGAGGTAATCGCCCTCTTGAATACGTTACTGCCTACTCTGTATTCTGAAAATTCCTACCTCTCGTCACAATCTTTCTTTCTGTTCTCTTGTACTAGATTTAATCTGTGGCACAGAATCAAGGTATTTTGCCCGAAATAGGTTTAAGAATGCATTAAATGGAGGAAAATGGGGACATCCAAAGGGGTGAGGAGGGCGATCGTTTAGTTTAGTGATCGTTTTTAATTACCATTAGTCCAAGTCGCCGTAACAACAAATTAATTCATGCTTTTAAGCATTACGGACCCGATAGGGTGATTTTTAGAATGATTTTTACGATTATCTTTTAAAAAGGCCTTTCGCTAAAGGTATACTTGGAGAGCCACGGAGAGAAAGAGGTAGGGATACCAGATAAGCCGCTCGCTCCGGAATTAATTATCATTACCAACTCCGAATTTATTACGCGCCACGTCCCTATCTTTTATTTTTATTTGAAAAGACTACTATTTCCTTTTCAAAACTTTATTGCCCCCTTTCCCTAATTAAGTTCACATAAAAGGCTCATTTTCAAAAGCCTGGAACTCTTTTCGTGTCGCTTTTTATGGAGCAATTACTAGGAAGAATTTTAAACGCATTAGACGGCCATTAAAGTCCCCTCCCGCCCGCTTTTCGAATATCATTCTTCAATTACGTCCCGAAAATCGCGAATCCCGTACCATCTGGAGGCCTCGACGCATCCGGCTGCCTTCTTCTTTTTTTTTTTTTTTAAATTTTCTCCATCCCGCGATCGGGACAAAGTCGGGACGGCGACCGAAACAACGCCGGTCTCGATAAAGGCAATCGATTATCGAAACGAAACTACGCTACCTGCGGCGAAAAGGGAGAGACTCGTCAAACAATAAGGGCGCTATAAAAATAACCGAAAACCCCACCCTTTCTTAGTGCGAGGGAAAGAGTGAAATGGAGGGGGTTTAAATAATTAGGAAAGGGGTGTGTGGAATAGGTGATTAGGGACGGAGGCAAGAGGAGAGTGGTGGAGCATTCGGGTCGAATGGGGTAAAAAAAGTCCCCATTCAAAACCTTCCCCCTCCCCTCCCCCCACCCCCACAACCCATTTCCTCCCACCCTCTCGGCCATCCTACGCGCACACTCTCACGTTTCGCCTACCTGTACTTAAAGAAGAAAGCTGATGGGGGGAGGGTGTTCACTAATTGCTGTCATTAAGTCTCTCTCTCTTTTTCTTTCTATTTCTCTGGAGGGAGATGCTGGTTGTGATCAGAAAGGAGGAGGAGGAGGAAGGGCAGGGGGGGAGGAGAGGGAGCGGTGGAGGGAGGGGAAGGAGGGGGAGAGAGAGAGAGAAGGGGGAAGGGGAACGCGAGGAGGAGGCGGCTTTTGAGGAAAAATGAGACCCAGGAAACGACGAAAAGGTAATCATCGACCAATTTCTTTTTACCGCTCAAGGGAGCAAATGAGGGAGAGGGAGAGAGTGGCGAGGAGGGGAGGGTGAAGGAGGGGGAGTGGGAGTTAGGCCTAGGGTCGGCACCGAAGCCGTAAAGGAAGATATTGGAGGGGAGCCATCAAAAAAAGCACGGGCATTGTGTTCTCGGAGTTTCAAATAACGGCCGTCGCGAAGGAAGAGTAAGAGAGGGTTGAAGGGAATGGTGGGAGGAAGGGAAAGAGGGAAAGCAAAGGTTAAAAGCGGAGGAATAGGTGAGGACGAGACAAGAAGAAGTGATGCATAGCGTTGGCGATTGTAGAAATTTCTTCCTCTTCGTCAGAAGTGCGTGTGCCTTGACGCAATCCAAATAGACTCATTCTCTAAAGGAGTAATACTCTTTTTTTCTACAGTCGATTAGATAATTTCTAAGGCTTTTTTCCACTGATATTTCCACAGGTCTAGATACAATTATCTACGATAATGATTCTTTAAATGTTTTATAATGCCTTGATCCAAAGGTTGTAGTTTAGATATCATGTTGGTTGGTAAAAAAAACATTTTTAACAGCAGCATATAAAAGGATTTGCCGGACAATGCGTCCATAAACAAAAGGGGTAGTTTCTTAATGCGTACAAATATTGGGAAATATGTTTGTAAAAATATAGAAATTTGGTTGAAAATGGGGTTCCGCGTAATTCTATTTGTCTTTGCACAAAAATTTTGGAATTCACTGCGTTATTTTCACCACACTTTATTCGCCATTGGTCGAATATATTATATAATAATTACTTCAAAGAATTTTTTAGTATCGCATTTTTCTTTATGTTGATAGTTCTAGATTAATTCGTATTGTTGTGATGTTAGAGCAATTTATCAAAGTTCAGAGAATTTTATTCCTACCGCCTAGGATTGGAAGGGGATTTAAACTCCGTACACTGAAGGCTAAAGTAATCCAGATTTTCTATTTCTGCCATCAAAATGTAAACTTCTGCATTGGAGAGGAAATAACCATTCTTGAAACAGAAATATAAAGTAGGCCCAAGAAAAATGTATCGCGAGAGTTCGATGGGAAAGACATTTATTCGTACGTATTGTCTTTATCTTGCATTCGTAGCAGCGTGTCTTGAATCTAACTAAAGGTCTCGAAAGGCAAATTAATTTTCAACCTAGCGCTCATCATCTTAAATAGCATTTTTTTTGGCTTCTAAGGCAGCATTTTCCATTAATCAATCGGAAGGAGAAACTTTATAATGCAAAATCCATCCATCTCGCGTTGCATTTGTTTCTCTCCCTCCAATAGGACTCTCCAATTCTTCAATCTGCACGTCATTGTTCTGAGTCGTTGGATCGAATTGATGATCGTCTTTATTTTCGAAAGAAGTCTTACCTCGAGCGGCGTAAAATTCGAATCTCATTTGTCAAGGAGGACGATAAAAAAATTGAACGCGTTCGTGAAACGGAATAGAATTAATGCGTCCCATGCCCAGCTAATGAAGAGGTGTGCGCTCAAAAACTCACGATCATTAATCAACCATGATGTTAAATATTTTGTTTTGTGGCATATAGTTACGTATCTAACAGATTGTTGTTTTTGCACGAGAATCAGACTGGCTACGGGTTAATTAATATCTATGAGTCCCTAACTTGTAGGGTAGAAATATGGTGCGTTTTCAAGAAATGATTTTCCAGCGTATTTCTTATCATTTAATTTTTTTTAATTCCTAATGATAATGAACAAAAACTTATAAAGCAAACAAAGAAAATGCGTTTCTAAGCTTCACACGTTTAATATTTCTTCTGAAATAAACTCTTATAAATGTTTGTAGAAAGAATTTTCCATCTTAGAAAAGTAAAAATGTGACGTGTGTAATTCTTAGCCTAAACCGTTACTCTGTAAATATTGTATTTTGGAAATAAATATACGTAAACGGCCTTCATGAGATCGTTTGAATTGAGAGTGCGAAATACAGCAAGTGAAAAAGAAAGTGCATTCTTTAATATATTTTGCCTTTAGTGAAATTTAAGCACACAGAACAAATGAATACTTCTACGGATAAAACGACTTCCTAGCAAAATTTCTGTTTCCACGATTGACAGTGATAATTAAACAACCATATTATATAAGTAGAATACAGTATTTATCCTTTCTACTTGAAGATCCAATTTAATGTTCTATTTTTATTTCCCATCTTACTTTCTATTTTTTAAGATAAAATGATACGCTAAATATCTATACAAAAATATAAACTGTTACATTCAGTTCTGTCTGCGTTCTTCTAGGCATCGATATCATTATCGGATACACTGTACTGTGAGTCTAATTCAAGTACTTTCCGTCTGTATTATTTTGGGCAGTTTTGAATTTCATTTTCACGAGGATACAGTACAATTTCGGACAATCGCCAAAAAATATTCCGAAACCCGGCGTGAATTTTTTCGCCGCCCGACGAAAAAATTTCGAAACAAATGACGTAGTAAAAATCATCGGATCCGACCTGTCAAAAAACGAAACCGAATGCGCCGGAATTTCGCCCTTTTCAAACGCGTCCCTATCCTCTTGTTCTTTTTTTTTATTATACATCAATCACTAACAAAAAAGTCAAAATTGCCAGAGTCCCGCGGTAAAGCTTCCGTCGCGAGCGACGATTTGAGAGGACATAAAAACGACAAAGATTCCGCGCGTCCAGATTTAAACAACAGAATAAATTAATTTTTTTCTCCATTATCTATGTGCCGAAAAGTCGTTAAACCAAAACAAATGACATCCTGTTTCGAAAAAGGGGGGGAATCCATATTCGCGAGCTCGTTTCTCTCTTTTTTTCTCATCCTCTTCTGTTCATATTTTTTCCTCTCCTGTGACGTCCTCTCTCAACGCTTTCACCCTCTCCCTCCTCCTCTTCCGCCCGCGAATACGCAAAGCGAATTTTTCCGCGCTGTAATTTACGCTCCCGCCGAATCGCTCTCGAAAAACAACAGAAACGCGAGAGGGTCGAATGCCGCGGGCGAGTTCCGAAATAAACGAAACAAAAACGCATCAATTGTCGGAAGGGAGAGAAAAAAAAACAACTCCGCCGGGCGTCGGATTTTGTGTTTCTTTTTTTTTCGTTTCCTCTTCCCTCTCTCACCAAAAACACACTCGTGAAAACAGCTTCGTGAATGGCACCATCAAATTTTCGGCTCCGATAAGGACCGCTTCGAATAGAGGGAGGGAAAAAGAGTTTTTCCGGCAGAGCGCGTCCCGAACTGGAAATGAAAAGCGATACAATAAATATGAAACATGGCGTAAAATTCCTGTGAACAAAAAACGCTTCCCGAACTCCCCGCCCTACCCCCTCTTCTTCTCTCTCTCTCCTCCCCCCTCCCCGTTTCGAAAAAATGTATAAACCGTAGCTCGTGTGTGTTGTAAGCGTGCGTGTGTGTGACGAGCAAAAAATTGCATCCAGCGTTGTTTTTTTGCGCTTTTTGAGTGGACGCGAGACCTGCTTCAGGGGGGAAGTGGAGGAGAGGGGAGGGGGGGGGAGTTTGTATTTGGGCGTAAAGGGGGAGTGGGATGAGAACGCGCCGATAAAACTTTCCGATCTCTCTCTCTCTCTCGCGAAATGGCAAAAATAAACAAAGGACATTTGGGCAATTTACTGCCGCGAGAATCGTGGGGGAAGAGGGTGGGGAGGGAGGGGGGAGGGGTGCGTGGAGGGGGGGGGGAGGTGCGGCGGCAACAGAGAGATCGGTTGCCTAGCAGGATGAGATAGGCAGGCGGAAAATTTTATGATTGATGGGCCGTCGGGTGGACTGCCCGGAGGAGGATGAATAGGGAGGGGGGGATGGTATGAGAATAGGTGGGGGAGGATAGGGGAAAGGGGTGGAGGATAGCGCGGGACTCCAGATTGGCGGCGCTGGTGATGCCGACGGCGGCCTAAAAATTCCCTTCGGCGACCCGCTGCCTCACTTGCAGACCACCACCAAAGCACTTGCAGGTACGAAGAAAGGAGTAGAAAAAAAAGAAAGGCGCGATCCTTTTGTGTTTACTCTGTCTCTCTCTCTCTCTCTCTCTATCTAACCGGAGTTTTATGAAGGGCAATCAAATTTTCTCCCCAATTATGATCCTGCCCATCGCGAGCAATGGTTATTAACGAAGAAGGTACGCCTCGGTTTTTGCTCCTCGCCGCCGCTCTCAAATTGAGACGGATTGCCCAGCGGAAAAGAGATGATGGAGAGGGAGAAGGAGGAGGATGATGATGAATGGATTAAATAGCCGCAGAGATCGTTTCTATTGCGTGGAAATTAATCCTCGGCGACGTGATCATGATGCAGAATAGCTACCTGCTCCGCGTGATGTATTTTCCCGCGGCGGAGAAATCAATTAACTTTCTGTATAATATTATTTTACTCTTATTAGTTCCCATTCTGTAATTCCATATTAAAAGAATGAGATCATTTGAAACTATTGTACTTTATCCTATTAATTTTAGTACTGTCCAATGCTGTAGATATCATATCATAGTGTGTTAAGTTGTTTCCTTATACACGTTGGAAGTTTTTCCATCCTTTCATTTATTCTGTTGATGAAGGAGATCAGTAGGAATCCCTTAACATAAACCACTTTCCTGTCAACGTATTCTATGATAGTTAAGAGGTAAAATAATTACATCGTAAAAATTGCTTCTATAATGATATGTGGGATTTTATATGGGTAAATACAAGCATTGCACGAAATATTTAAATCTCGTTCTGTATACGGTTTTACATCATGGCATAATATTGAGGTAGAAATGCTCTAAATATTGGGGGATTAAAGTCGCAGATCAATAGATAACTCAAATATTTCAAATGTCCGAATTTTATATATTAATTTCTTGAGAACATTATGGATTAGATTAGATATCGTCTTTATTTGGGGCGATATTGAGACTAGGAAACCCCATCTTCTTCCTAAACCCTAATGTATAGGATGATGATCATTATAGGATGAGCTTAAGAATTTTTTAATGGTTTAGGCTGCTAATTGACAAGACGATTAACTTCAAAAAAATAGTTTTGGAGTAGGAATTTCTCGGCAGATGTTTTAATGCGGGATTCGTAATATGGAGGGAGATGAAGTAGCCAATGGATCATGCTTAGCAGCCTCTCCCAACGAAAAGTCCACGACACAAGCAAACATAATTTCCCCCACTTCTTCCTCCCTCTTTCATCTCTCTTTCTCTCTCTCTCTCCCGCATTCGCTGTCCTCTTAAATTTTCCTCGGCGTCTCGCTTGGTCGTTCCCATTGTCTAGAACGTCAACCGTCAAACCATCGACCGTTGGTAGTACCACCGCCTGCGTCACTATCGTCTGTCAATTGTTTCCACCCAAATCCGAGATACTTGACAAGAATACGGTCGGAATGGGACGTCGAAGAGATGGTTCCGGCCCGGGGTGGTTGGCAGAGAGAAAAAAGGGGTGGAGATGGGGCGGAAATGGGAGGAGGGGCGGGGGGGCGAATGGAGGGGGGCATGCGCAAAAAAAATTACGGGTCTCTGCCTCATCCTCTTCGCAATCGAATCCAATGGAATCTCCATCAATTCGAGTGGGCTTCTTGATAGGACGTTTGCCTCCCGCGGGGACATCTTGGTTACATGGCCGAAGGAGAAAGAGGGAGGAGGAGATATATGGTGTCAAAGGAGAGGGATGAGAGAGAGAGAGAAGGTAGATGCTCTGCTACGCTGTCTTCTATTGGGATAATATACTCGGTAACCTTCTTAGGGGGAAATTTTATTCCATTCGCATTTTATGATAATGCACGCCGTCTCCCACAGGATTCCGGATTTATCATCGAACTCGGGATCGTTTGTAAACGTCAAATGCTTTTTCTCTCCGTCCCTCCAACTCTCTCCTGCCCTCCCTCTCGCTCTTTCCTCTCTCTCTCTCTCTCTCTCTCTCTCTCTTTTCCTTTCTGCCTTTGTCTTCTACTCTTTCGTTAGCTTTGTCATCCCATTCAATTGCCGGATAACTAAATCGAGGCTCCATTCCATACGAAAAAAAACCACATACGATTCCGAATTCTTAGGTCTTCCTCTGCGCATTTTTCTGTAATGTCAATAGAAAACGCGCAGAATAACTAATTAGTTGTAGGCGACAATTGGATTGTTTCTGTGGCAATCCTTATGAGTGGCAGTAAAACTAATGGCATATCAAATAGAGACACATTTGTAGACGGTCGTCAGCACAAGAGAGACACTACATATATATATATTTATAAAATAAAGTTTTCCTTCAAATCATTCCCCTCTGCTATCCCCATGGGATTCTGCTATTCCGCTTGTTTCCATGAGAACGTCTTCGAGTATTCCTCCAATAAGGAAAACGAAATGAGAGAAAGAGAGAGACAGATTGTGCTCGGTATCATGAGATAAAGACAAAAATGAGAGGGAGTAACCGAATCTGAGCCTTCCCGTCGTGCATTAGGTCTTCCAGCTCCATCCGTCACGCTGATGAAATGAAAGACATTGACAAACCTCCGCAAGTATCTGAAAAACTGGTTTGTCTTTGCGGTTTTGTTCGCGGAAGTTCATAAAACATCAATAACTCGGCTTCGGAAGGCAATATTTCCAGACTTGATCTCTCAGCGTCAAATCGAGTTTTATTGAGGTCCTCATGCGTTGCATTCAAAGTTGTTGGAAATCCTTAGAGCTGCTTTAGATGTATTACTTCAGTTGTGCTGTGCAAACATTTATTTAAGTCAAATTTTTTAATGGTCAAATGGCTTTATAATCTAGAGAAGTAAAGTTGTTATAATATAGGGATTAGAATTTTTACCTCTGAAAATTATCAATGTAAATTTAAATGTGATTGCACATAAAATTAAATTAAAAATTAGTTAATTTTCTGATCCAAATAAAAATAGGGCCATTATATGAACCAAAGAGCGTAAACGTGATAGGGTAAATTTAATGCATTACTGATTCACCATTGTTAGGGTAAAAATTTCAGTATCGCCTGGTATTGAATTATTCGAAGATCCGTTAATAAGAAAACAATATTGAGGCGTTAGAGCGTCTTCGACCTTTTTTTGTCCAGGATTTGGCGATGTACGATGTTGGAAAGGCTAATTGGGTGACCGCGAATCCAGCAATGAATTGGGGTAAAAGAGGGGAAGGGGAAAAAAGCGCAAAGAGAAAAGGAAATGTGATTTTGAGGAGGAAAAGGGGAAATAGAGTAGATAGAATTGGTCGAACACAGTACGTGTGACTTGAATGGAGTGGGATAAGTTTCTCTCGACGTGCACGAATAGCGAATCAGAAAAACTGAAATGATTTTCATGTCTGCATGGCGATTTAGATTGGAATAACGTGGTTTCTTGTAGATCGCAGCGTATGGCCTCTGATCTCGTTCATTTTTATTAAGTAAAGGTTTATAAAAATATTAATTGTAATGAAATTATCCCTGAAGATAAATTAATTAGTCTTATAATATAGTAGTCACTCTCTTCGTGAAGCACTTATTGTTTAAATTTCTGAAGTTTACTTCATCACTTGTTATTTATTTATTTTCCAAATTTGCCTTCTTTGCATTCTATGTCATAGTTTCTTTACCTCTTTTTGGTTTTATTGTAACATCTGTTTTATTCCATATCTTTCCTGGCGTTTTCCTTACTGTTATTTCATGTACGAGGCTCAATTTTTGTGACAGACAAGTAATGATAACGACATCATCGTTTATGTGCTCACTCTTTTCAGTATGGTAGATCCAATGAAAAAAAATTCGCTTAATCACCATTGGGATGTGTATTTTACCAATACCTTCTTCTGACATAAGAATCAGGATAACGGCGGGAACATTTTCCCTAATTAAGTTTATTTCAACATTTTAATCTGATAATTTTCCCGCATGACCCCACAAATTCTAATCATTTAGAATGTTAAAGAAGTGAAAAGAATTGCCTAATATTGTTCCAAAAAAAAACTTAATTATTGAAACCTTTTTATCGATTTTAATATTTATCTCTGCCGTCTGTAACTTAGATTATTTAATACAAGCTCACTTGAAAAGAATTTCTATGGAAAAATTATCTCGGCGAAACGTCGAATAAATCCTCCAACATGATTCCTTCCCATTCCACATTTATTTCTCACCCTCAGATTTGACCGCTTCCTCACTGGGAAATTGAGTATTTGAAAGATAACCGCTTCAAAATCTTTGAATGCTAGTGTGAATCCATTTTTTTATTGCCGGCTTACTGCCATATAAATCCCACGAAGAAGATATCGGCACCCTATTGGATTAATCCTTGTTTAGGAAAAGGCATGAGTCTAATGAACTAATAAATTGTAAACCTAAAATTTAAAAAGAAATTCGGAAAATCCTTCCTATAGTAGTTGGTTCAACAATTTGCTAGAAATTCAAGTAGAAGTTCGACTTTTACTAATGAATAAACTCCTTAGCTGCTTTATAAATAGAAGAAATCGCAGAAAATCGATTCGCTGGGTCTTTAACATATTAGAAGAATAAATACTACTTCGAGATCTGAAAAGGTCTCAAAACCTCAGTTATTGCTGCAAAGTGTGACGTGCTTTCATTAAAATAATTCTAGTCCCATCTAATTATTTAGTATTATGGACTTTATTTACATTTTATCAAATGTATCTCACGCCGTTTATCATCTCTACTTTAATAAATCGTTTCATTAAACGGAGAAAATTCCATGAACTTTGTTGGCGACTTAAATTCGAAATATTCCTTCTAAAATGTTTTATCGAAAGTAGTTCGCGTCGTTCGCTACCATTTCCATTTATAACTTTCCAATTACAGCATCAGGATGAAGAGTTTTCCTTTCTTTCTCTCTCTCTCTCCCTCCTTTCCTCCCTCCTTAAAAGTTCCTCCCACCACCTCCTCGAGACGTTCGTAAAATATCCCTCCACAGGAAAAATACCTTTTCTCATGCGGCATATCCCTATCAGTGAATCCCCTCCTATTTTTTTCTCCCTCCGCCCCTCCCCTCCTACCCCCCCCCCACTTTTGCTTCTCCACCCTTAACTGGCTTCCGCGGGTCTCCTTAATGCTTTCCCTTCAATTTGTTTTAAATTAATGTTTTTGTGATTTGTGTCATTTTTTTCTCTCTCCGATGGGCTATAACTCTCCGTGACCCCTACTCTTCTTCGCTCATTTTTTATCGGCTCGCGCGCCATAGAGAGAGCGAACAAACGGACGCATCCCGCTACTTCGGCCGCTCATGGTGCTTCGACCTGTAATTGGTGGAGAAAGTAATAGGCTATAGCGGGGCGATAAATCTCTCTTCCTCTCTCTCTCTCTCTCTGGCTTCCTTCTTTTTTTCCTCTCTCTCTTTCCTCCTCCTCAACTCGGCCAACCGTAATTAGATTTTCTTTTCCTTCCCCCCTATTGCCTTGCGGACGCAGAACTCGATACAAATCACATATGTGCGTCTCGCTGTCAGAAGCTACAGTAAGGGAAACGACGGCATGATCTGGTTATGGCGCTACCCCGTTGTTTTTTTTACTTTTCCCTCCCGTTCTCTGTGTGTATGTATGTGAGAGAGAGAGAGAGAGAGAGAGAAAAAGAAGACGCATGACGATACAAATTTTTTGTCTGGTATCCGTGCAAAGTCGAATCCGTTTCAGAAAAAAAAACACTCGAGCTTAATTTAAGCGCTGCGATTTATGATAGTGCACGTCACCATGTTGAGGACTACTTACAAATTCCAAACTCTTCAGATGAAGGCGAAGGAGATGTCGCTCTTTTCTAGACAAATGCGTGCCTTGCGCGCAGGATGCTGATCGCGTGTTTGTCTTTTGCGGGCTTTCTAAAGATTACGAAACTTTAAGTATCGTTTTACGAGTTCTTAAATATCAGTTGCGGCTAAAAATGCTGTAGTCTGTGATAGGCATAGCATATAAATATAATGTCTTTTCGGTTCTATGACGGTGTAAGAGGTAGCCAAGAATCGTCATGAAGCTAGGCGAGATAGGCATCTGTCTTGGGCGCAGCACACTTGAGGGCGCGACAAATGACAATTAGAACTTTTAAGTATAGCGTTTGTTATTATAAATATATTTTTACATATTTTATTTTCCCCCTACAGTATAAATACTGCTTTGAGAGGTAAAATTGTGTACTGTATATAGGATGACCACTTGTCGGCCAATTTTTCCTCAAATGTCCCGCGTCCCGTGTGAAATCAATACGGGACGCACTTTGTCCTGTATTCTTTTATGAAAACAGATATATTGATTTTGGATACAATTAGAGTAACCACATGTCCCTTATTTTATTGTAATAAATGCAGTGCTGGGAATGAGCCGGAACGAACCCAGACCGCACTTGTATCCACAATATGGGCGATTACTTCCGAATTATAATACTTTCCTTCCGAGCGCTCCGTTTCGTAATATATTCCATTTCGAGCACTAAATATATGTAGTGTATGAAGAGTTTACAGAAATGAACCCACTTTTACGAAAAGTTACAAAAGAGATTTCATCTCTCCTAGATAAATGGAATGTGATATACTTTCATTAGGAGGGGGAATAATTTTCAAACTTTGCCTACGGCGGAAAAATGTCTTGTCCCGTCTTTGCACTCAGGCTATTTCGTCGACTTATATTCGTTGCAAAAACCTAGGAAAAATAGGAGAAATTTCTCGTAGTATCAAATATAACGTTCAGAAACTCATCCTTCCAATTATTTGTCTCGTTGGGTGGACTCACAATTACCCTCATCTAAGATTTTTATGCAAATCTCGCTCAAATGCTAATGCTACTGATTGCGCAGTGTTCCAAATTTATTGCATCCCAAGAAACACATAAATTATTTCCATTAGGACACTAAGGACTTGTCTGCATCACTTAATTCTGTGCGTATAAATAGTTGTACATGCATCCAGACTATACACGTTGTCGGACTCGGCGTCGGACCCCAATGTCTTCGCTTAGCTGTAGCAACGCTGGAATAGGTTATCCTCAGACATTGGTCCAATGGTCCATTCACACGCACACAACACGCACCTGTCCTTTCAACTTTCTTTTGAATAGCGTCATTCGAGTGGAGTGATCTCAAGAGATTTAGCGTCGGGAAAGGTTAGAAGTCAATAAACGCTCTTCATGCTCTCTACTGCCAGTCTGTGACACTCCGTCTCTCGCCACTTTCAGGCTTCCCTAGAGACCCAAAATGACAAAGGTTCCGACGAAGGAGCGTGAAAGGGGGAGGCCGAGGGAATGAGGGGGGTTATTCTGGATGGAGGATGGGTAGAAATGGGCGGAGAAAATGTCGGGAGGGAGAAAAGGAAAAAAGAGAGAGATGGAGAAGAAGACAGAGAAAAAATAGTTTCATATTCTTCAGCCTATGTTAGACGTAACTAGTGACAGCGGGATACCTAATGAACAACAGCGACAATAATTGTCTCCGAAAACTTCAGGATTTCGATAATTTGGCGCGTTAACCGTGCGCTGGATTTTAGCATCGCGCGTTAACTGATGAGATTTTGTAGCTCGTAATAATTACCATAGAGGTTGTTGACAGTAAAGCTGTAATTCACAAAAAGAGTTTCCCGTGAAAACGTGTTCAAATATGGAACCGTGCATACTCTTCCGAAATAAAGATAAAAATTTCCATGGAACCATCGAGCGTTTTAGACGAGTTTTGCTATTTAAAAAAATATATCTATAAATTCTCCCTCTGTGTTGTGATACACACCACAAGAAAATGTTACTATTAATTTTTTAATGAATTAGTAGCTTCCAACTCTTTACTCAATCTCATTCTGCCAGCGAGGGCCAACATAAAAAATGCCATTATTATTGCAAGATGCAGTAAAAAAGGATTCGTAAAGCAAAAAGGCATCTGAGATTTATTTCCCCAATGCATGATGAAAGAAGTATACAACGAGCAAGTTGTTTATCACGGTGGTACATCATCCGCTGGAAAATATGCTGATTTCCAGCTATTCCCTGTTAATTTAAATTCAAATGTATGCAAATTAAAATAACGATTTAAGGAAAAATATGTTATTCTGCCTGCGAAAAGCTGCAAAATGAATGAGCGTCAATTTTATTTATCTCTTTAGATTTAAGTAACTTCTCCTTTTACATCGTCATAGAATATTTTTTTGGGATTTTGCACTATAAATAAAAACAATTCAGTGGAATCGCCAGGTTATATATACATGGCAACCGCAGATAATATTCAGTCATCTCCGTGATTTATTAATTAGGGAAGTAGATCAGCCACAACAAATAATGCAAAATATGATATTCGCCCATATGATCAAAGATATTTTACGGTATATAGCGCTATATAATTATTTTCAAAATTATTCTTCTTGCACTTGCATTAAAATAAAAATGGGAAGAATTTCGCGATTGTCGTTAAATTTAGGAGTAAAGAGTTGATTTTATTTGACTTTAAATTTTGAAACAAATCTCATCGGTTCTTCATGCGTAAATTGTCATGCCTTTTGTCTATATCGTTTGTTTTAATGATAAAGAATAAAGGGAATGCTTAAGTTAATAAATCACCAGTGTCTTTCCGAGCTGTCAACCGTTTTTTCTTTCTTGTAACACCCCCCTCCCCCTCTGGCCATTTCGCCGAGATAAATCCATTTTCCTACTACCTAAACATTTCATTTGGAAGAATCTCTGAATTCCGAGGATTTTTCAAAGAAACAGAGAAGAGTTTTGGTCAGAGGAGTCCAAAGGTTTTTAAGCGTATTTCACTTAAGTCCGTCCCTGCCTTTAAATAGTTTTCTTTTGCAAAAAAGGTTTTTCTGGAGAGGAATCCCACGGATCGATAAACCCAAAGCTCATAAATCTCGGAAGAGAATATCTATTCTTTCATCCCCTACACCTCTCTTCTCCCTTACCCCTTCCACCCTCCTGCTACTCCCTTGGACCACATACGACCTTTGAAAGAATTCTTTGTGACTCGATGGTCACGGGGGCGGAGGGAGTGGAGTAGAAGGAGGGAATCCCACGGTTCGAGGAATATGAGGTGTCCTCTGCCCCTCTCGCCCTATGAGGCGGAACATTGGGGCGAGACCACCACTCACCCCACACACGCATGTGTCTCAGGTAAGACGGGACCCGAGGAGTGGGTGGTGATGGGAAGAGAGAGAGAAAGAGAGAGAGTGTGAAGCTGGAGACGCTTTGTGTGTTGCCAAGGATCTTAGGCGAAAGAGCAAAAATAAAATGTCACGGATGAGAGATTCCCGATGGCAGATATTATTCATATCTAACATGTAGAGAGAGAGAGAGAGAAATTATGAGAATCTTTCTATGCTTACAGTTGGTAGACGTATTTCCTTAGCATTTGTCATGATAACTTAGCTTTCGTAGCAATAAAGGGACTTTATACATACCATATTTTATGTATTTGTTGTCTTTCTATTTTCTCATACACTTGCATGTTACCCTACAAATCACCAGATTGGTTGGTTGCAGGGGGTGCAGCGCTAGGAGTTTTGTCGCCTCCGCCCCAATCCCCCCTCGTTTTTATAGCACTACGTATTTAAAAAATCTGATGTGGCCAACACATGACTTTCTCCATATTTGGGGTATAGATATTTAAATTACTATGAATAACATTATAAGGCAAAGTTATTATTTCGTATCGTAAAAGAATACAGTCGTCCTTATTGCCATAAATTAGGTATATTTTGAATATGTTTACAGAATTTACCGCTACATGGTGGTGGCGCTGTATACTAGAAAAAGCAAAGTATCTCTGAAGTGGATGGTTCTGCGAAAATTTGTTTCAGACAAAACTTGGAAGAAATATTATTCTCTACAAATTTGGTCCTCACGAAGATTGCCAATAACGATGTTTTTAAGGAGATATTTGACAGAAACCGAAAAACCAATTATTTATAAATAATTCCTAAACAATAACTGCTATGGAAAATTGTTTCAAATAGAAGTTGTACGAAATTTTTTCTCTATAACTTTTGTATCAAATTGTATATATACAATAATGAGGTTTTAACGGAGAAATATCGCAAAAACCGAATCGGATTTTGAATAAACCTCGACTTCCGTTTAATCGTTATTGTCCAAAAACTAATCAGTTCTTTGTGCTCAAGCTGGTGTTATATATGAAATTTGGTATTAATATGAAAAGTTTTTTTTAAATTAAAGCGCCCACAATCACATACATCCATCCACACACACACAGACAATATTCCGAAAATAGTGTAAACGGTCTCTAGGGATAAAAATATCTAATAAACTATCGTTTTTTCGAAACATTCCTATCACATACACACATACAACATCGAGAAAATAGTCTTAACATGTCATAGGGACCTCAAAACGTGTATTTTCGTTGAAATCTCGAAGTCAATTATTTCGTGATCACAATACTTTCCCATTACTATGTATGGAGAAAGTAATGATATTAATAACTTTGTACTCTCGAGAAGCATGCAATATTAAGCAATATTAAAATTTTTACCATGTGTCAATGAAGCAACAGACATCATTGCGGACGTTACATCTTAAATGTGAGCAAAGTGTGAGGTAATTGAAACGATGGCCCACCTTTCTTCTCGGCACGTTTACAGAAAGCATAAACAGTGCATGCTTCGGTCGCATCTCTAAAGCTGTTTATATTAATTAAAAATCAATGAAAGAAGTCATTCATGAAACACTCAAGGGCAGAGGGCCCTTGTGTGTCCTATGGAGTCGTTGATGAAGGACGTGTAACTTAGCAGACAATAACAATCTCAAAATTATAGCATCATGTAAGGTGTCAAATTCTATACTTAACGAGTGATGTTTGACAGAAGTCATTTATTACACCCTCTGACCGATGCTGATTTTAATTTGGAGAGTTTTAAAAGAGCAGAGATATACCCAAACTACGGTGCGACGGTTAGTTCGGTTTTATTCAAATTCCGTAGCGTAATACTTATCGAAAAATTTTTCTATGGATTGCATTTGACGTTCATTTTTGCCGCCCTGTGCAAGCGCAGATTTTGCACCCCCGGTCGCGCCGGCCCTGCACCCATCCAAGTACTATCCGGGCCCTACGATGTTTAACTTCGGTGATCGGATGAGAACTGGTGTTGTCAAAGATAGTGAAATCAAGCATTGGATTTATTGTACCTACCCATAAGGCCAGATTAAGTGGTACGCAAAACACATCACAAAGCTAGCAATAATCTGTTAGTTGTTAAAATGTCACTATTTGAGTTACACGTACGAGCTTCCCCATGGTTTTATCCGTGAGGAGGGGGGAGATGTTTATTTTTCTCATTTGTACTTGAGACTGGCAGCAGTTCACATCAGAAGGTCAAGATGAGTGAACACGAGGAGAATGATTTACTTTTTTTTGGCATTTTCTGCGGTGTACATTATTGAAAAATCTAGTTATCGTAATAGAAGACCTGTAAAATATGCGTGGACGAAGGTGTTGTTAGCAGGGCGGGACACATTTTCGCATGTTAAGATATAACCTGTACTCGATGCTACTTAAAAATTAGCCCAATTCGCGATTTTTCGCCCAATCCGGCAACCCTACCCGGACGCGGAAAGAGGCTGCTATAGAAACTGAGCGACAAAGTCCTGACTCCTGACGCATGCGCAGTCGAACAAAACCATGTGGTGAAACCCAAGTTGCTATTACACGCAGCAGCTTCCCCAAAAATATCAAACACTGCTTGATATCGATGGGGAAGTCTATATGGACTTCCCCACGCATTTTTAGGCGCGTTTCGCTTACAGCGTGAGCGCCTATTATCGTCGGTCGGTCCGTCCGTCCGTCCGTCCGTCCGCATGTTCGTTCTCGGCTTCTACCGAACGGATTTTTACGAAATTTGATATTAAGGACTTTCAATCAAATATAATAAGAAAATCGCAAAAATGAATCACGTACGCCAATCAGGGGTACCACTTTACTGGAGACAAAAAATTAAATTTTCGTCATATCTCGTAAACTATTGTTCATATCAAAATATTTTTCAAATAAAAGTTGTAGAACTGATAAAGTAGAGTATTTCTTTTTCTATATATTTTCATCGTAGGAGTAGCCGTTATCGAGAAAATCAAACAAGAAAGTCTTAAATCGAGTTGAACTTACAAAATTTCTTGCATGGTTACTTCATTGTTGCTAACATAAACAATCTCCCAAACAAACGTTTAATTTCCTTACGTGTGCATGTAATACTATTAAATAGGAAGAAAATGGATTATTTATGATGAAGAAAAGGACTTTAAAACGCTATTTCCCTTACGTACAGGTATATAATTGCTTTCTAATACTCCATTGCACGAAACGCGCCCCATTTGTGATACGTTGTACGCTTTCCTTACTTGTTTCTGCATTACACGAGCGAGTTTCCCCATGAGGAGATCCCCATCTGGATAAAACCATGGGGAAGCGCGTACGTGTAATGCGGCCTTGTGCCCATGTGTCTCCTAATCTGGCCATGTCTGCAAGTGAATAAATATTGGAAACCAATTTATATCGCGGTACAGATCGGATTCTACATGACATTCCTTTTTCTTTCCATTATCAATTATTTTACGAATTTACAGATAAATGAATAAATTAACAAATTATTTTCTAAATATCTTAAGAAAAATTTACAGACGGGAGCGATGGGGCGTTTTCTCGTCCGGGGTGTAATAATATCTCTGGCCACCCCCGCACGTTTTATTGTTTTTAATTGTTATTAATAACTAGCAGGAGTGCCCGTTGAATTTCAACGGATTTAGTGAATCTAAAACTTCGATCGTGTAACATGTAAGCATCGCAAGAATAAGATTGTACACAGTTATACGTGTCGAATAAAGCAAAAATGAAGAAAACCGCTCCGCATTTTCTTATTTAGATGAATGAGGGAAGAAAATCTTACGAAAATAACGTATAAACTCACTCCCCCTCCCTTCCACCCTCTCCTTCCCTTCTCCCCCTCCCTCTCCTCTCTCCCTCCCCTCTCTCCCTCTTCCTCCCTCCCCCTCCATCTTTCACCCTCCCCCTCCCTCTCTCCACACCTTCCCTTTAATTCCCTCTCTCCATCTCCCCCCTCCGTTAACATCATCTCTCTCTCTCCCTATCTCGTATTAAAAGCATTCAAATATTCCCCTTTATATGTTAGATTAGAAGATAATTCAATTAAAAACAACAAATATTTCAATGAAATAAACAACAATTTAAACAACAATTCAACAACAATTTTACGTAAGATGTGGAATGTTAGTAAATTTCTATACTTCAATAATGCCATAAATGCAAAAAATATGTTTTACAGAAATAACTGATCAAAAATTTATATTTTTAAACCTATTTCAATTCGTTGCTGAGATATACTCAAAAAACCAAAATTTGAACCGGCCATTACATTAAGACCTTTCGACCCAGTGGACTGATTTTGTCCATTTTCAGCTAGAAAATGTATATCATCAAAACATTGATATTGGTGTAGGATTCATCAAAATCGGTCCAATAGTTGCTGAGATGTCCTCAAGAAACTGAAATTTTGACCGACCGACCCTTGACCTCCGGGGTCACGATCCCGTGGGCTGATTTGAATTATATTCGGTGCTGCAACTCCCATGGTCAACCTGAAGCTGCTATCAAAATTACAGCTCCTAACTTTATTCTCTGATGAGTTATGGCTGCCACAAACAGACAGACAGACATCCTCTTTTATTTATTCGATTCTCGGGCATTACTCGCGGACCCTTCGGACTACTTCTAAGGGCGTCAGTATAAGAAACACTGTTTTGGCAAAAAATAAAAAGTAAGCTTTTGAGAATAAAAATTTAAAAAAGAAGTACATATCTTTGGTATATCCAATAACTACAACAAAGAAAATTCAACCTACTTTTCGGCGAATCACCGCTAAAGACGACTCTATTGTAGCCGAAAGACGCATCTGGGTTTTCATAGGCTTATAGCTTTGGAGATACATAAGCTAAGTAGGTACTTATATCTCAATTTTTTATTCGTATGTACTTATTTTGTATGCAATATTTAATTCTTAAGTGCGCAATTTTTTGTTCGTTTTTTTATAATTTGAAGCAGCGTACGAGTTAAGTAAAATACAGTCGGTGAAAGGAATGGAAATATTTTAACTTATAATGAGTTAACATAAAAAAAAAGTATTATCGGTAAATTTATGTACCAATCTGGAAAATATGGCTCCCGTAACTCGAATAGTGGTGAGCCCTTAGTTCCACACAAAGAACTATTCATCCGAGTAGTTATTCTCGAGTCCAGTTAAAATAAACACGCCATTCATGCACATCCACGTAAATAACGTGTCCCATTCGGGAACAAGCTTTATAATTAGTCGAGCGGAGATCGGAAACAGACTTTCCTATATCCTTCGAGAGCGTGAGAGGGAAGGTGGAAATAAAGCAGCAGCAGCGTAAAGGAATTCACCGCGTGGACTCACAAACAAATTAAGTCGTTAGTTAAGAGAGAGAGAGAGAGAGTAACAAGTGTCGCCCCGAGATTAGCCTCTTTGGTCCGTTTCGTCACGGTTTCCTCGAGTCCTTCAGCGTCCACCTCAACGGAACGCGACTTGACCCTCACAAAGCAGACCCTTTTTTTTTTAATTCCACGAGCAGGCGACGGCGGTGGTAAAGTTGGTCGAAGAAAAAGTCGACCACTCGCCCTTCTTTTCTCCCTCTCTGACGGAGAGAGTCGCACTGGGTTACTATGGGATACCCATTGTCCGCAAGTAAAACACGTCTGCCTCGCCACCATACATGGTGCGTCAAGAAGGGTTGCTGAGAGATTTGGAGGGTAGGGGAGAGTAGAGGGTGGGGGGGGGGGACGTCCGTGGGAAGGGACTCTCCTCTTTTTAAAGGGGGGGGAGGGGGGTCGAGAGAACTGTTGAGTGATGGGGGTTGAAGTGGAAGAGGGCGGAGTGGGGGTGGAAGGTCGAACTCGAGGCGCCAGAGTGGAAGACTAAATGGATTTTTTTAGAGGAAAGGGGCAGAGAGAGATGGTTGGGGTGGGGAGGGAGACGGCTAGGCCTGAGAAAGGGAGAGCTCTTATTTTTTTTGGCTACCCTTGACTTTCGGAATATACTACAAATAAGGCTGTAACACGTATCAAATGTTCTTCATTACGGAAGACTGATGGGTTTTTATGCGTCAACAGAATTAATGGAATAATGATGTTTGAACCGTGGCTTGCAGCATTCGACGAAACAAGATATGATAAATAACCCGTCCGAAGCGGTGGTTGGGAATCATATGGACCTCTTGTTCATTTTTAGAATTTCTGTAAAACTAGTAGTAAATCAATGGATAATCCAAGTCGTCGACAATTTTTTATTTTTATTTTCAAAGAAGGCAATAACAACATATGAGAAACGACATTGAACAATCTAAACCACGAAAATATATTGTGAAGCTTTGCAGTTTGGTAGTCACATTGGAACAAAAAAGTGTTTTCTGAAATGATCTTTTTACCTTCTAGGAAATGTCACAGAGGGTTACTGACGCACTTTTCTTTGATAATATAATTTAAATGGCAACAAAACTTTAGGAACAAGAAATTTATTTAAAATGTAGACGCGATCCATGTTATATTGCAAGAAATACAATTCCAATGAGAAGAGATATTTCAAAAAGTATCTGTGCACTTGTGTCGCGTGTAATACATTTAATTATTACGGATAATTTAGTAATCTAGTGGGAAGTGACTTTTAAACACCCTGTATAAGAAAATAAAATATCTTTTAAATTTGGTAGACTATTTAAGATGCTTATAACAAATATAAACAGTGAAATTGATTGTTTCCGATGGATTGTTCATTATTTAACGAACAAATGCTATAAACTTTAAACTAAAACTCCGATTTTTATCCTCTGCATTCCTAGACATCTTGATTACGCGAATATAGCTACGACGAAACAGTACACGAAGAAATGTTACATAATTATATCCATTCTAAAATGGAAATTCAAAAGGCTTTTCGCTATTTTACGGTTTTTTGGGCAAATTGCTCTGATCCACCATTTTAAAAGCGATCGACTTAATCAGATTTAGTCCCTTCAAGGCGGTAAAGAATTGTCAACACTCTTGGCTACGGAAACATTTTTCACGACCTTCGTCTTAAAAAGCAATTTACCGTAAAAAATATCAGATTTCTTCTCGCTGCCATCCTTTGAGCACCGCCGTCGCCTCTCCGAATAACCCTTGGGTGATTTCTGCCTTTGTCAGTCCTCCCTAAACCTCCTTTCTCCGCCTCCTTATGATATTCTGTGCGACTACCTGATCCTCACATCTGACTCCCAAAAAACCGCCTCTCCTTCACGCACTCCTCTGCGCCTCCCATCTTACCTCTCCCTCCTTTTCTCTATCTCCCTCCCTCCCCCCCTCTCTCCCTCTATCTCCCTCCCTTTCTCCCATTTTCGTAACCTCGCGTACTTTAATTTCCTTTGTCCTCACAAAAGCCGACCATCTTCTTCTTCTCCCACCTCCCTCTCTCCCGCCCCTCTCGCCCTCCCATCCTCCCCTACCACATTTTTCGCCCCTCCCCCTCCTCCCGTCCATTTAAGAACCCCCTCAATGAATCATCCACGTTTGCTTTTACAAATTGCTTCGACCAGTGACAGATATATGCGAGAGAGCGTCTTTTTTTCCCTTCTTTTATTTTCCGCCTCCCACCCCGCACGCCCACCTCCTCGTTACCTCCTCATACTTCACTCCCAACTCTCATCCTCCTGAGGGTGGGTAGTGCCCGAGAACCCGACTCGCCCCCTTAACCCTCCTCCCACCCACACCCCCGCTCCTGGCGGCCGCAAGGGCTTTCCCAACCCCGACGTCCCCTATGCCCCTCTCTCTTTCTCTCTCTACACCGACTCTTCGAAGCGCCGCGGCCGGACAAATGGGCGAAAATTAAACGACCGTTCGAAACGAGGCTGGACGGCCACTGCTCCGCCCATCTTTTGCCCGAGCTTATATGCCGCCTCGTCGGCTCTTTTTTTCCACCCCCTCACTCATTTTCTCCCACCCCCAAACCCCTTTCCCTCCCATTCGTTCCATCCCTCCCTCTTTCTTCTCTATCCCACACCTTAAAATTTCCTTTCATCTCGTGGCACCGCCACCTTTAGTTTTTGTATATATGTACGACATATATCTATATATATATATATATATATATATATATATATATATATATATATATATATATATATATCTATATATATATACATACATACACACACAATGATTCGTCCCACGCACAAACTCCTGCAACCTCTCCCTCCCACTCACATTCCCTTTTACCCTCTCCCCCACCCCTTCCCCTCCCACTCGCTTTTCCAGTCCTCACAGAACGTCCACGTAATTGCAGGACGGGAAGCCATTGCCCACAGGTTTCCTTAGCGGCTGATGGGATCGCGCACCGGGACCTATTGTTTAAAGGGGATTGATTTGTGGGGTAATTAGAGATAATTGGTCGCGGGGATGGTGTTCTTGGAAGGAGACGGTTTTGCTTTAGGAAGATATCGGAGGTTATTTATTAATTTATTTGTTTTTTTTTGTCGGAGACCGTGAGGTCGTTAATGAAGTGGATGCGTACGCGGAAGTGACGAATTCGACCATGTTTTTTAATATTCGAGAATTTATTTCGTGATTGTTCATCCCGATGCCGATCCCCTTACATCATAATCATTATTTTATGTTAACTATCATTAGTAACGCTTAAAGCATAATTTTCGAGCATTATCCTCGACAATTAATTACGGGGTGGAAAATAGACATTAGCATTTCAATAATTTTTTTGATTATGTACTCCGTAGCATTCAATGACTATCATCATCATCATCATAGGTAGTCTGTCCGTTGACAGGTCCGTGATTATTCATGGTTAAACTTGGTTCTCCATATATGTACTCCTATTTTCCGCAGTCTTCCTCAAGTCTTGATAGCTCTCTTTCCCTTTTCCTACCTCTTTCTCCTTTTCCATGCAATTTTCCTTCCAGCACTTCTTTAATCATACTCTCTCTTCAATGAGTATATAAACGTGCTAATGGCTTATTTACGATACATACTTATTGCTACTATCATGTTAAATCGTGATTAATGCCGTTTACTTATCTGCAAGTGAAATCTAATATTCCAATGACCTGGAAGCGAAGTTTCGTAGACTGCCAAAGATTGACATCCGACCGCACTATCTACTGCTTGGGAGACTTCGGAGGCAGATGTTATAAACTCGTCCAGCTTATTCGAACCATTCTAAGCCAGTTTGAAACTTTATCATTCAAAATTGCTTGTTTTTCCCCAAAATTCATTTGTCTAATCGGAACACGAAGAAATGAAGCTTCTTCTTCCAGTAATAGCATTTACGACCACACCACACCTTTAGGAACTTGAGAATAAGGATTTTATGCTGAATGAGATCTATTTTGTCTTTCTGGGGCAGAAAATAATCTTCAGAAAACAATACAATGATAACTAGTAATCGTCTGCTCTTGAATAAATCAAGCGAACGAAGTAGCGAAATCCGATTGTGAAATAACTTTGGAAATCACGATCAGCCAGCACCCTGGGAGAATCTAAGTCGTGATACAAACGCGCAATCTAGGAAAGACCTTTCTCTCCAATGTGGTCTCGTATGCACTTCTCGTCTCAGTATACTAATCACAACTACAATTTTAAAGAAAGCCCTGAATAAAACATTAAATACTTTCATTTGGCATATTTCTTCTGCTTTCAAACGGATGTAATTCATTCTCTAGGACTGTAAAATTTTCACTCCGATCACGCAGGCAAAAAAAAAAATATATATTCCCGCTCACACCGCGTTAACATCTCCCTCGCCATTAATTTAACTTTGATGAAGGTCGCCCGGCGAAGGTAACCGTCCGACGAAAAATAAAATAAAAAAAAAGTTCGCGAAATTGTTCCAGGTGATACAAAAATTCATCACTAATTTTTAAATTACTTCCCTTCACTTTTTCAGGCAATAATTTAGGGGGCCTTTTGATATCCGATCCGACTTATCGTAATTGGAAATCGCCAAAGCTCTTCCCTTAATCCCGTTCACTCCTCGCGAAACGCCAATTAAAATGTAATCGCCTCATTCGCGTAATATTTCACGCGCGGAGTGATGGCTCGCGGAATGAACGCGGTAATATTTGAAAGGGGGAAAAAAATAAAATAACGAAACGAAACGAGAAAGAGACAAAAGATTCCGATTCTACGTCCGTTGTCGTTTGGCGGAGAAGTCATTCGATACGAGCATATTATAGCGATTTGCATGGACGATCACGATATATTGCCTCTCCGCTGGAGTCATGTTACGTCCGTGTTTATTTATCCCCGTCGTGATTCGTCGCGTCGCTTGGGAAACTAATTACGAGCTCCGAGAAGTGATTGAGGCCGCTTCTCCCCCAACTCTATTTCCTTTATCCCTCCCTTCTACTCTCTCTCTCCCTCTCTCTCTCTATATCTCTAACTGCCGAAGGCCAATGCAGATGAAGGCGAAAGAGAGATATTAGTGGAGGAGGGGAAATGAGAAATATGAAAGGAGAAAGCGAGGTTGAATGAGAAACACAAGTGAGACTGGATGGAGAAAGCTTAGAGAGAGAGAGAGAGAGAAAGCGGGAGAAATAGAGAGAGAGAGAGAGAGAGGGTGAGAGAGTGATTGAGAAGGAAGATGAAACATCACACGGAGTAGAAACACCCGTCCTAACTCAACCGGCGTTCCCAATCATTGAGCCGTGATTCAGATTCCCAGGCCTCAAAAGAAACCGTCGTAATTTATCGCCCCGGGGGATAATGTTTCTCATTCATAAACAATTTAGGACCCCTGTGATTAAGGGGCAGTCTCTACACCTATAAGACCGGTAGATTTATATTACCAGTCATTTATCCAATCAAAATCAGTCATACCTCCCACGATAATATTACAACCCGCCGTCTCCGGAGGCGTGGTCCCGGGGAATAGTTTTGACTTCATATCTCCCGCGTGCGTAGAACGGTAGTTGACACGAAAATAAAAATGAGGGACGAGAATTTTTTGTGTGACTGTAACGAGATTACTACTCTGTAATAAGCGAGGATCGACTTTCACAATTGCCGTCGGCTTGAATTATATCTAAGCTGAATTGCGCGCCTCGTTATAAATTTTAAGACGACAGCCTCCGACTGAATCCCTTGATGCGAATTTAAGGCGCAATCAAGCTGAGATTATGCCTATAAGAAAACGGCGCTAATTTTTTTATGCTAATAAGAATAATGCGAGCCCTTATTAAATTATAGTTTAAATATAATCCGCTACAGTTTCTATCCTTGGCTCGTAAATAATGTCATTAGATCACCATGGGAGGCGACTCATCTAGATTAAGTTGTGAAAGCTCGCGAGGCTAATAAACTAAGCCTCCGAGAAACTCACGACTTCTTGTAGAATGATGTAATCTAGAATGAAGGATACAGGGGAGGGTGACGGAGTATGCGGGAGGACTAAAAAAGGGACGATGATTCAAGGCCGAGATCATCCTCGAATCGAATCGCCATTTTTCTACGCGCGCCATCTGTCGATGTCATTACATATCCATCTTTGGAAAGGTTGTGTACCAAATTTGTGTACTTGGATCAAAAACCCATCACTATTCTTTCGTGACGTGGATTTTCGATGTCCTTCCCCTTTCCCCTTCTTTCTTTCTTTTTCCCACCTCCACTCCCCTCCGTTCCCTTTTCCATCTTTGTCACTCTCCATTTTTCCTCTCCCTTTCTCTCTCCGTATCTCTTTCACCTTCTCACTGTCTCTTTCCCCGCTCTTTCTCCCCTTCCCATTCTTTCCCTCTTTCCCTTTCTTCTTCACACATTCTTCTGCATTCCTATCCCTTTCTTCATCTTCGTTTCCCTCCCTCTCCCTTTCTCTCCCTCTATCCCCATCTCTCTTCCTATTTCTCCCCCTCTCATCCCTCTCTTAATTCCTTCCCTCAATAAAGTCGTTTGTCTGTCTGTCTGTCTGCGTGTCTGTCTTTCTTCCCCACTTTCCCTTTATATCTCATACATTCTCCGCCTGTGCCACTCCTCCCTCTCTCTCTCTTCCTCGCCCCTCTTTATTTCCTTCCCTTTATTCATTTCCCTTTTCTCCCTCAGCCATTATCCTCTATTCCTTTCCCTTTCTCTTTGCCCTACGTTTTCTCCCTTTTCCCCTTCTCTCCATCTCTCTTTCCCCCTTTCTTTATTTCTCTTTCTCCCTCACCCTTTAGGTACCTTCTGTTCCCTTTCTCTCTCTCTCTCCTTCTCCCTCTCTCTCTTTCTCCTCGCAAAATCGAATAAAGGCCAATCTTTCGGAGGCCGCCGCCCGCATGTGCGAGCGAGAGAGAGAGAGGGAGTAAGAAAGAAAGAGAGAGAGAGAGGGTGTTCGAGAGAGAGAGAGATCATCCCAGGGCGAGACTCGAGTCGGATGAAGACATTCCGGGCACACCCATTCGCGTGCACCGTCCTCTCTCTCACACCCGTCTCTCTTATCCTATCTCCCCCTCCCCTTCTCGGGCCCTATCTCGTATCCAGGCGACCCCTTCCCACAACTCGGTCCCTCGTTTTGCGCGATGTCGTTCGGACACGGTCCTCGTTTCTCTCTCCCCCCATCGCCTCGAAAATTATTTTTCCATTTCTGATGTGTTTTTAATATTGCTAATCACCTTTGTCTGTCGTCGCAAAGTGACTTCTTTCTCTGACTCCTTTCATATCACTTAATAAGTACATATCTAGCTTGTCCGTTTTTGCTGGTTTTTTTTTAGAGTTTGCGGTTGGGTATGATTTATGACGTGGAAGGAATTTAATTTTAACGGGATAATTTCTAGACGTTTGAATTCATTTTGATGGTTTAAACAGGATTTATTTATTATTAAGAGAACACATACATGCTGGATCTCTTTAGTGGGAAACACAACGGTGCCTTGTTTTCTGCAATTAAATTCCTACCTAATTTGAACTCAGTTTCATATATGCATTTTACAGAATTATATGCGTACGTATATTATTTTGACATGCGCATATGCAGAATCATTACATCAAAGTCCAGAAGACCTAGCCATTTTAAGAATTATGTCTCTTTAAGTCATTTATATTAATAACTGAACCTGACCTCGACTTGTGCTTGATAGTAGAAACAGTGATTTGGTCCATTAGGCGGAATCTGTTAGCGGCTCTAACACCTATCTGACTTCTGAATAATTTGGTGCCATCTCAGATAGCCATGTGCAGAGAACGTAACATTTGCGTAGACTCAGAGCAGTGGCGTAGCGTACATGTAGCAAACCGGTGCAATGCCCCAGGGCCCCAAGCCAAGGGGGGCCCCAAATGACCCTGACATCCTATATGTTTCATGATAAAATTAATGATAGTGGCCCCAAAATCGAATTTTGCACAGGGGGTCCATAAGAGTTTGCTATGGCACTGACTCAGAGACAAGTAAAATGCAATTCACAATAGAAAATCGTGATAAAACTTCCAACAAAATTAATACAAAATGTTAGTATAGGAAAAAATCAGCACAAATGGTTGTTTTTGACTAGCTCGGTTTTATCAAAGGCGATTCGAATGTAGATAAGCTAAAATTATAGTTAGTTCAATATTTCCAAAAATGGAAGCTAGTAATTGATAGAATGGATTCGACACATGCTAGAGAACTCCATTGTGTGTATATAGCTGGTTAGTTAATGATTCACGTACGAAGGTACTGTTCAGTTGTGTTTTGCATTCGTTCCAATATCAAAATCACCAAAAATAAGCGACATACTTTTGAAGTTGGAGAAGGATAAAAATTATGAAATTGACCGGGAGTCGAACAGTTGTCTCCCATTTTTCCGGGTAGGTGATTTAACGAACTAAGCTATCAAGCCAGTCTTGCACAGGGGGTCCATAAGAGTTTGTTATGGCACTGACTCAGAGACAAGTAAAATGCAATTCACAATAGAAAATCGTGATAAAACTTCCAACAAAATTAATACAAAATGTTAGTATAGGAAAAAATCAGCACAAATGGTTGTTTTTGACTAGCTCGGTTTTATCAAAGGCCATTCGAATGTAGATAAGCTAAAATTATAGTTAGTTCAATATTTCCAAAAATGGAAGCTAGTAATTGATAGAATGGATTCGACACATGCTAGAGAACTCCATTGTGTGTATATAGCTGGTTAGTTAATGATTCACGTACGAAGGTACTGTTCAGTTGTGTTTTGCATTCGTTCCAATATCAAAATCACCAAAAATAAGCGACATACTTTTGAAGTTGGAGAAGGATAAAAATTATGAAATTGACCGGGAGTCGAACAGTTGTCTCCCATTTTTCCGGGTAGGTGATTTAACGAACTAAGCTATCAAGCCAGTCTTAATTGTCCATTTTCGAATTGGTGTGTTTCGATTCCCGGAAAAGTTCAGGAATGTTCTTCTCTAACTTCACATTCCTGCGCACTCATGCATAAAAGTCCATCTTGTTGAGCGACATACGCTTGAAAGGTAGAAATAGGTGCTCAAAATTTCGCAGCAAATAAATGATTAATCACTTTCGAAAGTCATGGAATACTGAATCCTTCCTCTGAATAGAGCAGTGGGGTGCTGGAGTTTTCCACCTTGAAATTGGTTTCGTTTTTAGGCAAATTAAAATTTTTTCGGTTCTCTCACAGTAAACTCAACGCCGTACACTTATCAGACCACGAGACGTAAAACTTGTAAATGTTTCCGTCACTTAATAAGTATGCATGCGTGAATGCAGCGGCGAAAAGAAAATTGCAGTGGGGGAGGAAGGTATTTTAGAATTAAAGATTCCTAGATAAAAACACCGTGCAACTCTTGTCATGGCTTCCGATGTGAGAAAATAAACAGCGTTTCCTGACACTCGCCGATATTCATTCGGCCAAGTTTGTTACGGATGATTAACTTATTATTCTAGCAACAGCTGGGAATTAAATACTGACAAACTAAGAGAAACCCGATCCTTCTCGTGCAAAAACATGTCGCTCACTTACCGTATCTCCACCAGTCATTTTGGAGAAGCGAGGGACAGGAAAAGGAATCGTTAAGAAAGTTATTGCGGAATAAGAGTGAACACGATGTGGGAGGACATCGGGTACGAGAGAGAACAGGAGGAAATAATTGTCCGGAAAAATGGGAGTTGCGAGGGGAAGATTAGAGGGAGGGGAAGTGTAAGGAAGAAAAGGAGGCACCTTTAAGAGATAAAATATTGAGCGAATATGAAAAAACAAATTGAGTGGATAAAGATGCAACGCATGACTTGATTTAGAGAGGCAGTATGAGGAGATGCGAATGGCCTAACGAACGACTGAACACATTTAAAAAAAAAGGACGCAACAGAAGGAGAGAGAGAGAGAGAGAGAAAGAAAGATATGAATTTAAAGAGGAAATGATAATGGAAGTAGCGTGAAAGAGTCGGGACTCGGGTATGACGCCACCAACTAAATATTAGAAGGACGGTAGGGAGTAAATGTAAAAAAGAACGAAAGGTGAGAGAGATCAAAGGCAAAAAGAATGTAGAGACAATGGTGAAAGGAAAGTTGAGAAGAAAGAGGGGAGAGAAGGGACAGATGGTCATATGAAAACAAAACAAGTTAGGAAACTACTGCGAAAAAAGATATTATAAGGTGATTTTTTTTACAAAATATTAATTTCTTCCATTGGTCGTTGTTTAATACGAATGACATTATAATATAGCCCCATTAAAAGCTTACATATATATATATATCGTAAAAGCATTGAGCTTTTTGCCATGATAATCGATTGTTGAGACCCAGAAAAACTCCCAATTTTTTCGAAAAAAATCTAAAAATGTACGCTCAAGATTTGAATTCCGTCTTCAAAAATAAGAAACTGAAATTTCTAAACTTTCCTACAGTTCAGGTCCTGAGTTCGAATCTTGACGGGAAATAATTTTAACAAAAGCCAATATAAGTATAAACCTCATCACCGATTTACGTGCTTTTCTTATAGGGCAATAATGGGGAAAAATTAGCACCCAGCAGCTGTTCCCGGTCCACCAAATTGTTGCCCCATGTAGTTCTCACATGTAGTAACTTATCCTGAAAAATTGGTTTCTCTAAGTTGAACCGTTTCAGAGATATCACCTGCACAGTCGGACGGGCAGGCAAAATGAATACATTTCTAAAAAAATCGCTAATAAAAATATTAAAAGAGGGAGACTACAATGACCGATCCTTAACTATTACTTGCTTTAACTGCTATTTCATATGATATTTGGGCTGGTTTGAAAGATGTGGATGTCGATAAATTGAACGAAAGGAAGAATTAGAGTACGTAACGTCTATGTTATAAGCATAGCTAACTCATCATTAAACTCTCTCCAGATAAGGTTATTATTAATCAAATTAACATAAGCCACCAAAGGAAAAAAGTAACAGGTATTAATTTAAAAATAGGAAGAAGAGCAATACGACGAATCGAGTACCATTCATTATTATGCGGGAAGAATGAATCAAAACGCGTGTTTTTGTCCGATATACGGTGAAGTTTGCTGGTACAGCGGGTTGCGAGAGGCAAGGTCATCTACTTCACTGCTTGTAGGTTTCACTCTCTCTCTCTCTCGCAGGAACGAAAGAATTGGCGGGAGAGTGAAAGACCGAACAAAAGGTCAAAAGGAGAAGAAAGGACGAAGGAGAAGCGATACGGAGAGAGAGAGAGATTCATAGGAGAAGCGAAGGAAAGGAATGAAAAAGAGGACGCGAAGAAGGAGAAGTGGGAGCGAGTGGGAGTAGTAGTAGAAAGAGAGACAGAGGGAGAGAGAGAGTAGTGGGAATAGGAGTAGGAAGGAGGAGGAGGAGCAAGGGATTAAGCTCAACCCCGGCCCGAGATGCTATCGCTTGACTCCTCGCCTTTCAGCATCCTTGTCCCTAGGCGGCCCGCCTTCCGTCCCGGCGTCGCATAATTTCAGAGGCCGGTTTGAATTATTCATGAGGTCTGCGGAAGAGGGTGAGGGATGGAGGGAGTGGGAGGAGGAAGAGGAGGTCGGATGGAGGGGGGAGGGAGGGAAACTGGTAGAGAGAGAGAGAGGAGGGATGGGAGAGGGAAGGATGGGATTAAAAATGTGAGGTTTCCATCGCTTTGGATGGAATAGGTAAAGCAAGAAAGAGTGAGTCGAAGGAGGAGGAGGAGAGGGGGGGAAAGGTTTTTTTGGAAGTGGGTTTAGTTATGTAAAGGTGGGCATCAGAGGACGTATCGTTCGATTGAGAGGAGATGGAAGTGTAAGGGAAAGGGTAGATAGGGAGAGAGAGGAAAAAGAGAGAGAGAGAGAGAGAGAAATTGAGAGGTGGTGGATTAGAAGTTGTGAGGGATGATGTAATGATGTTTCAGAAAGCGAAAAAATGCGGATAAGATGCGAAAAAAATGAATTAAAGGATCGACAGCAAATTCGGAGCTGTGATTGGAGGAGTTATAATTAGTTATAATAACCCATGTTCGTAGTATGAGGAAATTGACTGTGGCAAAGAAGAAATTTCAACATTTTGAGAGGTAAATGTCGGTTTGTGCAACGGCGTAATTTAAACGCCGACCATCCGTTTTGCCGAATTCAAGTATTTGCAGAGCCGATTTTTCTACTTAGACATGCATTCTTAGACAGTCTGGCACTTTCAGTAATAATAGGCTGATTAGAGAATCTAATTTCTATGTCGTTTATTTGGGTGTTTTATCAGTTGCAATTGTGCAAGGATCGATGCCTGTGCCTAATAGGAACTACAGCAAGCAATATTAAAAAGAATCTATGACTCAACCTGGCTGATATTCTCTCCGCCTTTTTCTCTGATTCCAGGTCCGTTAGAATAAGTTCGAATGCTATATAGTGCAGAGATAAACCTCAGATTTGAAGCATAGTGGCACGAGAATTATAAAAGAGTGCAGTTAAATAACGGTGGTTATAATTAAATGGAATAGAACATTTAGTCGTAAAAATTTTCCGAGTACATACTTGTAAATTGTTAAATTCTCGACGCATGTAGCATTTCGGCTATAAACATAAAATACGTATAGCACTTTGCATTTTCCAGGACAATACACTTAAGGGATCGGTTGCCAGATTTGAATAAAGAAGTAAATTATACGGAAATAGGGTTTTGGTTTTCTCTGATGAACACATTGGTGGAGAAGTGTAAGATTTCCATGCGCCGCTCCTGTATGCATAGTGGTTTAAGCGATATGGACTGTGATGTATCGTGTATTAATAAGTACCCTGGGTATACATTATAATTTATCTTGTATGCTTTTGTTTGTTGTTGATTTAATTCATAAAAGCAGTAATTTCTTCCGATGTGAGAAAAATGTATGTCAGTTCTCTTTATTTTTTTAACCAAAGAAACGGTCTATCCAATGATGAAAGATAAAAATGAACCGGTTACATATATAGATTGCAAATGTAAGAATAAGCAGAACAGGTAATTATATATTTAACTTTACATTACCGGTTACATATATAGATTGCAAATGTAAGAATAAGCAGAACAGGTGATTATATATTTAACTTTACATTGATTTAATTCTAGTATTCTTTTTAAAAAAACCCTCACGCTCGTCTGTTTTTCGTTGCCTTAAATTATTTTAGAGGATTTCTCAACATGTCAATTTAGGTGATTTGCCAATCACTGCCTCAAGAGTAGCTGGATTTATTGGAAATCAATAATTTAAACATATTCGTTTGCCCAGACCAGACAACATTTTTCAAGTAAAATATTGTTATGCATATATAATGGCGAATTCTTAACAAACTGAGCAGACAAATGACTTGAATTGAATTCTATTGGTAATTCCTTTCCAACAACTCGAAATACCGTCAGACAAAAAATTTTAAACGATCATTTATCGAATTCAACTTGTGGCAATTGATATACCAAGCCTACTCATTAATCTCAGTCAAGGTTGGCTCCCTTTTAGGTATAAGAAGGCAGACGCATCTGGATTTGCTATTTTTTTTGCAAAACTAGCCAATAAAAAAAAGCGAAATACGTTTATCGCTCCGGTAATAGGGCGGAGGGAGTCGAATAGGCACGATATTTGGATGGCGAAGAAGGCGAGATGAAATGGAGAGATAGCGCGAGCGGGTCGCACGGGGGGGAAAGGGCGGCGGGAGTACATACAGGGTCGAGACGGGGAATACATTTCACAGGAAAGGGAGGGAGGGAAAGAGGAAAAGAGAGGAATGGATAAGCAGAAGATAGAGATAAATAAGTTCGGAGGGAGGATGAGATCGGTAGGAGAAAAAAAGACGAAAATTAAGTAAGGTTACTTTTCATACTTTTCCTCTCGTCAGTTTTATCCAAGTGTTGACGTCTCACTATGAGTGAGCGACTTAATTGTTTCTGCGAGTTCGGCTCATTTGACCATCGGGTTTGTCTCCGGTTTTGTATTCGTCGTTGGCAACGCCGATCTATTCCCAATTGGACCGTGAACCTTGGAGAGAGAGAAAAAAAGATTAGCTCGCGATTGATGCAGACGCTCGATTCAGCACGAGTCTTATTGCGGACGGCGTAAGAGGGAGAAAAAGGGGTCCTTTGCCGCTTTTGCGCATCTATCCCCCCCATCTTTCCCCCCTCCCCTCCTCTCCACCCTCTTCTATCCCACCACTCCTCCCCCTCTCCTCCTATCGCACCTTCCCAAACCTCAGTCCCTTCTTGTGCGATTCAGACGCCTCCTGAACGCGCGCGGTTGGGAGAGACGGACAATGTGAGCGATGGGCTGGACTGCGGGGCGATAAGGATTAGACCGAAGAGGGACGGAGAGGTCCCTTTAATTGGGGAAGGGGATAAAAAAGGGGGGGAAGGGAGGGAGTAAGTCTCCCGGCCGCCCTTACAGGGGGGTTGGCGAAGAGAGGAAGAATGGGAGAAAGAGAGATAGGCGATCTTCATCCCCTCTTTCTCTCCTCCTCTTGATTCCGGAAGACCTCTCTTTCAGTCCCGACGTCGAAATATCAAGATGGCGCCGCGAATCTAGATTAAGATTAAAGCGTGTTTGCTGACGCGTGCGCGCGGCCATAAATTATCCTGCTCACGCTCCGTTGGCCTTAACCCGTTGTGGGGTGGGGAGGCCGTGGGGGATGGGGTTGGAGGAACGGGCTACGATAGGGTGGCATTGTGTGACCCGTCGGCCATTGGGTGAATCGGCCCCGAGTTCGAAACTCGCCGGCGCCGAACCGGCTGTTATTTTTTTTACTCTCGTTCTTTTTTTATCAACGATTCTGTTGGTCTTGTGTTAGCGATATGTGAACTTCTGCCGTTGCTGATAATATTGAGTTCGTTGTATTCTCAGCCGACTGCGGAATAATCTCGATAAATCGAGTTATTGAAAATCGAATCGTAAGAATTCGATTTCTCGGCGTTGGACTGTATTTTTAATCTACTCGCAAATTAATGAATCTATGTGATGCTAAACGATGAACATACTTTTGTAGTAATTCCTCAGCAAATGAATTCTTCTCAAGGAAGACATTTTCCCTTTCACTTGCGCTTTTGCTAGTATTAAAAATGTACGGTAGTACAATACAAAATCTGAATGAAGGTGGAATTCCAGTTTGAATTTTAGATTGCCTATAAAGTCAAGAAATATATTACATACATTCTAATACATACTATAGTATTCTGAGGTATAAAAGTATACTTAAAAGAAAAAGGAAGAAATTTGATGAAATGCCTACAATTTATCACAGGTCCTCTTTACGTGATGACATGTTACAAACAATAATGTTTTTGTAACTTTTAGGAATTGTTTGGGTCCAGAAGTTGAGGTTAAGTTGGAAAAATCCATTATTTTTTTTGAGCTTTGTTAACGAAATATAGAACGCTGATTTTAGAACGAGTTCCTCATATCTTTTCCGCTCAATCATCAATGCAACTGTTCTTTGTGTATGAAGTTCGTATCGTCGCGAATCATAATGGGTGACTTAAACACAGAAATAGTATCGCGGCAGGCGTATGAAACTCAAACTTTAACGATTGGTGAGACTGTCGGCTGAATTGCGAATCATAGTATAATAATATTAATAATTAATAATACTGTGACTTTGGTTCTAATTAAGGAGAGAGACGGAAAATAGATTTATGCCTGTGAGGGCTACAGGAAGATATTTCTTAATTTTTGGTTTATGTAGTTCTGAGCTCTAAAAGCTACGCAATATGCCAAATGACAGTGGAACATAGAAAAAAAATTAACGTATGATTGGTGCAAGGGATTAACAAACTGGTCCGACACAAGTTTGGTATGCAGAGGTGAAAACTGTTGAGAGGAAATAATAATACATTAAAGAGAACAAAATGTCGCGAGGAACTTCAAAAATTCAGACAAAAGAGCTCTGACATCCAAAATAGATAACTTCAGAGAAAATGATAAATGAAGCAAGCAAGACGACAGTAAAGAAAATCGCATCGGCAGTCTTAAGCCTTTGTTCTGTCTCAAATGAAGGCTGAAAATGCTACTTAATTGCTGTGAACAAGATTTGTAAATTTAGTCTAATAACCCTTGACCTTCAACGGTTCTTATGCTGTTTCGACAAAATCTTCCCATACGTTTTCTTACACTGATGTTTCTCAAGCAGAGTGGCAACCGTTATACAACTCTATATTATTCGAAATTAAGTGAAGTAAAGAGCAATGATAGCGATAATTAGCCTCCCCATATACCTTTCAGTGACAAAGATTAATTCCTGTATCCCAAAGGTTCATGAATTTTGCGAATTGTCTCTCTGTTAGACGGAATCTAGAGCCACGGTGGATTTTTTGGTGGTTAAGTACAATGGATTTGACAATGCGCCGTATTATTATATAAACAAGCCAAACTGCTCATAATGCAGTCAGTATTGTATCCGAAATCCATAATACACACAGGCGGAAGCCTCAACTTAGGTCTTTCCGACACCCCCAAAGGCTCTCCAAGCGATGTGTTCACTGAGTTTCCTACGAAATCTAGTTGCCACCCTTTCCGCTTGTGATTGATTATAATCAGATCGGCACAAAACTTAACATTTAAGAGTTTCATTATTGTGCTATTCATTGAACTAACGCTTTGATACTCATTGTGCGTAGGTAAGCGGGAATAAGCAGGTCGTAAAGGAAATAACAGAAAAATATTAACAAAAGTGAAAAACATAATGGATTGCTATGGAAACACAAAAATGAAATGCAATAAGTAAAGGCTGTTAAATAAGAAATAAACATATATATATATAATTCATTTTTCTCTTTTTATTCTACTAATAGTTCTTATATATATATATATATATATATATATATATATATATATATATATATATATATAAGAACTATTAGTAGAATAAAAAGAGAAAAATGAATAATTTGTAAAATAGTAATAATTGTAGTATTATTTTCAAAGAATGTTCGCATTTACAGTGAAAAGAATATATTCTAGCTGTCTTTCGAGAGAAAGGATTATGGAAGGGGAGCGTCTTCGTGATGCGGGAGTTCAAATGGTCTCGAGGGTTTCTATCTTCACGAAGGCAGCCAGTATGGCCATTGAGGAGTAGAGATGATAATTAAGAATAGTAATTTGTGGGCATTTGTACATAAAAGGTCTATCTTTGCTCCAAACGGTTGATACAACAACGGATCCATGGATTTGATACACTTTTTTGGTGACAATGAAACGAGCAGAAAATATATTTAACAACATTTTTATTGATTTGTTACAGTACATACAGCAATAAAGATCTGTTAAATTTCGGGCTTTTTCAGACGTTTGGAAGATAATTTCCAGGTTATTCGTGAAGATTTTGATATTACGTATTATCCAAAAAAACTCTTCTCCGAAAAACATGGTCTCGAATAAGTTGTTTCGTTCGTTATTTTGTCTCTTCTTTACATTAACTAACTAATCAGGCTTAACTAACTAACTAATGGTGACTGACGGGCAGAATGACGCAATGTACCGTTTTTTTACGGCAAAGTTCCTATCTGAGCACCTATTATCATTATGCTGGAAAAACTTTTACCTCTCATATTTTTTATTCAATCCATCGAAATGTCGAAGTTATGAATAACTCGACGTTAAAACCGCATTGATAGCTTTATTGAGCTCGGCTATAAAATTTCAAAACTAATTTAATAATCAATCGAATCGCAATAAACGGAATAATATTTTTAATTTCACCTGCGTCGGTAAAACATCTATCAATGGAACCGCGCTTTCCAAATTACACCACCTTAATTTCAAACCTATCGTAGAGAAGCGGACCAATGGCGACACATTTGTCCTTCAGTTGGATCACAATGCATCTGGTCTGTCTCGAACTCTGACAGGGATCTTGAAAATGCATCTCATCTAAAATAAATATCCGAAACGGCGTTCAGTAAAACACCATTAGGTTAGATGATCCAGCACGTAGAAACAAGAGGAATGTGTCACTTTTTTCCGGGATAAAGAGTTAAGTGGTATAGTCAGGTTTTCATACGGATTTGATTGACCTTTCTAATTTTAAAAAATATTTTCATTTTTCATTTTCTCCATTTGAATGATATAGGGATTAGTGCAGCTTCTTCTTCATTTGAATTTTAAAATTACTTAGAAACATGGTACGAACTTGACACCTCGATGGTTCTATGAAGAAAGAAACAGTTTATTTTTATTGAAGACAGATTCCGAATCCTGATCGAATTAGCTTAAAAACGCGTTTAGAATCAGAAAAATGCGTGATTTTATCAGTTTTATGTCAATGTCGTTCATAACCTACCATGACAACTCTCATTGTCGCCGAAGTCCTATGGTCGTATTAGAGAGGTAGTGGTAGCCTCTGGAGGTTTCACTTTACCAGATTTACTGAAGATCGATAAAATACAATATTTCTTATATCCATTTTCAGCAGAAAATCGAGGAGTTATTTACTGGGAGGGCATGCGGTTAACGTAATAATTAATCAGAAAAGCCTGCCCAAACCTTAGTTAACGCTGGTAAAAACAACTTTACCCTGAAGTATATATACCCTTTCGCCTCCTGAACATAATTGGCTAGTCTGGAGTATGTGGGCGCCTTGGACCAACCTTGGTTCAATGGCAAGCATCTCAATGAACACCCTCTGCTTGACGACCAAAGGGACAATCCGAGAACGTCCCGTGGCCCATGGGCAAGCACCTCAACGGCTTGGCCGACCAAAGGGACGGTCCGGAACGTCCCCGAGGCCCCAAAGGCAAGCATCGGCTTGACCGACACAGGGCCGAAGGGAAGGTCGGGCAGAGATTAGTGTCTCCAGACCAGCCTTTTCAGAAACTTTCTCTGGTTTAATAAATAATTCACGTAATTTTCGATTATTCACTCACTGTGAAAGACTTTATTCATTTTTGTTTTATTCGGCAGATAAAACTGTATTATATTATTCCACGTTCGAAGTTTTACGTTCACAAAACCGTAGAAATTCAATGGGAACTTCTGTTAGTATAAATATAAAAATCTACTTTTCTATAATAGGTGGGTTTTCAAGTCAAAACAACTTATGACCGAATAGGACGTGGTGTTGCATTAAAAGAAAGGGATGGAAGTTTCCGAAAAAGGAGCACAAGTCTCTTGCAATCAGCCGATAATGCAAGAAATAAAATTTTGAAATGAAACGGACTTGTTCCAGAACCTACCAAAAAAAAACTGATTTGGCCAACACATGACTTTCTCCATATTTGGGGTATAGATATTTAAATTATTATGAATAGCATTATAAGGCAAAATTATTATTTCCTATCTTAAAAGCATACAGTTGTCCTTATTGCCGTAAATTAGGTATATTCTGAATACGTTTACAGAATTCACCGCTACATGGTGGTGGCGCTGTATAATGGAAATTAAGAAAAAGCAAAATATCTCCGAAATGGATGGATCTACGAAAATTTGTTTCAAACAAAACTTGGAAGAAATATTATTCTCTACGACTTTGGTCCTCACGAAGACGTTTTTAAGGAGATATTTGACGGAAACCGAAAAAACCGATTATTTATAAATAATTCCTTAACAATAACTATTATGGAAAATTGTTTCAAATGAAAGTTGTAGGAAATAACATTCTCTATAACTTTTCTATAGAATTGTATATACAATAATAACGTTTGAACGGAGAAATATCGCAAAAACCGAATCGGGTTTCTAATAAACCTCGGCTTCCGGTTAATCGGTATTGTCCAAAAACTAATCAGTTCTTTGTGCTCATGCTAAGGTGTTATATCTGAAATTTGGTATTAATGTAGCTTTTAACTCCTATCTTATTTCATTTGTTCACAAATTGTAACTGATTTCTTTTGCGTCTTTACAAAGCTGTTACTATTTCATCAGAAATTGTCTTCTTCAACATTGTCACCTGTAATCTTTCTGTAGACAGGTCCGTGATTAATAAAAATACTTGACCCCAAGATATCTTCTTTGCCGTCGTATTTTTCTTCCAGTACTCTTTGTGTCGATTTTGTCTGCTTGTCGTACAGCTCCTTAAAGTATTCTTGCCATATCTTTGCTACATTCTTTCGTTCTATGACAATCTTCCTTTCATAATGCGTTTTACACGGAAGCCCTTAGGCTCCTTATCTTCTAATTCTAGCGCTCTAGCGTACATAATATTTAGGCTTATATATTCAGGGGACATAACCGAGGCCATGCGATTTCTGTAGATGAAATACCGGCACATAGCATGGACGTGTCTTTTATTATTTTTGTACGTAACATAAATTTTAATTTAATATAAACTCTGCATAGCTTAAACGAAATTTTTTATCATACTGACTTTGACCCATTCTTATTTTCCAGGACAGAACAACAAACCGGTCGGGACGCCGGGACAAGATCTCGAAGCTGAAACAAATCTGGTCGAAACGGAACGTATGGTAAGCCTAATCATGTTTTACTTCTCTAACGTGTCCATCCAGTTCATTTCTACGTATTTTTCCTGTATTCAGCTTTCCATAGCTTTATCTGTCACATTTCTCAACTCATTGTTTATTATTTTATAGGTAATTCTACTTTCTCCACTGTTAATGCTTTTCCACTTACATACTTACTAGAAGGTTGTGATATTCATGTACGTCCTCTACTTGTATTAACTCTGAACATTTTATGGAATTCGGTAATCTTTTTCTCAGTGGTATGTAGTATAATTGGAATATCATTCTGTCTCTTCCTAACATCTTCCATGCGTCGGAGGTATATATGTACGTAAATAAAATACTTTGAATGGTGATAGGTAATAGCATTAAATAAAACCAGATTAGTAATTGCCACTTTTATATTACCTGAAAAATAAGATAGTCTACAATGTTTATTTTTTTCATATGCGGTTACTTTTTCACAAACATTTTGTAAACGGATGCGAACTTAAGCCAACAGGCAGGCAGAAAGAGCGAAAGGAGTTTTATTATAGAGATTTAACTTTTCGTTAAATACCAAAACTTTCGATGCGCATACATAGTAGGTCATTTTCAGTCTCTTGCCATCCATGCCTTGTATCGTATACAGCTGTTGGATGTATGGGTAAAATATAGCTCGTACTTCGTCTTAGATACGAAGTTTGAAATTTGCGACTTGTGTATTTTTACCTATACAATCGTCTTAAACGATTTGTCTTAATTTCTCACGGTTCTTAAGTTTTATCATAGTTTATGACTGCGTTTAGCATCCTCAGTAATGCTCAGCCCAAATAATGGTATTTACTTGGATACGTTAGGTTTATGGAAATTCATAACTGTAAAAGTTGTGCTAGTTTTCTTAGGGTGAAAAGTGGTTAATTCACATTAAACAATTATGTAATTTAGGTATTAATAGTTTGTTTAATTTGAAATAATAATATAATGATGTTACAGATTTATTATCCGCTAAGGTGCCGTATAGGGACTTGTGTTGCGTAAATATACAGTCCATTCCCACGTTTCTCAAAATTGCAACATTGTTTTTACCATAAGAGCTTTTTATTTAGATATGTTAATTGATACATCTCACAGACCTCGACGCGTCGACAACTTCTCAAAAAGTAACATGTCATACAGTCTTGAAAGATATAAATAAATCTGGCTCATAAAAAATTCGCCTCCCTGAAATAAAATCACTTACCTTAGTGCAAACGTCAAGTGTGTTTCCCAAGCCGTTTGTGGGAACATTTTATGCAATCGACCGGTTATTTTCTCGACCGGCGCACTCGTGTCATTTTCTCACGTTCTCGGGACCATAAAAATAACGGGCCTCCTGAGCAAACACACGCATACACACAAGCACACACACGGGAGAAAACTACTAATCCAGGGAGAGGTAATAAGTTTATAGATAATTGGCTTTTTTGCGGACTTGATTTATTGGTTGTTTGAGGACGGCGCGTGACTCTACGGCATTCGTAAAACAAGCATATTAAAACAGGAGAGAGGGAGAGAGAGAAGGGGGACATATACTCCCCATCGCAATATTGAGGGCAGAAAAGGAGGAGTGAGGGAGGGTTGGGATATTCACGGGGGGGCATTGTTGCGGGTGAGAAAGGGGGAGCAGGTCTTAAGCGGGAGCCGCGTGGTCCATTGTCGGGGGAGGAGAGGAGAATCGAGGGGTCGGAGGCGAATCTGCCGTGGAAATTCGTACACGTGATATGAAAGGGAGGGTGAGTTGTGGGGGAGGGGCGTACGGTCGAAGGCGAATGGACTAGGCAGAGTCGGCAAGTGATGAGGCAGTGATTGATATTCCCTCTCGGTGTTTAATCTCTAACGAGCATAAATCAATTCAATCAAGTCGATCAGGGATGGTTTTTCGGGTGCACTGTGCTCTGAAAAGAGGAAGAAGGGGGGGGGGGGGGGAAGAAGATAAGAGGGGAAGGAAACGGGAGAGGAAGGGGAAGGGGAGAAAGAGAGGTGGCGCCACGTAGTGGGAAACGGGCGATACACGAATCCGCGAGCGGAAGAGGGGTATTCCATAATTTTTAAAAAATGATGAGAGTGTTCGTGGATGTACTACTTGACGGTGAGGAAAATCGCGGCCGAACTCACAACGAGCGAGAATCGTACGGAAGTCAAAACACTTTGGCGAAGTATAGGGTGAGAGGTTGATTTTTGCGCGTGTATCAAGGATCGGTCATTTTAAGTGAGTGAAGTTCTCGCGAGGAGGCTGGGGAGAGGGGAGGACGCGTGGAAAAATGTCAGCTTCCGGGAACCGCGTTTCACGGTTTAATCGTCAATCTGTACTGGAAGAGCTCGAATTATCAGATGCAGTCGCAGTAACAGTTGCTATGTTCGTTCGAAAGATGACGCACCGATCGACTGAATGACTCGTTTATTCGTAGAATTCAGAGCATCGACGCTTGAGTCACATGTTTCCATAAGATTAATTTAATTAGAATCGGAAGGAATGTTATAAGGAGATTTTAGCGCACGTAGTATAAGGTTGCGACGTAAGGCAACGGAGTAAAAATAACGTTGAGGAAAGGATTTCTTTGAAATTTGCTCAGTGTGCTTTTATTATCGATAATTTTGACGCCACAGGTTGAATCTCGAGCAATTTGTTGCAGTTTCTGACATTTGGATAGGATTATCATAGCAGTTATGTGTCGCTAAATTTTATGTAGTGTTCTTCGTGTGTGAGTGAAATATAGCAAATAAACATTTGCTTTTTTCTTGTTCAATTCACCTCATTTGCGGCAAAAGCGTTTAAGTAAATGGATAAATTTTCTATGAAAGATTTCTCGTTGTTATTGCTTTCTTGTCATTGTCCCATATATTACGTATATGAGATTTATTTTGATCGTGAAAAAAATCGGAATTTGAATTTTCTATAAATATGGTCTTGGTTCATGAGAGTACGAAAAAAGTTTTTTCTGCGATTCTGTCAAGTACACGGGGTTCTAGGTACAATATCGTCCAAAAAATGTAACGAAATGTCGTATTGATTTTAGATATCACCCGAAATCGAAGTCTTCCTAAAATTAACCATATCTTACAGAAATGAAGGGTATTTTTGTCTAATCGATTATTAAAAATTGTCAATTTACTCAAATGTGTCTTCACGAATTTTGTATAAATAAATAACGTGTTATAGAGGTTGTTTCCATAAACAATTCTACATGTTGGAAAAACAAGTATTTAATTTCCAATTACATTAAATATTGCGAGTATCTAATATTGTAACCATAAAGATTATTGCCTGCTGTAGAAGCTCGTGGGTGGAAGAAAGTTGGAGGAATGTTCCTATTTTCGCAAATAAAAATTATATTACGCACGATAAACGATTTATTTTGAATAAAAAAATGTTAACTTTCAAGTCTAATTTGCCGGAAATAACCATAAATCACGACGCGCGAGAAATTCACGGATCAAAGCATTTATTCCTTTAAAATTATCCGGATGAAAATAAGGATGTGCGTTAGAGCGCATTTCTCTCTTTATTGGCACCCATTCCGTAGTGGATAAAAAAAATCACCGTTTGCCAGAAAAGGGAACCGTCTGTTTCGCTCTATTGCGACATTCGTACCTTTTCGAAGGAGGGAGATATTGGCTCGGGACACCCAAATAAAAACGGATAAATGAGCCCGCGCTCTTTTCCGCCCCTCTTTTCCCGCCCTTATTCCCTCCTATCCCCCCTCCCCCCTTCCTTATAGCCATCCTCAAGGGCAAACTCTCCCACAAAACCCCCCATCCCGGCGAAACTAGACAAGGCGATTTATTATGCCGCTGCCGATGCGTTATTGTTTGTGTAAGAGGGAGCGAGGGAGGTGAAGGAGAGCGAGAGAAGGAGAGACAGAGAGAGAGAGGAATCGTGGGAGGGCTAACGTCATTATAGAGCGATTACGACGCGGGCCTTATGGAGGCGGGAGGCAAACAGGGCCCCCGGGAGGCTGATGATGGAGGCAGAGGTTCGGAGAGGGTGGAGAAGAGGGTTTTGGATGTGTACGCGAGGGTAAAAAAAAGCGAAGGGTCCATTTTTACGAGGGGGATGGACCAAGGGGAGAGAAAATAGTAAGGGAGGTGGACTGCTAAGGGATGAGAGGGGTCGCTTTTAAGCTTCCCCTTTTCCTCTTTTTTTAGCGAAGGGGGAGGGGGAGGGAAGGGGAAATAAACGCTATGTGTATGCGGCCGAGAGTTATGAAACTGATTATGGGTACGGAAAATCCCGTGCGTGCGATGTCTGTAGTGTTGTAGTCGGGGAAGGACGCCCACGGCAAGGGAAAACTTTTTTTTTGAACCAATATGGCGGAGGGAAAGGCATTGTGTTTTCCCTCTCTCTTACACAGCACGGAGGGAGAGAGGCTGAAGGAGGTTGGTGGTTATGTTTTGGGGAAGCATAAGAAAAGGGGAAGGAGGCGGAGTGAGGCCGTGGACGACGTCGTAGGGATCGTTTTCGCCATCGTGCCCACCTAAGAGACCCTTTTTTTCCTCCTCGAGGGATGTTTTGGAAGAGAGAGAGAGAGAGAAATATTCTCTCCTCTCTCTCTCTCTTATTGTTGATGGTGATGAATGGGCCGAAGACAATGCTCGGGGAGAGGGGACCGTGTCACTCTATAGGGGGAGAAAAAGCATCGTTAATTGATTGATTGAGGGAGGATTTGAATGCGACTTAAATATACATCCGAGGCAAACACTGTTGGTAAATGCTCGAGCGGTAAAGAATAAGCGATGAATACTACCGCCGGTTGCGGTAGGGAAATAAAAGGACTAGGAATGCATTCGGACCGGTTAAATGAGAATCATCGATTATCTCACGGCCTCGCGCACGAAATTACTCTTTGATCGGTCCTTTGATTTGGTTCATTTATGAAACATCAATATAGGTTTACTTCTTGAGATATATCGTCCGCGCATCCAAAAGGTTTTTACCCGAATGTTTTGCATTATTTATATTTTGCGAACATTTCTCGTGGAGTGGACGTTTGTCGATTGAGAAGTTAGTCTAAATTATTTATAACTGTTTTTATAGGTTAAAATAACAATAGAGACAACACCATTTCACACTAATAGCTTAACGTTCATATAATACCTATAAAAGTCGAGTATACTTAGTGCAGATTTCACCGTGGTTCGTTTTTAATTAGGCGCGTTTCGCTTCCAGCGTTAGCGCCTATTATTAAGGTTTATGGGAACGGTTAAAGTCGCTACGCGATGTGTCGTCATGCAGATTAAAAATTCGAATGCATTACATTATTTACACATTAAGGTTAAATGGAATTTTCATAATTTGCTCAAATTAACTAAGGGCAATATTATATATTGCTCTTATTTGATGAAAATTTTATCGCATTGATTTATCAATTTCGCATTAATGAACTTCTTCTGTGTTCGCACACCTACAAAAATTTGCGCAGGCTGTCATTAAAATCTCTATGCATATCACTGTTAAAATTTTTCATATCTAACACTCGCGGTTTTATTAACTAGATACGAGTCTCTCTCTATGACTGCATCTATTCTATCACTGAGGAGTGCAAGTATTTTATCAATTTTTTAAATATAATTCGGATATCACCTTCTAACTTCAATCTATCTTAAACATTATTTTCCTGCGACCCATTAAAATCTTTTGATAGCATCACGAGAGAGCTCCTAACTAAGAATAAAAATATTTTCTCGTTGAATATCGGACTCCTCCGCTTCGCTCCAATCCAACTTCCTCTTCAACACCGCCCCCGACAACCTCCTCCTCCTCATGCGTGGTTCCTTTCCCCTTCGCTACCTCCCGCGGGGGCGTAGTCTGCCTGTCCATCAATAACATCGGCTTCCCTGTGACAGTTTCAAAACGCGGGAGGAAAGCCTTCAGGGATCCGTTATTAGGAGGGAAGGGGAGAGTGGGTGGAGGGTAGGAAAGAGGAGGGGAGAGGGTCGAGGGGGAGGGAAAGGGGGGAGGGAGGGGTGGGATCATGCGGTCCGAAGCCGGTGCCACTCCGGCAGACGAATTGGGGCTGGCTGCGGTGGTGCCGGCGATCCGGAAGAATTCGGAAGGGAAGGATGGCACCCCGCGGGTCCACCCGCCCCTCCGTCGCCCCTCTCTCCCTCGCGCCTTTTCCACGCACCTCTCACTCCCCCATTCCACTCGCAAGGAATCACTCCCGCCAAACCTTACGACCTCGTCTCAGGCGATCGACTCCACCGAGCCGGAAATACTCGCGAATTCTCGACGCGCGTTGCTAAATAGCCTTGTTGTGGAAACAAAAATATGTACCTGGAATCAGAACTAGAGAAATAATATCGTTAAGGTAAAGGGAAAATAAATATTAAGATTAAAAACGGTTACCATAAGTTAGATGAAAAACGTTTGGGTGAGAGTTGTTTTCATGTACAAACTATGACAAAAATTCCAATTTCTTTGCGAATAATTTTTATGGCAATGCGACCAGTGCCGGCCCAAGCCTTTTCCGAGTGTGGGAATTTATTTGCCCGCCCCTAATAAAGGAATTCTTTACCAACCGCGGTTTCTAGTATCCACGGTTAGCGAAATATTCATATGTATGTTACATAGTGTAAAGACTAGAAGGTGAGTTCAACAGCAGGACGAATTTGGAACGCTTTCGCGCATGACGTCACTCGCGGGAGAGAAATGGCGGCTATTCAAATTTTACGTTGCGCACATATTCTATACAGCGCCCTTGATCGGTTCGGTAGAACCAGAGATATTAAACGTGATGGTCTATGCAGTATTTTTTATGTCCGTTTATACAAAATTATTTAGAACACCAAACTTGATCTTCCAAATATGATTTTGTACAAAAAAACATTAGAATTCAAGTGCTGGAAAAATCAAAGTTCGTTCACAAAGAGCTGATGAGCTAATGAAACGTCCGATGTCATCATGTAATTACCGATTTATGGTTATACATCTTGTTCATTGATTCATATTTCTAACAAAGCTATATACTATGGGTAGAAAAAGGATATAAAAAACTTTTAAGTGTTTATTCTGGTATTTTACCATATCATTTTAAGAGGATAGGAAAGGAAAAAATACTTATTAAAACATAGAAAACACATCATTATTACTTAACTCCATTATTTGAAGTTCTACAATTATAAGAAACTGTCGCATCAGTTCTCAAAACAAAACATAAACCTACATGAACACAAATCATACAGATGGATAGGGAAATTTATTTCACCATAAAAACCAGATCACTGAAAAAATTTCAACAGGTTACTTTTTCAATTTATTCATAAATTTTCCTTTTTCATTACCATTTAATACCTTGATCACTTTATCTCTCTCATCCTTATATGAGTTCTTGTTTTAATGTACATTTTTACAGCATCCAATGGAATATCAGGTGTAACATAACTCATAACAATTTCTATATCTGTTTGATAATATTTATTTCCTTTCTGTATGTTTCTCCATGGAAAGAAATATTTTCTCTGCAATTCTTGCAGCATCAAGCCACATTTCAGAGTCATCAGACCACCTTTCGAATTGAATGGTATCCAGTCATGACATATTTGTTGAGGCAATTCAGATGTGGAACTTCCTAAATTTTTGTGTGTAGCTCGAAATTTATGTGCCACAACCTGCAACATAAGCCAATCCTTCCTGGCTAATTGCTTGAGGTGTTAAAGCAAATTCCTATGGCATATTCCCTGAAATATTTCCTGTTTCAATTTCTTGTATTTCTTCTTCTTTTTCAACACCTTCAAAAGTTTCACCTTCAAATAATGTAACCCAACAGTTGCTGTTGCAAAGTTTTAATAAAGCAACTGCTTGCAAAGTGAGCCGAGCAAATGGTTGCTTCAGAAGAAAAGAACATGATCATTTCACATAATTTAATTCTTATTCATAACATGAAAATTTTCGGTCCCAAGTACTCAACATTGGCAACGTTAAATTTATCTTTTCTACCGCAAGATTTTATCCACCCCGACTTGAAGTTGGAATTTTTTGGAAATTTGTAGTATTTCACTGCCTGAGGGGTTCTGGACTTACTGTCCTTGCAAAAAGTCTAGATACCCGAGTTTGAGGCATTATACCTCGAAAACAACCCCACCGATTTTAATGGGATGAAAAGTTGCGGGTAGAGCATTCATTTATACGTTAATTGTTGAACGTTTTAAACTTTTAATTTATATTTAAATGTTTATATCTAGCTATATTTGGAAAAAGCACGGTTTTTAACCCTCTTGACCCGATTTGACTATTTTGAATGTTTATAACTCGGAAGTCCTAAAATATATCAACTTGCAATTTTAATGGCATTTACCTAGAACTATTGGAAGTAAGAATCCGGAAGCGTTATTTTATAAATTCAACATTAATACCAGATTTTGTTAAATTTCCAAACTTCGGCTATCTTCGTCATTCCTGGATTGTTTTCAAAGTTTGAGGTACCGTTGTCACCGGACAAAAGCCTATATTACTAATATTTAAAGAAAAACATCCGAAAATTACTTCCCAAAATGATACCGAATTTTATTTTGCTAGGCGAGGCGTAGCTATAAGGCGGAGGCAAAATGAAGATGATATATATATATATATATATATATATATATATATATATATATATATATAAAGGTGGCAACAAGGTGTTGCAGGAAGCCCAGTGGACACTTACCTAGATTGAAGAGCCGTTGGGGGTGCTGAGGACACACGAAAAACACAAAACACTATATGTCTCTCCGTCGCTGAAGAAGGGCGTCAGCCCGAAAGCTCCATATTTTTGTCGTTTTTGTGTTTTTTTTGTGTTTTTCGTGTGTCCTCAGCACCCCCAGCGGCTCTTCAACCTAGGTAAGTGTCCACTGGGCTTCCTCCAACACCTTGTTGCCACCTTTATTATTACCTTTCCTTTTCTTTAAGCATATATATATATATCATCTTTTTGATTTATTTAAATAATAAAAATAGCTGGACTTTCTCATTTTCATTTTATATTTTATATAAATATGTGCTCTCGCATACTTTTTTGTGGCAAATGTTGTTCTCTCCGAATAATTTTTTAAATCGGTATTTCACCGATCATATAAGAGCTAGGAAGAGGAAAATTTGGATTTTTAATTGTTGTTCACGAAATAAATCTTCGTATTTGACAATGTAAGTAAGGATTCTCTACGTTGTTAACGTATAAGCTGTCGTAAACTATTTCAACGCGGTGAAATACACGATTTTTCTGAAAAGTAATAATTTGAAATAGAAATGTTTTGCTCACTAAAAAGCGTAAAATGAAAAATTCTTTATAAAATAAATTTGTGGCTTTTTTGAGATTTAATGCTTGTAATACAATTCATGGCTTTTATAAGTAAAATGTATACTGCAACCAATAAACAAATAATTGTGGCTTCTGAAGCTGAAAACGAGGTTAGAATATAACACAATCCACAATTTTTGTGTTACTTTGTTGTGACATGGGCTTTGGTTATCCTTCATAGGTGGTAATTTAGATTCATTTCCTTTCTATCGTAGGATATACCCATCATTTTGCTGGTACGACTCATTTTTAGGCGCGTTTCGCTTACAGCGTGAGCGCCTATTATCGTCTGTCCTTCCGTCCGTCCGTCCGCATGTTCGTTCTCGGCTTCTACACAACGGATTTTCATGAAATTTGACATTAAGGACTTACAATCAAATATAATACGAAAATCGCCAAAATGAATCACGTACGACAATCAGGGGTACCACTTTACTTTTAACAAAAAATGAACTTTCCGTCATTTCTTGTAAAGTATTGCACATATCAAAATATTTTTCAAAAAACTTGTAGAACTGGTAAAGTAGAGCATTTCTTTTCCTATACATTTTTATTGTAGGGGTAGCTGTTATAAAGAAAATAGAACAAGAAGGTGTTAAATCGAGTTGAAAATTTCTTGCATGGTTACTTCTTCATTGTTGCTAACATAAACAATCTCCCAAACAAACGTTTAATTTCCTTACGTGTGCATGCACTTTTTAAATAGGAGGAAAATGGATTATTTATGATGAAGAAAAGAACTTTAAAACGCTATTTCCCTTACGTATTGGTATATGATTTATTTCTAACACTCCGTTGCACGAAACGCACCCATTTGTGATACGTTGTACACTTTCCTAACTTGCTGAGAAATATGAACTGTACATTATTATTGAAGACGTAAACTCAAGTAACTGTACGAAATTTGATCAAAATCGCTTGAGCCGTTTTTGAGAAAATCGAATTATTGTTAAAGTTGCCTAGAATAAACTAGCCTTATAATCATTTTTTGAGAAATATGAACTATACAGTATTATTGAAGACGTAAATTCAAGTAACTGTACGAAATTTGGTCAAAATCGAATTGTTATTTATTATTATTATTCGGGCCGTTTCTTACACAGTTAACGAGTAGGCAAATGAGAGGGCCGATTAGAACAGAACAGAACTTTATTGCTCGATGCATAAGTCTACTAAAATACGGATATGACAACAGACATAAACGTGGAGTTTTGTGAAAAATACTAGACTCTGTAGGTAGCATGTGGGAAAATATATAAATGATAAAGAATATATGGGGTGTATCAGCATATAAATTGGCCAAAAAATATTCAAGACAGGAACTCCTTTGCATGGGGGAAGCATAATATCTAATTTATTAAGAAACATTCTTTTAAAAAAACCACCAGCGACATCTAGGAATTTGGAACAGCGGTGGGAAATGGAATAACAGACATCTACAATAGTTTCTATCTGAATTGAATTGCAGGCTTGTTATATTTTACGGCGCTGCTCTCTAAATGTCGAGGGTTTCTGGCTTCAGGCATCCGCATTGGTAGAAATCCAGTGGTGTTACTCAGATGACCGCGGTGGAAACTCGAAAACTTCGCCGCGTAATCCATCGATTTAGGAACTGCTGATTGAGGAAACTGCGTACCTCACTGTGATAATGTGGAGGTGCACCGTCTTGCTGGGAGAATATTCCATCATCTCCATACTTCTTATGAATAGAGATCAAAAACGTTCTCCAGGAGGTCTATGTACAGAGGGAAAGAGGTAATTCCGTAAAAAATGGCCCTAAAATTCCCCGCGAAGAAAAAACTAATAAATTAGATATTCTGCTTCCCCTGTGAAGAAGAGTTCCTGCCTTGAATAATTTTTGACCAATTTATAGCCTAACAAAATGGGGTAACATAATTCTGAGACACCCTAGAAAGTCAATACCAATACATAAAATAGTAAATGTTAATGTAAGCCTCGCTTGCGTAACTAAGGAATGGGGAACGTTTGCCCAGAGCAATAAAAATCGTTTGCCATTTAAAAGAAAACTTTCCCGAGCGAAGCCGGGCGTTTCAGCTAGTAAAATATAAAGTATGAAATCAAATTTCGGAAAAATTTTATTACAGCAGCAGTTTTTCGCGGATTGGACATACAGCGAAGACGCTCTCAAACTAAATTTTAAGATATGCGTTGTTCCTATGATTGGATAAATCTTTTTTAATTAAAATTTCCTTGGACTGCGAGCTATTAAAACTAACTATTGCATTTCCTAGACGCTTGAAATAATAAATTGCTTTAAAATACCCGCAATCTTCAGCGGGCGTTAGAGCCTTCTCTTCGAAATGCAGAATTCATTCTCACTTTTCAGCAACACTAATGTCTCAAATAAAACTGCTCTAAGCAGAGCAAAATTTTAACTGTTAATGCAGTTTAGTTACACGTCTCAAGCCAGAACTGGATGAAAAAATCGGTGCAACATACATTGTACAAACTTTCTTATATAAAACTGCGTCGTTTAGTTATCTTTAGAAAATGAAAATTGTATCAGCCGGTTTTTAGAAAATCCAATTTTTGTTAAAGTTGCCCAAGAATAAACTAGCCTTATACTCATTCATTGAGAAATATGAACTACACAGTATTATAGAAGACGTAAACTCAACTGTACAAAATTTGATCAAAATCGTTAGAGCCGTTTTTGAGAAAATCAGATTGTTGTTAAAAATCCTTAGAATAAACTACTCTTAATTATTGAGCGATGTCAGTGTATACTCTGCTCATTGTCAGTTTGATAAATTGCCTAAGTACGAGATTTCATTCATTTTCGCTCTGTCTAGGCTCCAGAGCCAGTAACAGACAGACAGACGGCATTGCGAAAACCACTATTTCGGATTCAGCGACATCTAAAACGTATATTTCCGTAAAAATCTCGAGGTCGAATATTTTTGTGATAACAATACTCTCTCCATACTTCGTATGAGAAAGTAGAAATTGGGAGTGCTTCATCGCCATTGGTGAAGTGCGAGAAGAAGAGAGATTAGGGAGGCGACTAAAGAGGAGGCAAACTTTTTATCTTAACGCATTCATTGCGAGCATACGCTGGAGAGAATAGCGGGGTATACTGCAAGAAGAGAGGATAAACAAGCTGGCGAAATATAGTCACTATATACGTCCATACGGTACGCCTCACAAGGTTTCGAGGATGAAGCAGACGGAATGCGTGCGACCCATGTGTTATTTCTTGTCCTGTTTCTCGGTGGAAAGAGGAGGGGAAGGAGACTAGTTGGAAAGAGGAGAGGCGTGGAAGGGGACAAGAGCTAGAATGTGCCCATAATATATTTACTTCTTTTCTGCAGCCGTTTGATAGTAAACAACGTGTAAGAATTTCGATGACTAATTATGATATTTTAATTTATAGGCGCGTTTCGCCTCTAACGTGAGCGCCTATTGTCGTCAGTCTGTCCGTCCGTCTGTTAAATATTTAGGAGTCACCATTTGTCGTGATATATCGTGGAATATGCATAATAGACGGTTCGTAGGCGCAGCCAATAAGAAACTTGGCTTCATAGGCAGAATAGTAAGAGGTACAGGTACGAGAAACATGTTATTTATCATTGGTCAGATCTCAGGTCGAATACGCTTCCAGCATATGGGATCCGTACGAAAAGGGACAGATAGTTGAGTTAGAAAGAATCTAACGCAGAGCAGCCAGATTCGCTAAGCAAAAATATGAGAAAAATTAAGCGTCACATCCCTCTTGAAGGGGTTGAATTGGATATCGCTAGAGGACCGCAGAATTAGCGCTAGGTTAAGGCTTCTGGAGAAATTTAGGTCGGAAGTTCTCTCAGAGGAGGTCTCAGGAATATTAGAGGCACCTACGTACATGGGCAGGCACGATCACGAGAATAAAATACGAGCGATATCAGAGCTCGTTTTTCTCAAGGATCATACGGGATCATAACAGGAAAGTGATTCCCACGAGGGACGTTATTAGGTAGGTTTTGGTGTGCTGCACCCCCTGCCACCCACCAGTCTGGTGATTTGCAGGGTATTATGTATATGTGGATGTCTGTCCGTCCGTACGCATGTTTGTTCTCGACTTCTGCCAAACGGACTTTCATGAAATTTGATATTAAGGGCTTAAAATCAAAGATGATAAGAAAATCGCAAAAATTAATGGCGTAAGACAATCAGGGGTATCACCTTACTGGTGACAAAAATGAACTTTCCGTCATATCTCATAAAGTATTCCTCATATCAAAATATTTTTAGAATAAAACTTGCAGAACTAGTAAAGAAGAGTATTTCTTTTCCTATACATTATTATCGTAGGAGTAGCCGTTATTAAGAAAATCATACAAGAAAATCTTAATTCGAATTGAACTAAGAAAATTTCTTGTATGGTTATTTCATCACTGTTGCTAAAATAAACAATCTCACAAAAATACCTTTGGTTTCCTTGTGTGTGCATGCAGTATTATTAAATAGGAAGAAAATGGACTATTTATGATGAAGAAAAGAAATATTAAACGCTATTTCCCTACGTACAGGTATATCATTTCTTTCTAATACTCTATACGCTGTACACTTTCCTAACTTATTCTTTTTTGAATAACCCAAAAGACGAAAGAAATATTTGGGTAAGAGGGGGGGGAAGTATTTAAGAATATCAGAAGGGGAACGCGAGACGATGATTGATTATTATACATTAATTTTAGCCAGTAGAAGTTCAAAATTTTTTAATATGTTTCGTATTGTAGTTTTCGAAACATGTTACAACACATAAAGGTACCTCACATTGTTTGCACCAATAACTTGCTTCTTTTCTCTTTATTTATTTATTTTTTTAGATGCAGACCACACACACCTTTTTCCTGAATACGACTGATTAGACGTACAGTAGGTCGTAATGGTGTTTCTATAGATGGTTGTCTTGCCCTCTTTGCTTTTGGTTTACTTTCACTGTATTTTTCTCTCCTGGCATTCACTAGCTTAAAATTTAGGTGATTCAATTACTCACGTTTTTCGTATATTATATTTGCAATAAAATTGTTATATCCAATAAATGGCGAAACATTTTCACGTAATATTTTTAGTGTCTTCCTGGCAGTAGAGTAGGTGACGATGCACTGGTCTGCAAGTTTGACTCGTCCCATCCCTTTGCTGCAGTCAACATTCATTAGAGGTTTAATTTTTTGCCAGCTAAAATGTCAACAATGTCAATATTAACAAAAGAAGAAGAAAGAAGAAAGCCTAACACTCGTAAAGTGATATATCTGTGCAAAATCAACATGATCACGGAGAATACCTAATATTTTTATAGGAAAAAGTTCAAGTATACATCATATAATACAACTCGGACACCAATAGGTGTTAATATGTAATAGGTAAGTTTAACCTGTGTTACCGGTTACAGTAACCAGCTGAGAGCAAAAGAAATACACTACGAAGCTTAAAAGCTGTTCACAAGCATCCATTGAAAACACAGGTTGACAAGTATAAGCGGTCGACGCAGTTAAGAGGTAAAGTGTCTGTCAACCAGCTTACCCCAAATAAAATATCGCCGAACGAAACTGATTGTGAGTTGAATTCATTTAATTCGCTGCGGGGATATAGTTGGCGAATCGTCTTTTACTTGCTATAATAAAACCCATTCGTCCATATTTAACCCATTTATAATTACGTCATATCCAAATTGAAAATTCTGGGCACACTAATTTTCGTATCAACCTTTGCCTGCGACGACCTAAACGCCAGTCAACCACACCTGAAATTAAAGGGAGATATGGAGGATTTTATTCCTTAGATGAGAGGTACGAACTTTCCTACCTTTGCTGTGGTGTAAACGTTCCAGCGGTGGAAGAAGAAATAAATCCCTTTCCTCCAGCGATGAGAAAAATTCCTCACACTCAAATATACACGGCACTTCCTCACAGAATGACCATTACACTACACAGGGACGTGCAAAAGGGGGTAAATGAAAAGCACTTTGGGGTTGACGAATGAAATAAAAGGTAAAGGTTTGATATTGGAAATTGAAAAAATTGGTGGGAATCACAATTCCGTATCACCTGTAATGTCAAGAGAAAAAAAATCACTGGTACTACACGAACACGATAGGAGATGCGTGTTAAATAGACTTAATGCTAAGAAAACCATTCATGTAGCTTATATTGCAATAACTATCCGTGGACACCATGAAACTGCTTTGATTCTCGCGAGAATTTAAAAATTGTATTATAATTTTACCAAAAGAACATTTATTTAAGATTATATATTGCCTTAATTCGGCGAATAAATTTGCCAAACGTTCATAAAATACTTAAATATCTTTAGAGACTGCATGGCCATCTCTTCGAAAGGAGATCACTTGAACTTCCTTCGTCACATCCGAACACTTTCACATCTCAAAGTAAACTGAACAAATCGATAGAAAATTTCCCACCAGTCAGAAGACGTCACGACGACGTCACTTTGGACTGTTAAATAATCAATAATGAAGTGCTGGGAGGTGGGAGAAATGGGAAAAATGCCTTTCTCATGACCATAAAAGATATCAGTGTAGACGAGGAACTCGGAATGCCCTCCACCAAACCGCCAAAGTGCACAGGGACACGCACTGGCCTAAACACAAGAAATACCTTTCAAAAAAATCCTCCCAATATATGGGAGGTGGGGTAAAATGGTTTTCCTTTGGTTCTTTACTTTTACACCGTCAAATGTAGACAGGTTTTTTTAAGAGTCCACACTTTTTCCCTCTCATATTGGACCCATTATCGTACCCCTGTCCGCGCATGTCATTCAAATTTAAATTCGGCTTTTCGATCTTTTTTTAAAATTACAGCTGTCATTCCTTCACCCGTGGAATTTTGAATATTTACAAAATTTATAAATCTTTCTTCTATTTTTACCATTTCACGTAAGTCTGTATTTTTTCTTGTATATTTACACATCTTATTATTAAAGTCATGGGAGATATCTGAGGTACTATTTACTATAATCAAAAAAATATTTTGCTTTTTGTATCTCATTCAAAATATTCTCCTTAATTTTATTTCCTAATAGGTTTATGATTTCGTTTTGAACTGTTTTGCCTGAGTAAGAAGAGTGAATATCTTCGGTTTTAATCCTATTGAAGTTCCTCTTCATAACTTCGTCAAATTCGGCTAATAGTTACACTAATTTTAAAAATTTACCATTGTTTTTTTGTAAAAATGTTGTCATTTGAATCTCTAAAAGCAATTTTTTCCTAAATCTGCGCTTTATACTGTTATTGTTATTTTTCATCGTTGTTTTGAATATTTTGATTTTGTTTCTATTATATCGTTTTTTTACTCCGTTTTCGTTACTTCGTTTTCGTTTCCTCGTTTCCGTTTTGTTTAACTCGTTTATTTCCATTTACCTTCATGAGGGAACCGAAATATGTCTTTCGTTCACAAGAGCCATGACGTCCAATTCCCGAGAAGGTAGAACAATTCGGAAAAACCTATATGAGCGGGAGAGAAGCACAATAGGATATCAGCCCTCGCGGAAAGAGTTCAACGGTTCAGAACTCAGCGGACGGCACGCGGCACAGACGCGAAAGGACAATGCCACTTTCTTGCTCTCGCACTTAATTACACCCTCAACTTTTTTCGAGGCCCTTTCCAAAACAAGAGTTCAAAGACATGGGAATAATCATACCGGTAGTTGGACAGATGGAAAATTTTCGGGTAACGGAATTTCCAGGCCGTTCCCTTTCCGTATTTGCCCCTCCGACCGGCCGCCTGTGGCTTTTGCCCACGTTGCCCACGCCTTCGGCCGGCACTGAATGCGACCATTGGATTTATGGGAGTTGCAGATTCATCTTCTGTTAAGATTCTCACACATAAAGACATGGCAAATCTCCGCATATATGTGTACCTTCAATCAGGTTAAATAGGAACCCGTATGTAGCATGGTAACATTTAGAAAACCGTGTTGTTGAAGCAGATTCAATCGCGTGATTTAATCGGTTGTGGATCGAGAAACAAATGAATCGACAAATTCATCTTATGGATAGTGTTATCAAGTAAAATTTTCTTTTTAACAATCCTATGCCAATGCATGCTATTCGACAGGACAGATCCATGTTATTGATTGAAACTCATCTCCAAATTATATGTCATATATCAAAATATTTGAGAGCGAGAAATACGAGCTGTTTTAATACCTTAGTAATCATATAATTCAGAGATCAATCATAGACTATAAGTAACGGTCATCATTCAATTCTGTCGACTATACGTAAACTGAGTTATAACGACTTGAATAGAAGGGCATGGGAAATAAGATTCCACGTATAACACCACATTTCATTTTGTTTTCTCTTCTGTAAATTTTGTGTTTTGCACTTTTTATGTGAATGGACATGTTATCGTAAATATGTTACTGTATTGTTTAAGAATATCTAGATATTATTTTAATTTACTGTGCATTTTATATAGCGGAAGAAGCAAAATATACAGAAATAAATTTAGTTTACGCGTGGAAGAACCAGAAAAAAACGCCTTGTTCCATTACTCCAGAAATTTCTACGTTCGAGAATATTTATCATTTTATTTATCTTGGAAAGCTGGACAGCGAGGATAAGACCGCGAGATCGATTGTAGGGCGGAGCGATAAAGAAGATCGTTTTTTCCTAGGACGATAGGAGAACATAGTAGGAAGAGGTAACGTAGGTAAACTGGGGAATCTTGGTGCATTGAAACTGCCATCCAGCAATAAGGTGACTCGCAGGGTATGATGTATATGTATATTATAGGATACGGACACGCTTGTTGGTGCCCCTTGATTTCGGCGCTTGGGATGGCCGCTTGCCACTCCCTTGCTACGGCATTGATTGCGATATGTGCAAGCATGTTTTCATCCCCAATTTTCGCCAGATTACTAATTATTCCGTTTTTGGTTTTCAATGTCAAGGATGAATCTTAGAAGAAAACGCTACAACCACTCGAGTTATATAGTCCCATTTAAAGTAGCCATGGAAAATATATGTAGCGAATTCCTTTATTTAATCGGAGTCACCTGTTGTCTTTCTCTCGGGCAATTGAAGAGTCCGCCGAACAGGGCGCTCTTCTTCCTGTCCAATGGAGTTTAGGTGCGCGCAGAGCGGGGGGTAAAGGGGTGATGTCGTGGAAGAAAATGTAGGGAGAGAGAAGGCAGTGTGGGTGAGAGGGGAAAGTGGGAGAGGAGGCGGGGGGGAGAGGGTGGTAGTCCGGAGTGAGGAACAATGTCGGTGAGGAACGCTTTGAAACACTCACCCATTGTAGAGATAACGATCTGCGGATCCGATGAGATCTCTTTGGACCAGTTTCTCCAAATAGCGCGGAGTGAATGCCACAGCTCGCTTCCTCCTCTCCATCTTCTCCCATTTCCTCCTCTTTCCTCACCCTACACCTCCTCCTCCTCCAGCTGACTCTGTCTCTCTCCCTCTCTCGGTCCGTGGTATGCTCGTCTGTGTGGTCCACGGCCCCAATATACGTCGCGCGGCCACAAGGCATTCGGGTATCCAGCAGGAGGAAGAGGCATTCGAGAAACTTCTTTTCTCCGAGAAAATTCATGAACGAACTTAACTAAGCCGTTTCGCCGTTTTTTCTTCTCTCTCTTCCCGAGTTGTATAAATAACAACCGCATTCTTCTTCTATTTTCCTCCGCGATAAATATATTGCTTAATTGGGATGGAAGTAATAAGACGATGTAATTTGGCCGAAGCATACTTCGTTCTTGCCTGCAGCGTTCGGGTTAAAAATACCATTTCGAATTTTTTTTAAATTTTGATTTCAGCAATATTTAATCATACAAATAATACATAAGGCGTACCCCCTATACTCTTCTGCCTTTAGGTTATTTTTAATCAGCATTTATGCTTACTTGCGCGAAATAGGTTAATGTTTTCTGCGACTACGACCTCCGGTAATCCTAGTGGCAATGTTAAAAGTTGATATTTTATGGCACGTCTTTCAGGCCTAAATTGTTGGATCATGTGTTGCAAGTCTCGTTTCAAAATGTAAGCGATTAATCATCAACTAAATAGTACGCATGTTCCATTTATGGATTGCAGTAAATGCTTAGAAATTTATGTAGAAAATGAAAGTAAATGTAACAGAAATTCTCGTCGCTTCAAGAAATAAATTTGTGGTGGTTTTATGTTTATTCAAATTTTAATTTGAGCTAAATGGAGAGAGAGACATTGGAAGAGTACTTGCCTTTTTTGAAAAATGTAAATAAAATATTCAGTTGCCATACACTTATTCCGTATACCATGTATGTAAGTATGAGTAGCTGTTATAAATGCCAAAGTTGAAACTAGGAATGCAAGGTAATCATTTGCTCATTAAACTCGTTAATACAATATTTCTTTATACAAATGTGTACAGCGTTGATGAATGAAATGACTACCAAACAGATTCATATAAATTTATTGGCAAAATTTAAAAAATCTGTACTGAGTACTCGATCTTCTAACCACCGTAAGAGAGATAATTTTATTAACAATCACGATTTTACTGCAAAAAAATCGGCATTCGTTCCGACGAGATAATAAATGCCCTTATAAAGTATAAATTCAGATTTCCTGAGAGAGCCAGTTAGATAAACATATCCAAAATTCCGGAACCTTAAGAAAAAATTACGTACCACCATTTAATGCGAGTAATTGATAGCAACTCATTTCTCGCTCACTTCGTTCCGTTCCGACGAGCGCGGTTTTATACACAAAAAAAATTACATCATCGATCCGAGTCTGATATAATTTTTAAAAAAACCGACCAACTCTTTTCTTTTTCCTCTAACCCGCCTCACGCACACGCCACAATTTGATCCGGCTCCTTCCCCGCGCCCCCTCCCCTTCCCCCCCTCCTCATCCCTCCTTCCCCCCTCCGCTCTCCCCATATCATTCCGTCTCGCTCAATCCACTTGTCAGAACCTGGGCCCCTTTCTCCCTTAACATTTCATTCCGAGGGCGCTCCCATCCCACTTTTCCACGGCGCAGTTACATCCCCCACCACTCCCCGCCTTTTTTTTTTAACCAACATTCCCCCGCTCTTTTATACCCATCCTACACCTCCTCTCCTACCTCCGGACCTCTTTCTCTCTCTCTCTCCCCCACAGAAAAAAAATATATCCCCCCCGCTGTCCATCTACGGGGGGGATTTTATAGGAGTCACGTGATGCTAGCACCCTGCGGAGAAGGCCTCCGCCAGAGCGGAGACGGGGGAGATGAGGGGAGGAAGGAGTGGGAAAGGAGGAGTGTGTATGTGGGGCGAGGAGAGATGACAACGATGGATTCGAAATAAGGGGATGAAGGCATAGCGATTGAAATTCGATGAAAAGATTACGATTGGTACAATAATCGAAGTTGACAGCTTCTCAAGGGAGAAGATGTGAGAAAAAAAGATTCACTTTTGCAGGTGATTAGGAGCCAAAAGGAAAGATAATTTAGGGGAGTGTTCAGTTTTTACACTATTCTTAGCGCTGCCTCTGAAAAGGTCATCAAGTTTGTCAATAGCGGTTTCTATTATAATGAACCTTTTCACGATTCGTGAAACTTGATTTTGATATGGCGATGTCATCGTGGATTTAATCTCGATTATTTAATCACCTTTTTTTTACAATTTAGACTTTAATGACTTTAATTACCTATTTAATTACGTGCAGCAACAAAATATATTTATATGGTAAAATACCACGTGTTTTTTAAAAAAATACGTAAATATGGTAAATTTTAATTTACGTGTTTTTCTTATGCCCTGAGAGAGCTGAATGTCGATGTATATTAAATTAATTTAACGGATTAATGGATTCTGCTCGGAGAAAATCAGTTATTCCGCGTTGCTCAAATGGTTTTTACGCATTTACGTTCGATTTTTAGGGTTAACACTCGTAAAATCCCCTGCTAATTCGAAATGAAGCTCTTGCACGGTGCGCGCCTTTCAACGATTCATAATTAATGGGTGGAGAGTCCGTGATGGATGGCCAAGTATCCCACGAGAAATGTCTAATGATATCAAAAGTAAACTTTTCTCATAAAATAGAATTAATACGGACATCTCCCTGGCAGAGATCAGGGGACGTGCTCTCTCGGATAGAGATTCGTAGCCACGATTTCATTTTTCTTTTACGGCTCTAGTTCCAGAACATCAAAAAACAGTTTTGGAATGATTTATCACGTTTCCTAATAAGCTTCCTAAAGGTTTACAAGCCTTTTTATTTCGAAGTAATTTTCATTTTTATATCTCTATGGTTTTCTTCCAACAATAAATTCGTGGAATAACTTTATAGCGCTTTTCCATGGTTATGTCCTGCTCGTTTGAACCGTCCAGCCGGACTTGATTGAGCGTAAATATAAATGTCTCGCTAGTTAATAAATTCCGTTCTTAATTCGTTGCGAAATGAGTTAACTTCTTAGGTCACGCGATATTATGGTTATAATCAATTTTTCTTCATCATATACTATCAATTATCATTTTATAAATTATTCAAAGTTCAGCAGCAGCAGCCGTACGAAGAAGTAGGAAGGGAAAATTCGCCGAACTTTTCCCTCGTCAATTCGATAGCCATCTCTCATAAAAACATATTCCCGCTTTTCTTGGATAGCTGGCCATGAGAGAGGAAGTGTTTAACACAAAAATGTGATCTTGTATCGTAGAAAGTTTGTTCGTTTTTTTTTATTTTAAAATTTTTAGTCGAAGACCCTTGTCGACCGATTTGTAGGAATATTTATCAACCGAGTCGTATTCGTGCGTTCCTAAATCCATCCGTTAGAACATATTATTTTAATGTTCTCGGTATCCGTTCATCATCGTTAACAGACCGTGGTACGTACTAAGACGTTATGTACGATGATAATGGAGATTGAACCAAAAACACATCGCAATAAGATCGTCTTTTTATAAAAAATAAATAAAAATATTTATTTCTTTGTCGAGTGGAATATCATGCGATCGCATTTAGCCCAAAGCGAGCGACATAAATAACACGGACCAATTACCAGCTCGAGATAATGTACAGATTTAACGGTGCACGGATAATGACCCTCTCACTCTTCTTTTAAAAAAAATCCTCTTCTCCCATTCCTCTCTCTCTCTCCCTCCTTCCCTACCTCCTCTCCTTTTCTCTGTCTCACTTTACCTCCTGGGTCCAACAGCGCTGCTCATGTTGCCAAGAGGTTGTCAAGAGACAGACGATTTGTCATCACGCGGCTTTATTACTAAGGGCAGGGCACCTTACCTGCTCCGAGCCATCTCCTCCTTCCAAGTCTTCCTCCTTTTATCACCCTCTCTCTCCTCCCCCGCCCCCTTTTCTCCCTCTCATTCTCTCCTCCTCCTCCTCTTCTACGCCCCTCTTTCTTCCCCCTCACACGCACGCTGCCTCTCTATTTCTCTCTCTCTCTTCTGAAAAGAGCGTCTGGCGTTGAGAGTTCCAACTCGGCCCTTCCGAATGACCCCTCTCGCATTCCTCTTCTCCCTTTCCTTTAATTCTCTCCTCTCTCTCTCTCACCATTGCCTTCATCTTCGGCTCTCTTTTGACCATCCCACGCTCTTCTCTCTCCCCACCCATTCATCTCCAGATCCCATTGTGCTCATCCACCGCATTCCTATCATACTTTTAAAAGGCTCGAAGACCTCCCCTGTCCCTTCCTTCCTTCTTTCTCTCTCTCTCTCTATACGCGCGTACATATTTTTTGACAAGTCACCGCTCGATGTCCGCGTGATATTCACTTCTGAAGTAACGATCTACGACTCTGTTGAAGAAAGAGATAGGAAGGGAGAAAGCGAGAAGGGTTTCGAAGAACAGGTTGGGGACTCCTCGAATCCTTGAGTCGTTTTACTGAGGTGAATTTTTTCGCGGTGGGTTTTTGTATGCTTTTTTTTTGAAGTCTCATAGATTAAATATGATAATCAGGACCGCCGATAAATTTTGTGATTTTTTTTTCGGGCGTATCGTTGAGAAATTTTGGTCCTAAAACGCGATGCGAAACTGTAGCAAGTCTTTGGTATCGCGAGATTTAGTCTGTTTTGAACTGAATAAATCTAAAAACATAAGGTGAAGTATGTAAAATTATATAATCGATTAGATTGCTTGAACCGTTTATAGAATGTTGAATCGTATATATTTTTTACAGTTGAGACAGAATTTCTCTTCAGTCTCTAAATATATTGGTGAAATTACATATTTCCTTTGGATTTCTTCTGGGATTTCCTGATTTCATTTTTAACTGACCGTTTGCTTTCAATTTCTTAGACTGCGAGTGTTATCTATAATTTAAAATTTTATTTTTCACTGGTTATGATTCTACCGGGTATGTTTAACCCAATGCAAAACTTCAGAATTGTCAAGTGTTATAGGAAAACGTTGTTTAGTTCACTACATGTTAATACGGACCAAATTCAGTCTTTGAATAAACTCTTCTGAAACCAAATGAAGTGTCGTAATTATAAATAGGTACGTGCGTTATCAGACAAAATAATTATAAACAGTAACAAAAAATGATGAAAGTGAGGATTCCGGTAAGAGTAAGTTGCGTTTCATAATTTAGGACTTTTACGTCGTAGTGATACAAACATTTATTTGGTATGTATTAAGATTGGCTTTAACTTGATACAACTTAAGCGTTGATTCTCCTTTAAAAGTGAAAAAAATTCGAATGAATTAATGTGAAGCAACAACTTTTGCTTCAATTGCTCAATCTGTGCCTGATATAATTACCCAGCTCTATGAATTGTGACAATAATATTATCGTTATTATGGTTCACTATGTCAGTTGAAAATGTCTCATTCTTTCTACAAAATTACAAGAAATTCTCCCTGTTCTACTCACTTATTTTAAATACGGAATCTATCTAGCGAATCGAAACATTTCACGACCATCCAAACAAACTTGGTGAAATATAATCTTCACACTGTTTCGCCTTTCGAAACAGAAGCAGTCCGCCGCAGCACCACTATAAGATACCTTTTCTAGGAGTGAATAAGCCGCTCCTATCTCCACACAGGATTTACCGATCCAATCTTCCCCTATTCCAATCCTCCTCCCTTCCCAGCCACCCTAGCGAATCCCACATAGGAGTTAGTTCGAGAGAGGAACGCTCGCCTATCCTTAGGGAAATGGATAAGGAATGTTCCTCTTGTTGGCAAATGAGATTTAAGATAGGGCGTTCTCGCCGGGTTGACCATAACAGGGTCTTATCGCTTCGGCCGTTGAAGTCACCGCATCTTTCTATGCCTTCTGCCGCCAACTATTGGTAAAAGTGGGTGGTCGCGGGGGTCTGTTGAGTGTCCTCTCCTCCGGGTCCACCCTTTCCGGATGCTGATCTCCTTTTGGCAGAGTGCTCTCCGGTCTCCTTTTCCCACATCTCCCGTCGGAGAAGCGGGCCGCAAGATCCCACGCACGCACTCTCGACTGTTTTACAGGTGGTCAATGCGGAGCGGAGGCGGAGGAAAAAAGGCCGTCGGATGGCAGCACAGGGCGAGCGTCCGTCGCGGTGACAGTTGCCTAACGACATGTGCATACTAAAGCTCTCCAAAAAGAGAGCGAGAGAGAAAGAGGGAGAGAGAGTAGGATAGGGCGAGAGAGAAAAGGGCCGAGTGAATGTACGATGGGAGAGATGGTCTGTGAGTAATTTAATGATCTCCTATGAGTTATATTTTTCGTGCGAGTGTTTTTAGGAGGAGAGTTTTTTTAATGCAACGCGATAGAATACATCCGACTAGATAATCCGTTTATTGCGGTAGCAATTGAAAATTTTGCGTTGAGGTCCATAATAAAAATGTAAACTATATTAAATGCCTTTTAATAAAAAAATTGCGAGGTTAATAGCAATTATATTGCATAACTTTGAAGCTGCGTGTTTAAAAATGTATCGTATTATCATTATGCGAGTAGAGTGAGCGTTGAGTGTCCATTTGTCCAATAACATTGTATGTCGATAATGTGATTTTATTCATCCTTTCATCTCTCGGTTATATTTTATTTTATTTTTTTCATTAAATCTTTGAAATTATATAACTGAAGACACGTAATTTGTATCTTAATCGTGAAGTGTTGATTCTGCCATCTCCCTGTTATATTAAAGCCAAAATAAATTATACCTAATTCAGTTTTAAATTCAGGAATACGTAGATATAAATGAACAATTTTATGATTATTTAGCCATATAAGGGGAACTTTTAAGATCGCCCTACGCAGTTGGCCGCTAGCTCCCTAAAAATACCGTAATTTATTCTACATTTCCAGCTTTTACGCAAATCATTTAGAATATACCTCTTAACGATGAGCCGCGCCAAATTTTGAGTACACTCCGACTTCAATTTTACATTAAACAAGAGTCTTTTCGAATAGGAAGACGCGTCGCTGTAAACCCCGTCTTTTCTTTTTGTCTATTCTCGAATGATACTTCTTTTTAAAAACCCCATCACTCTCTCTCTCTCTCTCTCTCTCTTCGTCGGACACATCCTCAGTCGGACGCATTCTAACCGAAAGATAGGAACGGAGGCACCCTGACCAGCTCTTTTTTTTATATTTTTCTCCCCTCAACCGCGGTCTCTCTCTCTCTCCCTTTTGTACCCGTCCGAATACGGCGACCGCCGCATACCTCGCCGCTCTCTGTCCTCCAGCATCTCCTCTCTAGAGGGGGGGGGGGTTATGGGGCGAGGGGGGGGGGGCGGAAAGGAGGAGAATAAAGCGAAGGGAACCTCCGTCGCCCCGCGGGTGGCAACGGGATAAGTGGTTCTCAAACGTTTCGATATTCGCGGTCCCCTTTGCTATGCTGATCGCCCCTTTCCCTTTTTGCGCGGTGACTTCACTTCGCGGAAGATATCCGAGCCGCCGCGTGGGACCTTAGAGAATTTTCTTTATACCCCCTTCAATCCCTCTCTCTCTCTCTCTATGCCTCCCTTTTTAAAAAAATAAACAATCCTCCATTCTCTCGGACTTAGGGTTCAACTCTCGTCTTTGTTTCTCTTTTTAAAAAGCGAAATCCCTTGTTATAAAAGTTTTGGGTACCGCGTATTTATGGACGTCTCCTACGCACATCCGGTCTCTTTATTTTTGTCTCCGTATGTCTTCGTCCTTGTTATACGACTTGGGAGCCTAATTCGATGACGTTTTTCGGTGGGTTGCGAGACGATCGGTTTAGGGGTGATTTTTACGGCAATTGAACTGGTTTTCTGGGATTTTTTCTTTTTGGGAGTCGTCTTTTGCTTTCCATATAAAGAGAGAGCGGTCCATTATTTTTATTTCCGTCCTAGAAGTATTTCAGGTGCGTGGGGGGGAGAGGGGGGGAGGGATGGGAGAAATGAGAAAGGGAGGACTTCTACAGCGGTCAGCTGAGGTTAGGGAGGGAGGCGGATGCAAATTAGCGAATGTGAAATCGCGCGACTCATAAATAAGGAGTTACCATTAAGTGATTTTGGCGCGGAGAGTGGTAGTAGCGTTTGCAGCATAACGGGAGAAATTATGGTGTAATGACGGCGAATCGGTGACATTCATCACGTCACTGCGGGACGGATTCATAAATAATAATTAAATGAGGTCCTTGAAGGCGTTACGCTTTCCTTTAGGGGCGCACGCATCCGTGAAATAATCGCTAGCGATATTATTTTTTTTCATCTGTACGCCAACTTTATGTAAATTTTCCGTCGCTTTTTATAATCGATTGGCAGGATTTTATTATTCATGACCATTACTGTGGCAATATTCTTGACACAACGTGGAATTGATAGGGGAGATATTAAGATGGAATTTGTTATGAGTCAATTTTTGTTCTATTTGCTCTTTAAATCAATTTTTGTCGAAAGCAGAGTAGCGTTTGTGCCTACAAAAATAATTTAATACTAATGAATTTTTCGTGAAAATATTCATAAGAAGAATAAATAGTAAGATTTAATAATGTAAAATACAAGATATTTGTTTAAAACATTTCAAAATTCCACAGCGAAAAGAACTTTTTATTATAAAAATGTCGGTTTTATGTTAATTATTTTGTAATGAATTTCCATCAGGTAGTGCCTTGCAACATCGATTATATTAAAATAACAAAACGTGTTACAATCGTTTATAAAAGAGCCTCTAATACATATAAATGCTCCATTGAGGAACTAGTAAAACACATATTCTCTTGGATTATTTTATTATCCCAAAAACAGATATCAGTATTGATGAAAATAATAGTAAACATTCGTGTTTTTAAATAAAAAATACGATATTCGAAAACAATTGCAAGGTGCTGCTGAAACAGTTCTCGGCTCTGTTGAACTGTTGACTTTTATCCTTTTTAATTTCTTTAGAATATTGTAGTCTTGGGCCAAATCGTTTATCTGTATCGGGAAAAAATCTCATTGCACATAAATGAATTGTAATTTCCTTCCCTCATATAAGAGGAAAAAGAAATCGCGAAAATTAATATATCAAGCGATTGTTTTTTCATCCTGAAGTAAGTTATAACCACGACTAAAAGTAATTCTTTAAAGATTCGCTCGAGATATCCAGCCATGCGATGATTTTCTCCAGTTTTGTTCTCTCGCATTTAAACGCAGCTGGAATCCGACGAAGGCAAGCGTAAAATTACGCATACTCAATTGTGATCGTAGGCAATAATTCAGATTTCGCCACGGAAACATTTCCGCGCATCTTTCGAGACTTTTTCATTGGGCCATTCGTTCTTTTTTTTTTCTGCGCTCGTCCTGAGTCGTAAACGAGAGCGGACACTAACAGACGCGTTTCTCGTTCTGTTTCTTCCTCTCAATTCCTTCATCCTCCCTCAATCCGGCAATGACTGTGTGTGTGTGTGTCTCTCTCCGAGTTGCTTTTTAACTGCGCGCCGGTTTTGTTTTTAATGGAAAAAAGGAATCCCGGTCGCTCGCTCTTTGAGGATGCGCGTTCTGAAGAAGATGGTGGGTGGGGAGGAGGAGGTTAGGTAGGTTGGGAGGGGAATGGGAGCTCGGTCGAGTCTGTTAGCGGAGGCAGTTGGAGGATGAAATGTGCCCCTGCTTGACAGAATGACCGCACAGAGGGGGTTGAGAGGCAGTGAAATGCGATCCCATAGGTAGGATGAAATTAGCAGCGGGGACGAGTTGTAAGACTGCGGTGCCTGGAGAATTGAGATTTCAGGTTTCTCCGGTCGGAGCCGCATGGGGTCCGACTCTTAAAGAAACTGTTCCCCTCTTTATGAGATGAAAATATACTTCCAATGGGCCTAACTTTCTATACCTCTCCCTTCCCCCCTCCCTCTCTCTCTCTCACTCTTTCCTCTCTCGCTCTCTACATATATGTATAAATAAACGTCGTAATCTAGCGCCGCAATTCGTTCTTTTTCGTGAAATATTCGAGAGCGTCCGACGTATTTTTTGGGCACGACGACAGCGAGTAATTTGGCAAGCGATCGTTATAAGGAATATATATGAATTTCTGCTCCTCTGTGACGTTCCACTCGGATTGAGATTTAGGAAGAGGATTCGTTGCGAAGAAGAGGCCAGGAGATTTAAACGGCCGTCTCCAGCATGAGATGGTTATGGACTCGGGACCGATAATTTTGCGCTCATTACGACTCGGAGACTCCGTTCTTGATCGATATTACCCGAGGTCGCCCCCGGGACGAAATAGTTTCCTGCCGCCTCGTTATTTCCGCGTATTTTACGCAAGCCGAGCTTTTAATGAGCCCTTTCCGACCCGACCGACGATTTTTTTAACCGTTCTAATAGAAATATTAGTTGGTCGATAACGTCGGATTAATAACTTGTTGCTACGTGAAAGGGTTGAAAAATAATTCACTACGGTGCTTTGACTGGAAAATAAAGAATATATGTTTCGAGTGGTGCAGTTTAATAACCGATTCTTGTGGCCGGCTCGTAAAGAGAATTAACATATATATTAATGAGATCTTCATTGTATTGTTTTAAATTGGATTTTCTGACGAGCCTATTTCGGTTAGTATAGTTAGAGAAAATATTAAATGCCATCTTCTGATACGAGGCAATTACTTCCAATATGTGATATCTGAGCCTTAGTAATAAGACGGAACTATAAATACCTATACTTAATAGTTGCCGTCCATTTCTTGACTCTTGAGGAACACTTCTTTTACCAACTCTTTCACTAATCTCTTTCAGTCAACAAAATGAAACTAATCTTTGCAAAAAATTTTCGTATTTTAATTGTCGTTTAAAGGTAAAAAAATACAATGTGTGGGTTATGTAAGATTAAGATCACCTGTATTAATATATTTACTTTGGAAATTGTCATTTCATGGCATGCTTTCTGCCGCAATAAAAATATTTTTGATTAAAACTTCAGTCGTCGCTATAGTGTTTATAGCCGGAATTTATAGAAAATGTTCTGCGATTTTAACGATCGTGTTTACATTGTTAACTAAGCGATCTCTATAGATTATATCAGGATATATCAATTCCACTGCCTTAATTTATTGAGCTTCACAATTGCCTTGCATCGGCCACCATTGTACTCTTCCAACAATCGACTCGATCACTTACTTCTCCGAAAAATTTACCACACAAAGTTTTACAGGTTCCGCTAATTTCGCTTACAGAAAATAGTCTTTCGATCATCTGATGTTGTGAGACTTTTCAATTTTTAATAAGACTATGATGGTAATGACAGCTGACGTCATAACAGAGGGTAAACAAATAATTCGGTAATTTATTATGTCGTGCGCGACCGGTGGACAGAAAGCAATGCGGAGTAGGGAAAACTATAAAAAACAATATACGAACACAAAAAGAGTCCTCCAGACCTATAAGTCGGTGAACTTTGAGAAAAGTAGTGAGAAGGCGGGAGATGAGAGTTAAATTAATCGTATTAGGTTATAAAATTGGGAAAAAAGAAAAATCACTGGAGGGTTGACTGATTTTCGAGCTTCAATTCCAGATTTGTCTCCTGTGCAAATAAGGATGTTTCATATTATTATGAAAAACTGTAGTAAACATAAAAATACGTAATGGAATTAGTGTTAACGCTGTAAATTTTTTTATTTTACATGAAAGCCTTTCAATGAAAAATCAAATGTAACTAAAGCCACGAAATAAAGCTCAAAAATGCAAATTACCATAAATTCAGGAACTTTGATTTTATAGACAGAAATAAGATGCCGGTTTCAACCTCAGTGGAATATAAAACATATTCATTAAAGTCTAAATGTGTTTCATTGTTTTCTGAGAAACCATGTGAGCCCCTATCACTTTTAGTCAATATTGATCCAAAAATTAAGCGATATTTTATTACTTTAGGACATTTTGATAGATATTTGTTTTATGTTCCATAATTCCATTTTAAATTATAAACAAGATGCTTTAAGCGGAGGAAGAAAGATTGGTATCGAATCCTTAGATTCTTAGGCATGCTGTTCAAAAATCCTCTTAATACGTACTCTCAATACTGAAATCAATTATTCATCATATTCAGCTCATATATATTCAACAGGCTTCATGAAATATGAACGCATTTATATTAAATTTCGCCAATAAAAAAGATATTATCTTAATTAGGAACATATGACCTCAGAAAAATATTACAAGTCTTTTTCCCTGCAGTTCTTACAAGGACGAAAGAAAATCTAAAAATAGAATTTGGATTTGTGGCAAAAAGCATTGCATCCAATCGTGTTATTCAAAGGATCCATATTGGATTCGCAGCTGCAGTCTCTTTCTCCTCGAGGCCCTTTCCAGCCGTACCGCTGCTCCTTGTGAATCAATAATCCCTTGTCTTCGCAATCCGTCTCATTTTTCTTCCTCCGTCTCCTCTTCACCTCCCCTCTCGCAAGCTTCCCTGATTACGGGATCAGAGAGAAAGACAAAGAAAAAACCGGACAGACCGCTGAAATTGGTCCGAAGAATTGGACAAGTCGAGATCTTCGATGACTTGGCTTTTGCGAAACGTATAAATAAAGGAGGTATCGGCGTTCGCTTGAAAAACGACCTTCCGTTTCTTAAAGAGTCACTATAGACGGCAATCGGAGAGGGCTTACGCCAAGTCTTATGACCAGTAATGGTCTTTCTGGTGGTCCCCGCATCAATCTCAACTTTTCTAATTGTGTGTTGAGTTGTTTGGAATAAAATCGATCGAAAAATGCAATAATCATATATATACTCGTACAATATTCACGTAAATAATTATTAATTTGTTCTTCTTCCAGTTATTATTTTACGTTAACAGCATTACGATTATTTCTGAGTTTGCTTTGACGACAAAACAATTCATTTAGTCTTTAATTAGGGGAGGAAGTTTTTATAAGACAAACAGAGATGTAATCATAACATTTAAACGTTATTTATTTCTTATAATTTTCATGTGTTACTTAATCATATCACTACTACATTCCTATCACTCTTATTGGCTGCTACCCATTTCTTTTTGAAGATATTTTAGACATTATATACTCCATCGTGAATTATCGACAAAATTCCGCATTAGCATAATAAAGCGCTGAATTTCCCTATATCCTTTTATTTTTAGCGGAAAACATAGCAAATCGAATCGCCATACAAGTATCAACCGTCCCGTTTTAAATTTATTATCCCAAATCCTATCGATCATCGCGCGTCGATTTATCTTCATTGATTTTTAATGGGACAGAAGGATAACGAGTATCACCCGCGAGCGACTTGTCCGCCTCGGGATACCATTATCTTTTTGTCGCTCGAGCGGATCTCCATTCGAAGGAGTCACTCGTCCGACTAACAGCGTCACGTGAAAAATGAAAAGCAGTTCACCAAAAAAATAAATAAAATAAAAAAGGAAGGCGGAAAAAAAAACACGAAATCCTTTAGATAGACGATGAAAGTGCCGAGAGACGAAGTTAACTGATAGCGAGGAAGAGCTGGAACAAATGGGCGGAGATACCGACGGAATGTACGAAAGGACACCGAGAGAGGTAGGTACTTTCTCGACTTCACTACGCGGCACAAATGCCAAGCGACGTTACGATCCAGCCCACCCTCAAAGAACCTTCCTTTTCCTCGACTGCTCCTCTTCCCTTTTCCCATCATCCCCCCTCCACTCCTTCGGAATGGATTTTTTTATACTCTTCTCTCTCTATCTTTATTTCACCGCTTCTCTCTATGCTAGTTCTCCTTCTCACACGCTCTCTCTCTTTGTGTCTCACTCTTTCTCTTTGAGAAGAGTAGGAAAGATAGTCGGAAGACACCATCCACCCTCCCCCCCCCCTCCCCCCATGCGTCTCCCGCCCTTTGCTTTGCTTTGCTTTTCTCTCACGTCACAGCTTCCTTATATCCACTCCAGTTTTTGTGACATTTCTTCTTCCTTAAATGTATACTCACTCACGTCTCACTCTGCTCGGATGATGTCCTCATCCAGTCTTCCCTTTCTCTCCTTCTTTCTCTATCCCTCTCACCTCTCTCCCTCCCTCTCTCTCTCTCCCTCCCTTTCTCTCCAATTTATTCTTCCTCTCCTCCTACTACCACTTTCGAATCGTTTTCTTCTCCAAATTCAGCAACATCCCATCGCGTCTTGTCTCGTGGCTTCGCGGGTATTAATGCCTTTCGCGGAGCACAGGTATAGCTGAAGAAACCATGCTTTGATTCAACGTTGAATTTACCGTTAACCGTCGATGGAATCTGCATATAACGTTATCTGCTCTCTACATCGCCTCTTGTCGATGTTTTAAATGTCTTCCTAAGTAGTATTAAACGGAGAATGTGTGCCACTTCCTTGTACTGAATGCATGTAACGTATGTATGGGTTGGGTAAAATTAGTCAAGCGCTCGTTATTGCCGCGTTACTACTTGTACGGTATTTATTTAGTTGTACATTATTTAATCAAGAGCTGACGCCAGAATCGAGGCAAGATACTTTTGCGCCCTAGGCAAGGTTTGAATATTACGCCCCATATCCTAACCAAAGCACACAATTTACCTCTCAAAACAGTAGCTTATTAACAATGTAGAAGTAAAATAAAACGTATTTTATAATATAAAACACGCTTAAAAGTTCAAATTGTCAATAGTTGCGCCCCTAAGCGTGCCTACCTAGGCGATTGGATCGTTCAGATAGCACCTGTTCCATTTCCTGTTAACGTATATTTTCTTATTATTCATGTCACTGTTATTTTGTTTTCAAAGCTAAGTAAAAGAACTTAGGACACACTAAAAATAAATCATGGAGAACAATGCCATAGAGATAGGGTCAATGCATGTTTAGTTCTACTACACCACTGTAGTCATTATTAATATGGCAGGAAACCTTTATCATAATCAACCATTTTGTATCTTCAGGATCGAATCATATTTTATCTTATGAATCATTTATGAATTTATCCTAGTATTCATTTTTAACATGTCACTTATAATCTGACTTTCCCGCTGTGTAGAATGATTTCCCATAACGCCCTCCCATTGTAAGATCGGTCCTCGGTAATCATCACTGAGGACGCATTTTTAGTTTTTTTTCCAACCTTAACGTGGCTGTTGGAATAATTCTGATCATTAATCGCCTTCGATCTCCATTCTCCTTCTCTCTTCTCTGGGTCTTGAAAATATAATTTTATTTTATATTCCTTATTATTATTATTATTCATTCCTTATTCGTTATTTTTCTCATTCGCCGTATTCACGGTTCTTTTTCTCTTTTGCAACAAATTCCTCCTTTTTTCTCTGTCTCTTTAATAATAAATCACACTCCTCTCGACATTAAAAGGCAACGTAAATAACTTAATGATATCTGCCCCAGCCGACAGCTCACGTTTCACAACATCCATTAAATTTTTTATTTTTTTGTACTTTCATATTCAAGTAACGGAATCCATGTGAGTTATATGTGTTATTGACTTACGACATATTGAATTTCGTTTAAGAAGGATTCTAAATCAACCGCGTGCTAGCATGGATTAAAAAAAACCTGTTCAATCTAATAGTTCGGTGATTTAATGTGAATTGAGAAATCACTACAGATTTAATTTGCTTTCTCAGCGGTGACCAGTTTTATACCTTCTCCGGCGCCTAAAAACATGTTGTTCACTAAAACCCACCCAAAGTTATGTAATAAAACACGGATTAACTCGATCGTTTAATATTAGAATTTTACATGATTCGAAGTACATTGTTGCATTACCGTTCGTCTTAACATTCTTTAAATTTATTTCGATAATTCTGTTTCGTCTTCCATTGGTATCCAAATTATCCTGGATGATGCTGTTCAGTTCTACGGAGCTACTCCATTCCGTATTTCCAAAGCATTTAATGCAAAAAATAGTCTGCCAATCCATTTCGTTCTGTTCCTCGTATCCCTTCCCTTTACCATTCCTCAAGAAATGTCCACCCCTTCCATTCCCTTCTACCCCTCCACTCTTTCTCCTCCCTACTCCTCCTCCCCTTCCCTCTTCCTCCCTCCTCCCCCTCCCCTCTTCCTCTCCCTTCTCTTCCTCACCGTCTCCCGCACCACTCATCCTCCGCCTCCTAAGTCTCCCACCTTGTCTCACAACTTCCCCTCACTACGTCGCAATCAGGAATCCAATCTCTACGAAATCATAATTAAAAGGAGTGGAGAGAGAGAGAGAAATAAAAGAAAGAGAGAGGTAGAAAATTGCTCCTATCTCCTTGAATAGTTATTTCGAACGCTGATTGCACCTCACGCTAATTAGATTCGATAATCATAACCTTAATTCCCGGGATGAAATCATTTAGACCTTAACGGCTTCGTAATTGGCCAGCGAAGGTACAGAAGAGAGAGAGAGAGAGAGAGAGAGAGAGAGAGAGAAAGAGATGTTGAAGAAGGAGAGAAGGGGAGGAAGGAGATAGTAGAATGTGAGAGCGTGAGTAGCCCGAAGCATAAACGTGACGAATAATATCTAAGTGCAGATTTTTTGCCTTTCGGTCCCTTAAATGTCATCTAATACGTAGTAAACTATTACATTCATAATACGTTTATGCGTAAAGGTTCTTATTCGGCTGTTATCCGTGATTCTTAAATTGAAAAGTGCGTATTATTTTTCGACCCAGAAGAAAGCGTTATTCCATATTACAGTTCGAGCACAACCGTCATTTTTCTGCAGACCGATTGAAATATTAATCGAAAAAAAATATTAGTTAAGTTTATTTGCGAGCATTCTTTAGTTCTAAAATGGTTAGCGTATGAATAGGTGGTCACAAAAAACAACTTAATTATTGCCAAGAAACAAAGTTTTAACATGTTTACGATGGAAAAATAAGAAATAATTTATCGAAATCTTTATAAATCCCGGGCCTTTTTAACAAGTCGTGTTTTACTCTTCGAAGCACTATTTCATGCCGCTGTCTTATTTTAAGAGATAAAATTGCGAGGAAATTTTCTCCCCGATTGCTTTAAATGAACCCATTTCAGGAAGATATACTAGGTACTGTATGAATCGCAATAAGTCTCGTCTATAATTAAAGTATGGTATGTTTTCAGCGCCGTAAACCAATCATTAAATACTTGTACACATTTCGAAATAAAATTAGATCGACAAATTTATGCTCGCGCCGTTATGACGAGTATTGCTTTTATATATACTGTTATGGACTCATATTTCTTTCGCTACATTAAAACCTCCGTCAGGTTATTCTAGCGCATAGGGGCACATCAGTTTATCACTTAATTTTAAACCTGCTTCGTTTCGTAGGAGGGGAAGGTTAGGCGAGGAAGAGGGGGGAATTGAGAGAGGGAGAGTTGGAGAGAGAGGGGGAGAAGGAAAACCTCGAAGTCCAGAAACGACTTTCCATCACGCAGTCGGAATTTTAACTCTCGATCGCATCGCCCACGCCCAACACATCCAAAAAAAAACCTTATCTGCAAGATACTTAGCGGAAAATGTTCCGAACTCGTAAATAAAGCTCCTCCGAACAACGTGTCGGATCGCTAATAAATTACTTGACGTATATATTAGCAGAGGCGATTTGATTTTTTCCGCGTAAGAATGCGTCTCCGGCGGATTCGATAACGCGTTTTATTTCATTCGAATTTTCTCTTCGTCCGGACGAGGGTATTTCACGCGAACGAAAAAAAAGGTCCTCGAACGATTCGAGAACCAAAGGAAGTGTTTTTAACGGCGCATCATATTCGTTTCAACGCGGCCAATTAGCATTTCCACCTCTTTTATCCTCTCTTCTTCTCTCTCTCTCTCTCTTCCCTACATATACTCTCTCCTTTCTAACTATTGTCACTCCTCCCGCCCCACACCGTACGCACCCACATCCGTAAATCCTGCCGCCTGTTGAAGTCTCCATATCCCTTACCACGCCAACCGGACTGCCCCCATCTCTCTCTCTCTCTCTCCCTCTCTCCCCTTCTCCATATCGACCCCCCTCTACACATCACGCCCCCCTCCCCCCCCCCCGCTTCCCAACCTCAACCCTCCCTCCCCCCTCTTCCCAGTATCTCGCCCTCCCGCAGTCCTGACCGAGGTATATAAAAAAAGAGGAACCATTTCCTCCACCGCCCCTCCCTCCTCACCCCACTCCAACCACCCACCTCGCCCTCTATTCCCACACTACCCGACAGCGGCATCTCTCTTATGCCTACCTCTACCTCCCCTCCCCCACTCACCCTCTCCCCCTTTTATACAACCGCGCTCTTTTGCCCGCCCACTCCTTTGAGAGAACATGCTGCCGCGCGCGACATAACTCAAATGCCCCTATGACTGTGCAGTAATGAACTCTCATGCCCGTTGTACGGAAAAAGGGGGAGGGAGAGAGAGAGAGAAAGAGGGTGTGTGTGAAGGGAGAGAATTGAGAGAGAGAGAAGAAGAACGTGATCGAAGAAGGGGTATTGGAAGGAGAGAGGCAAAGGCAGATAAATGGGAGAAGGAGGAAGGGGAAGATTATATACGAGATAGAGGGAGGTGTAGTAAAGGATGAGAGATAGGCAAGGAGTGAAAAGAGATGGGAAGGAGAGACGACTAGATAGGCGAATAGGTAGCGAGAAAGGAGAAGTACCTAATAGGTGGTGAAGGAATAGATAGGAGGTGGAAAAGAGAAGAGAACTTGGTGGAAAAGGAAGAAGACAAGGAATAAACTTATACATGTAGCAAACAAATGCCGCCTTTTATGAGAAAGCTACAGAAAGGGAGGGAGAGAGAGGGTGGGGGGAGGGGAGGGGAAGAAAGAGGTAGGTGTTTACGGATGAAAGGGAGATGAGGATGGGATGGGAGGTTTCTTTCATTTTTTCCTCTCTGTCTCTGGAGGCGGTGGCCGGTTAACAATAAAAATAAAAAAATGAATCTCCCTGCAGGATGAGCGGGAAATGGATAGAGGTGGGGAAGAACTAATTAATGTCCCAGTTACGGACAAATCGTATTTTAAGATAAATAACGCCGGACTAATTGGTAACGTCGATCGCGGAGAAACGACTCACTAATTGCGAAGAGGGAAGGAGGGGAGAGAGATTAAAGAAAAGGTAGAGAGGGGGAGGGGAAGGGGGTAGGGGAGGTTTGAGGAGATGGCGGAGAGGAAGAGGGAAAGGGGAGGGAGATTTAGCCAGCGGAGCCGTAAAAAATAATAAAGGATTCGAAATGAGAGCGGCGCTTTAGGAAAGAGAACCGCTCGGTCCGCTGCGAGGAAGTAATAACGCTGTAAAAATGGACGGTTAGGGAGAAATCCCCGTAATGCGTCTGCGTTGTAATTGAAGACTCGTCCGTTGGAAGGGAGAGCGGCCTGGTAAATCGTCGGGTATCTAGTTGTAAATGTCTAACTCCATAATGCCTCGGAACAGGACCCGTTATATTAGCGTCGTGAAATGAAGAGGAAAAGCATTGCGACGGAAGATAATTAATTTCGCGTTCGTATTATTTTTTTTTCGTCGTCCAGTGATCATTGATGACTTATGGAGGAGCGTTCTCTAAGCTAAGAGAACTAAAGCGGAATGAAAACTTCCACTATAAATCATAGTTTCTTATTTATGTTCTCTTAAACACTCGCTCGGAAATTAAAGCAGATCAATTTACTCGTTCGTTTAAAATTAGAGCAAGAAACTGAAATGTGATAAATTAGTTTTATTTTGAAGTAAATTATGACCAAACATAATGTTATTTTATTTCCGGTCAAGGTTGGTTAAGGCTAAATTTCAATGTAGATAAGTAGAAATTCAGTTGTTTTTTTTTTTTGAAACGGCAAAATATGAACAAATCATTATTGCTCTGATCCCTCCTTTGCATATTCAAGTCGAATTGAAGATTACACATCTCTCCTTTTTCTTGTTAATGTTAAAACATAGTCTGTGCCAGATTCACGTAAGAGATTTTTTCCATGAAGTTATAATATATCAACCTTCTCCAACTTGCTATCTAACAGACCATTATATGCCACAGGTAATGAATGTTTTCGAATTTAAACTGTTTTAGATTAAAATAAGCAACTCATTCCCAAAACGAAACAGAATTCAAAATAAGATTCGCTTTTCCAATTGAGACAGTAAATATATTTTTTCTTTATGGAGGCTCGGCACCTTTATCACAAATTTTGATTTCAGTTATGAATTATACATTAGCTTTAGTTTTAGTTTGGGTAAAAGTTGCTTTCTTTTTGTAAAAACCCGTGGAGTAAACATCTCGTTAAAAGAAAAATATTAGTGTTTTAACTTGCCAAAAGATGATTACTTCAGACCGCATGGAGATTGATGGGTTAATTACTATAAGAGGCAAGACGCAAAAACAGCGATACGTAGCTAGAGCAAAAACCTCTTGAAGGTGATCGAGAGAGAAAGACAAGAAAGCGCATGTTTGACCATCTGGTCAACGCTGCATCAAGCATTGCTACCTATCTGACTGGAGATCCCTTCATTTTTCTTTGGCGCCGATAATGTTTTTATTAAACCTCAGGATATTTCATAAAGACCCATCGTATTGGTGAAAAATGCTTTATCTCTCTCCGTTTCGATGGTTTTACGGATTCACACCTGTTCATAGAGTTATGTTCGCTCTGTTTCTCTTCAATTTTTTTACATCTAAGCTTTGTTTGATGAGTCGATGTAATTCCTCCTCCTCCTCCATTACAATGAATTTTACATCCACGTAACTCTTTCGCAGTTATCAGTTGTCATTTTATTTTATTTTGGCTCATAGTTTGTGCTGTCTCATCCTATCTTCATTGAATATCTCCACCATCAGTAATTAGACTGACTTATTTTTCTATCAGTTTTTATCGCTTGTGGTGAATATATTCTCCTTTGAATTGAAAATTTTTTTTGTGTTGATTGCTGAATTAATAAATTTCATTAGTAAAATGAATAACCCCCAGCATCCATCGATTTACGTCATTATCCAGCCTTGTTTATTAGACGTAATCTAATAATAGCCGAATAACTGTTTATTATGCGACTTTATTCTCTCGTTTCGAACTGCATATCCGATTTTATCGGCAAATACTTTCCTTGCCGTTGTTAAAAACGACGAACGCCTTTCCACGCCCATGGCCTTCTTCTGTTTTTTTTGCGTCTTTTCACTTATGAATTTTCCCATTTTTTGCTTCCATTCCCGCGTCATGTCTCTCCTTCCGCAGCATGGCACTTTCTCTGCCCTCACATTAGCGCAGTCTTCCTCTCATTCTTCTCCGCTGCACTTCGCATACTTATCTAAACGGCACGTTTACTTTATCACCGCGTTCCTCATTCCTTCGAGGGAGGCGTATTAGTTTGAATCTTTTTGAATTTTTTGAGCTGTCTTTTAAATGCCATGCCAGTTTTTTTCGTCCCATCAACATCGAATTCCTTCGGTCTGACCGTCTCATATGCGCATTTTTCCTTCCCTTAAGAGATGGTTTGTCGAGTGCCGTCCGAAGCATTGAGTCTCATCGTGTGAATACGTTTTTTTCTTCTCTACGCTGAGCTTTTTTTTTAATGGATTTGATTGAATTCCTTTTTGAGAATTCCGTCTGATGCACCGCTTTTTATTGCCCTCAACCTTGATGAGCTTGCATTCTCTCGAATCGCTGCACCGAAATGACTTCAGAAAATAAACTGAATTTTTATTGACGTCCAAGCGTTCGGGGCCTTATTTCCATACGAATCGCGCAATTTGCTTTACTCTTGCATTCGTGTTTAGATTTTTACCGTTAATACCCTATTTCGAATTCTTTTTTTGAAACGGTCTGATTCACGTAATTTAAAAGCAAATCGCTGCTTTAACTGAGTATATGCGTTTTAGGAAAACGTAGAAACTTTCGAGGCAGTTGAAATCTTTTATTTCTTTTTTAGCAGAAAAAGCGAAAAAACCTTCTCCAACTGCCAATAAAATGTGTGGAAAAACAGAAATGCAGTCCACTTACAAAGAATCTGCCGTCGGTGGTTATTCGCCGATCGTAGACTCTACTTTTATAATCCGCTATCGGTAAATCACCACTGATGATGTGCGCTTTGTAGCCGAAATGCGCTTCTGGTTTTCTCAACATTTTTACCGCAATCAGATGAACATTGTTTTATAATTCTAACTCGCATATTGTTTCTTGAAAAAAGTAAGTCATAAGCCATTTTTCCAAAAAAAATAAATTTATTTAGTGGTGGATTTTGAAAAGAGATCTCGAGAAAGTATTAATTAAACGATCCTAACCGATACATAATAGTATGTACTGATAATTTAGCTTTAATGTGCCTATGAAAAAATAATTCTTTAATTTCAAAATAACATAAGTTTTTAGAAATCACACGGAACTTCGTAATTGAAATTGTTATTGCATTATAAACGTCTCATCCATCCATAAAAGTATGAACATTAAGCTTTTATGATTTTCATATTTTTCCACAAAAACATTACAGTAGTGTCTTCCTTTTTATGGGACACGTGATTAGCAAGTGGAAATTGTGGAGGCGAATGGACAAGAAATGAATCGTAGCATTGGTAAGGGAGTGTAATGACTGCGAGCAGAAGGGGCGCTCCCAACGTGAAGAATAGGAACGCGAGAGAAGGCGGAGGAGAGAGAGAGAGAGAGAGTGAGAGAGAGAGAGAGAGAGAGAGAGAGAGAGAGAGAGAGAGAGAGAGAGAGAGAGAGAAAAGAGGTAGAGCAGAGGGAGGAAGGATTCCATCTTAGCAAGCGGACGCTTAGCGACGAGAGATAACAGCCAATCGTTCGCTCCCATTAATCTTGAAATGATTTTGCCGCCATATTAACATGTTTTGAGCCTTTTTTTTCTCGAAGTTGGAGGGAACGGTCGACATGGACTTGAAATTGAGACGTAGGGTGGCGCTCCAAAGACGCCGATCGCCGCATCCCATAAGAGGTTAATTATCGAACGACGGGATCACGTGAGCGCGATGGCCACAAAATGATTTTCAAACACCGGCACACTGACCAATTATTTCGTAAATTTGTGCTTTCATATTAGCTACAAGAATCGTTTATTCCATGTTTCGAATGATTTAATGCCTTTTTCTGGAGAGAAAGTTAAAATCCAAGATATCCGCAACCGTTTTGTGAAAGCGCCTTGTGATGAACCATAACACGATGATTTCACCATAAGCTCAACGTCGATTCCAAATACGCTGAAATCAAACTGTTGTTGTTTGTTTACTTGATATTTTTTGTTATGGATACCGTCGGCAAACGCTTTCTGAAACTGGGATAAACTGGAAGGAAAAGAGGATGGAAAAGTTCTCGACTGATGGACGACTCAAAAGGAAAAGGGAACTACCGAGAAATGAATAAGATTGCGGAAAGCAGGAGTATTTGAACAACCAAGGTTTAACTAATAATAACCACGTACCTGTCTACTGACAGATACATAATCAGTGTGTAATGCAAATGAGTGTTGAGACAATTTCAGAAACCATACATATGTCCCCAAAAGAAAAAATATTTACAGCCAAGAGTAATCGAAAAAATTAATTTCCTTTCCCTGTGAATTTATTCATCTTATGTTAAATAATTGAGTTTGTTATAAGAAAATCCCCCTGTAAAAATGTATCCATTAAAAATACGGCATTTTATTTTTAGGATGGGAGCATATATTAAGGGAAGTTTAGTCTATGCCCCTGTAATCTCTCATAAAACGTACGCCATAATTGCTAATATATTATTTTTATTTTGAAACTATTTCAACTCAATGTCTGTCTTTAACTAAAAGTTCAGAATATCGGCTTTTCTGGACGAATAAGATAAAAACTTTTCAATCCAGATGATTAACAAGGTGTTTATGCTTTCTGCAATGAAATTTATCGATGGTAACCATGGCGCAAAATGATGTTGAGTTGTGACAGCTATGAAATATACCCCAGGTCAAGGTGTCTAGATAAGAGTTGAAATCATAAATTTCGTTTATGAGACTTATTTCCCATTGTATTGGAGAAAAATTGCAGAAATCGGACGCAATTGCTTTTCAATCAATTCGCATTGGCACTCAACCGAGGTTGAAGGTTTTCCTTCTGAGAAAATTATTTGCAATGGATTAACTTATCATATCCATATGATTTAATTTCAGAACGGGTTAATTTAAGATAAAAAGTGATTAATGTACATACCTCAGTCCTCCCTCAAATGTCAGGACAACTAAATTTCACCTCTTTAACTATAACAGTCTGCGTCGACAGATGCGCGCGGTGTACTTCCTTCTTTACCTCTTTCCGTTAAATGTTAAACCGCCTGTTTTTATTCCTTCGGCATATTCCTTTTCGCTACCGAGAAAATCCAGCGAGCCGCTTCCTAGAAAGACGGAATAACCGCTCTCGCAATTTATACGTACGCAAAACGACGTGAAGGAAGAGGTTTTGACGCGGAAAAAGTGTCAAAACTCGCCACAATCAATTACGCCGCTCCGCACTCTGAATATTTCTGTTTCAGAGCGTTCTCAAAGACGTCCTCATTTCCGCACTCTGGAACCCGATTCCTTATTTACGATTCGACGTTTTAAATCGTTTTCCGGAGATTTATTGGATTAAATCCTCCCCCATGTGTAATTCTAAGAAAGACAGTGCGATATTTATTAGCGCCGCGGACGAATAAAACAAACGCTTTAACACTTCTCGCTAGATTCTCTTCAATAAGCCTTTGGTTAGCGCAAGACGCTCTCTCTCTCTCTCTCTTTCTGCACTCCTCTGCTGAAGTCACGCATTCCGGATGGCCAACATGCCGGGACAAAAAAATTACTCTTTCTCTCTCTCTCTCGCTCATCCTTAACCGGAATCTCGCTTTATATAGACCGGATTCCATTTTACGCGACCATTTCCTTCCTTCGGTCATTTTTATCACCGAGCTCCTCAAATGCGATTCCCAACAGGGATGATTATCTCCGCGGCGAATGAACTCCGAACAAATTTTATGCAGCTCTCTAGTTTGTAGTTTCAGCATGGCATGTAAATATTAATTTTGTAATATATCGCGGAAGTTTTTCCTTGTTTACGTCAGTCCGTTTTGTTTTTACATTATATTTACTCTTTCATAGTTAATATTTGATGCTGATGTTTTAAAAATCGTCTCATGCCTTTGGAATTTATTGTTATTTGTTGGCATTATTTTTAGCGTTATGTCCGCAGACGGGTTCTCGACATTAGCCTTGGGAGAATTATGTCTGGCAGCGCGATCAATTCCAGAGAATAACAATGTAGTAGTTTCCTCTGGCTTTCCGCATCGCAGTAATTTATCCGTTCAAGCCGTTCCGACCATGAATATAGTAATAGACAGACCCAGTTGACATAATTTGTTTTTAGTTCTATAACCTAATGACACTACTGCTGCCTACTGCATTATGCACAAGTTCAAGTGAGGAGTTCTAAGCCAGATTGATATACAAAAGAAAACATCACACCCCGTCCAAACCTAGGCCTTTGGACAGGTGATCCAGCTCGCTAACCACAACGCCACCACATGGCTTCTATATTCGTGGTTTAATAATAAGACTGAAAATTGCAGTGGTCAAACGTTTAGGTACGCACTATGATTCACAGAAAAATTCAGCAATCGCCCTTGTTTACATTTAAGTGCAGAGCAAAACGGCATCATTGTTAAGTCGTCCGTACATGGTAGGCAGAATGTCTCAAACGACCGGCTATAGGTTCTTTTTCCTCGCCGAATTATCGCGAGAAAATCTCGTGTCGTTCCTCCCCGAAAAGATCTCTTTCCGAAATAAACTAGGTTTCTGGGTTTGTCCTGCCGTCCGCCTAAAAGGCCGGAGGAGACCTGTCTCCAAACAGATTGCCACTCTTGGCAGCAGCACAATCGCTTCCCTGAATTGCTGATGATCCCCGCAGCATGCAGATCAGCGAGAGACAAAAGGCTAGCCCACTCCCGCGGTGATTTATCTCCGTGCGACCGCGGGAGGCGTCCGGCTCCGCTGTCTCCAGTCCCTCTTCAGCGCGGCGACACACAAATTCCGCGCCGTCCGTCCAAAGTTCGCCCTCCGCCCCCACCCTCTCTTCGCTCGTTCACAACGAATCTCCCTCCTGCTCCTCCCCCCTCTTCCTCTGTTCATCCCGTCCACATATCACTCCTTCTGCCCTTCGTCCTTCCTCCCTCTCTCTCTCCCTTTACCTTCTTTATTTCACCCCACACCAACGCGCCAAAACACCCGCACAAACCGCGGCGACATCAATCTTCCGTTCTTCCTTCCTCTGCCGAGATCGTTTGTCCTAGGAATCGCCTAGCTTCTCTCTTTTTCTCTCTCTTTTTTTCTCCGAATTTGAATTTCTGGATTTCTTTCCTTCCTTTTCTCCTTTACGGATGGATTCCGCGCGACCATTTCCATCTTTTTTCCCTCGAGCATCTCCGACGTGGACAGTGTTTGTGGGACGGGAGAAATTTATGAAAACCGAGAGATTTCTTTTTTTGGCTTTGGTGAAATTTGCGTGAGTTCACTCGCAGGATACATTGGGCTGTGTAAAAATTCGAGATTGAATAGGTTCGACTGTGTCGTACGTGCCAGACGTAACCGATAATAATCGATCATTACTTCACTTTGCTTTGTGATACACTGTAATGTTGCAAGTCCTCACCTGATGAAGAATATCGGTTCCGGAATCCGGTAGTGTTGCCACTAAAACTTTTGTGGGAATAGTAATATTTTAAACTATAATTTTATTATTTACACACGTGCTCAAAAGCGATACAAACGTCTGAAATCCGGAAGAGCTCGAGGTAAGACAACGTCTTAATCGTTGGGGCGTCTGACGATGACACGCTCCTTCAAACCGGGTGTGATTTAATCTTCTTTTTTCTGCTGGAAATATTTTTAACGGTATTGAATAGCTCTACTTCACAATTAACGAGTTTTTTAAGCGGTGTGCTCCGTGCTCGTCGCTGAAAGTGGAAAGCTTTGCTCATGAAGTGTTACTTGGGAAGCCGTTTTTGCTCCAAAACGTATAGCCACAGGAGTGATGATTCCGATGGTTGGAAAAGCGGTAACACAGTATCATAGCTTTTAACTTCTAAGTAGATAATGGTGTTGAAATAGAGAAACCAATGCCGTTTCCATCGCATATCTGCACCGTTAAAACAGTGCTTCAGACTACTCGAAAAATCAAGATTTATTCTTCGAGGTTAAAATATCAGCAAAGACAATAACAGTGCAGAAAACGTTTATGAAGAATGCTCTTACTAAGTAGAAAATTAACACCATTGCGTTTAAAATTATGGAATATAGATGATGAATTATCATTCCTTCGGTTGAGTGGCATAGGTATTCCCTCTGACAGTAATTATAAAAGGCAAAGTAAAAGGATCGATCGTGTAAAGCACGTAAACGAAGTTAAAACCAAGGGTTCCAATTATCAAACTTCTCATCGTCTCACGAGAATCGAAGAAAGGAAGGACAGATGTTCCATCACCATTAAACTTATAGCTTATTAGACGCATTCATGCTGACATAATCCGTTACAATTGAAAACTTATTAGATTAAGTGGACCGAATCATTTCCACCAATTCATTTGCTCGAGCTATGAAAACTTTTAAGTTCACGCCATTTGCTTTTTTTTTCCTCCCGCTGGCGGCCAAATGTTCCGCACGATTGGAGGCGACTCAACTTTCCAATAAGGAAATGAAATTCATCTCGTCGAGTCTCCGTTATAAAAAAAAAAGCAGCGTGCGCTAAACTGCCAGTTTTCTAAATCCCACCAAGAGAAGGTTAAAGCGCAACCTCTATCCGATTGAAATTTCGCATTCTTTTTTCTTTTAAGTTCCCTTCTTTAAAATTACGGTTTCCTCCGATGGAAACGCGAGTTGAAAAGAACTAATTGCATAAAAATATAAAAGCTCTCGCGCCAAAGCGTACTTTGTCTCGGTTCAGGCGGAGAAAGACTGATTCGAAAAGTATTACCGGAGAGAATAAAAAATAAAAAAGTTTTCGCCATTTTCGGTCGAAATTATGGGCGATCGCCTTCGATGGACGGAACCATAACGAGAAGGCTTTCTGTAGAATAATTCCCATAACAGGACGTTGGCCGTACGCCAACTCGAAATTTATAACAAACCGGAGGGGCCCTTTCGCGTTATTAACCGCCGACTTTCTTCCACCTTGTTGCTCCTCCGGAGCGAAACACGAAAGACGCAGAACCAGTTCCCGTAGGCAATTACTCCGGAGAACCAACTCGCGCGTATCTGATCAGCCACGTTCGATCGTTTCACAACGGAGTCATCGGCGAAACACGTCATCGGAGCATTATATACGTATATAATTTATTTTATGGAATTCGATGAATTGGAACTGGAGGAAAATCTCCCGCGGAAATATATATGTACGTATATATATATATATATGGAGTTTTGATCATTCGAATTGGAAGATTTGCGAAGAGGAGAAAAACATGATAGGGAAGGAAAAGAAGAGGTGGTCGGGAGTTTAAGAGAGAATAACGAGAGAAAAAGGAAGAAAGATGAGGAGAAGAGAATAAAGAAAGAGAGAGAGAGAGACCTGCAAAACTTGTTCGTTGAAACCCTGAATATAGAATTGAGGCAATTTGTTTTAATCAACGGTGGGAGCCCCATTCAGAAAAAGAGAGGGGGAAACGAGAAAGAGAGAAAGGGAGTGAAAGGAGAGAGAGAGAGAGAGAACGAGAAAGGGGACAGGAAGAGAGGACGGGAAACCCAGTTTATGCGTTTCTATAAGCACACCATAAACATTTACGCCGTTGCCCGCGACCATTTGATGTGTGACGCAACCAGGTGAAGGGTTTTGTCCCAAAGAAGAAGAAAAATAAATGGGGTTAGAAACGGGAAACGTCATAGAATGGAAGATAAACGACATGGAGCCATATCCATTGCTCCTTAAAGCGGTCGATTGGCTCGCTATCAGAGATTATAATATAATTGTTTATGGGAGCGGAAAATTGCGGCGTTTGCTGCGATGGCTTTTCATAAGCTCGTAGTGCGTGTTATTATTTCTAACGTCGAAGATTGGAACGTAAGTCGATGTTTACGGCGATCGAGGAAGGACATGACCGATTTTAGTTAATGGTAATAATGAAGATGATTTCGCTCCTAGCATCTTAGTTGAGAATCGCCTTGGTAACGGTCGTTACCCATTTGTTCGATTGGATTCTCTTTCTCGCATTCTTTCGATATGGGCATAGGCTACGTTTTGATATCACTTCATGCTCATAGTGCAATTCATAAAATACTTATTTTCAATTTCAGCGACGTTTCTCGAAGCTATAACCTTATTGCCAAGCAATTTGGCAGAATTAAAATGTTTCAGTTATGATAAAAATGTGTTAAATGAGAATAGTTTTTTAGGTTTCTTAAAATAGTTCCAGGCGAAATCAGATCTCTGAACATCACCGAGGAAATGTGTCGCTTCTTCTTATATTTAAATTCGAAAATAATTATAAATAATATCTTTGCTTTTGATCTTCTTCCAATTAAAATTACTTCCAGGAATTTTTAAGTAAACATTTGAAGGCCAAAAATATTCTGTTTGACTTCAACTTTTAATACTGAATCAACCTACCTAAGCCTTCGTTAGCTGTGGGGACATAAATAAGAAGTGTCCCTCTCAAGATATAATATAAATGGAATTATAACACAGTTTTCCTGATTTCAATTATAAATAAATGAACTCATAAATCTAAATGCGTTTATTTTCCCAGAAAAAAATGCTCGACCGTGATGATTATATTCAATTACAACTAGTATTTAAATATTGAAATTGAAAATTGTTAATAAGTTGAGGTTTCAAAAAGAAATTTAGATCATCCGAAAAAATAGAGAAAGAATGCATTAAAAGCGACTATTTAACTCTATATAAATTTTCCTTCATTCTCTGAAAACAACATGCTAAAATTTCCGTTTAATTAGACGCGTGCACCAATCTATATAAATTAGTTTCTCGCTTGAGGGGGTAAGACGTCGAAATTTTGTACCACACCGTAATTGAGACGGGTTATCTAATATCAAGCCCATGTCTTTGAAAAATTAATGCTGACGAAGCACGCAGGCATCTATATGGAACTTAATGTTTATATGGGCATTGTTCCGGTGTCACGAACCTCCTCCTAGTTGATATATGTGCGGGGGAGAAACGATTATTTTTTTCTGTAGGAACCGCGAGTACAATCTTAACAATATTCAGCGATTACATCTGCATTATCATCTAACGGAGATAGATATATATCTATGAAAGTCTTTCCGACCTATCTCCTCACCCCACGCGAGTCAAAAGAGATGGTCGATCCACCCATCCGATCGCTATCCACGGTCCATGTTAGAGAGATTTGAGGTCGGCGGCACCCAACCGACCAAGGTATTCCTCTTCGGCCCCCTTCCCGCTATCCACCTCCTCCCCCGCCCCCACATCCTTATTCACCTTCCGCCAAACGACGCCTCATTCCCCTCCCAAACTCCCGCACTACTCTCTCCCTCTCTCACTTCCCCACCCACGTGGCAACTGAGTTAGCGTCCAAGCACTGCTCCTCCTCCTCCTTACTCTTTCTTGCGTGGTGCAAGACGCTGCCTCAAAAAAAGCACTTCACTTTGTTCGCCCAGGAATCAATTAGCATTCTTTTAGAAGAGGGACATCACCTTTACGGGTTGAACAAAAGGGACTTGGATGGTGGTGGTTGGTGGTGGTTGGTGGGTGGATTTGAGGGGTGTTTGAGGGAGGTAAGGATGTATCGGAGGGGGATAGAAGGAAGGCAGACACGCACATACACACACTAGCGCACAAACGCGCCCACAAGGAAGGACCACTGTCCTCGTCCAGGATCTCTCTCTCTCTCCCTCTTTCTAAGAAGATCACCGGTGGCAATTCTTTGGTGGTGGCCTCGGACGCCAAACTGAATGCCGGGAAGCTGAAAACCTGGTGCTTTTTTGGTGTCCCGATCCAACCTCCTCCCTCTCTATCCTTCCTCTTCCAAATCTCGTCTCTTTTCCAGCCATCCTACTGCCCGCCGACTCGTCACATCCTGCGGATATGTGGCGCGGCCTTGGAAGAGGGTGATGCGTGCGAAGAGGATGACCGCCTAACCCTAACATGGCTACCTCTTCCCTTACCTTCTCTCTCTCTCTCTTCGACTCGAGGGTGGGTTTTGAGACTTCCGAAGGACCTGATTCAGAAAGGAACCCGTTAATTGTTTCACTATACACCTCGCTGAGTGTCTAAACTTTCTCTCTCCGCTCGGGACATTTGCCTCAATATATTTTAGGAGTTCCCGACGCCGAGAACTTTCCGCGCTCAAGTTCCTATGACCCATCAATTTAGTCTGTTAGAACTTAGGTTTTTTTTTTTTTGGTCGGTGTCTCTTAACTGGAAAATTTTCTCTCCCTAAACGCGCTTAAGAGTTGCGTGGGATCACATAATCCTCCGTTTTCATATGTATCGAGATTGCTCTTCATAAAACTATTTAATCATATATGTATCTCTATTAAAAATTAACTGTATTTCCTCATATGAGGATTGTGCATATTTTCTCTGTCTATGCCGTGTTTACTCGCGTAGATGGCTCCATCGCATAATTGCCCCACCCGAATTATGGGAAGGAAATATAATTTTTTTCACAACATAATTTCCTCGTTTATTTTATATGTACATACATACTGTGGTTTTTTTATTCCACCATAAACAACTTTTAAAACGATAACCTCGCTCTTATCACGCAAAAAATAAACATTTAAATCACTTTGCGACAACTTTTCCCCTCCTTTAATGTGACACGATGGTTATCATTGTTTCCGCTGCGTGACTCGCTTGAAGGCATTGTCAAATTTTGATAAAATAAAATAAACGGTGTTCTTATAAATCAGTTTGTTTGGGGACAAAATACCAGTAAATGTTTTGAATGGTACTATCGGTACCATTTAATTACCAGTACCGCGTATCTACCCTACCCTTGTTTTAGTGTAAAGAAAAGTGTGAAAAGGTGAGGTAATTACGTGAATAAATACGGTATTACTTAAAATTTCTATTTAATATAATATCAAGAAGCAGCACTTCCATGCAAATTGAGTGAATAATGCATTACATTTCATTCGCCATATCATAAATCATATTTCAGATACTCCTGCTCTACGAGTAACAAACTTAGCTTTCCAACCTCAGTTTTAGTGTAAAATGAGAAATAAATCCATCCTATTGTCTCTGGGACATTCTTATTATTTTTCCCTCATTAATTTGTCTCATAAAATTTCCTTATTTGTCTAACTCTTCCTAATTAGCGAATATCTAAAAAATAAAAATCTGTCGTTCTTCGAAAATTTCCCATCGTTTCTTTCCGTTTCCTTTGATTCATAGTTTTTCTCTTGAGTCCTCTCTCCCACTTCTCTCCCCCCCCCCCCCCCCCACTCCCTCCCTCCGTCTTCTCGTTTCCCTCTACCTTTCATAAACACGGCATCCGACTCAGAATTCCGAGAAAACAAAGGGCTTCTTCCTTCCTCCCTCCTTTTCCCTACCCTCTCCCTTCCTCTCTCTCTCCCCCCCTCTCCCTTTCTCACCCCCTCCCTCCCTCCTTCCCCCCCTCCCTCCCTCCATTTTAGTTCCTTACACTATGTCCTCTCGTCTTTCTGAGAGAGGGCGTTATCTCCGAGTGTTAATCGCTCCGAACCAAGACAACTCGCTGTCTTCCTACGGAGTAGACACGTGTTTCCTTTCCCTATCCTCTTCGGAATTAACAGAGCGCTCAAAAAGTCCTTTGATAATGACCACTCCGACTCAACGGAGATCCGTTAATGAGTCAGCGTTTCCCCCTTTATTAATATATACTAGATGCAAATTTTCGTTTCGTTCCTTCCCGCTAAATGGTAGAGAAGGGGACGACGAGATGAACGTGTTAATTCCCAGTGTTCTGGAATTAGCGTGTCATCTCGTGATCAGCGAGTAATAATTGCAGACGTTGTAATTGTTGCTATTGATGCGTACAGATGCCGTGGACTCACGCGTCCACGGAATCTGTTAAGTTAGTAGGTAGTGCGTTATTGGAAATATTATTTTGAAAGCTCGTGCTGAGGTCGTAAAAAAAATCGAATGTAACCGTAAACAAGTAAGGAAAGAGCTGCTGAAACAGAGTCAATGGTGTTTTTTTTTCATTTAGACGGACAAACTGCACAACGTGCACAATATTGAATCAGTTGGCGAAAAAAATAAGTCTCTAGTTGATTTTGGTTAGGAGTCCCCGGATCAGACAGACGGACAAACTGAAAGCAGAAGCTAAATAACAAAATTACTCTAATTTAGTGGCTAAATCTCCTAACATGAAACGTAACGGTAATGTAATGATGTTCATCGATGTTTCCATTTAGGTTTTCCTTGTATATTTCCAGTTTTTGCAAAGAACGGCAACAGCACATTGTGGTAGTGTGAAATTTGCCTTACATGGCAATCGTGTGTCCAAACATAAATATCACAAGAAAATTGCAGTTTAAATCATTTGGTCTCTTTACGCGAGTTTCACTGCGGTTTATATTCTTTCGGAAAGACGTTTTTGGTACAAACTTGAATATTTTGCATATAATTATTTTAACTGTGGTAGCAATGGTGAAGTTGCGACGAGGCTGCATTAATTAATGAATAGTAGGTATAAGGAGAGTACACTTTTCATGCCCATAATAATACAAACTTAGCAATTCAATGGCCATTTATGCACAAACGTTCCAAATACTAAGAAATTATTTCTATCTAGAAAGATCCTAAGTAGAAATGTGAACCTTCGGCAGACATTCCATCTTCCTCCATAAAACAATTACCTATTTCTTGCATAATATGGCTGATGAACGTGTTCATCGTGAATGGCGCTCTGTTTACTTATGTCTTACTTCCATATTTTCATTTATTTACGGCAGCGATTCATTTTCGTTCAGTAAAATTTTATATGCAAAGAATATTATAATTTTGAGATGTTAGCTCAGATCGCCAAAAGTCAAACTGTCGATGTTCATTTTTCACAAAAAACAACAGCAAAATACGTCCAGTTTTTTATCCTGAGTCGATGAAAATATGAGTGCGTGAAATCAAATTTATTTACGATAGCAAAATTAGTTTAGTCTTCGCCACAACAGCATTACGGGAATGATTGGGCATTCTCTTAATAAAATAATACTGGTTGGAAAAAATTAACTTCGGCAATCGAGAATTAGAATTATTGCGATCGCTAGGCCGACCCTCTATAACAAATCAACTTGTAAGAAAAGGTAATTGGAGCTTCGGGACTTACGAATATCCACGCAAAGAAATGCGTATTTTAAGGATGTGTGTATATATACATATAGTACATAATAAACACACAATCTTCAACCGGACAGTCTTTTGATTGTTCCCATCTCCATGATTCGCCTTTCGAGGCGGAGCAATGGAAATGAGACTCGATAAGATAACTATTTTTTTTACACGAGAGAAAGACTAACCCTAGAAATCGTAAAAATACCGAGATCGAAGACCGTACTTTGTTCCATTAAACTCAACACGCTTTACAGCGAGTTGTCTCCCATTTTAATAAATAAGCTTCGAATCGCGTTAAAAAAACCTGTTTCCTTCCTGAAAATATGAGAAAGTAAAAAAGTGTACTCTTCCATCCGAGTAAGAACCGTTGAAATGTTCACCGTGAAAATTTTCGCTCGCCGAGCCAAAGGAGGAATTTGTTCTCTTCAAAGAAAAATACTTTTGTTTGGAGCCTCGGAAATAATATATATATGTATGTAAGAGGAGGATGTTTGTGTGAATCGACGTCGAAACGCCCTCTTTTTACCTAAAAATACCGGCTACACTTTGGTAACGTACTAGATGTCTTTTAGATATTTTTGCGAACAACTGAGAAAAGATAGGGTTAAAGGGGAATAGATTGTGGATATTTTTATGGTTTATTGAAATGGCGAAGGGATTATGTGGGAGAAAATGCGACCACGCTCGAAAAATGTCAAGGTGCTTGCGGACGGAGTGTGTTCCATGAAGCCCGTTGAAGTAGAGACGATTGTGGTTCTACTAAACCCGCAGTTTTTCTTAATAACTCATGAAGTCGGATACAGCTGAGTGACTCGGATGCGATACACAAGATAGCAATACTTGTTCGCATCTCTATTGTAATCAGTAAACTATGAATGACTCATGTTGATAATATTCTTATATGTGTGTGTGTCTATATATATATATATGATAAATAGACTAGTGATAACAGGTAGAAAATACGGTATGGAAATTAATACAGAAAAATCCAAGGTTATGCGAATATCAAGTAAAGAAGAAGAAAATTTGAACATAAGTATTTTGAGGAAAGCCATTAGAACAAGTTTCAGATTATAAATACCTTGGAAGCATCATAACGAGAGAAGGAAAATGTACAGATGAAATCAGGACTAGAATAACATAAGCAAAAGCCGCTTTCGGAAGAAAGAAACTCCTGTTAACGGGAAATATAAAGCAGGAAATCCGCAAGAGGTTGATAAAATGCCATGTATGGAGTATAGCTTTGTACGGAGCAGAAACATGGACGCTAAGGAAAAATGATATTAAATACTTGGAAATCTTCGAAATGTGGACATGGAGAAGAATGCTGAAGATAAAAAGGACAGATAGGGTGAAAAATGAGGAAGTACTACGACGAACAGGAGAGAAGCGAACGATTATACAGACTATCAGAAAGAGGAAGGCGAACTGGATTGGGCATTACCTGAGGAGAGAGCGCATGATTAAAGAAGTGCTAGAAGGAAAACTGGATGGAAAAAGAGAAAGAGGTAGGAAAAGGTTTCAGCTAGTAGACGACTTGAAAGGGAAAGAGAGCTATCAAGACATGAAGAAAACTGCGGAAAATAGGAGTATATGGAGAACCAAGTTTAACCTAGAATAATCACGGACCTGTCAACGGACAGACTACCTATGATGATATATATATATATATATAGAATAGGAATAATTACAGAAATAATTAAATAAATTAAAAGAGTATGTCGGCAAAAATAAGTAAAATTAGTCCTAGGCCCATTCCATTGCATGAGAAAACACGGATATATAGAAAATAGTAATTTAGGATTAGTAATTGAGAACAATTTCTCATTCGTGCGGAATCGATTTTATAGGGAAAGGTAAAATCTGAATTTAAATATTTAAAGTACTGTTATGTATTATTTTAAGGAGGGCTTTAAATATTGTAAAATCTAAATTCATTTCACACATTAGTTTTTCCCCGTTATATGTCCAGTGCGATTGTAAAATCGTAAGAGCAAATAATTTAGGAGTCATATCGAATTTCATTTATTAAAGGTATAAAATATTTTCTTGTTAGTTAGATTATTTAAACATCCGGAGGAGTGAGGATAAAAACGCTATTTTATACCTTCTTTCTCGAAGATTTTCCAAAAGTTATTATTTCCTTTTTTTAGTAATAATGCTCATGAATCAAAATAAGAACATAATTAAAAAACTAAAGGAATCAGATGAGTTTTCAGAGAATATTTAACAGGAAGAACAACTTTGGATGATAGGGTGGCAGTTTGAAGTCTCCCTCTGCTGAATTTTCTTCAATGCGATATTTTTATATGTTGAAGTTTATGATATTATTACCATGAGGATATGGTACAAAAGAAGTTGAGAGCAAAAAATTTGAATGTTTCCTAAATTCTGAATTTATTTGGTTGACTTCAATTTCTGTCTGGTATTGTTAAACATTCCAATTTAATTCCGTTCAGCGTTTCCGATTAATGCCACCAACATTTATGTTTGGTGATTCCGCTCTATTTTGTCGGATAATGTAAGCGTAATTGACTACGTGTGAATGGAAATTTCCTACATTATTCACCTTCAAGAGAAAAATATCGAATTCGCCTTATGGCTGCAATCATATCGACAAACCCATGTCTCTAATAACCCAAAATAAAAAACGCTGGGGAAATTAGATGCGCATTTCGGTTCAATCAGTGGTCGATCCCCGATAGTAGATTCTAAGAAAAAAGTTTGATGACCATTGGAGGGACACAGTTTGTCCATTCCTCACCTTAATGAACAGTTATATTTTGGAGATACGGTTTTGGCTTCAATATTTTTGTTTTTTTATTAATGTGGATGGAATTTAAATGTTTTTTTCTAACTTCATGCTCAAAGCTAATCGATTCTGTTAGCTGTCGAAAAACAGAATTAATTAACAGAAATTACGAAATTTCTAGAATAACGATAAACTTTACTCGTGCCTCATCTATTCCGGGCTATAATCGTTACCTAATGACGTTAAATCTATACCCAAGTGCAAAATTAAAAACAAATTTATTTCACACCAAAACCCTCAGAAAGAGTACAATTACTCGTCATTTTTAACGCCTATTAATTACCCAAATCGTCTTTGATTGCTTTCGCTGATACGGGTGCAAAAATACGAGGAAATATAGAGAAGTTATTTTCCCCTTAAGGCCATCTGCGTACACGCGAACGAATGTCATGAACCGCGTAACTCGGCTTCTGCGACGGACACGAAAGCAACCGGAGGAATGAGAGAGGGGGAGGGGGTGGAGAGAGAGAGAGATGAGGAGGGGTGAAAGAGAGTATTTTACGACGCATTCGATGAAAGGAGAACTGTCCCCGCGACTTTAGTGGTATGCAGTAAAGAGGAATGAGGGAAGGGCGGGGTGGAGAGGGGGGTAGTAAAGCGATAGGATGTAGAAGGAATGGGAATGAGAAGAAGAGAGGTAAGGGGAAGGTGAAAAGGAAGGGGAGGAGGGATAAAATTACAAATTAAAGAGGGTATGGAAGAGATAGTGAAAGTGTGGGAGAAACGTTAAGAAAGTAGGAGAGAATTTGATGAGAAAATGGAGTGAGAATAAAACTGAGCAGATAAGGTGGAAGAAGTAGAGCATGGGTGGGGAACCTCCGTCCCGCGAGCCGCATGCGGTCAACGAGAGAGTTTTGTGTGGCCCGCGAAGCAGTGATGAAAAAGAGATCCGTAAAATTTGACACAAACTCATATTTTTTATCCAAATAATGATAATAAAGCATTTAATACTGAAATGTTAATCCTAAATACTCTAATTTAGAATTGATTTCCACTTATATGATACCTTATAATCTCTCATTAACTTCAGTTTAAGCTAATCAAGCCCGCCAAAGCATTGGTAACTTCCAATACTGCCCCCCGAAGGATTCGCCAGCACTTTTACTGCCCGCCATGTGGAAAAGATTCCCCCTCCTTGAAGTAGAGGATCATGGATTTTGAGATGCAAAGGAAGAACGCAAAGTCAGACGCCGAAGGCGATTCAGATGAAAGGAGGGAGAGGCCTAATGCCAGAAAAAGAGAGGAAGATGAGAGAGGGAAGGAGGTAGAAGATTGGAGAAGAAAAAGGAACAAGATTGGAAAGTTATTTTCCATGTCAAGAGTTTACAAATATGTTGTTTACAGTGTGGCAACTCTTAACGGTCCACGGCATCGTTAAGGCTAATTTTCAATCAGACGCCCAAGTATTGGATTTCTCGATGCTATTCGCGTAAAAGTTCATTAAGACCCATATCTGAAGGCCATCGATAAAAAAAATTAACTTCGCTCGAGTAATTTCAATGTAGATTTTTCATAAAAATATCACGTAAATATCGATTACGTGATTTATAAGATGAATGATGCTTTCTTTTCTTGAACAGTGAATAACGAGAGCCTACTAAACTAATAGTTTTAAAAGCTTAACGAAGATTATTTAAAAAATCTGAAATAATCAAATAAATGCTTCTATTTCTATTTCCTACTTCAGCATCAAATAAATGTATCCCAGTGTTGTTTTTAAAAATTATGAGTAAATATCTCGAATCAACATATTCCCTTAAGATACACAGCTTCTTTTGGTCGCTCTACGTACCATTTTTTACGACGCTGTGAATGAAGAATGAAGGCTTGAGCGAAGAGGGAGAGAGAGAGAGAGGGAGAAAGGTGAAAGAGAGGGAGTAGTAAAGAGCATGGGGGGGCGGGGAAATAGAGTAATTTGAGAGCCGACGAATGAAAGATGCCCGAGTGAGTGGAGCGTCATTTCTATACAAGGAATGATCAGAAAGCATCTCATTAACGGGGATAAATTATGGAACACACACCGCGGATGTCTGGGACCGGTTCATTTGTTATTTTTTATATACATATATATGGAGGAACTCGGGAGACCGACATTAAGACATCTTGGCCCTAATGGGAAAAGGGCGAGACGGCGATTATTTTCCCTCGAGTGATTGGCAACGAGCGGAATGGGAAAATACCATCGCTTGGACCAATTCCAACTCTCTCCCTCCCTCCACTCCGCTCGAGAAGACGCAACAAACATTTTCCAAGTTAACAAATTAAAATCCGACGACGCGATGCTCTTGTACTCCACTAGCTTGAACGCTGATCGTTCCACGGCGGTGGAATGCGTGACTTTTTTTCTCGACTCGAGATTTATAAATCTTGTAATCGAACTTCTTTATTCGAAAAAAAATATAAAAATTTCCACGGAAGATGGCGCTCTTCGTTGATTTACTCGAAATATTGTCGCGTTTCTGTCAGCGTGATTGAGTCCAATGGCGTCCGTCCAGTCATATGCGCCCGCAGTCGTCGAAATGCATTCCGCGATGAATAATGTTCCAGCTGAAGATGCGGAGGTTTTTTTTATTCGTCATTTGTTTTTCATATGGTGAAAATTTAAGGCCGCGGCTGCGCGATGGTTTTCCCTTGAACATTATCTGGGAATTTTCCTTTCGTCTCGTGAACGATCCATCAAAGGTTTTAACAATGGAAATTGCTATGGTGACGGGGAGGGGCGTTTTGCGTGCAGAAAACAGGAGAGGGAGGGAGGGGAGCGGCGAAATCGTTCCGCTTTCTTCGCCTCCCTTCAACAGCGTGAACGGTAATTGATTAGTAATTGCCGCGATCATAAAACGCGTGTTAATGGTGACAGGAATTCCCGCTAATTAAGCCGGTTTCTTGGAACTGGCGAGAAACGCACGACTTCCTCGTGAAAGTAGATGCATTTTGCAATCAAATTCGCTCGGGTGTCACGCCGCAAATTTGCGCGCGTCTAGATTCATATGATACGTGGGTGTCCAACGTGGTGTGGCTTGTTAGCGAAGTGTACTTCGTCCCCTTCTCATCTAATCATTCGTCAGACTGTTAACTTGCATATCTTAATGATATATCATTTGGGAAATAGAAAAAGTTCATTAGTAATTTTCGCATTCAATGGGAACATATACATGGTGTTCAAAAAGTCTCATTAGTATTGTCATAACCTCACTTGCAAAAATGGTTTTGTCTCTAGAGGAAAGGATTTTTTTGCAAGTGAGGTTATGACATTAGTAAACATCAGTGTTGTCAACCTGTAATTTTCATCTATCTGCTGCATAGAGACTTTTTTAACACCCTATATAAGTAAATGGACGTCGAATTTTCGATTTTAATTTTGCTATGTTATCTCTTGTTATTTCTCATGATCTTATTTTTGAAATGGCTGTACAACTTTGGGACGAAGATTTTAATATCGGTCATAGGTAAATCACCACTGAAGAAGGCTGCTCTGTAGCCGTTTCGTGCATCGATTTTTTCAAATCATTTCATGGCTATTATAGTTGTAATTCGATTGGATTCCAGCCGTAAAGCTTTCTTGATAATTCGTTTTTGGAAAGGTGAAAATGAATAACCGAAATTCACCAGCGGTAAAGTTTCTCAGCATAATTTTATATAAGATAGGATATGCTAGAATACTCTGTGGATGCCTCTTCCAATCGATTTCCCGCTTTTCCATTTTAATTCCGTTTCATTAGCATTTTTTAATCGGAAACTTGTCGATATCTTAATGAAACTTTGAAAAAAGAAATCGAACTCAGATGCATTTAAATTTCCATTTCTCCACCCAACTCTTTCCGTCTTCCCGTTATCTCAATCACCACTGCATGTGCGCACATTATAACGTGCTAACATCATAAGGCGTACTGATCTTTCAATTCCCTTCCTCCTCACTCTCCTCCATTTCCATTAAATTATCCCTCATTAAATCCTCCCTCCCTCTCCCCTCCTTCACTCTCTCTCTCCCTCCCTATCTCCCCTCCCATCCTTAGAAAGGCTCTCCCTTCAAGTGAAATGGCATCCGGCGCGGTCTTTTCAAAGGGGTAGATCCGCCTGCGGCCCTTTCCGGTTTAAAATGTCCTGATATCGCCAAAGGATGCCTAACGAGGGAGGTAGGTTCGCAGTAGTGACCATCAGGAGGAAGATAAAACCGAAATGGGATCGATCATGTAGGAAACAAAATGTATCATAAAAGCATAAGATGTGAAAGTTTAGGTGGCCGGATCTTTACGTTGGTGTTCAGGACGGAATATTACTTAGGCATTGTTTATGCGATTCATTTTGTTGGTGTCAAGTACCAGCTGATAGAGTTATGCTATGTAGATTTCTGTCATCGGGAATATTCGAAGTCAATTTATCCGTCGAATTCTCCATGAGGCTGAACAAACTTTTTGACGCGAATAAGAATCGAAGCACAAGATATGTGTATAAAGTACATTTGGTGTCCTCCAACCAGCCTAAATATTGTTTTAGCTATAAAGTGGGACTTTCGAGAACCCCAAAGGCGTTGGAGGTGGACTCAGGGGAAATGGAGAGGTTAACTTTCCCCACTTCATCACAAGTATACAAAATGAAATACGAATCTGTTCTTCAATGCGATTAAATATGCTCTCGGTTGCTTGATATAAATATAATCGACATAAATCGAATTAAAAAATTCATTAAAATTTAGGACCCCAATTTTGAACTGCGTCCCAGACTGTCTTGCCAAGAAAGAGAGTTGAGAAAAGGATTAAACTCGACTCATTATAATAATACAATTTCGTTTCCGTAAACCAGTGTGAAGATATATTGCATTCACAATATTATGAATATACTATATTATTTTTAACCGAGAATATCCCAGGTTTGTTATATGGATTTTCCGGGAGATGAGTTCAACTTTTTATCCCCGTGATCCCGCTTGATAAGCACCACCGCAAAGGCTCCTGAATAGTAGAGCGAAAAACGACCCAACGTAAAAGCGTAAACGGTCGCTTCCAAGATCACCGTGAACATAAAAAAAACCTCGCACGACGAGGTATATCTAGAATTGGCATATTTAATAAAATGAATCTCATCCGATCGTAATTTATCTAATTAATTGTCAAAGGTATATTTACTTTCGCCAATACTAAATGAAGATCGCAAGAATAAGAGGTTTTGTTATGATATTTGCTTTGGAAAAGATAAAAGTTTTTAAAAAATCTCATTATAACTCGAGACATTTCATTTCCACTCACGTTGTCATTCTTCCTGAAGTTCCGGAGAACCATACGAGAAGAAGAGGAGAACCTCCTTCCCGATAGGCCAATTGAAGCCTTTCGAACGCCCGCCGGAGAACGGATGAAACCAGTTCCTCTCTCTCTCTTTCTCACCACAGGGAGATGTGAAAGGCGAGGAAGGAGATAACCAGCGGCCCTTTTCTTCCCATTCTCGCTTCCCACATTTGTTTCGACAAGTTTCCTCGATATATACGTCCCCTTTGTCCGCATTGTTACGGCCTCCGAGGGTTCTACGCTCGTCTTTCTTTCTTTTTCTTTATTTTCTCTTTTTCATCCCCTTACCGACAATCGCCACTCTCGAACGCGCCTCTCGCTCTTTTACCATCTCGTTCGGATTTTCTTTGCGGAGCTAGTGCCTTCATTAGGCGCCATTAAGGATGGCGGTGGAGGGGAAGGGTGGGGGAGATTGGGGGGGGTGGGATTCGGAAGACGTACGGCCAGTGTGGAAATTAAGTGGATAAAGGGTACTCGATCGCCAGTCGTTAAGGGGGAAAGGGATTCCCTTCTTCTCCCGTCTTTGGCTCGAGTTTTGCAGCTTATCTGAAATTCGCAGCTTGTACGAACGCGCTGGAACTAAATAATTTTTCCATTTTAGCGCGTGGAAAGTCTGTAGCGGTTGTTTTATATGAAATTTCCACAGTCAAAACTAGCTAGCGCCGCGTAATGTGTTGAAATAAACGCGCCACCCCGCGCCATTTTACCTCCCGTTTCCCAGAGAAATAGTGGTCAATATGAAAGACCGTATTGGATTAGTTAGCGAAAGGAGTGATTTGATTCCTCGGTGAATTTGTGATTCAGAGCAGAAGCTAGGGTTCATTTCATCCTGTAGATGGAAGCCTGCCTCGTCAATCGGTTTCGCACCACGTGTGTTAACAAGTGTGCAAGTGATGTTCACAAATATAGATATAGTTGGTTAAAAAGTTTAAAGTTATATTTAAAACTTAAGATGTTCAGGATTTTTACAGTAAAACTGAATCCAGTGTAATAATACCCACAGAGAAAACTAAGGTGACCTGAGTCTCAGGAAGCAGAACCGGAACAATCTGTTATTTTTATACGGGTGTCACACGCCGGAGCGGCCCGAGAAATTTTGGCGCCCCGGGCGAGATAGCACACCAGCGCCCCCCTCCGTAAAAGTTTGTTGAGATATTTACAAAATATAGGTGAATTTATTCATCGCTCTGTAAATAAAAGGAAGTTCATCATGGTTCTAGCCATTTTCACGATATACAATGGGGACCAATATTTATTCACTTGCAAGAAATGCATAGATAGATGACCAGGATAGCGCCCCCAACAATTAGGCGCCACGGGCAGCCGTCCTGCTCGTCCGTACCTCGGGCCGCCCCTGGTCCCACGATGCGAGGTCCCTTAACGTAGGTGAAGTATCGACCTCGCGTCGTGAGACACCCTGTATACTAAGATTTGCGTAAATTACTTATCATTTTGCCCAGAAGTTAGTATACAGTTATACAGATTCAAACATTATGTGCATAGAAATATTACAGAATTGGTAATTAAAACAATGGTATAACAATATATCGGTCAAACCGGCAAAGAGTTTGTAAATAGAATTAGTGAATATAAATGTTATAGGTTGAATCGCCATTCTTTTGTCTCTTGTCTCGAAGCATTCGTACGATTCTAAACATAACAGTGATTTTGATCCTTCCAACATACATGTACTCGTACATCCCAAAGTGAAATCAAAGGAATTTGGCTGAACTTTGTGGTAATTGATGCTTATATTAACGAAGAAAAATAACTTAGTTAAATTCCACGATTTACAATTGTGGAATTTAACTAAGTTATTTTTCTTCGTTAATGCATCCCAAAGGACTAATGTTGGCCTCCTTGGATAATATGAAAATTGTTGTAGATGTTTTCTTCCAATATTAAAGTTGTTCTTAACGGTTTTTGTATTCTCCCAACCATTCCCCTTTCCTTCTCCATCCCTAATTCCACCGGTCTACCTTCTCAACTAGTAGAATACTTTGTCAGTTTTTATGCCCCACTGTACAGTATTGCATTTATAAACCATTCATATTCCCTGATGATGAATTCTTTGCTGTCTGTGTAACCATATTTTATCTATAAGAAGAATGTCATTGGGTGTTTTATTTCGAAATCCTCTAATTAAGTGTATCAATCATATAATAGGTAGGTAGGTTCAATATATTTTTACAGAAAACCTAACCTGAAAAACTTTAAAGGGTAATGTGCTTGGTACGCGCTGAATTATCCAAAATTTTCATGGGAACATATTTTCCATTAAGAAACCTCATTCGATTCTATCAAAAACCGGGAAAAATGTCCAAACGCAACTATTAGCTTCCTAACGCTAATGGCGCCATCTTCCACTCGATATCTTTTCTTTCGGTGACAGCGCAGAACGCCTTAATTTCACATTCCATCTCGTCCTTCCTCTCATTCGCTCTTACGCATGTGACATCCCGATCCAATCCTCCATCACCGCCCAATCCCTCCCTTCCAATCCTCCTCCATCCACATACATATCCTCCTCCCTCGCACACACGGCGCCCCTCTCTTTCCCCCACCCTCTTTATCTCCCCTTTCCTCTCTCCTTCCATCCAACGCCAATTCTCCTAGGCGCCATGTCCCCTCCCCCGCCCCCGTAGGCAATTCCGCAACGCTGTAATGGGCCTCATAAATATTCATTTCCAACACCCTCTCCACCCACCCACACGTCCACATCTCTCCCTCCCCTCGATCCCCAACCCTCTCTTTCCTCCTCCTACTATTCTTCGACCCCCCCCTACCCTCAGAAAACCCTCACCATCTTCCATTCTGCGCACACTCACTCACCTCCGTACTCCCCTACTTCTCCCCTCCATCGCCCGTCCCTATGTCCCATATCATCCCCCCCCCCCCTCCGCCTTAAACCCCCTTCCTCTGCGTAAATAGACAAGTGAGAAAGGGATGATGGCCTGGAGGCGAGATGGAGGGGAGAGATGGTTGGGGGGAGGAGGACACTCGTATTTGCCTGCGTGGAGGGGGTGGTAGAGAGAGAGAGAGAGAGGGGAGGAAGGGGGAAGGGGTCGTAAGGTCGTAGGACGGGGAAAGGTTCCGTCGAGAGTGTTGTGGTGGGTGGTCGAAAGAAGCTGGGGTCGTGTGCGGGAAATTGAGGTGCCAAGTTGGTCCGGATCCTGTCGTGTCATCTTGCACCCGAATGAGGGAGGAGAGGAAAGGGAGAGCCTGCGGAGGAGGGTATAGAGGAGAGAAGTGGGTGGGCCGTGATTTGGTCGTATGGTGGAGGCGGTGAAGTTGGGAGTGGGTGTGTTTTGGCCTTTTTTTTTACATAAAGAGAAGGGTAGAGGTCTCTGAAGTTCTCTCTCTTTCGCGGGGGCGTGAAGGCAGGAATGGGTGTGGGAGAGAGTACTGCATGCGGTGTTTTGTTGGGGTCGGGGAAGGAGGGGGAGGGTGAGCTAACCCAGTGTGCTCCTCTACAGTGGGGTTGATATAGTTACGGCGATGTGGGGAGGAGGGGGGAGGGAGATGGGAGGGGGAGGTAGGGGACACGGCGGTTAGGGAAGCGGCGTTCGGACGAGGTTGATGGAGGGGAAGGTGGCGAGTATGCAATGGATGATTGCCTTTTTCCCCCATGTGCTTTGTGTCGGCTCATGAATGCCTTTATTGGTCATAACCATAGAAGATAGCATATTCGATTTCTCTCTCTCTCTCACGCCTCCTCTCTGGCTGTGTAAGTGATACACCAAGACATTTTGCGAGAGAAAGGGAGAGAGAGGTGTATTAGGGGAGTTCTAGCAAAGACTATAACATACACAGAACCCTCAAACCCTTCTCTCTCTCTCTCTTTCTCTCTCTCTCACACACACACACATGGAATTCCCTTCTGTAGCATCCCCCCAGATGGCGCTTGGCGGTTTCATTAGTTCCCATTTGAGTAAATGTATATATCGTTCCCAGAGGGCATTGCAGGCGGCCGTAACATATCCAAACCTGAAAAAGGGTCGGATTCGCCTCTTTTATGGTCCGGAATCCCTTCCCAGCGTTTTCGAGCTTTGCCTAATACGTCGCTTCGCCAATAGGATGGAGGTGCATCCGAAGCGAGGAAAAGAGAGAAAGAGAGAGGAAGGCGGATTCGCTTTAACTGCCCTGAAAGCCACTCCCCATTTGCGACGAGCGGTTATTTAACTGCTTAGAGAGTATATACGTGTGTGTGTGTGTATATATATATATATATCTGTTCGTAAACGAGCGCCAGCGATACTGTTCGGAAACGTGCGATACTGTTAGTTGTTTCTAGAGCTTTTCATTGCTCAACCCATAAAAACCCTAATTGATTTACGATTCTAATAATAGATCGTTTTGAGGCCGATTTCTGCGATACACGAAGAAGAAATTGCCTCACTGAGATTTCGAATTACACCTTCTACCATAAATAGCTTCTTCTTACTTTAATGATATAAGTATAGAATATAAAGGGTAGACTACTTATAGAAGGGCTACAGATATGAATTCGGCATTGTGGTAGGTCAAAAATTCTATAAATTGTCATTTTTCTTTCTCCATACGTAGTAATGGGAAAGTACTGTGATCACGAAAACAATCGACTTCGAGATTTCAACGGAAATACACGTTTTGAGGTCCCTAGAACACGTTTAGACTATTTTCGGAATGATGTCTGTGTGTGTGTATGTGATTGTGGGCGCTCTAACTCTAAAAGTACTTGCCATATCGTTACGAAATTTCAAATATAACACTTTGGTATGAGCATGAAGAGCTGAGTAGTTTTTAGACAGTACCGGTTATCCGAGAGTTGAGTTTTATTGGAAACCCGATCCGGTATTTGCGATATTCCTCCGTTAAAACATCATTATTGTATATACAATTCTATACAAAGGTTATAGAGAATGTAATTTCCTACAACTTTTATTTGAAACAATTTTCCATAGAAGTTATTGTTTAGGAATTATTTATAAATAATCGGTTTTTCGGTTTCCGTTCAAATATCTCCCTAAAAACGCCGTTATTGGTAATCTTCGTAAGGACCAAAGTTGTAGAGAATAATATTTCTTCCAGGTTTTGTTTGAAACAAATTTTCTTAGAACCATCCATTTCGGAGATATTTAACTTATTCGTAATTTCCAGTATACAGCGCCACCACCATGTAGCGGTGAATTCTGTAAACATTCAAAATATACCTAATTTACGGCAATAAGGACGACTGTATTCTTTTATGATACGAAATAATAATTTTGCCTCATAATGCTATTCATAATAATTTAAATATCTATACCCCAAATATGGAGAAAGTCGTGTTGGCCACATCAGATTTTTTAGGGCTGTTTTCTTCCTATTTTTGCGGCTCAGTTCCTCATAAGAAAATGATTCATGTCAATGCAGAGTGTTGTGTTAATGCGTTTTAAAATATTCTAGAGTTATGATGTTATTGGAATTATTTTTCGCTTATCGCAGAAAGCGGAATATGTCTTCAATCGGAAAAAAGCAACTTGATGAAAAATGGAAAAAGTTTTATTTGAAGATGACTAAATCTCCCGTTTAGAATCTCTTTTGAGCTGATCCTTTTATTGTTTGGCAATAGAAAAAAGTGGAGCGAGCTGACAGGGACACAGTCCCTATTAACTCTAAAGCTTTTTTACAAATAATTTTCGTTTTAAGTGAGAGAAGCCTTCAGATGAAAATTTCGTAGGATCCCAAATTACCACAAACGTGGATGTTGCTGTTAACTGCCTTGCGTGGTTTTTGTTTCGCCCTTGTTAAAAAAATAATATAAATTCATATGTGCTCTTTGATGTTTAGAAGGTTATTGTAAGCTGTGTAACGTAATCTGCGGGATAGTAGATTCCTGCAATAATTTTAAAAAATAATAACAAAACGTTGTTTCAAATACATGCTATCTCGACACATTTTTCACAAAACGCAAAAACCTATGCTACATTGCGAAACATAAAATCACATCAGAAATAATTTCGATAACCGATGACGTAGTTGCAATAACGAGAATTACCAGCCATGCACGGACCGAAAGTCATAAAAAAGTCATTAGAGATGAGTTTATTGGCAATTTCGTCCGACGTAATAAAATCGGCAAATCTCCGCAGTAATGAATATTCGCCACTTAATTAAGTACGCACGGCAGGTAAAAGATATTTCATTAGTTTGCTTTTTCTGCCTCGTAAATTGTTTTTAATTTATACGCTAGGGATCCGGGCAAAATTAAAGCGAATATAATGTCTTATTCGGAATTTGGCAGAAGCATTAATCAACCGGCGCAACATTTTTATCGATATCCTAGATTTTAAATCACTCCACCGTCTCCGTCATTTACATAATGCTCGACAATTTAGAGGGACTCTGGGAACAAATTTTCCATTCATTAAACCGTTCCTCTTTTTTTTCTCTCTCTCTCTCTCCCACGCTGCGGCTTCGGGCGAAACTCATTAAGAGACTTTTAATATGCCCCTCAATCAAACCTGCCTCGTTTATCGACTCTCTCTCCCCCCCCCCCACCCCCCCCCGTCTGGCACGCAATATCGCCAGAACTTTACATTACTCGGAAGGAGGGACGCAATTTTTCTCGCTGACAACACTTAAGTGACCTCACGTCAACGTAGCCGCCTATCAATATATATATATATATATTCTTTGTGATGGAGTGTTAAAAGGGGCGGCTTTTTGGAGGGAAGCGGGGAATTATGAGAAGGGAGGGGAGATCTCTCACTCTCTCTCTCTCTAACACATACACACACCTACCCCATCCCCTTCTGCGAATGAAGTCGGGAACCAACTTCCGCCGTTTTATGAAGTGCGATCCTCCGTTCACGAACTGGTCCCAAAAACCCCTAACAACCCCCTACGCAACCATCTCCCTCCGATCTGTAACTTCCCTTCCTCTTAACTCTTCCCACCCATTTCTCTTATACTCCACTCTCTCTCTCCTACGCCTCCTCTTCCCGAATTTCCCTCCTATAATATCTTTCTCACGTTCCTCTCCTTGCCATTCTTCAGCCTCGGTGGGTCGTCTCTAAAGGGGTGGTGGGTACAGAGGGAATGGGGGGGGGGGGACCCTCGGGAAGGGCCGGAAGGACGCCCGCGGCCATATTGGACGGTTTGTCTGCCCTCCGTCCTTCTCGATCCATTTAACCCATACCACACCGCCAAAGCACACGCTTCGAGGAATCGGAGAGAGAGAGAGGTAAAGTGGGTTGGACGCGAGTTTTATCTCTCCATTTTCCCTTCCTCCGTCTCTTCCTATCTCGCAACCCTTTTACAACGTCGACGGGCAAAATGGCGGACAATTTCTGGAGATAAAGCGGTCGTTATCTAATGTTAAAAAAAAATAACAATATCGGTGCTATGCTTAACGGTATGTTCCGACGCCTTCAATGCGCTTCATGGGATTTGATAAAATGCACCACTCGGAATATTCTCCTGCCCTTTGATAAATCATTTGAACACAGATATAATCGTGGGGTGGTTTTAAGTACGGTGAGTGCATATCGCGACGTCCCCAGTGGTACTTTGGATAACCAGGAGGGTTCGTTAAATGGCGTAGTTAAAAAGGAAAGTGTGCAAACACCGGCAGAATTAACTGCTTTGGGAAGGTCATTTGCTCTTGCAGGGAAGACGACTTTTATCTTAAGGTTATTTGTGCATATTCATAAACCGACCGTGTCCATAAACAAGGGTAGGTTTATGGGGTCTTTAGAGTGTATTTTTTTTGGTAGAATTTTAGGCGGAGAGCGCTAAATCTACGCCTTGAGAGAGATGGGGGAGAGGGAGAGAGAGAGAGTCCCGCACGAAGACTGGACTTTGAATCAAATTTCCGGAGTTCTCTCCCGGGAAAATGACGTGAAAAAATTGTTACTAGGGCGCCGCCAAACGGCCGTTCTCTTTACTCTCTCCCTGTCTCCCACCCCTACTCCCCTTTCTTTTTCCTCCCTCCCCTCCCCCCTCCCTGCTTTCCTCTCCTCCTTTTTGGAATCCCTCTGGAGGAGTACTTCCGCCCCACGCTCCGAGCCCATTACTCCTGCCGCCTGGAATTCCGGCGCGGCACCGCTCCCAGTAATTGTGTTTCGAAACAATTCTACAGAGGGCGCCGTGCTACATAATGGGAGTAGGGATAGAAGAGGCGGGAAGGGGGGAAGTGGAAGAGAAATCGGAAACAAATGGCGATCGAATCTTGCGTTCTCCCCTTGAGGTCTATCCGACGTCTTAACTTTGGGAAATTCAGCCGTGCAGTAACAATACGCGCGGTACGTTTGAGGCAATAAAATCCAGTTGAAAGGCGAATGTTGCCAACGGAGGGGATTTCAGTACAATCAAAAGGACAAAACGGACGACTGTGCAATCTCCTTGTATCGGTTTACTCGTAGGCTCGCTTCCGGGAATGGGAAAATTGGACAGATGATTCCTGGGTTGAATATGCTGGATTGAAAATGAATCCGTCTTTTTCTAGCATGGAAAACGCAAAAATATTTTCATGGAATATGAGATGACTAACATAAGATCATTTTCTTCTTGACTGGCAATGTTTGCTTCATTATTGGGTATTTTGAAAGAAATATTTCCAGCGGCATCACGTTGGCTCTGTCTAGTTGTTCGTGCTCAGCCAAAGTTTACGTTTATTGTTATTTTCCAAAATTTATTTTTCTCTCTACTACTTTGAAATATATTACAATCCGCGAATTCGGATTAGAACGATTCGGTTAATTCATATTCTTCCTCAAAAGATTATGATCGGGTAAAATTTAAAAAATTTTGATGTTAAATTTTAAGGATTCATTCAACACAAGAGGTTTCGATTTTTTCATGTCGGTTTGATCCTCGAATCATTTTACAAATTTACAAAAAGGCTTGAAGTTCTTCCCAGAAATTTCAGAGATAAAACAAAATTTTTATGTCAAAAGCTCGTGGAAAAATCCTTATTTATGCTCCCACTGTTTTAGTATAACAGAATTGATCATTTCTTACCTCATAGAGGGAATTTAAAAAAATCAATTTCAGCCAGAAATAAACTTGATAGAAAATCCATCTAAATATTCTTAAGAGAAAACGTATCTTGCTGTTGAGTATTTTCCGGGAAGAGGTGCGTTAGATGGAAATGGAGAATGGTTTTCAGAACTTCCACGTTCCATAGAGTATACCTGGAGAGTCCGGGGCGTCAAACAGCGGATGCTTGACTATTTATGTTCGTCCCTAATGTCCTTTTTTTGATTTTTATTCATCCGATTCCGAGGCCCTTATCCATAACCGTCGTTTCCATTCTTTGGGGAAAAGGGCAAGCAGAGCATTAGTGCCCGAGGCGGCGATTCCAGATTCCGCCGAGGACGTCGCCTAAATCTATGCAACACACAGTGCACGCAGGCGAAAGTAAAAGGCGGCCTTGTTTCCCTTGCAAATACGAACGAGTATACATTTCAGTTAAAATCTTCTTTTTAGTTTGATCAATGAAATAATATATAGATACAGACGAATTAAGCCCATGAATAGCTGAATTCATCTATTTGTATTAAATAAAAAATACTTGCATTTTTCCCCCTCATAAACTTTTAGATTCATAGATATTCTTCGTGTAATTTACTATTCAATATATTCGCTTTGTTCAGACTTTTCACAAGGCTAATTCTACCAAAATTAATGCGGGACATCGAAGTATACGCAGGAAATAATTTTGTTGTTCGAAAATGAAATGAAGCGTTGATTTATTTTGTATTTATTAAAAATATTTGTAGCTAAAATTGTGCCAAAGATTCTTTTCTAATACCAGTTTTAATTGTGATGCTCTAATCACTCGATTCGTATGTATGCTAGTAAATCATTTTGCTTCACAAAGACTTCATAATAATCACCCGTGTTTGTCAGGAGTGGAAATTGCATGCAATATTATCATTGAAGTACTCCTTTCAGCAATGATTTATGTTGTCTTAAATTATTACAAGCTTCTCAATTCACATACTTCTGTAAATTATTTTATTTCGCGGTAGCTCTGTTTACTGTGTAACTGGCTTATAAGAGAGTTTATTTTAAGGAAAAATATCGAACTTAAGATTCAAGCTTAGACGTTTGATGCGGGGATATTTTGCATTAAAATTGTAATTATATATTATCGGAGGACGCACAGTTTTTTGACTTAATTTTACAAATAAATTCTCGGCAGACATTTTTACCATTCCACTCAGGTCAGTTTTGTCTGAAGAGAAAGAGCAGAATATTAAAAATTATCTTAATATAAGCAACTAAATTAATATTTTAATGCATTGAACGTTACCAATTCGCTAACATTCAAGAACAAGCACTTCTTAAAAAACTATGTAGTTATCTCTAATACAACAAAGGGGCTATGAAAAACCAGATGCGCATTTCGGCTACAAAGCAGCCGTCTTCACCGAAAATATATTCCTAAAGAACAAGAGATATCTGAGAAAAGTACTTTTTTAAGGTCTTGTTCTTGAATATCTTTCAGCCATTAGACAATCTCGATAATTCTCTGTTGAGTTCGGTAACAGTTGGCTTTATCGTCCCTATTTAAAGAATCACGAGGCAACCGAAAGCAGTACGTACGCGCAGCAGACCACGCGCATAAACCAGGGCATCGAACCGGAACAGAACCGAAAACCCGAACCGAAAAAAAAAACGATATTTTTGGCCGGAGTGGAACCGAACCCGAACCGAAAACACTAAAGTGTTGAACCCGAACGGAAACCGAAAACCGATATTTATTTCGCTCCTTTATTTCGGTTCGGATAAACAGTGTAAGCGAAAGGCGGGATTTTCCACCCGCTCAATAACCTTCCATGTTCAAATGGTCATCGCCTCCCTCACGCTCCCATACCCTGTAGCCATGGGGTCCAAACCCCAACCAAATTCCTTTGGTTCGTTCCACGAATATGACATTAAGATAATATCTAACGACTTACGGAAATTCTATGGGTAAATTTACCCATTTGAGAATTCCTTGAACCTTATGAATGCCTAGTGGGAGAAGGGAAGTTTTCTCCAATGTTTCGTGTGCTACATATGTCCACAACCTTTCATCCCTTCATATGAACTGTGCGTAGCATCCATCAGTCTGGCCTTGCAAGTTATTGAGGAAGGATTGTTCGTTTGTTCCTTGTGCGTATTACTGCATTAGTTGCCCTTTGTTACAGGTTAGTAATTTTAAATAGGTATATATGATAAACTCGAAAAATTCAATTATATATCGGATGTTAATCGTTACTAAAAATAGGGATAATAACTTTATGTACATTTGTTATTTCCATCAAAATATTTAGCTTATAGGTTTGAATAACAAAGTGTTGTCAGCATTAAGGAAAAGATAAATTATCCAGCGTGGAATAAGCAAGTCTCATTTTCTATATATGTACTTTAATTTCAAGAGAGTATTTGGTATAGTGAGAAATTAATTCAAAGTAATTCATTGCTGTGGCTTTTACGCAAATACTTGCGTATCTGATAATGATATCATTGAAATCAAAGTTTCAAGCGTCAAATTTCTGTTTTAAGTGCTATTTTCAAGAACTTTCCATTTATCCTGTTGCTTTTAATTTAGTGTCAATGAATGTTTTCTTTGTCTGTTTGCAAAATTCCTTCATAATAAATTTGTATCATATTAATAAACATTTATTAGCTTTTCTGGATTCTCGGACCCTCAATTTCCGCGGCCTTCTTCCTCATAAAAATTTTATACATTTTTTCATCCATTTACGTGATCTTTGAATGAAAAAATAAAGCCGTGCATTTACAGTTTCTATAATATGAGCAGTGCAGGTGATCTACAAATTGTTAATGTAAAGATCTTAATGTCTTATTCAACTTATTGACGCTATTGAGACAACGCGGCCTCTTATTTTGCCGCACGATTTATGATTTAAAATATTAATAATTTATTATTAGGCATTCCAGCTTTAGCGGATATTAGCTTCGGTCTGTCCGTTCTTCTATCCGAATGCAATTATTTTCCTCGTAGCTATTCAGCGGATTCTAATGAAATTTAGGACTAAAGACTACGTACAGTAAATTATAAAATGAGATGAATGGTTTGCATAACATAATAAGTTTAGAATACTCTATCGCAGGAAACGTGCTTGTTTGTAATTCACCTTACACTTTCCTAGTCTTTTGAAATCATTTGCGACGCATGTATGGTTTGTAGTTATTCAATTCTAAATAAATCATAAATAAATAAAATGCATACTAAATATTAACATTTGAATAATTTATTTTCGTGTTTAATATCAATTTTTTAATATCACTATTTTTATAGTGAAGATGTATTTGATTTAATTAGATAACTACGTAAATTAATAAATCAGTTGTTGAAAGTTTCCTAAAAATATTTTTAGGTCGGAGCGAAAAAACCGGTTCAATGATGATTGCCAGAGCGAAACCGGAACCGAAATTTTGTTTTGAGTGAACCGGAACGAAAACCGGAGCGAAAGAAATTGCGGTTCGATGCCCTGGCATAAACCAACACGTGCATATTTTCCCAAACCTAATGTGTGCTCACTCCGACACAACTTAAATGTCTGGCGCGCATCTTCGCCCGAAATGTGACGCGATCACCTCCGGTCATAAAACCACGCGCCATTAAGGATCAACAACCGTGGCGAACCGTTAACTAGAGGGGGGACAATGAGTGGAACATATCCAGCTCGATGCATTTCAAAAGAGACCGAAAATTAAGGCTGCCATTCTTTCCGTCGTGGGCATATCGTCGCTCGGCACGCATACATTATTATTTTTCCTCTCGCGTGAAAACAAGAGATGAGGATGGCACTTTCGCTTCGGACGGTCAATCCTCAAGGTGGCCGCGCGCCGAGGGGTAAAAAATAACAGCGGGAGATATCACCATCACCAGATGTCCTGACAGTAGGGAGGGTCCGTCCCCAAGACCATCGATTATGTCACCTCTCCCTCTTATCCTCCCTCTCTCTCCGATCTAACCTTTCCCTTTTATTTATCGCCTTCGGACCGATCCACCCCCGATGTCTCCCCCGCCGCGTGAAAAAATTCAAGGGCCATTGAGAGGGATGGAAAAGGAAAAGCGTGAGGCAGGAGAGGAAGGGTTGAAAGTGGCAGGTGGTGCCTTTTCGTGGAATAATAACAATCATCCTCTCTCAAACACCTTCTCCTTACATAGTCCTTATTTTCCCCGCACAACTATATCTTTTTACAGCATTGTATATTAGTATAATATATTATTATTAGTTATAGTATATAGAATTATATTTGTATCATGACGAGGAGGGGTTAGGTCAGAGGTTCCCAACCTGGTGCTCGCGAGCACCGCTGTGCTTCTTGGAAGCTTGATGGTGCTATCTTACAGCCCGACTGCGCTCTTCTGCGGTGCTTAATATTCCATTTCTTAGGACCAATAATTTAATTTGCTCGGTTGATTTCTTTCTAAGCGTACTAAAGATCATTAAGAATAATTTTGATGTTGGTTTGGTTTTATTCATTATCATTACTACTCTTGCGGAAGTGTAGTGGTGACCTTTCGATATTATAGGACACAACTTGGTGCTCGCTTGATGTTCTAGGATACAACTTAGTGCTCGCCACATCGAAAAGGTTTGGAGCCCTTGGGTTAGGTGGAAGATGGGACTTCATAGTCTCATTCTCTCCCAAAATAAAGGCCATATCTAATCTAATCTAATCCTAACATGACATCTCGTCTAACCCACCTCCATCCCACAATTTCGACAAAAAAGGATAAACTCCCAACTTCCATCCGAAATTCCGTTTCATCTTCCGCCCTTTTCCAAGCAACTCATCTCGTCTCTCTCTTTCTTCCCTCAACCACGTTACCTCCTCATCCCTCTCTTCGTGAGGGGGAAATGCATGAAAAAAGTAACGCTTCAAAGAGGTGAAGGGATGGGGCAGGAGGGGAGGAGGTGTTGTGGAGGCAGAAGGTGAAGGAGAGACGATTTCTCCAACCTTCTTTTTCTCCCCTTCACCTCCTACAGTCGATTCCTTTTGGGGGAAAAAAATCCGCCGACTCTTTAGCATAGAAATGGCTGGACGTAAGGCCCTTCTCGCCCTGGAAAAGTGAAGTTTTCGTCTTTTATTAATATCCTTTTAGATTATTCGTCCCCCTTCCATCTCTCTCTCTTTCTTTTCCTTCTCTCTCGCCCACTCGCCATTATGCCTTTGGAGGGGCAATCTCGCATTGCATGTATGTATATTCCGTATAGCCTCCGCCGAATGGCTTTTTTTCGGGGATTGGAGGCAAAAGGCTTTTCCGGACTGCCAAATTTCCTTCTTTTTTCCTCCATGGAATCGCACCTAGCGTTAAAAAAAAAATAACTTTTCCAAATTTTTCCGTCATCCCGTTTATCGCCTTCCTCAATGCTTTTGTTTCCGTTTTGTCGCTCCTTTCTTTTCCCTCTTTCATTTCGTCTGTCTACCACTTCAATCGCTGATGCTTGGCGTTTAATGTATTGGTAGTGCTAACCATTTTAGCACGTTTTCTGAAAAGAAAAAAAAACGTTCTTTTTTGATAACTTTCTCCGTGTCTGTCCGTCTGTGAACAATCAACTTTTTTTTGTTTCGAGAGATATACGAAAAATTCTGTTTGATTGAGATTGCTTTTTATGTGTTAGTTTCCTATTAATTGGATTTCCAAAGTAGTTCATAGATTTTCCGCTAGTTGGCCTCAAATTCAGAAAATTCATAATTTAGAAATCACGTTGTAGTCAATCTACTTAAGCTAGAGGAGTGAATGCGTGGGAAGTTTTAGTGAGAGTCCACGTTCTAAAAAGTGCGGGATTTCCCCTCCCCCAAAGGGTGAGGAAAACCAAAACCCTGAAATGTTCTAAGAAAACGTGCTCTTGCATTAGCACTCTTACTTGCTCTGTGATGCTTATACTTAAATTATTCTCTCTTCCCTTTCAACTAAATCTCTTGCTCCCATTCTGCTCACCTTTTCCCTGATGACCAGATGTATTACGTGTTCCGGTATAGATTACTGAAGCAAGCTCCGGGTAAAGATTTTTCGCCCAGTCCGCAAGGAGGCTTTATGAGACCACGTATCTTGCGTGCGTCAATGTCCACCCTTCGTGCGAATCCCGTTTTGAAGTTTTGTTCCTGTATTCATTTCGACCGTTTACCCACCCTCGCACGGAGTGTGTTCCAAGGTTCAAGAACGGTTCGAACCTGTCAAAGGGTATTACCGTTTTGATCTAATGCTGGGGCATATCTCTTCTCGGAACCTTGGACTTCCATATCTCAGGCTTTTCAATATCGCTTCGGTATACTAATACATAATGATTTCCATTTTTTAATAGTGCGCTGCTGTCTTTGGTTGGAAATAACTCGCTAGTGTTATTTACAATAATCTTTTTACCCTGAAGCAGCGCTATATTTTAACGTCTTCGACGTTCTTTCTCAATCTTATCGTATGAGTACACCCAGGATTGCAAAAAAAATGTGTTGCTGATACATATTTTTCTTACATCCAGCTTACATATAGTACAATTGTTTATTTAACTATTCACGTCCACCGATATTCAAATGATCATTTTTTCATAAATAATATTAAACTAAATGAATTTCCTCATCAACAAATGGTTGATTTCTAAAGATTTTATGATGCAACAGAGCACGAAATATACGTTTGTTTATGTGGCTGGTAAGCTAGAGTTGGAATGAAAACTAATGGGTGTTATTGATTAACTAATAGGTATTATATGTATTTTTATCGAAGGTGTTGATTTAAGTCATATGGACGCAACTCATTTTAAAGTTACGCCCATATATGTGTATACGCCTTTAGAAAATTAATCTAAAAAATATTTTTGTTATATAATGGTCAGTATATTCGTATGGCGCTTATTCTTTCACATTCCTTCCTTTGGGCTTTTCAAAAGTTGTCTGGGTATTTGGGTATCCATTTATCTCAATGTAGAAGTTTGCAAAACTCTCTTTGCGTTGAACGAAAACTGGACCCGCATTTAAGGCGTCCGCGTCCGTTGGAATAAGTTGTTCCTCTTACGCGAAATTTAGCTTTTTTTGTCTTTGCTTGATCCGAGGATATGATTCCGACTACTTGTATTTTATGCGAATAAATCATATTTCGGAATACTTATGGAGCGAGTAAATATTAATGTTTTCTCTCCTTAATGTTGTGTTCAAGGAAGAAATATGGTAGCGGATAGTCTATCTGAAAGCTACCTGGTCTTGAATATCATGAATGTTTTATTATTCGACTTTACTTCGGAACAAGGTTTTTGTTAAATTTTTCTTGGGATATTTCGGTGTTTAAGTTGCGCATTATAAATGTTATTCCTGGGCAACGATTCGAAATATAATTCAATAAGTGAAGCATCATTAAATATTTATTCTCGGTAGAGGTTGCACTATAATTTTTGAATTTATAATTACCGATATCGCTGTTTCCTCATATATCGATTTGCGAGTATTTGACGCTTTTTTTCTTAAATTTAGCTACTGATTGTGAGTTATAGCCATGGAATTTACTTCTGAATGAACGATCCAACATATTACGTTAGAATTTTGGAGTTAAATTGCTCCTTAATTTATTCAATCCCTTGATGTTTTTTGCGATATTACTATAAAATGCGAGAATAAGCTTGTACATAAATACGCGCGTTTTCATTGCAATATTTCAGACACTAAATAAAACTTCACCGCAAAAGCTTTTAAAGAGAGTGCAAGGGGCCATTTCTTACTCCGTTTTACCCCCACTCCTCTTCCACAAATCCCTTTCTTTCCCCCTCACGACGTTATATCCCTCTCCATCCACCTCTCTCTCTCCCTCTTCCCCTCGCCCTTCTTAACCATCTCAGTTTAATGGCGGAAATGGGGCAATATATCAGAGTAGAGAATTCATATTTTCTCGCGCCTTCATCCCCGCAAAGTTTCATCAAAAACTTCCATCTTAAATCCGACCGTTTCAAATCCCCTCTCTCTTTCTTGTGGAATCTCCGGGCGTCCAAAAATGTTTGGTACTCAATAAAGTGAAATTAGGAGTTTGTTCGATTGCTTATGAAAATAAGGCTTACATAAAACATACCATTGAATACCATGCGACGTTTTTGTTCTTGCGTACTTATAAGAATGAGGAAAGCGTGAAGTATATTTACCTTGGCTGCTTTCCTAATTTTTAAACGGTATTTTTTCCTCCTCGTTTTACGGTAAAAATAAAAAAACCGAAGGTAGTTTAATTGTAAACTTCAGTTTTGAAGTTTTGTATTTTTGCAAAATAATGAGTACTCTGTTTTTCTAGGTGGTCATTCAACTCTTCCATGGAAGAAACACCTTTCTCGTCATAGTGCAGTGAGGACAGCCATTATTGGATAGGAACATATCTTCAGGCATATCAAGAGGAACTTCTTTTCTCAAAGGAAAGCGGAAGTCTCCTACTGCTGAAGAGTTTCTTAAGGAGAATGTAAGTAGACGTTTCTTTGGGAACTTATCCCTCCAATCCCTGTTTCTTCCCAGCATCACTCCATCAGCGAGTAAATTGCAGCATATGTGTCATACGATCGAGTTGAAAGTTTGGTTACCGTTTGTCTGCTGCCTTACGAAACAACATCATTAGTGTGAGTTCTTTGTTCTTTGTTTTGGCGATTTATATCATACTGTTAGTATGATTAGTTGCATCATGGTATTTCATACGATTTTTATTGCAAATAACGATTGAACAAATAATCGCATGTTCAGCGTATGCTACTATTTGAACTGTCAACAGTAAATTGTTCAAAAGGATTAACAATGCGTTCTCGGTAAGCAATTTGGCGACGTTCTAAACTTCGAGATTGAGATAAACCATTGTTTATAGTATAATGCTTCTTCTATGGAAATAACAGGCATAGTTTCATTCGCTATGTGCCTATCAACACTTAAAACGAAACTTACTGTTTATGGTGGATATGACAGATTGGGCCCCGATGCAAAATTTAACGATATCATTTTCTTCTTGAAATATAAATTACGAATAGAAGAAAATATGTATCGTATTTGCGTTCTGTTCTGTTATTTCTTAAATTCATCAGCTTCCTAATAGCGTAAGATTGACCTTGCCTCAATCGAAGATCTTATGGAAGCAATTACTAGCACAAAAAAAAAACCTGGAGCACGCTCGAAAAATTTACTCTGTTAACCGAAGTTTAGCTATTTTAACAGTTATTTTTGTTATTTTAAGAGATAAAACAATGACTACGCTAAAATAAAATAAATGAAATAATAATAAATAAATAAAAATCGTAAACGAACATTTGATGCAGGTAAAACAAGAATTGATTTGAAAATAGCTGTTAAACATCTGCAAGTCTGCAGTAGAAATTATGATGGATTCTTTTAGATCAACTTTGGTTCTTTAAAATTGTTTTAAACTGAAAGGACGAACTCAACCGGTTCGTAAAAATAAATTGGAGCGTCTTTTTGCTTGTATAGGTCGTGAAATCATAGAAGTTCGCCATCCGTGAGATACTGTTTCCTATCTCTCCCGTCCATTCATCCGTTGCATCTCCCCCCCCCCCCTCCCCCCTTCCCTCCTCCCCTTTCTCTCACATTCTCACCGTTTCGCACGATCTCCCGCGTCACTCCGTCACGCTGCAGAGGACGCGTTTATCCCATTAACTCCGATCCCGTAATCCGTCGCGAGGACAACGATATCATTTCTGGTCTTCGTCGCTTCCCGATTGCACCGTTTGGCGGCGCGCGATCGTGTTTGCTTAGTTGAGCGTGCCGCCGCCCGGTGGCAGCGCCAGAGGGGCTGGAATGGAGGGGGAGGGAAGAAAGGGAGAGAGAGAGAGAGGGGAGAGGAGTAGGTTTGCTAAGGGATGAGGGGTTGGGGTGAGAGGGTAACTTGTGAGGAAAATAGGGAAGATTTAGGTACACACACGCGTATCTGTGAAAAGGTTTACGTTTATATTGTTCATAGTTTCCATTTTGAGTTACGGTGGTGGAAGGGGAAGGGAAGCGAGGCGAGGGGAATTAAGTGTGTTAGCAGGAAGTATTTAAAGGATTATAGCTCAAATACGATGCTTTGGATCCTTTACCACACTGGTTTTGATATGTTCTACTTGGTTTATGGCTTTTTATAGTTACGCGCACCGTTGGAAGGTGATATTTGTCACTGACGGAGAAAGCGTGGGAGAGATGCTCACGAAGAGGGAATGGGAGCGATGGAGGGAGAGAGATAGAAGGGAGGGATTGGGTTGGAAATTATTGCGGCTCGGAAAATCGACTTTGGTCTACAGCTCTATGGCTGTAGAATTTCCTGATCATATGCAGTAGGCCCACACCAGCCGCGAAGGTTACTTTCCTGACTTAACCGCTGTTGATATTACCTCGGTTGGAGAGGACCGGAGCCAGGGCCTCTGCCCGGAGCGCCTAATTGTTGGGGGCGCTATACCGGTCATTTATTTGTTCATTACTTGCAAGCAATTAAATACTCCAATACACCAATTCATATCGTGAAGCCGGCCGGGTTAGACTGGTAGGCAGTGTGCCTGCCTGCCAACCCGAAGGTCGCGGGTTCGAATCCCGCTTCGGGCATGGATGTTGTGATGTATGTTGATTTTCCCTAACAGAATTTAACGGTGCAAAATGACCTTAGCTGTCGACGCACCTAAATAAAACCTAATTACTACTCATATCGTGAAACAGCCTAGAATCACTATGAAGTTGCTTTTATGTATTCAATATATTTTAGAGCGATGATTAAATTAACCTATATTCTATAAATATCTCAACAAAGATTTACGGATGGGGGCGCTGGAGTGTTATCTCGCCCGGGGCGCCAACATTTTTCGGGTCGCCCCTGACCACAGCTCATGGGAAATTGAGGGTTAGCGAGTTGTGGGATACATACCTCAAGTCCTTTAATTTACACCTAAAAATTATCACTGTAAATTAATAACATTATGGTATAGAATCTATACGGCATCAGCAGGGTTATCTAGACTAGAGATAACCCTGCTGATGCCGTTATCTTTATCTTAACGCTCCAAATTCTTCAAATAATATTATACGAAATACTGCATCCCGAAAAATTCGTGATCTTATCGGGAGCTAAAAATCCTCTTTCCTATGCCTCTCTCTCTCTCTGGTAAACATTAGTTAGTACGTTGCTTATTCAATAACATAAATGCTAATACTAGTAAGATGAGCCGACTAGACACGACCGCACGGAAGACTAGATACCGCGGCTGGCAAAACTAGATACAATTTCTTAATCTCGGATACTCAAAACCGCAATTGACAAAATATATAACGTGAAAATGCGTCCCGTCGGAGGACATCCCCGCATCGTCGGCGGTGATTGATCGAAGCGAGTAATTTTCCTTCAAATCCCGGAACAAACCCATCGCTAAGCAACGAGTAAATGAAAGCACGCACGACCCCTCTTTATATTAACAGTAAGCCGCCGCTTCATAAAAGCGAGCCATAAATTTTCTCCCCGCAATAACGCGGACGTCGTGCATGAATAAACTCGCGGTTCATTTGCGAGCTTTTCATTTGTTTTTTTTATTCATCCCGTCGCCGTCGGTGGAATTTCGTTATTTTTAACTGCCGGAGCAATTTGGGGAGCAATTTAGCCGAGTCGAGAGGGGGTTAAAGATGGCGAGGAAAAGTGCAGGGGAAAGTAAGTGAAAAGAGAAATTAAAGCTGTTTTATAGTCCATTGTCCGCTCGGTCGTCTCGCGTTGTTATGGTGGAGGGATGCGTTCGAATAGGGAGAGAGAGAGAGAGAAATAGGGTGGATCCGAGTATCGCCTGTTGGAGCCTTGAAAATCTAACCGTATGTGTGACATATCAATTTGGTTTGTAATGCATTTATGTGCAGTATGTTGAGAGGGAGGGAGAATGGGTTTTTGGGCGAGGGGGCGAGTCGGAGCGAGGGGAATAAGAGGGGCATAACCACGACGGATCTGCATCCGCATGACGTCCAGCCATGTTTTATTCATGGCTCGTAATCTTTTGCCACCCTCTCCGCCCCATCTCTCTCTGCCCCCTTGCACCCTCTTCTCGTTCATGCAAGCGGCATCCGAATCCCTCTCCTCGCTCCACCTCTCCGCCCCTCTCCAGTCGTCTCCGCAGCACCCAAATCCCTCTCACGCGACCTCCGCCACCTCCCCCATCTCCCTAAAAATACCCCTTTTTATTCTCTCTCTCCGCGGCTTATTATTCGCCTCGTATTTGCCTCGGAGGCCGCGAGGAGGCGGGGCGATCGACCGTTTGCCGGATGAAGGGGATGAATTTCCTGGGTGTTGCACGAAGGGAGAGACGTGCGTGTGGGCGAATGGGGCGAGAAGGGGTTTACTGAGAATGTGAGGAGAAACGTTCGAATAGGAAACATAGCATAGGAAAAATTTGATGGATTCGAGGTAATGATTCACGACTTTTAGTTTCACGAAGCGTGTTTGTCCTTCAAAATCCGGTTTGAAAAATACGACTGCACGGTAGACTTCTTTGCTCGCCTCTCGAAAAAGCACGTCTCGAACTTAAAATGGTGTTTTTTGTGCACTAAGCGAAAAATATACCCGCAGAAATGTAGGTTTTATTACACTGCAGTTACGTTTCCAGTAGTGATAGTTTTTTCCTGTTAGCGTGGGCGAAACATAATAAAATTACGTTAAACATTTTCAAAGTCGTTAAGTAAGCCGTAATTATAAAATATGTCGAAGGTAATTGTTCCTAAAGCGTCATCCAAACCATTATATATGTAGTTTTTCGAAAAAGACGTATTATTTAACATTTTTAGTTGGATTGGTTCATTATTGCTCCAAAAATGTACAGTATTGGCCAGTTTACGCAATCAACGGATTTGATCAAATTGTAAAATTATGGATAGATAAATTAACTACGAATGCATACAGACAGCACTATCAGCACCAACAAAAAACATATGGTCAATAAGATTAGTTTGACTAGCATTTATCCGTTTCATCTCCTGCTAAAAACACCCTTATTTAATTTAGTTTTAACATAACATCAGAAACGAAGACACCTCGAAATAGGAGAAAACGCAAACGCTTGTGTACAATTTTATGAAATATTAATGAAAGTGTCACTTATTTTGAACATGTAGAAAATGTTTTTTAAAACATATGTATGAAAGAGTTAAATATAATATGAGAACTGGGAGTGGTGATGCATCTAATAAGGAAGACGGAGGCGAACTGCTTCGGGAATTTTACGAGAAGAGGTGTCGTGATTATAAATGCGATCGAAAGAAAACTTTAATGATAAATGGAAAGGAAAAGAGTGCCCAATAAACAAAGTCCACGTATTTATAGCGAATTTTGCAGTATGGACTCCAATGATAAACTGTTTCCTCTGAGAATAAAAAAGGTTCCTTTTTTCCAAACGTTATCTCTTACGAATTCGTTAACTCGCTTAATGAACGAGATGATTCGTTTTTCAGGAGGTGACTATCATCGGAAGAACTATCAAGTTACTCATGGAGGGCAGTGAAATCCGCAAGAAATTAATGAAAAATGTGAGTTTTTTTCCCCGGATGACGAATCGACCGAGTTAAGTAATCAAGAAGCGCATTAAATACCGCTGCTATCCATTTCCATCTCGAGTAAGACGAGGAAATCGGCTCTCGGAATTCAGCCCTAAAGGAAATACGTTCGAACCTCGAGCTGATTAAATCATTACTAACCCTCGCGGCCCTCGGGGAATTCTTAACGTCCATCGTGCATGATGGGAAAGGGGAGAGGAGGAGTGAGAGAAGTGTGGGAGAGTGGATGGAAGGGGGTAGGGTGGAGATACGGTCTCCTTTGACGGAACAATTAGGCCGACCGCCACAATGCTATCGAATACATCGGAGTGAGTCTGCATCTTTTTGCCATGAAAAACACTGGGGACTGAAAGAGGAGGAATGAGAGAGTGTAAGAAACAGAGGGAGGAACAAAGGGAAAGGGAGGAAAAAAGAGAGAGAGAGAGAATGAAGAAGACATAGAGGGAGAGAGGAAGAGAGGAAGAGCAAAAGGTCGAGAGTGAGGAGGAAAGAGAGTAGAAGGCAGAAAGGGAGGAGGATGGAGAGGGAGAGGATGAGGGAGCAAGGCGAGGGAGTGCAAGGAGGAGGAAAGATAGAGAAAGTGGCAGGCGTAGAGGGGGGAGGAGGGAGAGAATAGAAGGAAGATGGGAAGGAGGGAGAAATAGAGAAGGAAAGAGACATAGATGGGAGAGAGGGAGGGAGAGAGAGCGTGGAAGGGAAAGAGAGATTAGGGAGAGGAGGAAGTGGAGAGGGAAATTGAGAGAAGGGAGAAAGGGAGGATGAGGGAGAGAGGGTGGAAAGAGGAGGATAGAGAGGTGAGTGAGGTAGAAGAGGTGGAGGAGTGAAGGAAGGAAAGACCGACGCGATTGTGTTCGGCGGCGTTTTGTTTGCTCAAGAGGATACTAGGATGAGAATGGGAAAAGTCATTTCCTTTCGCCGACCGAACAAAAAAAAAGAAAAAAAAAGAAACGCCTATCGGCGCGATCGTTTAAGAAATTGAATCAACATGTCGATCGTTCGCTCTTTTTCTTCCTCTTTGGACGCGATACTGAGAAAACATTCGTGATTGCAAAGCGAAATTCCTGAGTCCTCGAGTGTCTTTGTTGTCAGAAAGTGATGGATGCTTCAATTAACTTTAATAACGGTGTCAATTAGTGAGATTGCTGGCGCACATAAATAGATTTTCTATGAAGTGGTGATTATTGCTGGAATATAGATATTTTTGGCGCCGTTTTGTAGGATATAGTATATAGGGATTACGTATACGTTGAAGTTATAATGCCTGTTAAGAAAAATTTAATTTAATTTTAAACACTGCGTAACACGTAGCTTTTTCTGGTGTGCGACTCGTTGCGATAGAATTATGGATAACGTTCCATAAATAAAAGTAGTGGGGAAGTTTATGGTTATGTTTAGAAAGAACGCAATTTTCAAATTTTCTATTTCCTTTTTAGGAATATTTTTTAATGCACTTTCATTCTAGATATATTAGTGCCCTAATTTGAGATGAGATGAAATTATTGCTACCTTATTTTAATCCTTACTTAAAAATGTATTCATTTTCGATCTTATTGTTAGTTAGACATTGCTTTAAATAAATGCCATTCATATATACTCAATTCCTATTCCTAGATCCGATTTAATTCTCCCACTGTTCTCTGCTGAGACAATCTTGTGCACATATTCCTCAAAGTTTGATTTTTTATGAATTGTCAACATTTTCTCCGAAAACATTGTGTATCCCGCTTTTACAAGTAGATTAATATTAAGTAAAAAAAAACCTTCATTATCTTTGTATACTTAAGTTCCCATCAAACTTAAATTTTTCTTAATTACCCACTCAAAAAACTTTTAACGCTCAATATATCGTCCCATTTTTCAATACTGCCTAACGTTTCATTCCATCCGCCCTCCTCTCTCTCTCTCTCTTTGCTACCCTCTACTATCCCCTCTCTCTCTCTCTCTCTCTCTTCACCCCAAAATTCCCTCTCCAGGCAAGCATAAACCCTCTACCAAACCATGTAAAAAGAAGCCTCGTCATAATTTCCTATCCATCCTTTCTCGTTTGCCCCTTTTTTTCCCATGGGAAATGGGGTCCCCGTCAAACCCGCCTCAGTCTCCACATCCATCCTCGCTCCCCCTCCTACCTTCTCCCCCTCCTCCTCCAGTTTTCTCTCCCTCCCTCCCTTTTTATTATTAAACCTCTGTCTTCCCCCACCCCCGCCCAAACTTCTCCTCCTCCTCCTTCGCGACCCCGCCGCCTATTGTCGCTCGCATCGGGGAGCACAAAAGGCAAACCGGGCGCCTGCTTCCTAATCTGGAGCGGTTATCAAATTAATTACTGGACCAGGTCGTAGGCGAAAACCCACCTAACAATTAATAATTCTCTTCCCTCGTTTCCACCCGCCACTCCACCCTTGCTTCCTCGACCCTTACTCCCACTTACCTCCCTCTCCTTACCGCCTCATCTTTCTCTCCTTCTCCCTCCACTCTCGCCTTCCCTTACCCTTTTCTTCCTTCCCTCTCTCTCTCTCTCTCCTCTCTCTCTCCCGTGCGACCTCCTGCAACGCCGGCTTCTCTGCAAGCGAAACCCACCGCGTCGCTATTACTCTTTCCGCCGCCGCCACTCTGTTACGCTCAGCCTTCTCCTCTTTTCAAATCCCCCGCAGTTTTCTCTCTTTCTCTTTCTCTCTCTCTCCTTCTCTTTCCTTCTCTCTCTCTCTCTCGCGAAAATCCTTCGTCACTCGTAATTTCTTGTTTTACGTTCCGTGTTTGTCGTCGCGTTCGGAAGAAAATGTCCTTCGCGCTTTCGTCTAAATTTAGTGCGACGTCATAATGTTTTTGATTTATACTTGTTTTACAAAAAAAAGCAATGCGTAACTTATAAGTTACGATAATAAATTCTGGAAATTATTTCATGGCATAAAATCGTTAATATGATAAAAAATAAAATAGGCTAATATTTTTCCAGTATCTTCTCGTGTCTTCGAAACGTAATGTATTTTGTTTGACAGTTTAACTCCAGATCGAATGATATCTTTAAAAGAGCCGAAACGTTTCTTTGAAATTTTATAATAATGACAAATGCGGCGAATCGCTGCGTTGAATTAAAAAAAAATAAGAGCAAATTATATTCTCCGAGAAATTGATTGCCAGAAGAACCCGAGCGCAGAACATTCCTCATAAATCATCCATAACTCCGCATTCAACAAAAGAGTTCTTTTCTTTTCTGAAAAGCATATTGACTAATGAATGGATTTAAGTTGACGCGAGCATTTCTCATCGCACTAATTTCTCCGTATGAAATTCCCTTGTTAGCGAGAAACGAATTGTGGCGGTAGATTTGAATAAAATAATGCTCAAACAATTTCATATTCGTTTGTAATGTCGCATTTTAAGGTAACTCAATTTCGATAAAAACGTGTACCACCAAAATTTACCCTTACAAAGACTAAAATAATTTAGAATTACATTAGGTTGCAGACAAATTAAATTTTCATTTTAAGTCAAAAGCAGTAGGTTGAAGATAATATAACCACATTTCAGCATTGACATTAGAAAAATTATTTTAATTTAAAATTTTAATGTATTAAAAAATTTAATATACATGAGAGTAAAATTCAAAAGCGGAAATTTTTAAATGAATTACCGGGAGTAACTCACTACTTGAATCCGATAACTGAATATGAAATTAATTCAGGCAATCATTAGCACTTACTACATACTTACAATTAACTTTTATATGCCTTGTAGTATCAGTTTTACTTCGAAAATAATTGCATTAATTACAATTTTAAAAAACTTCTAATAGATAAAATTGCAGATACGTTTTCTATCATTTGACATCTCAGTGAAGAATTCCATATAATAAAAATTATAATTTCAATGTAAAATGAAATGAAGAATATATATATAGGATACAAATTTAATTAACAATTAATTAGGTTATGCTTATATTTTCCAATGCCACCTACTGATGGAAGTAAATAGCGGTCCATGGTATCTATTTCAGGAAGAGAGGAAAGTTGTCGAGATCTTAAATACGTATAGGGAAATTTTTGCCGAAAGCTATAGGCAAAATGCGAACTTCTCATTTAGTGATAACAAATCTTATTTTTCAGCCCATATCAACTTTGAAAGTGAAAGACCTAAAAAATTAATAATTCTGAAAACTCATTAATATCGCTCTAAACCCGAGATGAATAACACTCCGACAAATTATTTTCGTTTTCATAATACATTCAACCCATTTCGACGCATATGGATTTCCTCCGAATCGGTGAAGGAGGGCACGCCCCGAGCCCTGTTGAGTTTTTAAGTTAATGCTTTTTGAGTCCTTCAAACACGGCGACTGCCAAGAGACCGCTTCTGTCGAACGTTCGAAGCGGATCAGCAGGAGCGGGCGGCGCGGCGGCGTCACAGATCACCCGGATGGCGGTCTGCCCTTTGAAGAGCCCGAGCCATAGGGAGCAGAGAGCGCCTATAACTCACGCCCTCGTGACGTTTGATTGAGCGAATGAACGTGTCCGGAGCAGTCGGCGACGGTCCATTAGAGCGGCGGAAGTTGGTGATCTACATACCCTTTAACCGCAATCCAAAATAAGGATGTTTTATCGCGGTTTCGGCGATCGACTTTCACTTGAACTAAAAACAGAAAGAAGGCGGCGGAATAAAATGCTCCTCGGGTTTCCATTCCGTAAAATGTCACAAACGTATGTTGCCGACGTATATTTTCGCGCTGCAGGTACCGGCTTGGTTATATCGACGCGTGGTCTGTTCAGTTTCTGTTAATTATTCCCGAATGAATATATTTTAATTAGCTGTGAAATCATTTGAAAATAAAGGAGTTTAAAATTCAATTATAATTTCATATCCGTTGTTTTTTTTTCATTTTAAGAAAGTTTTTAAAAGTTCTATACCATGGGATAGAAAAGTATTTCATGGGCTGGACTGTGTTGGTAGTTGCAAGTACTTTGGTGGTAGGATAAGAATTTAAGTCAGAAGTTACTCGAGAGATTCCGTGGTACCGCATGCTTAAAAATCACACCGACTTAACAGACTTTTATTGTTGAAGTTTCACTAAAAAGGAGATACCGAACACGTTGTTTACCGATAAATATGAAATAGTATGTACTTCATAATGGCATCGTCTGTCAGTTGGCCGTCGTTTCTTCACCTCTGCACCTGGTGAAATTTTCTCAGGAGTTTTTCATTTTATGGGACGATGGAACCTAATGTTTTTGACGTTTAGGATTTGAATCTATAAAATAATCTGCAGTTCCATAAACAGGTTTACAAACAAAAAAATTATTATTCCTTAATACAAAGGTGGGCAAACTACGACCCGCGAGAGGACCTTATGTGGCCGGCGATGCCTTTATAAAAGAGAACCGTGAAATGTGAAACAGTAAATTTCACATTTGGTGGTTAAAATTATGGCCGGAAAACCTTATATAGCGATGCAATTGTATTAAAAATTGATTTTCACTAATAGGACCCTTCGCATTCTCTCAAATAACCTCCTATGTGAGACCTAATGTGGCCCACCTAACCACCCACAACTACTAATAGGGTTCGCCTCGTAAAATGTTTGCCTACCCCTGCCTTAATACATCCCTTTCGCAATCAAACTTTCGACAAGCGTGCAGAAAGTCACACCTCACGGATGAAGGCAATTCACATTCACCCGCGGATCTCGTACGAGTCAGACGATGTCTTCTCTTCGCTTGGATTTCCCTCCTTCACGCCCCGACGTCCGTATTTCTGCCGTTCGAGTGATTCGTTCTTCCCGCATCCGGTCCTAAAGCGGAGTGCTTTCGAGGGAAAAAAACTCGGTTTTGTAGCGGAAGGATGCGGTAAACCAGAATTCTGAGAAACGATTCCTAATTGGTGTCATATTTTGGCGCGAACCGAAAATATAAAAAAATTAAAACATCCAAAGACAGAAAACCTCTCGGAAGACCGCAGCTGCGCACTTAATTCACTCTTCCGAGCGTGAATGATGCCATCTGTGTGCGATTCTGCCTCGTTATAAGGACTTGACAAGAAGAGAGCTCCTTCCTTTTTTTTTATTTTGCTGTAAATTTCGCTTCCATTAAAAGCGTCTCGCGATATTAACACGAGGGCGATAACGGACGAACAGCGCTATTGGCGACAGTGGACATCATTCATTTCACATTATGAAAAAGGCTACACGTCTACATTAGCTCTTCGGGTTCGTGCTAAACAAATGGCTATGCTGTAAATTAGCATAATAAAGACTTTTTATTTGAGTTTACCTAAGAGGACTCTATTTAAAAATACAGATTGAAAGTATAATTATTTGTAATCTACGTATAACTTGGTTTTATATAATATCTGTATAATTTGTATGTAATTTATTTAGCACAAACAGTTTTCCCCTAAAATAGACTTATGACGAGCGCATACGACCATGTGCTCGCCAGGATTCGAGCTCGCGACCCTTGAATTGTAAGCCAGACATCGCTAACCACCCCTCGACCCAGTTAATGAGTTAATTGTTGATGATGCATAGCCTCGGGGCGATTCGTTTTATAAAAAATATATCAGTTTCATCTTTGTATACATTTGAGGTCTAGTTTACCGTCAACACAAGGTGTTAAGATAACGTCTTGGAAAAAAATCGAAACCAAAAGTTTTCCATGGGACCGAAATTGTGGTTGGTTTCAAAGAAGTGGTCGTCGCGTAAAATCTCTAGTAAAATATGTTTCTGTGGTCTGCAAAGGCAAAATATCTGATTAGCTGAATTCGAAAAATTAAAGTGTTGAATCCAATCGAAAGTTACCAGGACAGAATTACCGAGATCGCCTTATTGCTGAATAAATTCAACATTGCTGTGGCTATTGGAGTTGCCTGAGTTAAGTACTTTTATTTATGCTTGTTCTTAAACAACTCCAATAGTCACGAAAAGGTCGGTGGTCTACGATCGGTTGCTTAGCACCGGGGACGAACAGATTAATGACCAAGTTTCGCACCTGTTTCGTGGCTACTGTACATAGTTGACTTAATTGCCAATTATAAACCGAGAGTGAACATTTTTTTTCGAAACGGGTGAGGCTTTTAAACTCCTTACCGAAATTAAGTTTTTCGAATCTTATTAGGACGTAAGATTTCCGGGAACGCAAAATCGGCCGGAATGAACACGGCGCTGTGGTCCTATTTCTTTCTTCCTCTATCTCTCTCTCCTCCTGCCTTCCTCCGTATTGCTATCTCTGTTTCTCATCTCTTAAGAGATAGCCCGTTAGTGCTTCCTTTCACCTCTTCATCACGACCACTCCGTCGCTCTCTCTCTCTCTCTCTCTCTCTATCCTCTCCTGCGGGCACGAGGGAGGAATTCCGATCGGGTCGGAGGTCGAGACCAAAGGAAACCTTACCGCCCCTCCCTACTCCTCCCCCTCCCTCCCCTTCCCCTCCGATCCCCCTCCCTTCCCCCACCACTCCCTTCCTCCTCTCGCAAACACTCCACCCTTTTCCTATCCCATTCCCCTGTCGGAAAAACCTCTTTTTAAAAACGGTGCCGACGTCGCCGCCGAGCAAGTTGATGGAGAGCGGACCATGAATAGAAGAGAGAGAGAGAGAGAAAGGAGAACGAGAGAGGGAGAGAGATGAAGGGAATGAGGAGATGAGGGCGAGAAAGAAGGAGATGAGAGTGATAGATGGGTGAGAGGGAAAGTCTATTTCAGAAGAGAGAGAGAGAGAGAAAATGAAAAGGGTGAATTTGACAAGAGGCTTTAGCGACTAAGAGGGAGAAGCTCCGGGAATAAAATGGATGGGAAGAGAAAGAAAGGGAATAAAAGGGGGAAATTATGCAAGGAAGAGGGGAAAATAAAGGGAAAAGATTGGCGGAGAAAATAAATTAGTTGGATTTTCTTTTTTTAAAGTGGGCGCGGAGAGAGAGAGAGAGAGAAAAAATGGAAGGATGGATAATGAAAGTGTGAGAGAAAGTTTGCAAAGAGAGTAAAAGCCGCGTGCGAAAAAGGCGCAGAAAGGAAAATAAGAAAGCTCTCGCTTTCAAGAAAAGGGAATGGAAATGGATAAAAATGGGCATGGATATAATGCACGTTCGAGCTCTTATAATTTGATCGTCTATAAGAAGATATTTTTTCCTCGTATATTTTTTGGATCATTTGTAAATCATTTGCCCGCTGCGGGGTTCGAATCTATTCACTCGTGGTTCCTAGGGAGGGAAAAATAAAGGTGTAGAAAGTGGAAAATGAGAGAAAAATATTCTGTGAAATCCATACTACATTAATAAAAGGGCGTCTCTTGAGTTTTTGAAAGTCTCGAATTGTAGACTATTTTCTAAGATATTCAGGTTTATTATTTTCAAGTAAACGTTACGAAACTAAGACAAAGTTATGTGCTAATGAACAACAATAAGTCAAAGAATAAGAAATGACTTGCGGTTGGGCTAATTTACATGTATTCGGAACAAAAAATCGTTAAGTCCCGTGATTTAATTATTGGACCAATAATTTCAAATACGTTTAACACACTTTTTGAAAAAAATGTGACAATATAATGGGATCTCAATTGAAGTTTCTGTCATATACAGGGTTGCCACCACTCCTGAGTTACGGTTACGTATCTCCGGGCTACGGGTTTAGATTTGAAATCTCCGGGGGGAACAGATTTTGTATATTTTTATTTTTCTTCACAAAAATACTTCGAGTATATATTCAACATGATGTTGATAACATCGGAAAATTTTGAAATAAAGCTTTTTCTGATGACAATTGGCAACAAAATCAACATGTATAGTATACCGTGTTACGCCTTTCCGGGTTTTGAGACTAGTCTCCGAGTTTAGGATGTACTTCTCCCGGTCAACAACATATGAAGCGGTGTGGATTATATCAATAAATAAATACGTTCCTCACATTTGTGTGAATACTAATTAACTATTATAGAAAAAACATAGGTACTTTTACTTCTTCGTCTATGAGAATCTCCGGATCAAATTATGAAATTTCCGGGCCAGATTAAAAAATCTCCGGGTCATTGACGAATTTGAGGTGGCAACCCTGGTCATATCTCATTCAGTATGAAATTATATCAATATAGGCAATATGACAGTGAAAATTCTCTTTCACGGTGAATAATTTAAATGTCGCCTTACACTAAAATCTCTCGACAAGTATAAGGGGTATCGCACCAAAATTATCGCTGATTAAGAATCGTTTGGATCCGATTTAATAAGGCTTTAATTTTAATAAGAGACGACATAGCGAGGGTGGAAGAGATAAGAGATGCTCAGAGAGACATAGCAAGTGTGCAGAGAGGAAGCTAGACAGGGATATATAGAGAGATTTGTAGGAGAGAGAGAGAGAAAGGGGAAGGGAGCCTTGTTGATGAGGGGGGAGTGGTGTGGTGGTGGGGGAGGGGGGGAGAGAACCCGTGTCTCCCGCTCTCCTTCATGTGCCGCTCTGCCAAAACAGCTCCTCTGGTTTATGTTTGGACTACCGGACGCTTAAAAAGAGGGGCAAGAGAGATGAAGGGAGAGCGAGAAAGAGAGAGGTGGCTCTCTTTAAGTGGGGCCTAATGGATATTTTGTCTCGTCAGTCCTTAATGCGTGTGTGTGTGAGAGAGAGAGAGAGGGCGAGGATGAATGAATCTTAATGTCCCTTAATTGCGGATCGGGAAGTCATCTCCTAGCATATGGGAGCTGAAAAAAACGGATGAAATACATAGCCACTTTACGAAGCGTCTACTTATTCTTTTGGGCTTGGAAAAAAGGTTCTTTCCTTCTTCAATCCCTCTCTTTTTCTCCCTCTCCTCTCTCTCTTCCATCCCTCTTCCTCCCTCTCCTCTCTCTCTGCCTTTGCCTCAGTTTCCCTCCTTTCGACTCGCCTTCTCTCTCCCTATCCCTTCTTCCCTGTCTCCCCCCCTCTTTCTCTCTTCCTCTCCCTCTCCTCTCTCTCTCATCCATCCCTCCCTCCCTCTCCTCTCTCTGCCTTTGCCTCAGTTTCCTTCCTTTCGTCTCTCTTTTTCCCTATTCCTTCTTTCCCGTCTTCCCTCTCTCTCCCCCCCTCTTTCTCTCTTCCTCTCCCCTTCTCTCTCCCTCTCTATCTCTCTCCAGATTTCGCTCTCCTACTCGGCCTCGCTTTGATCCTCGCGTCTTCTCTCAGTCCCGTCGTTTTTGGCGGAGACTGGTTTCCTTTGAGCCTTTCCTCAATGGGACCATTGGAATGTCTTCCTTATTCGTGCCGCGGCGCTTTGAATCGAAGAAGCGCCACTTGTCGGCGGACGATCCGTCTCGTTGATTATTTTTCGTGTGTGTAATTTGACCGGTCAAAAGCTCACGATGTTTCTGTAGGAAATAAAAATTTTCGAGTTGATAGCTCTTTTTTGGCTTACGTGGCTGTGACTTATCTCTAGCATCTTTTCTGGATGATGCTGTAGTTTGTCCTCATCGGTCGTTTGCTTTACGTGTGTAAATCGCGGCCTTTGAATCATTTCCTGAGCATATAATAAATGTTAATTTCAGATGTGCATATGTTCCGTTTTAATACGCACAGCCATTGTATTTTTTGCTGTATAAAATCGCCAAACTTAAATCACGATAAAATTGTTCCTGTGTTCAGAAACCATTGACGTTCCTGCTCTATCATTATTTTTAATCGAAATTCTGTCATAAAAACAAATGAGCTATTTTGGCATAAGACACGATGATTCGCAATGATGCAATCAAGTTGATCGAGGTAAATTTAAAAAAATAGCCTTCTTTATAAATTTTACGCCAAAAAATTTCTTCAAATAACCAAGTTATTTCCCAATCTTAAACAGCAAACCGATGATCTTTTTCATGGACTAAGCTCTTGAAAGTTACAAATTAAAATTAAAATGAAAAAGCTTTTATAAGTGACGATGAAATTTCATTATAAGACTAAGGTGTATCCGTAATGTGGTATTATCTCTTCCCTTTCCTTCGTACGATATCGTCAGCTCAATAATTTTTCTTTATGCATTCAAGCTTTTAAAGCCAACGGTTGCGTATTTTTAATCTAAAATTATTCCTCCAGATCCTAAAGTACCTTGCGTTTTGGCGCTGTAATTCGTATGATGATAAAGCACCTCGGTTAGCCTCTCCTGTCGCATTCGCCCACTTCCCATCGCATCCAACACCGCCTTCCGCCTTCCCCAGAAGATAAGAGAGAAAGAGGGAGCCTCTGCCATCCTCCATTGGTCCATGCGAGATATAAAATAAACAGCCTAGCGTTATGATCGTCCCATAATAAAAATCAAGGCGCCATCGCCCGCTTCGCCTAACACGCGTCAGTCTTCAGAAAAGAAAACGTTCCGCCGTTATTATTTACTCCGTCGTCCGGGAAATTGAATTGGATCGTGCAGATGTGTTCCATTTTCCGAGCCTTTATAAACCATCGTTTGCGATGCAATACACATCACCGGGGAATTTTACGCCTGCGCCCGGGGGATTTCAAGCGAATTTCCCTGCGCGCTGCTATCATGCCAGAATATGAGATGCGGCCGTTATGCATAGCGGAGCACGGTTATTGGTGTGCGCTCATAAGGCAAATCTTCAATTTAAAAGAATAAGATAATGCGCGCGGGAATGATGTGTTTTCCTATGGAATTACAGCGCGCGTTTTCAGACGAAATCGGAAAATTTCGGGGCGCCCCTTAGGAAGTTTTGCTTGAAAAAAGCTTCCAAAATTGATGGAATTTAGGATGCTATTGTGCGAATCACATTAAATAATATCTCATAGTAATTATCTTTAAGCATCGGCGTAAAATTTTGCATATAATGTGAAATTAAGTAATGCCATTTTTAAAAAATGCTATGTTTGTCCAAAGAACAATTAAAGAAACATGTATCATGAAAACTCCACAGCCCAAATTGCTTATTCAAATCTAGTTTCTTTTGATTTTTTGAGTCTCGTTCCGAATGAACTGAACGGTGACGAATGTCATGCATCCTTACCGCACAATTTATAATAACTTTACGACTTTTTCAACGAATAAAAATTTAACGTCTTCAAAACTGCTTTCACGTTCAGAAACATGGGATGAAATACACAGGCAATCAAAAGGAATATCAACGTTTCATATACTGCGGAAAATCTCGCATTCGTCAATAAATATTCGAGAATATCCATTAAAATATCTTTATTACTCTTCCTTGCCACCCTTAATTTCCCCAACCCGTGCGTGGATCCCTATGACAGACCTTCCCTCAGACCAGAAACCCGAGCGGAAACCCCCTCCCTCCCCTTTCCCCCTCTCCCACGGCTCAGCCAATACCTCTATTATTATTCTTCTCCATTTGAATAACTCGGCGGGGGTCGGTTATTAGAAAAATGCGGACATTATTAGAACCTTTAGTGGCGCCCTAAATCTTACATGCGGAGGGGATACGAAGTTAGAGGGGGGTGGGAGAGAGAGAGTAGATGGGGTGTGAATATGGGGAGGGGGTGGGAGGGGTTATAAGGTGCCGTGCAGAAGAAGAATCGACGTGAAGGGAGGTTATTCTGAAAGAAGGTAAGAGCATCACAGATGCAAGTGATGTGGAGTGAGAGAAAAACAGAGGGGTGTGAGGAAAGGGATGGAGGGGAGAGGTTTGTCGCAGCATGGAGTTCCAGCAGGCATGCGCAATCAAATTAGGTCCCGCTACCACCCTCCAGTTCTTAACGCTCCCACCCACCTCTCTACCCCTTCATAACCACTGCGTCAGACCCCGCCCTGCCTCTATCACTTCCCTCCCTCTTCTCCTCCTCCCTCTTTCTCCCTTCCACTCTCCCCGTCTCTCTCCTTCTTCTTTCTCTCCACTCTCATTGCAAACAGTTCTCGCGCGGAACGCAACGCCCGTGTTCATAGTACGCTTTCATGTCTCTCTTTTAAGGTCGGATGAAATATTCTGATTTGATCGCCGCGGTGGCGTGAATCTCCCCTTAATAAACGGAGCCGGGTGGATGTAATTAAGAGGAAGGGGGAATTTGAGCGTATCCCGCGCACCCGAAATTCATTTTAAGTTTTATCGTCCGTCGGTTTGGCTAATAAGTTAGATTTTTTGCGTTGATAAGTGACGCTGACGAATAAGATTTTGTGATCGGTATCCAGTGACTTTTTCTAAACGATTATTTACTCATCAAAATTAGATCATATTTCCCTTTTCTTTGTGTAACAGGACAATGCTTGGAAAGGAGGTCAGGATGCTACAATTAGCTTTATTTGTGATTTGTTTTTTTTTCGCCATTTTCCCTAATTTTCGAGTTACTCTTCTTTTTACTGCACATTTAATTTTGAAGTGCAGATTGATACCTTATCAATTTCAAATTCTTTCCGCCATCGTTTATAGTTTAAAAAAAACAGCTTTGTTGTCGATATCGCCCTAGAAGACCTGATAACTTTGCAGTTAAACGAAACCTAATGTGGAATTTATTTTTTTTAGTCTGTTGACATTTATCATCCAAACAACTGATGTCTATTTCACAAGACTGAGCTTCCCAAAATTAGTTTTTAATTCACCAACCGCATAATTATCACAATCACTACGCATTCACAACTTACTTCATATCACTTTATAAACAATTGACAAATAATCTCATTTTATGTATACTTAGTAACGGACATTATCATCTATCCTCCTTCGTTTTTCACGTAAAATAAAAAATTATTTTAAACTTCTTTTTTTCACTAGTATTCTATCTCATATAATTATAATCGTTATTCACACCACGTCTAATCGTCCAAATATATGCATTGCACTTCATCCTTCACATTTCTGTAAGAGCAAACAAACTATTGTATTTCCTATTATGTACAGAAGTGGTTCTCAAACTTTTCCAGTGCGCGGTACTCTTTGAAAGCGAAACAGAATTTCGCGGCACCTCAGCTTTGAAATATAGTTTTTACATATTACGTACGATTATTACAACCTTTGGACGTATCCATTCGTTGCTGATAAAATGAGTTCATCAGAAAAAAATTAATTGCCTTTAACCGCTTACGAGCACGTCCAAATCGTTCATTTATCTACTAAACTAAGCTTTACGCGGCACCTCTAAAAATCAGCTGCAGCACCCCAGTGTGCCGCGACACCAAGTTAAGTAACCACTGACGTATAGTAACGAACATTCCCACCTTTCCTCTTCTTTTATATACCGTGTAAAACACCAAGTCCTTTTCCACGGCGTTTCTCTCTCTCTCAACCCGGAATATTTTCCATCCTTCTCTCCGCCCTCTCTCACCCTTCAGCATTCCTTCATCCCACCTCACTCCCCTCCCCACACGCCCACCTCCGCTCACCAAACGCTGGCTTCTTTATATTTTTAAGGAGGTTGGAGAATTTCCCCCAGGGGAAAATTTCATATCGCACGGCGTAATTCTCCACTGCGAGATACGAAGCGAGGCCCTTGAGAGCCTCTGGCATAATTTTTCCCTCGGGGTCCATTCCGCGCGACTCCGCCTCCCATCCAAAACCTCTCCCCCCCCTCTTTTTCTCCCTCTCTCTCTCCCCCTTCCTCTTCAATCTCTCTTCTCTCCTCCCTCTCCTTCCTTCGTAGTTCTCCCACGCAATTCCTCCGTCTCTCTCCTTCTTTGCAAATGCCGCTAAAACTTTCCCTCCTTCCATTTTCTTTCTTCCCCTTATGTTTCCTTCCATCAACCGTTATCATCCTCCGACGATTTCTTTATCTACGTGTCTAACGCCGTCCCTCTCCCAAACACGCTTCTTTCGCTCACATTCGCCTACTTGTTTTAAAATAACCTCTTTTTATTCCAGCACCGCGAACCAGCGATCTGTGATAAGAGTGCGATGTCATTATCGCCAACGATGAAATTGTCCTTTACGATATTATTCCGAATACGTTAATAAATTTTTTTTGCCCACGTCGTTATAAAAATGCCCACGAATATTTAAACGTATTCGGATTTATTTCATTTCGTCGCAAATGAGAAACTTTTAAAAGAATTATTCCGAAGAAGTGAGCGAAATGGATGGGTTTGAAAAGGGATCTTTATGGGCAGCGAATAAAACAATCAGACGTTAATCTCGCCACCTATCGGCCGCTCTTATTACTTCCACCGCCTCCTTGAGTTTTTTCTTCTCCTCCTCTCTTTCTCTCCGACTTTTCCCTTTTTCGCCCCCCTTCCCCGTTCTCTCCGCCAAAAAAAAAAAGGAAACAGTTCCCCACATAAAACTCTCCCACTACCTGTCCTCTCCCTGGTTCTGCTCCTCCTCCACGGTCCTTTTTACCTCCACTGTCCTCCCACCCTCCGTCGCCCTCCCCCTCCCCCTCCCCCTCCACACCGCCCTCCCTCCCTCCCCCTCCACACCGCCCTCCCTCCCTCCCCCTCTGCTCCCTTCCCCTCCATTCTCGCGATCATTTTTTTCATTCCATCTTCCAGCGTTATCCTTTCTCCGCCGTGCCGCTATACGGGCCGAAGAAAATTGGATGGGCTCAAGAATTTATTTGCGGTGGCTGTAGAGGGCGGTTTTCTTTATTGCTCAGCCATTTCCCTCCCTGCACAATTCAGGGTTCACCCAGTGCCCCCCTCCCACCCATGCTACGCCCTCCCGTCTCCTCCTCCCCCTCCAGTTCCTCCCTCCCTCTACCTCCTCCTCCTCTCCCGCGAAGTCCCAGCCGTCGCCTCCTCCGAAACTCCTTCCTTAATTCGGTAGGGAACTGTAATTTTCCCCTTTTTTAATAAAAGGGTTTTTGCCCGTTTTTACCATCTCACTATAAAGAGGAAGAAGACGGAGTGGGTTGAGAAGGAGGTGGTGTCCTTAATCCTCTTCGCTATAGCCTATACGAACTCGGGTCTTTTTTCCCCGCCCCTTTCTCCTACCCCCCTCCCCACGTTAAACCTCCCTCTTTTTCTCTTACCACCTCACCTCTTCCATCTCTCAATATTTTTAAACGCTCGCATTTCTTTCTCCCCCCCTCCCCCCGTTCTCTCCCTCCCGCGCGGCCCAAGTGGCTCCCTCTCTCGGTCATAAATTCCTTTTTACTGCTCCCCATCGCCCATATTCACCTCCATTAACTCGCCAATAACTCTTCGGCGGTATTCATGGGGAATAAATGAACTGATATTACTTTTATCGGGGGCGTATTCTTTTCGGTTTATTTTTGCACTTTCGGTTATCTCCGCGGGATGGAAGGTGAACTGTTGATTAATACACTAGCGGTTAAAATAAAATAAAAAGAACTTCGGTTTTCCGCGCAACCGAGATTAATATAATTTTTATGGAGGGAATCTTATTTCATCCTTGTTTGGTCGTTGAGACGCAATTATTTTCATCGCGTTGGGCTTCTCTTCGCCTCACCATAAGCCGTTTTCAATTACGTAACCTTTTTCTTATCCTCTATTTTTGCATTCATTTTTAATTGATCTCTTCATAGAAAATTAGTTAAGGGGCAGTTAGTGTCTTTAGGGACAGCCAGGAGCACCGCAAATATAATGTTTTGTTTCAATGCACCTTTTAAAAGTTTTACTTGAAGTTGGATACAAAATAATATTTTATAAATACACATATACGATAAATTAATATTTGTAAAAAATGTATCGATAATATTTTTTATTCATACTCAGGGATTGAGCGTACAAAATGTAGCTGTTTGATTATCAGCACTTAAAACATTATTCCAAACCAATAAACATTCTGAAAAATCTCAATCAGCAGTTATATATCACAAAAATTTATATTTGAGCTTATTGAAAATTGGTAAATGAGTAGGTGAAACTAATATATTTCAATATTAACAGATCTTTTTCATTACATCCACAACATCCTTTGCAAAATCTTGCAAAAATATTAGTTGCCAGGAAAAAAGTTGCGGTGAGGTCTTGGGGATTTGACTATCTCTACGTTTAATAATGAATCTAAAACTAATTCATTCCAGAAATTTTTAAGGAAATAGAAATCTTCAATGAATTTATAAAGCTCTTGTTCGAAATACGTATATTTAAAACATAATAATTCCAATAAATTACTTTCTTTCTCATCACCTATTCCATTTCCCCCACGCCACCTTTAATTTGGCTCGCTCATCCCAATATTCACCGTCGACCTATGCCTTATAATATTGAAATATTTGCTCTTCTCTTTCCATTTGCCTTCTCTCTATCTCTCTCAGAATTCGTACCATTTATATTTTAAGAGACATAGAGCGTGTAAGTTAGTCAAATCAGTATTAAAAAAAGTCAGAATTGGAATGATTACAAAGGATTTATCTGAAGTCTGCTTTTAAAATGAACGAATATTTTCCCAAGTAACGATTGGGAAGACTTCGTGCACGAACCTTCACGCGCTCGCATCTATATCATCCTTCACGTATTCTATATAACTCAACACTTCGGTCCCCTCCGTTTCAATTGAATCATTCGTTCATTGCTCCCTTCACTAAGTTTCATCCTTTTTCTTTCTTCCCTTATCCTGCCATTCGATACCGTCATCTGCTCCCTCCTCATCTCATAGCTTATGATCAGCTATATTTTCAAAGCTACCAGATATATTCTCTATTATGAGGAATTTAGTGGGAAACGAAAGGTAGTTAGTTACTTAATAGAGAAAACTGAAATAGAAAACTCGATTTGCGATTGCGACCAATAGTGAAAAAATTTTATACTTATCTGAATAACATCATTTTAATGTTCTATATAAAGCATTGAAGGGGGTTTATTTTTGGTCGAACGGCATCTTTCCAACCTGTCGAAGCATCCTTTATCTGGGCATATTTCGGAGGATTCGAGATGTCTTATCGAATTAAAAACGAATTATCGATCTAACGTATAGTAGTTGATTTCTATTTTTTGGTCAAATTAAATGGTATCTAGTTCTTCTAATTGCTGAAATTCAGTTGTTGATGGAGATAAATTGTATTCCCACAAAACGTCTTGTAAAACGACATCAGCATTTCTCCTGCAAAAAAGCTGTCTTCTGTCGGTTTTATCTTCATCTTCTGTTACGTGGATCTTATTGGTAGTCGACAGTTTTCCAACGACTGTATCCGTAACCCACAACCCCGTGTTTATGAATAAAGCTATCAGTAGGGTATTATGGTACGTATAATAAAAGAAACTTGATTTTATCGAATGCAGTTAATATTTTCGCAAGATGTATAATTAGCACATTAAATGGAGTATCTCTAATAATGTTTACATTCTTTTATAGTAGCAATATTTGAGTGCTTAATTGATTTATTTGAAAATGCTCTGTTCGGGTTCCATTTTTAAAAGTTAGGCGTATTTTAGAATAAACCATCTGTATTTTACTGATGGCAAAAATGTAATTTATTCTCACTGAATTTCACGCCGACTTCTCGGAAATTTGCAGAGAAAATTTTTAAACCAGTCCAAAATTCGATAGCCCCGTCGCTTAACAGTTTTAAGGATAAGAACTAACTCGCAGCAATTGGGTCTCAAAATGGCTAGAATCCGGAAATCGGCTTCCGAATAAAAGGACTCCATTCAGATCGCCTCGCCCGAAAGTGACCAAAACACCGAAGGAAAGGAGGGTCCCTCTTATTGCTTCCGCCGCGGGCAAAGTGCCCAATACGTAACAAACCGGTGCAACAGGCAAACACACGGCGGGGCGGCATTTACACCAGCCAGGGTGAAGGAGAAAAAAACAAGCGAAGGCGAGGAATAAGTGGTCGAAAACTTTTTCCTTCTCTCTCACACATACACGCGGTACTTATTTCCCTCTTCGTCCGATAAGAGGGTAGGGCGAGAATATTGGGTCTGATTGAATTATAGATGGGAGGCGGAAAGAAGGAAAAGGGAGTTTCTCTCTCATCGCAAAGGGGGAGGGGGGGGGGGGTTCTTTTTTCGGAATCGAATGCCATTGAATTCCAGAGTAGATGGCGCCAGAGAAAGAAAAGGGGCGGGTTAGAATAAGGAGGAGGAGGAGAAGAAGAGAAATAAGGCATTCCGTTCGAGTGAATTTGCGCATGCGCACACTCGAAAAAAAAGGAGCACAGTATGTCTCTGTGTGCGTGCATGTGTGTGCCCGGAATTCAAAAGGGAGAGGAAGGTGAGAAATTATATTAGATTTTGGAAATGCGGAAGTTGGATAGGTTGGAGGGTTTGGGTACGGATGGAAAGGCGGAAGGAGATGCGGTGGAGTGTGGGTGGGAGGGATGAGGAGAGAGGTGGAAGGGGGTAACGTATTGTAGGAAAGGGAGGAGGGAAGGGGTGGGTGGGGTTGTAGGAAAAGGATGAGATCTGCCGAGAAGCGGATATATATAAAATTGCGTGGTTTTCCCCGGATTTCGAAATGGAAAAATTCTTTTTTTTCCCTCCAGGGTTGCAGATGGATATTTTCCCGTCGTCCCGGTGATATGGTGGGTATATCGATATATATATACGGGCCGAGGGCCCTCTTTACCACGGTCGAACGATTCGCCGCCAAGGAATGTATTGCTTTCCATTTCCATGGCGACTGCCTTCTCTCAATCTCTCTCTCTCTCTTCCTCCTGTTCGCGCGGATTTGAGGTTTCAGGAATTCCTTGACCGTTTCGCTTAATCCGCTTTCGTGCGTCCATTTCGGCATAAAAGACCGCTCGCTTTTTACAGTAAGGGGGACCTCCTACCTTCTCCACCACCCCCGCCCCCTCATATATCCGATTCACTAGTCAAAGGGTGAGCGTGATTTCGATTCTATTTCTCTGAATCATTTTTATCGTAAAGATAAGATTAACACTTTCTATCAATTTTCCATGAAAAATGTTGCCGAGCAATCGACGAACCCCTCATACTGTAAGAATTTTACAGTATGATGATGTTAAAATTAACGTAATCAACGCATTTTCTAGACCAGTCTTTTTCAAACTGAGTGCCGCGGCACGTTTGGTTCCCCTGGTTTATTTTTAAGGGTGTCGCCAAAACTTTCGCCCTGTGTAATGAACTGAAGTCTCTATTGAACAACGCAAAATATTACGCATCGCGTAACTACTATGTAAAATTGATTTATACTACGTTCGCTCTGATCGGCTCATAGGCAGATTATATTTTATTCCTACATATGATGGAATTGAATTCCATAGCCGATAACTCAATCAATACAATTCTAAAATGAGAAAAATATTGAGCCATTTGGAAAGGTTGAAGTATAACTAATAATAACATAAAGTGAAAACATTTATAATTTTAACTAACAAATTAGAAAAGATAATGCCATTCAGATTTTACTGAACTTTTTAATGTTTTAACCATAAGCAACCATAAGTTTTTACTTAATCGAATTATATTGAAGAGAAAAAATATTTAACCGATTGTGAAATGGGTTCACAATCAGTTATGCGATTCGACCGTGGTTTAAGTTAACATTTAAATGCTACTTATTTGCTATATCCAGTGGTATATACCGTCGTCACGGGAAAGAATTTATATCTCCATCGTTTTATCGGTCAAACAATTTATCAAGGAGTGTTTTTCTCTATTTTTGTAATTTGAACAGTATATTATGTTTTCAGATTGAATTCATTTTCAAGTTGATTAAAAGTTATCTGCATCATGTTCTCTTGATATGTGTCATGTGCTATGATGAGGGTATATCAAACTTACAAAGAACGGATGAGAGGAATTTTTCCTCGGTTGCACATGGGCGAGTGTATTGCGGGTTGCGGCGTTGAGAGATCGATTTTGAGAGAATAAATTTGGAATTGGATCAAAAATGCGGCAGAGGTTTTATTTGGAAGTGGGAGAAAAATCGGAAAAAGGAAGTAAAGGAATAGAATAGAATGGAGAGAAGAGAGAAAGGAGCGTTTGTTGGCCGAAGGAGTTGGTAAAGGAAGGATATTTCTCTCCTTTTCGATACGCAGTTTTGGGAATGTTTGGCTGTGGCTGTTGTAGGAGGAAAGAGAAGGGGAAGGTTTATTTTTTCTTGAGCGTGGATAAAAAGTGGGAAAGGGGTGAACTCCTTCCCCTTTTCCACTAACACACCCTCTTCGGAGGAGGAGGAGGGAAAAAATTGTGTTCCGGACCGTGATGGAAAGGCAATAGGGATATTTGATTCTCGAGGGCGGGTGAGATATATGCCACTTCGTGTGTGTGTGTGTGTAGAAGTGTGGGTGGGTGGGTGTTCCTGCGAGGCATAAACATTTTCTCGCAGAGAGTCGGATATCGAGAGGGGCGTGCGTGGGCGCGGAAGAGGGAGTCTAGAAGAGGAAGGATTTCTGGACGTGTAAAGAAGGAAAATGGGAGTGTGAGGGATATTTCGTTTGGGAAATGGGGATCTCTTTTCTTTACTATTCTTTCCCTCTCTCGTTCTCCTCCCCGCGCGCGCATTGGGGAAAGGAGGAATGTGGCGAATGGGGCTCCTCGCTTCGGAAGTGGCGGAGAGGGAATTTTCGCATCGCTTGACGCTTCGGAGGTTTTCTGGAAATGTATTTCGCCGACGTTGCAGGCAAAGTTTCCACGAATTTTACGTGCGAACCCCAGTCCTCGGCCAAAATACGTGTCCTCGGGGCTAGATTTATATCCAGTAACGCCGGGTTCGAAGCCAAGTAGGGGAAATGACGCTTGTCGCGCGTGAGGATTCTCGATGTTTGCAAATCCATGACTCTTGGTATAGTCAATAATCCTGAATTTGAATTTATCGTAAATAATGCAAACGGAAAACAAGCGTACGAGTAATTCACTGTGCCGAATGAAAACAAAATGTTATGTTTGTATGAGTATTTCGAATACACGAAGAAAATTAGCAATAGTGAATGGGTGAATAATCGATCAAAGCATGAATTAGAGAAAACCCTGAAAAGTGCATCACAAGTATATTACAGGGAGATGCAAATCAATATTTCCTTTTCTGAGGAATAAGAATTCGATAATTTCATTTATTTTCCTATTCGATTTTATGCGTATAAATTAAGAATGTGTCATATTTTATCTCATTATGAGGTATCCGTTATATAATTCCTTTTTTTTTTTTAGAGATTAAGACATTTCATTTCTGAAATTATCGAGTTTAAAATTATTCTTTCACATTTCTATTTACATCAACATCAGCACGCGCAGTTGAAGGCTATTCGGTACCTCATAATATCTCCGTGTTCTCGGAACGACTAAGAAGATTATGCGAGACAGCGTCGGTTGCATACGCGTGCATGAAAAAAAAACGAAGGTTCCTCAGCCGTAACATCCGTAATTTATTGCTTCGGCGTTATTGCCTCTTCCCCATTGGTGCACTCCTCAAAAACCATTATAATGGCAGCCCATTACTTTTCCAAGAATCCGTATTATAAGGGGTCCTCTTTTTTTTCTTCTTTTTCTCCTCTCTTTTTCCTTCTTTCGCCCCCTCATTTCCACACTAAGCGTCCCCATTCAACCGTACGTTGGATCAGCCCACTTCCTCGATCCTTCCTCCCTCCAGCCTCCCTTCAATCTTCACCCCTTTTCCTCCATTTCCTCCTTCAACCGCCCTGTGCTTCAACCAAACCCATAAATTCCGAGGAAAGAGAGAGAGAGGGAGGGAATGTTGTCAGGCCTAGGTTGAATAAAAGGGAAAGAAGAATGGGAGAAGAATAAGAGAAAGAGAAAAGAGGAGAGAAAGATTTAGGAGCAAGGTGAAAGAGGAAGCAGTGTTGAAAGGAGTCAAAAAGATTACTTTCACGTAAACTATGCGAAACGAGAGATATTCGGTCGCGTATGAATGTGAAAATAAGATGACGTGAGAAGTTGGCGATAGAGTTTGCACGTATTCGAACCTCGAAACTATCGAATAGTTACGTGAATTTGAAATTATTTATGTCATAGGAAAAGTAGGTTTTCAAAATTGAATATCTTTGTCGCGATCTTTAATGATCTGCTGGATCGAACATACTGAAGAATGTATATGCTTAATAGTCGAAAAGGAGTCGTCCATTCTAATCTGAAGTGAGTCCTTGTAAAAAGTTGTAAATTAACCAGATTCGTCGGAATTTTTACTCTTTGCGATTCGTAGAAATTTATACCAGACGCCATTTCACCGAGTACCTTATCAACGTCTAAGAAAACGAACCGGTCGTTCTCATGTTGTTAATTTTATCGCTGATGGTGCTCTTAAGAATTGAGATGTTACTTTAAGAAGGATCAGAATTGGTCGAAGCGGCTATTTTTGAGTGAGTTTGCTACTGAGGATTAAGCTAATGACTCGAGTAAATTCCCAATTAAGGGAAAGGTAATGATTGTTCAGCACTTGCCAAATTGGAATTAATTACAAGAGTAACTTTTTAGCAATCAAAAATAAAATTCAAGACATAACTAATAAACAGTTAAATAATACATGTATGAGGGCGCAATGGTTTTACGATTAAACTTTGCTGAGTCGACCAGATTTTTTATTGTTTTCTGATAACCGATTTTCCTAAATTGAAAGTATTGCTTTTCCATTTAAAAAAGGATTAATATCATTATTCATATTAAAATCATATTCTAAAATATAGTGTGTTGGAAGATAACAATTTAATTCGAAATTAATCCTGATAAATGAAGACCCCGCTGGAAATGTCGCGCATCTTTTTCGATAACTATATTAGTAGTGATGGACAGCTGGTTGTATTCATTTCAGATATCGTTGACCTTTCTTTTTCGCAAGAAATTATACAAATATGGCGATCTATTTGCACTACCAAAACAAATAAAATGCAGTGATTTCGCAGACATTCCATAAGGAGGAGCTATTGCCAACCGTTCTCATCTAATAGCCATGCAACTAAATAGGGTCGTTTCAGAGGATATGGGTAGAAATAATTTGTCACTTACTAGTTGTAGAAGTATATTATGTTCTGTTTTTGTGAAAAGATGACTGTGGCGTCACCGTAATCGTTCCCTGCATCATGAAGGTAGTACTTGAATGTTAAATTCCTCGCGCAATGGATCCATTTTTTATCTACTGTGCCTGAATCATTGCGATTAAATTGAATTGATATTCACGTAAACCTATCACACATGATTCGTCTCAACTTGACGAAAATTGTCCTTTGAAACATTCTTTCATAGTAAATAACCTGTCTCAAAAATTGGTCAAACAGTTCCTGTTCTTCTTTATTAAGTATCATGTCCGTTCCGCTTAACGATTAGATTCGTAAATTTCTGATTAGAGTTAATAGATCAGAGGATACATTTGAAGATTATACGGAAAGGAAAATAAATAATAGAGAAAAGCCTGTGTTGGAAAATTATTCGAGCAGAAATGGATCATGAATGAAGTTTCGCGACTTGCAGAGTGATAAGAGGAATAGGATATGGTTCAGTGAAATAACACAACCTCCGCGCGTACATTCTCTCATTTAAATCCTAATCACATGCGAAGCTTGCCTGTTGTTCTTCCCTTTCTCCTTCCTCTCGACTCTGATTAACACGGATGCATCGAAACCATATAAACAAGTTGCTCGGGGCTTTCTTCTTCTTTATTTTGGTTCGTTTTCTCATCGCGTCTCACGTCATTTAGCTAAACGCCATATTTACACACATTACATATTGCTATCGTTTCTCTTGCAAAGGCTTACTGCAGAAGTAAAGAGTTGATATAATTAATAAGCGTAAAAAATATGCTGGACTTAAAAACAAATTTATGATATTGCCAAATCTGAAAAAAATAATTTAGCAACTATAAATATTTAAAAATATCAATATCTGATCGAAATTCAGATTTATTATTTCCGTTTAATTATCGGAAAAGGTCGTTTTTAAAAATATGTATTACAACTCTATTGTTGTGATTTTCATCAGTAATATCATACCTCATAATATAGTATATACGTCACGTCTCAAGTATTTATTCAAATTTAAAAACCGGACGATGTAGTAAAAAGATTATGAACCCAATTAAGTATCGTTTAAATGAAACACGCATCGCAGTTATTTCGCGATAAACTCTTTCTATTTGGATCCATAATTACGATAGAGGCGATATCGCACGGACTGCTGGCCTCAAAAAATTGCCCTTTTCCTCGCGTTTTGAAGCCCATTAGATTTGTTTCCTGCGAAACTTTAGCGAAAGAGTATTTCGAGGAGAAAGAGGCCGACTTTGTATAAGGAAATGAGGAGGCGGAGGTGAAAGGGTTACTGGTATAAGGGGGAGAGGCGGCGGGGGGAGGGGGGGGAGGGAGAACTGAAGGCAAAGGAGATTTAAAGGAGTAGGGAAAAGAATAGAGCTCAGATGGTGGGTGGGTGGGTTTTGAAGGAAAAGAAGTTAGCAGCAGATGGAAGTTAAGAAGGAGGAGGAGGAACTGGAAGACTATTTCCCTTTCCTTTCAATCAGTCAGCGATTTTATCGCGTCGATGGAAGCTGGAGGGAGGGCGAGGGCGGGAATGGTTTTCGGATCTTTAGAAGGCGATTGCCGTTTAAATATATAAGGGTTCGGGAGTTGATACGCGAGATAGGGGGAAGAGAGTCAAATGGGAGGGAATGGGTTGAATGGGGTGGGGGGATCAGTGCGGAAGATTGGGGCGAGAGGGGGGAGGAGGGGGAGATAGGAGGGAGGGAACCAAATCCAAGTTGGAGGCGGCAGACTTGGGCGAATATTCCGATGCAAATGGAATGGGACTGCATTTGCATCTGAATGTTTGAATGTTCGTCGAATGAACACTTCTAAATTTCTCGACAGCTCTGCGTTGAGACCAAACCCTCTATCTCTCTCTCTCTTTCTCTCTCTACTTCTCTCTTTATTTCCCTCTTTTTCTCGCTTACTTTGGCATCGTAAGGGAGTGAGAGAGAGGAGTAAAGTGGAGAGGGGAAGCGACGGAAAAAAATCTGGGGAGGAAATGAAGGAGCCCGAGGGAAATGATTGGCTCCGGACCTCGAATAGAAACGGAGAAAATTCCCCGGATGTGAGAATGCAGCGCTAATCTCTCGAACTCAATTGCGGACTTATTATGCAATTTATATCTCGGATTATTTGATTCATATCCTTGTTATTCATCAAAAAGGAAAGTCTGAAACGAAATCGATCAGCGTGCAACGCTATGTACAACTGATCCGACTCCTTATGCCTCAAATAATCCAACGTTGAGCACAAGTTTAAGTAATTATTCGAGCACAAATTATTATTAGTTGAGAATTTTGTGAAGTTGTTTATTATTTTAAATGGAATCTGGTTTAAATCATATCGTCGGCGATGCGAGTTACTTATGAATGAATTCTGAACTCGTTTTCACCCTTTGACCCATGGCGTATCCACAAAAAACAACTAAACCAATATTTTTGACAGCCTAAATGCTGGTTTTATGGGAAAAAACTATCCCGTTTTTTTTTGCTCTATGATAGCACACTACTTTTTGGAATTCACTCAATTTGAAGTTATTCTCACATAAAAACTAAGATTTCAAAATATTTATAACGGTTTTTATTACAAAATTTGATTGTGACTCACAATCAGTGTTAAAGTATGAAATTTCCATATGAATTTCATTTTATTGTAGTTTTTAATCGTTATAAGGCATTACTACAATTTATCTTCTGTTATTTAATGCGTAGTGAATTTCAGTAAAATATTTCTGCATTGTCTCAAATTTATTTTGCTCTTTCCCAGTACCTATCATACAGGCAAATAGAAAAATCCTAAAGCACGAATATAAATGCATTTTAATTTCGAATTTTCTGTTATATTGTGCCTAGCTCTATCGAGATCCGAAGAAGTCATTTCCTCGCCCTGGGTCGAGATAAGAGTCTTCAGCCACTTTTACACAGAACTTATTTCCAACGACATTCGAAGATAACCGCCATTTTGCCGAAATGTAGTTCCCTTCTCGTCCGATGAATACAGCCCCGTCATCAACCGTAACATTTCACAGCATTCTCCTCTTTTCAAATTCATTTCCTGTTTTCATTACTCCGCAAGAACGACTCCGTTCATTTCTCCTGCAAGACTCAAAAACTTTAACGTTCTCTTATATACCTGTCTCCTTCCCTCCCTCCCCCTTTCATGACCCACTCTTTCTTCGCTCAACCCATCTGCCATACGACGAATCGAAAACCCTATTTTTTTCTGAAATATTCCGCCGACTTTCTTTATTTTTTTTGCATTACCGCCGTCGTTACCTTCCCTTCAAACACCCGCGCAATCCTTTTTCCCTCCAATATCCATATCACTTATCGTCTACGGTCACCTATTCCAGCCAATTCAAGGCGCCATTGCTCCTGCGTCTCCACCTGATATTCGACCGTTATCTCCTCACTTCTCCTTTCTCTCGCATCCTTCCAAGACGGCGCTGCCCGCTTTTTTCTCCTTACGGCCTCCCATAACGCGTCGTATAATCACTTTTAGCGGGCGGGGAAAGAAATCTTCGTAGTATGCAAAAGGCAAAAAAGAAAAAAAAATAGTCGAAATGTTCGGAATGCCACGCCCATTCCGTGCCCCTCGGGGGCAGTTTATTCTTCGCAGACTACCCTATCCAGATTTTTTTATGTCCTCCTCCCCTCCCACTACCCTGGCCTCCCTAATTCACGCCTCCCCTTCCCACTAGCCCCGTCATTCTTTTCCCATTCATCCCTTCCTCCAACTCCTTCTCTTCCACCCTCCCACTCTCTCCTTCTCACCCCCCCTCCTTCCTCCACCTCCCTCCTCCTACCCTCTCCTCCTCCTACCCCCTCCCACCCTCCTCTCTCTCTCTTCTCCTCACATTTGGCATGGCTGCTGCTGTGGCCGCGGGAGGACACATCCAGAGAGAGAGAGAGAAAAAAATGGAGCAATCAATTGTCAGCGGAGACAGTTTTTTTTCCTCATTTAGCAAAGTGGTGTTTCCTAAACGCTATTAACTTTCGCAAGCACCTGACTCCTTATTGATTTGTTAAACTGTGTATTTTAAAATGTCACTCATGTGTGAAATGAAAGTTGTGAAAACGCTAAATTTACAATGAATTGAATGGCGTTTGCTTGGGATTTTTCTTTCCCTAGTTTATTTCTCGTTGGGCTAATTAACCGAGACGACCCATTTTCTAACATTTTATTTGCCATAGATTACTCCCTCTTAACCGAGCCAAGAAAGCTATTTAAGGGATGATTTATAAATGTATGTGACGCATAAGAAATTACCTCCAGTTTACTTTATTCGTGGCACAAAGCATCGCTAGAAGTTGCTTTGATATCTAAACTGTTCGAAAATAATTCGAAAGAAATCTATTTCTTTCGGTGATGATCGACATCTGCGAGAAGTGTAAATATTTCCAAAAGTTTGCGACATCAATTAATACATGCCGAAGGTTCACGTCTTCCATAGCTTCGCTCAACTCCTGAATATATATATATATATATATGTATATATATATATATATATATATATATATATATATATATATATATATATATATATATAATACGGAATTATTTGAGACTTTTTCAGAATATGAATTTTTTGCGAAGTAACCGTCCAGCAAAACTACTTAATAAAATTTTTCATTCCTTGTGCATTTTTATTATTAGGACGTATTAAAATGTGTTCATAAAATTAGGAGACGAATTGAAAGGATCGTCTGGAAATTGTCTCCTGGGCAAACGCTGAAGTATCAAAAAATAACTTCAATGTATAATATACAACATTTACTAGCGATCCTCGGCTATTCTCACCTTCACAGTAACCTTCCAAAAAATAAAATTATGTAATTGAATGAGTTGCTCTTATTTTAACTCTGGTGATTTATTTCCGAAAAGTGCAACAAGCACGACGATTTTTTTACGCGCGTATCTTTTATTACACCACTCCCGCGGTTTACGCGATTAATGCGTTCCTGAAAACTGTCGCGTAAACCGAAACCGATTTTCCCATAAGAACAATGTTACAATGAGGGAATGCGTTTCAGACAGTCAAAAAATTAGACATTTTGATAATTTGAAAGGTATGTTGACACAGATGAATATGTTATAATAATATCTGATAAAAAGAAATATCAGCACTATCTGCCTCCCCTTTCTTCTTAATGCAGTGCAACCTAGGAACTTGTAAAGCCAACCTTTGCTTGCATTGAAACCCTTATCTGACGAGCTGGAGTGATATTTCGTTTGCAATTTTTCATAAATCGTCAAGGCCTTTTCCCTAATAACTGCAGCCGTAACACCAGTATGATCTCTACCTTGTGTATGTTCATTGCACCAAGAGAGAAGTAGACGTTCCATTTGAATCATATGCTCACTTCTATGACTGCTACTGTAAGTTTGAGGGACACTTACCGAAGCACCAAATGCTTCAGACTTAGACATCTTCAGCTCAAAATTTCTTTAAAATTGTCCTTACCGTGGATTCGATAAATACACGACCGATGTAGCAAAGAGCCTTCAGCACTTTTCGATCTTTGAATTACATCTAATTTAACTTCTAAAGCAATCACTTTCCTCTTTTTTTAATTCACTATTGTCACATGCACTAATTTTGACCTTTTTGATGCCATATTGTAAGGAATCGCTAATATTTTGAAGGATGTGGACGGGCCTTAAAGCTTCGCGTAAACCGAAACGAGTCGCGCAAACTCAAACATTGTCCTAATGTAAAGTGAAACCGCGTAAACTGAAGTCGCGTAAACCGCGGGAGTAGCGTACCATCAAGTATTCGTTTCACAGAAATTAGAAATTATAAATGAATTATGTAAAATAAAAATTAATATTTATCACATCCATAGGTTCTAAAAACTATTTGAAAATATCTTTCATTTAATATTTTTCTTGGTGAATCCTAATCTTATAGATAAGCTAAATAAATTATTGTAATGTGGGTTAAATGGCATGAAATAGTTTTTGTACATGTGACATATTATGTATTGTACAAATTCACCTTTCTGACCAGTTTAGTCCCACAATACTAACACGTTCATAATCAGATAGCAAACCCCAAGATTCTGCTAGCTTGTGAAATGAAACACTGTATTTTCCTCCCATTTAATCTCGTACTAAATCACAATAATTGATAAATCTAATCTTGTGTCCTGAAATTACTCATCTTTCCTCTCAAGCTTACCCTTTAAAAAATGTTAATGAATCAAGTATGTATCTAAAAATTTCGGATCTTACCTAGATAGCAGAAGATATGTACGTAGATTGTCTGTCAGTTGAGATGTTTGTTTGAATACTGGATTTGGTAATTAATGATCCCGTGATTAGAAGTCATCGATCGTTTTCTCTAATATCTGTGACTCAATTCAATATCAATGCCTTACATGTGGGATTATACACACTTTTCATTAGCTGCGAAAATGGAAATGAAACAATTATTTTCCTTGGTTTCGAAATAAACTCAGTAATTTGAGAAGATCAGAAGGATGGTAAATTTTGCTCTCTTTCTTGGCTGTCAAACAAATGCTTCCACATACTGAATTATAATAAACCCGTATCTTAGTTTGTTACTGCACTTTATCTACTATTCTTCCCTCCAGCCCCTATGCATTAGTTTTTTTTCACTCTCTCGAAAGTCTCCCTCAATTACGTCGCTATTCTACGATCCCTTAGCTCAGCACAGGCAAATGAAGCGCGATTTTATAAACATCGCTGCGTAATTGTCGACTTGATAAAGTCTCGGATCCCCGAAGTTTCTCGAAATGAGCGGAGCTAAAGTCTTTCCTTGCGTGAGAAGTGGCAGGGACCTTACAAACCGTAATAGCAATAAAATGCTCTCTCATTTATTTACCCAGAATCCTCTCCCGCCCATCCTCGGAACTCTCCCTCCTCCCTCCCCGCACTCCCTCACACTACTCCCGTCTCCTATTATTTATCCCCATTCCACACCCCTCATCCCTATTCTCCCTGTATATCTTTCCCCTCGACTCCTGTTCTCTTACCCCTGTCACTTCCACGAGGTCTAACCCTCCGTTCCTTACTAACGCGCCATCTTTAAACTTTAGCCTCATCGCCCTCCTTTTTCGTCCAATCCCCCAACTCTCCCTTCTCCGCACCCATCTCACGCCTCCTTAAAAAAGAAAACTCATTTCATTTTCTCTCTCTCTCTCTCTTAAATTCCCCTACAAAACCTTCTCCTGAAACTATTTTCGCCTCGAATTCTTCTCGAGCGGTGATTTTCTCGACTTCCTCCTTTTCATTTCATTTTTCTCTCTCTCTCTTTCTTTTTTTTTAAGAGATGTAAATTCGCGCTCAGGTTATGGCTGAGATGGGGAGAGGCGTGTGGGGGTGGAAGGGGGAGGAAGGGAGAGGGGAGAAGTGTGTGGGATGGGGGGAGGGGGAGTGAGAAAGAAGAAGGTGGAGTGGGAAAGGGGAGGTTATAAGGTGGGAGGGGTGGAAGAGAGGGTTCGGGAGTGTAAATGAATGTTAAGCAGGAAGAGGGTGTGTGCGCGAAGTCTGAAAGGTGAGGGGTTTAGGGTGTAGCGGCAAGTGAGGAAGGGGTTGAGAGGGGAAAGGAAGAGAAGAAGGGGTTGGGGGAGAGGGTGGAATTGGATACTTTGTGAAACTGAATGGAGGATTTGGAGGAGGAGATTTCGACCTGCGAGGAAAGGGAGCTGGTTAATCTTTGTTGAAATTCGTGTACAAAATACGCACAGTGCCAAAAGTTTTTTTTTTTACCGTTTCGAAAATAAAGCAGTTATATGCGAACTTGTAAGGATAGGTACGTGGAAGAATTTGATCATCAAACTATGTGTGACTATCATTTAAAAATATTTTAATGTAATTTTGCAACGTCTGTTCAGATTTTAAACATTGTGGATAAAATTTAGCTTACAAAAACACGTGAAATTGTAAGATTATAAATGGTTTATTGTAATGAAAATATCATATTCTGCTCTGATTAAAAATAGGCTAGACTTAAATGATCAGCAAAAGTTTCATTAAGCATAATTGTGTAGAAATTTCATAAATTTTTTTCGTGAGGCTCCTGTTTTTATTTGGACAAATTAGTAAAATAAAAGAGAAAAATAGTGGTGGAACGTTTGTTTTCCATCATTATAAGAGAGATAAACAATTATGAGTTACTAATATCTATTTTCTGACAGTAAATGTTTTTGTTTAACTCAGAATTTGTCAGCTCTTTCGTATTTGTGGATCACGCATCAAATCAGTAGTATATTAACATTGACCACCATCACTTTTTAATCTTTACCACAGAACCTTCAATAGTTGTGCAAATCCCTGGTTGGGAACATAAAATCTGAAGCATCACAACTAGGATTTCTGCTGTTGACCTGCCGCTCACTGTTTTTAATTTTATCCAAATTAGAAGAATTTAGTTACCAATCTGTAAAGATTCAATATCACTCTGTTAATATATATATATATATTTTGGGCAACTAGGTGTTGAAGGAAACCCAGTGAACACTTACCGGAAGTAGAGCCGCTGGGGTGTTGGAGAGACACATTTGTTGAGTTGTGTCTCTCTTGTGCTGACGAAGGGATCATCCCGAAAGCTCTAACCTCTACAAATGTGTCTCTCCAACACCCCAGCAGCTCTACTTCCGGTAAGTGTTCACTGGGTTTCCTTCAACACCTAGTTGCCCAAAATATCCTTACTTACCTTTCCTCTTCCTTAGTATTTATATATATATATATAATATGAAAGTTTATATTTTTTAGGAAATGAAAATAATTTGATTTCGTATAATAAAAAGAACAAGAAATTGTAAATAACTCGTTTCTGATAGTCTCACATACTCAGTGCAGTTAAGTGGAAAAAATAATACAATTTCATAAGTGTAAATTTATCGATAAACGCGATGTGAACAAAATATAAACTACTTGGAAACTGCGAGAAATTACGGCCGCGTTTGCTTCATATTCCCGCGAATAATGATAAAGTCTTCCAAAGTGATCGTCACTTTTTTTTCCGTACTCTATCTCATCCGCTCAGATGCTTCTTCCCCTTTCCTTAGCCCCGGAACACTCAACTGTTTAGCCTTTCCGCCCCAACGCCCTCTTTTTCTTTTACGGCGAGCTCTAGAACTCCGCCTACTCGGCCATATTCGAAATTCTTTGTCGCCAAAAACTTTCTCCCCCTCCTTTGGCAGGAATGAGACGCCCCATAAGCATCCTGCGCGCTGTCTCCCTCAAATCACCGCTCATTTCGACTCTCTCTCTCCCCCGCCCACGATCTTCGTTCTCCCTCCCCCCTCATCCACCTCCATCGCTCACGCCCTGCACTGCTTTCTTTCGAGACTTCGCCATACGTGCAAACAGTGCTTGACACTTGATTAGGGGGTCGTTCATTAACGATGTCACGCATTTCGGAATTATTTTTAAACCCCGTCACTTCTGTCACAGACTGTCAAAACACTATTCACAGCCTCTAAAAACATTTGTCCGCATTTCTCTCAATGGAAAGGTGACCTTATGGACGCGTGCACTTTTTTTATTTATTATTATCTGAGTAAAAAATACTAGTGCAGAGTAAAAAAATAAATATGAATTAAAATTAAAACCAGATGATTAAAATATACTGAAACAGTACTATCTTAATTTTCAATGTTTGCATTCTTGTGACGTCGCATTTCCCAACTACCCTGTCGTAGCCACGTATGACGCAAATTACTCCAACCTCTTCTCGGCCCACGCGCATGCGCAGCGTTTTTTACGAAAAGTTCACCGAGCTCATATGTAATTTCCTTTTTTAAATAATATCACAATATTGTAGCCTATAAATTTAGGTGATGTAGAAAATTCCACTTGTAGTATTTTCTAGTTCCAATTTATCTCCTTATACCAGAGAAACATGCTGTAAATTATGCCCATGAAAATATGAGATATACCAAAGTTTATCATCTGATCGATTTGAGGTAATTTTATATTATTGGAATCGTCTTGGGGAGTTTATGATTTCCCATGCTGTAGAAATTTCAAAATAAATTGTATTTTTAATATTATTTTCATCGCTTTTCGCGCGTGTTTACATGTAACCATACGAACCGTTTGGTCAGCTTAGTCGACATTATAGAAGTGGCTGAAATTTTTTTCGCCTAAACCACGTAGAATCCAAATTTTATATAGTGGTCCTGCAATGATTTACGGAAGAAATTGTATGAAAAAGGGGGAGGAGAATGGTGTATTATTTCTTTATTAATTGGGCGAGGATGGTGATTGCAGTGTTATTAGATAAAGTTGAGAGGGTAAGGTTTATTGTTTGAGGGGGACGCGGCCAGAGTGGGAAGGGTGAGAGGAGTGAAGTGGGGAAACGAGAGGTTTATTCAAAGAGGCAGAGAGGAATAAAAAAGTAACAGGGAAAGAGAGAGAGAGAAAGGAGTGTGAGTGCGCGAAGGGATGGGAAAATCGAGAAGGGATTTGGAGCAGTTTAACGTCGAGTCAGGAATAGTAAAAGAGGCAGAACGAATGTTAGGAGACTTTTAGACTTTTTGCCTGTGTCTGAGAAGGGCGAAGGGGTAAATGGGAGGGTGGGTAAGGGGCGGAAGGAGGCGGTGCTTATAAAAAGCACTGCATTACATTTGGGGAGGAGGGAGAGGGGAGAGCGAAAGCGGAGGGAAGGGAATTTGAATTGACTGTCGATTGTTTGGGGACGCAGAGAGAGAGGGCCTGTGATATAAGGGAAAGAGAAGGAAATTGTTCGAGAAAAGGGGAGAAGTCCTAAAGATGGCTGTAAGGGAGAATTTTCATCCTATCGCCGACTTAAAATTTAGAAAGAGGTGGAGATAAGTGTAAGGACTTTCGAAGGAGAGACGCAGAAAGGGTGCGAGAAGAGCACTCCTTTAAAGATTCCGGAGGATGGCGTGACGGGGCGAGGGAAGGACTCCTACCGAATGGGGAACTCGAAGTAATAAAAGATTTGAGAATCGCTGGGCGTCCGGGTCTGAATCAGATCCGGAATAAAAAAAGGGGAAAGAGGCGATTCCGCTGTTTCTCCAGGAAAAAACACATCCCTTTATACGGTATCTAAACGTCTCCGGACCCCTTCTTACCTCCTCTCTTACCCCCTACCTCCTTCCATTTCTTCTTTCCCTCCCCTCTTCTAGAGTGGAGCAACCTCTCTGTCTCCTAAACTTTCGTTGCCCCTCTTTCCACCCTTGGTTCCGAAGTAAACTGTCGCCTCTCCTATTCGAAAATCGACTATACTGTATCAGTTCCGAGGCATAATAAAAAAATAAATTTCCCTCTCTCCCGCTCTCCGCATCTATTCATAAGATACGACCTTTGTCGACTTCGCAAAACTCGCCTAGTCTCTTCGATCCTACGGAAGGCTAAAGTAATAAAATTCGTTCTTGAATAATTTAATTGAAGGAAATTTCAAAGATAGGGCAAATATGAAAAGAAACTGTATTTAATATTGAATTTAAGATAGTCGTAATGCTCGAATAATGTGCAAATGTAGTTTTTTTGCGGTTACTTAAAATGCACACCACCGAATTTCAAAGAGAGGTGGTCTTGGAGGTAATTTTCTTATTGTTGATAAGATCCTAGTAGAATACCGTTAGAAAAAATACATAAATATGTACAGTAGGTATTCTGGTTATAAGGTCAGTTAAACACTTGACAATTTTCTTCGATAACACAATGAATAATATAAATATCTTACATCGGTGGTCATCTTTTCTGATAAAAAGCAGAGAAGTAATTTTAAACCTTGCATCATGGCATAATAACTGTCAAATTTCGAACCTTATCAGTGGAAAAACGTGCATGCCTCTTATTTGAAGGAAATTTTGAAATAACCTTTTCCGTGCTCAATGTATAATTTCTGTTTTTAAGGACTAAAACATTGCAAGTAGGAGCTGCCAGAGGTTTGTCGGAAAGTTTGCCGACGAGGAATTCCATAGGTCGGATTTCCTTCGGCGAAACAGTGAAATTTATAAACGTTTATTAAACCAACAATTTCTCAAATTCTCTCTATACCCTTCGATCTATCAAAAAAAAAACTACAGTTAGAGGACCATAATGAGGGTTAACTCGAACGAACGGCATCATCGTCCTCGGGAGTATGCCATTCATCTTTGGTAAAGTATATATTTGTTCAGACGAGTATGCAACTGTGAGCCAGGAATGAGAGGGGAAGGAAGAGAGAGACATCTTTAACTGCCACACTTTTAAAAGAATAAAAAACGACTGTTTAGGAATCCGTATCAAACCGATTTCGCGCCCATTTCCTCGAACTTAAATAGCTATTCTATAGCCGTTTCATTATCACGAAAACGCTTTAAATCCACCTTCCACCCGAAAGACATCAAAGTGATTTAAGTTCCGCGAGAAAAGGCAATCCCATGTCAAAGTAAAGGACGCTGTATGGTAATTTAAGAGCTGTTAAAAGCGGGGGCCTTAACCCCTAACCGTGGAGGGGAGTAGTCTAGTTCTTTTTATATTCTTCTTTTTTTTTTACCGTTTCTTCCCTCTCCCCTATACCCCACTTCGGGAAAAAAAACCCTCAATCTCCATCCAGTAGCTCTTCAAGAATGAGGAATTTTCCTATGGAACGCCGTGTTTAAGCTTACAGAACCTGAGAAGGGAGGGGGTGAATGGGAGGAGGGGGCGAATGGGAGGAAGGGGGCGAATGGGAGAAGGGGGTGACAGGGAAGGGAGTGGAGGGGGAAGGGAGGAGAGGAGAGAGAAGAGGAAAAAGGCGCAGAAAGAGAGAGAGAGAGAGGGAATAAAGAAGAGGAAGGGGAGGAAGAGATAGAAAAGGGATGAGAGTAGGGGATAGAGGGGAGTGAGGGAGAGTAGGGGAGATAGTGAGGGAGAAGAGGGAAGATAGTAATAGTGAGGGAGAACGTGTGATGGAGAGTGGATGGGGGAGAAGTTGGAGGAGAGTAGGGGAGATAGTGAGGGAGGGTGAGCAGTAGAGTGTGTGGGAGAGGGGGGGGAAGGAGAGGAGGAGAGAAAAGGAGGGAGAGAATGGGAGGTAGTGAGAAGGGAGAGAGAGCGTGTGAGAGAGAGGAGACGGAAAGAGGAAGGAGTGAAGGAAGAATGGAAAGACAGTAGGGAAAAGAGATAGGAAAGGGAGATGGCGAGTTAAAAAAAAAACCTTGGAGAGGGTAAAGAGAGTGTTGCTGGTAGGAGGAATGGATAAAAGGGGATTCGAGAGCGTTATGGCGCAGAGGGAGGGGGGAGAAATGAGGGTGTGGCATTGGATATAGGGGAGGTGCGAAGGGAGTGAGAGAGAGAGGGGGGCGCGGTCCTTTAAAAGGGGCGAAATGTGCCGGGGGGGGGGAAGGGGGGGGGGGTGAAGTTGTGGTAGAGAACGAGAGGGATAAGAGGGTGTGGGAAGGAGAGAGTGGGGGCGGATGAGGCGTTGCTTGGTTTGAGGGTGTGGGTTGGGCGCACGAGATGGAGGATTGAGAGATGCAGATGGGTGTATGGAGGGGAGTGAACTCCTTCCTTCCGCCATAACTCATGGGTCTTGTTACCGTCCTCTCTCTCTTTCTCCGTCGATTCCTATCCCCTTCCATAGGACTCCTATGCAATCGCCTACTCTCAATCGCCTCCTCTCCCTTTTTATTAACTGTTTAACCTCTTCCTCTCTCTCTTACAAGCGGCCATGTACAACCTGCGTTTTCGTTTTTTTTCGTCTTCGTCAACGGTTTTGATGGACCGGTGGTGTTGATCCGATTTTTTAAAAATAACAAATTTTGTAGTTTATCCCGAAGAAACACTCAATCCGTTCGTATCGTTTCGGAACTTTAGGAAAACTCGTAACCATATGTGCGATGTTTGCGACGCACACGGGCGGCCAAACAACTGGAGCGGCCGATTTATCGTCAGAAACGTGCAGTATTTTTAACAGTAATGCAGAATGTATTATAATATGTCGTATATTCCTTCATATTTATTGGCTAAGGAAATTTATCAAGCGATAAGGCGTTTTTATTTTATTTTTGTAAAGAACGCCTAAAAATGGCGGCAAATGAGAAAGTTGCGCACGGGCGGCCAATGAGAGACTTACACACGGGTGGCCGTGAAGCACTGCGCGCCCCTGCTTGTAACTACGATGTCTACGGTAATATATGTATTGCCCTAAATGTATTTAACTACAAAGTAAAATTAGAGCTGACAAAGTCCATAAAAATGAATTATTTATCACTCTGTGCTCTATCACAGATTAAGAATGTGATTCATTGCAGTTTGCTGCCAATAAAACGAAGAAAAATAAAAATTATCGAAAGTTGCTTTAACTTCTTTAATTCGCCAAATATAGATGGGTTCAGACTTTTATACTAGCATAATTAATTAGTACGAAAGTGTTTTAAAAAAGTATTGGCGCGAAAAACCTATTAAACATATAATTGTATAATATATAATTGTAAAACGATTGGTAAATGTTTTATAGTAGATCTTAAGTTCTTTTGCTGGTTTTACCATATTATCTTAAACCATTTATCTACAAATTCGACTGGCTTCCATCTCCACCCTACAATTCCAAATCCGTTAAGCACTCCTAAACTCCAACTGCCCTCTTGATTACCCAATTTCCCTGATAAATCCTCCTCTGCTTTGTTTCTCTCAATCCCTCCCTCTTCCTTTCTGTTCAAAATCTTAAGAGAATGGTTATAGGAGCAGGTTGCAAAGGCTACACGCTGTGACACTCAGCACAGATTCAATTCTTTACCGTCATTCATGTGAAGCATCGTTGATCGTTGTCTGCTCGATGGCGTTTTAGCGGTAAAATTTTTCAATTAGGAAATTGCTACGAAATACCGTGAAAATTCAGAAAAGTTTGCATGAAAAAAATATATCCGTTTTGATTTTAAACCGCTGAGGTATATTTGGTTTTGTTATTTTCTTAAGATGTTTCGTTAATTTTATTGCTTATTTTTTTATAGAAATTGAAAATTGAGTGTGTAAAATATCTTTGTCTTTATAGATCAATAGGATTCATAACTGCACGAGGTGAAGCAAATATTAAACTTTATGCGAACCGGTATTCTAAGAGACATTCTCTGAAATATAACAAAGGCGGTAGTCTCAGCAATTTTACGGCCCATATATTTTCTTTATAATGTCCAGATAATGTTAAAACACATACCTAATAATATAAAATTATCTTCTTGAAATAGATGCCTATCATTTAGGCAAATGTTGTCCGAATACCTCACTATGCTCCGTAATATTACCGACTGGTTCCAGCGAATCACCGGGATAAAAGTCCCCTCTTTGTAATATCTTTACGTTTGAAATTTATTAAATTAATTCGGTTACTTGCCAAAAAAGAACAAAAACGCAAATTCTCTCCTTTCATTTCGAATTAAAAAATCCACCCTTTCGCCTGGGATTCCGACTTAATTTTGGAAGGACCACTCCGTCAGAAATATTTCAAACAACACCAATTTAAATCTCCACTAATTTAGACGCCGTTTCAATTACGGCTCGGGTGATTAATTCGCGTTAATCAACCTGTTTCTTTTTTCGAATTCTGCACGGGACTGGGAGTTAAGAGGGGAGATAAAAATGGGGAGTTTATATATATTTTTTTCTAATTCCCAGAATTTTTTCATGCTCTCAAAAGCATCCCCTCTCTCTCTTTCTGCTTTCTGCGCCACCCTCATATGCCGCAATCCATTAAGCGAAATTTTGGTAATTTCGTGCTCATTTCTCTCTCTCCCCCCCTCTCTTACGTACCTTTTGGTCTATAGATACATTCTCGCCCTCTTCTCTCCCAACCTCCCCTCACCTCCTTGAAAGAGAAGGGAGTTTATTCTCTCCTTCCCTCCCCACTTTCCCTCCTCCACGTTCCTCTCCCCTCTCTTCCTGCATATCTTTTCCTCTTTCCCCCTACCTCCTCCCTCCCCTTCAGCCCTTTACCTCCCCTATTCTCCCTCTCTCTCTGTCTCTCACGCCTCACCCCTCCTCCAGTCCCAGTCCTGAATCTCTGCCCGGGATCGCCGTTAATTAACTCGCTCGCTGTTTCCGTATAATTGGTTTTACCGCCGCTCTTGCTTAATTTTCGTAGTTGAAAGGGCGTGGGATGGGGAAAACGGGTGTCTGTGGGGATGGGGAGGGGGAAGAGAAGTGGAGCGATGGGGGATTTCTGGAAAAGAGAGAGGTAGGGCGTAGCTACGTGGGCGAGAGGAAAGGCTTGCGGATGAGCAAGAAGGAGAAGAGGATAGAGATGCTGTGCCGTGGAAGGCTAGAGAGAAGGGTGGCTTGGGATGAGAAGGGTGAAAGGAGAAAGTGAGAAGGAATGAGGACAGGAAATCGCGCGATTTGCACTCATTGTTTGACGATATGACATGTTTGGGGAGAGGTGATTAAGGTTCCGTTTTATTCCGTTGTTTATAGACCCAATTACGTGCAATAAATATACTTGGCAAAAACAAAGATTATAGCGACTTTATAATTTACGTTAAAACGACCATTAATTTTTTAAAAATATGGTAATGCGCTGCTTGTGTCCCTTGAATGACAACGCGTCTAAGTTAATGATGTAATAATTATATTTAGAATAAGTTAATCAAGGAATAAACAGTTTGAAATTTTTAATAATTTCCTCCTTTAAAAGTTTGTATGTTCCCTGCGTGAATATTCTCTAACGGAAATATTAAATGAAGTATGAATTTAGAAATGTGCTGTAGCGAAACAAACCATTTACTGTAACGAAAATAAAAATGTTGCGATGCCGAAAATGCCAGAAATTTGATAAGAAGGTTTTTATGTCACAAAACATAAAATCAGAAGTATGAAGGCGATAGTCATGATTAATACATAGGATTATTATGCGATAGATAAGTTTTTCATGCAGTTTATGGAGCGCATATGTAAATGTATTGGGTAATATTCTTATTGTATATGTCCTACTGTCTATGTTGTTCATGAAAAGGTTAGTAAATAATAAAAAAGACGCTTATCGGTAAGTGCGAATGTCATGCAAAATTGTTTTGATCGTGCAAGAGAAAGAGAGAAATAACTTTCGAATATAAAAGCTATCTTCGGTTATGATTTTTAATGGAAGTCGATGAAACACTTGCGTAACGGTGAAAAAGGGAACCTTGAGAGAGGGGGAGTTTCTGAACTTTTAATCCGAAGCACCATCATCTCAAGCCATGCATTTATTTCTCCTCCATATCTATCTCACTTTCTCCCTCTCCAAATACTATTCCTCTTCCGTTCCTTCTCGTCTCTCTTATAATCCCACGTCTCGCTCTCTTCCGCGCCCTTTCCCTTCTCTCGTCTCTGTTTTTCTCTCTCTCTTTCTCTCCTGACTCTCTTTCTCTCTCTCCTAAATGGAAGAGGGGACCTTATGGTCTCAATGTCGCCCTGAAAATAAAGACAATTATCTGTCTATCCCTCTCTCCTATCTCTTTCTCTCTCTTCTACTTATTTTCAATATTTATGTTTTCATTTAATCTCACTCAAATTGATTAAACTTCATTTTCATTTTTCAACACTTTAAAATATATCTTGTGATTTTTTATATCTCAAAATTGTACGTACTATTTGTAATTCCACAATTGTTCTTTCATGTAGTATTTAGGATTTTCGCAGGTTTTTTCCACCCCCCCTTCCCTTCGTGGGTGTTTTCCTGCGTGGTTTTTTTACTAGGTTGGCCATGTCAGGTCCTTCCTAGGTTTTTACCAAAAATACTTACTCTTCTCTTTTTAGAAGTTTCCGAATTTGTAATTCAATCTCATAATTGTGTTTTTTTTTTGTTTTGTTCTTTTTTCATTTGTTTAGTTTCAGGTATTTGTCTTCTGTTTGTATGCTTATATGTTATTATTTTTATTGTCATTTGTAATTCATAACGTAGGGTTAAATGTAAGAAGGGATATGTAGTCTCTCAACTTCGCCCTAAATAAAGTCGTTTGTCTGTCTGTCTGTCCTATCTCTCTTTCTCTCTCTCTCATATCTCTTTTTCTCTCCCTCTCACGTTCTCTCTCTTCTCTCTCTCGTTTCTGTCTTCCCTATCCATTTTCCTCTTTTTCTCTCTTTCTCTCCCTGTATACCTCTCTCCCATCCTTTTTCCATCTCTTTTTCTCTCTTATTACCTCCTGCTACTTCATCCCTCTGGCTCCCTCTCTCTCTCCATCCTCTCTCCTTCTATCTCTCTCTCTCCCCCTCCTCCTCCCTCACTCTATGAGCCTCTTTCCATCCCTCGCCTCGGAAGCAGGTGCTAATTCAGCGCTAATGAGGTGAGTTGCCGTCTCAGTGGCGCTTACATTTCCCAAATGGTAAAGGGTTAAAATGAGTTTGTTGTTAGGGATGCGTGTCTGGCGGAGTAATGGCTAGAGATAGCGATGGGTGCGGGAATTGGGGGAGGGAGGCAGAAAGAAAGAGAGGAGGGGGTAAGAAAGGGAAGGAGTGGTCTTTTTTCTTTTAGGGGATGTTTCTGAAGAGAGCGGTGTAATGCAAAGGCTACTATGATTAGCGGAATAAGACCGTTCGGACACTAAGCAGGATGGAACCGGCGAGATGAAAGGTCGAGCATATTCCTCCGTTCATTTTCGCTCGTCTGAATGGATTACACAAGCTGAAAAGGGAATCTACGGAATAAAATGAAAGATATTTTTGAGATTCCATCCTCGCCCTGTTCTGCGACTAATAATTTGATTCTTGTGAGTTTACACGGAAACTTAAAAAAAGACGAACATCATAATCGCTTTCTCTGTTACCATAAGAGATTCGAGCAAAGCCTTGCTTCTATCCTTAGATCAAATACATTTGCAAAGCTTCTTATTCATAATAAAACGCGAAGGCCTTCTGAAAGAGTTTTGACCTTTGTATTTAAACGCGGCATTATTAGCGTGCGCCTGTAAATAAAAATATCCTCGGAATATATAACAAATATTTTAACTTCCAGGGAGAGATACAATATAGGCATTATTAAACTCTCACCCTTTTCTAGGTGCCGTCTTACGTTTGATTTCGGTGCAACCGTTTCACGTAAAATTTAAAATAGACTCGTATCGAATCGTGATTTTGAGACATGGTACCCTTAAAAATAGAATAAGCGTCATTAGCTGCATAATTAAGCTTCCATAATTCCAAGATAGATAGCTCGAAGGATAAATTTTCCCTTAATATTTGTGCGAGTAAAAATTAAGTTTGATAGCACGAAATGTATTTTATCCGGATGAAGCACCTTTGTCTAGTTGTGGGCAACTGGACTGAGCGAAAACGAGCATCCGTATGTAAATAAATATTTTATATTTGAAAAACTTTCTGTTGATTTTCGTATGCTAGATAAACTTTCGAAACATTGATATATTTCACGATAAAATTTCGAATAACCGTGACGTGCAATCCTGTTAATTGCTTAACATCTTTTACACGGCGATTTCATAATGAAAGGTAAATATCACTGATGTTATCCGAGGAATCATTACAAACTTCGATCGAACGGAAGAGAGAGTAAGTCTATCGAATCCTTTTTATCAAAACGGCTCCTCTATCGCCGCGATAAAATTTTAATTCCGATGGCATCTGGACAATCAATTTGAGACGTCGTTGGGGAGGAGTGTTATTGCTGTAATTGTTTGGCGCACTCCTCCTCCCTCCATCTATATTCGTCCGTGATCTCGCATTATCTGATTTGAATCCGGTTCCCATTCAGGATAACGCAATAAATCCATCCGTTCCTTTACGTTACCACGAGACGCCAAGGTAATTCTCATGACGTCATCGATTTCGGCGTCCATTCATCAGTACCAATTATCAACAGATTATCATCACGAATAAAGCGGCCGTCGCAATAAATTTCTGAATTCGCAGATAGCGCCGCGCGTCTAGGCGACTCTAAATCGCAGTTATTACTTCCTTATAAGCGAAAAGGTAAGATCCGATATGGGATTCGCGGCTGTAATAACTGATGCGTGAGATAAGATTGAAGCACGCGGTCGCTTCGTCTCGTTATCGTCATTCTTTCACGCATGCTCAAATTATAGACTCGGTTGTTGTCAGAAGTTGCGAAAGCAAGGTTTTCAAAATGGAATGGAGGTTTAATGAGAACGATTTCATTGACGGTAAAGTAGTCCTCTCTACCAGCAAAATAGATTCAACTACTCATTAAATTTAACGCGATAGCATTTTAATGTTTAGTTTCAATCTTTCACTAAAGAATAATGTATGATGATAAAGAACGCTGCTTCGAACAAAGATACAACTCGTCGGCGTTCCTCCTTAGTAGTCCATTCTTATACCTGTCTAACTCGCCAGTTTACGATTACTTTCGAAAAGAAACAGATCGTAATTACCTCCTGTAATGTCTCTTAAGAGTTTTCCCTTGCAAACATGGCCGGCGGCTGTTTATGAGGGGCTTTTGGAGGCGGAAGTAAACTAGTCAAAACCACACAGACACACGTACACACACACACACACACACACAGAGCCTCCGCTTTTTACAGAAGGAAGATCAAACAATCCCAAAGGATTGGAAAGAGGATGAGGGTGTTGGAGGAGAGGGGAAAGAAGAATAGGGAAAAGGAGTAGTCTGCCTTTCTCTTCCCCTTCTTCCAGCTTGTTTGCTCTCAGGCGACTCTCCTCCACCCTGACTCCACTCAAGAGACTCCTACTATCTTACCTCCGGAAGGGGAAAGAGGTTAGTGTGTGAGAGAGAGAGAGAGGGTGAATGGTTTGAGAGAGGAGAGGAGGGAGAGAGATGAAAAGGCAAACAGAAGCAAAATGAGCGTAGAAAAGAGTGAGAGGTGGAAGAGGCCAAAAAGGCTCCTTAACAGGGCGCCGGCAGTAAAACGGTATCGGGAAACAAAAAAAAACATCCCAGGAGAGAGAGAAAGAGAGAGAGGGTGTTCCATTTGCCCAAGAGGCGCCGCTCTTCGAGGACGCCGCCTCGCCTTCATTTTTTTCTCCTCCTCATTTCTCACCGAGGAAACCTAGCTATAGCCGCCGCCACTTCTGGAAAGGGAGAGAGAGAGAGAAAAGAGCGAGGTGGATAAGAGGAGGTGGGGAGGATGCTGGCGGGTAAATGGTCCCGAGGGAAGGAAGAGAGCGCGGGCATGGCCGGCCGGCTTCCTCCTCGAACACATTCCACGGACGTGTTAACAGCCCCTCATTATTACACCTTTTGTCCACAACTCCCCGCCTTTTATTTTCCATCGCGTTTCTCTCTCCCTCCCTCGACCGCCCACGTCCCCTCTCTCCTTCGGCGCCTTCTGGCACCCAAATTTACCGAGAACATCTTTACTTTCCTCCCTCGCTCTATCTCTATCTCACCTCCCTCCCACCCTACACCCTTTAGCTCCCGGTGTCATTTATTCCAGAAAAATAAAGAAGAAGAATCTTGGTCCTTTTCACGAGTTCCTTACCCCGTCAGTTCCCTCAGTCCTTCCTAACCTCGCGCTACGGGGCCGACTTCTTTTGTTCTCCGGATATTCCGTCTGCCGTCGTTTGTTTGTTCGAAGGCGCTGGTGTGGTTTGCGCCCTCTTCCTTTCTTCTGGTGTTGATCTCCTTCTTGTATATATGTCTCTCACGCCGTGAGAGAGGGAGAGAGAGAGAGAGAGGGAGAACGACGCCTCGCTGAAAATTAAAACTGCTACAACTCGTTTGTGATGGGCTAAAAAAAATGTTCGACTTTCTTTTCCCATTCACCATATCCCTTTTCTCTCCCACCAAACTCGCACTACGTGTCTCCTCTTTCTTTCTCACTCTCTCGCTCCATCGCCTTACAACTCCGGTTCTTAAAAATTTCACCGAAACCAACCTAACAAACTTTCCAAAAGTGGTTATCCTGTTCACACAAGAGCTCCCAAAAATTATAAACTCGGTTCTTTAAGTATTGTTTGCTCATCCATAAGTGGTCGGACATTTGGCTGGCGTCCGCGAAGACGTTTAATATATATATATATATATATACACACACACACACGCATAAATATTTAGGTTTTTAGGCAAAAACTGTCGGAGAGTACTGAGGTTTCCCTTATTCCCAGAAGCTCGCGAATTCTTCTAATTGCCTCGAGCGCCGTGTTAATTCGATGGATTCGTTAAGGAGAAAATTTCAGAGAAACTCGCACGTAGAAGCAAATATGCAGTCCTCAACGTAAAATTATTTGAATATTTTCCTCTCTATAGCCAACATATTCCGTGGGTTCGTTTGGGTCCATCGAGGCATAATTCATCTCAACCCAGACAAGCGACATGCTTAGTTTTTCAACGGCACTCTTGTGATGGCGTCCTTACCAAAAATCAAACATTGCTTTTTCTGATTCCCCTCTCTCCCTCTCTGCAGATATTTATGGCTTTATGAAGGTTTTAATATCCCTGACTTATTTCCCATTAGCGGCATCTTCGCTATGATCGCGAGTTTGTTCTTCACTCTTGTCTCTCCTGCTCAGGTTACCTTCGATTTAAAATCAGTGAAGTCTTCGTGTTGAAACTGTATTCAGAATAGTTTTTTCATTGTTTTGACCTTAAACAAGGAAAGGTTCACAAGGATGATGGAATAAACTGAAGTAAAATGTATTATAACCATATATATAATTTTGTGGCGCCTCATAGATATGTTTGTGCTCATTTTGACACTTTGACACAAGGGGCAGTGCAGATAACTATGTTAAGAATCGAGGGAAGAGTACGCAAAACACAGAGAATGTTTATCAATACCGTAGTTAGTATGATGCTTCGATGATTACACCAAACTGCATAAAAAACCTAAACAATCCTCTTGTTATTGCATTTTATAGAAACATCTAGATTTACCAGAGACCAGAATATCCAACAAAGCTATGAATTCATCATCACACAAATGTTATGAATTAAACTTAAGATACCCACCCTCCAACAGCATTTCTACACTGTGCTTATAATTATTCCGCGTAAGAAGCGTTAATGTAATAAATCCGCACATCATTTTCCCTACTATCTAATGTCGGTGAAAAGTTCAGCCATAATTTTAATAAACTTTATATTTTCTGCCGAAAACGTCTTGAGTGAAATCACGATCTCAGCAAATATTTGTGACGTACCCGTGCGATAAAATTCGCAACAGGTTTATAAAAGCTGGAAGCGTTATAAATTATTCAGAGAAAAGATATGACGCAACTAATAATTAGCGGCGTTTTCAGAATTGCCGAACAGTCAGGGACTGCCGTCAAATGAATGTAATTGATGGCTGATGCCGAGAGACGAAATACTTTTTAAAAATCGACCGGAAATAATCTTATCTTTGGTTCGCGTTGCTTCGAAACTCGACTTCTCCTCACTCGATTGGAACGGAGAAAGTCTTTAATGAAACGTCAACTACTTTTTGCATCACATCTCGAGTAATTTATATTCCCCTCGCCCGGCTGCTCAGACAACGAAACTGCGATGAATGCCGTCGATAAAAACGCCAGAAACGACCCTAATATAAAGTTGAGGCAACCGACTTCAGAGATGAAGAATACCTGCCAATTTTTACGCCTCCAATCTCTTCGAGACCGAATGATAAAAATAGCTGCAGTATCTCGAGTTTTTTTTTTCGTTTCGAAAATAAAAACTCTTCCTTTCCATCGCTGCTCTATTTTCCCTCATATCTAAAACAATGGCAGCGCCATTAATACTTGGAAAAATTCCTCTCGAGGGACGGAGGAATTGGCGCGGGGGAAAAAAACACGTACTAGGTGATCCGAGATGGACGCCATTTCCTGGTATATTAGATGGCAGCAGCATCGCCTCGTTCTCGCGTCAAAACTGTCAAAGAGATGAAATTGTTTATCGACTCCCACGCCAAATAAGTTCGCTTCGCTCGTAACTAATTGCCGTGGCGAAACTTTTTCAACCCTCCCGAGTTTTTCCGCTCGTCAGGTGAGTAGACGCTTCTTTTTTTTACATTAACGTGCTCTCGCCTCGGCCGCCATAAATCACGTTTTTTTTATCTCGGGAACAATGTCAATATCCCATTAGGATCGAGTATTTTGTCCGCGTTCCATATAATCAAGGAAGTAAGAAAGGCGGACAGGAGGGGAAATAGGGAATACCACACCCCCTTCTTCACTCCGCCCCTTCCCGTTTTCCTCCCACCCCTCCGCCCCCTCCCCCATACTCCCACCACCCTACCCCTCATTGGAAAGATAAATTGCGCAGATACGATCTTCATCTAGATAGGAGCGGCCATTGAATCCGGTTATCCTCCTATCCCCCTTTCCTCCCCCCTTCGGCATCCCTCTTTACCTTTATACCTCCCTCAATCCCTCCTTACACTCCTCTTTCTCTCCCCCTTCGGGCCCCTTATATATCTTTCCTCCTCTCCCTCTACTTCCCAACTCCGCCGCGAGATGACTCAGGCGTCGTCGGTGGGGGATGAAACGACGCTCCCATTGTTCGAATTCAATGCGACGTCAAATTCCGACCGAATTAACTCCGCGAGACCAAATTGCATTCGTTAACTTTTCTGTTTTTTTTCTCCCTTAGTCGAGACAGTCGTCTTGTAGTTTTTTTAATTATTTTTTTTCCTCCCCTAGTTCTTTATTTGTTAAGAAAGGAAAAAAACAAAGGAAGGGGAAGGAAGAGCAGAGATGGATGCGATATTTAATGGTGGGAGTAATGGCGGCATCGCGTCGTAAAAAGCGTCGCGATCGCATTTTATGGCGCGTATTATGCTCGACTGGACAAGGCGAGATAAGGGAGAGACGTGGATAAAAAGAAATTGACTGCCAATCGTACGATCTCGATCAAAAGGAAAGGGAAGAAGCGAGATTGCGGCGCGTATAAGGAAAAAAGGAGACCTTAATCTTTCGGTATTATATTTATAAAAAATGGGACGATGATCATTATTTGTCCGTTTATCGTCACGCCTAAAGTGTTGTTGTTTTTATCTGGTCTCCATGTTTGTATTTTCGCTATCGTGGCAGTAAAATGACGAAATTATATAAAAAATTTTAGCAATACACAGTAATCAAGGTTGGATTAAGGTAATCTTTGAACTGTTATACACTATTTTTTTTAATTATGAGTCTAAAAAATATATATAAAAAATTGTCGGGGAAAGATTTTACTATCCTCTGCTGGTGCGAGTGCCAGATACCTTCGACAACATTATGTCTGATATATTATGTCCCATTCTCTCAAAGGCACGAGGGACAAAAGCTTAATGCATGCAAACACATCCCAGATATCTTTTAAAATGCAGACGTATTTTACATATTATTTCGGAATTCCTTTAGGCGCTTAAACCTAAATACCTGCATCAGATATAGAGAGAGGATAAACAATTTCCCACTTCGATTAATAATTGTCCGTCTACCAGGAAATATAGCAGATGAAGTTTTTATAACCGCGCCTTTGTCGTTCACAGTGGGAGAAAATAAAGCGTGGTTGTTCCGAAATGCATTTAAATTCCGTGACAGAACCTTTTTAAAAAAAAAACCAAAAGCCGCATCTTTGATAAAAAACAAGTTGATTATGCCGAGAGCTGGATAGGTGGCAGCACTGAGCCGAGTGAGAGAGAGAGAGGCATCTCTTCCCTTTTTCGCCGGATGGACCACCCTAGAGATCTGCTTCCCCAATTCATCTTCCGCCACCTTACCTCCTTCCTCTATTCCGCTTCCCTGCATTTCAATTACAGAGCGTCTTCTCCCCTCATCCTCCATCCCCCACACACTGCATCTCGTCCCCTAAATCTGCTCCCTCTTTTTAAGATGGCGTCCGGAGCAGAGATAGAGATGCGTTATAATGTTCCCGAGAAAAATAAGTCTTCTTCTTCTACTTCTCTCTCTTTCCGCGAAAAAGAAAAGGCATCGAGGAAGGTAAGCGTGCAGCTGTTTCGACAGCGTCAGTTTGGAGCAACGGTAAGGGAACGAGTGATTGCCGACACAAAAGTGTAACTTCTAATATATATCTTATATCTGACGACGTTTCGTCACATGAATGAAGTATTTCTTTTCTTCTTCTAAAGGGTAGAATCTTATTCATGATATGTATTTTTGTGTGAAGGAGTCTTTTATAGAGAATTTTTGAGCTCATCATATGGTTGAAAACGTTCAAGAACAAGCAGTTTAAAAAAAGTACTTGTCTCAGGTATCTTCAATAGCCAAAACAAGATTATATTATAATCTTGCTGTGGTTATTGGTGATAAGACTAGTAGCTGTTTTATGCGATTGTTCATTAAGCCTGAGAGGTGTTCACGCGGAGATTATGTGGCAGACGTTTGGTTAGGACTACGTAAATTATTGTTTCATTTTCCTTTTCAAGTTTTTGGCACGAAATTTGTATCCTGATTTAACCTGAAAAACACGTATAAGCATTTTATAACGTGTTGCATTTCATCAAAGAAAAAAACTGGATTATAGCATGGTTTGTAGCACAAATTGTATAAGTATATCTGGAATGAATATCTTACAGACAAGTAGAAGCAAAATTTTACACACCGTGAACCAGTGCATGGAACACAAGAAAATCTAAATAGATCCTCCTCAGTCAGGACTACTGCAGGCTTGAATTTAGATTTTTCACTAGAGTCATTAAAAATCCTTCGTTTTTAATTTGTTTATAAGTATTTCACGTCTCTCTTTTAAAAAAATAACTTGGCAAAATGTTTACGGGTGCAGCGATTTTCTCTCTAATTCCGTTCTACTTTGTCAGGTTTGTTCACGTCAATAAGCTGTTGGTATTGCTCATTTACCGCCTGAAAAGGCACCTACGCGTAGTAACCAGAATTTGAGATGAAATAAGCGGAAGCGCAAAAAAAAACTCATTAACTCTTAAGATTTTCCTTTCAATTTCTTTTTGGCTTGGATGGCAATAGCTTCTTGACTCGTTCTTGTGCGGTCGTTTCGCCCGATTACCTAAAAGTGGACACCAAACTGCTTTTTTTCCCCTTCCGCTCACACTTTTGGACCATCGCCGTATAGCACGCTGAGTTTGAAATCCGGATCGAGCACTGGCGCCGCCTAAATGACACGACAAATGATTTCCCACAATTTTAAACTCGTCTAATTTCTGCATCGCTGTCTTAGGCTTATAAATACGAGGTCCTGTGGTCTTTCAGGCCCCACGCATTCAGCAATCACCAAGTTCTACATCCGTCTATCCAGGACACTATCCTCTTTTTCCGCGCTGCCTCATTCTATCACTTCCCCTCCCCCCCTCTCTCTCTCTCTCTCTCCAGCTCCCTCCCCCTCTCTTTCCCTTCCTATCTTCTTCTTCCTCCTGGTCTTAATTTTGGAAACTCCGGAGAAGGAGCGCCTAACTTAACCTGAAGGGATTAATTACCATGGTCAACGTAGTGTAAAAATTGGCCCATTAAGCAATCAAGGAAAGCTTTTTGTGAAAATAATTGCACGTGAGATAAACTCTTGAGACGAGTAAAGAGAGAGAGTGATGGAGGGAAGGAGGGGATGGCGGAAGATAGAGAAAAGAGAGAGAGAGATCAATTTCGCGGAAGAAATGAGAAAGGGGAGTGGCTAATGAAGAGTGGGATCGCGGGCATTAATCTACCTCTTGCAGCATTTTAAAGGGAACCTTTGAGACGGATTGAGGGCGGAGAAAAACGGGGAAAAAATAGGAACGGATTATTTCTGGACGGGATTTTAAAAATAAAATTAAAAAAAAAAGATAAATAAATAATAATAAGTTGTAATTATGGAAATTAGCGAACAGAAATATTACTGCTGAGCGATCCGGGTGGATATATATATGAATGGCCGTACGAACTAAATGGCAATCTAGTTCAAATTATATGTACAAGGTACAAGAGTATGATGCAAAAGTGAATCTTTGGTGGATTTACTTATGTATCCTTCTAACTGTAATTGGTCTATACGACGAAAATTGACGAATGGCACAGGATGCTTTCAGTAAAATAGAACAATGAACTGCGCTTGCTTGTCAGTAGAACAAATCTAAATACGACAGAACTATTACTTCTCGTCCCATGTCTCTCTCTCTCTATCTTTTGTACATTGCAGTTCATCAATTTGGAATTTTACTGGTATGTTTAACAGGAGGTTTCTTTCTCGTCGCATAATATACCTCGGTAGACTTAAAATCGCATCCTATGTTTGCAGTATAATGAGCCGTAACGTCTTGATAATAATTATTATAATTGAGTAAATTTCCCATTCCAACTGTTAGACGATCATTTTGTATCACAAATATATTATATTATATACGTATACAATTTTTTGAAGTACGTCAACTTCTAACAAAAAACGGCAGGGCGTTATGTTATTCCAGGAGTAAATATACGATGTTTAAATATAGAAATGAAAAATACCTAGAACTAAGTCAAGGGGGCTGTTTCATTTATCAAGCTATTTTCTGCTCGCGATGGCGTATTTACGCACAGGAGAGTCAATTTCCATCAAAGGTAGATCGCAAAGTGTGGCGATGAAAAAGCCGTCGTCCTGCAACGCATTTAATTAGCGCTGCTGTGGCGCTTAAGTGACCGCAATGTAGATTGCACGCTTTCTTAGCCACGGACCTTAATGGAGCCATTTAGCCGTGTCACGTCGTCTGTGCTGTTAATCTTCGACGACAATCGTGAATAAGTCACTCGTGACTCCATTCAGCCGGGATTGGATTTGTAGGCCAGATTTAAAATTGATCTTTTCTCCCTCTCCCTCACTTCTCGTTTGGAAGGCAAGAGTGCACGTGGTACCAGCTAAACCTGTCAGATAGCGCACCTGAGTCTGTGACTCAGTTTCGATGAATGTGAGCTGTTACGAGACGAAAGACTTATAGAAATATATAACATAATAGGCAGGCTTTACCTTTGGTAATGCAATTGCCCGTTGACGTGTTTTGAATGTTTGTCCCTTGTCAACGAGTAAAGAAAGAGTTTGGCTCGATGTAAAAGTAAGTACCGACTCTATTCATAAGACATGTTCTCTTGTTTTTAAGATAAAAATACATAACATTAATCATCCATGGTAATTTCAGGTTGAATTAATTTCATCATAAACATTTAGAAACAAGAGGTTACTTTTAGCGAAATTCAGTGCTATCAGTTATATTAGAAATGTATATAGTTTTATTAAACTTCCTCTTTCTTACTGACCCGTTGAGCAATTGCTTTCTGAAAACATAAGTCTCAAATTTCGTACCACACTTAACATAAAACAGTCTATACGGTTCCCAGCCAAAAATATTTGTATTTCAGCCCGAGTCATCACTTACATATCTAAGTTAATCTAGGAGTGGGAAATTTGCAGTATTTTTTATAATTCTTAAAGCTTCTAGTAACATATTACCATCGAGAGAACCATACATCACTAATCAACGACATTTTAGTTCAACTCATGCAGAACGGATATAAATAGACAGAATGCATTGAAAATCCCAACATAAAAATCTAGTCGTTTCATGACCATTATAATTACGATGACCATTTTTTCTCGAGGGGAATAAAGGACACCCACTGAAAAATATAGTACCACCTGCCCGTTACTCTGCCGGACAGTGCGGCATTCTCCTAATTCACCTAAAAAAATAAAGGACAAAAACGTGTTTTTGAATTTAAAAAAATCGAAAGGACAACTCCCTAAAATAAAGGAATTTCCTTTAAAATAAAGGACGAATGGTCACCGTAATTATCATACACTTTTAAAACGAAACCAATTTAAGACTCGGCGAACACTTCACATCATAGCAAACAAACATTTAAACAAAAATCCAATCCAATTGGAGGTATATTGGGCATAATAAAAGGAAGATGAAACTTTAAAGGCGGAAGTCGCTTCCTAGTTCGGATAAAAGCGATTCGTCGTCGGAGGCGAAAGGAATCGGAATTGCAATCGGATGGGTTGGGACAATCAGCGCAGTCTGATCACCTGGAAAATTGTCCCCGGGTGGGAGGATAAGGAGAGAGAGAGAGAGAGAGAGAGAGAGAAAGGAAGACAAGAGAATAATCATTTCTCGATATCTGGAGGGAACGCTTTCCATTCCAATGAGGGAGAGAGAGAGAGGCGAGATCCGATTCCATAAGAGAACGCCTTTGAATGGGCCAACGGATCGATGGGGGATATGAGAGATATCCTGATCACGCCTTCGCCTCCGTGGGACGGCTGTTACCTTCTTTCCATCTCCTCATCTCTCTCTCTCTTTCTGTTTCTCTCTCATTCTCAGACGCTTTTAGCTAAACGCTTCTGCCGCCGGGTGCCAGTATGGGCGGGCCCTTCCGCCCTGCCACAGGCGCCAAAGCACCGCTATGCCACGAACCGTTCCGTATACTCAAACGTCCGCCGCGTATTATGCCGGTTTCGCTGTTTCTTCGTTTTCTTTTTCGGTGGAGTTCGACCGGCACCTTAGAGCCACGCCCAGTAAGCGAGCGCTTTAGAGTCATCAAAGTATAATAGCAGAGATATGATTAAATTTTGTGTTTGACAATGAGCCATGAATTCGATTTTTTACTTTGTTATTTTGCATTATCACTTAGCCAAAGTGCACGCCGTGAGGAATTTTAATTTAATGTTTGATTCATCGCCAATTATCTTTGAAGGGCAATTAAATCAGTACCCAAATAAATACACGTAAGAGTTGATAGGTTTTTTAAAAAAACATTTGCTGGTAAATTTAAGGTAACCATGTTAATAATGAAATGTAAGCATTGCCATAAGTAACGTTCTATAGAGAAGTCCTTGATTATAAGTTACAACAGGTTCTCCACATTTCCTTGGTCTCCATAGCCTTCAATCCTCAATAATGTGCAATTCCTGTAAAAGAAAAACCGTATATCACTTGTCAATTTTTCGTTCCTCTTCCTCTTACATAAATTTCTACTTTGATCGCTTCTTTATAGCCTCTTTAACCGTGAAACTCATGAAAATAAGGTACCTATATCCAGCTCTGCATTTGCTTCATTAACGCTGTTAATGTTAATAAAACCTTCCAATAATTTATGCGTGTGTTTTTAAAATTCGCTTTCCTAACTCCGCCCGACCCGACTCAGGCCACGCCTTTTCCCACCGCGCCCATCAGCGGCGCCCCGCGCGCCCTGATTGACTTGTCACGGTCGACGTCTCAGAAAAGGCTTCTGATCGAGGCGGAGTTCTACAGCACTCCCTGTCTCTCTCCATCTAACCTTTATTAACCAATTAGTTGATCGAGAGATAAAGCCGGATATTGCGCGAAAAGGTGCATTCGTGTTGAAAACATGCGCAAAAAGCGGTAAATTCTTTCGATTTCCTTCGAGTAGAGCTAATTCGAAGCTGTTTATGGAGTTAAACAGTGCGTGATAAGATCTTGCATAGTGATAAAAAGAGATACACTTTCGATAAAATATACTCACGCTGTGTGAATTTAGATGCAAAACAAACTTTTTACGTAAAGCAGAAATGCGTAATTCCCATAATCGAATGTCGATTAAAAGGAAAAAAAGGTCTTTTCCTATTTTCCTAAATAATTTTTTCGCGAAGAGCTTTGACGAGATGTTTTATCGAGACAATTCTTCGAAGTGGTTTGTATATATATTATTGCTGAGTAAATTACCTTAAAACAAGATATTACCTCACCTAAACAGCCATTCAACCGCTAATCGCTCATTGAATAAATTATTCTAACACTCAATTTTTCAGGATTTTATTAGATTCTATTTCAACTATTCAGATTTAGCTATATCATTAAAACTAATTTAACTGTATTCAAAATGCATACGGTGGTCGTTTTAGGTCTAATTTTCCAACTGCCAACGTAGAAGTCGAAATACTTTTAGTATATACTAAATTAATTAATCTGAGATACTTTTCAAATGTTTATCAATACTGTTTCGAGCAACGTGAAAGAGTAATATTCAGAAATATAAACACACATAATGCCACCATATTGCACAAAGTCGAATTTTTTTATTTTTCTTTTAATGCTGCAATATAAAGGGACAGACAGACAAACGACTTTATTAAGGACGAAATTGAGATTATTTAGTCCCTTCTTACATTTAACCCTACGTCAACAGTGACAAAGGAGAATTTAAAAAATAACAATAATGATTATGCATGTACACCTACTCACAATTTCACAGAAAAGAACCTGAGAGTAAACAAATAGAAAAACACACAAGCAAAATATCCAATTACAAATTCGGAAAATTTCTAAAAAAAGACCTAGTATTTGCGGGAAAAACGTGGGAAAGACCTGACTTGGTCAACCTAGTAAAAAAAACACCCACGAAGGCAAGGGAGGGGTGGAAAAACCCTGCAAAGGCCATAGATATATAAAATAACACTAGTGGAATTGCAATAATACATATAAGTTTAAAAAGATAAGATTCACAAAACATGTTTTAAAGTAATAAAAAATGAACAAGAAAAATTAATGAAATTAAATGAAAACACACACACACATATATATATACACACACATACACACACATTTGAGAGAGAAGGGATGTGTGAGAGAAAGAGATGCAGAGAGTATGAGAGAGAAAGAGGAATGGAAGGAGACGGAAAAGGAGAGGTGTAAAATTCAAAAATAATATCTTTTTGCTTTACAAAATAGGCGGCCTTAAAAGGATAAAACAAGAAAAATTTCACACTATTTGTTCGTTATAAAATATTTTTAAGATACATACTTTTCTACCCAGAAGCTATCTACCGCAGCGTGAGGAATAAAAATACTCTCCCCAAGGAACCATCTACTGATTACGAATTAAGAAGAAGTTCAAATTTTGAAAACTAATAGTGAACATTATAGAGATATAAAATTACATAATAGAAATAAGCTAAACTTTTCGTACAATTAAGTGTTATAAATTCTCTCGCCATATATTGGTCAAAATGACAACTCACGTTGAAATCCGTATTTCCCGCATTCATTTCTAACGTAGAGGCAAAGAATGTTGTGACGGTTGTGACTATGTACTTAGTAGTTCAATTTCTTGCTACTAAAATACCCTCAGGCTCATCGGCAGCGCCACCGGAACCAAATAGACTTGAAAAGTTTGAACAGTCACAGTTTAACTTTCAGATGAGATACGAAATTGTTTATGGGCTAAAAACCATCTGCAAGCCATAAGCTTTCAAACAATATAACATTCTTTACGAGATATGAGGGAACAAAGAATGGTCTACCCCAAAATATATACAGTGAAATCTCGTTAAAACGTACTTCACAATTACGTATATTTCAAATTAACGAACTTTTTTTTAATCCCCGTCAATTTTTCCGTATAAATACTGTATAAATATTTCAAAATAACGTACTTTTCAATACTACGTATGAGATTCAGAGGTCCCGAAAAAAGATTTTTGTGGTTTTAACGTATGCTTTCATTCGCAAATGACTCAACTATAACCAATTCTTGCTCATTCAAGTCGTCTACACAAATTTTGAAGGCATCTTTTGTCTTTAGTACGGAAAGATCTGCGAAATTCCGCCAAAATCCCAAAAGAAGGAATTTTCCGAGCTGAAAAATCGTTATTTTCACAATAGCATTGAGATAAAATCTTAAGTTATAGGAAATATATCTCTAGTTAGACTCATTGTCGCCAGTTTCGGTTTGCGCCGGACTTGCGAGAATGCCGATCTCTCACTGAGATGCTTCCAGAGAAAATACTGTACTCCTTATGGGCATTTTCAGTATACCGTACTTTCATTGTAAAGTATAAAAATTCATGCTCCGTAGAGATACGTTCTATCGAGATTTTACTGTATATATATAAATAAATAAATATCGGACGAACGCATATATAAATTTTTTTATAAAAATAGAGAATTTTCTTGTGCACCTCGCTTCCTCCCTGCAACTTCATCCTTAGTGACGTCTTCGTCATCCCATTCCATCTCCTTCTTACGTTTATATCTCCCCTATTTCTACCCTTCTATTCACCTCACCTCTTTTAAACTCAATCTATCCCTCTTCCCCATCTTACATTTCCTTCCACTTCCTTTTCAACCATCCCTTTCATCTCTTTCTTCAATTACACTTCTCATTCCCATCCTATTCCCTCTTTTCTCTCTCTCTCTCTCTCCTTCCTTCCCATCTCTCTTACAGATCTCTCTCTCTCTCCGCCCACTCCCCATTAACCGCCCCGCCTCCTCTCTCTCTCTCTCTCCCTCCTCCACCCGGCCTAATCTGCGCCCTCACGGTAAATTTAGCGGCTAGATGTCTCCATCGAGAAGGGCGCTCGCTCTAATGGGGAGGAAGGAAAGGGCGTGGGAAGGGAGAGAGATTACGCTTTAGGGGGAGGGAGGGAGGGAGGGATGGAGGGAGGAAGGGAGGCGGGGGAAGAGGAGATGCTAAGGATGGATGGGCGGAGAGGATGAAAAAAAGGGGTTGATTCCGGTGGAGGAAGAGGGTGGAGATGTGTGTGTGTTTGTGTGACGAAGAGGGGGGAGGTAAGGCGGAGTGAGGGGGCGTTTTTGATTGGTTGGGAGTGTCGTGACGTCCGGGAGTGGAGTGTTCAAAACCTTTCGTTCCAGCCGCTGCTGTTATTCCCGTTCCTCGCATCCGCTGCTTTGCCCCTTCTCTCTTTCTCTAAACATTGTCAAATGTCTTTCTATTGCGCATCCTTTCCCGTGATTTAACCCTATTATCACCTCGTTTCCATTCTGATTTTATACACCCCGATCTTCTACGCTTTACGGAGTACCTACCTTTCACGCGTGTGCATTCCGACTACTTTATAAAAAGTTTTTAAGGACTTGTTTCGTCATTTTTCTGGATCATTGACGGCCGTTAACATTTACTGCAAAACGAGACATTGAACGGGATACATTATAAGCAAATACCTACACCGGTAACGACCATAAGTAATGGTAATGCTCAACTGTTACGCCGCTTTCATTCGTTTTGAAATTAGGAATTGATTTAATCAATAAAGAGAATTGATTCGAAGGGATAGATTGAGCAGGGCAAGGTAATACCCAAAAAGAGGCAAATATATACCGTCTCTCCACAGGCAAAAACAAATTGCATGCTACCAATGCTTTATTTGCGTATTTTATGTTATTTTCTACGCGTTTCATGGTGGTAATATTCTTTTAAACGCCGATTTTCTCGGTTTTTATTTTTCTCGTAGTAAATATAACGAATCTGGTTCATTTGTTCGTTTTCGCGCGTTTCCTCGAGACATCCTCACATCGCTCTTCGATTCCACAGCAATTCTTTCCCTCTCTCCGAATCCAACGCCACTCCCCTTTCCTCTACTCCTCCCCGCACCCTTTCCTCCCTCCCCCTCCTTTCCCCGTAAGACCTTGCCTCTCTCTCCTCCCCCTTCTATCCCCCGTTCCCTTCTCACCCCCCCCCTCCCCCCATCACTCTCTTCATCTCCCCCTCCCTCACCTCCCTCCCAAACCGCATCGCGTCGTTGTTCCCCAATCGGCGATAACAGCGACCCGGGATCGATACTCGCCTTCATGAAAGTTAGAGAGACGCCTCTGTCCATGTCATCCACTTTCGTGTCGCTCTTTCTTTTTTTATATCGGACGGCGTATCGTGAATCGGCAGTGACCTTGCAACACGTTCCTCCGCCATTGTCGCATCCCTCCCTCCAAAAACACGCCCACCTCACTCCCTCTCCGCCCCTTATCCCCCTCTCTCCTCTTCCAAACTCCATAAACCCTTTTCCTCCCTTGATAAACGCATCCTAACAAATTTTTTCACCGCATCCCTCCGTAATGGAGTTTTCCATCTAAAACAGGATGTAGGGCGAAAATCGTTTTTTTCTCTCTCCCTCTCTCTTTTTCTCTCTCACTTGTTTTCTCCAAAAATTGATTACCCAGCAACTAAAAAGTGGTTCGATCCAATTTTTGAAAATGGGAAGAAATGAATATCCATGATAGTACTCCGCGATTGTTGCCACATACAACAGGGACGATTGACTTATTGATACGTGTCGATCAACGGTACTATTATAACAATATCCTGCAATGGACGATATATACGGTGGGTTCGAAAAATATTTTGATTGAGAATTGATTTTATTATGGTTTACTTATTTCATATGTTTCAGTGAGTGTTATACCGTACATGTAATTTTAGTTATTAATTTTCTTAATTCGCAAATTTGTCTGCAGGCGTTTGTATTTTACTTGAGTGATATTATTGACATGCTTAAGTTGCATAAATCAAAGAGTTTTATAGATAAAATTCGAGGGAACCGTATCGCAGTTGATAAATATTCTCTTCTAGCTTTATTAAAAAAAAACACTACTACAAGTTCGCGAAGAAAGTCTAAGGAATCACTCCTCTCTTATTCCTTGCTAATAGTGTATTCATCCACGCCACTCTTCAATAGTTAAATCCGTGCTTAAATACGTCTTATTGATAAATTAGTCTACATAACTTTATTTAACATTACATCAATGTAGGATTTAAAAATTAATATCGGACTTTAAAGCAAACTAGATCAACCAGAAAGATTCCAATGCACATCACGATTAAATGAAGCAAAGGATAGAGTGTGGAAATGAAGATGCCATTGAATTACGCGTCAGGAAACTAATTTGATAGTTTTTTGTAAACACTGATATTCGTATATGATTTATGATGTTTTTTAAATGAAAATAGTTTGGTAACAGGCAGAAGAAGAGTGTGGCCCATTTTATGTTATTTAATATAAAGAATTGACCGCACATTCTCTTTCTCGCCATCTTAAATTAATTTCTCTCAACTTAATAAATGTGTGATCTTTATCTCATATCTCTTATTTAGCAAAGAAACAAAACTTTCATCAAGCGGTGCACGGTCTTCAAGACGCATTATGGATGCGTTCGGAGAAATTAGTGAAGATATCCCATTAATCTCGTGTTATCAAGTAGCAGATGTGACAGACTGTAAAATATTATATGCTCGTTAAATTGGATATCGTTTTCTTCGCCTCAAGATATATCTTTGGTAACGAACGGTCGTTGCACTTAGATATGCATAAGAAAGCCATAGGTCACTCTGAAAATAAAACTTCGGAAATGATTATATATTTTCAATATCAAGTGTAAATTACATAGTTTTGGACGTGTTGCGCAGAAGTGTCTTTCTTCTCCACATCCACAAATTCCAGCTCAGTGTGCACAGTGGAAAAGCATGCCAATACGAAAATTCGCGCTGGAGATTGTGGTCGAATTTTAGGCGGTTCAAGTAAATACAAATAAAAAATAATTTTTGGTAACGTAAACATTTCAAGGGCGCTATAAAAGCGTAAAATTAATTTCTGTGTAAACCTCAATAAATAGATAGACTAGTTTATTTCCAAAATTTGTAATCATATACGGCCCTTATAACAAACATAAAGGATTTCGGTTCTGGTTAGAGTTTGCAGAAAAGGTATATGGCGCTTAACAATTGTAATAAGAGTATTTAACTGCATCAACTACAGATTTCGTGAATGCATTATTTTTTCTCATTTATTAATTTCATACACCAGTGGTCTCCAAACTGTGGGGCGCGTCCCCCGGAGGGAGGTCAGAGGGGTGAAAAAAGACTTCACATTGTATTTACTGCCGTTTTAACTGCCACGATCGTGAGACCTACAATATTCAGTCGCCGAATTCTAGTTCTCAAGTGGATAGGGCGTATAATTTGCCATATATATGACATATATAAGGGGGCGCAAGGACATTTTTCTTAGCTGAAGGGCTTTGTATAGTTTGAAAGCCGCTGCCATAAGCAAATCAGTTAAATATTTTGAATTATTACATTTTGTGATAAGAGAGAGATTCTGTAAAATCTTGAAAAGTAATTAATTGGCACAAAAAATGAAATGAAGGTTGGTCCAAAATCAACCATGTTTCAACAATCGTGAAATTGCAATTTTGAGGAATATCTCGATTCATTTGAGCGATACCCGAAAAAGAACTGTCAATAAAAAAATGTACTCTTGTCCAAATTGATATATAATTTGTGTCAAACGGTAGCGCTGTATTGCAGGCTTAACTTTCATTTCGTTATGCGAAATAAGCCTACTCAGTTCATCTCTTCCACCTTTTCAACTAAGCAAATTATACTGATGTTATATATTTCAAAATAAACCGTTGATATTACTTAACTTTGTAGCCCATCTGTGATTTATGTATCGGTAATCGGAACAGATGTATTTTCTACATTGCGACGGTAAATTATTTGCACAACCACTGGACACGACTTCTTTTAAACTCTTACTCCAACATCTTCATTGATCAGCATGCAACGCCAACATCTTCAAAATCAGTATAAATATATTGTAAAATAGTAAAGGAATCTTCCGTTTTTCAATTATTCCGCTAATTAATGAGGTAACAAACTCACTGTAAGAAAATCTTCCAAAATAAAATAAAACAGTACCAGGTGCAGCTGCTGTTCTTTCCAATTCCATCTCATCCCAGAATTCATGAAAATTTGATATTTTTTATTTAAAGAGCTTCTTATCGAAATTCGACAATAAGTTAAACTGTTTTAATCATACACTACGAAGAAAGAGGTAAATTTCCGAATTAGAAAAAGAAAGATACTCTCTGTTCAAACACTTTGACCGACATACCTAATGCTCAGCAGACATATTTCCAACGGAGAGACTGCACGAGATCTGCTTGGTCCAAAATAGATATAAATCCACGTTTATGCGGATGAAGAGATTTTTCAAACGATAGTCTTACGTTCGTGCTTTAATGCCTCGCGGAATTTACGGGCAATAAAAATCATTTTGCGCCGAATATATCATTTGATTTTTACGATCACACAAGCGGTGCCACTTAAAGACGGCTAATACACACACACACGAGAGAGATAGAGAGAGAATAGGAAAGAGAGAGAGAGAGAGAGATAGAGAGACATGTTGCACTCTCATCGCCGTATCCATCGCTCGCTTCGAAATTCCATTATCTGCGATCATGACCCGCGGCGGCGGCGAAGCGGAGGGAATAAATAAGAAATATGAAAGTGGCAACATTAAGGGTCTGACGCGGCGATGACAAGGAAAAGGAAGGAAGGAAGGCGAGAGAAAGAGAGAGAGAGAGAGGGACAACGAGTGTATCAAGGACGGGATTATTATTCCCCTCATTCCGGGGCGAAAGGGGAGATGGGAGAAAGGAGATAGGAGAGGAGGTGGAACTAGATAAAGGGACGTGCGAGTGGGAGAGAGAGAGAGGAGAAAAGGAGAAGTAGATAGGGAGAATTTTAGTGAAAAGCGAGAGAGGAAAAATGGGAGAAAGGAGATAGGAGGGGAGGTGGAACTAGATAAAGGGACGTGCGAGTGGGAGAGAGAGAGAGAGGAGAAAAGGAGAAGTAGATAGGGAGAATTTTAGTGAAAATCGAGAGAGGAAAAAGTAAGGTAATTTGTGATGGAGGATGGCTCTCGTTGGATTACATTAAGAGAGGTGCGGATAGGGTTGCAAAGGGATGCTGTGAAACAGGGACCGGCAGAAGTTTTCCTACTGAGTGACATCCTTTAACTATATTCAAAGGTTGTGACGATGACCGCATACTACCATGATATTAATTTTTCCTGGAGATTTTACAAAAAATGATTCTTATATGAGACATCCTGAACGCGATGCATTATATTGCCTAAACGTACTGCAAGTAATAGAGACATCCTTTTAAGGTTTTATAAATTCGCACATTCGATGTAGTTTCCTAAGAATTTGATTGAAATTTAAAATCTTTTCATGCCCAACCCAGTGGAAAGCATGATTTTTGTTGCCGTTTCCGGATGCATAAACTCAATTTCCCATTGAACGTCGATGCTCGCCAAACGGTTCGTCAAGTTAATCTAATTTTGCACGTATTTTTAATCGCATTCGCCCTGAGATAAATACATGTGATGGTTCTCGTTACTCGAAAGCTTGTCATTCGGAATAAGTTGGAACTGGAATTGATTCTTATTAGACTCAGTTATAGAAAAAATAAAAACTATCTATATTTGAACTCGATACACAAATAAGAAGAAAAATTATTAATGGCGAAGAACGTCAATTGGCCGCACGTGTGAAGCTGATTGCCGAAAGCTCATTGAAAGGCGAGGGTGTATAATAAGAAAGAAAGTTCGGTAGAGAAAAGGGAGAGGGCGGAGAAAGGGATACGTAGGAGAAATCTCGTAAAAGGTAGAACCGGGAGGTAAAATAGATATGTTACATAGATAAGGAAACAGAACAGCGGAATATACACGGAAAACGAGAAAAACGGAGAGTAATTGCTGAAATGGAAGGTAAAGAGAAGGTAAAACAAGCGAGCAACGTGGTCCGGTCATCACGAGAATGGGACGTTCGTATCCATGGAGCGTAATGGGTGCGCTCGAACAAAGAGAGAGAGAGAAAGAGTTAAATAAAAAGATATTGTGAGTTTGAGAGGAATGAGGGGAAAGAGTTGAGATGGAGAGAGATGAGGAGAATGTGGGCAGTTGAGTATGGAGGAAGGCAGTGGAAGCTCAAGGAATCCGTCCCCTTCTCCGTTTCTCTTCTCCCGGAGTTTTATGAGTCGGCATCTCTTTTTGAAGACAAGCCTCATTCCCATATCCCTTTCCACGCCCTTCCTCTCTCTCTTTCTCTCCCTCTCTCACTCCTCCCCACCCCCATACCTTATCCGCGTCATCTCTGAACGCAATACGATATGTCATCGACGCGGCAGTAAACATTGCCTGGAAACCTCTCTCTCTCTCTCTGCCTTTTGTCTCTCTCTCCCTCTCTATCTCTCCCTCTCTCTCTCTCAATATCTCTCCCCTACAATGCCTTCTCCCTCTCCCATTCCACTCCTGTCACGATGACCAGGGGAAACGCCGCGAGTATAGCAGTCACCTTGACCATCTCTCTTTTTTCTTTTCCTCCTACTCCGCAGCGCTATCTCCGGCGCATTGTCGCAACAACACCGTTGTTGTTTTTTTTTATCAAGCGATAGGACGAGGGACCCTTGTTCTAAAATGTTCCATCAAATGATTAATCTTAACGTTCCGGGGTTGATGTTTAACTGCCGGCGTCATCTGCTGCGGAGCGGATTATTGTCGCGCTTTATCTCCATAAGCCCTTAAGAGGCGGGGAATGCGTGTGGGTTCGTTTCTGACATCGATTCGAGAGATCGATCTCTCGCATCGAAGCGATGTATCTATCTCTCTCTCTCTCTCATCCGGTTATGATTATTTTAACGGAGAGGATTTAACTCTAGTTTGTTTTTTTTTTAATTCGGAAGCATTTTATGGACGGCAACCGCGACAACTCACGCGCAGCCTGTCGAGTTTTTTTATAAACGAAGAATTAAAATTACTTAATTAGTTTCCGATCCTTTTTTTTTCGACACCTGCGGTATATCTGGGCGTCGTGTAGGTAAGCTGAAACGTTACGGGTATAAAAGCTTACGCTTGTTTATCCATTTATTACGGATACGATAACTGGCACTTATAACATACTCACTCGAAACTAAAACTATTTTATCCGTGAACGACTTCGCCGCTGTTCGTTTATGGGTGTGTTCGCTCAATTATGATTTATCATTTTAAAATTACGATTCTCTGGTCGCATTTTGCCAAGGGAACTTAAAACGCTCGCCTTCAAGGATCGTGATAAGTGTCGCATCGTTCTCCTAAAGCAAGTAAGGTAATGTTTACGCTAAATTAAACCAGTAAAGCCGAACATAACTTGCTTTAATGGAGCTTAAATTATGAACTTGCGGCAGTATTATTTGCGCACGTGTGTAGGTGTTGTGAATTTCCTAAACTCATATTCGTTATCGACCTGAAAAATCTAGGCGTTAACGATGCATTACATTTGGAGACGATGGTGGATCAAAAAGATACTCCTCCATAAATCGTCTTCTTCTATCGTCTCCTCTTGGATGAGCGGGAGATTCCATGCATAATATATGAGTGCGTATGAATAATCACCGCCGTGTAAGACAGTACATTTTCCGAATATTCCAGCATTTTTATGGAAATGACTTTTAATGGCCTTTTAAATGCAGATAAAAGAATGTGATACCTTATGAGGAAAACAACCATTAACCATCAGTTTCCGTAATGAAAAACTCACTGGCCCATGGAAAACATTTAATGCCGTCATTTCAACGTTTTGATTCATACATCTGCTAATAAAAAACTTATACCCACGGCACATGCGTCTGAATTCGTATAAATTATATGGGCTCTTCATTATCTTACGAGGATCCCACGAGAGATATAAATACGAAGTGCATATTTACTTTATTTGGAATATGTAATCTCTTTCGGATGTTCTTCTTCGCAGCAAAAAAAAAACGTTTTTCCATTTACATTATCTACTCTGGCAGTAATTATTATAATCACGTCACCAACCTCTGTTTTGTTCCTTATACCGTAGGTATTTCTATTTTATTATTACAGATAAATAATTTTGTTCAGATGCAATATAGATTCAATGGACTTAATAAAAACCGGTAGATATAAAAGTGCTGTTTCTTCAGTTTTCCAGTCCTTCTTAATTCCTATTTATGCACTTCGACGTCTTCATAAAAAAAACGAGCTGCGAACGTCTTAGTATTATCGAAAATTATTTTCCACATAACCTTAGACGGGATTTTCTAGGACGGATTGAAAATGATCCAAAATAACCAACTCATATCTGCTGTAGTTTTCAGTTAGGTCAGTTGGAAGTTATTTCTAAACAATTTGAAACGATTTACAGACCAGCATATCAAGATAATCTTGAATATTAGGTTTTCACCAAAGTTTCCTAAGAATGCAAAAGATAATTAATTTTATCCACGGCCTTATCTCAATAAACCATTTGTATGGTGTCCGAATTATGCTCGGGACACCCTAAAAAAAAACGGCACTTTTTTTTAAGCCCACCATTCATCGTGTATCGAATACACATTTGCGCTCCTCCCCCACTCTCTCTCTCTCTCTTTCCTCACACCCTTCCTCCCTTCTCCTCCCTCCCACCCCCATTCCCCACTCCCCTTCCATCGGTTAGTCATTCGACATTCTCCTGTCTCCTCTGATTCCTCTCCGCCTTTCTTCTCATAAGAATCGCTCATAATTTAGCACCCACTCCCCTCCCTCCCTCTCCTCTCACAAAATCTTCTATCTCCGCCCCCTTACGCCGCTTTGCCCCAGCCACTAGAGCCGCCGCCACCCTCACCTGATGGCAGTGACAAATGACGAACTATCTGCGCGGCGAATGTAGACGTCTTCCGAGAGATGGCATAGCAGACGGCGGGTCCTTTTTTTCTCTTTTCTCCTTTATCTCTCTCTTTACCTTCAGGTATCCCATTATTTCGTCATCCGACCGCCTCTCCTCCCCCTCCCCCCCTCCACCCCTCCGAACCCCTTCCGTCTTCCTATTCTCTTCTCTAGCGTCCCTCAAAACTTTTTTATCAAGTAGTATACTGTTTTGCCATAGGTCATTTGCCGTCTGAGGACTGGGTTTCCATGCTATAGTACGTATTTTTACATACCTCAGGAGACTTAAACGTCCAATTCTGAAGAGGAAGAAATAATTTATTGCTCCCTCAGATGCTTTATCGTCAGAAGTTCGTAAATAATCTGATATACTTGGAGATCGGCCGGCATGGTGTATTACCTTTTTCTACGTACATATTCTATTTTCAAGCGCCTGGTAGTTTTAATTAACTGTTATGCAGTGCCCTAAATTCAAACGTATTCTTATGCACTATATTCCTTGCGCGCGTTATAAGAACAAATTTTAAACAAGTTAGGAATGCACTGCGAAACAGATATTATAAGGCGATTTTTTTTACAAAAAATGAATTTCTTCCATTGGTCGTTGTTTAATACTAATGACATTATATGTAATAGAGCCCCATTAAAAGCTTACCCATATAAAAGCATTGAGCTCTTTGCCATGGTAGTCGATTGTTGGGGCCCAGAAAAACTCCCACTTTTTTCGATAAAAACTAAAAATTTACGCTAAATCTACAGGAATTTGAACTCCCTCTTCAAAAATAAGAAACAAAAATTTCTAAACTTTCCGACAGTTCAAGTCCTGAGTTCGAATCCTGACAGAAAATATTTTTAAAAAGCAAATATATGAACCTCATCACCGATTTACGTGTTTTTCTTATGGGACAATAAAAGAGTAAAATTAGTCCCTAGCAGCTGATCCCGGTCCACCAAATTCTTGCCGCATGTAGTTCTCAACTTATCAAAAAAAATTTGGTTTCTCTAGGTTTCAGAGATATCGTCTGTACTTTCGGACGGACGGACAGACAAAGTATATACATAAGCCATTTGTAAAAAGAAATCGCTAAAAACAAATTATTCTGTATTGGAAATTACAATGGTCTAAGCGTGTTTTTCCGACTCGTCAGGTTAATTTCTAAGAATTTCCTAGTGCGGCCTTAAATTGCCTCTATGTATTTCATCCCTAACAGGTGATGAGATTCGATGTCTCAAAAGTATTTCTTAGCTATGATTTTGAATAACCCCATTACCCTCCACTGGGTGCATTCTTAAATTAATTCCGCTTAAAATTCCTCTAATCTACGCCGCAGATTAGGTCTGTATGGCAATGCAAAGAAAGATTTTGATAGGAGTAGCGATATTTACAAAACATAGGGTCGTTGGCAGGGGCGGATTCAATAGATGGAGGATCGATCGCCCACCACCTTGAGAAGTTACTGGATCCGCCCCTGTCCTTAACCGTAAAAAGCATGTTGCATTATGTTTCGTAAATATACCGTGATAGAGGAAGAACTTTTTCAAAAAAATACATTCATGAAACTTAGAATTACAAGTGCTTACTTATGGACGTGAGCTTACAGTGAAATATTATCGGTAAACGGTCGCCTTTTCTATTCACAACATTTTCGGAAAATATTTTATATTTCATACGCGACTAGTATTTTTGTAGAGCATCGTAAATATATCCTTTAATTTGTCTTTAAAAATGGATCGAATTCCTGCGCTTTCTTTCAGCTTTCCAATCATACCTATTTTGAGATTCGTTTAGACCAGGAGTCTCAAACTCGCGGGCCGCACGTGTCCCGTTTGCTCATTTTATGCGACCCTCTCACTGATCTTATTCTAATTATATAATTCGGCCCGGCTCAGTGTCGAAGAATTTCTTTAATTTAAATATTTTAAAAAATTTAGTCCTTTTGAAGTGTAGGGGAGACCGGGGCAAGTTGATGCAGGGGCAGGTTGATACAGTGCGAGTAGCGCGACAACGCGCAAGCGTAGGTTTGTGTCTGTGGATGGGGAGAAGCCTTCCACTGGTGCCTCCAGTTCGCACGTGTGTTTGGCGATGCGGCTGTGATTGTGTCAAAGTTATTCTAGTAAAACTGTTTTTGGTAACGTAAAGTAAATATTTTTGTTGTTGTTTGAAGTCACCTGGAGTACTTTGATAAACCTTTTGATATTTTTTCGGATTCAGATGTTATTTGGGCGTCCAAAGGTAAGAAAACTCCGTTGTTGTTGATTGATTGTGTGTTGTCTCTTTTTGCATATCAAGGTTTGAGGGTAATGGCGTCGTTTGGGGCAAGTTGATACATTTTAAATGGGGCACGTTGATACTATGCATCAACTTACCCCAATTACTTCCAATTTTTTTTTCTTGTTTTTCACAGAAAAATGGTCCGGAATTACATAAAAAAGACGAAGCGTGGTGAAGTACCGCGGGAGCTGTTGATTTTGTCCGATGACAGTGAAAGTGATTAACTGACTTTCATTTCCTTTTGAAATTACTTTTTTCAAGATAAATATTAACAATTTTAAGTAATTTTTTACACACACGCAGCATATTTTTTCAATCCATTTGCTCATTATGCTGTTATCTCTCAAAATTATTATTTTTATTCAATAAAACAACTTTTTGCTCAAGCTTCTTGTTATTGTATCAACCTGCCCCAGGGTGGGGCAAATTGAGACGTTTCGACTTGCCTAACTAAACAGGCTTTCATGGGTTTCTTATTCTAATCTCAGAAGTTATAATAGGCTAAATCAAAAGACGGGGAAATAAGACATAATTTCATGATTTTTAAAAATTTTAAAAATAGAAACAAAAAAATTCAGAAATTAAAAACCAAGAAACGTATCAACTTGCCCCGGTCTCCCCTAATTCTTTCGTTTTTGACCCGCGTACGATTTGCGTTTGAGACCTCTGGTTTAGACGAATTAGCGTTTCCTCTAATGAAATACCTTAGGAGTTACACTTGACGAAACATCGATAAAACAGTTTTGCTCATCGATGTAAACGCCTTAATATGTAAAAATAATCACATCCTACCCCTCATATCTGGACGTCCCGAAGTTCCGACTCGGGACGAATCTGTTGTGCTAGAAAATATGTCCTTCCTCGGATCCTCTTTCCCCTTATATGTCGAAGGAGTTAATTTTCAAGCTGTTAACGAAAAAACCGAGACCGGAGGCCATTCATTTCGGTTATCCGGGAATATACGACAGCGAAGAATAGGCGGAAGGCTTGAAAAAAAGATAAGGGAAGGAAAAAGGTCGCCTGGACCACCCTCCCCTCCCCCTCTCCCAGGGCCCCTTCCTCCTCCTTTTCGTACCCTTTTTTTCCTCCCTTTCCCTCCGCGCCTCTCATCCACCACGCCATCCCTCATTCTCCTTTCCTCAGAAACCCTTTCCACGCACCCTTTTAACCTCTTCTAATCGCAGCGACGCCCCGAATATCGGCGCTGCGGCAATACGATTATCTCTTTTTTTTACATGCAGCATAAATCAATCCCGAGATTTATGACGAATATAATGAGTAAGTTTTTCAGACGGAGTAAACTTTCAGATATGTTTTCGTGTTGTTGTTTTTTTTTTACAGCTTCTTATTAACTGCAAGAAAACTCTATGCTAGGTCTGATAGTGTTTTGGTGTCGTGTCGTTGGAGCTGATTGATTAATTTTCCTGAGGGAAAAATGTCGTTTCGTTGAAATTCCTTTAGTTCGCGCTTGTGAACCGTTTATTTTATGAACAGAAAACTTATTTTTGTTTTATAATGGGAAATCATTTTTTCGACTATTTCTTCCTCATGACAATATTTCACATTTATCAATAGCATCACTCTACTCATGCTAAGAACTCTTAACGATAAAAGATTCGTCCTGTAAGAAAAAAGAGAAAATTTCAAATTCCTACAAAATTTCGGCGCGCAATTTTTACAGTCGGAAACATATTTTGCGTACGAATTCTATCAAATACGAGACGTTTGAACAATTAAAAACCTTTACAAGGAACGAGTTACAATGACGAAAATTCGAACTAATTTCGAACCAGACACCATCGTCTATTTTCTTTTTAAATTTTCACGATAATCGTTACCCAGCTGTGAAATGTTAAAAACCTCGTTAAATTTGTCAGGGTAATCTGCCCGAAAGGTTTATGGATGGGTCAAAACTACGGTCTGGACCGGATTTGGGGCCTCTCTTCGTGGACACGGCCTGTTTCGAGCGGAGATGAAGAATAACCCGCCCTTTTAAGAGAAAGATCCATTTGGTCCTCTCTCTCCCTCCCTCCCTCCGACCTCTCACATCTTCCGATCGGCCACTACATCAAAAACCAAACTCTGCGCTGCCTCCGTCACCATGCGAACATCACTCTCCCACCCTTCTAGTTTATAATCTATGCTCTCCATTGTAGCACGGGATGAGTGGCAGGGATTGTTAGTGGACGGAGGGGAGAGAGTTAGAGAGGGCTATTCGTGGGGCGACACTCACCAGAGTTTAAGTTATGGTTCGTTCGGCCGACGCACACGCGTGTTGCATAGAGAGAGAGCGTATCCCGAGCGCACTTACTTTTCCTTATCTCTCGGTCGAGGCGGGCGGCGGAGTCTAAAGGAAGGGCGAGCCTGTTACAATGCTTAACATCCTGCATTCGTCAAATCAGACGTCGTCGTATTCGCCGGGTAATCAAAGCGAGGCGAGAGGGGGATTTGGGGGAAACCTTTCAAAGCTTCTTATGAAATGGACTCGCTGTCCCGTGATCGCGATTCGAGTCCTTTCGAGGGGCGGGTCGCCTCGATTCGCTCTTGTCGAGTCCCATGTAGGAGGTCGGTCGAAATTTTCCTCTGCTCGTGCGGTGCGATGTGCATCCGATCGAAAACCAAATCTCCATGCAACGGTGGAGTTGACGGTAAATGTGTTTTTTTTTTCTCAGCGTGATCCGTTTGTTTTTTCTGAAATGGAGGAGGATAACAATAATGAGTCTGTGAAATATGCAGTCATTGGGAAATGCGTTAAATGTAGAGTTTGTAAGGAAATTCGGCTTCAGTGGTTGTTTTCAGATGCTTTGTCTAGAAGGTTCTTAGTTTCGAATGCCTTATTTATGAAAAACATTGTTGATTAAATTTTAAACTACAGATAAGTAAAATGACATCGTCTTAGGAATTTTAGCAGTATCGAGCGATCCGTTCTTCCCTTTTATTATTTCTTAATTGACCGTTTGAGTTAGGGAAGTTTACCTTGTAATGTATTTAAAATGCATGCAAATCAGTGGAGTAGATACCGCCCGGGGGCCCGTGCTTAAGGGGGGGGGCCGCAAGAGATTGAATGTTGAGACCAAATTGTTAAAAATTTATACTTGATATTTTTTAACCTTGCCGGGACAATTTTGAACCGTCTTTCTAATGAAAGGAAAAATTCCGTAGACCCAAAGGAAGCAGTATAGGCATATGAAGTCTACGGCCTAATCTTCACTTACGGGATAAATACAAAACGATGAAGAAATACAATACTAAGATAAGAGACGTCCTCTCTGTGCAACCTTAATTGAGCCGCCTAGGACCATATAGTTAGTATGAACAGACTGTTTACAAAGTGTATAAATAGATTCCTTACAAACAAGCGTCTCATAACTCTTGCAGACGATACTGTTTCAGTTATGAGATAACGGACGGTTTCGGGCGCATAGGACCGAAGGAAAGAAACGCAGAGGCTTGACGACGACGGTGCGAACGGTGCGACTGCGCCATGCCCCGCGCTTTCTACAAAAAACTTATAAAATACACGCATTTAAATAAAATCTGAAAAATATCGAAGTGTCATAGTGAGAGAGATTGCTTTAGTTCTTAAAATTTACTATTAAAAATTTTTGACGCGTAAGCCCGTGTCCTAGGTGGGAGCGTCTAAACACAAGCGCGTGCATGCGCTTCTTCGCTCAGGCATACTTTGGTCGTGCTCCCACGCGCTGGTAGCGCCGAACGCGCTTCCTGAGAAGCGGATTCCAAGGAAGTTTGATCGCTGCTACCTCAGTCGCGCGTTGACTGCTTGATAAAGATGTGCACTGATTTCCGAAGTTTTTAAAAGAAGTGCTATTTGGGATAGCAGGCAGAAGCGGCACCACAACAGAGATGTCGTGGATAATGAGTGGAAGGAGGAGTAAGTAGTATTCACATTTTTGTTGGATTCCAAGATATAGTCGAATGTTCCTGGTTTCATTCTTAAACATTCCGTAAACTTGTTTTCATCTCTTCTCAGATCAATGTATAGGTGATGAAATTCTCCATATTCATTATGTTTGTTAAAAAACTCGTGTATGTCTTCCCTATCATTCGAAAAACTAAATTTTAAACTACTATTCTCCAAAGCGAGCATATAGACGTGCACTGTGAGACGACATCTCTGCAAATGATTCTTCACGTGGTCGCTAGCATATAGGACGGTCGCTGTGGAAGAAATGAGTAGCGCGTGTACGCGCTTATCCGCCAGTCGCTTGCAGCTAGGACATGGTCCCGCGCGCACAATTTGCACCGGGCCCCGCAATTTTCCTAACCGGCTCTGAACGCATGATTTGCTTCTGATGATTGGTTCACTTCCCATAGCACGATACTGCTTTGCCATAGCTAACTCAGTTTGAGATTTTGTCTCCGTACTGATGGAAGTCGGTTCTCTCGTTATCGATCAACGATAGTCATTTCATCTACATAATATTTTCATTATTGTGAGGGTCATTCAGGTCGACTTACAGACGTTTGAGCGGGTCCATAAAACTAAAAAAGAAAAAACGTAGAACGCAAGAACGCATTTTAAATCTGGAGGAATTTCCCTCCTTAAACTACGGCATATGTTCGCTTATGGTGGGGCCCGGAAAAAATTTAGCCCGTGGGCCCGCGCACGCCTAGCTACGCCACTGATGCAAATACACATCACTTGCTTAGGGTGCTTTTCTGTGATCGCCACTTTTTTTAAACGATCCATTTCTTTTAAATGTACATATCACGTAAAATATTTATTGTATCTCATTCATTTTCCCTATCCTTTTCCCAATTACAATTACTTCGATATTGCAGGACCTATATTTATTAAGACTATAAGCCAAAATTGCCTTCCAACCATCGCAAATTTTCCTATCCTCCTCCACTATTTACCCTGATTTCCATGTTAATCCCCCTCTTCCTCTCCTTCTTCCTATACCTCTTCCCACTCCTTCCTCCCTCCCCCCCCCCCATCTCACCCCACCCCTCCCTATACCCCGACCCGAAACGCCTTTAATCGCTTCGAAGTGACAGTGATGGGAAAGCGGTGTTTATTATCGCTCAGAATTACCAACATAATAATGTCGGAAATGACGCCGTTCAGACGAGTGAGGATTTTAGGGGATGAAGAGAGAGAGAGGGAGGGATCGTTTTTGGGAGGACGGCTGAGATTGTAGCTTGCGATAAGGGAGAGTGGGGCGGATGGGACAGAGAGAGAGGGGGAGGGGAGGAAGCGACGAACACCCTCACGTCTTTATTTCACACCCTCTCTCCCCCAATCTTCTTCCCCTATTCCCCGTCCTTTTCCTCCATAACACACACCCCAACCCACTCCCTGATATTTTCCCATTACCAGCTACAATAGCTTCGGCTGATCGCAATTGTCGCTTAAAATCACGTCGTTCTCGTCGTCCTGAATTGTTAAAGGCTCCACGCGTGGATGTCCCCGCGTTTCGTTTAAATGTTAGCCTTTTAACGGCGGGATCTCGCTACTCCGTTTTACTCTCGGTTCGCGCCTCTCGCATTTGCATGAAAATTACTCATATTTGTTATCGTCATCATTATGTATGAATATGGATCCCGTGAATATTTTTATAACGAGTTTTTTAAAAAAATGTAATGGACGATCTTATCGTGAAATATAAAGTGGATGATGATAAAGCGACACAATGGGGCGCATAAAGCGCTCAAAATTTATTAAAGCTCTTAAGGTATTCTAAAAATATCATGTTACGAAAATGTGCTAGTAAAAATAAATATAATTTCGCGTTTATCTCGTTTTTGTATCCAAAGATAATAGTTCGTCGTAACTCCGGAACTTATGACTTTTTTTTAAGTTTTCATCACCAATGAACGTTTTTATTTTGATTTTGATGATTTCCAGACACAGGACTTGAGCTCCAATGCTCGAAATGTAAAACATTTACGTGAGGAGAGAGAATTTGAATGGTAGCGATTTGTGATTAAGGGAATACAAAATCGACCTTCTTCAAAAATGTAGGTATTCGTTTCACGGGCACGCTTCTACCGATGCAGAATATAAGAATAGGTTTTGTCATCACTTTACCAAATGTAGTGTAAGACAATACATGTTAAAAAAAATTGGATCAGTAGCATTACCTTTGTCGCTGATATTACACATCACCTTCGCAGATAAGATTGTAAAATCTATTTTAATAAACCAAATAAGAAATGAGAAAGAATTAAAGGAGTGACGAGTCAAAAAAGAGAGAAAGGAGCAAAGTAATTCTACCCGACACATTTACAAATGTATAGTAAGATTCGAGAGGTAAAAGGGAGTAACTACGTCAGTTAGAATATTTGCGGATTCTGAGAGATGAGGAAACTGGGAGAAAGTGGCTGAAGCAGAGACGCGGTAAAGGAAGTACGTGGATGCAAGGAAGAAAATCTTAGTTAGGATGAAGTAAGACGGAGTTAAGGGTTGGAATACTATAAAGAGGGGATATTAATGTTTTGGGCTGGGAGATGTTGGAAGGATGAGGGATAGGACGGGGGATAGGGATGGGAACGCGAAAGGGGAAAGGTTAAGAAGGGGGAAGAAGGCGAGTGGGAAAGGGTCGGAATGGAAGGGGGCGGGAAAGGATGGAATGGGTGGGTTTTGGTCGGCAGGGATGGCTGTGAATGATTTGAATGAGGCTTGGTTGTTAGGCGGAGTAATAAAGCAGGGTAATCTAGTGGCTGATAAAGTGAGCGGCAGTTTTATTATGGAGGCGCTGGAGCGAGAGGATGTTCGATGCGACATGATCTGCAACGAGGTGAAGTGAGCAGGGTGTGGAGGGGGAAAGTGTTAAGGGGGAGTTAAGGGGAGTGGCGATGTAGGCGATCGGGGTTGGAGAAGGGAGTGAAAGGGTTGGATTGAAGCATTGTGAGTACCCTATGGAGAAAGGAATAACAATCCATACAGCTGCGTATTTATACTCAATTATACCAGAGGAGGGAAAATTTCGCCTTTGAAGAAATACGTGGTTAGGGTAGGACAAATGTGTTCAATTATGGTTGGGGATTTCTTGTGAAGGAGAGTGATTTTTAAATCGGGTGTATACGCTATAAAAATTGAATTGCATTTATAAATTTGTTGAGGGGATTGCCTCTTCAGATCAAAGCGTGAAGATCTAAAGTAGAAGTAATGTGGGCATTGAAACGCGGCATATAAGTTGTGAAAATCTTTAAAAAATCTATCATACTCAAGGATTTTTTTATGACTCGAATATAAAAAACCCTGAAGTGTATCATAGGTTATTCTTAAAGTATGGACTTTCTCCATGAAACTACAACATGCTGACCTACACTTTCGTTGAGTATGCTATTGTAATAACGAGCTTGAATATGTTAAATAATCTCCTATAATGCCTTCTCTATTTGTTTAGAATGATCGATATGGTTTTCATAAATAAAATAATCAGGAGCTAGATTTACAGCAGTTAACGACTCGTAATAGGCAATATAAATGTTAATTCGACCGAATATAAATGAAAAGTAGATGAATGCGAAGCATCGTGGAAAAATTAATATCATATTTCAGAAAAGTAACGCTGTTTCTTAAGCTGTCCAACTTTTCCTTCCCGGATGTCTAATTTCAGGCATCTGTCATGCTTAACCGTCTCATAACATGCTTGTCATTATTACCTCATATTTCCACCCAATTGAGGAGGGGAAGCTTTCTTGTCAACTTCTACCTCTTCCTCTTAATCATCCTTTAATATCTGTTACTACGTCCCCTCCTCTCTCTCTCTTTCTCCCCTTCTTCCTCTCCTTCTCATACTCTCGTACTCCACACTCCTTTTGGCGGCGGCTGCCGCTGACCTGGACACCCAATCGAATTGACTCTGGCAAATGATGCCGCAGAGGGCATGGGCTTCTAAAGGCCGCCTTGATGATGGCCCCGTGGGGCGGAGGAGGGCTCTTTTGCGGCTGGGCGTGTGTGTGTGTTCGTAGGAAAGCTGGATAGCTCTCTTGGAGGGCCGACGGTGGTGATTTGGGCGAGGGGGGAAGGGTCGCCGCGGGGGTGCCACCGAGGCCCATGGGGGACGCGGCGGGGGAGGAGGCGGGAAGAGCCGCAGAGGGTCGTAATTGGTTTATTAGTTTTGCGGCGATGGGGAGGAGATGCCTGCGGGGGGCGTGAGGGAAGGGATGATGGGGTGGGAGGAAGTGAGTGAGGAAGAGAGATTCACAGCGGGGGATCTCCCAAGGGGGTGAAGAATGGATGAGGAACGAGAGAAGGTGGAATGGAGTGAAAGGAAAGGGAGAGAGAGAGAAAGATGGTGTTGAAGAAATCTCAGTCGGATGAAAAGAGCGAAATAACTAGGTGTTTCTTTCAGAAAATAATTTGGAGAAGTTATGGAAAATCACTTAAAACTGAACCATCCTCCGGATTTATTTTCCAGTGTCTGGGAAATTGCGGCACTATACGAAGCTCCATAGCCGAAAGACAATGGAATATTTATTTTGAATACTTTCTTGTTTTCTTACAGTTGCAGGATCACCCAATCATAATTTCTTGGTTAAACCGCGGTACTATTACTTACACGTGGAATTATTTTATTTGCATGTACATGACTACCCAGGATGCAAATGGGTCGTCCACAGTGTCAGAAATTCAACATGAAAAAGAAATATGCAAGTTCCACTGCAAAATTGATTTTATTATTCTTACTCATACCGGTGAGTTAAATAATTAAAAATCACAGTTCAGCGAGCAATTAATTCTCTGTTTATTCTATTTGTGTAACTCTTATATTTATTTATATTTTATTTTTTGACTTTAAATGGATCTCAGTACGTCAGGAATTTGCAGGATAGAAATAAAATCCAGGGGGATTAGGATCTGGTAAATGGAGTAAATTTATAATAGAAAGTGACGAAGGTAGTAGAGGAACGTTGAGCCTTTAAAAGGTTATTGGGGCGGATAAAGATTACTTCGTGGTTTGTTGGGTCGGGCGATGCCGCGTGAGGATGTAGTTCTGCGAATAAGTGTCAAAGAGTAACAGAAAGAAAGCATGAGAGAGAGAGATGGGAAGGAGATAGAGAAGAGGGAGAGAAGAAGAGGCGAAAGAGCTCTAGTGAGAAGGAACGAAACGACTAGAGTTATGAAAAGGGCGAGCAGGAGAATGTGGGGTGTTGTTAAGGCGTGGCAAAGTTCTCCGCGAGTTAGGAGGTGATTGCGCCTTTGCAAAGGGAGAAGGGGATGAATGGATGTGGAAGAGAGAGAGAGAGGAGGAAGAGAGGAGAAGGAGAGGAGAGAATAAAGGAGGGGGGACGAGCTGAGGTGGCGTTTGATGGCGCGTCACCTTCTCCCCCTCCCTCAAAAGGTCAGAAGTCGGACCCCGATGCAATTAATATCGGAGAGGTTCGCCGTGAACCTCGACGCCATGAGCGCGTCAAGCATTGTATCAGCAGCATTAAACATTTGTCAAGGACGGTAATTGGTGAAGACTTTGAAGGTTTTTGTCTTAGCTTTTTCGAAATTAATTTCGTGGCTCACCAAAGAGGAAGATTGAATGTGACGTGGAGTTAAAAAGAAAGGGCGAGTGGAAGCGAAGGATATTTACTGACGCGGATATTGCGACAAAATGGATTTTCTCTTCGAATTAAATCGTCAAATTTTCATTCAGTGGCCTCAATTTGTAACAAAAATAATCCAAATGACAAAACAAATTGACAAACAGGCGTTTGCATAGGAAAAGAAAATAACGCCTCATACTACAGGTTTTTATGTCTTTATCGTTTTTTTTAAACCCTTTACTTGAATAATACAGAAAATTGGTCTTTCAATAAATAAATTCCGTAAAATATTTCATTCACACGCTGGAATTAACTATATATATATATATGTGTGTGTGTGTGTGTGTATATACCAATAAAAGAACCCTTGATGATAAATTCCACGGAAATAAATAGTTATGAACGGTAATATTAACTTAACTAAAATTAAATAATTTGCCATGAAGATGTTTACCTGATGGAACTTTTTTCTACAATTGTTTTTTCAATATTCTACATATAATTGCGGTCCTTTAATATTGCGATATGATATGGTTTTTTTTTACCAATGCGCGTCATTAAATGTAAACGAGTAAGGCCCTTTGGAACGGAAATTAAAATATCCTCGGAGATAAGACTTTTGAACGGTTCAATCAACCTTTTACGATTCCCGACGAAATTTTAAACCTATATCGCGATTTTCCGAACGTACGAGTCCACAAATTGCGTTCGCGATAACATTTTTCTCGACGCTCATTTTTTCCGCACCGACATATCACGTGACAATGGCGCCCTCAAACTGCCGTCCCACTTGGTTTACAATCCTTTTTCACTCGAAGTCCCTCGTCGATTTCCTTTCCAGTCTCCATGCACAACATCACAATTCAGCCTCGGAGCCACCGATCTCCCAAAAAAAGGATTCCCACCCCACCCACACACCCTTTCCCCATTTTATTCCTTTCTGTACAGACCTCTTTCTCTAAATCTCGCGTCTCTGCCAAATTGATATCATCTGAGTGCCGGAAATTAAGTCTGTGTGTGTGTGTGTTAGGGAGGCTCATACCGGAAGGGTTTTTTCCCTCGTGGACGCTAGTCCAATAGCAGGACGACGCAAATAAATAAAAGAATAGCAATGAACAAAGGGATTGTTAGCATCGGGCGATATGGTCCCTGTAGTCTTTTTTTATTTATCAATTTTTTACCTCCCCCTCCTCCGGATGATTTGTATGTATGTATAAGTTTGCCGACATCTCCCCCACACAATATGTATGTTGGTTCTTAAAAGCATTTTCGTTTCGTAGGTCCTCGATTCTTACGTTGTTTACATACACTTTCGAAACTTTCTTCTCGTTTATGTTTAATAACAATACGGATTCTCAAAATATAAACTCGTATCTGAATCAGAATATTAATATGATTCGTCCTGTGAATTATTTCGGCGTTGAGTAAATTTTCAAGCTGTTAAACCTATGCGCATTTCACTAATATATTATGTTGCGTAATGATATAACTTTAACCGTGGAAAACAACACGATATTTTGTAAATTAGGACAATTTTTTAGTAATTATAAATTATCATAAAACCCAAATACGACGTAAGTACGGTATTAAATTAAGGGCTTCAATAAAACAATAATGACAATTAAACGACCTAATCCAAGATGATAAACAAAAAGTACCTATCGAGATCAAGCGATCACCATGACGGGGTTTTTCGATAATCAAAGCAAAGTTTTCAAGGGCTAACCACGAGCAATTTTCTCTAAACCTTCGGTTATTACCCTATCTGATTTCGTCTTACTGCAATGAGATATATAATGAATTTTATAGTTACATATTTAAACGTGTCTCAGTATCTAAAAATTGGCATCTGTTCCCATACGTTAAAAACTAAGGATTTTTTATATAATTTTTTCTATAATAAAAGCCCATATAAGTATGTCGGTCTACTTATACATAACGCACAGAGAACCACCGGTGGCATAAGATCCAGGGGCATTGTGTTAAATCTCATTTAACTAATACTTTCAGGATTTACTTGGCCTTACTTCTTTTAAATTTTTAGCTGCTCATCGTCTACATTGAAGTTATGGGTTCGATTCTAGGATCGTTATATTCTTCAATTGATTAACACGTAGATAAATACTCGTCATATTTGACGGGAAATTACGCTAGCGTCTCAATATTTTAACAATGCAGAAACGAATAACGCAGAACAAAGTAAAATTCAAATCGATCGGAGCGCGAGTTTTCGCCCGTCATAATGCGACATCTACACTCTTAGTAAATCCGAATGACGCTAAATACAAAAAATCTAATCCAAATACACCAGCGTACAAACACTCTAATTGGCTCCATTCTTGTAAGGCAGGGAATTTACAATGAGCCATTGGGAACCTTTTGATCCATACGTCGTGAGTCACAGGAAGCTGCGCCACTGTCGGGAGTCAGATTACACCTCCGTAGTCACCGGCTTACAGACGTGTTTAAGTCTACTCCTTTCATAGCGACAAAATGGGAATCACTCCATCAAAAATGAGGGGATAGGGAGTGTAAAAGTATATATATTAAGGATTCCTTGATATATCGGCCATCTATATATATCCACCCTATCCCCCATTGTGGGACGAGTGTTTTCAATTACAGCCCGAGTCAAAGTGAGCCGGATGCACACCGCCTCTCTGGCGTAGGGAGGAGAAAGAGAGAGAGAGAATCGCTCTCACCTCCCTCCCAACAATGCCTTAATCCCGCCAATGGGAAAAGAGCCATATCCCTCCGACTCTGGGACTTACCCCCGAACCAACAACCCGTCCTCTCTCTCTCTCTCCCACTCCACTCTTCGCCTCAACTCTCTCATAATCCCCCTCCGGGAGATCCACGGAGGCCCGTCGTCATGGTAACACCACAAAAGCCAAGCCCTCCCCCTTACGGACGTCTCTCTCTCTCCTACCACCACCCACAGCTTCGATGGGAAGTGCCGCACCCCTTCTCCTTCTCCCTACCACCCCCTCTGGATTCTGCGTTATCCTCTTTTTCCACCTCCCTCCCCCATCTCCCAACATCTCCCGCCCTCCCTATATCCACGTTCTCCCCCTCGCCGAGCGATCATTGGTCGTCACTGATAAGCTCCCCTCTTTTCTTACACCCTCCCTCCCTCCCTCTTCTCCCATTCCATAAAGGAGTAGACGTGAGATTGGGCTTTTCACTCCCCATTTCTCTCCACCACACTAACACGTACATCTCCTCCTCCTCCCCCCTCCTGAACGCCCTCCCCCTTCTCTTTTACCCCTCAATTCCACTCTTTCTCTCACTCTTCTCTCTTTTTTGTCGTGCTCTCCTTTCTCCGACATCATTCGCTTCTCCAGATTCTGTCAGGTTTTCTTCACATCGTGGGAGAAAATTCGTTCGCTGGCGTCGGACATCACTAATTTCATTGCTGCCTTTGCTCGGAAATGCAGATAAATACACGAGATTTAAAATCTCACTGTTTATAATATGCATCTGTTTTCGGATGATTTTCCGAATAACAGAAAATCGCTTGTCTGTATTTTCTTATTCTGGCGAAGATTTCTACTTCATTGTGGAGTTTTTCATTCATCCAGTTAAAAAACTATCTTTTTTTATTTTCGTTAACACAGTTGGTCTTAGGGAATGTATCCATCAATTATGTTAATAAATGCAAGACAGCATATACTGCATGCCTAAGCTAAGTGATGGAATATCATTTTCCTGGAGAATATCGATGCTCGCCATACTCAGCGTAATTTCCTCAAATTCCCAATATTTTGAATTATTTTCGCTACAAAGCACATTCAATTTTTATCTATCCGCGAATCCCTAGCACCTGCCATTGATTCAAATAATTTGAAATGTTGGATTATTTGAATGATGAAGGACAACAATTCGGCACATGCAACGAGCGGAAGATACATTGGACAAAAATGACGAAATATATCTGAAATTTGCATCCTATTGTCGTTTCTTACAAAAAAATTCTTGGTCAAATAATATTGTCCGAAGATATCTAGGACCCTTTACGAAATACGTCAGAATGTGAGAAAGACAATAGCAACGATATTTCGGTAAAGCCTCTTTTATCAGATAATTTTTCAAATTATTAATATAATAATTAATACAATTCCTATATAGCTGTTCAAGTTGGAACGCATCTCAGGTCAATTCGTGGAAAGCATAATGTGTTGCTTTATTAATGTTAATCCAATTGGAATTTCTTCATTATATAATGAAACTTCATTAGCATGCGGTATATTTCTTTCAATATTGTTCATATTCCTACCCATTGGAATCAATTTATTATAAAGATATTTTTTACGTATCATATTTTCAAATTCATCACAAAATAATAATGAATTTGGAATTATATAGGCACTCAGTTTATAGATCACTATGAAATATTTCCATCCCACAATTGATCTTTAGTCTTAAAAATCCTTGGATTAAATTCCTCAATGACCTCGATACAATCTCTACACTTAGGGCCGGCGCTAGGATTTTTGACTCCCTGTGCAAATACAGATTTTGCTAATCCCCCCTTACTTTTATAGCACTACGTATTTAAATTATATTAATAATGAAGTAAATATAAAGTAATATTTAAAATTTTACCTTTTATCAATGAAGAAACAGGCATAATTGCAGACGTTTCATCTTAAATGTGAGTAAAGTGTGAGGTAGAAGGGTTATCCCTTAATTGAAACGATGGCCAACCTTTCTTCTCGGCACTTTTACAGAAAGCATAAACAATGTATGTGTCTGCCATATCTCTGAAGCTGTTTCTTTTAATTAAAAATTAATGAAAGAAATCATTCATGAAACACTCAAGAGCCGACGCCCTTTTGAGTTATACGGAGAAATGGATGAAGGATGTGTAACTTAGCAGGCAATAACAATCTCAAAATTATAGTATCATGTGAGGCGTCAAGTCCTATACTTAACCAGTGATGTTTGACCGAAGTCATTTAATAAAACCCTCTGGCCTATACTGATTTTAATTTTGAGAGTTTTAAAAGAGCAGAGATAGATCCAAACCACTGAGAGACGGATCGTTCTGTTTTATTCGAATTCCGTAGCGTAATGCTTATCAAAAAAATTTTCTATGCATTGCATTTGAAGCTCATTTTTGCCGCCCCCCAAAAGCTGCCTCCGGTCGCGTCGGCCCTGTTTACACTATCAGTTATTTCTGAAGCAAAGATAACTACGGAATTAACTGTTCAATAATTATTGCAATATTACCTAAAAAGTATGCTATCATAATTAATTCTGTGTAAGTGGGGTCTTTTTATCGCGTTTCTTAAATGTGGAGCACTTTTCAATCTTTGTGAAATGCAAATTGGAGATATCACTGTCTAATCTCAAAGTTCTGAAATGTAATCCAAGCGAGGTATTCCCGTAAATATTGCATTAACGAGTTAATAGACACGTTTCACGAAAGCCACAAATCGAAATCTATCGAACACATCGTTCGATTCAACCGAAAAATTGTAAGAGCGAAAGAATCGCACACGGTGGATTTCTTGTCCCTAAACTCTGGAATTCCCGCTTGTGAGACCTCTCGGGTCCGAAAGAGAATGGATTCCAATTCACCTGCGAACCCACTTTATCCTCCCTCCTCACCTTTCACCCTCCGTCGGAGCGGCGGGTGCCATGGTGCTTGGGAGAGGATCGCACGTCCACACGTAATGGCGGGGACGAGACCGCCGCATTAAAGCCACGGAGTAGCAACCCTTCGAAATAGATACGCCGGCCTCTCCAAAGTGATATTGCCGCTCGGAGTATAAGGTGTGTGTGTGGGGAGGGAGAGAGGGGGAGGGTGTGGAAGAGGAGGGAAAGGGGGAGGGAGGGAGGACGAGGTACGAGACGATTACAAAAGAGGCCCTTCAATAAAACGCCGGCTGAGTCGGACGCTATCCAGCCTGGAAATCGCCAGATATCCAGCACCTCCCATTATTCCCCCTCACCACATATCCACTTCCTCCATTCCCTCCTCTTTCTATCCTCCTCTTACTCTCATTTGCCATCTCACTCTCTCTCTTCTCTCTCTCCGTCATCTCTCTTTTTCTCTGGCGTGCCTGTTTCTCGAACCCTTTCACGTAGCAACACGCCTTTCTCACCCCCTTCTCTCACTCGGTGGCAACGCCACTTTTCGGCCACTCCACGTCTCCTCCACACACTCTTTCTCTCTCTCTTCTTCCCTCCTCCTCCCTCCCTCCCTCCTTCTCTCTCTCCACTTTTCAAACCCTGCCTTAGGATCTCCAACCTCTCCTCCTCCTCCTCTTCTCTACCCTTAGACGTACACACTTTGCTCCACCGAGGAACAAGGGCAGTTTCTTAGTGACCGCTGCGTTTTGTAAGGGAGTGGGAGGAGGTCCTTTTTTATTGCGATTGGACCAAATAGGGGCGTAATCTTCGGAGAGGAGGAGGGAAAGAAGGAGGGAGGAAAAGAGGGGGAGAGAGAGAGCGAGAAAGAGAGTAAAGGAACCCTGGAGGAATAAAATGAGATTGGTACAAAGTTAACCTTTCTTGTAGAGACCGTTCGCTTTTCAGCAGGAAGAGAACCGAGTATAGATTTGAGCGCCCTGCTCCACGTCCCTACCATAACACCATTTTCTATTTTTATGATATCGGTTTAACAGTAAGCAGTGGAATATATATATTGAGAATGAGGAGCTTGTTTTTGAGAGGCAATTAAAGTTGTTATATTTGTAAATATATGGGGCATAAAAAGCTGTATTCTTCATCGGGAAAACAGACATTTCCGGTGTTAGGGTAATTCTAAACTATAACAAACTGATAAAAAATCTCTTACAACTTAAAATTTTCGTGATTTTCATTTAGAGAAAATTAGCACCCTAGGAATACGCGGAAATGGCGAATCCGACCCGAAATAATCAATCGAGTGATGACAAAGAAACGTTCTGCGGCCCATTTCTCGAGTCAAATTGCTGTTATGGACTTTATGCGGGCGATGCCGGGGTGAATGGAAGACCAGTTTGGGGGAAGGAACAGACGAAGCGATTAAGGGAATAATCTTCCTCGTGCGATTGGTGTTCCATTAACGCTCCACCCGGATGGATCGCATCCCTTTTCCGGGTACCTCCGCGACCAACGCTGTGCCGGAGTGGGCTTCCGTGGAAACTGACTCGATAGTGGTGGGGGGGGGGGGGGAGCGTCTGGAAAGAGAGAGAGAGGCTAAAGACTTCGAACGCTATTGGGAATCGGTCTAAAGGGTTCGGAAATTGGTTCAGATTACGTGTGAGTCCAAATGATTAAGCGAATTGAATCGTAAGGACGTTCCAATCTGGCCCTTTTAACAGTTCCATTTCCGACCCTTGGAGGGAGCCAAGCCGCTGACCACAATCGCCTCTCAAGCTCACTTATATAAAAAAAGGAGAGACCCTTAATGCCTGTGTTTCACTTTCTTTTCTCTGATCCCATCCGTATTGAATGGAGCCGAAGTCCGACCACTAATGGGGGTAATTTCCGCCTTTCTTTTGTAGTAATGCGAAACCATATATCTTAAGTCTTTAGGGCTAAGGATATCTGCCTCTGCGATACTGAGGTGAAATTCTTCTTTTCGACTGTATTATAAGAATTTTCAATCTGCAAATATGATGTATTTTATTTTTAAAAGAGGTGTGAATACACATCTACTAGCTGGAAACAGGATTGTTTTTTGGGGGGGGGGGGGGGGGGGGGGGGACAGAGAAACGTGAAGTTTGACATTTATTGGGAAAATTAATACATTTCAATAAAGCATCATAAATGTTTAATGTATAAAATATAAAGGTAAAGCCGGAAAGTATTTATGGTACATCCGTTTATTCTTTTAGTTATGAAAATTTAATTTAATATGATATACCTACAATTAAGTTTTTTACGATTATTTGATTGAGTTAATGTTCTCCTTTCGGCAGTTTATGTATATAATTTTGAAATGAATCATTTCTATTGTTCAAACAACGATTTAAATCTCTTATTTTTTATGATAAACACTGTTTTCATAAATGAACAACTAATTATAGTTACCAACTAGAAGATGAGCTTTAAAGATAGACGGAAATTTTGGATTTAAACTCAAATACTGCAATGACATTACGCTAATTTTGTTGAATTAATGCATTTTACATTTTTGTATAGCGGAACGTAGCTTATCTAATTTATAGTTCATAAAATACTATGCTACAGCTAAATGGTGCTTCTCCGCCCTTATTCAGATAAAAAGAAACGCATATTACAGTGAAATTCATTTAATGAGTTTGCCTATCTAATGCCGAGAAAAATTCGAATTGTTAGCGTTTCGTTTAATGCGTTAAGATATTTTTCGACCTAAATCAGTTTTATCTGTTTCAATTATCAAAAAAATTAATGGTATACGTATTCAAAACGGCTCCTTTTGTGAACCAAAGTATCCCTCTTTCGATATTTTTGTGGGAAAAAGATGGTTTTTTTCTCCAAAGGTCATTCGAGCCTTAAAGAAATATCCTGATAAGATAGCGCGGGAAAATGTAGGGAGATCAGGTGCGAACCATAAAACGAGAGGGAGGTCTCAAGTAATAGAGCTTTTACAGCCACTATTAACATTTGACGAATGATCAAAATTGTTATGGTGCAACAGTAAATTTCTGTGCAAAGGGAAGGGAATAAAGAGGGTCTCAGAGAGTCACCCTGTGGGACTCCTTATGGCTAGGAAGTTAGGAGGGGTAAAAAGGAGAGATAGTGCATGGGACGACGATGCCGTCCAAAAAAAACGGAAAAACGGTCGATGATGGCGAAGGGTCCAAAGTGATGGGAGGAGGAGGGGGAGGGGGTTTAGGAGGGGGATAGGTGGGGTAAAGAGAAGGAAAGAAGGATGATGCAGTGAAGAATAAAAGGAAAAGGAGGGAAATGGTCGAGAGAGGTGAATGCAACAAAAAATCATTAAAGCATCGCATTATCAAATAAATTAAACGAAACTTTATAACGTCTTTATATTTAAGTATATTACTGTAATAAAAATAAAAACGTCAATGCCTTGTATATTATTATGCATGAAAAATTAAAGGATATAAGAAAATGCACATTGCGAGCAATATTTTAAGACAACCAGGATCAGAAATCGAAAAAATTATAGTAAAAATTACGTAGACCGTCCTTTAGCGACAAATGAGCCTATTATTTCGTTCGACAGTTATTTTTTCAAAGGAAATAATAGTAAAGATAAAATTTTCCGTCGAACTTTTTAAAAACTTATGATTGCCTGAGTGTTTCCATTAGCAAAAAGTGAAAGAACAGGGTTTGGAAGGGTCGTGCAAAAGAGATAGAGAGATAACTGAAAAAATCTGAAAATAGGAAGCAATGGAATAGGTGGGAAAAATAGGAGGAAGCAATAGGAAATGGAAGTAAGTGGGTATGAGAGGAAAAGAGAGAGAGAGAGGAAGGGGAAGAGAGGAGAGCTAAGTAGAGTACAGGGGAGTGAGAGAGAGGGAGAGGAAGGAAGGTGAGGGACTGTTAGAAGGGTGATATAGGGGTCGAGACCTCCATCAACTCCTGAGCCAAAAAAAATGCGTACATAAAAATAAAGCTATCGTCTAACACCCATCCCACACAACAGACTTTTTTTTTGAAAGGCGGGATATATTGCGTGAGTGAGAGAGAGGGGGGGGGGGGAGAGTTGTGGCCCAAGGGGAGGGAGGGAGGGATTGTTGGTTTTTGTGAGGTCGGAGGGGAGGAAGGAGGATGGGTCGGATGAGGGCTCGTGATGTTGTTAAAGTTATGACGGACGGAGCGAAAAAGAGAGCGGACAAATGGGAGACTCATGTTTATAATTACAGAGTAGAAATGTGCTGCTGTGTTATAAAAGTTTTTCCTAACGCGTGAGATATAAAATGTTATTAATTAAGAACGTACGAAGCGGTACTAGTCTTACGTCAGTGAAATAATATTATCATAACTGTGAGATGATAAAATGTATCTCAATAGTTTGCGGGATTTTGTAAGATACAGAAAAATACATATGCCTCCTGAATTTTGATGAATTAAAAACATTATTGAAATTATAGCAGAGAAAAACAGAAGAAAATAAAAAGAGAACGAAATTGAATCTAGAGGCATATTTCTTTGTGAGTAAGATAATTCTGCAGTTCAGAGCATTGATGTGATAGAAACAAAAACTCAGAATAAGACTGATGGTATCCTTAATGTTAGATTAGGGTTCGTGTTTATGTTTTTTTTAGCTTTAACCATGATCATCGTATTGGTATACACATTGTGGTTTATTTCTGCTGTTACGCTAACATTACAACTTAATTTCTATGTGCATGAATCAGTTAATTAGCATATTAATATTCGTTACTATTACGCTATTTTCATGAGCTATAAAGGTAAACGTAGAGAGAGGAAAAACTTAAACCAAATCCGCTTACAGTAACAAGCCCACCATTAGTCATTTCTGAAGAGGCATGACTTAAACGCGATTAAATCGTATATATATATATATATATATACTTATATATATATATCTCATTTTAAAAAATAAATCATGCTCTCTAGTCGAGATTAAACTATTTTTTTTAGCAGCAAATAGGAAGAGGGAGGACTGTTTGGAAAGAGAAGGAAGTAGTAAGTAAGGCGTGGAAAGGGATGAGCCGAGGGAAGAAAGAGGGCGGCCATGGCGACGGCCTCAGTGCGGATCGAAGAAGCGACGGAGGAACGAGGAGGAGGTTGGAGGGAGGGAGGGAGGGGGGAAGGTAGGTAGGTAGGGAGGGAGGAGAGGAAGTGGTGCTGGTCCCATTCAGGGGACTAAGTGAGAGTGGAGGAGGGCGAGAGGGGAGGAGGGGATGGTGTTGGTAGAAACCAGGGAAAGAAAGGGGAAGATAGTGTGTGTGTGATATGTGATGATGTCACACTTGGATGCCCAGCCACATATAATAACGTCCTCCAACGCCTTCCTCCGCATCCACCCCATCTCCGAAAACCCCACCTATCCCTTCTTTCATACACTCCCTCTCCCTTTTTCTTTTGTCGACCTCCTAACCATTCTCCCTCCCCCTTCCTCCTCCTCCTCCTCCCTACCGCTCTCCTCCGCTCTATCTCGCTGTAACAAATTCATTTTATCGCCCCATGCGACCCGCCGACCCGATAAATGCCACCCTCATTCTCCTCTCTCCTTCTCTCCATCCTCCCCCCCCCCCTCTCTCTCTCTCTCTTTATCCTTCCTCTTCCACACACATCCTTCCAGAAATATTTCGAGTTCCCTCTTACACCCGAGAATCTTCTAAGCATCCATTCTCCCTCTATCTTTATCAATGCTTATAAACTTCTCTCTCGCTAACACATACATACAATTTATTTACAATGCATACTTATGTAATTGAAATATCAATCAATTACGTTAATATGACTAAGGAATTTCGTGCCTAACTTTGAGTAACATTAACCTAAGTAACCGTAAAAGTCCCCGGTTTCATTACTAATCATTATCCAATTAGCAAAAAAAATCGCCTTAAAAGACAGCTCCTCGTCTTTTGAAGAAATCACGACAAATTTATGTAATTAGTGCATTTTAAGAGGCTATAATTGCGTTTATATGACAAGCAAGTATCTGCTGAGGTTCAATTAAGAATTTGAAACACGGTAATTGCCTTGGTCGCATTTACAGAGCTTTTCCTCTTCTTCCCCGAAAAAGAGTTAGATTCCCTTTAGTCTTCTCCATTATACCCCATCAACTCCCGCTTCCCAATTTCCACTCTCTCCCCTCCCTCCCTCCCTACCTTCCCCTCCCCCTCCTCACCGACGCAACCTTCCCTGCATTTTCCTCTCCATCTCCCACAAAACTTCCTCCTCTCTTCTTCCTAATCTTGCCCAACCCGCCCACACTCGCCCTTTTTTTCCCTCCAGAAAACTCCTTCCCTCACACACACACACAATCACTCCCTCCCCCCCCCTCCTCCTCCCATCCCTCCACATCCCACACCGCTCGTGAAATGAAAATGGAGTAATTAAAAGTATAAAGCTGGTTAATTACATCGTTGTTGGTGGGGTGATGATGCAATTAAGCTCCATTGTCTGTGGAAACGAGCAAAGGGGAGGCGTTTATCCGGGCCAGAGGCGGCAGGGCGAGAGGGAGGGTTGGGAGGAGGAGAGAGGGAGGTGGGGGAATGCTGGATACAGAGGAGAGAAAGAGAGAGAGGAGGAAGATGGCGGGATGAAGTTTTCCGGGCAATCCCTCGTCGTTTGAGGAGAATAGAGGGAAGGATGGAAGGGAAGAATAGAGAGAGAGAGAAAAGAGGGTCAAGAGAGCGAAGAGATTTGGCAAATGGCTAGTGCTATAAGAGAGAATGGGAGAGGAGGAGGGAAAGGAGAGGTGAGAGGGTAGGGAAGAGAGGGAGAGGAGGGAGAGGGAAAAGGAAGGAGGGTCTTGTGGGGGAAATTCCGCATCGAGGAAGGAATACCTTCCTTCCCTGCGGGAAAAAAATTAATAACCGATATAGGAGCGGAGGAGTCAGCGGGGAGGGGAGATGGCATTATGAAGCGAATTAGAGAATGAGTTGCGAAATTAATTAACGTGTTTTTGTTTTGATAACACCGGCCATTTCCCCCGGAGCTGCCGGGGATGGATGTGTCGACATGGGTAATGAGATGGAATGCAACGAACGAAAGGGAGGAGGAAGTGGAGAAGAAAGGAAGAGGAAGAAAATGGCTTCGGATGGAAGTTTACTCGTGGTTGCGATCGAGTTATAGAGTCTATTTCTCTAATGCTGAAGAATGCGAGAAATTGGCTAATGAGGTGGAATGTGAAAGGTTGAAAGAATTCGCGAAATTCCTGCGGGGAATGAAGATTTCAGAATTTCAATAAATATCAATTTAATAGCCCCCTGCAGGATGATTTCTCCGATTGGACTAATTTCAAAGTTATACAGAAAACAGTTTTAGTTGCTTTCGTGCGAAATCGTGTATTTTCTGTATTTCCAGCGTGGTTATTTCTCTAATATTATGAAAGGGTTCTTTTTATTTATGTTATTAATCACGATAAAATTTGCACGAAAAATTTATTTTTGGAGCAAAATTTATAGGGCACGATTTATATTTTCTTTAATCGGCGCAGTATAAAATGAAACTAATTTTGAAACAGTATTAATAATTTTAAAAGAATAAATAGCTTTTTTTTAGGGATAGGTAAAGCACAAAATTAATTATTACAGAAACTTTTCATTTACAGGTCAACATAAACAAGTTCCTTTACAGAATTCAATTCAAACCTAAAACGTTAACACGAAAATTGTTAGGAGTAAAATAAAACGAATATGTGTACATACAAATGATCCAGCTAGTGTGAAGTTATTGCAATGGAGTATGAACGAGATAGGGAAAAAGGAGAGGGAGCGAATGGAATAGCGCTTACATAAAGGAGAGGAAAGGGAGTTGGGGTGGGATGAGCGCTTGGTGTGGGGAGAAGATCGGAGGAAGGAGAGAGAGAGAGAGAGGGAAGGGGGGAGTGGTGTTGGATTGGGTGTGAAAATGGGCGAGGTCGTAAGGATCCCATTCTCGCTTGCCTGCCGCTGAGGAAGGAAGGGGAAGAATACGGGAGGATGGAGAGAAGTTGGGGAGAGAGAGAGAGAGATGAAAGTGGAGGTAAATGAGTCTGGCGTAGGGAGTGGGGAAGGGCCATCTTCCAATAACACTAGCTGTTATAAGAGGGAGGAGGATGGGTAGAGTCTGTGTGTATGGAAGCGTTTTCCAAAAGAGCCGCCATAATGGGGAGGGCGTCATTACGCGGAGGAGATTCCAGATTCTCTCCCCAGAGGGCTTCAGCCCAGCGGCACTACTCAATTCGCCGCCTCTCGTCTGCAATTATTAATTACGCCCCGATTAAGGTCCTCTCCGCTCTTCCCTTCTCGCCAGAAGAGAGTGCAAATGAGGGTTGATAAGGGCGGCGGATGGAGGCGCCTTTTCAAGGATCCAATGCTCCACGAAATGGCTTAATGTGCGACCAGAGTAAAGGGCCCCGAGCGCGCACACACACACACACGGCCTGGTTTTCCGAGTGGTTGATTTTGATGAAAAGCGTTTTGCGAGTCGGCGGATTTCCCGATAATTCATGCGCTTTAGAGGGTTTTGCTTGATTTATAAATTTTAATTTGACTCAACAAATTAGCTCGCTATCGTGTCATCCTCTGGAAGAAAATATTTCTTTGGGAAATTTTACAAATAAACACAGTATAAGCATACACTCATAAACTAGGATAGAGGTTATAATAATGGCCAACTAATTGGTATTAGCTAACAAAATGTTAACTGCTTATCTTTACATTTCTCTATCTAAATTCGAATATTAATTATTATTACAACTAATAATGATTAATAATTCATTCGATAGTATTTCCAGGAATCGTTTCTAAATGCATAAACGGTAGGAAGTCAAATTAATAATTTGAAACGTATTATTAAAATAAAATTTAACACTCAATGCCTATTTCCTTAGACCAAAGCAGACCACATCTCCTTGAGAAAGTTACACGGTCTAAATTTTTAAGCCGTGAATAGTTAAACCACCATTTGACACCTTGTTCTCTGATTCTGTCTTCTTTTGGACTTTACTCAGAAGATGATTACCATACTGGCTTTAACAGAAAGAGCAAATGAAACCGATTCTTATCTCTGTTATTGAAAGGATATCTTCAGATCTCGAATTATATAGTTTTTTTCAACAGATCGCAAATATTCAGAGCCAATTCTGAACGCGTTAACACGTCCCCTCTTCTCATTTCTTCTTTCTCCCTTTCCCAGCCGATTCACCCTTCTTCTTGACTTCTTCTGCGCCATTTTCGCGGTTCTTTACAAAATATTTTTACATGTTATACAACTCGGCTGTAGGGAAGTTGTAATAAGTATATTAAACCTTTCATTCACTGAATTGTCAATGGGTTATGTGACTTTTTAATTAATTATCATTTATGGAAAACGATCTTTAAAGGTGAAGAACTTTCACAAAATTAACATTTCCGAATCATTTTTCAAGATACCAACGACACATAGCTCTACTCGACGATCCAGCCGGAGGACAAACGTATAAAATTTCTCGCCTTTCTTTTACTTTCGCTTTCTTTGCATACGAATATGTACTTACGTTGTTGTCTTTCAACGTGGTAGATAAATAATTTTTTTGTGCTTCTTTTAACAATTTATACAAACAAATACTCCTGGTTGAGATGTAAGTAGCAATAATTCAGAGTAAATAGGTTACCGGCATTTTTAATGTATTCTAGCACGATAATAATCGTTTACTTCCTATTGCTTTCCTTTCTTTGTGGCTGACTATTGAAGCTAGTTTGAAGGAAGGCTGGAATTTCCTATATATCTACAGAAATTAAAAATATTTTGTTAATTTTCTTCCGTACGTAGGTACATGTAAGGAAGGAACTATATAGTCTCAATAATAATGTTGTATGTCTGTCTGCCTAGACACTGAGCCGTGTGAATTACTATGCGATCTTGTCTCATCCTCCCGCAAACCCCCAAAGTCCTCTTGCCGTCGATGCTATCCTTCCTCCACTCAACTCATTTCCATTAAAGCGAATCGGTTCTCATCGCTACCGGAAGCGCCCTCCTCATCCCCGTCTTCAACCCTCAACACTGTACTCGTCTCCATCCACTTAACCGAGCGGAGGTTTGCTCTCCGTAAATATTTGACCGCAATGAAATGTCCAAAGGGGTTGCTTCCTTCCTCCTAGAGGTCTCGTTCGAGAAGACTTTCCTTCCACCCACGACTTTCTTAACGCCAACCCTTAAGCCCCTTTCTTTCTCCATTTCTGCTTCTCCCTTTCCCGCCGCAGGTCGACCTCAACAGAATAATCGATTCTCCGCCTCCCCAGTCGATAAACGCTCAATGTCGACCACCGCTTCGGAATAAGTGCTTTTTGTTCGATATATTAGGTTGGGAGTCGGAGAGAAAGATTGGACATAACCCTTTAAGATGTGTCAAATATTTGCATTTATCTTCCTTGCATATGTTTAACAAACATAAAACATACAACGGTATTTCATATGCCTTATGCATAATTTTCTACTGTTATCTATAATTGTAAGCTAACATTTTATACAATATTTATCTGAAAATATATGTTTAAAAAATTAGGTGGCAGCGCGTGTCGATGAAATGTCTGATAAGATTGTTAGTACTGTATTGATTTATACGATCCTTTACAAGCATAATCCACGATTTTGAGCATCAGATCAGGCAGCAACGAAGAAATAAAATTTTAATTTCACAACTGTTACAAATTTACAAGAAATTCCTTCAAAATTATTATTTGCCGCTCTAAATGCTCCTACATACTGCTTGAGCTAAAAAGAATTTTATGCCGTCCCAAAATAAATAGGCTTTTAAGACTGAAAGAAATAAATGAATGTTGCAGTAAGCATTGAAAATATCTTTATGCGATTATTGTTTTGACTCAACAAATTTTCGCAACACACGTTGTTCAACGTAGGTAAAGCAAAGAGTAAATTATAACCACTTGGGCGACTATTTGTAGAGTAAATAATCTTCAAATGGGTAAATGTAAAATCCAGAAATTTCTTCGATATTTAAAGCTATACTTGCATTTTCTGTTATCATTTCCATTGGCGAGGAACCGTGGATAAGAAACTGGTGTGAAACTAGTTTCGGTCTTAAATTTAGAAATTAAATATTTCGCAGTGCCCAGCCATTCTAATGGTGCATAACATTTGGTGTACTGTATGTGTTTTAAGAATTCTTCATTTGGTGAACATTTTTGTGTTTCGTATTGTTCTAGGCTTGGGAAGATGTTGCTGTCACTTGTTATCGCTTGCGGAAAATGAAATATTTCTTCTTAAACTTGTCTTGGGCGGCGATAACGACAGGTCATGAAACTTAAACCTAGATTGTCTCAAATTTGAATTTACTAAGGGGAGATATTTTCACGTTGTTTGGCGAAAAATAATTGAGCTTTATTAAGCATATTTTCATTCGTAAAAGCGTTCAATTCGAAAATCGAAAGCATAAGGTCATTACGCTTGACACGGCACAATCCGAACAAACCACAATCCTCTCGACGTTAACATAGATCAATTAACTGATGTTACGAGAGATTTTCTTATTCGTATGCTTTGATTTTCGTATGTCAAAATTTTTCATGACTCGAATCGTTCTCATTTTTCCAAGGAGTTCTAATTTAAAGATATTTCCACTTATCCTTCTACTGAGAGAGTGGAGTCCTCGGATTGTATCTCTAACGTGCCCCAGACCTCCACCCCCGCCCTCCCCCTTCTCCGAAACGTCCCCCTCTCTCCCTCCTTTTTCTCTCATTCTCTCCGCTGAAAAAGACATTTACACGTCTCTCCGAGATCTAACCGTGTGGAACCATTCGGAAAAGAGAGTGGAATAGCTGCATGGAGGTGTATAATAGGAGGGGGAGGGGAGGAGACCATTTTCTTTCTCTGTCTCTCCTTCTTATTTCGGAGGTCATTCTTTTCCTTCTCCGAACGCCTCCCCTCTCTCTCTCTCCCTCTCCTTCTTCCCCCTTTCTACTGACCCTCACTCTTCAGCGTCAGCCTCACCTGGGACTCCTATAGCAACCACCTTTGCCCGCTCACCAAATAACCCTCAGTTCTCAACAAACAAGTCAGTGTCCCTCTCTCTCTCTCTCTACTTACGTATCCTGGAAGACTCTGTTAGTCCCCTCTCTCACGATATTCTCTCATGTGCTGGAACCACTCGAAAAGTTCTTTTTTTCTTTACCTTGTAGATCCATTATTGATTGTTTTCTTTTGTTTATAGGATCGTGTTACTTAGTGTGCCGTAAGTTTCTCACGGATTTAATCATGGCTTATTTGAGAAATTTGATTGTTTAATGAATCTCCAATTCATCTAACGTGTATTCGTATTTATGTATTGCGTGATCATAATGTCTTCATAAAGCTGGTAAAATCATCACTAGTCTATTCGTTTCTGTGTTGCTTCCAATTTGAACGTAACGGTTGAAGATGAGAAAAGATAGAAAAATATACTTGTTTTATTAGCTGTACAACTTCCCAAGTCTCAAGTAATTATCGTAATTTTAATTTAATAAAGCAATACAAGGGATATAAACAGCGACGTAATTTATTTCTTATAGGAAAATTTTTATTTTGAAAAATGAATGATTTCATTACTTTCCACACTTTTCATTTTTTATTTCTTGATACTTTCACGTTTATGTCTACATAACTGCCCATATTAAGTTTCTGACCTCTTCACCGGTGTGACACGCTAGAAAATTTAAAGAATTACTTCTATTTACTTAAATAGGGTAATTAGTATTTAATATTTACCCCATTATTTTCCTTTTTATAAATGTTCTAAATCAATCTTGAAATATTACGAAATTATATCCCTACAAACAAGGATACACAATCGAAATGAAGAATATTGATTGAATTTATTCAGATTCATCATTTTCACGTGAATCCACGTTCTGGCAAAGCTGAGATGAATTTCTCATTTTTTCCACTGAAAATAAACGGAAGGCTCGCCCATTAAAAGTTATTCGAAAGCGAATTAAGTAAACGTTAAGAAACAAAGGAACAGAAATTAGCATTAAATGTCATGCATCAAAGAATGGATGGCGATATAGGTTTAAATACGCTTCATTTATATTTCGGAAGAACAAAGGCACAGTGAGCAGCCATTTTAACATTGAAGGCAGATAAATTAGAAAGGCTAAAGTCAACAAATCATTAAAGGCTCGGTAATTTATTCTTTAAACCTATCTCCACCCGCACCCGTGCTCGATCCTCCTTCATTCGCCTATGCCTCCTCCTCCTCCTCTGCCCCTCCCCCCCCCCCCCCCACCAAACTCTCCTGTTCCTACACTTCTCTGCCTCCATTTTTTGCCTTTGCCATCACAAGAGCGCGCGCGACTCTTCAGAGACTCAGCGGGCGGCCAATTACGGGGCCATTCTGCTTCTCTGCCCCTGCCTCTCCCCACCCCTCTCCCCTCCGCGGGAAACCAACAGTGCCCCAACCCTTACCTTGCCTCTCCCTTCCCTTGACCTCTTCGCAGGACCTCTCGGCAGCGCAGGCCTTTGCGAAGGGGGCCAGGTGTGCCCCACCCTAATTCCGCTCTCTTCCTCTTCTTTCTTCCTCTCCTATCTTAACTCCAACACTACTTTGCTTTTTCTTCTTTCCTTCTACTCTATTTCTCTTTTTCTATGTACTTTCACGACTAATCGCACCCTTCCTCTATTCTTTTATTTCCCTACTTACCTTCCCTCTATTTCTCTCTCTTCCTCCTCCTCCCTCCCCCTTTTCTTCCTCTCTTCCCTCTATCATCTCTTCTCTCCCTTTCTACCTCTTCCAATCCTGTCTTTTCTTCTCCTCCCTATCGCCTCTCCCTCTCCTATCTCGCTCCTATACTCCCTCGAATTCATCTCCTCATTTCCTCTTCCTGCATATTTCATCTCTCTCTCTTTCTCTCATTTTATCTCTCTCCCTCTCCCTCTCTCTCCTATCCCTCCCCTCCCACTTTCCCCTCCTTACAAACTCGCCTCCGCTTAACTTTTTATCCATGTTTCCGTATGACAGGTTTTAAAATTTAAACAAGAAGTATGCGCCGTTAATCGGGTCATTAAAGTTGATTGATTGCGGCGTCATGTGTGACTTCTTCAAGTTCCAAAAAAGAAAACGTCAAGGCCAATCGAAGCATTTATCATAAGTAATGGGGAGTGATTTGAAGAACGGGAATATCTTCTATTGCATTGTACGTAAATCCTCCTGTAGGATTACGCAACCTTTCGTCATGTTCTACCCCTTCCCCCTTCTCGAATAAGCGGTTTATTTTACTAACATAAGCTTTTTCTAACTACAGGTATGGTTTGCCTGTTGATTAAATCGTTCCGTTTTCATTATGGAGAATGGTCTTGTTTCTGTGACACGATTCATTCATCCAAATGTCATCAGTGGTATGTGTAAATGGTTCCGTCACTGAACTTGAATTCGAGAATTCCATGTAATTCGTTCCATGTTATGCGAATCAGTGTTAGGTCTTCGTTGTTTCATGTCTGTAACGCCCAAAATATTATGTTTCAAACGGTATCTTTCAGAAATTTCGAAATCCGTGTCATATTTCTTATTTTCGTCTCAACATCTGTTGAACGCTTCATAACCATGGATGCAATTCTAATTCTTTCAAAAATATGTTGTACTATTTGAAGCGGTTGATGTAGTGTTGTAGATGAGTGACGCCGCTACCATGGGACCGCTCATGCATATCCTTATATAGATATTTTTAGGTAAATTAGTGCCAAATTTGTATAGATAAACAGCTATCCTATTGATAAATATTTTAGATAGGGATTTTCACATTTTTTTCAATAGCTGTTTAATTATTTTTCTGTATATAATGTGAGAAATTTATGTTAACCTCCAAACAAAATTTACCGCGCATACCTACGTTTGAGACAAAAGGATTAGCGCTACCTTCTGACGAATTTATTATTTTATTAATTGTTTTAGTCGTGCCACTTTTTAATTACCCATGGAATAATATGAACGAATATATGTTAATAGAATACCGATCATTGATGAATTCGATAATCTCTAACTGGAGTTAAAATCGCATTTCATATATATAATCACCATTCTATAAAAACAATTATTTATTTAGTGCCTCAAAACTCTTATGGATCTCAAGGTCTGTGAGTGTTTGTCTTCATTCAGGACCCATTGGGGAAAGCAGAAAAAACTGAAGATACAATTTGTTCTCAGTTACCTCAACCGGAGATTTTTTTCTACCCATATCTTTCACTTCCACTTTTCTGTTCTCTCTCAATTTGAACCCTAATCATTCTAATTCCTTGCCAAATTTCCTTCGCATCGCTCTCTCTCTCTCTCTTCCTACCTCTCCTTCACACTTTCCTTCCTTCTCTCTACTCTCCCTCCCATCCTCTCATCATCTTCATCAACTTTCCTCTCTCAAATGCGGTTTCATTCCGTAAAAGGCAAAAAAAAAACAACAATCAGACCACCCGACCGTAAGGCAAAAAACGCTGAGAGATGGAGAGAGGGGGAATTCTTGGCCTCCCTCACGACTCCTACCTTCTGCCCTCTCTCTCTCTATGGGAATGCGGTTTAGAGTAAGCCTTCAGCGAGTGTTTTTTTTTGTATTACTCCAATCCGCGTCGTCTCGACTCCTTAATTGAAGGGATCCGTCCCGTGGACCTACGGAGGAGAGGAGAACGGCGATGAAGGCCGAACAGAATGCGCGACGGCCACTCGAGGGCCCGCGATGCTGCTTGCGTCTGCGTGTTAGTGCGTGCGTGCCGGGAATTTAAAAAAAAGACCGCTACAGGGAGATCATGAATGGAGCCCACACACGTTCGTCCCGTGATGGATTATCCTCATGCGGAGGGGTCAGAAACAAATAGGATGCTGTACGCGGGGAATGATTGGTACCCTCGTGCCGAATGGGAAGGCTTTTCATCTCGAATGTCATGCGATATTTTAAGGGTGGCAATGAAAAGGCGTTTATCTCCATTAAGGGAGGAGATGCGCCTCTCCTGCTTTCTCTTTCTGCCTCTCTCCCTCCCACCCCGTTCCCCTCCCTCTCCCTCCATTCCCCTCTCCCCACATCTTTCTTCGCAAGTGGTATTCTTCGTGCGACTTGATCGATTGCGATTCTTTCCGCGGTCATTTCGCGTTGCATGCCGCTCGGCGATTCGCTTCTGTCTATGATTATTATTATGATAATTACTAGGGAGCAAGCCCCCTGCTCGATGACGCTCGCCAACCCCCCCCCCCCTCTCCCCCCTCCCCAATCTCTTTGCTCGCTGTTTCTTCGTTCCTACCATATACCTATTGGATTTAGATTAGTTTAACGGTGATATATTTTGAATATGAGTTTAATGAATATATTTTATGAGAGATGTATGTTTGGTTTTTAATAACAAATTAAGAAAATTAGTTGAATAACTCGATAGAAAATAAACTTAGTGGGCTGAAATTCCCGAAGATTAAAAATGGCTGAGATACAACCAGAAATAGGATTTTGGTAATATATATATATATATATATATATATATATATATATATATATATATATATATATATATATAAGTATATATATATATAGGTATATATATATATATAACATGAATACTGCGTTCGATTTATTTGCATTAAATTCATATCTTCGGTCATTTCGAGCAAGTTTTAATCTTATTTTCGATCTTTAAGCCTTTATTTAAGTGCATATGCAAGGAAATTACCGAGGACAACAATACCGGTAACCATAGAATCTTCTTATTGAAATGTTAAAAAATTTACCAAAACTCGAGTATAAATTCAAAATATGAGTGAATTCGAATAAGATTGAGTATTCGACGGTAGGAATAAGAATCCTCGTTCATTTTGGCGTGTTTTAGCGCAAATTTCGCGTCGATAACTTAATTTTAAGATATTTTAAACAATGAAAGCCTTCAAACCAAAAAGGTGATTTTTACGTGTTATCTTATGGGAAACGACATTCATCATCTGGAGTCGAACCCGTGACCTTTTTCTAAATTTATTTTAGTCATAACGTAAAGATTCATCAACACTGAAATTCTGAGAAATTTCAGGCTTCTAAGTTTATTTATAATCGAGTTATTCACAAAATTAGAGCGTTACGCATCATGATGACCATTACGATTTTATAATATAGAGATGAGAGAACGTGCAGAACGCCGTATTAAGATAACGGATTGCGGTGCCACGGCGCGAGATATCTTCTTACTAATTAAACCAGGGTTCGCAGTCGAAGGCGCGGAGAACGCTAGTCTTCTTCGCTGCGAGTACCGGTTTCGATGACGGATGACGTCAAATATAGTTACGATATAAAGTTCTTTCCAGTGATGGGTGAAAACGACGTTTTTATTGCCTTTTCAGGCATCACTGATTAACTCTACGGTACCAATGTTGTTTAACTGTACAACAGTTTTTCCAGAATGGACGCGTACAATCCTCTTAAGATAATTTATTCTAAAATAAATGCATAAGATTGTTTAAACTTTGGAGTCACTCAATTCCATAAATACAAATTCAATAATTTATTTTCTACTGATATTATTCAACCATTGCTTGTTCGTCTTTGGTATTATTCTACGAATCTTATAAATAAAACTAGAACAGTGTTTAAGTTTTTCTATTCTTTTTGTGTCTCCGCAGAAGACCACGGTTTTTGAGAATATAATACACTTTCTACAATGCAAAACACACAAACAAATCTATACACTTTATGGTATCCCGGTGTACCTCTATAAGGTAAACACACCCAATTGTGCCTAGAGAACTTTCGACTTTTCCCATTTTCTATGGCAATGGCTTTTCGAAAACTCGTCTTCTATTCCTCAATAGGAGCGTGAAGAAAGGGTATGGAGTCCGTTCTTATGTGTAGTGAGAGAGAGAGAGAGAAATACGACCTTTTGGAAAGGTGTGTGGATTTGAGGGCGAGGGAAGGGAACGGTGGTCAATGGAGTCTCTCTCTCTAAGAGGGGCTTTTTTCCAGAACACCAACATGGTTTGAGCATGCATGAACTCTCCGTTAGTTGTCCGATGAGTGTATATTCCCTCCTCACTGCGAACCAACCCCACCCACCCACTCGAAAATGGAGGGACAATGGTAGATACTTTCGTGAATACAGTGTGTTCCGCGTAGGACCCCTCCCTCCACACCTGCTCCCTTTTGAGGGCGGGTTGGAAGTAAGAGAGAGAGAGAGAGGGGTTGATGGGGAGGAAAGGTCAAAGAGTCGGGAAAGAGTCTACTTATATACCTGAAAAGGCAGCACATGAAAAACGCAGCGTGTTCCTCGGCCCTCTCACCTCTTCGCTCTAACTCTGCTTACGACCGAACAGGTATACATACTCGTAACTTAAAGGTGGCCGTAGGATGTTAATCATTTAAGCCGATCGCACGAGAATTCGGTTTTTAGCCTTTTTTTTATCCCGGAACCGAACATAGTGACTTGGTCTTATACTCCTGCCTTACACATTTTAGCAAAATATTTTAGCAGTTGTGCGGTGCGTTCCGTTTCGCCTGATGCGCCATTTACCAGTCGCAGCTGATGATGATATTCTTCAACATTGCTATAAGGCGTTTTCTTTTATATTTATATTTTGTTTTCGCTGCCTGTCTGTCTGTGCAATCGATTAAATTAAAATAGCTAATAAACGGTAAGCGATAGAAGAATATTTACAGGATGTGTGTGATCTATGATGCCATTTATTACGCTGCCAAAGAATGTTTTTTGGAGAAATCGGTAGGTGGCAGAGGGTGCCTTCAAATTAAGATTTTGAGTAAATGGCTGTAGATAGAATGTTAACATTTCTTAATTAATTATTGATTAAATTACTTTGTCATAAAATAATATTACTAAACTTATAGGGAATTTTAAGTTTAAAACTCGTAATAAACACCAATAAATAAAATGCTCTTTTTCATTTTGCGCCATTTTTTCTTATAATTTCGGAAGAAACATTTTTGAGATCGTATGTAACAATAAATAGGACATTACCTCAAACCTTATTTTCGAAATATTTCTTATAGTTCAATTTTTTTCATGTCCTTAGACTAATATAGTGACCTAACCGCAGTAGACTTTAATATAGTGCATGCCGGAACTTTACAACATAATAATCTCATTATTAGATATACTTAACTAAATAATGGAAGAATAACAGCTGAATAACATTAAATGAGGTTCTTAAAACATTCCGAGCATTATAGATGCAGTAAATAATTATGTTCCATTCTCTATTTGCTGCTCTTTGAATCGCTAAAAAAAATAGAGCTCTCAGACTCCAAGAGAAGAATTCGTAATCCGTAGTTCTTCTTCAAAAAGACTCATTTTTTGGCGAACAGGTTTCCGTATGACGAGAAATTCTCATCTCTTCTTATTTTTTCCCGAACTTCCATTTCAAGACTCGAAAAACCGAATATTTTCGCAGGAATAAATCCGAAGAATTTCTTTATTAGAGGAAGCAGTCCGACAATGGCGCGTTCCAGAGAGTATTCTTTATGCGTCGTCGTCCGTCGTTTTGCGTTCCCGAGCGGAAAATAATGAAGTTGACTGCTCGATGCCAGAAAGAGACGAGGAACGAATCGATCACAAAGGTCCGAGTTCGACGATCGAGATTCCGAAGCGACTCTCGAACCGCGTCGAGAGGATCGATCTGACCTGACGCTCCCGTGTAATAAATATGGAAAGGATTTTGGCGAGTGAGAGCATTCGAAGAATTTTCGCCTCGCGATAAATCAAGTTCCGTCGATGCAGTGATTTCCCTTGATGCAATACTTCACGTCGAATTCCCCCATCCTATCCTCCATACTTTCCTTTCCGCGAGTCATAAATAATATTAGTTTACCTCCTGAAGAGGCAAAAGAATATGATCACGTATTCGATCCCTTACCGGACGTCTGCTCGACGATCTTCGACACGTGACCGCCTCTCCTTCGTCACTGAATGTATCATAAATGGCGCAGAGGAGTGAGTGCTCCATACGGTCGCATTCTTTGGGGGGGGGGGGGGGGGGGGAAAAGGGGGTATTCGTTCCATTTATAAACTTGGCAAAAATTCTCCCGGGGAATCTCCCACATTAGGGTTTTCGATATCTAAAGCCGCCGTTCGCTCGCGGAATACCACGAGAAAAATTTCTCATGTTTTACGACCCGGACCTCCGCCGTCTTGTTTCCGAGATGCACATTTTTTCCGCTCTCTCACGATTTCTGTCGATGTGAGCTCGGAACAACTACATATTAAATAAAAAAATTTCCGCTCCGGGAATTGCGTTCCTCGAGAGTTTATAACCGCCGTCTTTCCGCGTCTACTCCTTCAGAATCCGTCCGATGTCCCGATCATCTCCTCCGTGAGACGAAAGTCGCCTTTAAAAAAAAAAAAAAACCCCCCTACCAGCCGTTATTACATCGGAAAAGGAGATAACCTTCCATTCTTTTTGTTCGGACGGACAACAAAAATACTCCCAATATGAGAAAAGATATGTCCGGATTTGTCATCATTAAGAAATCCTTGTTATCTCAGCTCCTCTTCTCGGTCGATGGATCTCGCTCCGCTGTAACCATGTCAAAAAAGATGGAGAGAGAGAGTGGGTGGGGGGGGGGGGAGAGTTGGGGATAGAGAAAGTGGAGGAAAAGGAGGGAGAGAGGAGTCTTCCATCGATGGGGACATTTTTGGATGGCCCGACTAATTGGCTCTTCTACCCATCTTTTCGGTTCCAGACGCGGCGTGACACGTCCAACCAAATAGCAAGATAGGGAAAGAGAGAGAGAGGGAGAGAGAGAGACAGGAGAAGGAAAAGCATAGAACGTCGTCCTTGGTACTCTTCAGAATCTCCGACAGATGGGGTTGCTAAGTTGGAGACGTCTACCGCTCTCTCCGGGACGGCGGCTCGGATTGAATCGAAGCCAAAAACGACAATATTTCCTCCTTCCTTCTCCTCTAAATCTCCCACCTCCCCCCCCTCTCTCTCTCTCTCTTCTTTCTCTCGATCCGCGTCCCTTGTAGATCCGATCGGAGAGGAAAAGAGGAAGGCAAAGGAGAGAGTCCTTATCTCTTTCCTCTCGTTCGCTCTCACCCGTCTTTTCGCTTGCTTGCGCTTTTTGAGAGTTTTTTTTTATTCCCCGTCCGATGGAGGATTATGAGGTGCGTCTTTTCCTGTCTCGAATTAAAGGGGATAGCCGACGCGGGGGAGGGGAGGGGATGGAGGGGTGGAAATGGGAGTTGGGAGAATATTCGGAGACAAAAAAGAGAGAGACGGCGAGTAAATAATTAGGAGACGGTGAAACGAGTGGAAATCCGGCTAATTGGCCTTTTGCGAGTCCGTTATTTGGAGTCCGCGTCCTGTGCGGAGATTTTTTTAAGACGAGGCTTTTTTCGGGAAGGGAGGAGCGATCGAAAGGAGATATGCGCCTTTTGAGAGAGGTTTAAAATGTACGAATTGGAGCCGTAATTGACGTTGCTCAAAAGTGACGATCCCGTTAGATTGCCAATTATTTTATAATCCACTTTAGGGGACAAATCTGCTCTAATTTGAATGCGTTTTAACGCTGGGATAAGCATTTTCTCGGAATGTCGAAAGAGGTATTCCCGGGGAACTTATTTATAGCGCACAATCTTCCGGAGCCATTTGCCTTTCGATGTCATAATGTCTCGTGAACTGGTATCGCAGCATTTCCAATACTTGGTCTTTGTTCGTGCGTTGAAATAATTCTGTCGGATGAGCTATTTATTTGGTTGACAATTATCGAGCTCGCCTCATGGCAGGAATGCAATTGATAATTTATCCTTTTTCTTCGTACTATCAACTGCCGGTGAATTGCGGGTGAGGGTGGCTGCTTTGTGACAAAATGCGCATGCCATTTTCCCGACTTTTTTATTGTCATTATAGGAGAGTTGTATTACATTCCTGAAAACATGCCAATTTGATGTGTTAGTTTCATTTTCAATCCAACATTCTTATACGTTTTCTTTTTCGTAATCTTGCAATCGTCACCCATAATACAGATGGACTCTTTCGTAATTTTACTATATTATCGCTTTATCGGAAACCTGATGCTCCCCTCCGTTCTTATAATTTAAAAATATCTTTCTATAATTCGTAACAATTCTAAAACAATTAGTGACAGGTAGGAACCGGCTGATAATCGAGTCATAAAGATTAAATGTGTAATTTAGACCTCGGAATGCATGTCTCCGGTGAAGCATGCAGCGTAATCAGATGATCTTGAAGTAGGTTACATTAATACCCCGATACACCTGCCCGACAGACCTAAATATGCCTCACGAACAAACCGTTTCGAGCGGAAACACCAAATCAACACGCCTCCGCGGCAGCTCGCATTAAACTCCGTTCAACCCACATCGATTTATCTCTAAACGAATTCCAAAAGAGATCGCCGGGACGAATTTCAATTGCCCTTTTGGGACGAGTCATCCCGCTCTCTTTTTGTGACGTACCAAGACAGAACGTTACGTGATTTCCGTTCCGTTTTTTTTCTCTTAATTAGCGCCAGAAATCCACATCTGCCGTCCACGTCCGTTCTTCTGTGACGACCGCGTTGGTAGTTTTGAACATTTTGATTTCTAGCTCGTCCAAAAAAGAGCGAGAGAGAGCGTTGTAAGACAGGTCAGAGAGACTAGGAAGGAGCACGAAAAGGAAAGAAAAGAATCTTATATATATATAAACTTACGGAAGGGGAAAGGTAAATGAGGATATATAGAGCAACTAGGTGTTGAAGGAAACCCAGTGAGCACTTACCAGAAGGAGAGCCGCTGGGGTGTTGGAGAGACACATTTGTAGGTTATTGGAGCTTTCGGGATGATCCCTTCGTCAGCACAAGAGAGACACAACTCTCTCCTTCTCCTTCCGGTAAGTGCTCACTGGGTTTCCTTCAACACCTAGTTGCCCTATATATATATATATATATATATATATATATATATATATATATATAGGTATCTGAGGAGGAAAATATATTGAACAGAAATTTGCGAAAGATGAAATTACATATGAAATTGTTAAGAGAAGGAATGGACAACAGTATAAACATTATACATATTATGAATATAATGGAAAGCAGGAGAAAAATAGGGATGGTAGGAAATGGAATTCCGAGGGAAGATTGAGAGAAGAATTTGGGAAAGCAAGTGGAAAAGATAGAGGATGAGAAGAAGAGAGGAAGGGACGGAGAAATTGAGAGATTCTTGAGTGTAAATAGATGGAGAGATAGAGGGATAGAAAGAGAAAATTAAAAGAGAAGAGGATGATGAGAGGGGATAGAGAGAAGAGGTAAATAATGTACAGAAGAGAGTGAGAAAAGAGCATGTAGAAAGGGAAAGATAAACGAGGAGAGAGAGAGAGAGAGATTTGGATAAGGCCACCGGAGGAGAAAACTAAGGGGGCCGAAAATGATGCCTTGCGCACCGCCCCCAATTTGGAGATCTGAGCTATTTCCAAGAGGGCAATTAGTCGGAGGATTCAGGTGAGGTGATGCTGCCATGTCGGATGAGAGAATCTGACGTCCAGGCCACGATGAAGGGACCGCTCTTCGAGATGATGCTTAGAGATAGGTGTTGAAAGGTAGAGAGGGCTTTAAAAAAATAAAAGGAGTTTTAAAGCTGCAGAGATAAGGAACGAGACCGGGGAGGGTGGAATCGGCGTTTAGGAGGGTGGAGAAAGGGGAAGATGTGGATAGGGAGGCGGTTTGGAAGAAGGTTAGGAGAAGGCAGAAGAGGATAAAATGGAATGTTAGAAAGATGGGATGGATATATGATGGACTAGCTGAAAGTACACGTCGTTGATCGAGAACACGTCTCACAATCTAGACTACACTCCCTTCTCCCGATCTTGTTTTTTGTCGATATCTCAGTAAATGTTCGTCCTATCAAAAATTTGTATAGAATAAAAACGATCCAAAATATAATTTACAACAGCTTTTGTTATGTGCATTTTTGCAATGCAATGGTAAGCGAGATTTTGTGAATTTTATGGTTAGCACCCCCCCCCCCCCCTCCCCACAACCCCCCTTCCCGTCAAGAATTTCCAGATACCATACACCCTAGATTCTAAGTTGGGCTGACCTAAAGATAGGTTCCAAGTTTCATGAAAATCCGACTTTCCGTTTTGGCGTGATGATAGAACAAACAGACAGATAAACAAACAGGCACCAAGTCTGTAAATTGTTGTAATCATCGTCATTTCACACGAAATGCACAATAAAAGTGAAATTCTGAAAAAAAAACTAATGTACAGACAGACATCAGAATTTTATTTAAAGAAGATACGAGAGAGACGGCTCAAAATTCTGAAATTTGAGGTACATCGATTAGTTATTAATAAATTCAAAACCTTTAGTGATATTACACCTAAATATTTTTCTCATTATTAGATTAGCTATATTTTCCTTTGATTCGAGAAGAAAGACCTATAGCGCAAATCTTTCAACTCTGTTGATATTGCTCAAAACATTTTGCTCGATAAGCTACATTTTGGTGGTATGCTTACCGAATACTGACTGAATAAGCCCTTTTTGAGTGTACACAGAATTATTTACTGAGTTTCAAAGCATATTTGACGTTGAGAAATGTGTATAGGACTTCCAAGTGGAATAATTTCGTTTGTTATCATATTACCTGCTTTACAATATATACGGAGTCTGGTATAGTTTGAAAACTTAAAATTCGCGAAATTAAAAAACAAATAACTAATTATGATAATATTCATAAAAAAATAGTATCGTTAAAATATATTAGAGCGCGATAATTAAGTTAATTATTTTATGAATGCGGCCTAAGCTGAGGAAGCTCCACGAAAACGGTAATCGTTGTCGTAAACATAAACAACAGAGCAAGATGTCATGGATGAATGTCGGCACGAAGGAAAGCCGGGAGTGGAAGGATAGAATTGATTATCGGAGACGGAAAAGGCGATCAACGAATAATTGAAGTATTACGTGTTCGCGGGGGCGAAGGCGGATAAGCTCAGGAGGAAAAGGATTGTTATTTTCGGAGAGGACTTATCGTTTCCTTTTCACGAAGCGTAATTGGGAAGATGAAAAGGTGATTACGCGAGACGAGGATAATGAATGATTAGCGAACGAAAACGGATTTACGAGACCTCGGTTGCGAAATTTCGGAAGCGGTATTCATTGGATCTAAGCAATTTTAAACGTCCAATCAGAACCACCCAAAGGATGGGAAGTTTTCGAACGGTTCTGAGAAGATATTTGCAAAGAAATTCACAGCAATTTGTTGTCGAAATAGGATTAATTATTTTTATGAATACTTCAAGGGATGAGCGCGAAAGCATGTTAGGATGACAAAGAATAACGCAACGTTGTAAAAAAAAATTCGAAAAATTACATCGAAAGGCGTGATTTTTTTTTGTTTCTGAAGAGCGATTATAGGGGTCATAACCGTAAAGAGTCGATCCAAAATGCAAACGTATTGATTTGGAAATCTCACTATTTTTACAGATTCAAATAAAATATAACGAGGATCACGCGAGAGGTTCCGAGCAAACAAAGCGAAGTAACCAGAAAAAAAGAGCATTCGAGGGGCAGACGTATGAAGGGCAAGAAGATCTCGGAGAAGAAAAAATAATTGCGCGATTTAACGGCATGTGAACTCGGATGTCATGAGGAAAATACACGCTAAGGGAAGCGGTATTTCGGGTTTTACTAGAAATTAATGAAGCAGGCGAAAGCAAAGTGAGCGAGAAGGGACTTGGAAGGCGAGATGAAGATAATAGCATGTGTGTGTGTGCATATACATACATACATACATATATATATATATATATATATATATATATATATATATATATATATATATATATATAAAAGATAACAGCATATGTGTATATATATATATATATATGTATTTATGAAAGTTTGTTAGTTTGTTTGTGCATCTATGCATTTCCACACCGTTAACGCTAGAGTAATCAAACTTTCAAAAGATTCTTTCTGCACAAATAGGAAGGCCGTAGGCTACTTCTTAACCCCAAATGTATTAGTTGTACAAAAAGCAAAATAACTTTGTATGCTAATGCTAAATGCTAGAGGTGGGTCAGTAAGAACGAAACAGTCCTTTTCGAACTGTTCTGATGCCTAACCTGTTCAATAAAATAACTGTTCTCATAAACTTCCTGTTCTCAAAGAACAGGTAACGATACATCTTATACACAGTGAGAAAGGTGGGAAACGACTACTTCCTTATCCGTAATTGGACGGCGGGGACTGATTAAACTACGAGTATTTATCGACGCCTAATATTGACTTGAATCAAATTTGGTACGATTGTGGAGGACTCTCAGAAATAATTCATACGTGGTTTTTGTTTCTCTCTGCCCGTTTTATTCAAAACGGTGCCCGAGTGAATTCTTAAATACCATGTATCATCTAGAATTCCTATCGGATTCGAACCAAATTTCCCAGGGCAACGCCGGGTATTTCTGCTAGTGTATATATATATATATATATATATAATCAAACACACATGCATATACATACATAATGAAGAGAGAGATACTAGAGATTGGGAAATTGATTAGGGTGGTGTCATAGGAAGATGGGTGGAAGAAAGAATGATATGGAGAGGATAAAGATTGGTAGAAAGAGGGAGAGAGATGAAGGAGGAAGGGTAAGTTGTAAGGGAGAGAGGGTAGATGCCGAGATAAGGCGGGGAGAGCCGAAGCTGGCTACCCTCCTGGAAATGACGTCGTGATCTCCACCATCGTCCCTCTACCCTTCTCTCCCCCTACCCTTCTCTCCCCCTACATATCCCTCCTCCCTCCCCCATCCCAACGGTAGATATATTCCTTCCCCCTCTCTTTTCGACCCCCCTGCTCCTCCTCTTATTCTCTCTCCCCGTTGCGTCTCTCCGCCCCCTCTTTCCCGCGCATATTCGATTACCGGCGGGGCGCATGCGCTCTTGTCATAGGGATGCAAAAAAATGGAAGGATCTTTATCTGAAGGGAAGCGGGCGAGGGAGGGTGAATTGGCAGCATGGCCGCAATATCAAGAGTGTAATTTTTTTCGATATCGCATTCTGCTGACTTTTGCGAGCGAGTTTAACACGATCAGTCAAATCGTTTCATTGAGTATTGATCCACGCTTGACGACCATTTTTTTTAAATTTGAAGAAAGCGACTGTATGTTTTTATTTGAGAATAGTTACTTTAATAAATAGGAATTAATAGAAAAAATCTTAATTATGAGCCCTATGGTTTTTCAATGAAAATAAATGGAGGAACCTCCTAATAACCATACAAATATTTTTTTACAAGGGAAATACATTTACCTACTCCACGCCAGTGACCAAACACACGCAATCTCACGCACTCCGGGTTTAGGGGGAATTACTCCAACCAGTGTGTATGTATTTTTCTTTTTAAAAAGTATTTGTATGATCATTAGGAGGTTCCTCCATTCATTAGGAATTAATAGTTCATGTGGGTGTATTACACATAATTTTGTTTGATCCTAAGAAGAGGAAGGGCGCAAAATTCTGTACCTGGAACTGCCTTTACCGAAAAATGAACCAAGTGTGGAGACGAAACTTTTCCGTGATTCCAGGAAAATGCGAAAAAAAAAAGCGTCGATCACCCGCTTGAAGAAAGAGATTTTCGGAGAGGACGGACATAAATAATGCATACGTGTAGATATTAATAACTCCAGTGGCGATTCCGAGGTAAAAAAAACGTCAAGGGCAATAAAACGTTCGCGGTTAGAATGGACGAGATATTTTGTTCCGTACTCTCCACGGACGAGTTCTCGCTTCCTCGTTCCGTTCGGGATTCGGCTCGCTCCTCGTAAAACTCAACTAAATGCGGTTTTTTCAGGAGTTGTAGGGTCAAGAAGCAGAGAGGGTCCATTGAGTGAAGCTGCGGGAACGTTTGAGAGGAGGAGAATGTGGAGGAGGAGGAAGCGAAGGAATATAAAAGGAAGGAGAGAGAGAGAGATGAAAGGAGGGAAAAGGCCTCTCATTAAAGAGAGTATCGCTGGTCTCCATCTGAGGACACTCGGGATGCGCTCGGGTGATTCCAAGGGACTCGTTGTTTGGTTTTCGGTTTGGAGGAACACTGCTCACGAGGGCCATCGTGAAGCGAGTGAACTGCGGTGGAGAAGGGGGAAAGGAGGAGGTAGGGGGAAGAAAGAGGGATCTAGAAAGAGAGAATGGAGAGAGAGAGAGAGGAAGAAGTAAGATAGTAATGAGATGGAGAATTATGGATAAGAGAAGGGAGGAGGAAAAGAGATGGAAAGAAGGTGGAAAAGAGAAAGAGGGAGGGGTGGGAGAGAGAAGGAAGGAGTGAGGGTGGAAGGGGAAGAGAGGAGGAGAGAGAGGAAAATCGAGAAAGGATGGAGTCGATACGGGAGGAAGTGGCTGGGAAATATATTATGAACAAGAATGATGTTTTTGGTGAAATTCTTTGGAGAAAAATCCCGCCAAGAAGGTTCAAACGGTATTTCTAGTACCGAATGGTTTATACTACTTTTTTATCGAATTTATTATATATAATGAATTGGATATAATAACTTAGCGAATAATTTTATACGATAAAAATATTCTACTAAACGCTGATATAAAGATTTAAAAATATTTTTATATATAGTTAAACTTTGTTTTTTTTTTTTGTTTTCTCGTGTAGAATACTTAATGAGCACTATTTATGCCCCATTTATTCTTGTGTGCATATTCTACAGTTTTCAGGATGTGTTGTAAAACTATAATATGTCCATTCAAAATAAAAATCCTCCAAAATTCCTTTCAATTTTGGCCCTACTTTAATTGCTTACAAAGTTTATCGACAGTTAAGTCGTTCATTGTATTCAAGTTTCATTTCCTAACGCTGTTCACGTGCCCACTGGAAAATAAGCGTGGAATTAGTGTGAAAATGCCTATGTAATCACCATATACAGCTACACGCACTTAAAATTGTTTGTTTGACTATTTAAAATACAACAGAAATAATTTTGTGGACATAGTAAGAGTAATAGCAAAAGTAAAACTTTACACATATTATTAATGCATGTACGCTCTCCCGTCCAATAATGAAATTCCGCTAATGTCAGCTTCTTCAGTTAATTATATATTAGCTAATTTTGTTCTTCCTCTGCTTTTCAGAGAAGGAGCATAAAGTGAAGACATTTAGCTTCCTCTGCAACGAGGGTATGTACCAACAATTTCATTTACGGATGCATTTGCATAAGTGGTGTATAATGCCGCATTCAGACGGAGTGAACGAGCGCGAAAACGTGCGAACGAGCATTCGTATATTATGTTTGCCGTTGTCTTGCGTCCGTCTGTGCGATCGCAGACGCTCGTTTCCCGCATTCCTTCGCGTTCGCTTGCGTTCGTTCGTGTTCCGAGCAGCGAGAAGATACGTCCACATATAGTGAACGAACAATCGCTTTTGCTCTTTCGGTAGCGTTCGTTCGCTAGGTTTTGACGCGGTTAATTGAAACGCAGTAGTGGCTAAAGTAAGAGAGGCAAGCGTAATCCGTGAAAAATACAGGGGTAAAGAGGTGAGATAAAAAAAGCGAAGGTAAATTGATCGACGGAGAAATCGCAGTGAGCCTGCGATGTGCTGGTTAAGAGACAGATGCGCCAATTGAAAGTAAATGGAGGACGAGTCAGAAGGAGGCTAAAAGCCCCGAATCCCTATCGCTTACCATTTAGAAGTCATCTCCGTCGGTTTAAAAAGGTCACGCGCGCTGTCAATCTCCTTCACCTGCGGCCGGTTAGGTCTTCGGATTCATCGATCGAATCCAAACGGAAAGGTTGGAGAATATCCGCCGAAACGGAAGATCGTGATGATTAGCCTGCTGACGACGGTGATTAGTCCGAGGGAAAAAGAGAAGCGAGATGTTTATGTGGAAACAACGTAATAGGCCTCCACTTGCAGAAAATATTTATCGTGGGCCTCCATCGGATAGGCATAGTATACTTGTATCGCGTATACGTTCGTATAAAATGGGTCTCGGCCCTTTGGCTGTCGGCCCTTTCACCAGGTCCCGTATAAAATGTAGTTGATCCCAAAAATATAAACCGCATCTAAGATGTATTTTCTCCCGATAAAGACCGGTGCACAGAAATTCCAATGTATCAAGTATTGAAATATTAATATGATTGTCAAAGTCATGAAATTTCGTATTATACGGTATACGACGGTAAACATGCATTGTAGAGGGCGAGTCTGTTAGATTAGAAGAAAGTGGAGGGGCGAGGATAGAAATGATCCAGGGAAATATAAAATATTAAGATTTACCAATACTCTCAGCAATCCTGTTAGCGTAGCAGTAACCAAAACACCAAGTAGGCCGTGTATATGGAAGTCCTCTGCCCGAAACTCAACTGGGCGACGTGTTTTGATCCTACGGGCTCGTTTCGAATTCTCTTATGACAAAAAAAATACACTGACGAAATTTTTTATATTTAGCAACATCGAGGGAAGACCGCTATCGTGAATTTGTGCCTTCAATTATTTTCACGGTTTATTAGCGAAAACGCTCAACTCTAATGAGCGCATCTTGTGAGATACCTGTAATTAAATATGACGAGAGTCGTTAACGTGAAAGAACGATTACTTTGGACGAACTCCTCCAAAAAAAATTATGAGAAGGAATTCAGAGATGCCTAATTAAAAGCACATTAACAAAATCCATTTTTAGAAATCTTAAATGCCGCGTCGTGATCATCTCTGAAGGAGCTCTGCGTATCTTATTATTTATCGTCGAATTTTTGCGGTTTTCCCGAAAAAGATTCTGCCTTCGAACCATTATTTCAAAAAGGAAAAACTCCTTAGCCGTACAAGGTTAAGGAGTTTTTCTTTTTTGAAATACCTTTCTTGCCGTAGTCTCCAACCCCCCTTTCATTATGAACCATAAGGTAAAAACCATTATTTTGCAATAGATCATGTGAAAATTCCGCCCTAGCTCCGCTGCTGGTATGCGTCAATTCGTTCATTCGTGCATTTATCTTTACAGAAACGCTGATGGCGTTGGCCAGATAAGAGGAGGGAAACTTTATATCTGCTGCGATCGTATTTTTTTCGTGAGTCTGATTATTATATGTTTCGAAATCACTGGGAAGTTTGTTTTCGTTCTATACAGAAATTCTGCTTTAAAAAAATGAAATGCTTTCCCTTCTCAACGCGTTTTCTAATGGGAAGTTTCTTAATACCTAGTATAATCAAACATAAGACCACGAAAAAGGTTTTTGACGATCTCGTGCCAGCTAATTCTATGAATTACGAGATTGGAAAAGTTCGTCAGGATCAAGATGTCTACAATTTTGCTTTCGTTGATTTGAAATTAGCCTTCGGAATTCAAAGTCAAATTTCAATAAAGGAGCAAGGGAATTTCAGATCCACTTCTCGGGAGAATATAATGAAGAAAATGCTATACGATTTTATCTCTCTCTGGATATACTATATGTTGACGCATTTTAACGGTTTGATTGCTTCCAATAGTCGTTCTTTATATCAAATTGTTCTTTTGAGGAAAATACCAACCAACTATTCAAATTGTGCTTCAGATCCACTTCTCGGAAGAATATAATGAAGAAAATGCTATACGATTTTATCTCTCTCTCTCTCTCTGGATATACTATATGTTGACGCGTTTTAACGGTTTGATTGCTTCCAATAGTCGTTCTTTATATCAAATTGTCCTTATGAGGAAAATGACTACCAACTATTCAAGTTGTGCTTCGCCGTTCTGAAGTGTTCCAGAAAGATAACGGAGCAAGACTGTATTAAGCAAAAATATAAAAATATACTTCAATTAGAACGTTGGGAGAGCGCAACTACGGTCCATATGTGTCTCTGTATCCCAATGCGAGGGTAGCAGGTTCGAATCCTAACAAGAACGTGGTCGCATTTTCCCGCATTTGTTGTCTTTGTTACGATCTGCGTAATAACTGTTAAGTGCTGCTTGTTAAATCGAATTAAAAATAGAAAGTATTTTAGATTATACCAGCTGTACCCGCACGTTTGCGTAAATTTTTTAAATTAATTTATTAATAAAAATGTGAATTTATTAATGGTGCAAATGATATCCCCATTGAATACTATTCTATTAAAGACGTCTTTCACTATATTCTTGGCTAACTCTTCTTTTCCCCTATCTCCCTCCTCCCTCTCCCTCTCTACCCTCCCTCTTCCTCTCCCCTCCCTCCCTCTCTCTCCCCTCCCTATCCCCTCTCTCTCCCCTCCCTATCCCCCTCTCTCTCCCCTCCCTATCCCCCTCTCTCCTCTCCCCCTCCCCCTCTTTGTCTCTCCCCTCTCTCCCTTCCACCTCCCTGTTTATCCTCTATCCTTTTCCCCTCTCTTCTTTTCCCCTCTCCTTTCCCCCTCCTTTTCTCCCCTCCGTGGGTCCACGTAACTAAGCCTTATATATATATATATTTATTTATTTATTTATATATTTATATGTAGAGATTTGTTAAATTCACAGTGTCTGTATTCGATGACGTTGTGATAGAATTCGATCGAGAGTGGAGAAAAAATATTACATTGTGCGGAGGTAATTGGACATTGTATTATGTTTCCCACGATAGGATAGCAAAAAAACAAATGAGATTCGCCCTTGGATAGTGTAGTCTACAAATATTCACATTGCATATAGGTGAAGAAGAGGCGTTCTGCTCCTCCGAGTGTAATAAAAAAACGAGAAAGAATGAAAATAGTAAGAAGAAGGAGGGATAAAGGATGGGCGAAGAGAGAGAGAGAGAAAGAGGATGAAATAGGAGGAGGAAGAGTGCCATAAATCCAAAGTGGTATATATCCGCTCGCTCTGAAGGGAAAGAGGCCGACGCTAAAACCTTCAGACTCTTCCGACCTGCTGCCGTTACATTAGCGAATTTTTCATTACTCAACTGACAGCTCCAATTACGGCTACCCGTCCCTAAGCCTCTCGCTTCCCTTCTATATACCTCCCTATCCACCTCTTCTCATCCTCTATCCCTCCACCTCTATCATCCGCGTCTCCCCCCTATCCCTGCGAATCTTCTTCTTCTTCACATTTCTCCCCTCCTCCTCCTCCTCCTCCGACTCTCTTCTTCTATCTCGCAATCTCGCTTTCCACGTCCTTTCCTCTAATCTTCTCCTTTACGTGCCTCGCTTCCCCCTTCTCCATTGCTCCCCATGGCTATTTCCATGTTTACCTCCCTTCTCCTTCTCTCCCACGTATATCTAACCTTCTCTCTATTCCTCTTCATTAGTCGTCCGCAACATTCCTTCCTTTCAAACCTCGCCATCGATCCTTCGCCGGAGAGGGTTAATGAAAATAATCCCGAGTTGTAAACGAATCTAAAATAAAAATCGTATCCTGCTTGGGTTGCAACGTTTACGCGTACGGACTCTGGTCCGCCGCAGTGCGAATGCTTGGGAGGGATGCGCGGGACCGTGAAAATGAAATAAAAGTGGCAGCTTAAAATTCTTGCGAGCTAATTCGAGTTCGCATTCTCACGGAATTTGTTGAATAATTTTATGGCAGGTCCTTAAGAAACCTTACATTTACCTGGTATAAGTGGTTTATTTGCCCGCTGCCATAAAGTTACGGAGAAAATAAGAAGAGTTTTAATTGAAGATCTCGTTCTTGATGCGAGATTCACAGCCACGAACACGTTCTTGTGGGCATTCTTTTGCTTGTGCGTGGGAACCTGCGACTTTGCTGTCATTTCGTTGGATGCGTTAACAGCGATTACGAGATTCCGTTCGTTTCCTGGTTTGGAGTTACTTTCCATTAGTTTATGTCAGTTGTTTTACTAATTCCCTGTAACGGTAATTTTTTTCCGTTGATAGAAGGTAAAATCAGAGGTGCGAAAATGATTTATCTCGCTATAAGATTCTGTTGAGTAATATAATGAGCGATTTAATTTTCTAGATTTTAAAAATCAAATTCGTTTTCGAAATAACTTTAATGCATGTTGGTTTTTGTACTGAATGGAATCTCAGACTTTAATTTGTGACTTGTGACATGTGTTTGGTTTACTTGCGGAATTATTCATTTTGACTAGAATATATTCGTAGCATTTGCACATACAAAATCTAGCATGTCATGGCGAAATTATTTTCTGCAAGAATTCAAGCGATAGATACCGGAAAGTAAGCTTACCTGTGTGTTTACAGAAAAGCGAAGAATGGAGGTTTTCATTTAGTGCATGGCGACAATTATATTTTAAATATTCAATTTAATCATGTTTGTTCATGTTTATTCTATATTAAATACAAGTTTATTGGACAGGATTTTTAGCATTTAGGACACAAGTTAGTGCTATTATAGAGACAAAGATTTTATTCGATCCAAGAGATTAAAAGAAAGCCTCTGTCCATATTAATATATATTCTGTTGGCTAAATAAACTTGGTTATGTGTTATGGACTGAAATAAGTTTAAATAATTACTAGAAAGTTTGCATGAAAAAATCATGCAATTCAATTAGATACTTCAAAACTGTCACCAATCTATAGCTTATTACTTTCTCATATACACAGTATAATGAGAAAGTATTGTAATCGCGAACAAATTCGATCTCGAGATTTTTATGGAAATGTACGCGTTAGGTGTACCTGGCTAACTTCAGAAGATAATTTGCAAAATAATAATAATAAACCTCGCATGAATGTTGCCATTTTATTATGGTTAGACTATAATAGTCTAATTAATCAAAGTTAGGGTAAATATCGGGATAGGAGATATTTCTCAACGATGAGAAATCTACTACCACGAAGGCAAAGTAAATAATTTTTTTTTCAAAATTCACAAATTAGAAATTAAATAATATTTGGTTTTCCCAAAAATTGTAGGGGTCACTCCTCCTTTTAGCATCATGATTTTTTATATTCGTGCTTGAATGATTATCGATGTGATAAATGAAAATTTGAAAAACAAACAATTTTCAATAAGGAATTTATTCCATATCATCTCTCAAGTACTTCATGCTGCTTCTCATCTCAGCTTCTAAACACGTTCACTTCAACAAATTCTCAATACATAACATAATAATTATTAATAATATGATAACACGTACTATACAGATCTGTTATTTACATGTCCTTATATACACTGAAGGAAAGTCTTCACAAGTTCTCAAGCGAACATCTTGGGAACCCAACCCAAGACATTCGGTGCATTTGTCCAACATCATCACTTGTTCAAAAGAAACGCTGAGATGACACCATAACATGTTGCATGGCTCGAGACATGCCGGCGTTTATTTATCTGAAAGTCGGTTCTCCCCTTCAAAATACTCTACGATCACAAAAGTTTGAGAGACATGCTCGATTTTGATGTCTTTCAGTCAATGCGTTTCACTGGATTCCTCCGTCAAAAAAGAATCTCCTTTCACTGGAGAACATGGGTTCTCTATAAGAGACCACAATAAACCCTACATATGAGACCTAAAAGATATCGTTTCGATTGGGGCTGAGTTATTCCTCTAAGTCAAGACGATGCATTCTCTTCCATATTCGGCAGCCATGTCTTTCTTCTCACCGAATTATCACTCGCATCAACACTACGAACGTACTTCTATATTGGTCTATTCAGGAGGCGCCGATTTGTCCATCTTTTCTTTTTCCATTTGGACTGATTTGACCGTCACCACGTGACTGCATCGCGCAAACCCGCTACGACATCCCGATGGATCCGGTGGGAGACGGGTTGGGCGAGGGCGCGCTCAGGGACGGCGATGCCGCGGGGGAGGCCGCGTGAGACTGCGGGGGCGGGGGGGCGTGAGGCTGCGGCTGGTGTGAGGGAGGCGGTTGGTGGCACAGCCCTGGGAACGGTCCGATGGAGGTCAGCTGCGAAGCGTGGTGGGGATGGTGGTGCTGGTGGTGTCTCTGCATCTGCACGAGCGGGTGCTGTGCCAAGAGGTGGTGGTGAGGGTGGCTCGGATGGTGGGGGTGGGGTGGGAGCAGTCCGAAGGGAGAATGGTGATGTGGGTGGTGAGGGTGATGGTGGGAATAAAGGGGTCTGGCAGCCATCTTGAGCTTCTCCAGCTCCGCCTCCTGGAGCCTCTTCGCCTTCGCCCTCCTGTTCTGGAACCAGATCTTGACCTGAGTCTCGGTGAGGTGTAGGGAAGAGGAGAACTCTGCCCTCTCCGCTATGGACAAGTACTGCTTCTCTCGGAACTTCTTCTCGAGCGAAAGGAGCTGCTGGGTTGTGAAGGGCGTGCGGGGCTTCCGGTTGGGCTTGTGCTTCCTCAAGTTGCACTTAATCTTTGGTGTTTCGTTGGGATCTGCAGAATGTAGGAAGAGAAGAGTTCGGTTAATTTTGCTCGCAATCAGATGCATATGCATTTTCAACAGAAATTTATTGGATGACTCTTTGGCTTGATTTATTTTTACCGCAACGATATCAACAAAATTACATTGAACATAATTCAGAAAATAAAAATCTGTATTTTTATGTCAACTGCAGCATAGTTTTTTCGTACATGCATTAGTGAATTTATAGAAAATATTCGAAGAGTGATACAAAACTTCAGTGCAGATAGCTATTTTTTTAGCTAATATCCCAGTGTTGATAATTCAACTCTGCACGTGACCGAGATAGTTTTATCTCGTGATAACCGCAATACATAAATATGCAATTAACTTCAAATTAGACCATATTATCTTAACCAACAAATCTTACAAAAAGATAGTTAATGGATATATAAATAAAACAAACACCATGTTAAATTTAAAAAAACAAATTATAATTTAATGCAACAGAAATCGTAAAAATATATATCAACATAGAGCAATTATTTCTCCGCTTAAGTGGTACCTAATTCATTAACTATGGGCGTTGGTCGTTTAAACGAATAGTTACTATTTATTCATAATAATATTCATTCCAGCGACATTCACACCCTTCATCCTTTTTTTAACGGAAGTCATAAAGCTATTACTCGTTCCTAAGTTTTTGAGGTCGCAATAAAACGAAACGCATCCACAACCCTCGTAATGGAATCTGCTTTATCTCTGCCGCTCGGTTTCTATGAATACTCGCGGTCGCTCACTAGATGGCAACACAAGCGGTCTAAATTCTCCGTCATCGAGCTCTCCTTTCATGTCCCTCAACAATTCTCTTCCGTCGTAAAATGTCGCACATTTATGAGACTCTGCCCAAGAGAAGAGAAACGCAAAGAAACGTCTACAGCAGCAAGTGGAGAGAGAAAAAAACCCCTAGCACTTCGCATCGCCCGATTCCGAGAAGTAGCCTCGCGAAGGAAATGGTACGCGCGCTAAATTGCTCCAGAGGTATTTTTTTTATACGAATTGAATTTATCCGGGCGATACACGGTGGCACTGTTGATTTTATTTTTTTGCGGAGTATGAATAATGCAGTTGGTTATGATATTAAATCCGATTTTATGGTCGGATAACTCAGAACGGCAGCAAATGGCATTTTATTTTTATAACAAATATTTTATGTGAATTACCTACCTCTTGATGTATGTCGACAATTAGTATAGAAAGAATTTCTTTGTCGTCGGGCTTATTTTTTTTCCTTTCGCCCTATAAATTCCTCCGCATTCGTTCTCAAAGGCTCGATTCGACCTTGATGATCTTCATTGACGGATGGAGGCCTCCCTCAGACTTTTCCAGTTTTCCCTATCAACTGTCTTCCTCCTCCAAGTTGGCCCCAAAAACTTAACAATCTGTCTTTCAGTCTTCTTTTCGGTCTCTTGATGTTTCTTGGGGTGCATTTGGTGGCATTGACCCTTCAACGCTGATCATTTCTTCTAGCAATATGACCCTCCCATTACCACTTTAGCGCCTTCACTCTTCTAATCGCGTCTTCTTTCTTACCCAGTCGTTCCCCTTGCGGTCTCTTCGGGTGATCCCTAACATGCATCTCTCCATGCTCCTCCGTGTTGTTTGCAGGCACTGTGTTATTCTAGCGTTCATCGTCAATGTTTCACATCCGTAGGTTAGAACAGGCAGAACACAATGTTCATATAATCTTTTTTTTTAGGAAGACTGGAATATTTTATTTGAAGATTTTTTGCATTCTTGCCAAAAGTACTCCATGCCATCTTCACTCTCCGGTAGATTTCTCTAAAACGCGATCAATCGGTTGTGGTGAGTTCACCCAAGTAAACATAGCTGGTTACTTCTCCGAGTTCTGCTCCGTTGATATATATCTTCTCAGAATTTCTGAAGGATTTATACATTACCTTTGTTTTATTAATTGTAAGAAGTCCAGCTTCTCGGCTTGCATGCTTTTATATATAATACCAATGTGTATATACACATATATACACCAACGGTCCATAAATTGTCCAAAAATAGTACTATAACTGCCAAGCAAGACAGACTACCGCTCTCGGACAATATCTCCGTAGGTTTTCTTTTTTTAATTTTAAAGAGCTCCATTTGTTTGCCTTCAAAAGGTAATTAGATGGGAGCGAGCCATGCGCATGATTTCGGACAGCTGCTGTTATCCGAGGGCGATGGCGGCGGCTGCCGTATTGAGACGGCGTGGGTTCGGACACTCGCCCACACGCTTCCTCCACCTGGACGGCGAAGGGGACAATAAAATGGGGGAAGGGGGAGGAAGAGGAGTAAAGGGAGATGGAGAGAGAGAGAGAAAGGCTAGGGAGGAGAGGGTAGTCGATGAAAGGGAGAAACCATCGCAATTAGATTTCCTATTACGGCCCTTATGGAGAGCAATAGGCCCCTACAATGGGATCTATTCTCAAAACTACTCCCACACGCAGCACGCAACACGGGGCATTTAAAACCATGGGAGGACTTCCGAACGATCTCCCTTTTCCCCTACCTTTTTTCCCCATCCTCCCCCCCCCACCACCACCCGCCCAACTTCATCCCCGCCTCTTCTGCACGACCGGAAATCGCCCGCCGTAGTTTATAGGACGGAAGCAGATATTTCAGAGGATATCCAACTCAGCGTGTACGTCTCCTAAATCGCGGTTTTAAAAGGAAGAGGCGGTGGTCGGGAAGAGAGGTGGAGGAGGGGGGGTGGGGGGGTTAAAAGTCGTTTTTCGTAAGGAGAAGTTCCTCATGTTTGTTGAACTTACCGGGACCTTCTAGAGTACATGGTACAACAATGGCTCCCGAAGATCTGTGTGGTAGATAACATTAACGCCTTTGCTCTCTCTTGCTGCTGTCGCTCTCAGCAAAGGGCTTTTTTATATTTTTTTAATAATCGGCGAATGCTGGGAAGTTTTATTAAGGGGCTATCCAGCTTTGACGTCCACAAAAGAGTAATCAATAGGACTTGGTATGCTTATTAAGCTCTGTTAGGCTACTTCTTCAGCTGCTGGGGAAATTCCAGTTTGGGAAGTGCTGAAAGTGGCATAGGTCGGATAAATATCCTGTTCTCACACCCCAAAGTGCAAACAGGCCAATCGACGAACGAGCACGATTTTTATCGACTTTTGAGCGAGAGATGAATTTTAGTCAAAGGAATTTAAAAAAGTTACTATGCTACCATAAATAATTGCAATCTCAACAAAATTCGAGTGTTTTTAAAGGATAATATTTTCTTTTAAAGTTAATATACTTCCATCCCAAAATATATTTTCTACTAACTCCCCATATTTGAAGAAGAATACAGTATTTTATAGTTTGTCATTCCCAACGGAATTGCGTTATAGCATACCATGACTTTTCCGACGATGTTTAAGTGTTTCGGGAGTTAAATACGTATAAATATTTCGTCAAACATCCGCGTCTCGGTTTTATTATTAGATTTATCGCTTCCTTCCTTCTCAGAGCTCGTTTAATTCCCTTGTCGAGAGTCAGCACCACCAGGAAAACGAGAGAGGAACTGTTTATGCAGCGGTAAAGAAAAATTCAATGTAATCCCCCCGACAATCGACTCGAAATCCATTATTATTAAAAAGTTCACGACACGGGTCTTCTCTATCCAGCCTTCGCGAGGTGACGTCCACACTTCGGGAGGCGCAAGAGGGTCGCAAAAGGGGCAGGTCGCCCTTCCCCCGGCCCTCGAAAAGGGCGACCCGACATCGCATCCGGAAGAGCGTCTAATTGTGCGTGCCTTCTCCTCCATTGTGCGATGGTCCGCTGCCAACCTCTGGGACAATAAGCGCCGAGTCACTTCCTTCCCTTTGCCCCCGCAACCGCCACCCCCTTTGCCCCATCTCCTCCCACCCCCTCTCTCTCCACACCTTCGCCTTCCGGTCGCAGTTGACCCGTCATCGCAGAAAAGTGGGAATTTTAATCGATTCCGAATTGTCTCCCGAACTTGATTCTCATTAAGGACACAATGACTTCGACCTTCTTTTTTTTTAATGGCTCCCGATGACTCTTCCTCTGTGTCTTCACCTTTTTCCCATGACCCTCGACCGATCGTAAAGTTCTCGCCGGAAAGAAAATATCTCTCCGCCTCGCCACCTAAGATGACCTTTCCCAACAATTTATATTCAAATTCACGCCTCTCCTTTTTTTTAACGCAATTTCCCACGGGTCGATCGACGGGTGGAAATCGCCACCGGACTATGTTTCCGGGGCTAATATCTCATTGTTTTTCCACGCGCGACTTCGAGGGAACGTTATACTATTCCTAGGAATTGGAAAGGGAATCTTTATCGGTTCGAGAGCTCGAGATACTGCAACGCGCGCGATTGTTGCCTTACGTCAGAATCTTCTCGAGCGTTTTATGTATTTTTTTATTTAAGAAAACTATCTGGAATAACTTCTTGGAGCGATAAAACGTCGATTACCCGCCGCTTAAAGCGTCGCAGTTGATGTTGCGGCCTGGCCGCATGTCAACTCTTTTATCGTGTTTGAGTGAAGGTTAAAGGGTTGCAGCTGCCCTCTCTCTCTTTCTCTCTTATCCAAAGGCCGCTAATGACATGTTGCATATCGATCCCAATGTATGATATATATATATATATATAAGTATGTAAAAACAGCGAATTCATATCCGTGACTTCGTCGCTGTCAATTCGCTGTATGTTTTGGCTCATTATCGAAAACGTTTTATAAAGTACCACGGGGGTGCAAAATTTCAAAACCGAATCTAAAAGTAAGATTCGTTCGATAAGGCAGAAACGACTGCGGAGACGCTCTTGAAATTAAGACAAATTTATAGCGTAATAATTGACTTGCGGCGACATTAACCCTTTCATACCGATTGTACACCGCCACGTACTACACTCGTTTTTTTGCTAACCATTTCCTAATTTAGTTATATACTTGTCAGAATTAGAAACTTTTTGGCGCTATTGTATGCTTATTTTTTATTATAACGTCATCCGATTACAACCTATCGCTACGGAGTACACATGACCGTGTACACACTGAAATTTTTAAACCAATTTACAAAAATTAACGAAATTCATATCCATGTACGAGTCGACTTAATGAAGAATGAATCATAACCTGAAATTTCGTTTTAATTTTTTTTTAATCAGTACAGAAAGGGTTAAGGCAATTTCCATCATTTAGCTTATTGTGAGAGCGACTCCACTCTCTCCCTCTCTCTCTCTCTGTAAGTCTCCGCCGGACTCTCTTAGAAGAGCAGAAATCTTCGTGAGTTTCAACAAACAAGGACATGCTTCTCTTCCCTCTGCGTCATAATTTCCCAATCTAGGTGACCGCAAGTTCCTCGTGCCTCATCGTTCCCAACTCCCCATTAAACCAACTCTCTCTCTCTCTCTCCATCAATCTTATTTCCCCCTTACTCTTTTCTTTCTCCCTTTCATTCTTCTTACAAAACAGAGGGAGAGAGAGAGAGAGAGAGTTAACGCGAACGCAGACAGGTTCATCAGACGTGGCTCCCTTTTTCGCAGCAGATTTCCTCATCCGATCCCGTAATCTAGGATGTACATCTCAATTACACACGGTCCGGGGGTGGATGTACAGCCGTTTCGAAAACTCCGCGGCCGGTGTTAAATTATCTCGATGGTAGAACGTTAAATAAAACGCGAGACGGAAGAAACTAGTCGATTCTTTTGTTTTTTTTAAATTTTCGATCTCGCTCGTGATTCTCGGCGGCGAGAGGGGCGTTTTACATCGCCGCGAGGGCGCGCGAGAAGTGGGACATAAATGTTACTTCCGCGGATTACGGATTCACTCTTTATTTCGGGATAAAATATCGTCGCATTTTATCCGTCGTCCTTTTCCAATAATATCTCGAAAGAATTGCCCAATCGAGGACATCGGTGAAAACATGAAGATTTTTTTCGACGTGTCGATAGTTTGTCTTTACTTATACTGTGCATTCTGCATAAACACGCTCATTCGTTTAACTAAGTGAATTTATTTTCCATTCCTAGTATCTCTGTTGGAAAGCTGGCTGCTTACAGGATCGATAAAAAATCTAGTTTTCGATCCTATTAAAACTGACTGCGAAATGGCTTTGTAAATATAAAATCTCGTTTTTTCCCAGTTTTGAACAACAAACACGGCGAAGACTTATCAAGATCCAAGACGATTTTTTTAAAGTCACGTCAAACACGTGCTACACTTAAATGTTTGCATTATTACGTGATGGAATGAATGCCATTCCGGAACGATAAATTTTACAGGAAGATCGACAGATGCTCACTTTTACTGGCACGCACAGAGAACAATTATCATCGAAATTATATTTATCTTTACAGTCAACGAAACCTACTGAATGGCCCAGCCTCTCGAGAGAATCTGAATCGTTATGTGGACGTTAAAGAGAAGCAAGAAGCAAAACTTATAGAGTGAGAAAGAGAGAGTGAGCCTCATGACGGGGGCGCCCTCTGGCATGAGCGCGCGGCGTAACGGATGAGTTAGTCGGTCTCATTAGGGATTTGATTAACAAGCGGCGCAAAAGAGTAAACCCGCCACTCTGACGATACTGTTTTTATTTCCATATCATCTTCCTCCTTTTCAGACACACCCCGACTATATTTCTTCCCCGTTTGAAAAACTACTCCGAGCCATCCGAGAAACCATCTCTCTGTCCTTATTCCAGAGCGCGTGAGTTCATACTCCTGCCACTCCCCCCTTTCTCTCTCTCTACCCCCCTTTCTCCCCTCCTCCCCCCTCTAACCCCTCTTTACCCCTCCCTTCCCTTCTTCTTAGCTCTCCCGGACCGTCTCATAACCTCACGCCAATGCGGCTTAAAGCCAGACAGAGCTGTTTTTGTCCTCAAAGCGAGCAACGCCTTACATAATCACTGTAGGGGAAAAAATGAGCCAATGAAAAGTGGTTAAGACATGCTAACCGACGTGGAATTGAGGCGGAAAGGAGGGAGGAGGGGGCGATCGGGTTGATGAAGAGGAATCGCGATGAAATAAAAAAAAGGACGAAACGAATAAAAACGCATTGATTTTTAATCTGTGCTCTCCGTAATGATGGCGGCGTTTTTTTCCCCTCGTTATTTATGCTCGCCAGTTGAACTATAAAATATAGCCTCCGCGACATTAGTTTACAGCGTGGCACAATTAATCTCTCGGAGTTATTTTGCGGAAAGCGTCGTGCGTCGGCGAAAGAGTTACACTTGGATGAGCGACTTATAAACAGTATTAGAAAAGTATTCGAATCTCGGCAAACTCTTTAACGGCGATAAGTGTGTAAACTCCAACACGTAACGATTTTGACGAGATATTTATCGGTAAATGATGGAGTTTTGTTAATTTCAATGCAGGAAAAGAATTTTCGGCCCGTTTAATTAACGGAATCGCACGTATACACGCAAAATAAGGTTTATTTGCTCGTAATGTGAACGAGAAACACCGCTGGTAATATATATATATATATATATCGAAATATTCACTTTCCTCCAATCACCTTCTTGATCTTACACGGGTGTTGTGCTAATGAGAACCTTGTAATTACCATTGCCGTTGGTCAAGAAATTGGGTCACCATGAACAAGCCGTGACTCACATGCCAAAATACAACCTGATATAAAACTATACTTGCGGGATTAGAGGAGAGACATGGGTAAATTATATCTTCATTCTTAAAAGCTCAAATTTCAAGGGTCGCTTTCGGCCTCATTGTTTATCTATGGCATCACGAGTGCAGTCTTTGCGTCGAAGTTACTATTTTTGTTGGGCGTTAAGAGGTAATATTAGCTCAAAATGGTTCAAAGAAGTGGCGGGAAAATAGGTGGTCCAAGTTCTTGCTACGGTTACTGCGTAGCGTTGCTTCTATTTACGCAATAATCCACCATTTACTCAAATGTAATCATTGGTTTTTAATCACAGAAAGGAAAGAGTTGAGAGAGAGAGTGTGATACAAAAAATAATAACGGATCTCTACAACCAAACCAACTGGATAACTGAGGTTCCCATTTCCGTCCACGCGGAAGGATCTTCTTATGGCCGCGGTATTAAGAGATTAAATTCCTCTTTTCTCTCTCTCTCTCTCTTCTCCTGTTCTCGGACTACTCTCTCCTCCCCCTCCCCCATTTCCCACCCCCTCTCTCTCTCACACTCCACATTCTACCTTCACGGATTGGAGGTTCCGCCAAAGGAACACACGCACGCTGAGTTGAGGGATGGCCTCGACGACGCGATGGACCTTTTCAACTTCTTCCAAGGCAGACCTTTAATATCTCTCCTTCTTCCCTTTTCGCCGTCGCTTATTTTTTTTTCGAGTAGGGACTACTTCTCTTCTTAACTCTTCGGCAGATAATTCACCGCTTTCCGGCGGTGGAAAGGAGAAAATCGCCTTTAATCCCTCTTTTTTCCTTCTCCCTCGCCGCCTTCTAACCCTAATCGGCGAATTCATTCCTCCTAATTTTCACATTCACGAGCAATTAAAAGTTATGGTCCATTCAGGATGCGCGCACTACGTCGTGTAATCCCTGACACGTGCCAAGGATTTTTCTTATAATCTCCTGAATTGTGGGCGACGGTGATAAGTATTCAAACTCGTCCATTCACCTGGAAGGGACGCTTCGTTTTTATTATTTTCTTTTCTCCTTTCTTATTATGGGGAAAGACGATGAATCACGGCCGGCGCTATTGTCGCGCGGGTGAGACCGTAAAAAAAAACCCCCCAAGAGGAGAGAGAGAGAGTAAACCGCCATCTGACGCGTCGTTCTAGTTCGTAACGTGACGCGGGTTGATTCGCGCCGACGAAGTGTTTAATAGTAACAATAATCGATTCTTCGATAAAAATCTGTTTTTTTTAAGAAGAGTTTTCACGCTTTGTATGTAGGTTTTCATTTACGCACTAGACAAATTATTTTCTTTTTAAAAACTGCTCGGTCATTTTATTTTACACCCGCTAAAGGTGTCTGCAAACTCATTTCTTGAGTTTATTTTAACCAAAAGGTTTAGAAGATTTCGTTTTCCTGACAGTGAGTGGGAAAACTTGTTCTAAAATTGAACCACTCAATTCTGTTATCATACACGAAGAGATATCAATTAAGTGGGTTAATGAGGTAACTTAGCACACCTTTTCGCATGCTAATTTATGAAGTTGATTTATATAACAATTTGTCACCGGAAGTGCTATCAAGGTGGAACGAACCTGTTCCTTTTAAAATTTATTATGGGTTCGCGCAGGTTGTTTAGATATGATAAAGTTTAATATTCTTATGAAACTTGAATTCAACCTGAGTGCAAGAGTAATGCAATCGATTTAAAGATGGAAATTTAAGCACCAACTTAAGAGTTTGTTCCTTAATAAGCGGTTTGAATCCCGCCAATCTAATGAAGTCGCCATCATTGGACCTTAGAACAAAAACATCACTGTAAGTTAAAGAGTAAACTTCGTATGAAATATTTATTTTTATCCATTCGATGCATAAAAGCCTTCATCTCCACCGAAAACAAAATGTATCCATTTTCGAACGGGTTTCGTCACCTCATTGCAACTCCGCCAATACGAAGGGAATGGAAACAGGAGGGTGAGAGAAACGCAAAGGATAAAAAAAGAAGATAGAGAAACAAACTCCCTCTTAAGGGAGGTCAGCTGAGGTTAATGGGAAGGCGTAAAGGGAAAAAGAGACTGCTCTCCCCGATCCAGACTACCAACCCCCACCATCTCCCCCCATCTCTCCCCCTTCCCATCACCTCCAGTTCGCCCAACCTCCCTGTGCACGAAGGGTCCCCCTAAGGGACCCAACCCACTCTACTGCTCGCCCCCTCCCCCCCTCATCTCCTCTCCCCTTAACACCCCTCCAACCATTCACTCTTCCCCATCCGCCGCATCGCTTCCTATTCCTGAACTCGAGGATTAATGAGCTCACTACTCATTCCCTCCCCCCCCCACCCTTTTTCCTTACTCCCTCCCCATCTCTCCTCCCATCGTTCACTCCGCGAGACAGCGATCCCTAAACGGTGACTACCACGAGGAGCAAAACGGCCGTGGCGGAAGGTTAAGTGCCCCTCATTCCCTCTCAACTCCTTTTTGCGTCTCTACCCTCCTTCCCTCCCCTGCCCAACTCTCTTAACTCCCCACCTATCTGTTTATATATTTATACATATATACAACCATCAGCCCTTTCCCCTTAAGTTGCCACCTACCCCTCTCCATCGAGCAGAGCCATTCCGCTTACCCAAAAAGATTCCTCTTACAACCCCTTTTACTCGTTTGCTCCCTCCTTCGGCGACTTTGGATGGCTTCTTTAGCTCCTCTTTCTCCTTCCACTAAACTCTCATTCCTCTATCTTTTCCCCCCCTATCACCAATCCGCATTCCACTGTCTTCAGAAGTTCTGGCGCCCGCCACCATAGGGGGGAGGGGGGGAGGGGGGGTGGAGAGGAGGACGTGAAATTCCCGGCACGCGCTGGAAGACCATCGTGACCCTACGAGGCGGGCGTTGAACAATCTGTGGGTCGCAATCAGAATCGTTCCCAAGGGGGAGAGGGAGACAGAGGAATACTGTTGCTTTTTGTACGGCGCATGCGTGGTGACACGTCCCCTTTAAACCAATGAAAAAACGCGTCTGAACTTTTTTTCTTGCGCGATTATCGAAGTCAGGAATGGTTTCCATGGGCGTGGAGGTGTTTTTCGGCGGATGACTCGGATGTGAATGGCGATGAGAGAGGAGAATAATTGGCGTGCTACGAAGCTCTGTCTGTCGAATTTATCTCTTTTAATTGAGCTATTCGCGCGTGACGTCATACCGCCGGACGTGGAATGAGGTCAGGAGGAGGTTTTTGAGAAAAATTACAATAATTAAACGGACGTTTTCGTATTTGCCGAATCTGCCAACCTTTCCATTAATTAGTAGACGTTCGCTAACTCATCTGTAAAGCACCTCGGAAGCTCAAATTCTCTGAAATAATGGAATTTCATCCCAAAGAAAATCTATGTCATGAAAGTTATTATGTACATACCTACGTCTCGATAGGAAATATTCTTGTATCCGATCTCAACAGATTACGCGCCGTAAGAAAACAATTTCTCGAGAATTCGTATGAGACAATAAGTGATTTTTACCAGCAAAAAACAGCGGAATAAAAACTAACGTGGAGCATTCGCTATACAAACAAGTATGTATAGGAAACAACTGCAACAATTTGACGAAATAACTTTCACTTTATTTTCTGGTGACTGAGCACTGCTGTTAGCCATAGGTTTCCGCTGCTGCTTTATTTTCCCAAAAAAAAACCTTTCTTACAATTAGACAATAAACTCGAGTTTCCATATAGCCTTTGGAAACTATAACAGGCAGCCTGGAAAGAAAGGAAGCCATTCTGAAGCCCCGCCTACTCCCCCTTCACGAAGCCTCTCTCTCTCTGAAATTTCACAAATAGGCTCTTTGATGGCGTAAGGGAATTTTCAAAAGACTTAACGACCATCCGCCAACTTTGTTGGTTGTCTCGTGAACGCCAGTTCTGTTTTTGTGAAAACAAGCGACACATGTGGAAGCGCTAAAGAACGTCACGCCAAACTCCTGAGATTCGTTTAGCAGTCGACCACACCTGAGGGGAAATATTTCTATCGCAATTATTTTTCAGCGGTAATCGCTTCGTGGCTTTGTCTAACGGGGTGGGAAAGAGAGAGAGAGAGAGAGAGAGAGAGAGAGAGAGAGAGAGAGAGAGAGAGATAACGTTTGATTTACAATCGCCCACTACTAAAAAAATCTGTAGGAAAATAGGGACAAGAGAATAAGTATTATATACTCTCCAACTTACTTCTCTCTCTGGGTTCTTAACAATCGATCAGCAGTCACGCCGCTGTGTCAGCGGTGAAAGTTTAAAACCTCGCTAAAAGTTCTTTCCCCTTCAGTCTCAGAATATCCGAAAGATAATCTCAAGAAAAGAGAAACAAAATAAATAAATAAGTAAGTAAAACCTTTGTCGATGTGGAGAACAGCATTCCGACATTACACAATCCGGACGTCAAGAGCGTATTAATGGTCTCTAGGCAGCGTTGACAGCATAGGTGGTGTCGGGCGCATGGTGTTGAAGGCAGGAAGGAGAGAAAAAATATGTACCGAAGGCTGAACTTAAATTATTGCACTTGTCACTCATTTACTCGTACTTATTTCGGACACGAATACGTGTTTTTATTTTATTTAGGCGGCGCGCGCTCTTGCCTTGACGCCCAAACCATTAGCAACAAACCCCGCACTTAGTACTATATTGCCGTTGGTGCAGATTAAGAATGGGAGAGAAAGAAGCAAGAAGGGGGTTGTACATGGCGTCTATACACAAAGGTTCGATGGAACATTTTAAAAAGAATTTTTACATATTCTTTGCTTTATTAACAAGTTATGGCGCGCCGAATTTTAACACATCGATTCTAAATTCCAGCGAGCGTGACTCACCTCCCGAGTTTTCTTAAGAATAGTAATTTTGTTCGACTCGCTCGCCTGCGAAGCCAAATATTCCTCACTTTCCTGAATTTTCCAACATAACTCTCGGTTGTGTGATTCACACGCGAGTGTCTTTTAGCGTCCACTTAAAACATTCCTTTAAGTGATTCAACAAATGCAATGGCGGCATTAACACATTAGCAATAATTGACTTATCCATAAAACAAAAGTGGCGCTAAAGTAATAAAATACAATACAGTAATCGTTCGGCGTTTTTTTTTAACCTCCCACTGATTTTTCCGTGGGCAAACAACTTATTCGAAGGAGCGAGCGAACTGTTAAGAGGTATTCCTTAGTGATAACAAACATTCATTACATTTCATGGAAATTGAAATCTGGGTGGAGGCGCGCGTTTTCCTTTCGCCGCGTAAAATATTTTTCTTTTTTTCTTTTTAAAGAGTTAGTAGAGCCGCGGTTCACAGTGAAATTGGATTTAATAGTGTTAATCTTTCGAAGTGCAAGTGCACTTCGTCTCTTTGAAAAAGGCTCGAAAATGTATTCAATGTAGCGCCATTGTGTGAATTTATCGTCAAACACGAGAATTCTCGAACGGAGCGCGATAATAATGGGGATGCCTTTAAATGTGTATTATTTAAAGGTTTGCAAATGAATCACTTCCACTAAACGCTCGAATAGAATCAAAAAGACCGTAATGAATGAATTAATAGGCAGCATAAGTAGATCGATAGTCCTTTCATATCCATCTCCGATTTTACAACATTGCTGTAACTTTTAATGAGAAGATCTTGGAATTTACCAAAGGATTGCAAAATACACTGAAAGCGATTAGCCGTAAACGTTATTAGATTTTTATATTTCGTAAAAACGCCAGTGCTAAATGTAAAGTGTTTCTTGTGAAATTTCGTAATGTTATGTCTTCATCGTCATTCTGTTTTGATTTACGATACAACTGCGCCTTCGTAACTCTTTTTCAAACAGTTTTCTCTTCTGCATGGCAATATTATTGGATAGTGAAGGAAGAAAGTAGGAATTTAGCCAGATAAATGCGTTTTGTTTTATTTTGATCTTCAAAGAGTTAATAAGTTAGCACGAAGTTAAAGAGCTGCCGGCTAAAAACAAATAATTGGAAAAGATCAATCGCTCAGTGATGGGGGATTTTAACATCGTGGACATTTAAATAATTGTTGCTTCACCCAAGACGTTTCTTTTTATAACCAGAAGCATATTAATCCTTTCCGGTGCTGTTTCCATCCTCAAAATTCGAATTTTGTTTTGATGTTGCCTCCCCCGTACGTACGCATGTAACACCCGCGTTTCATCACTCCTCTCGAAACTTTTTCTTCCCGTTTGGCGTGCTCCTACCTTTCTTTTCACACGCTCTTCCTCCCCCCTCTTCGTGAAAGTTCTTTTTTTTTTTTTTAAACTTCCTGCCGCACGTTTTCGTTTGTCACCCGTCTGTCGCCTCACCCCGCCGTATCGCTGTCATCGCCTTCTCCAGCGCCATCTCTCGTTGTTGAATAAGCGGCCTCCTAAGCATTCGCGCCGAGGGAAAGAGTGTGTGAGAGGGAGAGAGAGAGAGGTTATCGTATTTCGGTTGCATACCACCATTTGGAAGTCGGTAGCGAAGAAGAGGCGTCGCGGGACGGCCATCGCTGCTCTCTTGTCTCTATCTCTCTTTCTCTCTCTCTCTTTCTCTCTCTCTTTCTCTCTCTCTCTCTCCACGCCCGCTTCACTATTCTCCTCGTCCATCCTCGGAGCAATCTTCAACGCCACGCCCCTTTTGTGCGAGAGGACTCTTTTTCTCTCAAATTAACCTCTTTCCCCTCCCCTTCCTCCACACACACCGTCTCCTCTCCCCTTGCCACGCGGTGAAACACCCATATGTTTCTCGCCAAAAGTACCAATTTAATGCGGCTGGAAAAAGAAATGCAAGTGGCTGTCCTCCTCTTTTATATATCTCTCTCTCTCTCCCATTTCTTCCCTTCGTCCACCTTTACGCCCTAGCGTGCTCGAAGCGCATGCACGGCGTTGTCGAACTAGAACGTTTTTTTAAAAATAATTGTGTCGCGTTTTAAACCGTTGCAGCTTTTTTCTTCTCAGTATCAGTCAAAGGAACGAGTTCCGTGTCTCTGTGAAATAATTCAAGTATTTTTCCTTCCCCCCCCCTCCCCGTGCTGGAGGAAATTTATGAATTGTCGTTCATTCGTTTTTAACAGCATATCGCATAAACTGTTTCGAATTGGAATCGGCGTAATTGTTGCGCTTAGCATTAAATGTTGAGTGATGCCGTAAGCCGCTTGAAGGGAAGCCAGACCCGAAGGAGCAACCAATAAATCCCTTAACAACGATCTAAGCGCTAATGGTAAACAAAGTATAATATATAAGACGCGGACTCGAGACATGTTCGTGGCTTGGTTAAGCGGTCCATGTATTATTTATGAGGTCTTCCGAAACGAGAATTCCTGTTAAGTTTTCTTCGTATATAGAAGTAGGATAGTTGTCTTTCGCGGAGGATATTAAGTAAAATAAATTTTACAGGCCGACGTGATATACATAAAGTTTTCCTTGTGGATTTGCGGATGAAAGGCTAAAAAACGTGACAAATCCTCCAAATTCTTGACAGTGATTAAAAAAAGGAATCAAAACTTTCAATCTATTTAACTAAACATCATTATAAACTATTATGTCTCCGTGTGGATTTACATTGAGCAATCACATGAAGTAGCGTTGTGAATTTTTGTGTCCGTGTAATTATTTCTCTAAGAAATCTTATAAAACAAAAAAATTCAATCCTGTCTTCACTCTGTCATACGGATCCACGTTTCTTGCGATTCGATCAAGGATATTTCAGTAATTAGCGAACGGGTACAAAAAAAACCATAGCAGAAAGAGAGAGAGAGTAACAATGGAGAATATTTTCATGCCAACTGAACCATGAATTCCCAATAATAATTAGCGGTTGAAATTTAGAAAAATAAAAAACAAAAAAGCAATTATTCGCCGTCCATGTAAGTATACCTACCTATAAGAGAGAGAGAGGCTGTCGCAAAAGGGGGACAGAGAGAGAGGGAGAGGGAGAGAACGCACTCGCACCTGCGTAACTCGTTCCCCCGCAGCCTCCTCCCTCCCTTCCTCCGCTCTTCCCCCCTCTTCCCCTCCCCTCCCCCTTTTCCCATCGATACAATACCCCTCCCTACGAGGGGGGAGCATTGTCGCCATTTCGCTCTACCATTACCCGACTCTTCTCGCGTCACACATACACGCCTACCCCTCGGAAGCAGCCCCCGACCTTTGCTCGGATCGCAATCCTTCCCCCCCCCCCCATCCACCCCTCTACCTCTTGCCATAAGCCTACGATACTCCCCCGTCCGCCTCCCCCACCGGTGCGGAAAACGGCGGCAGGCTAAGAATGAGAGAGGTCTCCGCGGCCGCCGGCGCTAATAATTGTCACCTTTTAAAAATCAGTCCCTTCGACTCGCTCCGTTCAACAGCATTAATTGTTCGTTCCGGCGCATGTTTTACCCCCTCTCAAGTTCTATCCCTTCCTACTCCCTCTCTTTCTCCCTCTCCCCGTCTCTCACTCTCTGGAGGTGAGCGCGCTTTGCAACTCCGGGAGAAAAGCGAGCCTCGTATAAAACATTCCGCGACTCTTGCAGAATCGAACATCCGGCACGCAAGCTCCTCGAGGCGCGTCGTGCGACGTACGGGGATTATGGGTACAAGGAACGCGACGGCAATACGCCGCGGATAATTAGCGTTGATTAACGAGGTGGTGTGCGCGTTTATTGCCACCCTTCCCGCGATTTGACTGGAAACCGGCAAATATTGTCGGTGACGGAGGGGTGGAGGAGGGGGGAGATATTTTCTTCAGCCGTAAATCAACGCGGGAGATATATTTTTTCAACGGGAATTTCCACCGTAAGAACATCATCTCATACCACTTAATTATTATGCGTAAAGTTGGTATTTAAAGTAACAGTTTAATCTCACCTAAAATACACGTGCGCATTGGCCACGAACGGGGACAAGGGGTAAGCGAGCAAGGTACCCGCTTAAACTTTTAAGTGAAACATTTTATACTCTGAAATATATTTGGTTTTACTTAATAATCTACCGTTTTGAGAGGTGAATTTTGGGCCATATACCTTAATTAAGGAGGGGGCGTGAAACATTTTATTCTATGAAATATATTTGATTTTACTTAATAAGCTACCGTTTTGAGAGGTGAATTTTGTACCCTATACTTTAGTTAGGAGGGAGCGTATTTTTCAAGCCTTGTATAGGACGCAAAAATATCTTGCCTCAGCTCTGCACTGCGCGCGCAAAAAAAAAAAGATTCAGAATTCATACTTTTACCCTCTAATTCCGCGCGTCGTAGTTTAAATAACATACATCTAAACGTACACCGCGTCGACCTAAAACCACCATTTAGAATCCTCTTTGCAACTGATCTCTTGCTACAAACAAAATAGTCGTTAAGCGTTTCGTTAGCGCGTCCGGTTCCATAATAAAGGGTGGCGTTATTGTCACCTAAAGAGAGTCGTCACTAGCCCATTGGTAGTAATTGCCGTTTCGCGTACTTGTTTGTGCTTGGCGTGGAGGTATGGCGCAATAATTTTCGAGCCATTGTCAAATAAGAATGACGCCCTATTAGCGTGCGTCTTCTTAGATGTTTCCCCCCCTACCTCTCTCTCTCTCTTTTAATGACGTTTTTATTTCCGCCTCGAGTCGCTAAACGCTCTTTTTTGCTCATGGTCCCCGTGAATGGATCGCTAAATCGGTTTTTACGCCGGCTTCGTAGCATCCTTCTACCTCCCACATACTCCCTCGAAAAAGAGGCGATCGTTAGTGAAATAAACGCCCAACGAGAGAGACATTTTTTAGGCGCAGCCCTTCCACGATTGCGCCATCTGATGGAAGGAGTGCGAAAGTATCCTCGTCCCAGTCTTCTCGTGCAGCCTCACTAAAGAGACAAATAACGATCTGCCCTCTCGCTAATTCTTCAATTTAGTGACTCCCCGATGTCCGATATTGGGCGGAAAGAAAGTCATAATTGAATCAGCTCGCCCCTTTTCCCCACCGACGTAACCAATTTGAGAAATGAGATTATCCCTTGTTTCGTTTCGGAAACGTCACTAACAATGGCTAACAATTCGGCGCTAAGCGTATTTATTTTTTTGTCGCGAGATAAAATTATTGAATGCACGATCGGTTAGTACCCTGACGGCGATAGGCGTGGATTTTTTCTTTTTAGGGCGTCGGCGCTGATTATTCACGCCGATCGCACGAAAGTGATGGCAAAAAAAAAACATTTTTTAAATCACCCACGATATTTAAAGTTATGGACCAATTCTTTAGCTTCAAATGACACGTACAAAAATAGCAACTTTTTATAGTTTCGTTCGTCTTTTTTTCTCTCTTTCTCTTCCTGTGAGAGCACGGCGACACACGCGCGGGTGGCCGAACCCTATTTGGGATGCGTTCAAATTTTTCGAACGACTCTAAATAAATAGATCGATAAATAAAATGATCTTAAGAAATACCTCCAGCCCCCCCTCCCCCCTCTCCCCCCCCCCCCCCCATCGCTTTGTAGCGACCGGATCGACACACGGACGCGCGCTTCATGAATTAGTCATTGGACCTCCTACCGACGACCTACGTACGTTACGTTTTTTGAACGAAAGCCTTTTTTTTTTAATTTTACCGCTATACGGACTGTGTGACCATCGTCCTAAAAAAAACTGCGAAGCGACGGCTTATTATAATTATGTATTTCTCTCTCTAAAAGAAAAAGAAAACTGCGGGGAAAAAATCGAACTTTTTTAATTAGCTCGTAAAAAAACTCGTTTAGTATCCGATGGCCGGAGAGCGCCTTAACAACGGAACACAAGCTACGGGGCCGGATTCAGCATTTTATCGGAGTGCCGATAGAATATCCCTCCTCAGACCCTTCTAGATCCTCATTTGTTTCCACGACGGAGTAGGGAGCTCTCTCTCTCTCTCGGACGAGGCTGGACTTTTGAAAAAAAACCGTCATATATAATTTTTAACCGGTTTTTCTGGACGATTCCGCGGATTCCAGTTCCTCTCCCCCCAAAAACGGACTTTTACCTTGTATTCCCGACGTACGCACGTACGGTTTCTCCTTTCCCATAATGCCTAGCGAGGGAGGACGCGTTCATTCGATATGCCAAGGGCTCGCGACGGCTCTGCACCGTTCGCTTTTAACGGCTAATTGCGAAAAATTGGCGATCGGGAAAGAATCGACGGGAATGTGACGCTGTCGGGAGTAAATGGGAGAGAGGAGAGGGTAAAAGGGAGCTTCCCGACGCCTTCGACGGCGTCGCTGCGGAATGTATCCTGCGCAGGATCGGTAATCCCCTCGATCCACGCCCCTTTTCTTTTCTCGGCTTCCTGCACAGACCGATATTCTTTTTTAATCGACGGCGGGCGCACGTGTTTGTTTTGCTTTAAGAGGAATTCCTTTGTAAACGGAGAATTATTCTCCGCAAGGATTGATTGACGGCGTTATAGCGAGAATAAGATGCATTTCTTCTATGTGCAAGGCAGGTATGGATCATGTTGTAGCTCTTGGCTTGTGAGAATGAAAGCTGGAAACCGGATAATGTTTGGCTATACTGAGCCAAGTAGTGAAAGTCTTCATCGGATCTCCTTGATCGTAATATTCGCCAGGTTATTAATAATTGTTGTTTCTGCAGAATCAAAAAAAAAGTTATTGGAAAATTCTCCTCTGTTATGAAATGGGGCCGTTTTTGATTAATATCATGCATGTGTACCGACATCAGTTCGATTAATTAAATATTAGTATGCCATCAATAGAGTTATTTCCTTAAGCTGGGTCGTTTTCTTGAATGGAATTTTTTTAATATTCGTGCAACGAAATATTACCCATAAAAATTGTGGCGTCTAAATTAAGGTTTGTTTAGAACTAGTAACACGTGCATAAGCTGATGATTTTGGCTACGACCATGCGCCTATGAAAGGTGATTTCTTTACAGTGCTTATATCATTTTCGCGGCTGGAAAATTTATGTATTTATGTATGTCAATTTCATAGTAATAGTAAGCCAGTATTGTATATGCTTAACACAGGCCTCGCTAAAAATGTTACTTCTTAAAAACTGCCTGATAAACACAAGAGTAGGTGTAATTATTTAACGAAAATCATTCATTATAACTCGTCATACTTGAGGGGGAAATGCGCTAGCTTCTGTGAAGGTAATTTATTTTTTGAAATTTTTAAAATAATTATTGTTACTGCGTGGATTTAGGCATTAATTTCCGCGCAAGACGTTATGTCCGAATAGATTCAAAAGGGCAATTTTGTCGCCCTTGGGTAGCACAAATCGCTAAACGGTGCCTCCGGAAATAAACCGAAATAAATGTTTCAATAACGGAAAATAAGTCTAATCATCCAATCGCATAAGAAGAAATTAAACTGCAAACCGCGCATTCCGACGGAAATAAATTTTTGTCCGTTTATAACGTTTTTGATTGGTCGTGTGAAATGTAAGCATCTTGAAAATTAATGCCTTTGATGTATGTCTAAATATTTGAGTAACTGGTAGACCATGAAATTTCAAATATTTGCGTGATCCGTGTTTCGACGACTGACATTTGATTTAAGCTAACGAGGGCACTCACTAACTGCGCCGGTAACATAACTCACGAAGTTGTCATAAATACATTTAGAGAACTGCTATTTTTTTGTGCTAGCGTAATTGTGCATTTCTGTTATTCCACTGAAAGTAATTATAAAATTATCTTAGTACCTATACATTACACTAATGTTTCAAATTTCATATTTAATTAACCTAATACATTAGGAATAAATAATATAATGAAAATGTACTCATTAATTTTCGATAAAATCAAATCTTAGCTATATTAATTGTGGTCATTTTATACATATGTTCTCGGAATGCTAACAAAAGAGACGAATAGATGGTTATCGTGGTTACCAGCAAAAGAAAATCGTCACTCTATAATGGTATCTGAGATGGGTATATTCAATGGTTAGCATATTTGGATGTTTTAATGCGCTAGGAAAAATATCTCATTTGAGTGAAAAGGTACCATCTCAGAAAGATAGATTATTAACGAATCGAAGACAGTTTTCATAAGCTAGTTTCGGAATAATGTAACAGTTGCGCGATAAAGAGATGAAAAATATGTGCGCATATCAAAATGGAAATTTTATATTGTAGCGTGCAAGAAACATTTTAGGTTTATTAATGTATTGCTCACAAAGAACTGATAACTATGCTTGATAAAGTATCAATTTACTGAATTCTTATTACAAGCTGTCACTCTTTCAGGATAAACGAATTCTGCTACTTACCATTAATATCCGTTGAAATTCTTATTCTTGAAAGATTTAATATCCTTGGAATGAAAATTGACAATCAAACCGCCCTTCACGGGTAAGTTCCAGAAAGAAATCCGCAAGACAGTAGGAATCACATACTAAAAGTATTTGCTCAAGAATTGTAAGGAAACTTTACATCAATTGGAATTTTTTCTTTGTAATACGCTGATGCTGAACGCGAATGACAAATGAACTTCATTTGAAAATCTTGTTTGACTGGATTTTAAAGTAGATAACTTGAGGTTCTGGTTACTGCACAGTGAAGTAATTCGAAACTGAATCTGCGGCCATAAAACTTGAAATTTTTCATTACATTTATTTTTCATAACTCAATCGCCATCGCACGATTTGCTGGAAACTGAAATTGCGTTACGCGTGTGTAAGCAAGCGATTAATTAAAATTAACTTATCTTTTATATTAGTATATCGAGCGTGGCTATGAAATAAAAAAAATACGGATTACAACTAATTTAAATATAAAGCCAAGTTACATTTATCTCGGAGGTTGAGTGACAGAAAATTCCACAATCTTAGATAGACATATAAGAAATTCATGTATATTTCCAATCTTTTCCGATTAAAAATTGCCATTCTTATTACATCTCCAGCTCGTTTAAAACGTTTCCATGAATTGCGAGCGCGCAAGAGATCCAGGTTCAAATACTAGAACGAATGTATTGATTCCGTTGCAGTCCATTACTAGGTCACTTCACGCTTGTCATGACAGATATAAATACACCATGGAACGATTCATGTTTTATTTTTCGACGACATAATAAAACTATTAAGTTATAAGAACACCGTATTGGCTGCAATAAACGTTTTGCTCACATAAATGGAATGCATAGCGCATTGCGATGAGAAGTCGAATCGTTAAGGGTAAAAATAGGCGACGGAATAGCATTAAAGTGGGCGTGAATACCGTGCGATGGAAATCCTAATTCCATTCGAGTATTTTTTTCAAAAATGCTGCCTTTTTGATACTCTATGCATAGTATTGTCATTTTATTGTCATATTTATGAATTGTCTCATAGAGCCGCGTACTGTAAACAAACTTCATCGAGTAAAATTAAGAAAGGGTTTTAAGGTTCTTCAAGAGGGTAGCATTAGTTAAAAATGTAACACAATACTATAATCAATACTATGTCACCTCTCAATTTTTTTTTAAATCTTCGAAAGCATAATAGTATGGAAAATATTAAGTTAGTTATCCCCCTTAAATAGTATGCCCATTTTTACTGAAACTTTTGTTTTATTCGTACCATATCTATTTGAAAAATTCTCTGAAAGTTTAAAAAACACATGCTACAATTCAATGTCTTTTCATACTTTAGTTGGAAGATATTTTTGTACAGTAAATTTCTATGGTATATATACCTTCAATAGAATTCTGTACTGTGATAATATTGTTTTGTATAATTTGCTCGCATGGTTTCCTGTATCCATGTGAGAAGGATATAAGTATAATACTCGACTAAAATTTCCAGTGAGGAAAACCGGTGGTATGCGAAAATGAAGAAATTTAGAAGAAATGCGCCCGTACGAAGAAGAGATGATTGTGACAGTTTTTTGTGTCCTTTCTCATCCGACGTCTGCTCTTCTGCTCTCTCCCTTTTTACCAAGTTGTTTTAACGTAAGTAAGAAATAAATCTTTTCCTCCAGAAACTAAATAAAACTCAAATATTACGGACGATAAGAGATCGCTCAATTCACACCGTAACGTTTCTTTCCTCTCATTAATTAACATTTCGTCTTCAAAAAGTAAATCAATGGTCCGTGTTGTGCCCTGCTAACAAACAGGGTCCTATCTTAAACGCGACGAGACTCCACTCATCATATTATCCTTTCCCCTCCGAAAAAAGATATCCCTTTATTTTTTTCCTAATCTCTCCTGGCACGTCATAGCGCATAACGACGCGACGTCCCTCGCGGCATAATTGAAGCGATCACCGTGGAAGATGAGTCATCCGATTTTCCCCGTGCTCCCCCTTCGTATCGAGAGAGACGATCATCCCTCTCCCTGCGTATATACGCTATATAAATACGCGTATGCCTTCCCTTTCTACCTTCCGATCCCTCCGCCGCCTACCAATGGACACTCCCCAAATCGCTTCCACTAAGACATCAGCTGCCAGCTGCCGCCTTTTCGACCATCCCCTGTTTTTTCCCATGGGATGGGAAGGTTTCCTAAAAGGGGCTTTATTCGAACACCTCAGTTCTTCCCTCCCTCCCTCCTTCCTCACCTTCCTTCCCCCGCTCATCTCCGCCATCCCTCCTCTTCCCTTTTCGTTCCTTCCGTGTGCGCCCCCCCCCTTCCCCTCCCCCCTTAGGTCTGCAACTCCTGAAACTCGAAGGGGGCTTTGCTTCACCTTGTTTTCCAAGTCTCTCCACTCAGTCGCAGAGCCCTTTCAAACTCCTAGACAGCCAAATCGAGTTTTGATTCCCAAACATCGGTTGCCGTTTTGATATGGTCTTGGAGTGAGGTTTTGTAGAGAGAGAGAGAGAAAGATTCGAAGATTTGAATGATTTACCTGCGGCCTCAGGTGTAGTAGGGTCTTATGAGCCTTACAGCATCGGTTCCTTCTTGGAAAGGGATATGTGTTTGAGTGTTTGGTGAAAGTTAAAAATAATCCAACAAGATAAAAGTGCCGACAAACAAAAAGCTAAGGTTTTTAATCTTAAAATTAACTCTGAAAAGTGAAATTTTGGAATTGATACGCTCCGATTTAAACCAAAAAACACTATAAAATAAAAACGTATCTGAGATTTCACTTGCCTTCGTTTCCTTTGAGAGGAAATATTTCCATTTTCTAATATTTTAACGCCTAAATTTGAGCACAGTCTCCTAAATTGTCCAGTGCAAATCGAATTTCAAACCAAACAAGTTTTAATTATAATAAAAAAACATGACTTTCTTATTCCTGAAAATATTTCCGATGTTTTACCTTTTTTCAAATGATCCATATCAAGAGAATTACGACTTCTGAAAAGTTTTATTAACGCGGATACCGATTCCAATTTGATTGACGAGCGATATGTAACGTATGGGGATATTCGTAGGAAGTCGTTGGCTCCATATGTTCGGCATTCGCGCATTTGCATCAGCTTCGCAATCGTTGTCCCGTACAAATTGCCCTATTCGCAATGGCCCTTCGCTTTGAGTCGCTTGGCACCTCTTCAATCCCTTTGGCCTCTCTTCGCGAAAGATTTGTGAGATCCTCTCTCCTCCTCCGCAAAATACTTGCCAAAACACTTCATGGAATGTAAATAATAAAAAACAAACAAATCCCTTACGACCCTGTAATATTTGAAAGACGACTATATCGGTCGTCGTTCCTTTTTTTTTTGTCCATCTCTTAAACGGCAAAGTCGATTTTCAAAGTTTCATTCCGGAGGTGATCGTTTTAAAATAATTTGACTTCTCTTCGGGATCGGATCAAGAGACGAGGATATCGCTTCAAAGGAAACGAGGCACCGTTTGGTAAGCTAACGAATTTTCTTAATTCCTGAGATAAATAGGTATATTTAGAATGGAAACTGGCGACGAGACGTCTATCGTCACCACGGTAACGGGAGCCAGGGACGGCTTATGGTCCCGGATCGGAAGACGAGCATTATCGGCACTCTCATCGCACGCCTCCCTCCCCTCCCCCTCCTCACATCGTCCCATAGGGCCACCCCATCTCGATCTACGTGATCCGCCCGAGCGATCCGCCTCGTTAAACGCCATTCCACGCCCATTGTCATGGAGATCGGGGGCGTCCTTCCGCCCCACGCCCTCTCCTCTCTCCTTTTCGGCTTTAACGCAAGCAGACGCGTCGTAATTGCACGTGTTTCGCGGCAGGGTAGAGGAAGGGACGGCGGGAGACGTCGGTCCTTTGGTGGACGCGATCACCCTGGCCCGTGTCACAGTCACCCCGCGGTGTCAGTCAACGGCGGCCGTCCATTCCGCCGCCGGATCGCGCGCTCGCTATCCGCCGCCTATCCCGCTACTGTGCTCCCGAGACACTCGGTTATTATCCCGGCTGGGAGAGATAAAGGAAAGGTTTAAAAGGAGGCCTTCGCCGTTCTTATGAACTCCGACCTCATCCGTTTCCTAAGTCTCCAAAAATGTCGATAATCGGATTGTTAACGGTAGGTTTTTTTTATGGGGTGTGATGCACGTAATGGTGTTAGCTAGTAATACTGTTAAAAATATGAGCTCCTAACTTGTAGATCCTAACGATGTTGGTCCGGCTTCAGATAATTGTTTGGAATTTCGAAAATCCGGGGTTCGTAAGTGAGGTGGGGAGGGGGGGAGGAGGAGAGGGAGAAGGTAGGAAATCCTTAACAGGGAAAGGTTGTCGTGAGCGGATTTCCCTCGAAATTTAATTAATAATTTTTTCCGATGGAGTCGCTAACATCTGCAACTAGTTGACGGAAAAAGAAACAATTTTCCCAAGTAAAAAGTACGAGTAGAGGTAGAGAGAGTTTGCCCTCTAACAAGATGACGTCCAAATCCGATAAAACGAATCCTAATTGTTTCGTTGTAGCATATTTCCTCCGAGAATTATTTCATAAGTCTTAGAAACCTCATAAATGGCGCTGCGCTTTAAAAGGATTGGGCACTTGTTTAGAAATTCTCATTTCATTGCCTCCTTTGCCACAAGTCTACGCTTCTAAATTGCCTATACTCTAAAGCCAGTGGTTCTCAACCGGTGTGCCGCACACTCCGAAGAAATTTAATTTTTAAATTATATATGTATTTAATGTACAGTAAAATTATACAATTATTGCTTTACCAATCGTAACAATCCAATATAACTGCGACTTTTACTTGTTACGCTAGTTTTTATCTTTAAAAATGAGTATTTACGCGGTGAAATTAATTAGGGGTGATTTGGCGTGCCGCGATGTTCTTAAGCATGCATGAAGGTGTGCCGTGGAGAAAAAAAGGTTGAGAAGCACTGCTCTTAAGTTATCGATTACAAATTAGCATCGCAATTACGTAAACCCGAATGATGGAATGGTGTCTTATTTATGAAACCAATCGCTGCGTCGAGTTTATAGAATAACACACCTCTCTGTACATGTTAATCCGGGGCGTGTTTTGCATTAAGTATTGAGAATTAAAAAAGGTAGTGGCGTAAATGGTTGTTTTAAACTTTTAAAAATATAATGATAGATAATATATATTTAACGGTCGAAGTTAGCGTGCAAGACTAAAGATAATTACGCATGCGATGATAATCTCTTTTGGTTATCAGCTCTCTATAAATGGAAATTTGACTCATCTTTTAATGATATATTATTTTGCAGTTCGCGTCACATTCGATGATTACCCATTTTATAGATATATTCCCTCCGGCGTCATCGACTCCACTTCCTCTTAATTTATTCGCCGCAGTTCCTATGGTGTTTCCTCGAATGGTGCCTCATATTCCTCAGCACAATATGTCACGATGTAAATTTAGCCCTTTAAGTCATTTCAACATTTTTTATTCGGCCAAATCCGCCCTCCGCGTTATAGCGGAGCGACGGAAGAGGCCACTGGTGGGCAGGAAGGTGTGCCGTGATTGGTCATCAGCGGTGTGGGAGGAGGGGGAAAAAAGGACGTCGATTTAATTTTCGGGAAATTTGAGATGGGAAGAAGAGGAAGCTGAGAGGGTTCCTTCCGAAGCTTATACCCGATAGCAGCGCCAAATTAATAGCTCGCCCCGTTGAATTGCTACACAAACACACTTTAAATCACTCGATTCAAGGAACACATTAACTGAACAAATATTTCCCCTCGAGCCGAGAACTTGAAGGAGGATTATTAGAGCGCGCGATAAGTCTCTCTCTCTCTTCATCGAGAGTGTTTAACGTGGTTCCACTCACCTACACTTCAACGCTAATCTTATTATTGCGCGAAAATATTTGTGTACGAGAAATTATTACGTTCCGCACGTGGGAGTAATTTTTCTGCGTGAATAAATACGACTGACTCCGCCTTTTTTTTAAACAAAACCGTGGAATTTGTACAAAGTAGTGTTACGTATTTCGAACTTTATTGAAATGTAATTCCACAAAGTTACACCTTCGTTAGTGGATTTTGTGAATAACTCTCTTATTTTCATGATAAATACATGACTTGTTAATTCGGGTTGATTCTCATCAACTCCTCGGCGTATATTCTTGGAAAAATTTCCACCGCTCAACCTTCAAAAAGTTTCAATACCAATTCTCTTTTTCATACAAAATACTAAAAAAGCTAGTAATGAGTTATAAACGGCAGACACGCGATTGGTGGCCGTCTGACTTTGTACGCTAATTTCTCGTCCATTCATCCGTAAATCAGCTTCTCATTGGTTAATATCATAAATCCCTTTAAGAGCAGCCAACCCCCTTAAGAGGCTTAGAAGAAAAATGCAGACCTCTTTTTCCCCTTCTCTCTCGCCCCTTCAACCCCTCCTCTCTCTCTCTTTCTCTCTCTCTCTCACTCTCTTCTCAGCTCCCCCGCGGCCATAATCGGGGTCCCATACTCCTCCGAATAATGACGAAATAATAAAACAAATGATCAGCAAAAAAAACTTTCGAATTCACATTCGGTCAAACGTTAATTTCCCACCACACGAAACGCGAGCGCACACGCGCGCGTTATTAGGGGGTGTTCGTCCTTCTTTTGTTTGCAGAGGCAATTATCGCGTCTGTTCATGGCGGAAGGGTATAGATCGAGGTGCGTGCACGCGATGAGATTAGGAAGGTGGGGGTGGGGGGGAGAGGGGGGGGGGGAGGCGTGCTGTGTGCGCGAGGGATATCATTTTTTGAGACCTCCGCGGCAATTCGAATGGCCAATCAATCACGTCCTCTTTAACGGATCAGGAGAAGGGAAATGTATTAGCGTCAACCTTTTTTTTTTAAGGGAGGGCGCGATGTGAGGTATTGAGGGGGAGGAGAAGGGGGAGGGAGAGGAGGAGAGAACTCCATCGATGCCGTGGAGATTTATTGCGGTTTGCCAATGACTGGGGTGGGGGTTGGGTTGGTGGAAAAAATAACGCAGAAGTATGCTGGTAAAAAATGAAGACATTAACACCGCGCACGAGTTTTTCCATTGTCGTCTTCCTCGTTGGCAAGACAATGATTTAATCAAATCTTTCAAAAAAAAGGGGGGGGGGAGTAAGTGAAACCATTTTAGCCCGAAGGACTTGGAGGATTTCCTCGAAGACCTATAAGGATCGAGTTTCAATCACCGCACGCTTATATCGATCCTCCCTTGAACAATACGGGTCTCTCCTCTCACCTGGCGCCATCTGGTGCCTTAATGCTCGGGTCGCTTTCCGTTTTTATTTATTTTTTTCTCTTTTCAATTTCTTCGGCGCCTAATTTTTTCGGCATGAGGCGGTCGGTTTCGTCACGTCGCCGCCTTCGATTCGTAATTAGCCATTGACTGCGATCTTCTTTACGAGGCAATTAGCCTGAACTCGTCTCTCCGTGATGGAGGCCTTACGATGGAACCTATTTGCGATTACATTGATTGGATCCCTGGTGGATGAGCCAAATCTCATTCAATCTCCGATTAAGGCAACTGCCCTGTTTACATATCACATCCCAAACATATTAATATAATGGAGATTTTGTAGCATGTGGCGACTTTTTAAGATAACGAATTTTTATTTTTGATGGTATTTTACGATGACGTAACTTAATAATAGGTCTTAGGTATTAGATATAACGTAAATATCCAAATACCCACCATAAATTGTCCAAATTCCTTGTAATAATAGTTATGATATAGATTGTTAATGCTATCGAGGTTGCGAAGACCCAATTAAGAATTGTTTACACGATTCAAAAAAAGGTTCTGTCAATTGTTACACAAATACTACAGTTTTGCATAAATGCAATCGTTTGAGTATATGCTTTCAATTCTACAAATTTATGATATATGTACTGTTATAACAGAAAACAATCAATACCTCCGTGAGGACACGTTTTCTAGTTGCATTTCGCAAGCACTTCCGAAACAAACATAACAACAATTAGATCCTCCAAATGATACTGAAAAATTAAACCATCTACAAACGAATTTCGATCACGACATTACGTTACAACAACGAGCGGTTCTGATGTTCGAGTCTACCATATTGCTTCGTTTAAGATCCTTTTCATCGGAGTCGCGAATTCCGTCCGGGAATCAGCGCGGGCGACGCTTTTCTCTCCGCTGAGGATGGCGAGGCGGGATCGCCCGCAAAAAGCAACGGCGTGATCCGCCTGACCTGCGATCCGGGTAAAGAATAATAAGGCGAGAGGATTGCAAGCTGCCCTAAGTTGCATTTGAGACACCAGTTAACATTGCATTACAAGTTAGGCGTTCCTATATAAGCATCACGTGGATACACTGCAAGGATGTTGTCTATGGGATTCTTAGACTAGTCAAGAGATGAAATAAATCGAATGAGGGCGATATTTAGTTGAAGAAGTTCAAAGAAAAATATAAATAAAACGAGAATAACGCTTAAATCGTAATGATACATGGGGATGGAAGTTAATGCTATTCAAATATACATACATTTCCGATCTTAAAGAAGTGTTGATGTTGTGATATAATAATATCGAGATCAACGTTAAGGATGTTGAACTGATTCGAAATTAAAGAAACACTTTAGCAGAATAGCTGAGATCAAAAACAGCATCAGGCTCTTTAAATCGCCTGATTTATTTGCTAAATAAACTAATAAAGTAGCTTTGTCGGTATCCATACATAACGACACATATGGTGATACATTTTTAAACATACCCCAGTTAAACGAGAAAGAATTATTGCAGAGGATTAGATATCCATTTTAATGTTCATTCAGACGTATTCAAGGTTCATCTCCCACTTCATTATCAAAGGTTAACGACTAAGAAGACCCAAGAAGTTAACCCAGAACTTAGGTCGCGATGACGCACGGGAATAGCGCGTGATTGGCAACATAAGCAAAAAAGATAGCAATATGTATGAAGAACTTACCGGAAGATCCTCCGAGCGCAGATCCGAATCCTCCTCCAATGGCTCCCGCGCCGGGAGAATGGAAACCGGCGTAGTGACCGAGAGACGCCCATCCGCCTCCGCCGCCTCCACCGTTGCCGCTGTAAGCCGCCGCCGCCGCAGCTGCAGCCGCCGCTGCCGCCGCCAAAGAGAAAGGCGTAGGCCTCACGGGTGCAACGTGGTGACCCATGATTGCCCCCCTCTGAGAAGGGGACGTCGACTCGTCCGAGAGTCGAAGCGGATGCAGAGGAGGCGGAGATCCCGACGGGCTCCCTAAGCTGCTGCCCCCTCCCCCGCTGCAACTGCTGCCTCCGGAGACCCTCGCGTGGGAACACGGGGACCTGAGGCTCGGAGGCGGAGAGGAAGGACTGCACGGCCTCTCCGGCGTTCCCAGCACGCTCACGTCACTCTCGGAATGACTCGGGGACGGAGGTTGGTGCCTCTGAGGGGGCGGCGTGGACGTGGAGGCGTCACCTCCGGAAGAGAGGCCCCCAGGAGACGAGGGCCCGAGCGAGGGGGGCCTAGGGGGGGCGCACCAGAAGTGCTGGTGGTGAGGCGGGGGCCTCCTTGGGGTTGCGTGCCTCGTGTCCGCTAAGAGCGCGGCGACGCTGAAAGATATGTGAGCCGTGGGGCGTGACGTGGGCGTCGCCGCCGCCTTGGGAGTAGACGTAGAGGGAGGCTCTGGTCCCCGGTGGGGGGCGGTCTCCGCGCCCTTGTCCTCCGGGGATGGTGGTGCCTCCATCTTGAGGTGAGCTGCGCTTAGATCCGCTGGCGGCGGCTGCCGGGCGCTACTGGTGCCGTGGTGCGCTACGACTGTCATCACGGGTGCGAGCATGGAGGGTGGGTGCGCGCGGCAACTCTCCCTCCTCGGTACCACAAGAGGCCGAAAACCTATCCTTAACCTATCTTCTTTGTCTTTTCACCCCACTTCCTCGACACGGTAAAAATGTCTTCTCTTTTCCCTCTTTATCTCCTCTTTCTTTATCTCTCCTTGTGGCAATGAAACAGAAGAGACGGCGACAGATTTAACAAAAAAAAAACAATCTCCCTCCGTCTGAAGAAGGTCCGTATTTCGCTCTCTCTCTCTTTCCCTATCGTGTCTCTCACACACGACTCTCTTTGCCGCCGGGACCAGACTGACCGGCTGAGCAACGTTTCCCGCAGACCCCTGTAGGAGGGGCGAGTGCGTCTTTCCGCCCCTCCTCCGACCCCTTTCGTGGTAGGGAGGGTGACAGGAGAGGGAGAAAAGAGGAGGCGGCTCGCTCCGCCAATGGCGTGGGCACACGACTGGTGACGTAGAGCGTCACCTCTCTCTCCGACCTCCTCCCCTTCAGCCTCAAAGCCGTGGGGTCCCACCCAAAGGAGGCGGGGCCGCGCGGACGTTTCCACCGTGTGTCCCCGGAGCGCGTCTCCTCTTCATAAACCGTGCCAGCCTCTTTCGATGCCGGGAGCAAGGAAAGGGATGCTGGGGGACGCCGCTGGAAGGCGCGTCTTCTTCTTCTGCGGCCATTTCGCCGGGCGGATTCTCTAGGAAGGATCGTTACCGCACGCGTCTCCTTTTCATTGTTTACGCGCTGCTCTGTTGCTTTTCTCTCTCTCTCTCTCTTTACGAGGAAAGGGAGCATGTATACGAGCGAAGAGGGGTTTTTTTTTGTAAAACGTTAAGATCTCGTTTTCTCTAGTTCTTTTAAAAAAAGACGCCGCTGGATCCCGTCCAGGCGCTAAGTGGAAGCGATTCGGTGCGAATAAACCTTTCCGACTCGACCAAAACATTGGGAATATAATTCCTCCGGTTTCCGTCGTGAAAACGCGAAATAGCGTTTCGTAAGAGGCATCTGTCGGCGGTCGAAGGAAATGTTTTTCGAGGAAATTAGTTCTTCGGATTTGACCAATGGGTGCCAAACATCGCCAGACTATTCGTAAATATACACATAAAAATGTTCTGGAGTTTCCCAAGTGAATGACGGTATCTCTCGGGTTTTTTTCTGATTTTTTTAGTGCAAAGTGTATTAAGCTTAAAGGATTTTTTTTATTTTTTGTTTATGGCTTAGTAACTATTTTAATCTGAGCTTTAATGCTTTGGGATCGTAGTTTCAGTCAGCACAGTTGGATATTTGCCAATATTAGAGTTCTATTTCAGAAGTTTTTATTGGTAGATACCCTAACCGGCATTAAAATCGTATTCCAACCAATGAAGCAAACGACCATGAAATTCAAAACAAATACCACCCGAAGCATTATCCGGTTGAATTAAACACCTTACGGTTTGTTTGTAACCGATTTAAATTCCGTTTGATTCGCACTAAAAGAGGGATTTTTGAGGAGAAACCAAAAAAGAAATGTTTGGAAACGATAGGAGGTTTTGGAATCTCATTTTGTATTTCTCTATTTTATTTGGACTTATTAGTTTACTACGTTGTTGAACTTTTATTTTCTAAAAGTAGTGGTATAACGATTCCATAAGCAGTAGTAAGAACGTTAGATGTTATGAACCATGTTATATTGAATGAAACAAAAGAGTGGCAAATATCATTATACGTAGTGGAAATAACTCTTGTTTTAACTCGGAAATCACAACTATTTGAACCAACACCGTGAATCAGAAATGCAGAAATATTCCTGAATATATGTTTTGAACACAAACCGTGATTAAATTTTTCCACGTATTCGAGCAGGAAGTGATTGTGATTGATCGATCAACCAGTTCATAATCGCTTTTCAAAAATACTTTACGATTTATTGACATCGGAAAATGACTTTTCTTTCACAAGGTTTTTAATGAATTGTGTTAGAAAGATTTCTTAAAGCAACGGAATAGCAATGAGATGGATACTGTTAGGATAAAACCGTTGATGTAACATAAATTAGAGAGCCACCCAAATAATTCGAGCTAGTGTGGGTGTTTTGCTATCAAAGAAGGGAGAAACAAAAGTATAAGATGGGTTTTTCTTCTTAATTCGGAGAAATATTAAAGCGTTTCAAAGCTGGAATGGCAGTCCAAGTTCATTTGAGGAGATATTCGATGCTCTGATGACAGATGTAGCTCCAACCTCTATTAAGGTAACAACGTCATAGAAACTCTTTCCTATGAAATTGCGCTAATCTTTGATCTACGTGAAAGTTGACAGGTTGTTTCTTTTGACCTTATCTGGCTCATTAAAACCCATTTCCTTCCCTTTAGGTTATCGTAAATGTCACTATAAATCTAGCAATTTAGCCATAGATCATTCATAATATTTTGTTACAAATAATTTTGTCTTTAAATCGATTAACTACTCATTGCCTGTATTCGATATTTTTATTTTTCACGTTATCATCAACGACCTTGGCCCTTTATGCGGAATGGGGTTCAGAACAATTGATAGCTCATCAATAGCGCATGTACCTGATCAGGTTGTAGAGCCAGATATCAACGGCGGCAAAACAATCCATTTTTAAAAAACATGGGAGGCTGAAAAAATTAAATGAGCCGCATCTCGCTTTCTTTTCAGGGCTATTATTTGCAACAAATATTTACTATGAATAAAATGAAGAGGAACAAAATGTTGCAAGGTTCATGCATAAACAAAGGAAGTAATGTTCATGCTCTGCTAATCTTCTGCAAGATGTGGGGGAAAAAGTATGCCAGCGGATTTAATCATTAGGCATAAGATTTTACCTTAAAGAAAAGCCGGATAGCTCCGTGCAAAGTAGGGCCTAAAATACAAATTATTTGATAAAGTCTCATATTTGGGAAAAGGAACTGAATTAAATGCATGCATGCCATTATTCTTTTTATTAGTCATGCTAGTTATCATATATGGCGTCATTATCAACAATTTAACTGCGGAACAAATTTCTATGAGGCGTATATTTAGTTATATATTTTATTTCTACACTTTCTTGAATCGCTTACTATATGATTCTTATTAACTGAATATGAAGTTAACGCAGTTTGCATTCGTTTGTTTTCAACTCCAATTTATTCGTTATACATAAGCAGAATCTTACCTTTAGGTAACTCCAATTAGGAGGAAATAACGATTTAACTTGTAAGATGCCGATACAGAAGTAGAAGATCTTTACAACCTATAGCAGTGGATCTGTAAAATAAGCGTACCTTATTTATATTACAAAATTCAGTTACAAGAATTTACTAGATTTTGGCAAGGTTAATGCAGCCAAGGATGGATGTACTAGTTTAAAAATTGAAAGTAAGATATTTTGTTTCCTGATCAGGTATGTGATACGAAAATTATGCATTTTTCAATCTCGGACAATTCATAAAATTTTTCGTATTTCAGCCGTAATACTTCTTTGGATTCTTGCCCTTAATTAATAGCGAGCATGTGTTTTTTGCAGCGAAATGAGCTCTGAAATGAAAGATTTCATTTCATGACCAATATTTCCAAGTTTATTATCCTCCACAATGCAAACCATACATTTTATGTCCAGGCATTAAAAATTTTATTTCCCCGAGTAAAAAAAATACACCAGCGAAGGTTTCGCAGGCGTGAACAATTTTCCCCCTCTCAACAAACGCGTTCACTCCACCCTATCCCTCGCCTATCAACTCAGAAAGACATTACTTGACCCCTTTCGATGTCGAAATAGTTCAACCAACGCCCGTACAAGTGTTGCCACCGCTCTCTCTCCCCCTCTCTCTCCTTGCCAGCCGTTCCATTTCTCCTTTATTGGTCTTTGACTCCTTCTTGGCAATTTATTGTTCAATTGTTCGACGATGTTTGCTCGCTGTGTTCTCTCAAACAGATTGCAAGATAGCCGTTCCCACAACACTTAATCCAGAACATCCATCCATCCACACATCTACTCCTCGAATCTCTTTCGTCCTTGTAGATATTTGTCCTTCCACCTCAAAAGCATCCCACCCTAGCGAACTCTTAACTCCCCTCCCTCCCCCTTCCCTTTACACACCTCCCCCCCCCCTCCCCTTCCCCATACTATCCCCTTCATCAAGCCTTTCACTCTTTGGGCGCAGCCTCTTAATCTTCACCTCTCTTTGCACTTTGCGGAAGGAGGTGATATAACGGAGTATCGTCGATATATTGTTAGCCTCTCCCTTATAAATCGCTATCTCTTTAAAAACGTCAATTAACGTCTCGGTAAGAAACCGCTTGCGTGTTACAATTAGCCTATTTCTCAGTGGGGAGTAGAGATCTTTAAGGGAGAGAAAGGGATAGTAAAAGAGAAGGGTGGGTTTAGAGAGGGTCTTGGAAGAAGGGGCGATAAATAGGGAAGGGGGGAGGGAAGAGGGTGAAAGGAAGAAGAAGAAAGGAGTCGGGTCGGCTGGATCTTCTCTCTCTCTCTCTCTGTCGGCGCATGCGCCTATCGTACGATCACGTCGGGTAAAAAAGAGTGGGACCTCTTAATCTGCTCCTTCTACTTGGCGGAGAAATCGACGCGGGATCGTATCCCTATGGCTCCGTTTTTCTCTCCATGGCGGGTTGAGTCGCGGTTAGGAAAATGACCCCGCGCGTCTGGATCGAGAGCAGTAAAATCGTGGCTATATTATTACGGATGGTGTCAATGTTTTTATCCATTACTTTAATTACAGTGCCACGAAAATTAAGATGAAAATATATCCTTTTCTAATTCTATCCGAATTGGAAGTATTGAGCGGATACAGAAGAAATTTCGTTGTAAAATGGCAGAGAGTGGTAGTACCTTTCATATTTTTCGCTTGCTGCAATAAAGCGAGATCTCTCTCTGACCTTTCTGAAATTGGAAAATTTATTTTTAAAATCAGAATCATGTTCGTTCTCGGCTTCTACTGAACGGATTTTTATGAAATTTGATATTGAGGACTTGCCATCAAATATAATAAGAAAATCGCATAAATGAATCACGTACGCCAATCAGGGGTACCATTTTACTGGCGACAAAAAATTAAATTTTCGTCATGACTCGTAAAGTATTGCTTATATCAAAATATTTTTCAAATAAAAGTTGGAGAACTAGTAAAGAAGAGTATTTCCTTTCCTATATATTTTTATAGTAGGAGTTGCCGTTATCTAGAAAATCGAACAAGAATGTCTTAAATCGAGTTGAACTTGCAAATTTTCTTGCATGGTTACTTCTTCATTGTTGCTAAGATATACAATCTCACAAACAAACGTTTAATTTACTTACGTGTGCATGAAACATTTTTAAATAGGAAGAAGATGGATTATTTACGACGAAGAAAAGAACTTTAAAGCGCTATTTCCCTTACGTACAGTTATATAATTTCTTTCTAATACTCCATTGCACGAAACGCGCCCATTTGTGATACGTTGTATACTTTCCTAACTTGTTATAGCTACAGAAACAAATTCTGTTACCAAAGTCTACTAAAAATGAGAGAAATGATTTTTACAGATCAACTGAGGCGCCGCATAGTGGAAGTACTAATGTGGAGAGATTGAACCATTGTATTGTCGAACTATAATTATATAAGTACCTTAGACACTTGGTGGTTTATCGAAAAATGTATTCGAAAGTAGTTGAATTTATCATTTTGAAAAGGTTTCAATACAATTTCGTTATTGTACATTTCATTCTTTATCACATACGTTAATTGAGGTGAAGTATTGAATTTTTTTCCTCGTTATCATATTCCCAAGTTTGGCTCGATAAAAATGTATGCTCTCCTGACTTCGTAATAGTAAATTAATGACACGTAACAAAGACAGCAGTGTTCAGAACCCTATTTTTTGGCATTATAAAAATTAACTAATTAATATCATCCTTCGTATTAATTAGTTAACTTTTATAATTATATGCGATTCCCCATCACCTGCCTCATTTGCCATAAACGGCTTAAATCACTCGTTTCTAGTGGATACGCATTTTGCCCTTCAATCAGGCCTTGGAAGTCGATAGCAGCTATTGTTTAATGCCTGCGGATTTGAATGCGAAAAACGAGCTGCGAAACAAAGTGGACTGTCTCGTCAGAGGCCATTTGGCGTGCGCCAAAAGCAGACACAATAAATCGTAGCGTAAAAAGAGGAAATTGATTTGCTCTTATCTCGAAACAAGTAATCCCTCCTTGTAACAGACAGACAGCAAGATGATAACTTATTTGGCACCACATCCTTACAATGATCTCTTAATATTTTTCATAGCATCCCGGAACTCTAAAAAATACAGTTTCTGCTAGAGTTCAAAGACTGTTTTACAGAAAAATTTCTCGCTCCTGTAAGTGCACCTTTATTCCAAGTATAAATGTGAATATTAAATTATCTACCCTATCTAATGTTATCTTCTGCGTATTATTTTTTATATAGGTATGCATTGACATGTTACGAGAAAAGTTCAAAATAATTTAAAATAAAATTTTCCTTGATCACTATTTATCAGCTGAACGATTAAGATCCTTCAGAATTCACAATATGCGTGTAAAAATTGGAAATGCGAGTCATGTTCTTACCTAAAGGCTCAATATCGAACAATTTTTTCTTTCGGAATAATACTCGGAAAGTCTCGAATTTAATAAAGAACATCATTCGACGAAACTTTTATTGACTTAAGAACAATGAAACATAAATCTTAAACATGTTTCTCGTTTTTACTATCGATCCCTAAGATAATAATCCTTTGCAGATAAAACTTTATTTTCTTCGTCTTATGCTGAATATGATTGAATTTTCCTCCTCTCTAGTTGCTGTAGCAACTTATATTCCTGAAAAAATCCCGTCTTTGTCTAAACAAACACACGAAAACTAAATACCCTTACTTTCTCGGAAGCGGAAGATTTAACTTAATTAAGCTTTTTACGTAGATTCATATGCGATGGTAATATTCCATTTCTAGGGCTTTTGAAAAGTATTTTTAAATTCAAATTTTCCGCGGAACTTTATTAGCCGACCTGGTTTTATCATTTGAAAAAATCAAACATCTTTATGGCTGCCATAAATCGTCGAAATTTCGTTTCGATCATTACAAATTCAATTTTCCGACAAAAACCAATCCATTGCTCCACCTTGGAGTCGAAGCGGCGAACACCCGTGTTCCTCCCCCCTCTCACACCCGCCCACATCGCGCTTCCCGCTATCTGGAAAAGTCGACCCAACACCGCCCACGTGACCCTTCGCGGCCTTTCCTTCATAAGTCGGCAGCGACGGTCCCAAGCGAGAAATATGGCACGAGGAAGCGTCGGTTATCAATCGAAAGCTTTTTCAAATGTGTCCGCCGCTATCTGTGGGAGACCTTAAGGGTCACCGCGGTCCTCCGCCCCCGCCCTCCCTTCTCCCAATTTCGCTCCCTCTCCCACCCCTTTATATCCTTTCTACGCTTCGCACGCACACAAACTCGTACTCGTACAAACTTATGACACGAAAAGATATCCATCGACTAAAAAAAATTGACGTTCTGTGCATGGTACGGCGTCACTTTTACTAGATACATCCGCTACCAAGTTCTATTTCGTCTATTTTGTTATGTCTTTCCCTTACAAGCACCAGACTATGTGTGAATAAAATTGGTCGAATTTAATCCAATTCGTACATATAAGAGTTGTTCAAAATAAAATATTCATCGGCGATTGGTCTATATGTGTGGTACAGTTTCGCTGACATCTGTTAATACTTTAAAAGCGAGTGGTGAAGTTTTAACGGGCTGTTCTTTGGTGAAGACAAAAATATGGTTCGCTATCAATGGTGGAGAACATTTTTCGATTTAGGTTTACGTCTGATTTCTATTTGTTTTTGTGCCTAAATTTCGAATATGGTCTTTCGTCACCCGTACTTCAGAGATTACAGCAGTGGCATATTTTTGTTGCAAAAAATCTTCCTAGGTTTTTCGCAATTGTCAAAAACGCCTTATCATCCACGGTCTTTTATTCATCTCGAGCCATAATCAAGTTATTTTCAGTCATCACCCAAAGTCCTAGGAGGGAACAGTCGTAATTCTCACATATAATATATATATTTTTTAAAGGATAGCAACCAACAAAGAGCATTCGATAGGCAACGAACCCATTATCTGAAGATGATTTGAACCCTCTCTTATTTTTTTACGATCGCGACTGCCACTAGAAATTCGAATTTCGCTCTCCCCCTCCCACCCAACCCCCTCCTGCTCCTCCTCCTCCTCTAGATGCGCCTCCATCCATTCCGCGCGGGAGGAGAGGAGGATTCTAATTCGGCGGTGTGGGAAAAAATACACAAAAAATAGAAGAGAGAGAGAGGGTGAAAGAAGGGGGAGGAGAGAGGAAGCAAATGAGAGCGGAGGGAAAAAAAACATTACGAGGCGACATGGGGATGGGACGATGATACGCGATCTGGAAAAAAGATATTTTATTTTCATATAGTGCGGCTCGGCAGTCTCCGTAACTCGGTGGCAGGCAATAGGCCCAATCGGGTCGCCGTTACGGGGCAAAAAGATAGCTCTTCGAGTCCTCTTCTGCGGCTAAATATCTCACTCCCCAATCTACCAACGTTACACTCGAGCCATCAAACTTTATTATCGAGCATCGCCTCCGCGACATCAACCTCGCCGACTTTCGAAGTATCGAAAATTATTCGAGCTCGCTTTACTGTCTCTCTTGGCTCCTCCTCTTTAAAAAAAAATAAATAAATAAAATCTCGAGTCGTTCATCCAAGCACTGCTCGATTCGAATAGGTCGTGTTATGGTCGGCCGTACCTACTCGAGCGCCAAAACCGACATCTTCGTCATCAAAATCGTTCATCGGAATGTTGTATTTTATTCTGTAGTTACTCAATTTCAACTACATTATGACTGTAAAGTTAACGAACTTTCGCGGCAATGGAGATATTGGGTTGAAGGTTTTTCAATACAGCTAAAATCTAACTTATCAACTGATTTCATAATTACAGAAATTTAAATTACGTCCCTTACGAAATCAGTGCACCATTTAGTCAAATCAAAAAACGCAGATCAAATCATTAACTGGTTTATATAATTTAATATAGAAACTGCTACGGTCATAAAAGGTTTGAGAATGGTATTAAACATTTTCGAATCAACATGCGGTGAATTACGGCTGACGAAGGCTTCTTATCGTCCAAAATTTGACTCCGAAATTCCCTTTAGGCCTTCAATTTTTTTATCAATAAATGCGCAAACGAAGCCCAGAGAAGGAGCAATACATAGATTTTGTTCGTTCCAATATCCTTGTCAACGCGGAACACCCCATCACCGCTCGCTCGTTAGCTATATTTTTAAGTTCCAAATGCGAAACAGAAATATTGGAGAGTGAGAGGAAGGGACTGAGAGAATGGGGGAGAAAAAGGAGTAATAATACGACAATGGTATGATATGTATTGAGACTGGAAGAGAGCAGAGAGAGAGAGGAGAGAGGAGAATATAGAAAGAGAGGAGAGGGTGGATGGATGATGAGACTCCGTTCATTTCCTGAAAAAGTCGATCGTAATTTTCCTGCCTCCGTATCAGCAGCCACTGGTCCTCCTCCTCTGCCACGGAAGATATCTCTTGTGCTGGCCCTTTGCCGTCATCAATGCTACGCGGGAAATTGGTTCGTGGAGAGCGGGAGAGAGAGAGAGAGAGGAGGAGAGGGGCGGAAGGGGGAGAGCTACAGTCACTGCTTCCATCCTATCAGCGAGGTCCCTTGGAAAAAAAATGGGAGAAAGAAATGAGTGAATAATCTCCCCTCTCCCCTTACCAGTACGCCGAACAAAAATATCGTCCATCCCCCTCCTCTCTCTCTCTCCCTCCCCCTTTTCTGGAGCCATCCGAGTCGTGAAACGCTCTCAATAAAACACAACTCTAACGAAACAACGGGGGACTTGAAGGGGTGGGGTTGGGAGAGAGAGAGAGAGAGGGGGAGGGAGGGGGGAGTGAGAGATGCGGGGGGGAGGGGGGGGAGGAAGAAGAGTTAGAGGAGTGGGAGGGGAAAAAGGGGAGTGATGGGTAAAATGAGAAGCGAGGGAGAAAGAGAGAGATGGGGTGGGGAGAGAGAGGCGTGACGGCGAGGGGGAGCGAGAAGAGAAAGGGGAAGTGACGTGAAAAAAGGCAAGTGTCACTGAGAGAGAGAGAGAGATTGGCGTAGGAGAGAGGAGAGAAGTAGAGCGACGGAGTGTTGCGCGGAACGAGGGGTCCGGAAAATTGGAGGAAACAGTGAAGTCTAAGGAGAACGAAAAGTAAAGAAATAAAGGGAAGAAAGTTGGTAAGCTGAAGAGATGGATAAACTTGCAAAAGCTTCGAGGAACCTTTGATACAATAATCATGGCGAGAGAAATATGATAAAAGAGGGAGGAAATGGCAGTACGTTGGATGCTAGGATATTTTGACCACGTTGAAAGAATCAGCGTAACCGAATTAAAACAGGTATGATTAATTAATTAGCTTTATTCAGTTAAGTTTTGCAGTTTGTAAGGCCACGGTACATTGGGATATATAAAACAATAAAGCGTTTAATATAAATTAAACCCAGTAAACTATGAAATTATACTTGAAAAGTTCCAAAAAAATGTACACAGTGAAATAGAGTTTTAGCAGAAAATGCCAAACACGATTGAAGTTCCGCAAATTCAGTAATTGCCATCCTGCAGGAAAACATCATCACCAGCAGGGTGAGAGATAAGTAGAATTTGCAGAAACAAATATGCAAAAAGGAGTTGAAAAAAAATGTATGAAAATGCAGCGGAGGTCTGGAAAGGAAGTGGTTAAAAACGAAAGGAGTGAAAGAATCTTAAAAAAAAAGAGAAGGAACAGAAGAGAGGAAAGAATGGAGAGAGAGAAGAAGGAAGCGGAAAGGAAGAAAAAGAGGCAAAGAGAATGGAGAAAAGAGGAGGGAGGGGAAGGAGGATTTCGGGAATATGGGGTGGTTGAATGGGGCTATTGGGAGGAAGATCTATCCGCGGACGTAACTTTTTTGACGGCACATCAAACGAGGTTGTTGATCGCGGCGATTAGAAAATTGAAAAAACATTTACGACTCGAAGAGGGCTTCATTGAACTCCCCGGCCCCTCCTCTTCCTCCCTCCCTCCCTCCCTCCTCCCCCGTAATTACTCCCCTTCCATCGTCCTCTGGAGAGAGGGTCGTTAAGGGTTTTCCAGATAGCGAACAGGAAGGAGGAACGACCGTCGGCGGCGATCTTCGTATTTTTTTTCGTTCGTGGCTCACTATAATTTTGATTTAATAGAAAAAACTAAAAAACAAATACAAACAACAAAATCGACGACTTTACTTATCTTTTGCTCTTTCCCTTCGGATTTTAATGGGTTCTACAGATTGATTTTCGATGAGAAAATTATATAAATGTGTGTGTGCACACGCGCGCACACTCATCCCCGTGTGGTGGAACTAAAGTTGCGAATTACAATTAACATTTTTATCGTTTATTCATCTTTAATTGGGTTACGTTTCGAATCGCATTTCTATCGTTAGATATTAATTTCCTCTTCGTGCATTTTCTCTCCTTTGAGGTCGCAATAGATTGTATTTCCGTTTTGTTTTACGAAGGAAATATATTTCGTGTCAATGTAGATATTCCCTTTGCTATATTTATGCCCGTTAAAGTTTTAGCTTGGTTCTTATAGCATTTTATTGTTTTACTGTAACGTAATGGAAACCGCAAATAATTCTAAGGTATTAGGCAAATTACTAAATTTCCATCTCAGACCTTGCGCTCATTGAAAATATTGATGATACTGGTGTGGGATACGAAAATAACTGTAGACACTAACTTTTAATTTGTGACGCCTTACATAGATTAAATGTATATTTAAGAAGGTGTAATGAGACGATTAGCTGTTAAAATAATTTAACTAAAGCTCCCCTATGGTTAGAGTAGAAATTCACCTACGTTTGACACTTCGTGTTATGGCTCTGAGATGAACTCTGCTATATTTCCGACGTGGATGCAGCAGTATACTTCAGCATATGAAACAAAAAAAAATATCAGTTCTCCTTGCGTGTCGGATGTATATATATACACACACACACCCATGAAGAGAGTATTACACACTCTGCCATTCTTTAATCTAGTTTCATTATTTCGGAAGAAAGCTTAGACGACTGCGCGAGCAAACCGGTAAAAATGTTTTTCCAACAAAAAGCGAAAAAAGTACGTAAAAAAGGCAATATAAACGCTTATAGTGATAAAATTTTACCAAATTGGGAAACATTTTTTTGGTAATTTGTTTTTCAATTGTTTTTCTGTCAACGAAGTATAAACTTTATCTCTCTGTCTCCCTCCTCTCTTTTTCGCTCTTTTAGGTTTTTTTTTATCGAACGCGTCCGCTAAACGGAGATGAGTCTCATTCCCCTTTGTTTTCTCCCTTCGCAATGAAACGCACTTTCCGCCCGTGCGACTTCGCCTCAAACTCTGTCCCCCGCCTTTTCCTCCCACGTTCTCTTTTCTCCTTCCATACAGTCCTCTCCCCCTCTTTCAAACACTTTCTTTCCTCCTATTATCCCCCAACTTTTCTCCCACTTTTTCTCTTCATTTTTCCTCTCCCATTTCCTGTTCCTCCCCCTCTCTCCCTCTCTCTGTTTCTCCTTTTCCTTTTCCATCACCTTTCCCCTCCCTCCATCTCTTCCACCTCTCTTTCTCTCTCTCTCTTTCTCTCTCTCTCTATGTCTCTCCTTCCCCCTAACAACGCCATTCCCATAAACGCTAGCTTATTCCCATTTTTATCTCTGCTTTAAAAAAAAAAGAATTTCCTCTTTTCTCAGAACGTTCATGGTACCCTTTTATGGCCTCATTAATTTCATCGAATCATCATCAAGGGCTGGTGGCCGTATTGGAGAGAGGAAAGGGGAAAGAAGATGATAGGATGGGATGAGAGAAGGCTAAGGGGAATAAATGGGTGGGAGGGAGGGAGTGAAGGAGAGGGGAAGAGAGAGAGGTTGCACTCTGCAGTTTCTGTGTTCCCCCTCCATGTCTCCCCTCCGTCCGGAGATACAGAAAGAGAGAGAGAGAGAGTGTGTGAAAATGGTGTCCAAATGTCAATTTCATGTACTGCTATCGCCAACAAACCATCAGAATTGCTCCGAACCTCGGTTGTAATACAAAAAAGACACAACTGTTATGCCTCGCGTGCATAGCCTTTTATTTTTATCATCCCGTCATAATTATTTTTTGATTGAAGCTGTTGAAAAAAATTATCAGTAATAACGGCATTCAATTTTTATTTATCAGTAAGGTATCGGGGTATTATAAATGTATTTTCATAATACAATTGTGTCGAGGTATTTGATGAGGCGAGTAATGTAATCTCTATCATACTGTGTCTAATTAATTGCCATTATGTTGTAATTACAATCCACGGTTGCCCAAATGTTAGGTTTAGCATTAACTAAAAATATTGGTTTCTATTGAAATTAAGTTGAACGATTGGAAATAGCATTATTTTTATCATGCAATAAGCCACATTATTTCTGGAGCTTCCAATATTGGTTCAAAGACCTCTTCTAATCCCACAATACCTGAAAGGCAAACATTAGTAATTAAAATAATCTTTGAAGTAATTCTGACTTTCGCGAAATACCTTCACGCAGGACCTACGTTTTACTGTTTTACTGAAAAGGCGTTTTAGGTCAAGTTCAAGTGCTATTCATCGCGATTGGAGTTCCAGAGTCTCATGTGATTTTATTATGAAACTAGTGAAATAAAATAACCGTTAAGTTTTCGTGAAAGAGGGACAAAAGACAAAAAAAATCATTCGTGAATTTTAGAGTGCTTATAATATTACCTACCCGACATAAGGTCATCGTTAAACTTTTTGCGTTTCTCTTAATTTAATCCCGAACTATTTCCCCGTTTGAATTTCAATTTTTAAGCTCCTTACCGCTTTCCCTACAGATCGACAAAAGTGATCATTGAATTGTTTCCGATGGGACTACGTGGGCAAATATAAAACTCCGTTCCCGCTAAAGGATTACAAAAATCATCTCCAGTGCCAGCATTTCGCTGCCATTGATCTCGTCGCATTCTCATCGCGTTGCCCTCCCACTCCGCTAATTCTCCCTCTGCCACGTCCACCTCCCTTCTCCTATAGGGCGCCCCCTCTCTCTACACACATTTCGCTGCAATCCACACTCCATCCTCCCCTCCTCCCCCCCCCATTCCTTGTGCTTCCATAAAACATGGCTTATCTCTTAAACCAATCCCGCCCCTCCCTTCCCCCCCCTCCCTCCTCGCCCTTCGTCATAACCACTCCACAACCACCGCTCCGTTCTCACCCACGCCGCCCCCCCTCCCTTTCACACACACAAACCTCCCTCCTCCATTAACTTCCGGAACATACACTTTCCTCTACCTCCGCCCCTTTCTCCTCCTCCTCGTCCCCTTTTTTCTACCTCACCCACTCCGAGGGTTTTTTTTTCGGGGGGAGGGTTATATTTTTTTCATCCGAACGTTCTAACCCATTTATGCAACGTATGAAACGTCGGTGGGATGGGTCATCGCGAGCGGGAGGATAAAACAAACCCCTCTACACCCTTCTCTCTCTCTCTATTCCCCATCCTCCCATCTCCTCCTATTCTACCTCTCCACCCCCACCTCCCTCCAACTACAGAGCGGGCAATAAAAACGCGGGACATACCTCTCTCCCCTTTTTTTTTATTTCTCTCCGTGCTTTCCGGAACCGCCAAAGCACTCATTCCATAACGCAATCCCCTTTTTTCCGCATTATCCTTTACCTCCCACCCCCTCTCTCTCTTTCTCTCCATCCCTCCCTCCCTCTCCTCCCTCCCATCTCTTCTCCCCCATATTCCTCCCTTTTACCCGCTTCAGAACCCTTATCTTTTCGCCGCTAATATTTTTTTATCCATCCATTTGGCCGCAGCGTACGACAGTGTCCCATTCTAAACTGCCCCTCCCCTCCCCCCCTCCCCTTTTCTCCGACAATTATTTCCCTCCCCTCCGCAGCCTAACCCTCCCTATCTTCCCATTTCCTCCTTTCGGCCATTATCCCCCTCCTATTCTGCTCCAGCGTTTTACCTCGTTACCCGGAGGAACGAGTATTCGCTCCGTACGATCTCTATTTCTCTCTCACTCTCCATCTCTCTCTTTCTCTCCGTAATTACGTCGCACTCGCGATTTCTAATTTTCCGAGGAAATGTGAACTAATTCCGAGAAGGAGATTTTCTTTTTTGGGACCGAATCGCGTTCTTTGTTTCATTTAGGAGGTTATGATACGTTATGGACCTAATTTAAGTTCTCTCTCTCTCTCTCTCTCTCTCTCTCTCTCTCTCTCTCTCTCTCTCTCTCTCTCTCTCTCTCTCTCTCTCTCTCTCTCTCTCGCACCTTTTATGGCTCGCTATGAATTGCGCAGTTACATTTTTTTAGTGGGGTATTAGAAGCGCGGCGTTTTCCAAATACCGTTTAAGCTCCTCGCGTTCTATATCAATTTGAAATTGAAGTCATTAAGGAGTTTGTTACCATCGATTATCTTTGATGATTATATTTTTATTGTTGGAAATTACGTTTTCGTTATTTTAAATATCAAACTATTGCTTATATTTATTGCAAATTTCCCAATATGTTACAATTAAGTCATGATATATTTATTTTTTAAATAATTTTGTTTTGCTGCGTTTTAATGTAAAACACATTAAATCCTATTCAGATAAATTCCAATTAAAATATTTTAATTAAGTTATAGATAACTAACTTATGAGAAAATTAGAGTTTGGTGAGTAAATCTTTAGCCTTAACTAATTGACTTAGCAGATATTCATCATAAGCGTGTATTCACAATGCGGGGGCACATAAGATGATTACACAGTTACACTACATGAAAAAGGGTTTTAGTTGCACAAAATGTATTAGTTTCTAGATCCTATTTCATTTGGATTCATTTATAATCTAGATGAACTGTTATTTAATAAAATATTTCATCATTTTAAAACTAAATCTAATATTATGTAAGTATTCATGCCAATTCTTCTCGACAAAATTGTGAACTGGTCTTATAAATTTAAAATTGCTCAGAGCGAATTGAGCCGGAAAGGAAATTGATTTTATAAAGCAAATATAAAAATAGTAATTAAGGATCACTAGAGTGACCTCTTGCGGTTTGCAAACGAATTTTAAATAATCTGTAAAAAAAAAGATCCCTTTGAAATAATTTTCTTTCAAGAGTCGGTGAGATGTATTCCTTCCTTTCCTCTTTCCCTTAACCTCGAACGAGAAAATCCCTCGAAAACAGTCACCACATCAATATTTCCTGTGTAATTTTTGTGACAATAAAGAGATTAATTAATAAAATTAAAGTTGGTGAAGATAAACGAATAAATAGTTTAACGTACGAAATAAAACTGATTGCGGCGAGGTTAATGCGACTTCACAAGGAAAATTAGGGGAATGAATGAATGAGATCGAGGGAGTGAGAATGTAGAGAGCGAGAAGAAGGCGGATTGAAACGAAGAGTGGAGGAAGTCGAGGGAATGATACGAGAGTATAGAGAGGGAGGGAGAAGTTAGAAGCGAGGAAGTAGAGGGCGAAAGAGAGAGAGAGGAGAAGGGGAGAGAGTGAGAGAGAGAGAGAGAGGGAGGAAAGGAGGATTTGGTTGTGGTTGGCCGAGGGCCAGTCTTCGAAAGGTTTACACTTGAGGCTAAGTGGTAACACGCCTCAAAGGGGTGGGGCGGTGGGAGTAGGCGAGTGCGGTGGGGAGGGGGGAGAGGAGTAAGAGGGGGAGGTGAGAGGGGGAGAAATATAGGGAGCAAGCAAAGGTAATGTAAATTGTAGAGAGGGGAAGAAGATGGGTGGAGTGAGTAGTTTATTAAGAGGGAGGGGAAACCGACAACAAACATAGCAGGAGTGGATGGAGAGATGAGGGTTTTAAGGGTTAAAATGTCGGAAACGGGAGTACAAGGGGGGGGGGGGGGGAGGAAGAGGTTGAAGGGGGAGATGAGGAAGGCGAATGAGGGGATGGGATGGGGGTGGAACAGCAGGAAGCAATTGGAAAGCGAAGGATGTTCCGTGGTTGCTTTGAGAAGTGAACTATTTTGAAAGCAGGTGATTTCAGGAACACGATTTCAACGGCAAGGGTTACATGTGCTTCCTGTCAGGTGAGAAATAAGCCATCTTCCTATCAAAGTTTTCTGGAAAAAGGTTTGGAAAAAAATAACTTTATACGTTGATATTGTTTGTTTTCACCGTGCATGCGTCGTGAATTCATAAATAGTATGTCACACATAATGACCGAGAGGATAAATTAATGAAAAAATAAACGCTGTAAACGTTTGATGTCTCATAAGTAGTACATATATAAAAGTTTCCAATTAAATCATTAAATGTTATTTTTTAAACCTTTGTTTTGCTAAAAATGTGTCATAGTTCGCCTATTGGCTTGAATCAAATTGATGTATTGCATGAGTCTAATTGGCATAATAAATGTTGGCTTTTCTCCGACCTGATTTAACGTAAAATTAAAATTCAGTTATATTTCTACTCGCAATCAGCATAGGTATGTTACAATTTTTATTAATTCATTCCCAAATTTAAACGTTAATTCATATGTAATTTGCTGAAGTGGCCGATACCTAATGAAACTCCTTGATAGGATGGGAGCACATACAAAATATACCATCAGTCCTCGAAGTTCGTGTTTAAATAAATTTCGTAAAAATTAGTAAAGGTTTAAGTGCTGCTTGTATATTTTACACGCGTGTTATTTCTAGAAAAGGAAAAAAACGAATCCCAAACAAACAAAGAGTTATTTTTTTTTTTTACATTTATCACTCATCCCGCATGAAGACGTAACTTTGTAAATCCCGATCTTGTTTGAAAAAGGTCCTCTCCTTCCCCACCTTGATCCAATTCTTCTCTCCTCCGCGCTAATTCCTCTCTCAATACACAAAGAGTTCCTTCGCCCTCCCACCTCTCTCCTCCCCTCAGGAATCCTCCTTATACCCACATCAGCAATCCTCTTAACCTCCTTCCCCTCTCTCCACTTACACTTGTTCCTCGATCTTACCATTTCTCTCATCTTATTGCCCTCTCTCTCTCTCATCTCTCTTTACAACTCCCACTCTCTCTCTCTCTCTCTTCCTCTTACTCTCCTTGCTTTGACACGGATTCACTAATGGATCCTTGACGCCTGAATCCAAGCCAAAGAGTCTCTTACATTATGTGAGTGGAAAAGTTAAGGGGATTTGGAGGGGAGAAGTGGAGGATATAGCGGGGGCGGGAGGGGGAGTGGTTGGCGGAAGAGCGGCTCATGGACGTTCAGAGCGGATCCAACTCGCATACACTACGCGCTGCAGGTGAGGTCTCGGAGGCTGCTGCTGCTTCCACGCCGCCCCTTTCCCTCCTCCCATTCGGCCTCCGATCCTTTTATTTTAAAAGTCCTCCATTCCATCTCGCGGAGGCGGACCGATGGCTCCAGTTTCCTAAGTGCTCCATTAAATCGTCTATCAAAACTCCTAAATACGCCAGTAATCCTAAAAATAGTCCACTTCAAAGTGCTCCGAGACGAATTTTAGGCTGATCGTTAAAAAGTCACGTGGGCGAAAGAGGACGCAGGAACGTTCAACAGTGCTCGGGACGGCGTGAGAATAAAAAAAAAGTCGATTAATTAGCCTTCCATTATGTCTCTCCCTCTTTCCTCCCCACTCTCCCCCTCCCTCTCCACTCCCATCTCTCTTCTCTCTTTTAGAGTTGAAAACATTTTGAGTTTGCCTCACTTTCTACTTCCAATTGGATCTCTCAAGACTAAACGCTAGTAATTTTATGGCGGCCTCGTAAATTTGAGGGTTTTTAACGATCACTTGATACAAGTCGACCTCCTTTTTTTTCTTTTTTCTTTTCCGTTTCACTTTGATTTCGAGAAAACTCTGTGGCAATTAGCAGCATCGCAAAACCGACTCCTAAATCAACCGATCCTCTGTAAGAGTTTTAAAAAAAAAACAGCCGTCGATGCATTAATCACGGCTGCGTGAATAATTAGCTCTCTCCTTCTTTATAAACATTTCTTTGGAAAAAGTCGCTCTTGGATAGTTACTAACACAACAATCTGGCAAATCGGCTCAACCAATTAGAATATAACGTTGGTGGAAGAATCAAGATTTTTTATTGTTTTTATACAACCAACGAATGGCTGAGTCATTGGGTGGATCCATTAAAATTCAGAGTTAGCTATAGCATTGTTATTTTCTTAGGATTAAAAATAAAGGGATAAAAATTGTTTTGGCGAATGAACTTCATCTAAAATATTTTTATCTTACTACCGTAAGATAGAAGGTGGTATTTCTCAACTCCCATTTCAATTGCTCTTTGGTTTTATTTTCTTTTCAATTAAATTGGTCACGTTTTCGATGCTACGTATAATGTTGAATTTTCAACCTGTGATTTCTAACCTATTCCTGGAAACCAAAGGTTCACATAGTTGAATATACACAATAAATTTTCTCTACATTATCCAGCAAGGATTTGAGAGGATCTTTAACCTCTGAATTTAATCCTTATATTGTTTTAGGTATTACATCGTAACCCGAATGATACGATAGACACAGCGATGGCAAAACGTTCCTGCGGCGAATCGACCGCGGCGAACCATCCTAGAGCCTTTATCATGCGCTATCGCATTACCGCGAAACAAGTCAGAATGTAGTACCTATGGTTAAATTTTTTCTTTGCGATGGTTGATGATTTTTTTGGTCAACCTTCTCAGACACCACCTCAAAACACAAAAACTAATAATTGGAAAACACTAACTCAGCCCCGTGTGCAGCTATTGAATTGTTGAGAAAGGGGCAAAAAAAAACCACCCACGGTGCCCTAAAAATGCAATTGTGAGTCACTCGAAAGAAGTCGTTAACCATTGTTCCAAGTATTGACGACGGATTTTTTTAGATAATTTTTTTATAACGGGAGAAAATAAAAAAGGATACGAAAAGAGAGGATAAATGGTCGCTGGAAGGGTGTTCCTTTTTCGAAAAATAAAATAATAGGGAGGAGAGAAGAGAGAGGAGGAGGAGGGCGGAGGGAGGAAGAGGAGGAGGAATTTCCTCTTATAAAAGGCTGAAAATCCCCTACTTCCAGTTTTACCTTTCGCATCATTAAAGCGGGATTTCACATGTGGAACTCTTCTTTCTACCCTTTCCATATCTCCCCCTCCTCCTCTCCTTTTTTTCTCCCCTCCTCTTCCTCCTCCGTCTCTTCCTCCACCCTCTCTCTCTCTCCAGATTATTCATTTCCCCTTCCTCCTTCCCCCCAACGCAACCTCCCACGATCTCCTGTGCTACCGCTTTTGATTTGCCCTCGTAGGCAATAATTATTCGGTTTAAAGAGGGATTTCTCCCTTTCAACCCTTTTCTGTTTCACCCTGCGCTAACCTTCTCCCCCTTTCCCCGTTTGCCTTTCTCCCCTTCACCTTATCCCCAACTATACCCCCGCCCCTTTACCCACTCTTTCTCCCACACAAACACAATACTTAATCCTTCCCCCCCCTCCCCCCCGCATCACCTAACAGCCAACGACGACACACAAAGGACGCCTAATTTCATCGAAACGTGAAACCTTTGGGGCGCCTGCCTAACTACTACTCTTTCGGTGTTATTCTCCCTTTTTTCATATATATATATATATATATGTTTGTTCTTTTGAGAGGAAAAAATATTAGGAACGAAATTCTGTCTCCCTTTCTCTTATATTTTTTTCTGTTAATATTAGTCCGCGTTTGCCCTCTTTTTCCCTCGTCTCCGTCGACGGCGCTCAGAGGTCCGGAAAACGGCGGGTTAGGCGGAGGCTGGGGGTGGTGAGGAGGGGGCTTGATGGCACGATAAAGAGCTTAAGTGATTTGCGTTTCCATCTCCCTCCTTCCCCTTTCTCTCTCTCTCTCTCCTACACACTTTCCCCCCTTTTTTCTCATCCCCTTTTCATATTCCTCTCCTCCCCCTCCCCACAACTCTCCCCTCCTCCTCCTCCTCCAGCCCTCCCTTCCTACTCTTCCAAACCTCCCCTCCTCCTCCCCGCCGCTGCTCTTGCTTTCCTCGGGTCGGAACGACCGCGACAAAGAGTGCAGCTCGTGAGCGCGCATATGGAGGCACGGATGGAGGGCGAGTGCGGGCGACATCCGCACTAATCGAGGGATAATTTATTTATTTTGACTTATTCGCCTATTAACGATTCGATGGACCTTCTCGTTCACGAACATAATCAAACGAAACTCACGTTTTTAGCAATGGAGCAAAATAGTGAGCGTAAGAAGACCGGATCTCAAGTCATTTGAGAAAAAAGTGTTACTATTGAAGTTACAGGATAGGCAAACTAACAGCATTCGGAAATCATATTTTCCAGCAATCTAATGAAACAAGGAGTGTAACTGAAGAAGCCGTTTTAATTCATCACATAAAATCAGGTATGATGAGGTAGAATTGTGCAGATAATTCGATGGAATCGATGAAGTCTCTCTCACAGAGATATTTTTTCGGTGACGCACACACGACGGAATGCTTTGGATCAATATCCTCGAATTCCGTGTTAGTTGTAAACGACATGTGATCGGAACAAAAATGGTTTAAATGATCTGGATGGCTCCTGTTGCCATAAAACGAACGAGTGTTCATTTCAGTTACGAAGTGCCTATCCGTCGCCAGTGTTAGATCACGGGTCGCTGATGGGTTCTTAACTGAATCGATGATGAATTACCGCGGAGTACGGCTATTGAATGCCCGGAATTCTCATCTAGTTATCTCATTTTATGGTTACGGGAGATCGTTTGACCATGTATCGCAGCGCTTTTAATGGTATGGCACCCAATTCTCTACTATGAGTGGCGGAACTTAATGAGCTGCGCCGTAGGAATCATGACGGTGCGAGAATTAACTACATAAGCGGTTTTATTTTGTCATATATTGAGTTCACCAGAGTTTTGTAAAAATATTTAACCATGCTTTTTTATTTTTTCGTTTATTTTCATCTTCCACTGGCTTGAAAAATATTTGGAGTTAAAAAAATCAGGCAATTTCAAAAATCCGTTTTAGAATGTTTTCATTTCGTGCATTAATCGAAGTTGTACATTTGGAATGCTATTCATTAAGCGTTTTGTAGAAATGGCATGTTTTTGGGATATTTATGTAGAAAATAAAGGTTTTTCTCTCTTAGCAAGTACAACTATAAGTACAACTATATATTTTTGCTATAAAACAGATTCTAAAGTGCTTTGTAAACTAAAACGATACATTTAAACATATTCTTCGCAATAATTCATCTAGCAATTGCTCAATCATTTGTAACGGCTGAATAAATTGCCACTTATTTTGTTGCTATAACTGGCATTGAATATTGTATATTCTCTTAATATAGCTAGCCATTCTCCGTGTTTCATTTTTATGCGACATAATGACTTTTTTATGGATCGAAACACGTACATCAAAACTAATTAGAACTCATTCAGCATCACGACCGCGCATTTAAGTTCACAAATTGCTCTTGCTCTTATTTAGAGGACGCTGATTCACGATTGTGGCAACAAAAAAAAAAGCATCGTTTACAAAGGGGCGAACGATATTCGCGGCACGGTTGTAGTACGTATTAATGCATTGCGATGCGATCCGATCGCCCTCTCCGTCCGATCGCCGCGCCACTTACTAATCAGCGGCATTTGCGCCATCTTGCTGCTTCTTTTTAAAAAAATAAAAGAAATAACGACGTCTCGGAGCCCGTCGTTTTATTCCTAGGGAATTATTGTATATACCTCGAAAGGAGAAAGCCTTTTCCTCCGATACTCTCACGCATTTCAATCGGATGTTATTTTTCCTTTTACCTGCATGTCTCTCCCCCTCTCTCTCTCCCTCTCTCTCTCTCTCTCTCTATATATATATAAAGTCTCTAATTCTTACTCGTAATCTCTTTCGTTTCGTCGTAGCCATTACGCCGAGGAGTCATCTCCCTCATTCCACCGCTCTCTCCCTTAAAGGGAAAGAAAACACCACCCTCATTTCCTCCCTCATAAAAATCTTCAAGGGATCTATTTCCACCCCCCTTCCCTCCCTCTCCACCTCCTCCGTCGTTTCCCTTATTACAACTCCCTCTCCCTTTCTCCTCCACCTCAAAATCTTACCCTCAACCCTTCCCCCCATATTTTCCGCCACCGCGCATGCGAAGTGCCGCACCTTCCCACCCCCCCTCCCCCATTTCCTCCTCCTCTTTTGTTCCCCCTCCCCCATTTCACCTCCTCCCTCGCTCCTACTTAAGCTCCCCCTCAGTTTCCTTCTACTCAAAGTTGGATAATTGGAAATAATTAAAACCCATTAAATTTTGGCGTTTAATTAGTCTCCCGACCTCCTTCCTCCTCCTCCTCGCCCACTCTTCTCTTCCTCCCTCTCTCTCTCACGCCTTTAACCACCTCCCTCCTTCTTCTTCTTCTCCTTAGAATAAAAAAAGGGTTTCCTCTCTACTTACGAGTGGGTGAATGCCTCTCCCTCCCTCTATAGTATTTTCTCGCCATCGCTGCTTATTCCTGCTGCTCTCTCTTTCTCTCTCTCTCTCTTCGCCCGTGTCTCCCCTCTTTCTCTGCCTTCTCTCTCCACTTCCCTTCATTCAGTTTCCCTTTCCATCTCCTATATTCCATCTTCACTGCTCGCATCCATTTCTGTCCCTCTCTGTCTGCTGTTTCCTCTAAGTTTCACGCCGTATACTCTCCGCCTCTGAAGTCCTCTCATTCGTTTCATTTCCATTTATTTTTATTGAAATTTATATCGAAATTTCCCTGAGACGCACGCTTATGTAGGTTAAGTTAAAATTTTGAGATTGCTGTAATGAAGCGAATTCATTATTTGAAAAAGCTGATCCGTTAAGATTTTCCTTAATCGAAACAAATTTTGGCTGATTAATTTTTACTGATGATATGAGAAATAACCATTTCGTCTAATTTGCGACTGTCTAGGTCGAATTTTCCTTATGGTGTTAAAAATATAAATATTAACAGTTAAAAAAGAATCATTTTTGAAAATATTTTCAAATCGCTAACTTTTAATGTTTGTTAATGTGATGCATGCAAAATCCTAACAGTTCTCATCGAGTTTCAACAGAAAAATCAGGTTCTTTAAGTTTCATTTCAGTTGTTTGCCTTTTACTATAAAATTTAAAAGTCTGTAACATTAATTTTTTATAAGTTTTTATGTTATTTCCACTAAATACATCTTTTTTTAGTCCTCCATTTCGCTCCTTTTTCCTCGACGCCGAGTATGTACTCTCCAACTGTAATTTTACCCATTCTCTCTCTCTCTCATCCGTTAACGTCTTTCCTCTTCATCTCGCGAAATCCAACCTGCATTATGTTCTCTTTCATTTATGCAAAACCTCTCTTCCCCTCATACCCCCTCTTCCCCCCCCCCCCCCTCTCTCCCGTTTCGCCTTCTCTCACTTGCATCCGCCATTTTAACCTCCTCGTCCTTTTCCACTTAAGCATCCTGTTTACGATCATCATCCTCAGCCGTATAACTTACATTACTTCATCCAGCCGTCTCTCTCTCTCTCTCTGCCCACCTTACTCTCTCCCTCCCCTATTACAAACGTACAAAAACGGCGTTTTTCTTATTAAAAACCTGCTTCTCGCTCTCGAACCTCAATTCCACATCCGAGTACCCCGGCAAATAAAAAAGATCTGAATCTAAAAGATTGCAACTCGGCCCTATGAGAAGGAAAGGTTTCATACCGCTCGTCCATAGCATTGAATACTTTTTAAATCCGTCTTATTTTTATTGCGAGCGTATTTATCTAGTATATTTACCTGATGGAAACGACGTCTTTTTTTTTTAGAGACACGCATTTTTCCGACCATTATCTCGGAAATTCTATCCCTCTTTCGAATTCCATCGAAACGCTTTAGAAACCGAAAGATCCGATGATGTAAGTTTCAAGTAATGGAAGTCAACATTCCTTTCGCGGAAGATTTATCAAAAATTACTTTTTTTAAATCGACGTTTTTCGTGACCGAGTTTGAAGGTATATTAAGAAAACGACAACTTCGCGCCATTGATTAAAACTTGATATGCCGTGACATAAAGAACAGTCACGATTTTGTATAGATAGGGGTTTTAAAAAAATTAAAATGAGATCCTATTTTGCGACCCTAAGGATAAAATTTCTGTTCGTGCCTCCTTTAACGGATCGTAACTTGATCCAGTGCGTGAGACCATGATAATTTCTTTACGACAACAAATAGCGTTGTTCTTGATGCCATATAAGCCTCACTCATTCGTTTAATTTGAAGCGGCAATAATAAAATATCGAATTTACGCCGCGGCATAAAATAACTGAATAAAACATTTTCTCTTTTCTAAAATAACTGAATAAAACATTTTCTCTTTTCAGTCGTCCGTAACGTGAGAGAACTAACCACCTTTACACGCCAAACGGTTAGGATGCATTATGCGTCCTTATTATACCGCTTGGAAATATAATAAATAAATAAAATAACCGCGCTGTGAATTTAATTAAATACTCTATTTAACCCGAGGAATAATTCTCAGCATCTTCTTCATTCTCCAAGTGGTTATTTCGAAGCAAAGAATTTTTTAAAAATAAATATAAATCCCATTGCCCTGTCTTTCCAGTCTCTCTCTCGCTCTTTAGACATTTCACTAGCTAAGACATTCATTCCCATCCTCCGCCTTCATAAATCTCCGACTTCATGCCATACACCCATCCTTCTCTCTCTCTCCCTCTCCATATCTCTCTCTCTCTCAAACACCCTCTTCTACCTCCCTCCCTTTCACAGGATATTCTCCATCTCCTGTTCCACCATCCACGTTCTCCCTCTTACTATCTCCATCCCTCTCTCTCTTGCTCGAATCTTAATGAGGGAGTGCCCAATGGAGCGGCATTAATTGGGGTGATCAAGCGAGGGAATAATTACGAAACCATTTGAGCGGAGAATTCCTCCGGGTAATGTAGGTGGGTGGGAAAACAAAAGTGGATCCGGGGAAAGAGAGAGGGGGAAAGAGCGGTGGAAAGGGAAGCCTTTTTGAAGCTTAAGAGAACTGTTTCAAAACCTTCCGAGGACATTCAAATGTTACGCAGAGAACGGATCATTTCGCGGAAATGTAGGCGAGACGCCTTTGCGGGTCCTGGCGCGAGGTGTCTTCTTTTTTCTCCTCTGTGGATGATATAAATCTGTCGCCATCTGAATAACGAAGACCGAGCCATCCTCAGGAGTCGTGTGAGAGAGAATTCATTTCCAAAGAGGAGTCGGGATCATATGCGATGAATATATATTATCCTGAAAAAGAAATTGTGAGCTGAGCGCTGATGAGATGTATAAGTGAGCGCTGTTCGTCGGAGGGAAAGAGGGAAATGACTGCATAGTGTTATCTAGCGTTTTTAGGGCGTAAAAAAACTAATCAATCTGTAATGTGTTTTCTTGTAACATGAAGTATTAGGCCAAATTATGGTATTGGATATCATTTTTCCCCACACACCACCTACCTTGACATAAATTTCAATTGGGACACTTCCTTCAACTGCAGTTGCGCACGTCTTTACATGTTTCAACGGTAAATATCTTCGCTATGATCGGAGATGTACTAAAAGAAATGGATGATATATTCATGTTCGTTAATTCTAAATGGAATACTACAGCCGGTCAATACTATAACCAGATCGACTGTTAATGTACCATATTGTCCAAAACTGTATTGTGGCTTCGATTCCAAGTCAAATTGACCTTTTCTTTTCCTCTGATGCCCAAACCGGGGTTTGCTAATAGAACCAGCAAATCCGTCGTCAAGACCATAGTAAAAGGAGAGTCAAATTACGATTAAAGAATAAATTCCAACATGTGCAAAATCCGCGTCCGCAGAATTAGGCGGAGCTTCGTGGAAAAAATGCCACTAAAAAGTGACACGGCAAAAAAAGACGCGGATGCTAGATTTGAGTTGGTAATCTCCCATATACATTTTTTCGGGCCGTGAAATAATTCATTTTGCGAAGGAAGGGGGGGGGGGGGGGGGGCAGGGGAGAAAAACCACGAGATGGGTATAATAATAAGTAAAAGATGTGTGGGTTGAATGAGCGGAGGGGAGAAAAGGAAGAGAGAAGGACGAGAGGGTTGGGTTGAAAAAGGATGAGTTGGGCGGCAGAAGGAGGGAAGGGGAGAGGATGGAGGGGGAAGGTTTCGAGGATGGCGGGCAAAGAAGGCATAAGTCTAGATGGCGGAGGGAGAAACAGGGAGAAGAAGGAGAGGGAGGATAAGGGAGTGAGAGAGAGAGAGAGGGTAGGAGGGAGAGATAAAAAAGAGGGACGTGAAGGAAGAAGGAGATGATACTCAAGGAAAGGGAAGAGAGAGAGAGGGAGACGGGGAAGAATAGTGAGAGATAGGGAGGGGAGATGAGGGGAGGGAGAGGGAGGGAGGAGAGGAGGTCTGGCTGGCTGTCTCCTCTCCTTAATGAGGGCGTCGTGGGTGGAATGGCAAAAGCGGAAGGAGGACACCGTGAGAAAGAGGAGGGAGTTTTGTTGCCTCTTTTGGGAGAACACTTCCAGCAATGGAGCGGAATAAAGAGGATAAGGGAGGGAGGGAAGGGGACGCGTTTGCATTTTGCGTCCATTTTCAAGAGAGCAGGAGGGAATGCGATTCAATTACGGTAGTAATTTTTTTCCGAGTCTGTATGTGCATCAGCGAGGGTAAGAGGGCTTGCTGGAGGTCATTTGACGTTTTCTTTACGGCTAAGCGTTTAAATTATATGTTTCCAGAGATGTTCTCATTGTGATATTATATTTGATTATGGATAGTGAGCAATTCTTTTGACAACCTTATTTTCTTCCGCGTAGAAAAATCTACTTCCAGCCCAAAATGTCTTTATTATCAAACTGAGATTTTCTGGTGTAGAGAATACTTGAGGATAATTTAGCTAATTCTTAGTTGCAGAGTTCAAAATGAAATATCATCATAGTTTTAAGGGTAAGTAATATAAAGCACACGCTCGGGTGCGTGTTAAAGTAATGTGACTTCGAACCATTATACATATGTACTCCGTTTTCAAATAAGAAATAAGAACTACAGTTAGCCGACTATTTTCTACTCCTCTTTCAAGGCTCGTTCAAAGTTGTGCTTATGGATGCGTCTAAATATGTATGTTAAGGAATGAAAAATTGAGAGCTTCTTGTGGAATTAAAAAGACATTCGATTTTGTTGAATTAAATGAGAATAAAATGTGAGTAAAGAAAATGTATACCCATAAAAGTTTTCCTTCGAACTACGTTGAATTATATTATTTCTGATTCCTTGAAAATAAATCCTTTTCTCTAATTTAAAAAGTGCTCCACTCATATATTATTATCATCGCCGTTTAACGCTTCTCTCTCACACGCCTATTTTAATCTATTTCACATATATTCTCTTCTCTGACCAGCTAGTTTCCTATGTTATAACCTCACGCAGCTCTACACATCCCTTAATACACGCATATCCTACATTCTTCAAGTGAGCCGAAAGTTTATATTAGTAAAATTGTGTTGCGTGTTGTGTCCAAATCTTACCGATAATATGTTTTTACTACCTGTACCGTTAGGTATTTTCTGTTACTGATGAATATTTTTCTTTCGCAGCGTCCCATCTCTTAATTTCTCTCGTGCAACCAACGCAGTAAACGAAACTTTTACATTTACCATTCATTTTTTATCTATTTTTATCTTCCGTTGATATAAAATAAACTCAAGGAAAAATGGTAGCTCCTTTTTATATGCATCCACATTCCATCCTTTATCTTTACGTTGACCATGTAAATAGGGTGGCTTTCTTTAATCGGCAGCTTCCATTTTTAACCCAAGCTATCTTTTCTAAGGACAGGCAGATTGTCTAACGACCAATACTCAGATTATTTTAGAATTGACATTTAGCATGACATAAAGGAATAAGCCACGAAAGGAGTTATAACTGCTAAAATACGTACTAATACATAGTACCACTGTAGAAAATGAAATGCCATTCGAAATTGGTAAAATAAGGAAAGATGAAATTACTTTTCTCCTAGGCGTGACTTGTATAATTTCAGATTAAGGAATATCAAATTTGAAATCCTAAAAACTTAAGTTGGTATTCATGAGAAAACATGAGACGGAGTCTAGTTTATGTCGCATAAATAAAACGATAAGGGAACTGGGGCATTGATTTTCGTAAATAGATTTTCCTTCTTTTTAAAGTTGGGGTTTCGGAAAAGAAATTTAGCAAAGTATTCATTTTAAATGGCGGAGTTAGCGAATGGTGAATGTTTTTACATTCACATTAACACCCTGGAGAACGATCATTTTCGTAATCTTAATCGCATCATGATAGAAGTGCACAAATTATGTAGCGGTCCCAGTTCTAATGTCATTTAATTTTCTGACGATACGTGGAGGACTCTTACCAATAACACTATACTATCTGCAGTGTCACTCATTCGTTCTAACTTTTCACTTGAGAAATTTTCTGTGAACTTAACTTTATTGTCTGAATAGTCTTTTTATGACACATTCAAAGCATAGAAAATTAAATCACTTTTAACTGCTTTAAGGTTGATTATTATCGCGATATTATGATTAGTAAAGGGTTTAAAGCAGATGGAGTGATGACGCTTGGTTGGTCAACGTAAGGTGGAGACTCGGCGAACCCAGTAACTGCTTCCGTATATAAATTCTCATATACGCTTACCTCGAGAAGTAACGACGTTTTGAAATGCTTTATGGATTTCTAGCTCGTTATTAACAGGACGTTAATAGTGGTTCCTCTTGGCTTTCAGCCAGTTAGGAATGATAAACAAAACTATATAAACCTCATCGCTTAAAACTTGTTTTTATGTTCAGATAATTCACTTCGAGCTATAAAACGACAATACTACTAAACTAATCCCAAGTTTAAATATAAATTGTCCCTTTACGATCGGTTAATGGTTTAATTAGTAACTACATATGCATATCACCTCCTCAAACCTCGGTATTTTGAATACAGAACATTAAACTAGCGTCTTTCACAGACTTTAGCATATTATGCACTATAAAGGTTGAGTGAAAAGTAAATGTCGCGCGTTAAAGTCAGTAACCATTGATGTATGATCCCGAGTAAATATATGTACAACGGTGAAGGACAAACTATGTTCATTAAATTATAGGTATGGCAGTATTTTTAATGATTTTGCCATTTACAGAAGAAGTTCCACAATGTTGTTGCTAAAACAGATATTTTGAAATATTCTGTAACTGAATACAGTTTTATATTCTCCATCGCCGGCAAAATATTCTGTTACTTATTTCCAGGCTACTAAATACTTATCTAGGTATTTGAAAATTTATTTCACCGCAATTTATTGAATTTTTGTCGTCTAATATCAAAAATCTAAATATCAATTTGGCTACTTTTAAACTGCGATTAGTTTTTCCTTTTATAATTATAAATAATTAATTATACTCGTGATATATCAGTAAGTTAAATGTTAAACATGAGATTCATTTGTAAAATAATTAAAATTTTTTATCCCTGTTTGAACAGGTGCTGTATTTGAGAATTTTTATTATATAGTTATTTTGCTTTTGAGGATCTTCTTCTTCTTAATTGCTGAAAACCAGCAACAACCAAAATGTTTAGTAATTGGAATGAAAGATCTTAATAATTGGTGAAAGATCTCTGCCAAGTTTAAAAACATTTTTTATTGTACTACATTTTTAAACCCCAAAGCAATTCGTAAAAACGTATTATCATTAGGATGCATTGAGCAATAATTTTTATCGTGAGATTTTCCAGCTGTTTAGGATAAAAAAGAAAATGTTAAATGGATTAAATTCTTCTTTTAATCGCCCATAATTATTTGTCATTTATTTTCTGCGTTTATTTCGAATAGAATTTTTTTTTAAGTGTGCTTTTTCTCAAGTAATTTTAATAGTACACATTTAAATGATTTGTAGCTTGTAATTTTTTACAACTGCCGCATGAAAATATTTAATAAAATTTCAGGGCAATTCCGAAAAAAATTGTAATGGCGATAACGTAGTCCTAGAGGTTGTCATAATCGGACGAAAGATGAGAAATAAAAATGGAAGCTCTTGGAGCATTCCTATCCCACACTCCGATAAGGAGCCGCATTTACGGGAAAACAAAACGAAAACGACTTCCGAGACAGTATTTCGGGAATCATACCAGACAATGCTGCGCGAAAAATCCTCCCAACGAGAAGATACAACCGCGAAAGAGAGAGAGAGAGAGAGAGAGAGAGAGAGAGAGTGAAGATAGTATTCACAGGAATAGAGTGCTCACCTTTGTGATCCTTTTGAGACATCGCGCACGCCCTTCGCGGGATACCAACCCGCCACGCATACGCACACACGCAGGCACGCACTAACCTCCCCCCCCCACCCCCTAGCCGACGTAATTGATCGCCCGCGAATGGCGTCCCCAAAGCAGTCGCCCGTTCCTTTGCCTATTAATAGTGGCGCAGCGACGGAGGAGGAGGAGTCAGAAGGTAGAGATGGAGGGAGGGAGATAGGGGGATGGAGGGAGGGGAAGGGTGTGGGAAGGTGCTTGGGCTGGAAGGGTTAGAAGGGATGGAAGGAAGGAGAGAAATATCGACTGTGTGTGTGTGTTGTGTGTGTGAAGTGGGGGGAGGGGGGGGGAGAGGTAATGGGGCTGTCGCTTTTCAAAAGGATAGTCCCCCCCCCCCAAACGCCAGTGTTATTTGAAGGTGGCACATGCGTGGTTTAATTCCAAAGGGAGAGCCGATTTAGTTGGTGACTGATTAGCGTAACAGAGCCATCCAATTTATCTCCCTGACCGGAGAGTAATCATTTACATTAGAGATGAAATGGTCTCAAAGTGGTCCTAAATGCCTCCTTCATTCTTTCTCAGAAGATGTTTGCGGTGGATCCCCCTTGGTCGCTAAACGAATAAGACTTTTCTGGATAGATATTAAAATTGAGTACGACTTCCTCGAGTTTGTCAAAACTAATGGAATTAATTCCCTTCTCCGGATTTTTTTTCGAGACAGACTAAAGCTCAGAATCTTAACGGGTGATACATTTAGGAATTTCTTGGTGGTTTATAAATAAGCACAAATGATGCGATCGCGATCGAATTTTCAGTGTGGCAATTAGTATTTGGTGAAAACGCGCTGGATGGATTATAGTCCTATTTGGAATGAGATTCATCAGTTAAAATTAGGAAGTTTCTCGCTAAAGTGCACAAATTTTCCCATTCAATATCGTACTTTACTTAAGCAAGACTTCTTATTTAATTTGGTGTTATTACTGCTATCTTGATTTTGAATTTGAAATCGTCGAATTGAACTGTTATCGCAATATATCATCCCGCACTAGAAACAAAAATTAAATGAATTTTGCGAATAATCTCAAGTAAACATATTTATACGAAGGAAGTGTAACAAAATAAACTCCGATGATTCATTAGAAAAACGGTGCAAAAATCTGTATAGAATACCAAACCACAGGTATAACGTACAATTTTATTATATTATATGGATTTATAAATGAGCGTTTAGTTTTTCGATTTACGACACCGTAAAACACAGACTGTTTACAAATACTACTAGCTTTGTTACAAAACGGTTTGGTAGACTCACCGTGAGATCTCACATTTTCCTTTAAAAGAAAGAGCACCAAGCAGTCACTATCAGATGGCTGGGAGATATATGTATATAGTCTCTACATATTAAAAAAAAGAATATAGGTTTTTCCCTAGCCTTCCGCCATTCTTTTACCTCAATCCTTAGCTCCTCATAAGACACTTCATTAGAGATCCGTTCAAAGAACTACCTCGCACTACTGTTGTCCTACTTTGAAATACAGGATAGGTAAAGTAACTCCACGTGAGTTAAAGAGAGATAGAGAGACGGAGGGAATAAAGGAGAAGAGGGAGGAAAAGGGAGGTGGGGTGGAGGTAGGATAGGTGGCGCCCCATCTTCTTCACGTATCCTCTCTACGCGACTGTGAACCTTTTAAAGCTCGCTTCTCCTCCTCCCTCCCTCTCTTCTCCCCTTACTCCCCCCCCCCCCCAACCCCCTCCTCAACCCCCTCCTCAACCACCCCGCCTCCGACGACGACGCCGCCGCAGCTACACCTTTTCTCATCCTCCGACTCCCTCGATGCGTGCGGTATTATTTTCTTTGTTTCATTCCGTCAACCCAACAAACAACAAACCGAAAACCTTCCACTCGCAACAACAACAACAACTCAGTCACTTTTTGAAGCCTTGTATATACAAGTCAATCCCGGAACGAAAAGACAAGGCGACTCCCTTTCTCTCCCTTCTTGTCTCCATTCCACTCCTTAAAAAAAACCCTTTAAGAGAGAGAGAGACACTCTCATTCTCTCTCTCATATCCAAAGCAGGGAGCACACACGAGCCGACTAACGCAAACATACTCAAAGAGAAGGCACAAATAGGAAGCGGTGGTGGGTCTCTGGGATGGAGACGGCGGCGATAGGTCGCGTGCTAATGACTAGGGATGGGGCGAGGTGAGGTAGGTGGGATAGGTGGAGGTAGGGGAGGTGGAGAGAGGGGGTGGGGGGAAGGGAGCGCACCGGAATGGGATGGGAACGAGATGGGAAACGGTTTAAGCAAGGAGTTCATTTGTCTCTGTCTGGAAGATGGCGGGAACGGGACGTGGAGTTGCTAGTGAAGGGGGGGAGGGGGGGGGAGGAAGGGGATAAAAGGGAGAGAGAGAAATAGAGAGGGGAGGCAGGGAAAGGAAAGAGAGAGAGAGAGGCTTTCGCTACGGCTACCGCGCTCTTAGTCTCTTCATCTCTGTCTCTTTTCTGACGTGTGTGTGTACGCGCGAGTGTGTGCGCTCGCTTGCCGAGCCTTCCGCAAGAGGGCGCGGCGCTCATGGAGGGAGAGGAAGTGGAGGCGAGAGAGAGAGAGTCCGGTTCGTTGGAAAGAGGCGGAGATGAGAGAAAAGTGAGGCACTCCTCCGCGCTTCATTTGTTTATTTTTTATTCGACTATTTCCTCTCTCTCTCCTTTTCCTTCCTCCCCTCTTCACTCCTGTCCGATCTCTTGTCCTCAATCTCCATCTCTCACCCTGTCTCTGGATCGGAAAAGAACAAGATACTTTTAGTTTGAATCTTCAACACGTGACACGGAATGCTTTGAAACAACGCAATATGTTCGATCATCTGCGAGTCGCGAGAGGCACTTCATTAATTTCGAAATCAAATTACGACTCCTTGAATTGCTCGTAGAAAAAAAAATGTCATTTTTAGACGCCTTCGCTTCTGATAGCTCCGTTTAAATTATTTCATTTTCTGTTCTCTTGAAACACGACAAAGCCTTTTGATAATTATAAATGAAGGCTTTCACATTTAAATTTATTTTAGTCTAGTTTAGAAAAAGAAACTAGTTAAAACGAATTGGGATTTCTTTTATCTAATTTTGATTTCACGTATTAAGAATTTCGGTCAAAATAAGTAAGCCTCTATAATTAGCGTAACTCACAATCAATTATAAATAATTTAATTTAATTATTCTTCTTGGAGGTACTTACCAAGTTCTGATATTTACATTATTTTTCGGTTTCTTAGGAAATTCATTTCGAAGCCATTGCTCTCCGACTTTTTACCATTTAGAATGAAATATATGTAGTATATCGACATGAAAGGCAATATACACTTTTGTAAGTCACACATTCTTTCCATCTGTCATAAAATATATATTTATGCGTAGCCACGAAAGAGAAAGGTTGATAGATTCGCTTGGACTAAACACAACAATGCCTGGCAGTATTTCTCCCTTCTTATTTGTAACTCTGTGGGCTTGCCTCCAAATATGCGTCTCCTCCCCCCCCCCCCACCTCTTTTCCCGCCACCCCTTCTATTACTTTATCCCTCTCGCCATTCATCACAGTTAATTATTCAACCTCTTACAAATTCTCCCGGGTACGCTCGCGCGATGGGGAAACAAACACGCAATCAAAGCAGGCCGTTAAAAACTCCGGACGACTGATGTATTTGTGTGATCGCGGAGCTTTCTCCGAGCGTTTTAATTTCCTCGGAGATGTCTGTTAATGATATTATGGAATATAATATGGACTTAAATTAAATCGATAAATTAGAAGTGTTTAAAATTATTTTTCCGAGTCAAAACATTCACTCCCATTGAGATTTTATTTTATCTACTCCCAGAGTAATTTAATAATTATAACGTTTCCCTTGCAGTTACAACCTGTCAATCGTCAATTCAAACGACGCTAGTAGGCTTTTCGGTCTAAATCACAAAGCAAGCGAGGAGGGAAAACCAGTGCCGGAATTAGCCTACTCTTATCGGGAAATACCAAGGGGACCAAAGGCTTTTACGTCCCTTCCGAAGGACGGAGCGCTGATTTGCGTGTCCTCCTATTATAACCACGCACATTGGGAGGCCGGGCAACAGGGTTTTCTCAGCGTAACAGGCCAGTGCCCTCACCACTACGTCACGGAACTTATAAACACGTTAATTAATGGCGCCATTGTATCTTGAGCGATTGAAATTTTTCTTACGCTAAACGACGTGGATTGAAATCAAACCTGCGACACACCATTATCGGCACTCATATTGGAACGCGCGTCCCTCGCGATCATGCAATAAAACGAGCACCGCTTTAACTGTATGTATGAGATCGTTCCAGTTACCTCCTAGAACATGGAAACGCGAACGCTCACACTCTTTATTTTGTTTATCGAGTTCGCCATCTCGCGGCACCTTTTCGAAAACGTCCATCAGGAGGTCATATCGCATTTCCACGCAACCATTATGTTTATAAACATCTTAATTTGTTCATCGTCGCCTCGCTTCGTTCCTCCCTCGCGGCGAATGACATTCCACGCACGTCATTCACATTTCTCCCTCTTCCCACTCCACTCACCTTTCCCGCCTCGCTTACCGAGAAAAAGACTCCCCACGGCGTTAGTTCCACTCCCGTTTTTTTTTTACCCTCTACGTCTCCACCCGTGACGAGAGATCGCCCCCGAATGAGTCTATCTTCTTTTTTTTCTCCTTTTCCCGGTAGGTTATAATTTTTAACCCCTCAGACCTCCTCGCCTCTTACTCAGCGAGCTTTAACCAAGTGATCGGCACCCCCAGGGACCTAGTGAAATTTAACACAGAAAACTTTATATACATTCAGTTAAAACGGTTGTCTCAATGGGTACCCTTTATGTCGTGCTTTTAACGCTTAATGCACAAACTGAGTAAATTCCGATGCAAACTCTCATCAGATTCGCAGAAGCTCTGAGGCAGAGGTGTGCAAACTTTTTAAGCGGCGGGCCACATCAGTAATTGAAAGCATTTTGTAGTACAGTCATGGACGGACTCAGGCTTCATCGAAGGGGGGGGGGGGTAATTTAGGAGTGAAAAAATAAATTAATAAAAACAATGTTGTTTTAAAAATATATTTTGTATTATGAACTAAAAAGACTGAAATAAATTTTGATATAAAGATCGCTTTTTCATCTAAGCTTCGCGGGTCGCATAAAACGCAGTCGTTGGCGACCGAATGCGATCCGTGAGCTTTATATTTCACACCGTTAGTCGTTAGAGAATAGTAGTGCGGTCCGGCATGCAGAAAAGTTTGCAGGCCTCTAATTGAATTGCTACGTTTTGACTGTGTTCGTAAGGAAGAGTCCGCCCAAATCCGCATTACGCCGGGTATTAACGAGTCCGCACGGCAGAAAACGGAGAAGAGAGATAGAGAGAGAGAGAAGCGGGTCGGCACACACGGCTAAAGCGGCAATTTGTTCCACAGGGAAAAGTCTCCCGCTTAGCGATGATTATGGAGAGACGAGTGGTAAGGAATGATATTCGAAACTATTTCCTCCTTACGCAAATTATCGCATCGTGTGCCGTTGCCGGGACAATGATATGTTGCTGTGACAGTGTTTATGGCGAGTTTTAGGAAGCGCACTGGAAACTGTAATGAATCACTCCTTTGCCTCTTCCGAACATTTTCTCTGAAGCAAAGAGAAACGAAATAAATATATATCGCGTGTAGTAATAATACGTACAGTATAAATAAAAGGTATGTTTAGGCATTAAGGGGCGCATGGGCTATTTCTGCCGGTTCTGAATGAAACTAGTTTGGGAGCCACTGTATTATGGGAATTGAAGCAATGGAGATGAAGGTTGAAACGTGCCAGATGCACCGCAAGTGGAACAGAACGCAATGGAAATTTATCTAATTGGCGCGCGTTTAATTCGAAAAAAAATCTCTCTACGACGTGCAGCAAACGACGAAACGCCATTAAGTGGGGGCGAGGATTTACAGGAGCTGAGGTGATATCGTTTCAAGCATATTTCTATTTTTTCTACTTTTCGTGGTCCCATTTAAAGTTTTTTTCCTCAACTATTCCCTGCGAATGTAGAGGAGTTTTGGAAACTAGATCAGAACTAGGAGCGTAACTACGATATTAGGATTCCAGTGCAAGTAAAATTTTTGAGGCCACCACCCACGTGGGCCTGCACTCTCCAAGCCACGCCCCTGATCAGAGCGCAGCAATTCCATTCTAGAAACTCTGGCTTATAAATCCTTGTAAATGCCAGAATTCGTCTCGCGAAGCCACACAATCTTCTCAATTTATCGATTATTCCATCCGCAGAGCGTTGATTGTATTTAAGGCAGTGTTTCTCAACGTTTAATAGACCGGGGAGTACCTAGAAGTATTCATTAACTTAGGAGGAGCACTAGAACAAACTTTTCAGGAAAACATTTGTTACCTACCTACCATCATAGTGCACTTGTAGTACAAAAACGATCTATGAGAAAATGAATGAATGAACTCAAAAAATCGAAATGAAATTAAAGGCGATCACATAAATATCACACATACCTATTGGTTATTTAATTAAAAAAATAAATCCATACAAAATGATGAAGGATGAAAGGTTGCGGAGCACCTACCTAATGGTTACGGAGCGCCAATGCTCCGCGGGGCACCGGTTGAGAAACGGCTGATTTAAGGGATAAAAAAAGCCGAATAAAGCGGTTCTCCAAATTTAAAATAATTGTCTCATCACTTAAAAGAATTGAGCGCATTGCTTACCTCAACCTTCATTCTTCTCCCTTTCGCCTGCCATTTTTCTTTCCGCAAAAATCTCTTCCGTGAGAATGTCTACCTTGACGAATAAATCTCCGAATCGGTTGCTTCCTTTGAATTCAAGCACTCTGGCCACCGTTCGCTCGGCTCTATTCGTGTCTGATGACGTACATTGATCTTTAGTTTCTTCTTGCTTCGCTTCCTCGTCTATGCTGGGGACTCACTCGAAGAATGGATGTTTTCTTTCTTCAGTGAATTATTTTCGTAGAGTGCCTAGAGCGAATTAAAAAATAAGCAAAAGGCCTTTCCGTTATTATTAAAACCAGTGAAAAATTACTTTCATTTAAGTTTGCACGAAATCTGAGAAAAGTGCATTATGTTCTCCTGCATTAATCATGTATCAGTTAACGCACGACTATATATGGCATTATTTACGGTGTCCGCAAAACTTATTTTAAAATAACTTATGCCGCTTATCTTACATCGATTTATTTGCTTTCTTCTGCCATGTGGAACATATCATTCGCTGCATAATGCTCAGCAATGAATAATTTTCGCTGAATGTTGAAGGCTGATAATTAACTCATTGATATCCACGTGAAATTTCAATTAGGCTGCTTTGTTTCAAGAAATAACTTTTTAGCTGTAATTCAAAAAAATGTTTTAATGAGATAGGGCTCGTCATGCCCATAATATTTATTTGGATTTAATTCCTCGTGAGAATCACCGTAGGTATACATGGTGAGAACTAAGAGAATTGCAATAAAATATTTTTTAAAGATTTCGCTTGAACCCACACCTATTTGAAATGATTTATTTTATCACTTTAAAACCTTACCGAGTAATTTCGTTTCTTTTCCGATTCCAGGTGAGGTGCTATTGTGAATCACATCCATTTATTCCATTCCCAATATCAATACCCGTTATTTATCTTGTGAACCCCAAAGTGCTTCGCATTTCCGCAATTGTCCAAGCTTAACCTTGCACCACCCCCCCCCCCCCCTCCCTCTTCTGTGATGTGATAGTGATATGGGCATTCTGTGAAGAAGTGTTGCATGTGTCAAGAGAATTATCTTCCTTCGCGGGATGGTGAAGAGGCCTTCTCCCACCGTTGGTACATTTACGCCGCTGCAAAGGTAGGGGAGACGTTATTTTTTTCGGATCAAAGCCCTCTGATTCCATCTTTTTTCCTGGTTCGGTCGAATTCCGTAGGTATAGACCGATATAGGAAAAGGCTTTCTGTTAAGACGAACGTTAATGTGCCCAGAATTTGCGATTGATATATGTCAATGTATGAATGGGTTGTAGGAGGAACACGAGCCTTTAGTTTTAAAAAATAGGTTTTATAAACTATACGTGGAAGCCGATTGGCAGCTTATATCCTCACATTACTTGAAAAAATCCGTCCTTTCAACCGCCCAACTGTCTTAAACGGCACCAGTTGTCGTATTGATTACCACATGCATATCTTTCTGAATCGGTGCGTGATGCGTGACCGAAGAAACTACTCAAACCCTCTATTATCAGTATAAAACACCTACTGTAACACGTGGCTGAAATGGCGAGTGCGACTATGGGTTAATGCAATTTGCATAATAAAACTGTAATTCACTGAAGAGGCCGATATTTGGTGGAACTCCAAAACTGTGTATTGCAACTTAATTCGATTTTATAATTTTGTACACAGTCGACGTATTATATGCTAGCAAGAAATTCGATCCACAAGTACAACTGAATTTCCTTTGTTGGTCCTATTTATGACGAGATGGGTTATCTGACTCGTTCGATGACGATCGTTAGTACGTACTCCTTTCCATTTAATATTTCCGAAGTTTTACTTAATTATGTTTAATTTCGGTTGGATATCTTCTCACGTTATTTTTATACGGTTCAACCTTCACAGCTCGGCCGCATTTATGGTCTTCGGCTTGTCTTTGGTAACATACTGGCTTATTTTAAAATGTGATGGTGGCTGATAAAAATTGATTATGTAGTTTTATCAGTCATATTTCTTTTTACTTGTTAAGGTATACTTCGAATTTCTACATCGAAAAAAATACGTGATTTATCGTATCTGCAAGGATCTATATCAAACATCTAAACTTCACCATAGGTTACTGTTCGGCGTTTCGAGTGTAAATCTTTTTTATCATCAACTGCAGTAGGCAACCCGCAGAAGTTTTTTCCAAATATTTCTTTCAAATTTTATATTATCCTAAGAGTTTTAATGAGGTACCTGGGTTTATATTTTTAAATTTGTAAACCAAACTTCCTAAGTGTTGTAGTGTTCTCTCTTGCCATGCTTTGTAGTTGCTCACCCAATTTTAACTCCTTAAAGGACGTGGAACCCATCCAATATGCAGCCATATGTCCGTTTCTTAATAATCTATAGCAGTATACTTTCATATTAATAAAGTTTTCAGATGATTGTTGAGCTACGATTTATAAATTTAATAATATATTTCTTTAACAATAATACGTCATTAAATATAGGCTAATTTGCAGACATCCAAAATAAGTACTATTAATAAAAATCTGTGAACGCTTCTATGAATTATCCGAAGGATGTGAGACATGATCACCCAATCAGACTATATATCATTCTCTACATTCCCACCATTTGCAAAAGATAGCAATCGAGGAATCTATTACATCGCAAGTTGTCCAAATGGCTTTTTCACGTTGGTCGATGGCCAAGATGTCGTTATGCTGTGCTGTTTGATTGAATATCACATACTGAAAATTTAACTGCTTGATCAGTTATAAATCGTCTACACAAGTAGTTTCCAGCATTTTTGTAGGCGCGGAACCCTTTCCAAGATAAACATTCGAGGCACCCCATCCTTGAAACAAAGTCGTATGTTTTCATGTTTTGGTTTTTTGCACCACATCATCGTAAATTTGTTAGAGAAAAATTATTCTACGGATGATTTATCTATCTTAATTCGTTTTTCGCGGCAAATTATAATAGGCTGCGTTGGTGATACACCAGTCTAGGCGGACGGACAGACGGGCAAACCAGTGCGAATTTCCTTTCGAAAAAAGCGCCAAAAAACTAAGCATCTGCTTCGTGAAAAATAATAGGTAACGATGTCTGTCGAGGGATGAAGCAGCGTCGACGGAGGAGACGCTCCGTGGCGCCCGGGACGTGTCGTCGGATGAGTCGATCGAGAGAGTTGGCGAACGAGCAGAGCGCAGGATTAGACTGTGAGGGGGAAGAGCGTCTCTCGCATCGGAAGGCGTTAATCTATCCGCGATCAAGGAAAGGAAGAGAGAGAGAGAGATGAGGCGGAAGAGTGGGGGATGGCGGGAAGCACGAGGGAAACGTCGAATGGAATTTCAAAGACGCCACGCGTCGGATCTCCCGAGGAAGCGACTTCCGGTCGACTGATGTGGGACCACCTTCGCTCTTCTGATACACTAGAAAGCATTTGTCCGTCGTTGGAATCCTCTGCCGGGAAAGGGATTGATGTTTTCTTTTGTTCTCCGTTAATAGGTCCCTTGATTTTCCGTTCTTTTAACGTTCGGATATTTAGCTAACATGGTTTCCGGTGTGTTTTTCACAGTGAAATTCTTCGTAAAGCCTTAAATAAATTGATGTTCACTCTTCGTCGGTGGCTTAGAATGGATCTGGAAATTTAACGGAAGTCTAAATTACGGCGTTCCACTTAGTCGCGTTTATTAAAAGAAAAATGCGTCTCGTGTTTGGAATGTACGCATATATCAGGCGTTTCGTAGCCGGAATTATTGCTAAAAATTTAAATATTAAGAATTCATAACAAGGTGAAATACAGAATGACATACAGGGGTCAAACGTGGCTTAACATTAATGAAATTTCATACTTTAACTGGGGTATTTTCAAAAATTAAATTAAAATAAGTTGTTAATGAAATTTTTTTAAATTAATAAATGTGAAGATAGAGAAGGAGAAAAATTCTGAACTTGGCCGGGACTCCTTCCTTTTACATTTGTGATCAGTCTTATGCACTCACGTATGTAAGTTAAAATTTCCATAATTTCACTCATGCTATTTTTTTTAAATTGTTGATATTATAGTGTAGGGTGCATATATTTAAGAAAAGCGCGATAAAATATTATCATATATCTTAAATTATGCATTGCATTCATTTCAGCGTTTCACGTTTGAGGCTTTAATTCAACATATTAAACAAAATAGCATACTCGGGTCACATCACTCAAACAAGTGTCCTGTTAACGGAAATAAAATTTGACCGTTCAAGTCCCTTAATTTCTATGAAATTTGTCATTTAGAATTTTTTAAAACGTTCCGATAATGTCGTATTTGAATTATGTCTTACTATGAGGGCACCTTACTGTAGAAACCAAGATTTTAAATTGCTAAATCTACTCAGAGAAACGATATTAACCCTTTAAGACCTGGATTATATCTTGCAATTGTGGCCATCTTGTATTTTTTACAAATAGTTAACTTTGCAAGCATTAAATGGCAGCAAAAATCCCTTTGATTTACATTGCAGATGACATAATCCTGCAAAATTTGCTTATTTCCTTGAAATTATATTTGGTACAATTTTTTTATTGAAAAATGAAATTGGTATCACGTACACAATTGTGCAGATTGTCTGATAGGGCATGCGGCATGCTTCTAGCGTGCATTACATAGTCCATAATTTGTTCCCGTTTTAAAAATAATGCTTCATGCTCAAGTACAAACACGACGAAAGACCATTGACAACTACAGCGTAAATTTAACAACTGGGTAAATAGAAATCATTGAACTGGAATTCGAACAGTGGATTGTATTTGGTGACAGATGTTACAGTGACAAAGAAAACAGTCCATTCGTAGATGATATTATGCGCACGTCCTATAACTTGATATATATATATATATATATATATATATATATATATATATATATATATATATATATATATATATATATATATATATTTAGGGCAACTAGGTGTTGAAGGAAACCCAGTGAACACTTACCGGAAGGACACCCAGCGGCTCTCCTTCCGGTATGTGTTCACTGGGTTTCCTTCAACATCTAGTTGCCCTAAATATCCTTACTTACCTTTCCTCTTCCGTAGTATATATATATATTAGCCAAATCAAATTAATACAATTAACTAAAAAATCCGTGGCACAGAAACGAACTACATTTCAAGGGTGACTTGCATCAGCGTAATTCGCGTGTTGCTTTAATTCCGATTTTAATACCAATCGACATTTTACGATCCATTACACCTTCACACCTCTCCACTCGTTTTTTTTTTCATTCCTTTCCGCACTATCGATTCACCTTTAAGCTGCCATTAGTGCTGCTGCCCTTATGGGTCGACGATCATTCGACTCCTTCCACTCGTCGCAGATACGCCTTTCGCTTCGACGCCTATTTCTACGGGATATCCGCGAAGTGGAGCCCTTTGGCGGCGGCGGCTGCTGCTGCTGCGGCGCCGTCCGCGTGGCCTTCTCCCTCTAGCACTATCTCCGCCTCTCGCTCCAGCGGCAAGGAACTAAAGCGAAGCATCGGATATCCCGACCCGAAGTCCTTGTCGCGGCCTCCCCTCTTCCCTCGGTGCATACTACAGCTTGCTCCCGTAAAAATCGTCTCAAAAACGCGGCCCGAAATGTATGCGTGCCCTTCTCGTTTCCTTCCTCGCGAGATGCTCGTTGCGACCTTGCTCGCGCATCAGTGCCTACGGAAAGAGCAATCGAGCCCATGAGAGAGGGCACCAGAACGTGGATGACGTGCCACCACGCATGACCTACTCCTTGCACGTTATTTGATTAATAGCATCCAGGGATTTTATATATATATATATATATGTATATATATATTGGCGCGTATTCGGATGTGATTATATGTAAATCATGTCCCATCTATGCACATGAAAGTGTGTTTATGTATGTGTGTATGTCTCTATACGTATGTAGAGTTACGTAAAATCTCCGAAAGAGGTTACTAGAGAAATTTTCTTCCCGGTCGGAAAAATTACGACAAATTAACGGAATTTCTCCGTTAATAAATATTCAAGGCGGTAAACATCATCATTGACATTAAAAACCTAAATGCGCAGTCACCTTCCAAGCTCTCGACTTTTCCTCCTTGATTTTCCAGTTAGTCTAACTTAATGATGACTCTTTCGCCTCTCGTGCGCACAAGTCGTATTTATTTGAAATCTTAATTAACTTAAGCGACTCACCCTTACTTTAACCGTTTCCTGTCTCATTTTTGGCTACTGCGCCTCCGTGTTTCAAAAAACCTGTTTTGACAATATATTTTCTGCATTTCTTTAAAAACACGCTTGGTAGCAAGGAAAAAAAACGTTTTAACCCATTACGCAAATGCTCGAGACGTCCGCGACAGCCTATAGTTGAGTAATCGTAATCCAACAATGTATGCTAACACTTTTTGAGCGTCTTTTCAATCGTTTAAAATTTGGCAGAAGATAAGTTTTTTAAATAGATATTTTGGAGAGGTATTTTATAGAAGTTTGCGTTGTAAACTCACAATTTCAACGGAAGGGCATCATCGAATATTGTTATTTAAGGAAAAACATATTCATGACATGACTACTAGTAATCTTGCGAATTTGACTCAACATTGAATGAAACAAGGGATAAACGCAACTTTGTCAACATAATCACTAAAGGAAGTAATTCACTAATATATTGCATTGTCATTAAATGGTATCATGAGACTCTCCGTATAATACGACCTTGCGTTTAGTAAAAGTTATTTATTGAATTTAATAAAGTTGATTATAGCTGTTCATTCTAATCTAGTCAAAGTCAGTTATATTACTTATAGCCATGAAAAGTGAATTAAATAGCAGTAACAGTTTTAAAACTCAAAATTCGGTAAATTTTGTATCCTTCTGAAATATAAATTTGTCACGTCCGATCTATATCCCGATTGTCTAACAGAGCGCATCTTTTATTTATCAAGGGCATAGGGTGTTTTTAGGCGCGTTTCGCTTCCAGCGTGAGCGCCTATTATCGTCGGTCTGTCCGTCCGTCCGCATGTTCATTCTCGGCTTATACTGAACGAATTTTCATGAAATTTGACATTAAGTACTTAAAATCAAATATAAGAAGAAAATCGCAAAAATGAATCACGAACGCCAATCAGGGGTACCACTTTACTGGTGACAAAAATTAAAATTTGTCATATCTCGTTGTGTTGCTCATATCAAAATATATTTCAAATAAACGTTGTAGAACTAGTAAATTAGGGTATTTCCTTTTCTATACATTTTTATCTTAGGAGTAGCCCTTATCGAGAAAATCAAACAAAAATGTCTTAATTCGAGTTGAACTTGCAAATTTTCTTGCATGGTTACTTCTTCATTGTTGCTAACATAAACATTCTTACAAACAAACGTTTAATTTACTTACGTGTGCATGAAACATTTTTAAATAGGAAGAAAATGGATTATTTATGACGAAGAAAAGAACTTTGAAACGTCATTTCCCTTACGTACATTTATATAATTTCTTTCTAATACTCCATTGCACGAAACGCGCCCAATTGTGATACGTCGTACTCTTTCCTAACTTGTTTCTCTTATTCAGTAAAATCGTTAATATAATTTCCCTATTTCATAACGCATATTGTTATTACAGGCTCCCGGGAGTTGAAATAGAGAACGACACAAATTTTCTCGCAAAGGTATTTTTGCAAATCTCCTATCCTCGTCCGAATATTCGCGAAATTTCAAACGCCAACTCTCACCTGGAGCGCTATCGGAGCGCGTCGTTTATTTCGTGTCGCAAACATCACCGCAGGCGATTGATAGCGCTCGAGGCGCCCCTCCTCTTCTCACGTCATGGCGCAAAGGGAAGGAAGCGCAAGAGATTGGCTGCGCACGCCGTGTGCTCGAGCGCACCACTGGTTGGTGCTCACCCGATAGAATGCACCCCGCCGGCAATTCCTCGCTCTCTCCACCCATTCTCTCTCTCTCTCTCTGTCTGTCTTCCTTTCCTCTTCCTACTCACACCCATATACCTCTCTCTCTCTCTCGCCGCATTGGCATTTCCTGGGATGCGGGGCGAGAGAGGTCGCGACTGGAGAGGCGTCGGGACGCTAAGGATCACGGGAATCGGGGCAGAGAGAGAGAGAGGGAGGAGGATAGACCGGAAGGATCGAGTGATTGGGCGTCACGTGAACCGTGATCGAGTGATGGATGGTCGCTGCACGGGCTGTCTGCATGGGAAGTGTCCTTAATTCCGACCGTGAGCCTGTGACATCCCATAAAGTAACTCTCCCCCTCCCCCCTTCCCCCCCACCCACACACACACACACACGCTCATCCACAACACACCTATCACTCCCCTTTCCTCTCTCTCTTTCTCTAACACACCCACCCTTCTGTTTCTCCGCCAAAACGGGGTTTGTGTCGCCCGAGTGGATTCCCCGCGATCTTCGCTCCAATTTCCAAAATCAGATTATTACTCCCTCTAATACGGCGTAATTTCCTGGAAATGGCGTGCAGGTTACCTACTCTCTCTCTCTCCCCACCCTCTTCCCCTCCCCTCCCACTCCCCGCCCTCTGCGCCGTCACGTCGAAATGGGTTGCCAGGCGAAACGATGCCGATAGATAAATGCGTTCGGTTTGGATGTTTGATGGCTTTATTACATTTTCCACCGCATCAAAACGTCAGGTTAGAGAATTTTCCTCGTGAAGTTTTGAGGAATTTATGTTTGAAAAAGCAAATTTTGTTCGGGAAAATTTTGAACGGGGAAAACGCTACTCTTGACGCGAAATGTTTCCATTTTATTTAGGATGTAATATTTTCATTGTTGCAGCGGTAAGCGTCTGATTTTCGCATTCGGATAATTCCGTCTCTGATGTGCTTACAAAATAATAGTAGGTATAGGAGTTATTATGGCATTTACCCATGTAATTTTCTCCATCTTGTGTTTTCCTTTTGCTCCACTTTTGAGGAGGAAATAAGCGATGGTGTTTTTCAATATAATTTATTCATGTCTGTTAATTTTTAATCGTTTTAATTTATATATATGCGACGGAAAAGACTGAAAAATAATCCTGAGATACGCCAGCTTTTGAAGTATTAACAATAACTTTCACTTCTTGTTTAGAAAACACTGACCTTAAGATTGAGAATACCGTTGTAAAACTACTGAGAAATATTATTTCTTCCATGCTTCAGTACCAATATATTCAAAGACAGAGATTATTAAATAAAAATTAATGAACTTTATGCGGCCCAAACTATTTTGTATTTCAGGGAGGTTATTATATTTAATGGTACCGTAATTTGACTGAAAGAGATTAGAGAGTTTCCTACCAAACAAATAATTTCTTATCTTTCCATTGATATCGATTTATATAATTTCAGTTGTTCACGCACGCAAAAACATAGGAAAACGTATCGCACCTCAGAAGCGTGGAAATTCCGCAAAGCAAGCGCATTCCTTGCGTCACATTACTACCAATTTTTCAGATCGTTACAAAGGATTTCATTAAAAACGTATTTTTTTTAAAAACAAACAAAGTTTTCGTAAAATATAACGGCTACGTGTTCAGCAATCACCCACCAATATGGACATCGAGTCACGAATCCCATATATGCATACTTGTGATGTGTCGCCGGATCGTTGACCCGGCGTTAAAATTATACGATCCTCCGATTGACCCCTCCTCGATTCCCTCTTCCCCCTCCTCCTCTCCTCCCTCCCCCCTCCCCCTCCCACTTTTATGGAGTCGCCTTCGTCGGTTCGTTTGTGGGGAGTGACGTGCTTAATGGAGCGATCGGACGAATAGCAGTGAGTCTGCCGGAATGACCCGAGATTGCCTCTCTTGACGCCACGGCCCGCGTTGCAACTTGCGACCCCCCCCCCCCCCCCCCCCCCCCCTTCCCTCTCTGTTGACAGTAGCGAAAAGCAAAGGGGTCGCAGTGGGGGGGAGGGGGGGGGAGGAAAGGAAGGGGGAAGTGCATAGGGAAATTGGGGAATGGATCCTCCGGCACGGAGCGAGTGATTCATCGCCTGATGAAGTGTAGCGACTAGCGCCGCGGGGATCGATGCGCGAGGGGGTTGGGTTGGGAAGGGATGGATGAGTGGGTGGGGAGGGGGAGAGGGAGAGGAGGAGGGGATACGCGAGGATCGGTGACGCCGGGAAGCACCTCGCTCGCGAAACTCCGATAATTAGAACCGACAAGGAGCCCAATATCATTTCGCTCCTTCGGATTGGTGCCACGAGCTAGCGGGCTTGTCATTAGCGAGCTGATTGGGAGGTTTGGAGAATCAGCTGTTGCTCCGAACGGAGGCAGACCGCGGATAAGTCCACTTTCGGATCATCTCGACAGACGTGGGAAACGTCGAAAAATCCGATTTATGAACCTGGAACGTATAACAAATAGAGTAATTGGCGCCACATGTGCCGTGATTTTTATATTAGCGATAGCTCAGGTTTTTTTTACCGCTAAGTAATTAAGTATGCGGCATTTGATTGAACTTAAAACCGCGACAGGTTGTTTAGAATATATATATATATATAATGTTTTTATTACTTTCTCCTGACATAGTATGGGGAAAGTATTGTGATCACGAAAAAAATTGACTTCGAGATTTTAACGGAAATACACGTTTTGAGATCCCTAGATCACGTTTAGACTATTTTCGGAATGATGTGTATGCGGGTGTGGATGGATGGATGGATGTATGTGATTGTGATGCCAAATAGATTACATCCTAGTAAAACAAAGATTCAGGAACAGCATAAAAAATGCTAAGACATTACCAGGAGCAGACATTGATTCAGATCACATCCTTCTAATAGTCGATGTAACTACAAAGCTTAAACTAATAAGGAAAACGAGAAGAGATAGACTTGGGACCTAGAAAAACTGAAAGAAAAGAAAGATGCCTTCAGCACGAAGTTGGAAGATTGCCTTAGAAATTTGGAAAACAAACCGAAGACCGTGGATACAGAATGGGAGAAAGTGAAAGCATCAAAGATACCTTGAATAAAGAGATTGGGAAACAAGAGAAGAAAATCAGAAAACCATGGATCACTAAGGAAATGCTGGAGAAAATGGATGAGAATGAAATGGAAAAATGTTAATAGTGAAGAAGGTAGAGCCAATTATAGACGCATAAACAATGAGTTGAGAAGGGTAACAGATAAATCTAGAGAAATTTGGATAAAAGAAAAATGTGAGGAAATACAACACATGGAGAAGTTAGGACGGTACGATATGATGTACGCTTGGGCACTGGAGTTAGAAGATAAGAAGCCTAATGGGATTCGTTGTAAAGGAATTATTAATACAGATGGAAAAATAGTCGCAGAATCAAAGGATGTAGTACAGGTATGGGAAGAATACATTAAGGAACTATACAAAAAGCAGGCAGGATCGGTACAAATGGAACTGGAAGAAGAGAATTGCATTGAAGAAGACAACTTGGGACCAAGTATTATGAAAAGCGAAGTAGAAAAGGCGATACTGGAACTGAAGAAAGGAAAATCTACAGGCAGCGGTGGAATACCGGCAAAGGTACTTAAAGTCATGGGATCGGAAGGACTAAAAGTGATTACGAAACTAATTAACAAGATTTACGACTCGGGAGATTGGCCTCAGGATTTCTTAGATCTCTCTAAAGAAGAAGCCAAAGGCAATGTAGTGTAAAGACTACAGAACGATAAGCCTACTGTCACACACTTCGAAGATCATCACGAGGATTCTTAATAAAGGACTAGAGAAAAAGGCCGAAGAAATTCTAGGGAAAGATCAGTTCGGCTTCAGAAAAGGACGAGGAACCAGAGATTCTATCGGTGTAGTGAGAATCATATCAGAAAGGGCAATAGAGTACAGTCAAGATTGCTGCGTATGTTTCGTCGACTGGCAGAAGGCCTTTGATATAGTAAATTGTGTAGGTACTGCTGATGAGGATATTAAAGGATATAGGTGTAGACTGGAAAGACAGGAGACTGATCAGGAATCTATGTGTGAATCAAGTTGTAAAGGTCAGGGTCGAGAATGCGGACACCAGCGGAGTAAATATCGGTAGAGTAGTAAGACAGGGCTGTTGTCTATTGCCGACTCTATTCAATATATATGAGAGAGAGGCTGATGCAGGAAGCGTTAGAAGGCACGGGAGATTTCAAAAACGGAAGAAGGATTATAAGAACAGTGAAATACACGGATGATCAGGTACTTCTAGCAAAAAGGGAAAAGGAATTCCAGAAAATGATAAATAGACTAGTGATAACAGGTAGAAAATACGGTATGGAAATTAATACAGAAAAATCCAAGGTTATGCGAATATCAAGTAAAGAAGAAGAAAATTTGAACATAAGTATTGGAGGAAACCCGTTAGAACAAGTTTCAGATTATAAATACCTTGGAAGCATCATAGCGAGTGAAGCAAAATGTACCGAGGAAATCAGGAGTAGAATAACAAAAGCAAAAACAATTATTGAAGAGAAAATGTTAAAATAATTTTGCTCTAAAATAAAAAATCAAAATAGTACTATTGAAATTACTATTAAAATTTCGTCGGTTCATTCACTTCACGAAAGATATACTTGTATGTATTTGGACAAAGCATACTGAATTGTTTCCAATCTTATTTAGGTCATACGGAGAATAAGGAAGTCAGTATCTTTACAGAATTAATTTGTATGTCCTTATTATATATTTAAATGTATATAATGTTAATAATACTGTATTTTTTGTTATTATATAAACAATTAAATGAATATGCAATTATACAGTCAGCTTTACTTTTCGAACAAACGCAGGTATTTCATTTATTTAGACTTCAGCGCTTGGCCTAACCTTGGTAGTCGATTAAATGTTTATCGTATATTTTTCATTGATTAGAAACACTGTATGGCCGCCATTTTCGCTAAAAATGAAAAACTTAATCTTTTGCCATTAAAAAGAAGTTTAATGATTTTTTTGAGATTTCAACTTGATTAATTTTAGTCTGCATTCGCTCCATATCTTCAACTCTAAAATTAGGAAGGCATTCCAACCTGCCCTCGAGACTAAAACACCATCCGCCAAGAATGCCACGAAATCCAAGCTTCTCTCAACTGACGCGAGTAGGGTGTGCCACCCTATCGCGACACGTTTGCGCATGCGCGGGACTCGAAAGGGAGAAGCAGTGGGATGAGAGGAATTACGTGGTGGTTAGTAGAGAAGAGAGAGAATGAGGAGGGATGGCGAAGAGAAGAGTTAGAAAAGAGATGGGGGGGGGTTCGGATCGGTGTTTAGTAGTAGAGGGGGAGGAGGTTTAAAGAGATGGCCTCTCGCCTCTGTGAGCCTTCTTTTGTGGTCGCATGTGGAGTGGGAGAGGTTAGGTGGAGGAGGGTATTTAAGAGGAGGAGGAGGGATGGAAGGAGGGAGTGAAGTGTAACGCAGGGGCCCGCTATCTCCGTTCTCCCCGCAACTTCCGGTCATGGCCCAACGAGCGGGTTAATTACGAGTGGGGGGGGGAGGAGGAGAAGGAGTGGGGGTTGGGGAGAGGGAGGAAGGGAGGGAGTGGGAGGAAGGAAGGAGGACATAGGGAGAGGGAAGGAAAGTCTAGTCTGCCGTGGTGTATGTCCCTCTTCCACTCCTGTCTCACTCCTCCCACCCCTTTCTCCCCACCCCACTCCCCCTTCCACCATTAGCAGCAACAAACCGCCCCTGCCTACAGGGATTACACTGCCTCCCATTCCCGCTCAATATTAATTACCCACTTGGCTTCTCAGAAATTCTTCTCACAAAGAAGGTTGCAATTTGAGAGAGCGCAGGTATTTTTAGTCGCCCTGGTCATCTCGTCCTCGTTTATTTTTTTGATTACCCTTAAAGGAGAAAACTGTAATCTAGGAGCTTTTTTAACCTCGGGCTTCGTTAATTGAATCAATTTCTCACAAGGTTTTTCCGCATTGATTGGAAATATAAATTGGCTTTATAGTCTAGAAATAGGTGATGTTTTCTATTTTTTCCTGCAGATGAATTTATTAATTGCTTTGAAAATCGAATTACCACTACTCACACTCCACCGCTAAGGAATAAAAGCCCAGAAAAGAATCGTCGAGCTCATCTTATGGTTGGAATCCAACTGATAAATTAAGTGATTACTATAACCGTAGAAATGCTGGGAAAGCTAAATGCTAAAAAAAAAAGTTCGGATATTTGTATACCGCCACTGATGACGGCTGCTTTTAGTCGAAATGAGCATCTTATTTTCCCAAATTCTTCGTAGGAATTGGAATTGCCTAATTTGTCTATCATAAAAACAAGAAAAGTTTATTTCGTATACTTATGTAAGTAAAATGTAGACAAGAAGTAGGAATTAAAAACACACGCGCGTATTTTATGATTCTGTAGCTCTTAAACTACATTATTTCAGTAAGTAGTCATCGACACTAATATCTGGGAAATGATTTACAGCGCGAAATAATAAAATTCGAAATGGTGTTACGTTCAACAAGAAGTATAATAATATTTTATTGATTTCCTAAAATGATTTCTCAATTCTTATCTATTCAAAAGTATTTCTCTAATACAGCTAGCAAAAAAATTGACTCCCGAGGACTTTGGCCGAGATTTCTTTTTCATACCACATCAACCCTTTTATTACGGCTCGGGTTTAACAAGTTAATGGCACGGAGCTGCAATCCCTGTCGTCATGCATTGGAACCCAAGCTTCTCTTTTTCCGCGATAGAGATCGTCGAGCGCTTAGATGGGAGGAGATGGGGAGTGGGGAGGAGTTGTAAGGGCGGAGGGAGGGAGGTGGGAGAGGAAGAGTAGAACGGAGTTACCCGGGCAATTTCCCGGAGCGGTTGATCATGTGCACCCGTTTTTTCGAAAGAACACGCATTGCGGGTGGCGCATTGAAGCTCTCAGACGAAAGAAGATACCGCGTATGTGTGTGTTTGTGCGCACTGCCCCCCTTTTCCTTCCTTCCTCCTCCTCCTCCTTTCCTCCGCCCCTTTTTATCTCTATAGCTATCTCGGCGCCGACACAGGACAGACTCTTGTCTCATCTCCTTGCGGCTCCCGACTCCTTTCCATTCCAAGCGCGCAATTACCGCTGGAACAGAGACGGGACCTCTCCGGCGACCCTCGCCGATCTTATCCAATGGCGGCACATTACGCGACCCATTTTCCGCAAGGGACTCTTCTAGGACCTCTTTCTCTTCTTTCCCACACGCCGGGCGCGCCTCTCGCCGTAAATTTTTTTTCGCCGAGGGATCCGGAGCTGATAATGGGATATCCTTTGATGAAAGAATTCATTTACTCGAGGCAAAAAGTCCACGCCAAATTTTTGAATTCCGTCGAGCGTGGACGAAGACGAAAATGTTACCGAGATTAAATCACTTCGGACACGAGACGAATTATGTGTTTTATTTTAAGGTTGAATGAATTTACTTTATGTTTGGCATAGCAATTAGCAGAAAATGGGAGAATCGTTAAATATAATAATGAAATGATAATTTAACGTAAGACTAAACATCAGTTACATTCCGAAGCAACGGGTAATTTCAATTCGGTTGTCATGAAAACAAATTCATCTGAAGATTTTTCTAAAAAGTGTAATTTGGAGAAATTTCGCCGATTTCTTTCAATTAAGATGTATTAACGTAGTAAGTCTTTGCTACCACCTATTTTATGGAATTAAATGGACTTATGAGGTAGCTCAATTCATTGGAAACATTATTAGACATGGAAGTTGTCCATAAATTTTAATCGATTAATGTTTGTTATTAAACTTCTTCGGTAATTTATTAATTTATCAAGACTAATTTAATATAGCTTAGCACAACTACAGCATGCTAAACGTATTTCGCATATCATAGTGAAGAAATAATACGAAAATTCTCGAGGAATGCAATATTCGGTAATCAAAGAAGACGTCCTTAGAGTAATTATTCTCTTTGAATTTTAAATATCGAAAATATTGTGATGAGTAGCATACTTTAATAGACAAGCATTTAAACTGAAAACATTGAAACATAGATGTGTAATTATTTCATGAATTTACTTATTCCGAATAAATGGGGCTATTCAAAGACTATTCCCATACAAAACAGTATTTAGTGAAATATAACTGACGAAATCTTCGAAAGTCTCCTAGATTATTCTGTAATGGCTGAAAATTGTTGTCATTTCGGTTAGTGCTCTTTTTATTAATTGCAAACAGAACCACTTCAAGAATCATATCCCGTAGTTCGCATTTAATTGTGAATATAGATTTTTATTCACTTCCCATTAAGAAGCATAAAACAACAGTATATAAATGTCGTCGCATCATTACTTCGTTTGAATATATATCAAGGCCTCAATCGCCGCTTTTTCGCTAATGAAAGCGATATTTCCACTTCAAGAAACCGGAGAGAGACATATTATTTTCAATTGCATCTACTTCAGAGTCTTTTTATATTGAACTTTTATCTGATAACTATAACTCAAAAACATTCTTTCGAACCTTTGTGGCTTGCCATGTATTACGGCTGACGTTTGTTCATTCGAAGTGATAGGCACGGAACACCGCAATTTATCATTTCATCAGACACGACGTTGCAGTCAAATTAAGGTTTAAGCTGTCGTTACAAATCTTTTGAGGTGCCATGAATCACTCGTTTAAAAGGTCATTGGGAAGTAAATTTCAGACCGGTATAGAAGAACATAAAAAAATCAAATTAAGATACCTATAATTTGAGTGCGCAAGGACTTAGATTGATAATACGAAGGATTCAATTTTATTTTTACGGGACAGCTTTTAGCCGATTGCAAGTTTGAAATAAAGTGATTTGTGTAAAATTAATCTCCGTAGAAGTTGAACTGCTCATGCATGCATACACACACACACACACACACATATATACATACATACCTACATACATACATATATATATATATAAATATAAAATTAACAAAAGAGAAGATATATCGAATTTTATGTTAAAAAATGTGTAACTAATAAATCAATTACTGACCCAAACTCGCAGATCGATTACAATAAATGATCTAAATATCTTCTGTAGCCATCGGATTAATTGAACCAGGTGCCTATATCACCAATCCTGAGAGTTTCTTCCGCCGGCATCCGTTTCTAAGAGAAATTTTTTATAATTTGGGACAATTCTACCACAATCAGGAAATATTTTTAGTAATTGAAAATAACGTACTGTAATCGTTCCAACATATTCACCTCGCATAGGGCAACCTTAAAATCCAAACATTAGAACATCATCGAATTAATACTCAGTTAATTGTAAACCTCTTCATTTTTTCCTAGCAGAGAGATTTATTAGTGGCTCACAGTGTTTTCGTTCGCTAGATCTACGGTTGTAAGGCGGTTATTAATAATATTTGAACCTGTTTTGAAATCTTGGCTGTCATCGTGGAAAGCTTTGAACAGCATGTTTTTTTTATAGAACGGATGAGCTATACCAGTTTGGACATATAAACGCCAAGATGATATATTGCTTATATGGATCTCTCGTGTCGGAATTCCACGGCTCCTTTATCCTTCCGAACGCTAAGACTTTAACGCCGAGCCGCGGTATAATTTAATGGATGCCGTCCTCGAGCGTTAGCAACTTAACTTGTTCTCTAAATTTCTCCAGCCGTTCATTTGAAGAAGTGCAGTCTACTTCTTGTTTTTTTAAAGCCTCAGTTATTCATTCGTAGCCCGTGAAATGGATTTGGTCTCGACAAGAAATCTTGCGGCATTTATTTAATTACACCGTTCGAAATGGCAATAAAGCGCCCGTGTTTATGGGGTCTTTCTCCGGAAGAGACTCCCATACCAAAAAAAGAGATCATAATCCTCCGGACGATTTTTATGGATTTTTATATAACGGTGGAGCCAACGAGAACGATACACTTTTGTTAAAAAGGTTAAACACAGTAAACATCGATTGTAGGCATGTGTTTGTGAAAATGACGCACGATAAATTCTGAAATCAAAATTCACTTATGATAAAACAACCTAATAAACAGGAATCAAATCAGCATAAATTATGTAGTTTTATTTATGTTCCCATATTTTAAAACGCATGAAAGTTAAATATTGTGTAGGGTAAAGTGGATTAATATATTCCATGTGTTCGCATTAATTTTTATGTTTGGCAGGAAGATTGTGAACAAAAACCCTGCAGTAAAAAAAGATTAAGTATTGGTAACATAGTTTTAAAATATTTACTATAATATTTTGTTATATAATTTCGTTATAAGTCAAGAAATTCATTCTTCATATATATTTCTTTGTAATGTCCAAAGAGCAAAAATCAAGAACAAACATAATATAATAATATTAAATTACATCAATCTTAGGTTATGATATTTTAAAATCATGATTTGTTCTTTTACAGCTGTGAATTGAGAAAATAGTACTTCCTGAAATTATACGAAACAAACTAAATATTCGCATTGTAAACTCATTCACGAATTCCAGTAATAGGAGTGTTATTTGTTTATAATGGAACCGAAAAATGACTGGAGAAAGTGAGTTGGGAGATAAAGAATAATATTGGAGAATCTAGGTGGTGATATCACTAACTTCATGAAAGCATTTTTAAAGGGATTGCGAAGCGCTTTAAGCTGCGAAGTAACGCCGAAGGGCTTTGAAAGGCGGAGCTTGCGAAGTGAACGCCGCCGGAACTTGGCGAACTCAGTGAGCAGATAAGAAGAGCTGCCGAGTTAACAGAAATCGACATAAACCTATAGCTTATTTATATATATACACGTGTCAAGTTAATAAACTATGATTTTTCCTTCGAACACATTCGTCAATGAAATCCTCTCGCGTCTCCTTGAGATTGAGACGTAACGCCGAAGTGCGTTCGCAGCGTATCTTCAAAACTCATTCACGACTTTTACTCTTCGGACATTTTCCGCTCAATTTCGAACAATTTCCCACCTCGCGTCAGACTTATCCCACCCGTCCAAAATCTGTAGAATGAACACAAACATCTCTCGCCTTTTTATTTGCGTGAGTAATGGAGTGCTCAGCGGGCCGGACGCTGTGTGAGCGTGGTTTTAAAAAAAAAGGAAAAGGCGTCGGAATCGTGAGAAGTATAACTTCTCCGCACCTCCAAATCCCCTCTCCTCTCTTTCTCAACCTCTCTCTCTCTCTCTCCCTCCCAATCCGTGATCGGTAGCCGGGATATTCCGAACGATAAAAAGAACCGTTGGAAACGATCGAGTCAAACAAACAAGTAAAACCCTATAACATATATTCTCGAACACTTCGAAGATATCCGATGAAGAGTGGGAGGGAAAAACGGATCCTCCCATTTTCTCACCGAATACATTATCGCTGCCATTCCCTCCTAAAACTAGCTTCTTTTTTTATGGGAGTTCATGTATATCCCTTATATCCTCCTCCTCTTTCCCCCTCCGCCCTCTCTCTCTCTCTACGTCCCATTCCCAGGCCGTAAAACCGAAGAATTCATTAGCATACCTTTTTCCCTCCCCCACCCACTTCTCCCGCTACCGAGGTATTCTCGAAAAAAAGATAGGAAAAGTGGTCACTCTCCCTGATCTTCCAAATCGGCTCCTTCCAAAAGGCGGTGAGAGGCGGAGAGGGAGGCAAAGAGAGAGAGAGGAGGAGGGGAGAGGGAGGGGGAGAGGAGGGAACCAAAAGGATAAGGGAGGAGAAGATTCGGACGTTCAAATCTCCATCCCGTTGGCGATCCGTAGAGGAGAAAGAAGGGAAGGGGGTAGGTTAGGGCAGAAAAGGACGAAAAATAAAAAAAAATTAAGAGAGAAGGCTGGCGAAGGAAGGACTTGGGTACAATAATAATAAATCGGGAGTCTAGTCACGAGGAAAAGGCTTAATTTGAGTAGGGCCTCGATAGCCCCATCTCCTCCTCCTCCTCTCTTCGTGGAGGCTAAAGGCGACTTATCTCATCATCTCTACTACTACTTCCTTTCCCTCTTTCACCCTCTCTCTCTCTCCACCCGCCTCTCCTCCTCCATTCATTCCACTCCGTCCCTCTTCTCATTCTCTATTTCGTCTTCCTCGCTACTCATTTCCCTCCCTCTTTCCCTCCCCCCACCACCTCTCTCAGTTGAATGGAAGGGGAAAGAGAGGAATAGTTAAGACTTTCTTTATCCCTCTCTCTCTCTGAGGAAGGAAATGAAGAAAAGGGAATGGTAAAGACTTCTTTCCCCCTCTTCCTTCCCTCTCCTTCCTCCATCTTCTTCCATCTTCCTTCTTTAATAAAATCCCTCTTATCCTCTCTCTTTCTCTTCTACTCTTACCTCCCTTCTTCCTTCTCTTCCTCCTCCTCAGCCTTCTATCTCCTCCATCTCCTCTTCCTCCACTTTCCTTCCATTCTCTCCCTTTATTATCTCCCTCCGCCGCGCCCTATTGGGTTGGGCTCATTGGTCCAGCATTCCTGTATTCCCTAATGACCTCCCACTCTTATTCAGAGCGCCACCCATTCCTCTAACCCTTTCGTCCTCATTAAGCATGTGGCTCGTTTGGCTGCAAGGAAGCCCAAGCGATGACCGCTCCTTCGCCTATCTCTATATCCCTCACTCCACTTCTCTCTCTCTCTCTCTTTCCCTCGCATCCCTTACTCCACCCTTTCTCCAGCGATATGTGTGATTGGTAAGCTCCCGGAATTGTTGAGGGATCTGTAGCGGGAGCAGGATGGATGACCGTCCACGTCAAATACGGTGGTCCACATCAAGCTGCTAAGACTCGTCAGAAAAAAACAGGTGAACGAATAGCCCTATGCCGTGTTTGTTCTAAATTAAGATACAGAGGTAACCGAAAACTCTACGAAGTTCGTAATCTTAAATTCGAAATGGGTAGTCAGTCAAATCCATCTATTTAGGAGTTATATTTACAGGGACAATTATTTACCAAAAATAATTTACGTAACTTGAAAAACATCCTAGATTCCTTTCACTCAATATGCTCGAGAAAACCGGTCGATGCAAAATAAATCAGGAGGAATCCAGTCGTAAAATTAACCGTACGAGATACGTAAGATACCAAATGGATGAACAATAAATGAATAATTCATAACTGTGCGTTAACAGATCTTAATTGTCTCTTCCAATAAATGATGGCGGGATAAATCAAACGGATTTATTAAGTGTTAGGAGGGCAAACTTATTTCAACAGTGTGATGCACATGCATATAAAGTAATATTAACAATAGTAATATAAATTATGTCTGTAAAGATACATTTACGTTTTATTTAAAATATTTTAGGCGCATTTAATGTAAATAATACCGTATTTACTCGCGTAATTGCCGCACCTGAACTATGAGGAGGAAATAATAAAAGACTGTTTTTTCTGATATGACCGCATTCATCCGATAAGGAAAAATCGCGTATTTGCCCACCCTTTTTAGTAGAAAAAATCGTGTGAAAAAGTGGGACAGTTACGCGAATAAATACGGTAATTCTTGTTTACATCTATATGTTACCCTGCAATACGCAAAATTTGCGAATGGCAGGGGATGCAACAGACCGAAACGTCCCTAACAACTCTCTCTCTCTCGCAGGATTCTCTCTCCTGTTACGATCCCGTATTGTCCTCATAAAAAAACGAGCCTCGATAACGCTCTGTCATGCAATTTATGTCGCGTATTTTATCTTCATTTTCATATCTCCCACTGTACTTCAACAATCTACGGATTTAATTTACTAAAGCAATATATGAAAGCGGAATTTTGTAATTTATTTTAACCCACAAGTTCCAAATTAGCCTCCCTTCAACCTGAATAACTCTTTATAGAACGTTTTTCACCACAACAAAAATACAATATTTTTTCTTGGTGTCGCGTGAAAATCTGGGTCGAATTTCAAGATGCGTAAAGCGATATTTGCGTCTTATCATGCAAATTTCATGCAATATCGATGCATAAAAATTAATTTGAATAAGAAAGTCGAGTTATGTTTTCCTAAAGTTATTACCGCCGTGATTCTACACCACGCGGTCAGAACTCGAGAACCCGAAAGCGTTCGTAAGCCGCGTGAAATATAGGCCAGTCATCGGACAGGCCAATTTGCATGCACAGCGCGTTAAAAAAAATAAATAATCGTCCCAGATCGAATAAGCGGAAAGGCGAAAGAATTCCACCCCCCCCCCCCCCCCCCTCACCCCCCCCCCTTCACCCGGCCAAAAGAACGTCCTTATCTCGTCTTTTAGCGAGACACAGATCGGCTCTCCGGTTATGCGCCCCATCTCTCCCCACCATGTTATACCGTCCCTGTGAAGTACTCCCATGCCGATATCCGCTGCGTCGGCATATATTACCCAATTACCCCGATAGGCGGCGGGATTGCGTGTGCAGCAGTTGCGTTGGGTGGCATCCCCCTCTAAGTTACGAGCGTCCCGCGAGCGGAGGAGGTTAGGAGGGAATTCAGGTGGCGATGGAAAACTCCCTCTCTATAAAGGAGGGAAGGAGAGAGAGATGGGCGTTCTTTAAGCCTTTTGCGTATCTCCGGGAGACTAACAAAGCCACCTGTCCTTCCCAGCGTCTCTCTGCTTAACCTCCCCGCCCTCTCTTTAACGATCCCATTCACGCCTCTGCGTGTTTAATTTCGGTTGACCCTTCCGAAGGACCTCTCCCACCCTCTTCTCCCACTTATTTTCCTCCCTCCGCTCATCCTCCTTGATTCTTTGCTTTTCCTCCCTCCATATCTCATATCCCTCCTTCCGTTTGCCTCCCTCTCTCTCTCTCTCTCTCTTCCTCCTCCCTCGTAATCATTCCCTTATGCAAACTGTGGTGTCAATTAGGCTTAATTTGGAAATATATGTGCCTCGTAGTCGAACAGAGGTTGTTACCTGGTCTTCTGACAGCATAAAATCGAAGGTTTTATGAGATTTACGGACGGCTCCCAAGGGTCCAGTTCGACAGATTTCACCAGAGTCGTTACTTGTGCCACACACGAACGCATATAAACAAGGATTTAGGTATTTGAACGAAACGCTTGAGCCTACACGTTCATAACGAAATTCATTCGCCCTTTTTTATTGGGGGATGTGGCGAAATAAAGAGGGACGATTATGGAGTCGGCCTTAGTTCCGAGGCCTCTTCGCCACCTCTTCAGGTAAAGGAGTAATAGAGAGGACTGAACCTATCATCGAGGAAACACAACGTAACACCATCTTGGATACTTACGGTAGCCTGGCGACGTGCCAGTAAGGGACTTCAAAATAAACAATAAAAACAACCAAATAAAGGGTAGAAGTACATGAACCAATCGGTTATCAAGTTTGGAATGGAGTCTAGCGTATCGTTTTTTTTTTCGTGCTTAGAAGTAATTTTATCTTATCTGTCTGCGTTTAAGAGGACAGATTGTTTTGGATGCCTCGAATCCGTAGATGAAGTATAGGATTTTTGCGATGATCCATTTGGAAACTTAGCTTTCTTTCTTTGTTATAAAATATATCATAATGCTTAGTTAGGTCAAGTAGTTCGATGAATAAATGTACTGATTTCAGTTGGTCCTATGAGAATAATAACTAAAAATGGGTCATTTTGAAAGGGTAAAAATTCACAACAAAAATTAGTAGAATATCCACCAGTTGTTTTCAATCAAAAAGTTATTTTGGTTTCATAAAAAAAATCTCTCTACACCATTTTTAGCCCAGGAATCCTGGAAATATTTCTTTACGAAAAAATGTATGTTCGCATAACAGAAATGTTTAATCACATTTTCACTACAGTAATTTAAAATAATTCTCTCCACATGATATTTTTGGTGTAGGCGCCCTCTATAAAATCATCGCTTATTTAGGCGACGTTTTTTATATTAATTTTCATTACGTCCGGGTACCTAACACGCGACATACATACAACCCATGGCCGAAACTTGGTTCGGGTGAATATAACCCCACCTTGTTCAGCGTCTGCCCATTACGCCTTGTCATTGGTGATGGCAAAAGCGATTTGAATCTAAAATTGCAGTCTTTTAAATTTAAATAGGAGGAGTTGATCTGAAGGTTCCAGATTAATTCTTGGTTGTATTATCCTTTGACTTCACTGTAAAGCCAAAACGCGTTCAAGCAAATCTTTTACAGATGAATTCGTACCGTTAAACGGACCGCGTTTCGCTTGGACTTTACGAAGCGACATTAAGATAACTCTTTTTATTCAGAACGATTTTATTTGGTGGTAAACGACTTGTAGTTAAACGTTCACAAACTCTAAATGCCATTTTCCTTCATCATCATCTTCGGAAACAACTTTATCGACAGAATAGTGAACCTTGCCTTCCATTTTTGAAGAATAGATAATACTAGGTTTATCGAATCACAATTGTCGTTTTCTGTGACAAGTAAATCTCTGTTTAATATGGCTTTGAGGCGTGGGTAATCAGTCACTGCAATGATATTTGAGCCTAAAGTTTTTGAAATTTTTAGGAAAGTCATATTAAACACTTGTTTCTGGTAATTCATCTTTAAAAATTTCCTTAAATACGGTATATCAGCAATGTCATTTTGGAATACACAGATTTACAACAAAATATTTCGAAAAACTGGAAAACTAAGCGCCTCGTGTAACTCTTATTCTCATTCATAGTCGGTTGAAATCGATCCTCCTTCAATGGCGGTAGTTGTGAATTTAGGATACAGAATTCCACTAATTGTTCTCAAGCCCCCAAGGAAAAATTCTGGGGCATAAAGGAGAAGTACTCCAAATATACTTCTCCTCTTCTTTCGGTGAAACTGTATACAGCTTGCCAATAACAGAACGACCTCTGTGCCTTTTTTCAGATTCTTTTGTGTCTATCCCAAGTTAAATGCTGACAAAGATGTTTATACAGAATGTTTCGTGAAATAGAATTCAATTTTGGAGTGCGCGATTAAATGTTTGAACGAACTGCATCTTCTTAAATTCCATCTCTGCACTAAATAAGTTGTTGGAACGGCAAATTAATTACAAGTCGCTCTTTTTGTATAGGGTTGATCAGGCATTTTTATAATTAATTCTACATATGGCTTCGGGCTGACTGTGGTATCATGCATCTAAATACATCTATACCTCGTCTTAATTGAAAACAGTGTTTTTGATCCGTCAGTGGTGGTACACTCTACCATGAATTATAAAGTAATAGGAGAAGATATCAAGGATCTTAGCTGTAAAAGAAGCAAATGCGAGAGAGCTGTAGTATCATCGGATATCTTCTCTGTAATTATTTTCCTCTGGTGATCGAGATGACAAAATATTTTGAATGACGTAATTGCTACAGCGAAACGCGTCCAAGAATATAACTTATTATCACGTTTCAGCTTGCAGTAGAAATAGAAAGATTGAAAGTGAACACAAACTTATGCGATTTTTCCTCTACAAATCTTAGTAATTGGACATCGGCGATTCGAGATTCGGGCGTATTTTCAGCATTTCTCTTTCGCGGCATGATTAATGTCAATGGGTAAAACATTCTAAGAGCTATGGGTCAAAAAGGGCATGTTTCGTTTATTAGGATTATTTTTAAAATTTGGATTGCTTTGGTTAGTGTTGAGTTGCGTTTTTTTCCTATCCAAACCAAGCCCAGAATTCTAAAAACAGCCCCCAAAACCGAAAAGTACGAAGGGTATTCCTTATGGAATTAGTATATAAGGTTTATTTTTTTATTTGGAGAGGAATCAAAGTTTTATTAGCCAAATAAAATTTGAAATATTTCGTCCGGATAGTAAAATGGCTGACCTTGTGGTAGTGCCAATACAAAGGTGGATTCCTGATATTCTAAGACCATTTTCACATGCTACAGATCAATAAAGTGATGAATAAAAGTAAAAACCATTCACTTAAGCTTGAATCTATTTATAAAAATTAAAAGGTTCATCTTTTGATTCACCTAAAAATCTTTCGTAATGCATCCACCTTTTGTGTAATAACACCTTCAAATCCCTTTATGATCTTCCTGACACAAAGCACACGCACACGTGATTAGCCTCTCCCGCGCCAATGTCTAGTTTTATCTTATTATTCTTCCTTCTAAAAGTTTTTCAAAGCTATTTCCTTTCGCTTGGAACCGTTAAAAAATCATGGAGTAATGTCAATCCTCCCGATAAAGTTCAGGAACATATTTATGTTCATGTAATGTCACAAAACGCCTTAGAACTATCATTCGTTATCCATTTAATGTAGTACTGGGGAAATCGTGTTAAATTCTCTTTCGTTTGAGAGCAAATATTTATTCGTCCTCAGTGAAATCGGTTGGTATTATAAATTCCGATTGTACACGAGCGCAGAAGAGTAGGAGCTATTTTCTATCCCTATTTGCACTCCAGCACTTATCATCCTAATTAGCAAACACCGCAATGCATCTTCGTTATGAACGCCGATTCCTATACGAGAATTCCCATCAATATCCATTTTATTCCTGCGTACATCGACGCACAAATTAATTCAATTAAGCACATCTCCTCCCTTTATCTCTTAATAGAAGTGCATATCGAAGTTCAATTCCATCCCAAGATACATAGCAAGGAAACCCATGTTTAACGTATCGATATATCCTCGTTAGCCGTTACATATTTCACTGCGGATAGTAATCAAGACATCAATTCCGCGCGTCAAAAAAAGATTCGAAAGTAATTCTACTTTCTTTTTTTCTCTCTCTCTCTTTCTCTCGTTCGTTCGTTCGTTCCCTCCGACCCACCGCAAGCCACAGTTTTTTTTTGGCTCATTAGGCAAACCAAAACAAACTGTTGCCACAACGACACCCCCCCCCCCCTCTCGCAGTCCTTACCTCATCCTCCCTCTTTTACTTTACTGGTTTTTATTCCCCTCCCCCTCCCCCCTCCCAAAGTATCCTTTTTATATAAGAGAGGGCTCTGAATAAAGATGAGGTGCTTCGTTACAGGAAGGAGAAGGGAAGAGAGGGTGGCAGTTGGGGAGTATAAAGGGAGAAAAAATTTATTTGGAAGATAAATCCGCGGAGGAGAGGTCCTAGACAGTCGATCGAAGGGAGAGAGAGAGAGAGAGAGTATTTATGGTCCAGGAGGAAGGATACGAGTCGTTTCCCGGCCGAGACAACGCCCTTTGCTAATTCAGCCTCATTCCCTATTCCGTCTCCCCTCCCTCCCCCCCCCTCTCTCTCTCTATACCCACCCTCTACCTCCCCGCTTCCCTCTTTCTACTCCTCCTCGAGCTCCCTCCTTCCCCTAACCTTCCAACCCGTTCAATCCAACTCGCTCGCCATCTTTATTCTTTTGGCGCCATTCACGCACTCTGCGAAATGGCGTTTTGCTCGGCGAGCTACTTTTAAATGGCAGGAATCGTGTGACGGTGGCGATTTCTGACGAGGAAAATTCTCGTCGCCCTGTCGCAGTTCGGCTTCGGCCTTGTGAGATTTACGATGTATCTTTTCTTCTGGCAGTAACAAACAAATTCAGCGATTCGCGCTTGGGAAAAGGGACGAAATTGAGGGAGATAAAAGATCAACTTGAAGGTGAAAGTGTCTACCAAAATCAATCTCATAGAAATTTAATTTGGAACTCAAAGAAAAGAGCCGTCTTAATGTTATAAGGTTTTTAATAAAGATTTAGGGAGACGTTTCAATCGTGGAGCATTGCATTTTTTTTGTTCTAATGTGGATTCCATTTCTAAAAACATGAAGTCTTCCTCGGTGAATTAATTGTAATCTCAACTTAGATCAAAGTAGCGCTGAATGCTTTCGTCAGAGAAAACTAACGCTTTTGCTGAGGAGACCTTTGTTCATCTGTCCCTTTTGGCATTGTATCTTTAGGGAAGAAAACGCTGGGAGTAATTGAGGATGAAGAAATCTCATAGTAACAGAATCAGCATGTGTATGTAAATATTTGCATATTTTTATAAAGGCATTTTACTTTTTCATATATTAAAATCATATGAAAATCTGTCGATTGAATGGGACTTAAACCACTCGATATGCTTCTACATTAATATCTGTAATAAATCCCGTTCACGATGATTGGATAATATTCCTAAGAATTACATTTCAGTAGGGTTAGGAATGAGTGTGATGAAATTGAATTCGAATAGAATTCGATCATTTGTTCGCTTTAGATATCTACGACATGTCGATACAAATTGAATGGAATATAAAACAGTAGTCGAAGTAAATAGGTCGATTTCCTCGTTCGCGATCGCGGAATGTTTAAACGAGAGAAAATAACGGGACGCTACATATTCATGGAGTCCGGCGTCGGTAGATAATTTATCCATCAATTAAGGCAATTTACGACCGCCGCTTGATGGAAAATGAAGGACGTGTCGTTTAGTATCCATGACAACAGGCAGATACGAACCCGAGACCGAGCGCTTTGGGATGCATGCTTTCCACCCTCTCGACCACCGACGCAGACCAATTACGAGACAGAATTTCGACTTTCATTTGTCTGTCAGGATCTGCATTTGGATTGACGGTAATGGCAAAAACTTTGCGCTTGATGGGACCGTGGCAGTATATTATCCCTTTGGAGAGAGAAAGATAGAGAGAGAGAAAGAGGTTCGTTCCAGTTGCGGCTTTCTTTTTTATTGTGTTTGTATCTCTTTCTTTTCTTCCCATTCTATTCTCCCTCTTATTCTCGCCCTCTCTTGGATGCCTCCACTTGTGACGTCAACATCCTCATAAAAAGACGCACGCACGCACCTTGTAAAAATACCCTTGTCCCTGAGGATTAAAAAAATTCTATGTCCGACTGATTTTCTAATATGGCGACCAACGGGAAGAAAATATTATTTGAATCATTCATTAAATTGTGGCTACGAGTGAGGGAAAAACCATGTTTACGTTTATTCGACCATTCGGTTAGGTGGGACTCGTCTTTTCTCTGCCATTAACCAAGAAATTCTAACCATAATAGTTGAAGATTAGCTTGATCAATATATATTGTGAATATAGATTGATGTAATCCGATTGCCAGAATTTTGTTCTATTTCAGCGTTTTGCGAAAAACTTTTTATCGATAGTTAGTCATTTATCTTTAAATTATGATAATTGCATTCGATGATTTCCAAGATGGACGTCTTCCTTCAATAATTAAATTTGAAAAGAAAGGTAAAATACTTATTAATGTTTCAAAATTCATATAGGTACTAATAAAACACGCTATAAATTTATATTTAAAATACATTAACACCATATGGTCTATTTACAAAATAAGTACATAAGAGGAAATAAGGACTTCTGCCCATAAAAAGGTAATGAAAACTCGTATTCGTATTTCGGCTATCGGTTAGCTGTTATCGGGGGTATTTTATTGTATGCTATAGTAGATTCGTTTCGGTCAAGGAGGTGAATGATATATATTATGGCAGTATCGAAGTAAAGAAGAGCTGAAAATATGAAATGTAACAAAATGTTAGCTCTGTATACCAGTACCTATAAATCTAGGAAGCTTGTAAAATCTGAAGGACTAAATGGAAGTGAAGCTAATAGGAATGAGTGCAATGCAATTTGCATTCTAAAATTTCAAATTCGAGAAACGAACGTGAGACTTAAATGTATGCGTGGATGATAGATAAACGATAAATTTCATTGCTAACGAAACTTGAATTATCTCAATGCAAAAGTACGATTAGTAGGGTTTTAACCAAATAGAAATTTTAACTATCTCGATAAAACACTCGCTGTCTGCCCACTCCTCAGTCCTTTGATTTTAATTGGAAAACAAGCATATTTTTCGTAACTTGTTTTTTTATTATTGTTCGCTATCGTGTTTATGTTTTCACAGCAATTAACGAGTTGCTCATTATTATAAATGATTTTTTCTTAGAAAATTATATGCGTTGAGTTACTTTAAAATAAACTTAGGTGAATGAGATATATTTTTCATGTTTTGTTATTATAATGCTTATAAAAGTAAATGTTGAACGCTAGTCCGAAAAACATTAGCGTCAGTTAGAATTCTATCATATTGTCTTCTAAAATTAGAACATTTAAGAGAAATATCAATCCATTAATTTTTTCGAAAAAAGTAAGATCCATTATATTAGAGTTATAAATTAATAATAAGTTTTCACCTAATTATTACTTTTTAACGATTTTTTTCCGACATGTGACATGCATAGAGCTACTTTAAAACAAAAGTATATAGATGTTAGTCAAACGGAGCGATAAACCTACAGCTTCTTATAACAACATTTTTTAGATAGGCATCAGTCGAAGAAATAATTGGAATTGAACTAATTCTCTCTCCGAAATTCCCATCTCGATTTTTTTTTTGCTCCGCGTACTTTTTTCTACGTTTTAAGAGCGGAGGCTGACATTTTTATTCATCTTGGGAGTCGTTATGCGCACGGTGGGATACGCTTAGTTAATCTCTTGGCTTTTTGGCGTCTAAATTGATGCGAGAGGGAGGGCATAAGGGGGGGGGGGAATGGGGGAGAGAGGGGGAGGGAGGGTTAGAGAGAAGAGGGAGAAAAAGAGATTTCGTGAAAGAGGATGAGGAATATAGCGAAGAGTGGGCTCCTGGAATAGGCTCGTTATCTGACTTGATGTGAGTGGCCCTTTTACAATCCCTTCTTAATAAGGTTTTTTTTTCCCGTCCTCCTCTCCACCCTCTCCTGTTATCCCATCACATTTCACGTCTTTGTCGTTCGCCTCCACGGCTCAGAATGGAGGAAGCGGGACGGCGAAAGAGGGAGAGAGAGAAAGAGAAAAAAAAGACGAACTAGGAACCCAATTACCGCGGGCAAATTCTGTCGATCTCACAAATTGTTTCGGGAGGATTTTCTCTTTTCACCGTGAAGTAAAAGAAAGAAACGTTGAGAGAAGTCGCAACTAGGACTTGCATATTCGGTTTTGATATTTCGAATAAAAAATTTTGTTTCGTGGCTCCAAAACGGCCGGAGCTGAAAGGGCTACCTTTATAAAAAGTTGCGAAAACCCGTAAAAAGGGAATCATGACGAGACAGTAGACCTTTGTTTTTACTGATTTCTATACACAGTGGTTATGGATAAATATAACTCGGTTATGTCGCCAAGAAAATGGTAATTTGAAAAAGAATTTCAAGTTTTCCTTGAATCTTAAACCTGCCCTTTGAACGAAATGATCCCTAAATATACTTTCAATAAATTTACGGCACATTAACGCCCTCTAGTTCTGTGTAATAATTCCAAATTTTATGACAAGCTAAATCTGTCTTTAAAATAATTCTTAGGAAAGGAGATCATTTTATAGAATCTATATTCCTCGATAATTTTTAATGCGGTAAACCTTCTCGAGACGTTCAATTCAGCACCATCCGTCGAATCAAAACCCCTAAAGCGTATCCTGGTAAATCATAATGATGACAAATGTAATGTATGAGCGATGCCTCGTAAGAAGGATTTCATTACTCTTTACCAAGTTTGTTTCGCATTTACGCTGGTGAATTTTTACTTGATAGCTGAAAACACATTGGCATTAATTATTCTACTTACTATCTTGACATGAAATATATCAATATCAAAATTTCAATTAAAAATTTTCACTATTTTCCCAGCATTCCTACAAGACAAAAGAAATGATAGAATGGAATACGAAAATCAGAGAGAGAGAGAAGCAGAAACGGAAAATAAAATGCAAGTAGGACATCTGAAAGTCGTTCCATCCAGATCAATCGATAGAAATGTCTCTTTTGATTCGAAGGAATCCACAAAAGAAACAATTATTCGCAGTAAAGAGCAAATTCCAAAAATGAAAGGCGAAGGTCGACCGAAAATAAGCGTAAGCCCGCCATTATTTTTATCGCTTGCGTGGAATATTACGTCGAGGAAAAGAAAAAAGAACGAAGAAGACGTGGAGTCTTAATTTTAAAAAAGTGCTGCTCACTTCAAAAGCGGAAAAAACGAATTCTTTTGATTTGAAGGGATTTCGGAGGAAATCAAAATAGAAACGCGAGGGATTGGTGTGGCAGGCGAACGGGACACTAGACGGGCGGAGAGGGAGAAAGTAGAGGGTGTCCAGGGTGAGGGAGGAAGAGAGGAGGATCCACGAAGGTTTTTTTTTTGACGAGGTTTGGGTTTGCGCTCGGCGAGGAATATGGGAGAGGTGGAGAGAGAAGGGGGAGAGAGAGAGAGGGGGAAGAGAAAGAGGATGAGGAAGTTAGAAGAGAGTAGGTTTTTTCCTCACCCTTGAGGAGACGTTGAGGGAGGGACCGCCCGCAGAAGCCGCGGATGGGCGGTCGTGCTATAGAGAAGGGGAGGGAGTGAGGAGGGGAGAGGAGGGGGATAGTAGGAGGGGTTTGGGAGGAGCGTGGAGCAGGGTAGCAGTAGCTCCTTTCCCCCAATTAACCAGACTGCAAAGACAATTTAAAATAACGAGCTGTGATACCATCGCTTTCTCATCCTCCTTCCTCTTGGGGGACCACACACAACAGCGGCAGCGGGGCCCGAACCTCTCCTCCTACCCCTCCCCTTCCCCCCTTCTCCCTCCATCCCCCCCTCCCCCTTCGCCCCTTAAGGTAGAAAGAAAATATTGGGTGGGGTGGGGGAGTGAGGGGGTGGGGGAGTGAGAGGGTAGGGGGGGGGGGGGAGGAAGCCAGCTGGGGTGGGAGGAGAATAGTCTGTGGTGGACGGTGAGGAATTAGGGGGCGGGACGGCGATGGCGGAGAGGAGAGAGAGAGAGGTTGGTGGGGGGGGAGGGGGGGGAAGAGTGAAGGATTCGCGGAGTATGAGAAGACGACGTAGGAATTTCGAGATGGAGTGTGGTAAAAGGAGGAAATATAAGGAAGGAAACGTCTTCGAGGATTGGTAAGAACCGGAGCTTCGCGAATAAATCATTCTGGGGGTCCGGTTCGCCAGCGTAAAAATCTGCTTAATTAAGAGGGTTTCCAGTTCAACTGTGACAAATAGAAGAAATCGAACCGAAGGGCTGCATGGTTTGTGAATCGTAATGGCATCAATCGACCTGGAATCTCTTCATGGCGTGTAAGGAAAGCAGTCAAAGGAAAGGGGTTGTAAAAGTCTAGATTATCATCGCCGTGCGTTGTATGGTTTCAGTCATCCCTTCTGTGTGGCTTCTTTTGGCGTAAAGCAGTAAAACTGAACCGGGGCTTGTCTAGCAAATTTAGTTTTTGATTGAAGTCTTCCCCTACCAGGTGCGTGATGATGTAAAATTAACTAAAGCTTGTTTAATAGTCATTGTCGATAGTGTATATTTTGGTTTTAAATTATATATATTTTTATTCAGAATTTTATATTAGCTTCTGGCCTTTTAAAATGTATCGATGTCGTATATCGTTAGTTTAGCATTCAAATTACACAGACATAAAATTGGTACATGGCAAGAAATATTTCTTCCCTGGCAACTCGTGCCATACCATCTAAATATGAATTGCTGATCAAATAATTCTTTGTGGTAACTACGCCCTGAAAGTCTACTTAAATGTAATCGAATTATTCGTTAGTATAATCATCACTTTTTAATATTTTAAATAATGTTTCACATACTCGGTCAGTCGTTCATGACGGTAATTATAATCGAGACTGAAACTAAATGATAACATATTCGGAGCACATGGTTAACATGATAACATTTAATAATATGTGTAGACATTTGATTTATTTCAGATCTTCACATCTTGCACCTAATAAATTTTTAATTGTGGAAACATCAGATGGTTTATATCGATGGTTATTTCAGATTAAATTATTTACCATAAATAATTTCATTGATAAAAAGCATTTAATCCAATCGTTTTAGCGATGCATGTCCTAGTTAAATTGTTGAATCAGAATTTTCAAAAAGTCATTGAATGATTTTGTAAACTCAATGCGTATTTCGGTTATAAGGCAGCCGTCATCTGTGGTAATTCACCGATGTTGAGTTCAGCTCTTTTTAGAATATACTATCGGTTAATTACCACTGCTTTGTAGCCTAAATGTGATTTTGGTATCAGCTTAATCTTAGCCATAAAGCAAGCTTGACAGTTCTTTGAATATATCCCAGTTTCGTTCTTTTGTTATAGTAAATTTTAATCGATTCAGCTGACGAAATATTATCAATACATATGTATCATTTAAATGATAACGAATGTTTATAATCTTCTATTGTCGAATCATCATTGATGACTTGGTGCCGAAATCCGTCTCTGCTTTTTTCAACCACTTTATTGTCTGTTGGAGAAGAATAGTTTCAGAGTTACATTTACGCTACAAGCGCTAAGAAAATATACATGTTCCTCAAGAGAACATCTTCAAATATGTTATCTCAGACTTCAAGTGTTTACGTCGCTAAGGAGTAAAGACAAAACGCCATGTTCCTGAGAGAAGAACGATTTAACGAATCGAGCTAACGTAACGGTATGCTTCTCAAGCACATATTTGTTCCAGTTGCCACAAGCATTTCAAGTTAACCTTGTCGATTCTGATGTAAAGTAACGTAAAGGCGAGACCAAAACCCAAGTTGTCATTCTAAACATACGCAAGGTCCTTGTTCAGGTAAATCAGGTAAATCGATTCGCAAACGACTCAAAGACGTGTTTGAATTTTAAAATCGTAAAGCCCTGCGTCCTCCTCCTCTTCGTCGTGTCTCTTTTTCCCCTGAACAGAATTGGATACAGTGCCGTAAAGCATTCCGAGGTGGGAATAACCGCTCGGATTTTTTTATTTCCTTCCCCCGCCGAGAGAGGGAGACAGCATCGAGGAGGCCTCGCCCTTTCTCGCCCACATGTATAGCGTTCCGTGATGGTGCGCTGATTATTTCAGCCAATGGGGGCGTAGGACGTAAGGTTGATGGGGGTTGACGCGATTGTTGGGAGGAGCATGAGAGAGAAAGAGAGGTCTTGGTGACCGAAAGAGAGAAAGAGGGTGCTCTCTTCTTGAGCACGTAGTCAATTAGAGGAGAAAGTGAAGTTGGAAGGTTGCTTGGGAGTGAGAATCTCCTGGAAATAAGGGAAGGAATTCAAATACATAAGCATATAAATATGAATAAATGCTCATCAGATAATTATCGAGCTAGTCTTATGAAAAAAATCAACTACAAGGACTGAAAAAATACTTGTCTCATGCTTCTTTAGAAGATCGTATTTTCAACGAATTGCCACTGAAGAATGCTTCTTTGTAACCAAAATGCACATCTGGTTTTTCATAACCTTGTCGTGGCTATTGGAGATACCTGAGACAATAATTTTTAAAGTGCTTGTCCTTGGATGAATAAATGTGCATGGCTAAATAAGTGCTCGAATTATAAGCAAAGAGATAAAACGCTCTGTAGTTGCACGGTCGTTGAATGGTGTGTACTGACATACAGATATTTTCTACATATTATTTAATTTATAACATGGCTAAATTATTGAACTGACATGCAGGTCCGAAAAGTATTTGACAACGCCGGTTTAAATTTTTTTACTGGATATTATTGTAGTTTTGATGTGAAACGTCCAATTAAAAATCTGCAGAAAGTCTGATATAGTAAATAAAATGTAGGGGCAAAGCAAAGTTAGTTACGATGTCATCCATCATTTAAACGTCGTTCTATTATGTAAAGTAAGTTATGTATAGTAAATAAATAATACTGTACTAAATAGATATCTTACTTTTCATTGTCTGTAAGGCAAAACCTGGTGACGCGACGCACCGGGACAGTTGCCGCACTAGCTGTAGTTTTTAAGTATGATGCTATATGGCTCCACTGACCATGGCATCAACTCCGTTGAGTGAAGAACAGTATTGTGATGACACGTGGACAAACTCCGTTGTGTTTTTTAGTCGTGGCTCTTGTTTTGTTAGGTACGTGCACAAATTTTATCATGAAACTTTTTATTCGTAGTTGCTTTATCGTTTTCTAAACTACTTCGTTCAAAGTTTTACTGTAGCTAATTATTTTAAACGAAAATAGTCGCTGTGCTGATGCTTCTTCCTTCAAAGTCCGCCATTACAACACAAGTGAAAGCTTATCAGCTAGGTACGGCATCTATCCCGGGAGTTCGGGACACTTGCCGCGGTTTTTTAAGGGCGACATGCCGCACCCAATATTATTGATAGCAACAAATGTCTCGAATGTTGGGAGAATTATTATGTGACAGAAAGCAAAGCAGACTGGATTACGTGTAAAGTTTGTAAATATTGGCTCCATGAAACTTGCACAATTTATGGTGAATTGTGTGGCAACTGTGGGAGAACCAAAGTACGACATGAAAATCAGAAAACTGCTAATTTATTGTTCTCATTTATGTTATTTTCTATTTTCATTTGTTTTCTCATTAGGTAATTGCATTTCTGTATTATCAAGAGGACAATGAAACTTTTTTGTTTACCTTTTGCCAAATTTTTGAAGTTGTAATTTTTAGACCTAAAGGTTTTCTGAAAATTTTCTTAATTTTGAAAACTGAACATTAGGATAATATTAAATCCTTTTTTTATTGTTGAGGCCAATCACATAGTTCTGTAATTACACTTTCAAATTGATTAAGTGTCTTGTATGTTTTTGAATTTTCCCTTTGAAAATGTGTTCAATAAATAATTTTTAACAGTTAATACTACTCTCACAAATCATTTTATACTTTTTTCACATTCTATTCTAAAATTTATTTTATTGTCACAAAAATGAAAGGCATTTCGATTTTTTACATGTGCGCGGCAACTCTCTCAAGGGTGCGGCATAGCACCCGGCAATGCGGCAACTCATCCTGTCTGCTAACCTCTTTTCTTTCACAGTAAATGCCATCTAAATAATTTTTAAAAATTATTTTTCTAGTCGAAATGTGTAGTTCAAGGACCACTCTTTTATATATACATATAGGTTTTTTAGGCCTTTAAATTTATATCGATTTATAACGGATTTTCAAAAAGTGCGGCGCGTCACCCGGTTTTGCCTTAATGTAAAAACTATAGCTCTTCAAAATTGTAATATTCTACTTGGCAAAGACATGAAAGTGCTATGTAGTACTAGGTAGAAACGATTATATATATAAAGCCCTCAAACAGCTTACGAGTCTACTACTCAAATACTCGTACTCCGTTTACTCACCTGTGGCACATCCTCGAAAGGAAGTTGACCTGCGCAGTGTTCTACGCCTCATTCATACGATAAATTTCATCCATACTCTTCATGCTCCAAGTTTATCGAGAACAAAGCACAGATGAAAGGAAAGCGCGGAACATAGTTCGGTCGAATTAAGACGATACTCGCGTTCATTAATTTAATGTCTTCCTTTTCGCGTGACGCGTCCTTCTCTTTACTGTAGATATGTGCGAAACGTGCAGCACCGCTCTTTGGGAAAGGTACAATATTTTCTCTTGCTCGCTTTGTTGCGTTTTCAAATTGTCTTCGTAGGAATCCTGTGCATGCGCAAATCAAACGACATCGCACACTCGTTTTCCGGAGACAGTTAGACGTCGCCTTAACCGCTCCTAAATTTGTTTGAAAAATTTATTTTCTACGCCTTTCATGCGCATATAAAGATGGAGCTCGTTTTACTACACGCGAGCGAGAGCAATAAAAAAGGACGTTTTGCCGAAAGCAAGCAATAACGTACCTGAAGAGACAACTTCCGTGTTATAACTGATTTCAAGCTATGAAGAGAGCGTCTTAATGAGCGGGGCCGTAAATATACGGCAGTGCATGGGTTGCGCAGATGGGGATGACGGTAATCCCTTTTCCAAACCCACATATCCCGCCGTGAGCATTCCAGTGCACCAATAACCACACTGGTTTTCCTCAACATTAATGGAGCGCAGATATCAGTGGAATTTATTCCTCGACAAAATGCTTCACTCCCTCAAACTATGGAAGGCGTCGTTTTATAGATTTGGCAGCGGAAAACCTTAAGACATTATTCAACGATAATTACCCTAACTAGAGTAGAATAATGGCATCCAAATCTTAAACTCGAGTAAGAGTGATAAAGTTAATTTCATGGGTTCCATAAGCGGCACCGCATAACCTTAGCATTTGCACCGCTAACTAACGTAACTCTTTAAGACAATTCTTATTCAGTAAATTTACTATTCACAATTATCCTAGTTATTGTACGTTTGAGAGTGCTCTTCTAATTCATACAACCAAAAAGACGCTGAAATTATATTACGTCTTCCGGCATAATATATATTTTTTTTAAAGATTCGTTTTCACGTTTAATTCACAAAAAATCTTCATTAGCATCGTGCTAAAACACTATTTAGTTGACAACAACCGGCTCGCGAAATCGCATCTTCACGTAAATAAGAATTTTGTAAGCAGGAAGGCTCTTGGACCTTACAGATTCTAATTTGCACAAATTTTCCGTAATTTAGAGCGATTCTCAATGGCTGCATAGTCAATTTCCAACCAGAATATAATAGTCAACTTCCCACAGTGCAAACGCTCGACGTTTTCTTAGAAAGATATGACGCCGAAAGCTTCGCATTAACAAAAGACCTTTTCCGTCCGAACCTTAAAAAGAGCAAAACTCTTAAGAATTGAAGTCAGGCCTAAGCTTCCCCCAACCACTTCATCCCCTGCTAAATTGGACGCCTTCTTCGGAAGACGTCTCTTAGCTCTCCGTCTGCCTAGACACCCGCTCTACTCCGGCTAAAGAAAAGAGAAAAACCCAAAGCGCCATAAGTAGATTTGAATTTCGAACCGGTTTCATTAGCAAGTCGGAATTTAGCAGTGCACACAGGCGGCGCCACAAAGCGCACGTTAATGGGACTCGCTCGCATCTTTCCCTCTCACCCTCCTCCTCCTCCTAGTCCCGAGAGGAACTCCGTATTTAGACTTGGAAGTGCCTTTTGCACGGGTCGGCAGAAGAAGGAAAACGCTCCTGTCACTATCCAATAGACTTGTTTTGCAGTCGTCTCTCTCGTTCTCTTCTGCGAGACGTCTATATGCAGCACTGCGTGTCGAGAGAAAAAAAATAATGCCGACGACGAATTTACACTTCCTACATGTTCCCGAGAGAAACCACATTCGATGATGCAAGCACGCTTGAATGTTACTTCATGTTATGTAGTGAACAAAATTATTTCGTTACACAGAATCCAACTAATATGCTATATTTAGTACAATTTTAAACAAATGACAAAGTATGTGGGACGAAAAACTGTCTCGTATTTACAGTCAGTAATAACACATGAGATATAGTTAAACAGGTCTTCAGAAATAGGTCGGCACATCAGAGTACGAGAGAAACGTTCGTTGCCGGTCTCTCACTGGCTTCTTGCGCTCCGCACCCGCTTCTCTCGCCGGCGAACCAAGTAATTCGCACAAGTAGAATGTATGCTTCCACGAGAGGTTTTGGAGGCGAACACTCAATTTGATGCATCTCGTTAGAACAAGTGACATTCCGACATTTAATCTGACAACGCTGAAAGCGTCCGGGGCGAGAAATTTTATGCCATGTCTCGAAGTTGAGAAGCTACAAAGAGGAGCCGGTATCTAGCAACGCTTTAATTTTTGCGGAATGAACTTCGCAATTAACGAAGGGCAAATCAAGTTGTTCAACGGCATTCGAAAATGAAATGGCCGGACGATTCGTTCGTGACCTGGCGGAGCGATCTTCTCTCTCTCTCTTCGCCGACAGTCGCGGGAAAAATGTCCGCGCTTATTACAAAAGGAACAGATGGTTTCAGGTGGGGGTACCAGCGGGGAATTGGGAGAGGGGAGTGAATTCGCTGAGTTTAACGGCGCATGGGCCGCGGAATATTCTAGTCGATTCAGAAAGTCCCTTAGCCGCGTGATTCATCAATGTCTCTAACTGGACTAGCGTTTGCGGGCTCGAAGCAAAAGTCAAAGTGGATTGAGAAATGGGACTTAGACCGTTCCAATACCAATTCAATAAGCTCGTCGTAAGACTCTGACTCTGTTTTGATGTTTTGTTTTCAAAAATGTTTACTTTTCCCTATTTCGCGCATATTTAACCCACATTTATCACGGATTTTATTTTTTATTTTTTTCCCACTCTCCCCACCTCACTTAAAATGCCGAAGATTAGCTCATTCTTTTCAAATATCCATTAAGTTCAATAATTTGTTACATAACTTCGCCAGACATTCTTAAGACGTTATCATAGATTAAGTCTGACGTTAGAAGCACGTCAATTCTCACTCTTCCGATCATTAATTTATCGTCCTCTCTTGTTTTACATTGGTCATCCCGGTATCTCCGGCTGTATTCTCTCGCTCACATCTCCGTTCTTGTCGACGCATTAAATTGATTCCTCCTTTCTTCGTATTCGAGCAAACATCCATTCCTTTATGGCTGCCTGACTATTATCGTTCCGCCTCTTTGGGTGGTGCTGTCTCCCTTTTTAAGGGTAGGAATTCCATCTATGTATGTCGAAGCGTAAACTTTGTTCGAGATAAGCGCTCACAGCACTTGACTGAGAATGAGCGAAAGTAATTAATCGGGTGTCGCTAAGATGTGTAAATCATTATCTGATACTTTATAGTCTCGGACAGTTATTTAGAATATTCTATCTCTGGGATCTTTCCGATATATATTATATATACCTAAAGCTACTTCTCAATCTTCTCGTTGCCACATTTAGAGTGCGCTGGAGTTGAAAATTAAATTCGAATTTTATATTGCATGTGAGCGATCTAGATCTCTATAACATAAACTACATAAGCTCCATCAAAAATTTAGAAAATGTCTCCACTTTTGTTGGATTTTCTGTTTATCTCTTGCTCTTAACTTATTGCCTCTCCCTCTTCCTTCAATCGTCCTTTCACCGGTCGTTTTTCTTCTTCAATCATCTTTTCTCTTTCAATTTCATTCCCTCCTCCGTTCATAACATCTTCTCTCTCTATTCTTCTTCCGTCTTTTATTTCATAGGATATCTCCACTTCCATATTATTTACCTACCTCCTATCCTATAAGGTCTTACGTCACTTTTAATCTGCATTTTTGTTTTTCTATGCCTCCTACTACATCTCTCTCTCTCTGTCTTTTTTTTATCCATTCCACCCACATCTCTCAATCACCGCTTCTTTCACTTTCTTCAGTTCCGTCCTCTTTCCTTCTCTCTTTTCCTCTCCCGTCTCTACTTAACTTTGCCCTTCCTCTATCTCCCCTTAATATCCTTCCTCTATCCTCTTCTTCTCATTCCATCTCCGTCTCTTTCTCCAGTATCCCTTCGCCAGACTCCTTCTTCTCAAAACCTCAGCTCATTTTCCAGCTAAATTGCCGTATAGAGCGATTCCTGACGAGATAACCATCCGGGAGACCTCTCGAGGAGTGAGAAAGAGGGCGTCTCGGCGTTGGGGAGGGGTTGCTTTGCGTGGGGGTGGTGGAATGGGACGGCGTTCCGGAAGGGAATAAGGTAGAGTTGTTCCCAGAGAAGGGATGGGGTAAGGGGAAGGATTTAGGAAGGGATGCAGTCTGCTCCCGTTTGGGTTCCTCGCGTTCAATGGTCCATGGTTGGCGAAAGTGGGTGGTTTCCTTGTGGGATTAGAGGGAGGAAAGAGAGAGAGAAGTGGAGAAGAGAGAGTTGTCTCGGTTGCTCCCGCCCTCTTATCTCTGTTTTCATCTCACTCTTAATTCTTTCCTGCAGACTTATCCTCATTCGTTTATTCTTAATTTTCTACTTCTTGTATCGTATATGACGGAAAAGGGGTTAGACGTGAGGCAGACGCCGTCACATATTAAATGGGATTAGCGTTTTGCTGTGGTTATGTGACACCTCCACCGCAAGCACGAGAGACCTATATAATTTCTTCCCTTAACTAACTGACTAATTAACCAGTGCGCTTCCTGCTTCCTCTCCTCAACACTCGTTTCCCTGCACCTAATTACCGGCTATGGTTAGATGGATGATGATGACGATATGATGTTGTGACTTTCGAAGAATATTACATGCTTGTAATTTCATGCGATCCTTAGGCAGGCCACACAGTCAATCATGAAACGTTAAGCATGAAACGATGAAGCACGGAAAGGGAAGATGGAATCCAACAAATTTACTACTAACTGATGAAATTTAGGAGGATGAATGATTAGAAAGAAGGTGAAGCGCCTGTACATCTGTACAGGCAGAAAAAGACAAATTAAACATCACAAACATTGGCTGCATCATTTTATTCTCATATATTTATAACTCCGGTCTTATATAGTGACGAAAAGACACAATGAGCGACAACAAAAGTTTATAGCTTCACAGAACTAGTCAAAAAACATTTAATGCGCTTTTAATTGTAACTTGGACAAAAATTCGGAAGAAAAATAATAATTATTAATGCCTGTAAGTATCGAGGAGTTTCTTCGTGTTGCTGTGTTATGAAGCGTCTGCTTTTATTCGTTCTAATATTCTGAAAGAAAATTTTTAGAAACATTTTATTTAATTATATTAAAAATCGAACATTTGTACCTTAGAAATGTAAGTGTAGTATTACATAATATCTTTAATATTAAATTATTGCTTATTAAGGATTTTTATATTCATAAATGAACATGGAGAAATGTAGAAAATATAAAGAAAGGTCACTTTTAATATGCGGGATCAGATGTTTGCTACCACAGCCAAAAAGATTGGCTCGTGAACTAGTAGGCGATGTATATCTCAATTCGATATCAATGAAAGTGAACATTTAAATGTAAATATCGCCCAACCAAAAATTAGCTCGTCTTCCGCCGCTTCCGTTCCATCGAAGATGTGGAATTTTCTCGCGTGTGGTCTTTAAATTTCTATTTCCCGCTCCGATTCAAAGTGCAATCGTGCGAGGGGCAGGCGAAGCTAAGCGGCTAGACGAGGAAGGATATTTTTTTTATATTTTAGAGGCAGGAAGAGGAAGGGAGAGGAGGATGCATGAGAAAAAACTAATGGGCTTGGCTGGGGACCACCCTCGGTTGTTTCTCTTGGATCGCATCCGCGCACCTGAGTCTACTCGCTCCTCAATCGTCGCCCCGAAATCCCTCCATGTCTCATCGCTCCTTCCTCGTCAATCCATCCTCCCTTTAACACTCGCTGCAATTACTCCTGCCCCACTTCCTCTTCCCCCCACTCCTCTCATAGCTCTCACTTTTTTTCCCAACATTTTGGTCCCTTGGGATATTTCTATGTGGAGTACACTTTGCTAAGAAACAATTAATTGCATGCCGATGTGGTTCGTCTTGAAAAATTGATTTTCAAAGGTATTTTAAGTTAGTTAAAAATTACCAAACCCTGGAGTAATAGCTTGTTGATAAATCGAAGATTTTAAATTTAATTTATAGCTTTTAATGACATCCACAAATATCTTCTGATATCAAAAACATCTATCGATTATTTTGCATCAGCTGAGTACTATACCAATCAGTTTTCTCGACGAAGTGACACTAGTTCTTTCTGGCCTAAATGATTCATATTTTCTTTACAATTTCGGACAAAGTTATGCATAGCATGGATTATTTTATTTGATTTCTTAAATATCTGCTCAGTACTGTAAAAATCATGTCGAGAAGTATATTTTCATATCGTAAGCATTATAATCCCCTATTAGAATATTTTAATGTGCAACGGTCAAATGTTGTACTTTTAGTGAGCTAAAACGGAAGACCCAATAAAAATCATTTTTGCGGTTTATCTCTTAATTATAATCCAAGTAATACCATTCTAACAATACCATTGAGTTATTCCTATTCGTAGAAACCTTTTGTCAGATCTTTCCATAATCCATTTATTCCTGCTGTTCTCATGCTACTGAATAGCGCTTGATAGCTGTGAAATTTTAAAGACGAGTAATTTGTTGCTCACTCTAGCATATCGTAAAATGTCCTCATATCTATCGCCTCGTTTATTTTCGTTTATCTCTGTCGCTAATTCATCTCAGACCGTTCGTCTCGAGTTGTTTCCTTGGCGACTGATTTCCATTCTCACTCACTCCCCTTACACCTAATTCACTTTAGCAGAGAAATAAAATCTGCAAAATTTCGGTATATCATTAGAAATTTTATATTATAAAAGTTGAACGATTCGTTATAAGAATTACTCAATCGAGGGACTAAAATAACTTTGTTTTTGGACACAATATTGTTGTAATATTTATACAATTTATCGATTTTCTGTATGTTTGTTCGTGTGTAACGGTTCAGTGAAGAAAGTATCCATAAAGCATGACACAATTTTTCTTTATTTAAAATCATTTAGGTTACAGTAACCATTATCCTCAGTAAGAGGAATAGATGGAAGAGTTTTCATATTAGTACATTAAAAGTAGTTTCTTTGCAATTAATGCTCAGAATTTTTTACCTTGTTGTAAATAAGCACATACGTATTTTTCAACATATCATTTTGTGTATGTTTGTTCGAAAATTCTTCTTAGAATATGTCATGGTTTGATGCAGAATGGTGGTGGTCCTTTTCAGCATTCTATGATATTTTTTAAACAAACATTTTATCATAAACTCAATTTTTGGCCTTGAAAATGTTCAAATTTCACTCTGGCTTATTTCGGTGATAGATTCGTTTTTCTATGGATCTCAAATAAAAAAGTCACCCTGGGTAATAATCACGTCTGCCGAAGGTATGATAAATACAGTTTTTTCTATTCGAATCTTATTTTCAAGTATAACTTAATTATTTTTTGTGTTAAAGTCTGGTGATGGTCGCTTAAATTTATGTGAATACACATTTATAACAATAAGAAGTAAATATAAGGGTAGAATAAAAAGAAAAGTGACGTCATCTTCAGTTCGAAAGTTTCCATTATTCGAATAAATATTCCTCTCTATTACCTGCTCGTCTTTTCTTTCTATGCCTCGATTTATATGAAAATTAATAATAGTCTTTCTCAAATTTAGGTACATATATCCGTCGTCTGTTGCTTTCAATTCGCTAGCAGTATGGATCAGGATCATTTAAGCGAACGCGCGTCCTTTTTCCTATTCACGGCAGATCAGCGGGGAAAATTTTACCGAACAACCTTAAGGGAAACTTGCGGGTCCCTCGTCGACTGCCCGCCTCTTGCTACGCAAGGCAGATTTCGTATTTTAGCGAATAAAATGCAAAAGCGCCGACTACAAAGAGAGCGTATGCTCCATAGGAAGCGGCACCATATTTCTCATAGTCTCTTTCTCTTATCCTCCCGCCTCCATTCTGCCAACTCGACCGCTTCCCACCCCCTCTCTTCTTCGACTCCTCTTCCGCCCATCCCCCACTCCGCAGCCTCGCTCGCAGATCTCTATCGGTGGTCGCTTTTATAGAAGAAGTCTCCGGCGTGCCTCTCGGTTCAACCCTTTTCCCTCCTCCTCATCCCTTCCCTAGTTCCTCTCTCTCCTTTTTCTCTCTCATCCCATTGTCCTCCACCTTTCCTCCCCTGTCTACCGCCTACGAAACTAATTAATCACCCTACGCAATTAAGTTAATTTATTTATTTATGGAGATGAGGCCAAATGGTTATGAGCGTAATTTCGGTGTCGGAAATGATGATGTGGCGTTTTAAAAATTTTATAATCAGTATATTAGTTTGAGACGCTCGCACGGTGTGTTTTTCTTGTGTGGTTCATTCGACTTCTTTTCGCAAAAAACGGAATTGGCCTATAATCCGTAATAGATTATTTTATCTCATATACAAAATCGTAAGGTATAAGCACACTGCTTACAAAGAATAACTGGTGCTGGATTTGAAGCAATTTATTCATTATGCATTTTATAAATCTATCTATTCCTTCTCTTATTTCCTACTTCTCATTCTCTCTCTCTCCCTCCACTTCCAACCCCCCCCCCCCCCCCCTCTCTTCTTATTTTTTATTTCGTTATCCAAGATGTCGCCTTCTTCCCCTCCCCTCAAGTTTCTCTCCTTACTTATCCGACCCTATAGAGGGCGCGCAATCGAACGTCGCTGGATGCACGGCCGCCCACCTACCCTCCGCCATCATTCTTGCTCTCTGCTACCCGGCCTTCCTCTCCTACGTCCCATACTAGTTTGCATCACCGCAGAGACCACGGTGGTTTGAGAAGGCTTTGGGGGTGTATGAGGAGAAGGGGGTGCAGAGAACCACCTTCTACCCTTATATGGATCTTCTTCTCTCTTTTACTCCCTCTTCCTCTTCGGAATCCCTTCCTCACCCCTCTCTCCCCCAACCTTCCCTCTGTATACTCCGACCCTCCTCTCCCGCTCCTACCGCCGACCCTCTTGGCAGCAGCCCTCCGCCGCCGCTGTCTTTGGGGTGGGCCGCCCGCTTCGACATCGGAAGACGGCATCGCATTTTTCAGTCCCCCCCAAAAGCCAATTATTTGGACCTCTCCTTGTGTCTCCGTCTCTCTCTCTCTCCCAGTTTCCCTTTCTCTCTCTCTTTCTCTGTTTCTCTCTCCTTTCTCTCACCGCGCCATGGAATGTATATGCCTCGCGTGCGCGCAGTTCCATCCCGCGGCATTCAGATCACTGATTATTTTGGCTTAGAGTGAATTATTTTTGCATATTAGATCTCATTTTTATTCACGAATAGAATTATACTGAGGAAAGTTTTTTGCGACCAAGTTTAGAAGGGAATTGATGAAATGGGCTTTGTTAATCAAGTTACTAAGGATTGACATGTATATGTATATCATATATATGTTTGCGGGACAAGAAATTTCTGCGGCCTAGGCAAAGTTTGAAAATTACATCCCCCTCCGAATTAAAGCGTACAGTACGCAGTTTATCTCCCAAAACTATTTTACTATGTAGGAGTAAAATAAAATACATAAAATATATTTTATAATATGGAACGTTACACTTAAAAGTTTAAATTGTTATTTGTTACTCCCCTAAGTGTGCCTAGCCCCTGTCCCGGCTCTGTCTATATGTATACACAGTACACCATATATAAATATGAATACATGACATGAGCTATCAAGGCATGAAGATGACTGCGGAAAATAGGAGTATATGGAGAACCAAGTTTAACCATGAATAATCACGGACCTGTCTACGGACAGACTACCTATGACGATGATGACATGACGCGGCTAACGTTCAAAATCAGAAATTGCACCAAATAATTTGTCCGATTCGGAGGTGTGGCTCGGTGGATTTTTCATACCGAGATAGAAAAACGTCGGAGTTTGATCTTTAGCCGAATGATATTGCTAAGGATAAAAATGGGATTTATTTCTCTACAGACATACCGTCAAAAGGATTTGGAGATTTGGGTTGTGTATAAGTTTCAATTGCAATTCAGTCGCTTTTCTTGAAAAATTTCTGACTTAGTTTCAATGAATTGAACTCGAAACCTACATTGGGAGTTTTGGTAATTTTCAGCTGCAATTTAGGAGATTTTTGAAAATTTCTCCCCTCGTTCATCGATTCGGACATTAACCAGACAAGCGTAGCTAATGTCCGACATTAGCCACGTTTCATAATAATTATATATATTTACACACAAGGCACATTTAAACCCTAACACATGTAAAGTTAAAATGTAATAGTTATTTCGGATTAACATGAAACCTTCGACCGTAATTGCTAAAGGCATCCAGCATCCCTTTTCTTCAATTCCGAAAGATTTGAATACTTCGCGCGAGGTAATTTCTTGAGCCGCCTTTTCCTTGACGTAACGTGTCAACTGCCTAATTAAATCCTCCCGCTTCCTCCTCCGCTTTTGAAAGCGACTAAACAAACCTCATCTATTCTGCTTCATTTCGTTTTAGTCCGGGAGTCAACCCCGTCCTATTCAAAACGTGTACGCGCACACTAATCAAAAAATAAACCAAATCCCCCTTTAAGACAACATGTTTACTCTTCTCTAACAAAATGGAGCGAGCGAATTATTCGAAGTCTCTAAAGGCTGCTACCACCACCTCTAAACGAGAGAAAAGGGAAGGGAGGGGGGGGGAGGTAGAGGAGGAGGAGGAGTAGGAGGGGGAACGAGGCAAAGATGGAGGGGGTAGGGTGGGAGAGAAGGGGGAGGGAGGAGTTTTGCCACTCTCACATCAAAGCGGCGGTGAATAAGTGCGAGAAGTCAAAACATGAGATGGGTTTGGCTGTGGAGGGGAGTGAGGAAGTGGGCGGAAGGAGGGAGGGAGAGAGATGGAGTGAAAAGGAAGGAGTGGGGAAGAGAGAGAGAGAGGAAATGAGTGGGAGGAAGAGAGAGAGAGAGAAACGCACTCCGAGAGCGAGTTTTGAAAAGGATTATGACGGGACGTCTGAGAAGAGAGAGAGAGAGAAAAAGGGAGGAAGAGAGGAGTCATAACTACGGGTGAGTTGAGTAAAGGGGAGTCGAAGAGACAGGAGGAAAAACAGTGGAGGGGATTTGTACAGCCCCGTTTGTCAGGGCGCTATTAATTTCCATGTCAAAGGCTTAATAATAGGCCTAATGAGCGTCAGTGGTCTTCGCTTGGCGTCTGCACGGGTCTTCTAAACTCCACGACTCTCTTCCTTCCAACTTCCCCCACTCCCCATTTCCTTCCCCCCCCCTCTTCCTCCTCCTCCTGTAAGGGGACTCTTCCCGCTCCTTTCGCCTTCCCCCTGTATTTCTCCCCCCCCCCCTCCCCCCTCTACCTCCGGCCAGGTTCCCTTCGGCTAATTAGCACCTTCCACAAGAGCTCTCCTAAACGCCATTTCTGCGCGTCGTCTCTGTCCCTCTTTCTCCCATCACACTATCGCTTTAAACTTTTTTTCTCCTCCCATCCGTCACGGCTAAAGCGAACGCGGCATTCCTTTTCTTTTACAGGGGTGGGATATTACCAATTCATCATTCCAATTCCGTCCTGGAGATGTCTCTTTCCACGGCAGGCGGCGCTATTGTTTTGCCTACGCCTTTTGTTCGGGAATTAATTTTTACGGTGTGTGCCTTCGCTCAAAGTGTTAATAAGCTTTCGGAAATTAATTAATCGGGAGGGTTTTAATTTGGAGAATACGTTTTGTTAATTTTGTGCCGAGCCTGATTGCATTCGGAAAAGGGGGTATTTCTGGTGCTAATAAGCGTCGGTAATCAGGTTAGGGTATTGTCGTCAGAGGAGATGTATTTTTGGAATTTTTTCGTGATTAATGATTCAAGATATTCGTTTCCATCACGAGAAGAAAACGGAATTGGGACTTAACTTCATTATTCATTCGCGATTGATGTAGGAGCTGAAATGAAAGAGGATTCAAGGTTTGCATTTAGCAGAGACATAAGTTGAATGTCGATACATTGCCATCGAAAAAATAGGAATTCGCTATTTCTGTATGGCTAGCGGTAAAAGGAAAAAATGATAAATTTTTGGCACCATCTGTGATCGACGGAATCGACAGTTTAAACTAGCTAGATTTAGAGTGGGTTTTCGGGTATTATTCAGAAATGTTTCTTGCTCCAATCCTTCGAGGGTTTGTGAACTTTTATTTTCCTGCAAGGAAATGACTGTTCGTGAATCTGAAAGGAGAAATCAATTTAATAATTTTTATATTTTCGCAGTATTAAACATTTTATATGTAAATGAATCTTGATAACTTAACCAGATATAAAAATTTCAAAAATTCCAGCTATTTTAGATTTCTCTGTCATAAATTAAATAAAAATAATATCGGAGGTAGTTATATAACAGAAGGTAATTGTTGGGTTACTGTTTACAACTCGGTAAACGGTTCCCTGTTAATATTGGTATCATATCGATGTCTCCAAATCATATACAGCATATTCTGAAGATATGCTAGAATGCACAATATATACTCCTTTGTCGTAAATAATTTTCGTAGTAATAATGTGGTATTTATTCCGTTTGTTTTTCACCTTTCTTACTTATTAATTTATTTTCCGAGTTTTTCGATCTCTTAAAATTCTCGATTCGCGGTAAAATGCTGCCAATTCTTTCTGTTTTAGCTGTCACAAAAAATTATCCGAGGGTGAAAAATCAATGCCGAGTTTGATAACGCCAAAGCACCGAGGAAAAGAACAAAGCGACCGATGATATTTCCAATGAGAATGCTTATTCCGCCATTCCTCTCGAAAGAGGCACCAGCAACAAGTTCGAACGAACGACTGGTAAAACCCATCTATATCGGAAATTCTCACTCTTTCCTCTCTCTCTCCCTCTTTCTTTTTTTCCCTCTCTCATCCTTCGCCATCTCTCCTCCCACTCGGACATCATCCTCGGAAAGAACTACTTGTCTTCTCTTTTGGACTCCATTGCTTTCCAACATCGCTCCAGTTTATACATATGGCTGTCGTGTTCGCAGCTGTCACTCAAATCACACTCTTTCCACTCTCTCCCTCTCAAAAAGAGTAAGGGAGCGACCTCCCTCCCCCTCCTCTCTCTCTCACACACACTCTCTCTATTCCGTTCTAATAATACGCGTCATCCCCCCCCTCCTCTCCTACTATCCCTCTCTCTTCGCCGCCCTCTTCTCCTTCCTCCGTTTTTCCCTCCCTCTCTACCCATATCCTCTTCCGCTCCCACCTACTCTTCTTCCCCTTTTTGGCTCCGCACCACTGGTGTCCAAGCGGCACTAAGGTGGCGGTGATTAGCGATGCAAACATCCGGGCGACTAACGCCGCGCCTCCGCGGTTGCAACAGTGCAATACCTCCTTAAAAGCCTTCAATCCCGACTTAACTCCTTAAAAAAAAAAAAAAAGAAAGAAACCTCTCCATCATTCCCTCCAATGTGGCCCTTGCGAGAGGAAATTGCTGAGACGACAATGCGAAACAATCAGGGTCTGATTTAGACGTCATTTGGAAGGTAAGCCGATTCGAGAGGAAGGGTGGGGATAGAGAGAGAAAGAGAGAGAATTGGTAAAGGATGTAGAATGAGGGAGACTCATGAGTACGTTTAGCAAAAAAGTCCTAATTAACTCATTAATCCTGATTTATCAACGACTTAGGCTACTCTATGTTCAAAATATATGACCGCATATGGTTTAAATTGAGATTAAGGCATGTATATGGCGCGTCGAACGACATGATTTGTAATGATCGATCCATTCTATGAAACTGCACTCGGTAACATACTTATTTACGTAACTGTGCCATGATGAAAGGGAACGATCGAAGCATTTAACAACAAAATTACTTTTTATATCCTCGATTAAATTTAACCCTGTTGGTGGTCCATAAATAATTAACAATGGCAATTTAAGTGATGTGACTAAACAACTGTTTATGTTAAATTTCAATTTTCAGCCTATTTGAAATCCGAATCGTTGCTAATTTTGATAAAAATATTTTCAAGATAACTCAATTTTTCCCTCGATTGACTACTAATTTATGTTATTATCATCATTTTTCTATAAGAAAATCTTAATATAAATTTTTTCCTATGTGGTATTTGTTGTCAAATTATCCAACAAAGTAACGACATTCGATAATTTCGAATATTTATGCATCCAGGAAGAAATCCCACGAAGACACGGACGTCCTCTTCTACATCTATATGTGTTTCTCGATCTCATCCTTCCTCATTAAACCCTCTCCACGCCCCTTCCATTTTGATGTTTTTGCCTTTAGACCCCATCCTCAGCCCCTTATTTCCTTCTCCTTCTCACCCACTTTTCACTCTCCCTGTCCCTCCCTCACTCCCTCTATAACCCTGGTTCCCAGCCTCGCCACATCTGGGCGCCACACATCGCGGTTTTCCTCTCCTCCGATCCCTCCTCCTCCTCCTCCCCCTCCCCCCTTTCCGTACCACACTTCACTTAAAACTCTTCCTCCCATCCCATCCAACCTCTTTCCGTCTCTCTTCCTCACCTATTCCTACCAGATTCGGTTTCACAGTTTGTTTAAGGACTCTTCTCACAAATCAAATTAATGGTCCGCCACTCTTTAAGAATCCCTCCTCCCTTCATCCTTTTGGTCTCTCTCGCTCTTCCGCTGTTCCCCTCTCCCTCTTTCTCTCTATTCGTCTTCCTTTGTTCCCTCTCTCTCTCTCTCTCTCTCTTCAGACCTAATCACCTCCGTTCTACTGGAGCCTTCCTTTTAGGAGTACCCTTCGCTTCCCACGATCTCTCTCTTTCACTTAATTCACACCCGCGATGGATTGTGTACTCTCGAAGTTTATTCCATAAATGGACCGTTTTACACTTCGATGATTCGTCTGTGTGTGCTTTGCGAAAACAACAAATAAATAAACTCAATCTTGGTCGTGGGACAAATTTACATTGCTTGTTCCACGAATAGATTGATTGAGAATCTTTTCTTGTGTGTTTCACAGAGTTGTAGATTTATTGAGAACCTTTTCTTGTGTGTTTCACAGAGTTATATGTGCTCTTTAAAATAATTTTTACCTCATAAAATGTTATTTTAAATATTAACGCATATAAACTTAGAAGTGACTCAATAGGCAGTCGCTTGAATAAATTGGTTTATACGTCTACATGATCGAATTGTGTTTTCTTTAAGGAAGTAAGCTAAAAAAAGTTATTTTTATAAAGTTGCTATGTTTTATTCTTAGGGAAATGGTTATTCAATAAAAAACCATAACTAAAAAGATTGTAAATTATTATACGCAATATATAACTGTAACTCGCTAAAGCAAAACTTATTAAACACATATAAGTAGGTATTAAATTAGTTACGAAAAAGTAATAACTGTGTAAACATTCCACTAAAAAATAACATTTCAACACCTCTTGATCTACAACATCTTCAAGTTGATTTTCTCGGCTTTGCAAAAAATTTTTGTTACATGTCGTCGGATAATGATTTCATTATCCAGAGGATTGAGCGATTTACGAATAACATCTGGTTCTACTGCGCCTCGCATCTCTCCTTATAATTGACTTGTTTTCCTCCTCTCCACTCTGAGATTAGAAGCGCTCCTTCCTCATTTGTACCTCAGCAGCCCCGCAGACATCCAGCACTTAGTCCTAGTTCCTTCTATCTTTTCGAGACCGCAAACTCTTTCTAAAATGCCTCCATCTCATCCTTTTGCCGCCCATAAGATCTGCATTAACGCCATAAACATCTCCTAATGACTCTAAAAACATTCTTCCCATAGATTCAACTACTGCGAGCGTTTTCTTGGATCCCGCCACATCTCACGCTGTATTTTCCGTCATTTTACTATGGACAGTAAACTTCTAACTTCCTCCTCATGACTAAATGTTGTCGGAAACCAGTTATGATCGTAGGAATAGGCAAATGGGGCGATCGCCTTGGGGCCTCACATTTTATAGGGACGTCATAATTTTGCAAAAGAAATTTTGGGCTGAATTAGCAAGGAAAATGGTCGAATTCCGCGTATTTTTTCTTGCAGCAAAAAGAAGTCGTAGTTCAACCACTTTCGTGGCAGCTTCATGAGTAGGGCTAAGTTAAATTTAAATCTGAAATTCCCGTCTTGCATGCAGTCTAAAAGGTCCCAAATGACACTCTTGTCCAGGACCCCAAAAACTCTTAAAGGCCCAAGTTTCTGCCACCTATTTTTTTCTTCCTCTTCTCACCTATTCACTCCTTTTTTCCTCTCTAGCTCTCTCCCTCTCTCTCTCTTTTGGCTTCCCTCGTTTTCCCATATTTCTTCACTCCCTCTTCTTTCTCTCTCTCCTTCATTCTGCTCCTCTCATCTTACTCTCTCATAAACGCCTCACTCTCTTCTCATCCCACTCTTTCAGCCCACACTCGTCTCTTCTCTCTCTCACACACACACACACGTACACTCTCGCGCACGCACACACACACGCACACAAACGTCTTTCAAACTCTTATGCTCTTCGTTTTTTCCTTTCTCTCTCTCTCTCACTCTTTCGAGTTTTTAGAACTCGCTGCCACAATAAATCTTCCTCGCTCATATATCCCTTAAATGTTATCCGATTCCTTTTTTTTTCTCTCTCTCTCTCTCTTTCCGCGTTACGCTTTTAAAAACTTCTTTTGTATGACTCCGCGTAAGAAGCTCTTCTCATTTTTTTCCTTCCGTTTTTTTCCTTCTCTTATCCTTTTACTTACTCCTCTTTCTTTTCCAAAACTCTCTCTGCTTGAAATTTTCTCCTCGACCTTTTTCTTTTTCAAAACGGCTGCATAATGAGGATCGTTACACGAACCTATAAAATCCAAGAGAAATGACCCGATGGTTTTTATTTATGATTGTTTTGCAAACGCTTAATGCTGCGTGTTAACGGCACTCGATATTTTTTTTTGTTTTTTTGCGACCGCCCGCGGATATTTTTGCAATCACGATTTCCGTTTCGGCTTCAGGGGGAAACACTCCTCCGAAAGCCACTGGAGCAGAATCATAGAGGGTAAGTATGTTATACTGGGTTATCAGGCAGTCGTGTCGAACAACGCCACTTTCACATTCCCAACATATCAAAGGGAATAAGTCTTAAACGTCATAAGCAACAGGAGAGCATTGTCGATTTTACTTTTATTGTCTCCCATAAAACTTTACTGCAGTTAGTTAATCAGAAATTTAAGTCTTTAATAAATGAAATAAAATTGAAACTGCAATTAAAATGTGTTCCGTATTTTCACGGGGTCGTATAACGAATTTCGGCTCGAAATATAAAGGCCCATATCTCTACATAGAAATACGTGCAATTTCTGCCGGCTTGTTGTCATAAATTTACATTAGTTAGTCAATACCGTGAAAATGAATTATAGGTGGAATGGTACATAATATGCTAAGGCAGTTGACGGTTCATTGGTAAGAGAATGTTTTTGCGGCAGAGGTGAAAAACTAGTTATGGCATATTTTACGAGTGAGATGAATACGTTTTTAACTTTCATAATTATTTGCATAACTGAGAACCATTTTATGCTTGTGTGAAAGCTTGTTTGCCCGCAAATATTTTTCAACGTATTTATACCATGGGTATCATTTTTCATTTCGTTTTAATATTTAGCTTACAGTATAAGCTATAGAGAAATATTTTATTGAAAGATTTACACAGGTAAAATCGAGTAAATAGCGATTACTCACGCGTTAATATGTCACATTCTGTGTAAATCTCTATGTAACCTCACGTAACCATAGCGACGAGTTTTAAAATGATCTGTTTGCTCTCGTGTGATCAATCAGATGCATACGCGGTGATAAATAACAGTATCGTACGTTACCATTAAGGGACACTGCTGGTCGTGCCATCGACTTCAACCACCGCCCTCTTTCTTGTCGATGTTCACGGACAAAGGACGCGATAAAACGTTGAACGTGGAGATTGAAAAAAAAAAAAAGGATTTTTAGTCGTGGGTTACAACGCCACGTCTCGTTAAGAGACTTTATCGAATTAAAATTCGAATCGATCTATGGGGGAATTTACGTCGTCCTATGACATTCTTGTTGCGTGTATCCGGACTCAAAAACAGAGGACGCGAGAGAAAGGCTCATTGTTGTCGCCCTCTCATCTCACTTAACGCGTTTCCATGTCGCTCCCATTGTCTGGCCAGAGATCCTTCATTACCGTTCGTCTAATCACTGCCTTATTGCGAGCATTCAGTCCCCGGCATCCCTCCTTCCTTCCGCTCTGCCCTTTTGGAACAGAAGTTTGGCACGGGAGACCGAGGGGGGAGGGAGGTAGGGAGAGGGAGAGGTGGGAAGGAGGGAGGGAGGGAGGAAAGGGGCATGATGGAATGGGAAGGATGGAATGGCGGATGGGAGGGTGCCTAATGGACTTGCTAATGAGAGCGTAACAAGCCCATCTAGTCCTCTCACAAACTCTCGTCATCAATCCATCCTCGCGGTCCTCAGCCGAGCGAAGCCTCGCCTTCAACCCCTCCCTTTTCTCAACGCGTTACCCCCTTCTCTCTCCCTCATTTCTCCGCAATTTCTCCCTTCTTTTTTTTCGCCTTACCCCCCTCCTTTTCACTTTTTCTCCTCTCCCACCATCATCCCCCCCTCCCCTCTCCTCCGACTTTTAACCCCTCATTTCCACCTCACTCCCTCTCTCCTGTCCCTATCTCCAACACCCTCTCCTCTTCCTCCCCCGCTCTCTTTCTCCTTTCCCTTTCTCTTCCATCCGTTCTTCCCCTCTTCTCTATCCCCCTCCTCCCCCCACTCCCCTCCCTCCTTCCTTTTCCTCTCTCTATCCTCTCTCCTTACCCCAACTTTCTCCCCCCATCGGATCCGTCCAGCATGTCTTTTAAGCCCTTCGCCAAGTTGATTCAAGAAGAACAGACGGTGGAGCAGGATTCCAATTAATCACTCCCTCTTTCTTCCACAATTGACACCCGTGACTCGCGTTACTTTTTCCGAGAGAATGTCTAATGATTGAAGAATGTGAAACGCGCTCTTCGTTTAGTTTGTTTATTTATTTTTTCACGTCGGCCTGTCTAGGAAGAATGCTTTTGTCATAGCCCGTACCGCGAAGGCGATGAATTTTTGTCCATTTCTTTTTTACTGACACGCAGCACATAGAAGTTTGTTTATGGCCGGCTTGTTTGACATGACAGCTCGGACTCTATGACACCTTAATTACGATTTATATATATATATATATATATATATATATATATATATATATATATATATTTGTTTTAATATGTTGATTTAAATTTTATATAAGTCAAATAATTTTAAATAAATTCATATTCACTATTTGTCGTTGGTATGTCCATAAAATTAATTGGCATTGGCTACATTCCATATGCAATGACTACTGTCTTTTATAACGGTACTGTGTTATGACAGCATTTTCCGAGTGCGTTAAATGCCGTTATGAGCAAGTTATGTTGTAAATGTCAGCAAAAGCAAAGAGCGCTTTAAATCACCTCAAAGCTTTATATTAATGACGTTTAAATGAGCTAAGATTTATCATTCATTACTCTTCGCCATTGTTAGTATATGCTGTTGCATGTCAAAGCTTCATAACCATGTTTAATTTGCATTTTCCTTGTGTCCCTTAAAAAATCATTCTGCTCAAATACTCAACCTAACTTAAACCGTATAAAGAGGAATACGTGTCGATACAGCAACTTAACTTTCTTCAGTTACATATTTTAAAATATTTATTATTGGTCACTAATGTAAAAGTGAGACATCGGCAAGTGAAGAGTTGAAGAGTTCATATATATATATATATATATATATATATATATATATATATATATATATCAATAATATGGCGATATAACTGAAAGATTCGATAAAGTGATTTCACAACAGGGAGCATCAGAGAATCATTTTAAATATTTAATTCTTAAAAATGCCTGTTTGTATTCATACAATTTTTGTTTGCGTTTTTATCTCAAACTGTCTCATATTTTTTTTATATATTTGGGAGTATCAGAAATAAGGTGCTCCCGCAAAAAATATTTTCATTGAAGGTAATTAACATTAGAATTTATTTCCATTGAAACAAAATAAAAGCTGTAAGAATTTATTATACGATTTTTTCCCCAACATTTGTGTGGCGAATTTTTGCGGTTGAAAAAAACGAATCGTTGCAGGGGAATCAGGATAAATACAATAAAATTAACTACACGTTTGTATATTTAAAATATGTAAATATGCTATATATTTTCGATTCGGTCAAAATTTTTACCCTAATTAATAAATACAAAATAAATTCCGTTGTCAAACTCCAGTAACATTAAATCCTTGCATTAAATTCACCCAGCACTCCAGTGAATTTCATTGCTCCGCTTAAATGAGGAGATTTTGTATGGTCTTAGTATTGAAGCATTAGAATGAGCAGCAAAAAACTGCATAATTTGGAAGTTTTTATTCTTATTTAAAAAGTAAATCGTATTGAGGTAAGATAGCTAAAGGAAAATATAACCATCATCTTTACAAATAATCTCATTTTCCATTATATTATCAGTAATATAGAAGTTTTTAATTTAATCTTGAAGAGGAAAGAATTGTAATTTTCCAAGGCTTACAAAATTTCTTACCCGCGCTCTTTACTGCAGTCGGTGTTTTTACGTTGATCACTTGTGTATTTCAGAAAAAATATTTCCGAAAAATATTCTGCTTTTTTTTAAGGAGTGACAAAATTGGGCACAAAAACTGTCGCGATGGCTCAATCTCGGTCGTAATGAAGACGGAATCTCTCCTTTCTTCTGCATCCGAACATTTCTTTTTCCGCGCAGCACGCCTGCATTCGCCTTGTCCTCAGATCGACAATACGCGCGTTGCGTACATCCCCTCTAGTTCTGTCCGACAGGGAGAAGGGGCTGCCACGTTTGCCCTTCTCCGCCCTCTTTCGCGCCCTACCGTCTCACCGACAGCCGTCCTCCTCCCTCACCAAACCTCACCCTCTTTACGTCTCCTATCTCTCGCCCTTCCGCTCGCACCCGAGGCGCGAAAGAACGCACGGACCGTGACAGGACATTTCCTCCGCATCATCCTTTTAAGAGGGTTCCCTCATTAGGGAGACATCGCTACCCTCTCCAGCGCCCTCTCGCCCTTCGCCCCCCTCTCTCCCCCTCTCTCCCCCTCTCTCCCTCTCTCTCCCTCTCCCTTATCCTCACGTCTCTTCCTTCTGGAACGCTCCTCTGCCGTGCAGTGGATCGAGTTGCGACCACAAAAACACTGCTCCCCCTTCCCACCCACATCCACCCAAATGTTGACCTTCCCCCTCGCCCTCCGCTCTGGGTTCCCCCTTCTCTTCTTCCTCAATTCGTTCCAGCTTATTTTGGTTTTGTAAGTGCTGCGTTTCTCGTTAAAGGAAATAAGGAGGAAATGGGGGAAATTACTAAAGTATGCTGATATATGGTCGAGGATCTTTATTTCGTTTTTTTTTCAGCTGGAAAGAAATATTTCTTCTTCTTTGCATTCATATGCATCGAATAGATTCTCCGTAACTCATTTTTTTGTTTCCTATAAATGTTTTAGGCTCGGCTGCGAACTTATGGCGTTGTATGTCCAATTAAACCTCTACGATTGAAACCTTTATGGAATGTATTAATTAGCTCAAGATGGCCGAGAAAGCATTGTGTGGTAATAAAATACAATGAAATAAAAATCGGAATCTGTTTGATGTGTTGATGAATTATGTATATCGCATTATCTTAAGTATTTCAGTAAATTTGTTTGGATGCTTATAATTATGAAATCGTTGCGGTGAATTACCTATATATATATGTATTACGCTTCAACTCACTAGATTGGTGGGTGGCAATGCACCCAATTTTTATAGCATTCTACATGGATTCTACATCTAAGCATTCTACATCTCTGCATTCTACATCTATGCATTCTACATCTATGCATTCTACATCTAAGGATGAAATGAAACCTCATTATTAAAGCGATCCACGAAGTGAAAAAGAATAGAGAAAGAGAAGCCTAATAATAATGGTGCATTCTTCGATTCCATCTTCCAGTTGATCCAAGACGCGATGCTTAGTGTCCGCTACATTCGTATTGTAATCGTTAGTTCAATTAACAGTGACCTATGCTGTATTCTGCACATAAACTGCTTGGCAATTTGCAATATTTAAACTTAAAAATTATCCACCTAAAACAAATTAAAATATTACTCTCATTATCCTCTAAATTCAAAGCGATTTATTATCACGCTTTTTATCTTGCCCGTTCGCCTTCTACTTCAAACATCAGTTGTAAATAAGTCCTTGAGAGATTCCGAGACTTTTTCCTCCTAAAACTTCCCAAGCCAAACGTTTTTAAGACTATTACCAACCAATGGCGTGCTCCATTAGGGAATGTATACCACTAGCCGAGAGTTATTTAGCATTAACGGCGTCTGGAGATCTTCGAGTGGGGAGAGAGATCGAATCTAAAGAGCAAATTAATACCTCGGATCCCATCGCGTTTTTATCTCTCGCGTGTGTTACCGAGCAAACTTGGCACGCTTTCAAAGCATTTTTTCGGCCATAACGAAAAATAACGGGCGTTAACCACCGAGGAGAGAGAGAACACAAAAAAAAATCCAGTCCTACTATTTTTCTGCCAAGTCGTAAAAATCAAGTCACGAAACACGCAATAAACGGACTGCTCGACATTATTAAAAAAAAAAAAGAAGAAATATCGCGGCGCGTCGAACGACTTGGAAAACATCGAGACGCTAGTTATAAGGATAGAGGAAGAGACCGGAAGAGGAGGGAGAGTGAGGCGGAGGATGGTTTCGATTCGCGCCCGTTTAGAGAGAGAGAGAGAGCGTGGGCCGAAAGAGACCCTCCGGGGAGATGGTGGGGCCCTCCCCGCGAAAACCCACAGAAATACACGCTCTCATAAAAATCCAGCCCCTCCCTCGCTCCCACAAAAAAAAGTAAAAATGCCAGAAAATAATTTTCCCCCCTCTCTCTCTCTCTCTCTCTCTCTCTCTCTCTCTCTCTCTCTCTTTACCTCCCCAGAATTCATCACGAAGATTTCCTCCCATTGATGTCCATCCCTTCCTCCCACCTACCTTCCCATACGCCCACTCCCTTCTCTTCTTCTCCGAGCATAACCAATGCACGATCGTGAAGACCAACACTATAACCTCGGCGCCCGTATGAAAGTGGGTGTATTTCTCCATTGGCTGTGGGCGTGCCACACAATGAGAAGGCTAACGAAGCTGATGAACGCAAAGTGGTTATCTGTTGCCTCTTCTCCCACCTCCCTTTATTCCATCTCTCCTCTATCCACGCTCTCTTTATATCCTCTTATTCCCATGCTCCTCTGCAGACCTCTCCTCGTCACCTTCCGTCGCCGCGTCTCCTTATAAAGACGGTTGCATTCCCTCGAGTCATGCTCCAAGCGACCTTTTTTTCGTTCGACCTTATCCTTCCGCTGCGATTTCTCACAATGGGATCGCACAATGAGGCTAATCTCTCCGACTGTGTACTTCGAACCGTCGCGTCGGAGGTGGCAATTGAAGCAAATGTGTGCTTAAATGATTTGGATCGGAGTGAGAAATTTTTACTCCTTTCTATTTACTGCTCCGCGTGGAAGCTTTGTTTTCTTTATTGTTCAATTGCAGTGTTGTATCTTTCAAACTCCTGCAAGAGAGAACGTATTTTTTTAACTCGTGCAATTAAGTTCAAATTTCAGTTGCTGGAATAGAGAGTCATATGATTTCATCCTAACTAGTCTAATCCAATTTAAAATCCTAGGGACTTTATCTTCACCAATTCCCGTTTTTTTGGCAAAGCGCGAGTTATTACGGCACTAATTTCTTCAGGAAGGTGATCAAACCCCATGACCCATATGTTTATTTGCATGGTTCGGCGTATTATCTGGTTCCTTCTTCTCTTAGACCTGCTTGAAATTACAATCCATACACATGGTTTACGTCAGACCTAACATGCCTTAGCAACAATCATCCTGTGGTTATGTTATTATATAAAGGAGAGATTGGCAATCGATTGAAAATAAAAATGAATTTTACCGAGCCAAAGGTCGCAGATGTGGCAGTAAGGTTAGCAGAATAATTGGCATAAGAAAAGCATTTAAAGTGATACGGCTTCACAGATGTATTACTAATGGCAAGTAATTTCCAGGACTCGATGTGATAAAGGCATTCGTGCGAGTTAAATCGAAGGTGGGATGAATGGGCAAGTAGTGCCCCAAGTTACTAATGGGTAGCGAGGCAACCAAAGTGACGTCATTTATCATAAACAGGAGGAACTTACGACCAAATGCGATTCAGTTCGGGTGGATCAACTTTTGAAAATATTTTTCACGTCAAATGTAAAGAAATATTTCTTCTGAGGAAATATCTTTCTCTGAGATTTACTGCTTGAGCGTCAAAGGTTTCAGCAAGTCCTTACTGTCTTGATTCTTGGGATTTCATTTTATAATGGTTTTTTATATATGTATACTGAATCGTAAAATCTACCGCCTATCCTTTGATTGGCTATTATTTTCCATGTAAGCTCGAACTGTTGAGTTAAGAAATCCTCAAAATCTTAACTCCGGGCTTAGGTAACTTATTTTTAATTACAGCGCTTTTAATTTATTTAAAGCGTTCAAATCTTCTTGTTCGATCAGCTTGAAGTTAAATTCTAAGATCGATTACCATCAGGAATGACGTGAAATATAACGTCTGGGCCGTGCATAGAAACCTTTCCTGTTTAGGCTGCTGCGGAGGACAAGGTCAGAATCGCGGAGGAAGGGTTAAATCGTGGAGCGATAAGGCGATGTCTGTCTACTTACGCTCTTTATAGCAAAACGAATGGTAAAGCGTGTGGTCCACGCTTATGGACCGTGTAATGGACTAAGTAATTGGAGACTCGGCCAACTTGAGGAGACTGATGTTTTTGGGAGTTTTTTGATAGAAGTTCGCTTTGTTTTAATCTCCGAATGAGTTGGGTGGTCTCGAGAGCGATAACTGGCTGCATCCAGATAGAATTTGTCAAGACAAATCGCCTATTACACGGCGGAAGTTGCGTTTGGGTAATTATATTTTAGCGCTACCTTCCACGGTTTGTTTCCGATGAGGAATTTTAAATGGTTGTTGAGATGATTGCGGAGCGGGTGGTCGCTTATTGTTAAACATTGGTAATTTATGGTTTTTTATCGGAATTGTCGTGCAAAGCAGAGAAAACTAATTTCGTTTCACGTTAGCCACAAATACTATAATTTTATGTAGTCTTATATTTTTATTATAATTTGGGGAGAATTAATCTATTAGCGTATTTTTATGAATTAATTTAACAAATTATGCGATGACGCTGAATATTGTAACATTTTTAGGGCATTAAGTATACAACTTTAATTTTAAAATGGCGTGTGCTCTTTAATTCACAGCATCTATTTCCTCTCATTATTCATTAATATTTACAATACGATTGCATTGTAGCTACTAAGGCTTGATATTTACAAAAGTACCCGGTCGTTTTAAATGTACTCACTACTTCACAGATCGATTTAAAAGACGGAAAAATTAGTTGGCTTATACTAGATGTTACTATATTTAGAAATACTTTAACAAAAACTAAACTACGGACAAGCAAAAAATGAGTGATGCGAATAAAAAGCGACATAGGAATTTCAGAAACTCTATTTCACATCTGTAAAGGTTTATCCATTCATTAAACTATGACGGACGACTACATAACTATAAAAAATAATGAAATAAGACAACTTTTAAACACGGTAACGTACTCCAAGGTGTTTTCGCTTCCAGCTAAAAGATACCCATCTTTTAAGGCACGGTGAGAATTGATGTTATTTTTTTCAACAGCGCCATAGATTCTCCAAAAAGAAAACCGAGTGACCGCGCCTCTTTGAAGTAACCAACGGGTCGTAGAATAAGTGAAAACATTAATTCGGAAGAGGTACTTAAAATATACGTCCATTCTAAACCTTCTCTCTTTCTTCTTCCCTTTACAAAGACCGACGGAAATGGGAGGTTCTGACCAAGCGAAAGGAATTAGGAATATATATTAGGATGAAGAGTAGATTGTGTAGAGAAAGAGGAGGAGATAGGATGAGGTAGGTAGAGGAGCATTATAATCTAAGGTGAGGGATTACGAACGGAGGTTGGTAACAAATTATCACTTATGGGTGTGCTGGCGACAGCAGCCGTGTGCCGAGGAGACGAGGGAGGGGGGAGGGGGGGGGGGGGAAGGAGAGGTGGAAGATAATGGAAGAGGGTGAGGAAGCGAGATGGCGTGGGAGGCAGTGGGCGAGGTGAGGAGCTTTGAGAGGGAGAGAAGAAGAATAGGTGGCAGTGTGCGGAGGAAATTTTCGTGGATGGGGGAGTAGGGAAGGGTGGAAGGGGAAGTAGAGGAGGGTGGTGAGAGAGAGAGAGAGGGAGGGGTGAAAGATGCGTGGTCCGTCTGGCGTGTTTTGTGCACGTTGACGCAGGTGAAAGATTGCTGTTTGTCGGTTGGTGGAGGTGGCCAGAGAGAGAGAGAGAGGGGAGACAAAGAGGAGAGAGAGGGAGGAGACGGCAGAGGGGTTTAGAGATTCGGAAAAAAAACCGATGGAGACACTCGTGGAATATCATAGGAGACGAATACGTGGGTTCGCTTTTACTTGCGCCTCGAGATTCTTTAATATCCTCCGTATATTTTTTTTTCTATTAGGCCGAAGTGATTTGGGCATAGCCTTTGAAATTTGACACGCATGGATCTCTCTCCTTGGTCGCCTCTTTGGCGGTAATTTACAGCCACGGAGTGTAAATTCTACCCTCGACTTTACAAAGCTCATAACCTTGGAAGGTTTCCATGAAAGAGTGTAAATTTAACTTCCGCTTTTTATGCTAATCACGCTTTCACTGAGTTCTACTCCAGGATGCCATTAATAATGGTTAGAAAATTTTTACAAATTATGTTAACGTTTGTATGATAGGCATGCTCCTTCTTTGCAATTCAAATACATTCACATTACTTAATAAAATTATTTTGTTAAGTTATTATAAATTTGTTAGAATGAATGCAGAACTAATGAAGAGGATTTTTCTTCGAGCTGTGTATTTTGCTTATGCATGCTCTTCAAATTTTTTGAAAGGTACACGAATCGCAAACATTATTACGTTTTAAGAATTACTTGAAACATATACACTAGAAAATATGCTTAATGCTTCTATTGAAAAACGAACTAGATAATAATTTATAAAATTATTATACCAATGATTAAAATTATATGTATTTAATCATAGAGTAAATGCACTTTACTGCTTTATTTAGCCCGTGAATTCCGGCTACCGGAAATGTTTTATACATCATTTAGTTAAATTAGTGTAAGAATTAATAATAATAATGATCCGCCTTCATTATGAGCGATATTTAGACAATGATGTCCAATCTTACATATAACTCATACGAACACAAACATCCATGTCCTAAACGGGATTCGAACCCGCGGCCGTAATATCCGTCGGCAGTTACTCTTACCACCACTCTACCTAGGCCGATATGATCATCTAAAAGTAAATCTTTTTATTCCATCAGGTTCTTTCAGTGAAATTTTCTGAATTGAAATGCTCAATCAGCATAGTATATTCCGAAGCGCGCAAACGTTCCTTGCGCAAACAGACTTAAGTTCGTTTTAACCCCAAGAAGCATACAGAAAAGTATTATATTTTCCTTTGAAATAATTATGATTTTCGAAACGTCGCTTGTATAAATAACGCAGCGACGCTTGAATTATTTTGATTCATTGGACCTCGCTATCACAGCGAGCATATTTATAACCTAATTGTCGCTTACACATCCCAAAAGATCATTTTTACAGCTGGTGGAATCCCATCGTAACGACCGTGAATGTCCGTCCTCCATTACTCATCGTTCGCCCCTGTCGAGGAGAGAGAGAGAGAGGCCTTCTTCCACTGCGCGGGCCCGCCGTGATGGCTCCCGGGGGCCTTTTCCCTTCAGTTCCCAGGAGCCGCCACCGTCCTTCGCCGCTACCAACGCCGCCGTAAACGCCCCGCGTATTAACGGCTCTCCTAGGCGGCTTACAAAAAAGCGAGAGGCTCGAGAATTATGAGATTCTGAAGAACTCTTCGGCGGATTGTCGCCATTATTCCCTTGCGGTTTCCGCGTTAAGGACGCGTCGAATGGACAGACCGTGACCCGACCTCCTCTTTCCCTCTTCAGAAATCCCTCACGCCTTCCCGGCTTCGCCTCACGTACCCGTTGATCTGACCCTTCTCAGGCAGTCGGTTTTATCGCGGTGGCCGGGATAAACAGTAATTTCGACCGCCATTCTTAACGGACGTCATAAAACATCCACGCCTATATGCGGCGATTCGACCATCCATCCTCCCGAAAAAGCGATTATCCCCGATTTCTGAAAGAAATCGAACAGTCTTTTTTCCTGAGGCAGCGTCGAGAGGCTCCTGCGCCGCCGTTGTAGTCTCAAATCGCGAGCGAAGTGTGAAAAATGAAAAAATAAAATCGACGTCTCCGGGTCCACGCCAGAATATGTTCGCACTCCGGCGTCCGCCCACGCGGAAAGTAAAAGGCGCCACAAGATTTTTTCCCTCCTCCCTCCCATCTCCTCGCGCCTCCGTTCTCTCTCTCTCTTTCTCTCTCTCCGTCTCTCCATTCACGCCCCCGGCGGAACAGAATGGAGTCCCTAATGAACTCAGAATGCGCGGCACTAATTTTGAAAAGTGGCCGTGACGGGGCGCTCCACCCAGCGCCATCGTGGAAGGAGTCGGCCATCGGGAGGGGAGAGAGAGAGGGAGGGGATGAGGAATGCCATTCTGAGAGGAGAGACGCGAAAGGAGGTTGGGTTGGGAGGAGATAAGAGGAGGAGGGAGGAAGCGAAGGAGGCGTGAAGGAGGAAATGGAGGAGGCGTGAAGGAGGATGTTGGAGAGAGACAAAAAGAAGAGAAGAGGTGGTTTGAGGAGGCAGGTGGTGAGAAGGTGAGGGAGGGGAGGGGGAGAGAGCCGTTCCGGGAGTCCTAAGCGTTGAGTTCATTGTGGCTTATGACTTTGCGACACTTCATTATTTTTTCACGACTCTCCTGCGGCGGCCAATGGACTCTCTCTCTCTCTTTTATCCTCCCCTTTCTTCTTTTTCCGGAGGCTGCTGCTCTTTCCATTTATTCTAAGGGAAAAAAGGAGTCCTTTCTCCTCGAAAAACGCTTTCCGAAAGCGGAACACAAAGGATTTTTGGCAAGTACCCCCGTGTTTTCTCCCCCTTCTCTCTCTCTCCGGAGTTCTCAAAGGCGAATTTGTTATTTTCACTCTGACAAAATTTTTAACGACCCCGAATTCTCTTGGATATGCGTCCATACCCTTAGGTGTTTTCCTCTCACGCCCTTTCTCTCTCTCTCTCTCTCTCTCTCTCTCTCTCTCTCTCTCTCTCTCTCTCTCTCTCTCTCGAGAGAGAGAGAGAGAGAGAGAGAGAGAGAGAGAGAGAGAGAGAGAGAGAGAGAGAGAGAGAGAGAGAGAGAGAGAGAGAGAGAGAGAGAGAGAGAGAGAGAGAGAGAAGAAAGAATCAGGGAGGATATTCCGAAAAAAAAATAACAGCAACTCTTCGAGGTAGTCTTCTAAAATAAAAGTCGACGGCGGAAACGCGCGATGAATACGCGTCGCGTAATATCTCGGGCATCCGTTTTTTTTTTTTTTAATCTCTACAGAGCTCGCTGGACGCTCCGTCCCACACCGACATGCCCTTTTTGTTGATTGCCCCCATTGTCCCGGATTTAACGCCGTTCGTGGATCTAAACAAAAAACCAAAAGGGAATAAACATTGTAACGAGCACCCCATTCACCTGGGAAGAGAGGGAGAGAGAGCCCTCCGGCGAAATTGAAGCCGATCCCAATTTTTTCGGCGAACAATGGCCCAGTAAATAAAAAAAAACCCGGTTCCCCGAGAAGTGCCCACGCACATAATTGTCGGGACTTCCGTCCGTTCATGTGTCACTTTGTCCGTGACTTACTGCGGTCGTCGGAGAATATATATCTCCGCTACCTGTCCGCGGGGTATGTCGCGAAGGGGGCGGAAAAGGGGGGATGAGGACGTCGAGGGATGTTTAGCCGGAGGAAGAGAAGAAATATATTCAGGACGGTTTTAAATAACGAGAGGTGGGATGCGAGAGAAGGAGAGTGAGAAAGGAAATTAGAATAAGGTAACGGTTTATTCGACTATTGAAGCTGTACTTTCTGGCAAATGTTCATGCATGACGCGCGTAATCTATTACGTCACGGAGGATCTCCTACCATTTTTTCGGGACTGATTTCATTGGTTGCATTTTTCCGTAAAATTACTTGATTTGCGCAAGGCTGGAACTTTACAATGTCACAAAAATTGCTCCCATAAAATTTTATGAATGTAAGCCTTCATCAAATACTAACTGCGTGATATAAATGTAGCCACCTGATAAAAATATTTAATATTTTGAAAAACATAGTTAAAATATATACCTTCTCCAAAACAATTCATTTATTTCAGTGGCGTAATTAGCTCATCTTCAAATGAAATATAGAACGAAAGAGACTGATATTAAGGTTCCTGAATATTAACAGTATCAGATTCGATCCCGTACGTACTTTCACAGCTGGTATGCCCTTGGCGGAAAATTTTGTGACCCTCTCATTCATCCTTCCTATCGTCTTACTAATTCACCTCATAAATATCTGTCGGGTCAACTTTATTGCGCTCTCCCCCTAGCAATATGAAATTAATAAGCACGAAGAGTTGCCGAGGCCTTGAATTGCATCCCCATTTCCTTTCGTCAACAAATAGATCGACTTCCAATGCATCATCGTCGCCACTCCACGAACGGGAAGCGAAGCATTCGAAAAACTTTACCTTTTGAACGAGCGAGAGAGAGAGAGAAGGAGAGAGAGAGAGAAGGGTCGCGGACAAAGAGATGTGATTGAGGCAGCACAGAGTGTGAAGGAAAGAGGGTGAAGGGTTGTCGGGATCGGGACACGCAATGAGTCGAGCGGATGTCACGGTGCCGTTGAAAAGGGAACTCGCACACACACACACAGGGTATCGTCTGTCCTCCTCCACCCCCGCCTCCCCTTCCCCATTTTCAGCCCCTCCCCCACCCCTCTTTATTCTCCCCTCTCTAGTGTGATAGAGTTGTTTCGATGGTCCGTGAAAATGGTTCCCTTATGCACACAGTCCTCGTCCTTTCACTCTCTCTCTCTCTCTCCACTCTTTTGCCCACATCACGCCCCTTCCCACCCACCAAATCGTATAAAAACCCACTCGTTCAACCCGCGATCGTTTTTGAATGCCCGGTAATTACGACTCACACACTCCTTCTTTCCACGGACAATCCAAACCGCGATGCCAGGCCACCGCCGTATAGTCGAAGCAAGGCGGGCTTCCCTCTCTCTCTCTCTCCCCCCACTTCTTCGCTCTTTTCATCCCGTCGATCAAAGAGTAAAGCGTACCTTTCCTCTTACGGTTTTACTTTCTCATGGTTTGATCCCAGTAAAGGAGACGGAACGAAAAACAACCGCTCCGACTTTGAGGGAAGTCTCACGGGTATCTCCATGAGAGTTTTGAGAGGAAGGGAAATTAGCAAACTTTCCTTGACCATATGGTGAGTTTGATAGTTAATATTTTTTCCGCGTGTATATTACTAATTATTGGTTTTTGTATTAATGATACATTTCGATCTCGCCGTGTCATACCGAAGAAGCAAAAAGAGCTGCGCGTTTAATCACGATGTGCTGTGCTCTGGAATGCATGAACCATAACAGCGAAGCTATCTCTTCAATAGGTAGGTTTAAATAGTCATCTGGGAACAAATTGAAAATGAAACGAATAGGATTACCTTTTTTTCTACTTCTTCAGGCCTTTGCCATGGTTACCATTTCCCCGCTCTGAAGTTCCACTTTCCTTTGCCCTATTAATAAATACTGGCGCTATATACCAAAGTCATAAATAAAATATTACAAAATTGAAAACAAATCTAGAAATATCTAAAGTTTTAAAATATAAACGAAGAATTTCCAACCAAGAAAAATCCATCGTTGAAATCTATGACAATCCGTGTAAATTTAATCAAACGAATCTCTTTATAAAGGACGTTTTTCTCTCTCTCTATTAATTCCCAGTCTTTACGACATGACTAACAATAAGACGAAGCCGAAAGACATTTTCTGCCAATTTGTGCACCATAGAGAGAGAGAGAGAGGCGCCCCTCGTTCTACTCCTTCCGGCAATTAGCAAGAAATTCCTTTTCTAGATGTTTTATTGCGTCAATATCCGCCGTCAAAATAAACATCCGCGACGAATTTCGACGAAGGGAACGAAGCTGAGGATGCAATGGAACAGGTTCCTGTTTGAATCAAAAGTTGATTGGATAATGCATAAAAGGCATTTCCCTTTTTTATTTTACGTCAATCTCTTCGCGTCAAAAGGTCTCTATACTCCATCATCGCCATTTAAAATTATATCTCATCGACTCGCCTGAAAAAAAAAATAACCAGAACCTTTTTCCCTTCCCGTCTAGTCCCCCTCTTCCTCTCCCCCACCCCATTTTGCCCCTACATCCACTGCCATTGGTCCAAATCTCCATTCATTTCTTCCCAAACGGTCCGTTCCAACTCGTTCCCTCAGATAATTTACTCGCATACAATCGAACATCTTTCGGGCGACAATATCGCCATTACGGCCATTAAAAAAAAGAAGAGGCTTTTTGTTCGGAATCCTTTACTCCCGACAAACGTCCTTGCGTTCCGCAATCAATAATTTATTATTATTGCTGCGCCTTTAATACAGAAACTCTTTCACCTCTCTATATTCGAAGAGTCCCCCATCGCGGTACACGAAGAGGAGTGTCTGATTGGCTCCCATTGATCCGACGGGCCTTTTCATTCCTTATTCATCCGCGCCACTTTTGTGAAATACCCCTTTTTTCTCACCTGGACCGGCTTCGCGAAAGCGGCCATTAAATTTCACATCTCTTCGGGGGCGGCGGTCTATGGAGCGAAAGAGGGTCTCTTTTTTCCTTCACAGATAGGTAACTGTCGGTCGCTCATTGTGCGTCTCTCGTCGAGCGCATCAGAAGACGATTAAAACTCATCTCGGTTTTCCATTATCAAACGTTACACAACGGTTTATTGGGACAATTACACAAATACGTGCCCTGTAAATGGCGTAATGAATCATGAAAATGGAATAGGATCGCTTCAAAGGAAGATCATCGTCTTTGACAGCTCGGAAATACACGATATTATAGCTTTTAAGGTGCTTGACGTCGGACGTGAAAATATAGGTGATTTTGAACTTGTGTAATCAGAAACGTTTTTTAAAAAACCTTAACTTAATAAGTTCTGCTTATGCTTCGAATAAAGTGAATTGTGTGGCTAAATCCCGCTGCCATAAAACGGTTTTTAACAGAATTAATTATCTGTTAAACTTCGTAGAAGAAATTTGTAAAGTGTGTATGGTTTTATGAGAAAATGATGTTCCTTTTCCGTTTATTTAAGACTAAATTTATTTCTGTAGCGCACAAATACGCATACGTATGTACTACATATTTTAAATGAGAATTAAAATTCATGAGGTAAACATATTTTCTGCAATGGAATGCTTCCTCATATAGCCGATAGCAGCACGGCAATCATGCGAGTCACTTCAGGTTTCATTAAAAAAATAGAATTTTTAAATTATAAATATGTGATTTTCAATAAAAAGACATTATTCTTATAAGTTAGGTATATATTATCAGGAAATTTAACGGCTAAATAGATATATTGTTCAAATAATCTTATAGTTCAATACCTCGTATTTTGATTACCTTGTAGCATAGCGTTAGAGTATAAGAAATTTTCTTAAAGTGCGCTTTTAACTCAAGAGAGATTCCAAACAATTTTCTATAACAAATTTGAAGTGCACGTTTATTGAAATGTTATTTAATAGACAATTTCACCCGAAATATTAAAACCCGTAAAAAATCTGCAGCTATATACCGTTAATTATTTGTGCGATATTTCGTATCTTATTGAAATTCGCATTCATTAGAAGGTTGCACGGTTCCTTTTCGCATCGGGTTAGCTTTACGTATCTAAAACCAGATGTTGAGGCCTTGATCGCTGTTTTCAGTTATTTAGCCGTTGAGCAAGCATCTTATTAAGCTTGATTTTACTCTATGCTCAGCTAAAAGTATTTTAACATATCAACGAAGTAAAGGCCAAGAAAATTCTATGAACGAGACTTGAACCCGAAACCTTCAATAGTAATACTATTAACCATCTGGGCGATCTGGGTTCCAAGATCCCGCTTTCGTATCCCATTCGTGGCATATTATTTCTCAGCTTTTTCCTCGCCTCATTAACATCTTAATCACGCGAATCTTGCTGGTAAGAATTTCACCAGAATGTTTTGCATGCCCATTAAGTATCGCCTGTTGAACTCTCCTAAAAAGATCTTATGAAAACACCTAAGTTGCTCGCAAAGTGAGTAACTAGCTTAAGGTAAGGCGATACCTTAGCAACAATAGGAGAGAGACGGAGAAAGGAGGAGGAAATAAGTGGAAGGGGAAAAGGCATGAGGTCAGCCAGAAGACCACACAAGAAGAAAAGTCATATGTTGAAGGGACCCGCAAAGAGAGAAAGGGAAGAGGGAGCTTTTTAATGGACGGGTAAGAATGGGCGTGGTCGAGAGGAGGGAGAGAGAGAGAGAGAGAGGGAGAGAGTGAGAGAAAACAGGCAAAGGGAGGGCACAAAGAACTCCCCCGAAGGAACCACAAAGCGCCGGTCTCATAACGCACGGACCAAGGTAAAAACCTGGTCACGGTTTTTAAAGTGCGAGAGAACTGAAACCCATCCAGAAATGGAGAGGACCTGAGTCGCCCGGGATACTGCAATTGCTAAATTATCGCGGCTTTCTCTTTTTTTCGCTCATGATCTTTCCAAGGGATCAGTGGACTATTAACGGCGGCATCCCTCTCTTTCTCTCTTCCTTGTCTCCCGCTGGAGAGATTCGTTCCTACTTTGTGCAACACGGTCGCGATGTTTTTCGTCTCTAATGGAAACGCAACGACTCCTCTCCGAACGGTTCGTGAGGGCTCAATTCCTCCTAGATTTAACGGCTTTATTCTTGTAGCGTGTTTGCGAGAGTTTAGGATGTGATGCAATTGCTCCCGGCCGCCTTGTACCCGTTTCCTGCGCTGATGAATCGACGGCGATTTCTGTCTTGCCAAAGGACGATCGTAGGACCTCGTCAAGATGTGTTATTTTCGGCTTCGTGACGCGAATATTTCCGTGAGAATATGTGGTCGATTCGGAAATGAATTACCGAAATTCTGTTAAGAAAAAATGTTGTTGATAAGTCCCTTAGGCATAACACGGTTGTGCAAATGATAGGCGCATTTCAGCGGTAAATTTTACATCCCCGGTGAAAGTAGAAAAATATTTGTTTCTAGTTAGAATTCCGCCGAGGAAGAATTCTTTTTATGCGTAGTCCACAATTTTAGGCTAAAGTATTCGTCCATATCGACTCTATAACGCAATTTTAAACCCAAGATTATTATTTGAACTACAAGTAATAAGGTTATATTCCGTATCCACCTTAACGTGCGTTCGATGTGGGATTATGTATAGTGTATTTAATTTTCAGTCTCGTCTAGAAGAAGTTACTCTGCTTTTTAATATGATTGCACTATATAAAAGTTCGTTTTTTCCGACGTTTGTCATAAAAAAGACTTTGTTGGAGAAACACTCCTTTCATTCTGAACCAAATGATTAAACTGAACATATTACAGGCGTAAAAATGGATCAGTTTCTTTCAAAATATATGTGATTTAGTGAAAATTGAATACGATTCGGCGTGAATGGCCAATGTTTATTTAGAGTAGTGAGAATTCATTTTGCGTTCGAACGCAATAGAAGGATTCGTTCAACATTTGGTTAAATCTTTCGTTGAGGACAAAGTTCATGTCATTCCGTAGTGATGACTTTTACTGAGTTTTTCAATCAGCGGGTTGGGTTATGATGGTATTTATGTTGTATTCGTGGCAATTTATGTTACTTCGAGGAACTTTGTAGTCTTCGATAAAAGATGGATCGTAAAAAAAGTCAAAGAAAGCAGACGTGCATTTGAATTTTTAAACCACAAATTATAAAATTTTGCAATTAATTATAACAATACTTTTCTAAAACCATTCCCATTGTGTCGCTTATATGGCTTAAAAGGCATTCTTAAACGCTTCTAATTTCAACAAAACCCGCAACTGGACGAAAATCCTGGAAATCATTTGTTTGCATAACCTTTTAACTATTCAAGCAGACCGAAACCTCACGCCCTCCGGAGGTATTTTTAAGAGCTCGCCTTACCCTCTTCTTCGGAGGATAATGGATCTCCAAAAAGTACAAAGCATTCGAAAGAGTTCCAATAGCACACACAAGTCTTGTAGTTGGTTTACGGCAAAGAGAGTCACTCTTCTTTCTTCCTTCATTCTTTTAGAGTGCAAGAGCGGACTTACGGCACGAGTTTGGAGTTCATCGTGCATTGTGGCGAAGCGAAGGAGTGAAGGGAGTGAGTGGGGACGGAGTCTAAGAAAGGAGAAAAGAGTCGGACGAAGAGATACTAGGTTAAAGGGAAATGTGCGAGTAGGAGGCAGATGCGAACTCTCCCTATAAAAGACCCTAGTCTTTCTCTATGGTATTCAAAACCCCAAAAACTCCTCCAACATCACATCACCCCAGCACCTCAACGGAGGAAAGTACCATCCCAAGGTCCGCAAAGGTCGCCTTTCTTTACCAAAGTCTTTCCTAGAGGAGGAGCAGGTCGTTAAGAGATATAGGTTTCTCGAGGAGGACCTAAAAGACACTAAATCGACCACTCGCAGCTCCTCTCAAGGAAGGAAAGAGAGAAAAAAAAGACCATTCTTAGACCGAGCAAAAGGATGGACGTCGACCAATTTTTTATGCGCGTATGGAGCGTCCCGCTGTCCTCGTCTTTACACGTGGTCAGTTTCAAAAAGGTCGCGCGCGCGAGTGACCCTTTGCCCTCTCTTTCTCTCCCCCTCCACAAGAGAGAGAGAGAGAATAAGATCCCGCAGAGCAAAACACAACCCTCCCCTCTTGAGTCCCTCTCTCACTCCCTTTCCTCAAACCAAAAGGCCAAGGCGTGACTCCGAAGAGGGGGATTTAATGCAGTCCACCCCAGTTCATTCACTCTGCAAGGTTCCTTGTCGAAGCGCTCAAAAAGGATAAGAATGGAGGCGTGTAGGGAAGAGGGGGAGGTCCTCGCTTTCGCGGGTGTGACGGTGGTTTTTGAGGGAGGCAGGAGAATTCCGGAATGGCAATGGGATTCTCGAGGGGAGTGGGTGGGGTCCGTCGTGGAGGGGGAGGAGGAGAGGTGCGACTCGAAAACAGAGAAGCCGTGAAATCTAGGCTTCCAAAGGAGTCTCTTTGTGTCTCAGTGTGACCATGGGGATTGTTGGGAGGTGGTGAAGCGTGGGTGGGGCAGGGGGGAGGGGGGTCGAGGGAGGAATGGCAATGCGAATGGGGCGTGAGGTGTGGAACGGGGAGGGTGAGTGTGTGTATGTGTGTGCGTGTGTGGAAACGGGTTGAGCGGTGAGGTATGCGAGGAGGGATTTTGTGGAAGAATGAGCGAAACAAGAATGATGGTGTCTTTTTTGGAAGAGTTTGGAAGAGAATGAAGCGGGGTGAGAAGGAGGGAGGAGGAAAGGGGGTAGGCAAGGTGTTGTCCCGGGAGTTAATGGTACTTGAGATTGGAGGTGAGAAAAAATGTTGACGAAGAAGTGGCCCTTAAGATTTATGCCACCGAGAATCGAAAAGGTGGAACCTCTTATGGCCATCGCTCAATGAGAGTATGTGGCGGTATTTAATTACCGGTTTCGCCGTCCTGCGACTTATACGATTAAGGTACTGTGGAATGAAAAATAAATTCTGAAGACGTGAAATCTCGCTCAAAGATAAATAATAGGATTATGGGGCAGTGTCTCAACTAAGAATTTAGTTTTGGGGGCGGCATATAATAAAAGGCATTTTTTTCATAATGAGGTTACCCTCTTATTTTCTTTGATAATGTCCAATATAAGCATACATATGGCTATAAAATTAAAATTATAGCAGTCATTAAATAAATATATTTATTAAGTTAAAATTGAAATGCATGCTCAAGGACTCACAGCTGAAATTATTTGGCGATATTGGTGGAGAGGGGGGTCAAATGCCAGGCTGCGCTACTTTTGTGGGATTTATTCAATTTGAGACCCCTGATTTAAAACATGGTATTCGAGCGAGATATAAATAGCTAGAAGTTCAATGGTTACAGCCTTTACTCATTGGGAAAAAATATTAAAGAAATTTTTATCTGCCAGATGAGGGGTCAATTTCACTGGAAAATGTCATTCCAAATTCCTATTACCTAATGATACTCTTAACGCAGCGAGACAGGCCGTGTATTGAAAAATAATTCTGGTTATTATAAAATTAACGTAGAAATTTTTAAGTATAAAAAACGGCCTCATATACTGCAGAATACGAAGGCAACAGAACAATTAAAAAGGAACTAGTTCTTCAAAATAACATGCAAGCTCTTCAATATGGTGTTTGCTATTTCAACATCATTTGTCTTGCATATGAAATGGCTATATGGCTGACGCACAGCAAAACATTTTGACTCACGCACAAGTGTTTATTTCTTTTTCATAAAAGAATATCTTAGAGCATAAATTAATTTTTTCTCTTGAAGAAAGCAGATTTCACAAGCCATAAAATTATACACTAAATGCGCTATTACATAGTTCGGGTACTAACCAGTGAATATACCTTCACACAGTAATATTCATGAATTTGTTAAAAGCATCAATGAGAGTAAATTGCAAAATTCCAAACATTTGAATTATTGTACTTTATTAAATTGAATTTGAATTATTGTACTTTATTAAAAACGCTGCGCTCGATATTTTATCTGCACCCTACAGTTATGTGAGAGTTAAACGTTGTTTATTTTTAGACTGAAAACCGGGGCCGAAGAAAGTGAATCTTAATTTTATTAATGAAAAATTGGGATCGTCAATAATTCTCGTAACAGCGATGGATTTGGGCACACGGTGTATTTCTCACTTAAGAATACCGTCGATTATATCTCCACTCTTTCACTGTGACATCCCTCGTAGACTTCGTAACGTGGAAACAATGCAGCCACATAAATACTTCGAAGGATGAATCGTTTGCTTCCAATAAAAAAATGCCTTAAGTGATCAGGATTTCATTTCCCCTGAACCTACGATCACCGAATCATGTTTAACAAATTTTAATTTCCTGGTGAACGATTTTAGGAGGGTTAAGCCTGAGTCACCCATTCAGTTGCTAAGGCAAAAATAATTTTTGCTGCGTGATTCACCTTCAGACAAGACAAGCAGGGAACTCAAGAGCCGCTTCTTCATTTCTTGAATGAAAAGCGTCAAAAAACGCCGAAAAAAACCAGTCCCTTAGCACCGCAGCTCTCATTAGTTAGGAGTATAAGATTAGGGCAGACCTTCGAAAAGAATCTGACGTGTACTTTATCAGTTTCGAAACCCGACGCTTTAACAAATAGTCTCCAAGGCAGGTGACCATCATTATCGCATTTGGCACTGGCTTTCTCTCCCCATCCCCTCTCCTCATCTCGAGCTGAGGGTACTTTCAAAGTTCTCGGAAAACACACATAGGAGAAAGGGGATGAGAGGGTAAAGGAAAAGAGGGAATGGTGAAGTACAGGGAGAAAGAGAGAGAGAGGGAAGGAGGACGCAAAGCAGGTGTCTTGTATCTCCTCAGGAGGCGATTTTCGAGGGAGAATCGGAAGGTTTGACCGTGCGGGGATACACCTTTGCAGAGGCGTGAGGGAGATGAGAGAGCGAGAGGGGAGGTTGAATGCGCTGGACGGGAACGAGGCAGAGAGGAGAGGGGCAAGTCAAGTTTCTGGAATAAGAGGACCCCTAAAGAGTTTTACCTACAGGGGTCAGAAAAGGGAAGAGTGGATCGCTGTTAAAAATTTGTACGAGTTTGCAACGGTTCTCTTTCTCTCTCTCTCTCTCTTGGGTGGGCATGCAGAGCCACTTACCCTTGACCTAGGAAGAGTTAGGCGGAGGGTACGAGAGGATAGGAGGAAGGTTGAGGTGAGGGAAGGAGAGAGTGGGTATCAAAGTGAAAGTAAATAGTAGGGAGACAGCAGTCGGGAGGTCGTGGACGGCATATAGCATCCCAGTTTTAAAAAATGCCGCCCTCGTTATTTTGATTTTACTGATAGTAGGCGAAAAAAAGAGCGTGGAAGAGACAATCTTGGATCGCCTAGCTATACGGAAAAATGTTAATTTGTTCAGTATTAAGGCGCTGTGGGATTGTGTAAGGTTTCCATTATAACATGCATCATTCGTGGTGGTGTGCTCAGTTTTCAACAAAATATTACGCGCAGCCCGCCATGGGTGAAGGAATTATCCATTTGATCCTCATGAATTTAGAGCTTCAGACAGATGGTACAGATGTAGTGCATTAGTGAATAAATTGAAAGGGGAAGATAGGAAGAGGTATGGTGCAGGATAAGAGGCAGGAGAAAGGAGCCGAAAAGAGGTCGTAATATAAGGTAAGGATAGAAGAAGAAGGCGCAAGAAAGTAAAAGGCAGAGTTGTCGATGGCGGTGTGGGAAGTTTGGGTAAGGGTTCCACGGTTGTGTAGAGAATGAGTTGATTGGCCCATTGTCCTCCGCGGCACCCGATTCCTCCCTTCGACGTGGTGCACGCCACCGACCTTTTTTTTATTCATATCCTCCAAAACACTCTAATAAGGGCAACGGTAGCTACAAATCCCTCAACGGAACCAAACCGCGAGGTCGGAGTGCAACGATGCGTCACCCACCTCGACATAAATTACGGCCGAAGAAGAATATCGCCAACGCACATCCCTCCGGCACCAGAAGAACTTGATCGCCGCCGCGAATCGCGCCGATAATACCTCCATGAACTAAACGCTCTCGCGCGCGCGTACACACACACACAGGTGAACACACTCACCCCGTCGCCTTTATTGTCCGATCCTCCCCCTTTCGCTCTTGGCGGACAAATAAAAACAGACCAGCGTAACGTTTTAAGTGAGTTTTAAACTGCGATAAATCACTCCTTAAAATCATACGCTCCCGTATTTTCCCTCCCCCTTCTCAGTCCGCCATGACTTATACTTTGCTCCTGCGAGGTAGGAGGAGAGAGAGGGAGGGAGAGAGAGAGAGGGAGGGAGGGAGAGAAAGAGAAATGGAGTGGGAGAAAAGAAAACCTTCCCGCCAACACTCGCCAGAGGAGGAGATTTTTTTTAAAGAGGAGAACTAATATGTACGCGGTTAGAGTTTTGCCTTCATACCATTCGAGTAAGTGCTCCACAAATCTTCATCTCCAGCTGCCCTCTATCTTTCTCCTCTCTTCCCACCTCCTCTTTCCCTCCCTCCTGTCTTCCTACACTGTCCTCCCCCTTCCCTTTCCCCATTCCACCCCGGTTTTCTTTTAAGCACCCATTTGGCTCGATATTCCTCTTACGCCCAGAGGACGATAAATTTTCTCCTCTATTTCTTCCGCCTCCCCTTCCGCGGAGCATTCTCTCTTCCACCCTCCCTCCGTTCTCTCTCTCTCTCTCTCTCCCACCCTTATTCATGGGACCGCGTAAATAAATAAACTTTTTTTCTCTCTCTCCGATTTGCGTATGAATGTGGTGGCAATTGGAAAGGATAGGACTTCAATGGTTTCTCACCTTCCTCAAAACTTCGCGCCAAAACCGTCGAACCTCACATACACGCACGCACGGGAAAGCTTTGAACACTCGCAACCCCTCTTTCTCTCTTTCAACCTCCTCGATATTTCCTCCCTTTCGCCGTCTTATGTTAACCTAAACCCCCACGCGGAAGGCACCTAACGAGGTCTGATTCACGCACCTTCGTCTGGAAGGAGAGAGAGAAGATGGCAAAAACGTAGAGTGGGAGGGAGGGAGGCAAAGAGAGATTCGATCTAGTTACTCAAGAGGGTGAATGAGGGCGCCGACTCGAGCGCATTTTCTCTCTCTCTCCTGCTCATTCTTTTTGGTCCGTCGGCTTTATATGGGAATGATTGGCGAGGGGGCGGACGCGTGTATTTATGTTATAGTGAGCTCACGGTTGGGCGGCATTCAGGATGTTTTAAGTTTGCAACTCTGGTGCTCCTCGTGACGTTTGGGTGGAAGGGGAGAGGAAGAGAGAGGTAGGTGACGAACCATTGTTGGCCGGAGACGCCTCGGATTCCTTCTCATCCGAAGCGAATCCTTAACAACTGCCTCGCCAAGATACCTGCATTCCAAATGGATGGTGACTATAATGCATTGGCGTAATACTTTTGGTTCAACTCCAATATTCGATAAATACATCTCAAACACACGGCCCTTAAATTGTTTGGGGTTACTGATAAGTATTTGCTTTGAATTTTATCATATATGTATGTAAATTCGCAATTATCCGTCCGTAGGTCTGTCCATCAAGGTTTTTTAGGGAACCCTTGTTGGAATTATTCGATGAAATTTTGTTCACTCATACGTGATCGTAGGTGATTTGCCCATAAAAATCGTAAATAAAAAATCCCGGGTTCGATTCTAGAAACCTTTGATTTTCTCCTTTTGAATGTCTTTGGAGCGAGTATAGGATGTATTTAATTTGATTTGTATTTTAAAATATATTCGAAACAAGACACAAATTTTTGCACAAAGAATAGAAAAAAGTTAAGTTTTCTTACTAAGACGTAGGACCTGAATTCGAAAGTGATCAGTGGTTGGAAACATGATGACACCAAGAAATATGTTGGGTAACACAAGTCAAAGTGATGGGATGATTGAGCTCGAATGCACATGACATAATCTGGAGCTAAATCATGATAAGACGAGAGGAATTTAGACTCGGTGTCAAGGAAATGCGTAAGTATTTAAAGTTCAGTGTACGGGACGCATCATTTAAAGCGTTGGCTGGAAAAGAGTCAGCTTAAAGGTAATTAGGGAAATAAAGAATGTGACATTTGAAAAGAAAAATGTCTTCGAGAGATGGATGACGATCCTATTGCAGTTAGAAATGGAGTACCTATATCACTTGGAAGAGAAAATTCTAAGCTAGGACGGCCAAAATTAAAGGCGAGGAATGGGCTGGAAAATATCAAGAAGTTGATGCCTATATAAGATTAAATACATCAAAGGAGACAGGGAGAGTTTTAAAACACCTATTCTCAATACAAGGCGGGATTAGGGCTATAAATTATTTCTTTAGAACTATGAGGGTCACTTACAAGAGGATCGGCATCAGTTCGAGGAGGACGAAGAACCATTAAAAGTAAAAAAAAAAGAGGCTGTACATTAAATATAAAAAAGTTTTAAATAGTTCAAAGAGTGGGAAAGCTGGAGACGCTTGTGGGATTCCAATGGAAATCATATAATATTGGGGATCGAACGTTTTCAAGATTTTGATGGCTATATTTCAAAAGATTTTGGAATGTGGCGACATTACAAAAGTTTGGAAAGAGAGTCGTGTTTCATAGATTTTCAAGAAACATAAAAAAGATAATCTGAATACTATTGGGGGATTAGTGTGATGTGTTGTGTTCTGTATGTAAGCTTTAGGAAGAATCGTTACGGGCCTAATAGAAAATGCCTCTGGACACATTATGAGTGAAGAACCAGCTGGATGTACAGCTGGCAAGTCCTGTATTAGACAGTGTATTTTATTTTAGACAAATCGTTGAGAAGAAATTGGAAAAGAATTAGGAAGGAAATGTGTATGACATACTAAGGAGTAGATTATTTGGGAGGAATGAGAAGGATGAAACTAAAGGAATTGTATGGAGTTCATAAAGCTCTGATAAAGACTGGAAGCAGAATTTCACGAAAATTTCTCACCAACAAAGGCCTCAAGCATGATTGCTGCATGTCTCCTTCCTTGTTATATAATTTAACTTGATATATCATTTAAATACTGACGTATCATATCTCAAAATATATAGTAATAAATATAAAATATCCTGAGAATGATATATAATATTGTTTAACTATTAATATATAATACGTAATATAATATGTATTATTAATATTGTATCGAGTGCTTTCAGGGCTATAATTAGATATTATTATGAAATGGATACTAATAGAGATTAGAAGTTCTGTTAATGCTATTTTTTTATAAATTAGGCATCGCATTAAAATTATAATACTGAATGCACAGAAATAAATATGAAATAATTTTAAGTCAGATATTTTTAAAGCATCAGATATTGTTTCTCAAATTGAAATCGCAAAATTTTACACAGTAGTAAAAAGTTTAAGCATAATAAATATCGCCACTAAGCGTAGAAGTTATTAAATAATACCATTAACTTCACCGCCAGCCATAATATTCTACCTTTTAGTATGAATTTTAAAAGTTGGTACCACATAAAAGTTAAAATTATTCACGGAGAGAAGCACAATGTCAATGCATATTTGCTTCCGTAGATGTTTGTTATGTGTTCCCATCAAGCTTAAAGGAAAAGAGGGCATAAAATTGTATTTATTGATATTACCGTAGTTCAACTAAAAAGAGAATCAATATTCCGGAGACGTTAAAATCATATGCGTTTCCACTTATCTTTGGTGTAAAAATTCCCCGCTAAACATCGATTAATGCCACGGCCATTTTGCATCCAGGAATGCGATATGTCTCTCGCAGTTTCCTCGTGGCACATCAAGTAGCACCCTCTTTATTTTAACCGAAAGGAAAATTGGAACCTTTTATTTTTTGTCTACAGTTCCTTTAAAAAATTCATAACTGGTCGAATAAAAATATATATTACATGAATACGGGAGTCTCGAGCCATTGAGCTGCTTCGCTCTTCTTAAACAAAATTCTTGTTTCATTTGCATATCTTGTTTCGCTCTCTCCACCATTTTCTATCCCTTCAAAGTTATTCCTCGACCGTAAACGAAGTTCCGTAAGTTATTTATTTTTTCGTTCAAACGCGAGACTTCCGCACTCTTATTACCCTGACAACAGCCCATTCGCTTGAACCATCCGAAGCTCGAAGATGAACTCGGTGTACGGGTAATGCCTGCGTGGGCATTGCTTAGAACCGGTCCAATAATCCCGCCGTGAGATGCAAACAAACATATAGGCTGCATCTCCAACAAATTTCGCGTAACATCACGTGACAGAAAGTGGTGGGCTACAGGTATTCGAATTTAACGACATCTGGACGAGTGTTGATAACAACTTCACGAGCTGCGCCGTCTCTAAAACGGTTTCTTGTATTTTCCGAATACCTAACTCGAGAGCATCTCCGCCGTGTCCGTATAAAATGAATTTACATGGCAAGAAGCCCTTGGACTTGTACTCCAATTCTGCACAGCATAAAAGCCAGATGTCGATTCGTCTTGCTCGTGTATTTATGGTGCATGCCTTTGGGTGAATTGGATTATAGAGGAACACGCTTTCCTCGGCGTTAACGTGCGACTTTAACTAACGTTTGATATCTGCCCTCGTTTCAAAATATTTTGAAACACGAGTCGTTTAGATTGAAGCGAATTTTAGATATATGTTTTTACCACTCCTTGTTCAATTTTTCTACGTAGGATGAAATATGTGATATTTTTTTTAAATTACCGAATGAAAGTAAACAGATATGTGTTGAATAAAATGGCAGTTAAACGTGCGTTACGCTTCTATGCTATTCAGACAATCCAGTTTGTTATTACGTTGGCGTTAATAATGTGTTTTGCCCGTTCGTGAAGCTGTTTTGTTTTCCTTTGTTTCCTGTTAATTGTGGTAGAAGGTATTTCTTTCACCAAAGCGTAAGCATGGCAAAACAAAAAGTTAACATTTGAAACCCTACGCGCTTTCTAATTGAACGACTTGCGCTGCGGTTCGGGCGTTTTTATTTACTTTTGGAGTTAGGAATGATCTGCTAGGTATTTTGAAATAAAAATGAGGAGCATAAATTATCATATTTTTTCTTTTGCATGAATTTAAAAGTTAGTGGTGGGCAGTTAATCGAGCCAATGCGGTCCTTCGAATAAATAATTGCTATTATGCTTAAAACTACCCTATAAATCCATATTATTAAGAACCGTCAGGATTTGATAATGATAATTGTCTGCAGAAGTGCATACTTTTAGTTGCGAGGGTGAATTTCCGTCCTCTGTGTATCCCGCCGTCCTCACGACAGTCGGTAGATTCCGAGCCGGTGTGCTAAGCATTCGATCAAGGGGCATTTGAAGAGGATTTTAGGTGGGAAGGAAAAAAGAGGGAAAGTTAAAGGAAACTTCCTGAGAAATCTGAGGTAAGAGTAGAATCTTTTATCGCGAAGTTAAACGGGAAACATTGCCTCTTCAAAGAATTTGGCTGTTAAAAACAGAGTAATTGGCGATTTGATATGGTTTTATAATTATAAGAGTAAATCTCCACTTCCGGTTGACCAATTTCGGCCAAAACTTTTTCAGATACTCATTCACTAATAAAAACATCAAATATAATGTTTTATGATGATCTGATTATTAATTTTTGAGTTAAAATGCCCGGAAAATTCTATCACACACCGACATCTAGAAAACAGTCAAAACGTACCCAGGGGATCTCAAAACGTGCATTTCCGTTCAACTCTCTAATGAGATTTTTTCACGAATAATCCAATACTACGTATGGAGAGAAAGTAAAAAAATCCGAAAAGCAAACTTTTCGGAATGATTCCAACATTTTTTATCCGCTAAAGAGCAAACTCGAATTTATGGCGCTACTCAACGATGATTAGATCGAACTGGTTGTAGAGATAACAGCGATCCATAGCCGCCACATTCAATGACGATATGATGACATATAAAGAACATGACCGGCCCAAGGTACGGGTCAGCCGGGCGGTTGCCCGGGACGCCAAAATCTTGGGGGGAGGGGGGCTATCCTGATCTTCTAACGACGCTTTACTTGTAAATGAATAAATGTGAATACCAATTTATATCGCGGAGCTGGCTGGAATCTTGATGGAATCCCTTTTATTCTTTCATTACTGATACATTTTACAGAACGATGAATATAAATTAACACGTACTTTGTAAATATCTCAACAAACATTGAAGGAGAGGGGTGCTGGAGTGCCATCTCGCCCGGGGCGCCAAAATTCCTCGGGCCGCCTCTGGATTAAGGAATAATAAAAAAAGATAACGTATCCTTAGAGACGGGAGCAGAAAGTTTAAGACGTTCTCCAGCACAGAAGTCGTTCATTCCTCCCATCAGCCCACCACTCCCCCCCCCCCCCCTCCGCGTCCATTGTTTCGCCACTGAGGAGGGAGGTGCCGCACCTCGAGGGCTCTCACCTGCAACCCCACGCCGCCGCCTCACTCTCCTCTCCCAACTGGCTTAGCGTCTGCACGCATGCGCCGAAGGCAGGATGATTGAACCACCTGACGCTATCTCTATCCGACGATCTCTCCGATTGAGGTGATCTTACTAGGATAAACCTCGTTATCGCGAGATTGGAAGGAGATACATCTCCACTCCTCTCCTCGGAAGGGTTTAGCCTCTTTTTGGCGCTTTCAAGAGATTGGAATCGCCAATCTTCTTTTCATGGACCGCTTTTTAAGTAATTTAGTGATAGCATTGGACCTTGTTTTTTTTTTTAAGCCGGTGAAATCAAAAAGGCGAGCGCCGTTTTCGTGCTCGTCTCCGATGTGAGGCACGCGTTTCTTTGACCCGTCAGCATTCTAGACCTCCGTTTTAGGCTGAACTTCATGTACATTTGGGCCAAGTTCGAGTATTTCACTACACAATAATAACTTGTTCATTCTTTGTTAAATATATATATATGTGTGTGCGTGTGTGTGTGTCCCCAAATCAGCCTTACATTTTCTCTACATATTTGTTTAACTATTACAAAAGATGCATTTATAATTTATTTATTTAGTGTTGGAAAGAGAATTATCCAGCTTGTCTTATGGCCGGAAAATATAACAAGAATAGCACTTAAACATCATAAGATTAAAATAAGTACATATTCTTGAGTTATTTACTGTTGGTTTATCATACTATACACGCACATATTAAGTAAATCATTATAGACGTGACGTGTCTCACAGGTATGCCTAACACGCTGAATTCGAATTGAATATTCTTTCCCACGATCAAAAATAACTATGCTGTAAAGTGCATCTAGTAAAGACAAACCTGATCCAGTTTCTATTTTAATTCATCAGCAAGTTCTTTGATAAACGTACAACATTTTAGGGTAATGAAAAGCTTGTTTTAATGTATCTCTAGCGCTTTATATCAGATTGCTCGATTAAATACCCTATTTACAGCAGCAGGATAGATTTTCGTGGACTAGAACGCCTGAGGATGCCAGTTAGGTTAAATAGGCGGTAAGAAATAGAAGAGAGAGAGAGAATGAATACCATTGGGAGTTATATTATCCGTTTCGCGACGCATCCTGCACTGGACGACTTTTTTTTGAGAAATTTTATTTGCCGATCTTTAAGAAATTCCGAAGCGAGACTACTTCTTGAAGGAAGACTCGACACTCGCGACCTCTTTTCTCAGCCACTGCGAGGCTCTCGCTCTACGACGTGAGGCTTCGATGGTGCCTCCTCGATCGTCTTTTATTTCGTTCCCCCTGAGGCCTCCTGATTGAGGAATTCATTATCATTTATATGGAATAGCAATTCTTCGGAATGGCTGCTGTATTTCATCGAGTTGTGCTCGACGGAATTAATTGAATTAGCGGCCTTTTATTAAATTCGAAAGAGGAATTTATGCGGGACTTCTTAAATATCCGGTAAATTCAATACGGACTAAATTTCCCCGATGTAACTTGTTTAATAAATTTTCCTGTCCCTATCGGGGTTGAATTTCATCTCTATATAAATATAATGGCTTCCTGGAATATGTAGAAGATTGACGACTGTTCTCATGTCGTTGCTTTTTCTGGCATTCGTTTTCCCGACCTATAGCTCGGGTCGGTGTTTTCCTTCCCACCTGTTTATTTATTCAGCAAAAACAGAAATTGAAACGAGAAACATTTCGGCCGTCGTTAGTCATTTATTCTCCTATCGGTTTCAATTAATCCTTTGCGCGAGTATTTATATGCTCGGCATAACAAACTTGACTGATTCAGCCTTCATTTGAAATATGTCGTCTTTCAAAAAACAGTCTCACCAGTAATAAATAGATTTTGCATTAAGTGCGTAGAAAAAATTCAGTTATTTAATCGAAGAGTGTATACAACGTTCTGACGAAGTTACCGATATACTCCACATGAAATTCCTACTAGAAATAAATTTACGAAACTTAACCTCGAACTCCTTGGTAAACCAGGAAGCGCACACATACCAAAACGTTATTGGTAGCGGTTATGACGCTTTCAGATAAATATTAAAAAATTTAGTGAAATTCCCGCGTCCTGGCCGCTGACCTCGAGTGTGTGTGGGAAAGGCGCCGTGGCTAATTGGATTTATATTCCCGTGAAAGTGGTAATCGTTATTCATGGGGATCATCTTTCAGTAAGCCTTATTTAATGGGTTCCTGACAGTCGTTGGTGGCCTCATAATTCAGGCGAAAGCTTTCGCCGTATTCCCGTGAGATAAATTGAATATATGCGTTTCACGCCACGTAGATCCGGTAGTAATTCTTCGGGGAACAGATGAGTATTTGTAACTATGGTGCCAACTTGAATGCAGCGCCGCTTCAAGCGAAAGAGAAAAAAGTACGAAAAGCGTTCACAGATCCACAGCTTTAGAAATTCAATTACGGTAACTACGCAATTGTTAATTGTCAAACTACATCGATGATTGCGGCTTTTGCGTAAATTATTGCGATGCGTTTACAAATAAAACCAGTGTAGAATCAATACAACGCATACCCCAGTCTATTTGAAGAATAATGAACTAAACGTAAATGAAAATGCGGCAAAATTTGGTCATTACACAATCATTCAGTGCAGGTTGCTTACTGATTCTCATTTGAAAGCATAGGTACTTTATGAACTTTACATACTTAACGCATTTTAGGAAAATCGAAGAATAAGATGTTATTGGTACTAATACCTGAGGAAAGTCTAAATATACACCGAAGAAAATGGTGAAATAATTTTGATACATTAATTTTAATTTGGTTATCATAAATGAACCATTAACACAATCATTACGAATTACGAAAATTAAAATTTATATTAACGAGGTTTTACTGCATACAGTAGTAATCAGACAATCTCAGAGCACGGATACCAAAAAAATGAGCGATTCGCGCGGATGATGTTAATACCGAATATTTTTGATTTATCTCTCTATAGATGGGTTGTGAGTGGAAATGAAATTTGTCGATACTTTTTATAGCTATTTAGCGATCTTAATGTTTAAAAAGTTTTTTATATCAAGTCAATTAAAAATTATATAGCCTCATCGATGATAAATTTCACAATTATGCCAATAAACCCATTAAGCTTTTACAATATTAACAATGCTGATATTATATCGCGTTTTAAGGAACTAATTGGGTATATTATTTTATGGCCCATTAAATGTTTTCCTTCCCTTCTATTTTAATTCCGTCTCGTCACGAGAGGCGGTGTTTTTCCTTATTGGTTGCATCAAAACAACCTTGCGCAATAATGTTTATCCTGCTGTCAGAGCGTTTGTGATTTATCACTTTGAAGGCTTAAACGTCCTTTTTTAATTTAATCTTGAATGTCGATGGAAATGGCTGTAATTATTTCCACTGCCGGAATATCCTTATGTGATCTTGGTCGACATGTGGCTACTCCGAGGCCGAAGAACCGCATTTACTCTTCGTACCTCATAGAATTAAATACTTCGTGCTAAAAAAAATAATTCACAAATTGGACCAAAATACACTTTTCTCCTTAACACGAAATCACGCAGGAACAAATACCTCAAAACCTTTCAACCGTTCCAATGTAGAAATAAAATTATAAGCTCTGCAAAAAAAAACGTAGCATCATTCTTTACTCTTACAAGAATAAACAAAGTTTTAATTTTATTTGACGAAATGAACTTCAAAAGCTATAAAATATGTATCCATAAACTAGGAAATTGTGAATTTTAGTTTATTCTGCCTCTACGAAGTAGTCGATTGATATAAATCGGAAGATTCAAATTCATTAGTGGTAATTCCAAATTTTCTACTAAAATCAGTCGCTCGTAGTTTATATTACGTTTCAGATTATTAGAAAAAATTGACGTATTCTCAAATTCCGCCACCATGATGGAATAGTTTTAAAATGCAGGAAAAGAGGGTATCCGTCTTTCGAGGCAAATCACAGCAACGGTAGGTTTGATGAAAAACTTTCAAAAACTAATCCTGTATCTTTCGCCCAAGAGAGGAGATGAAGGTACCGAATATGTAGGCATGGTCTTAGGAAAAAAAGCCCTCATCCGAGCACGGATTACGAAAGCGCCACCGCCTTAAGGATACCTTAGGGCAGAGGTGGAGAAACTACGGCCCGCGGGCCACATCAGGCCAGCGAGAGCACTTTATACGGCCCGCGACATCATTACGAAAACGAACCATGAAATCTAACACAGGCAATTTTGTATTTTTTTCGTAAAATTATGGCCGGAAAACCTTTTCTTGTGAAGATTAAACGATGAAATAATATTAATTATCAATTTTCACAGATAGAAACCTTCGCATTCTCTCAAATAACTTCCTATGTGGACCCTAATGTGGCCGCCGAATCATTTTCATCTGCTAATGCGGCCCACCTTAGCAACCTCAATGGCTAACGTCTCGTCCGAAGTTTCCTCACCCCTGCCTTAGGGCGTGTCTCTAATCCGAGAATCCAAATCATGTTTTGGGCGGAGAACGGCTACAAAGTAATCTCATCTTTATTAAGCGGCGCTTAATTGCTTCTCGGTCGGTGTGGGAATGACCGAATGGGAGTGGCAAATTGCCTCTATCCCATTACCTCACACACACACTCGTCTGAAGCCTCTTAAATAAAAATAGCTGCGACCGAGGTTCACACAGGATTACAGCACGAAGTTGAGAGAGGAAGGAAGAGATTTATCCAACTCGTGGGGAATTGCCGCCCCTTAGACACGACTATTCCTAATCGCTACGCACTTTGGGAGGATAAGCATTTGATGATTTTGACACTTTCTGCCATGTTCATCATTAGTTATAGTTCTTTATCTTGTCATCGCCGGACGTAAATATTTTAAGGCAGATGAATAAAGGTTTTTTTATTGCAAAGCGAAAATAAGTTAAATCATTAGTAATAAAAAAAAATTTTCCAATCCTTTTAACTAATGCTATGAACCTACACTTTATTGGAGTAATTTAAAGAATATTTTTTCTCATTAAAAAAATAGTGGTTGTATGAAAATGGTGTTTGAACTTAACTTAGATTTATTCAACAATACTTTGATAAAATCAAAAATCCAGCAATTCTGTTTGTTCCCTCAATGCCACATACGTATGCTTCCGGCTATAAATGTGGTCTAATGTTGTATTAATAAAATTAGGTATGAAATTTTGTGACTATGACTGACCTTAGAAAGTATCCAGTGCTGGCTTCAGTTGCCCTTTAATAATTCAGTAATTTTTATTTAAATATAAAATAATAACAGTAACAAATTCAGTACATATTAATTTAATGGATTTATTGATCTCATCTTATTGTTAGTGGAACAACCGACAGTTCATCAAACAGAGCTTGTAGAACAAGTCGATGACGTATTCATCTCTGTGGTCTTATAAACGCTATAAAACCCTTTCACGATAGTTCTCTATTTATAGAAATAATTATATTGCAACTATGACAGCAGCCCATAATTTTATAAGCAGACTAATTCGAATATTACATTGGCCATGTTATACAGTTTGTGAATTAATTCCGACATAAAAGCACATCGTATTCAGGCATTTCTCTCATTTTGTTAGTCTTGTCAGATATTATATTAAATCACTTGCTATAGTTTAAGTCTTCCCTGTTTATGATAATATAGCAAAGAGAGACATGATGAAATTAAAGAACCTCTAGTATAATTTGCTATTGTAGGAATTTAATGCAGATTAGTACTCACATCAAAATGAAATAGTGATTGAGAGATAATCTTCGTTTGCATTTACTTTTCCAAAAATAATCATATTAAAAACATAGGATAACTAGCTGAAACACCCGGCTTTGCTCGGGAAAGAGTTTTCTTTTAAGTAGCAAACGATTTGTTTTGCTTTATACTTTAAAAGTATTCATAGACTATATTTAGGCATGAATCGATTTGTACCCTTTATCTTGGCATTAGATATTCTTCCTCTACAGCACGCCACCGCGTGGATTTTCCTTGCATTAATCTTTACGTAGCTATCTCCCTTTGAAGAGGACAACAATTAAGAAATTTAGCTTTGTTGCCGCCTGGAAAAACTAAACCGATAAATTTCGCGTTTAAAGGAAAATTTCGAGCGATTTAGCATGTAATACGACAAAACATGAACACAATTAAAATAGTCAGTCTTTACGTGCGTAAAATAAGCCATTTCCTGATCGTATGTTAATATTTAGGAATATTTATATACACATCTGTGAAGGGCTGCATGGCATTTTGGGGTTTCTCCACACCATTTCCCATGCATTCTTATGGAAATAGTATTTTGTTGACCCCATGGGGTATAAGAGACCCCACGGTCTGCAAACCTAGACCAAGTTCTTCCTTTGGTCCATAGGATGACCCATGAAACTTTTGAATTCGATACCTTCAACGGTGTAAAAACGTATAAAGAACATACACACACACATACACACTAAAATATTTATGAGATAGTAATGAGGCACTAAAATTTTCTCAATATTTATTTATTATTTTGTAAAAGGTTTTCATGATGCCATATGGAATCATCCGCTTTGTTAAGACTAATTGTAAGCATACAAAGCCAACGTAGCCTTGAATGCGATTTTACTGACAACATAATTATACGTACTTCATTTTTCGTGAAACTTTTCGAGGCAGTTACCAAGCACAATATAATTTTACATTATTTGCACCTGGTCCTAGCATAAGAACTTTGAATTTTGAAAGTAAATCTTTTAATATTGAAATGTTAACCATAAAAACCTTTATTAGCCTTGATTTTCACTTATATGACACCTCATAACATATGCGTAACTTCTGATTTAAACTCTAATCGATCACGCATGAGAATTCGCAACCACCGATGCGGCCAGGCCAACACCGTTCTACACCCACACGCACGGTTGAGCGTTAAAAACGATTTCATCCACGCCAAAGATACGGTTCGCGATTTTCTGGCACATTTTCGCCGCGTAAAAATAAATTCCAACACGCGAAAAAAAATTAAAATAGTCCCGTTAAAATTCCCTCCCGACGCCGGTGTTTTCGCGCCAACAAAACGATGATGATGATGATGGCGCGGACGTGCGAGGTTTACCCTCGCTCCGGAGAAGGAACGCGGCAGATCCTTAAGAGGGCGAGGGAGTAAGGAGAGGGGGAGGAGAAAAAGAAGCTGGACCACTGCGGCGAGAGGAGGCCTCAAAAAAAAATAAGGCCTTCCATCACGTACTCCATAAGGTTTCGCCTTGGATGTGTCACGCCCCCTATTAAAGTCTCCCACCTGTAATTAACTCTCATAACTCCCTCTCGTTCCATTAGTCCATTCCCTTTTCCCACCTACTACTCCCCGTCCTCTCCTCCCTCCACCCCCTCTCTATCTTTCTCTTGGCAGAGTCGTCCCCTTTTTCACTGCGACCTCGGATATCACACTCCATTCTGACCTCCCCCCCCTGCTTCTAATCCTTCCTCTATCAAATCCGCTTGAGAGGTGCGCAATCATTTTGCATGATGATTGAACGGAGCGAGGTCGAAAAAAGTAGAAAAAACAAATAATCTCTCTCGATATTTAATGGAAGGGATAATTTGACGACAACAAATTACCGACGATTACGCGTTATGGCGTCATACAGGAAATTGCGTCTCGGGCCTTGATTTCAAACCGTGATATTAGCGCCATAAGAGGAAGAGTAAAATTTTTGGTTCTTTTTTTGTTCTTTTGATAAATCGTGAGTAGTTGTAATTATGAGCCATACACAAAATTATGCCGATCGTAAACATTTTAAAAAATACGTAAACATTTTCTGGCTGTACTCTCTTTTGGTATGTTTGCATTTATTCGGGTAACTTTCTCGATGTTTATTACGAAAATAATTAAAGGTTGTGTACCATCTGCACGCACAATGTACTTTTCGTATATTCCATTCTCCTTCCTAAAATTATTTTATTCGATAAAAAAAACGGAAAAACTCATATTCCGAGGAGAAATTTTCCCAAATTACAGGGTGTTTCAAAAGTCTCTGTGCAGTAGATTGTCAGAAGAACAGCTGCAACGAGTATTCAGTAAAGTCACAAGACGCGATCAAAAATGTTTACGGGCCAAAGGCAATATTTTCAACATATGCTGCAATTTTTCTAATTTCTGTAAGTTTTACTTGAAATTTTCTTTTTGGCTTATAAGTGCATTGTGCTCATATTACAATTAAAAATTTTTAATCAAACAATACGAAATAAATCACTTTGTGTACAATCTACTGGACAGAAACTTTTGAAACACCCTGTACTTTAATAAATTGTGAAAAAACAATTATGAGGGTCCGGCTTCGATTTTTAACATGAAAGTCATTCAAAACATTCATTTTTATATGTGTATCTACAGAAAACCTAACTACGGATTGCTCATAATTTTTATTGCTCTGAAAGTTCAATTTAAAAAAAATCTCATTTAATGCATTCGCCATTCAATGATACAGGAGAAATACTGAAAACATATTTAAATGAATGACTTGTTTTCATGTTATAAAACATCTCATAATTCAAGTAAATCATCACATTTTTAGTCCTAAAATTTTGTAATACTAGGCGGCTCAGCTTGCAATAAAAGGCAAAAAAGATAGAAAGAATGAAAGTTAGGAAAGAAAATAAAAATACACAGCATGGGCTTATATACGTTCTCATGACAATGATTCCATTTGTCTATATCTGTTGTGAAAAACACTGATCTGTGCGTTTAAAACTTGATCCGGATAGAGAGCATTTGCCACAAAATAGTTAGCGAGAGCATGGAAATACAATTCATGGTCTCGGAGATAAAATTTCTAGACTGCCCTAAGGATTTTTATAAGCAAATTCCGTAAATTAAGGAAAATTTTCCCCTTCACTCAAACCCGGATGCTTTTGAGAAAACGAGAAAGAAGAAAAAAACTGTACTGAACTTCGACCATTCGGTTTAAACCTTGAGCGTGTACACATTTTCCTCCTGACCTCTTTCACTCCCTCCTATTTCCCATTTAAAAGAACCATGACTAATTAAACTATACTTTTTGTATTTTCCACTGTTTTAAAACAGTTTATAATGTATTATTGCTAACCTTTTTCTAAAATGCATGTTGTAAAAACGTGAACTTATGGAAGCACTCGAATTTCCTCATTTCAAAGCGATATGATGATCCACAGAAAAATGCATTAATATTTATAGCGTATGCCTGTGCCTTTATTGAATCACTTGAATTGTGTCTGGCGCAAAACTCTCATATTTTGGCATATGATACTTTTTTCATTTCACATCTCCTGAAGGCCTACTTTATCATCTTAGAAAAGCGCAACAAAAACGTTTAGCTGGCCCTGTTCCTATTTCTTCCAAAGAAGAAAATTTGAAATCCCGAGAAAATCATGAAACATAGACCAATGACAGTAAAAACAATCATATTTTCATCGTCGTTGCTTTATCTTATAAATATTTTAGAGTGTATGTGTATGTATGTTCTTTATACGTTTTTACACCGTTGAAGCTATCGAATTCAAAAGTTTCATGGGCCATCCTATGGACCAAAGGAAGAACTTGGTGTAGGTTTGCAGACCGTGGGGTCTCTGATATCTTATGGGGTCCACAAAATACTATTTCCATAAGAATGCATGGGAAATGGTGTGGAGAAACCCCAAAATGCCATGCAGCCCTTCACAGATGTGTATATAAATATTCCTAAATATTAACATACGATCACGGAAAATGGCTTATTTTACGCACGAAAGACTGACTATTTTAATTGTGTTCATGTTTTGTCGTATTACATGCTAAATCGCTCGAAATTTTCCTTTAAACGCAAAATTTATCGGTTTAGTTTTCCCAGGCGGCAACAAAGCTAAATTTCTTAATTGTTGTCCTCTTCAAAGGGAGATAGACATATAAAGATTAATGCAAGAAAAATCCACGCCACGCATACTTATCTAAAATATCCCCAGTTGAGGGATTTTTATTATGTGGCATCAAATGTTTTCATGAGTACGGTCCAGAATGCAATAAAAATCGTTTTATACTGAAAAGAAAACTTTCCCGAGCGAAGTCGGGCGTTTCAGCTAGTCTATAATATATTTTGAAGCGTGTGTTTGTGTATTTGTTCATGGAACTCCTCCTAAACGATAAAAGCTAGAATAACCAAATTTGGTACGATTCTTCCTTATATCCTAACTTAGTGAACTGTCAAGGTTTGGTCAACCGGGATTAATCAGTGCTGCCAATATAGGGGATTAACTTTTTCCCATAAGATAACACGTATGAATCCATTTCTTGACTTGCAAGGTATTCTTCCTTGAAGCATAAAAATATGTAAATATGGACCGATTTTTTCCTTTTTACTTTATTCGACAAATAAAACTATACTATCTTATTCCTGCGAAATTTACATATTACACGGTCGAAGTTTTCGGAAATACGCTATTTGTTAAGAAAACCGATTTTTTTCGTTTTTACTTTATTCGACAAATAAAACTATACTATCTTATTCCTGCGAAATTTACATGTTACAAGGTCGAAGTTTTCGGATATACGCTATTTGTTAAGAAATTTTGTGGTTTTTCGTACTCTTTCCGGGCGTTGCCAAGGCGGCCGTCATTGTTACCTCCGATTCAATTAGCATCAATGAATCTTACAAATAGACGAAAGTTTAGCGTTATTCGATTCGCACTTTTGTTTAAGCAACGAAACGATCGATGTTCATGGATGATTATTATTCAGGAAGCGTTTATAACGATTGATGAAAGTAATTTAACCTTCTTTCGTCTATCGAATACTGGAATCTTACATTTTTTGTAAGTAAAATAATTATATTCTACATTATAATGTTTATTAACGTAAATAAACTCACGTATCTGGTGTACATTTACCGGAGTCAGTGTTCAATCATGGACAACTGTACGTTGCATTTCCACGGGTTTCTTGCTTACAAGACATAAAGTAAATATTTCAGCGAGACATAATTACACAGAAATGAAGCTGGATTTGGCGAAAATGATATATATGATAGGAAATACAATTATCGTTATATTTGAATGCAATACGTTCGGAAACGGATTGTTACAAGCAAATATGATTAATTGTTAAGAAAAGCAAATTGTAAGTTAAAAAGTATCTACTATATATTTTTCTGAGTTTGTATGTTGTGCTGTAGTAGCTTCACCAAATCCGTTGAAATTCAACGGGAAATTCTGCTGGTGTTTAATATTTTTTTGGGCCCTGTAGACTATTTGAAAAGGATAGCTGAAAGAACAGAGTCGCTGTACGTGTTGTAATTTGGAAAGGCAATGTCGATTTCAAATTTTCCTCCTATAAAGCTTAAGGCAAGTCCCTTCAGTTCCTTCCTCCCCGACCACCTACCTCGCTCCTTTCCTAACTCCGCTGATATGTATCGTAGAATTTTGTTTAAAAAACGCCAATCATCAGCATTTTCACCGCAATGCAACGATGTAACTTTCAATGGTCTAATTTGCAAAAAGTATTGCAACTTTGCAATGATAGATTGGTAATTTCACCACTCGCTGTGAGGGTAGACTACACCGAGCTAGGCTCTGGGACTCGTCTGATTGTGAGAGACGCTAATCCTCACTAATGAGGGTCGAATGCGAAGAGCAGGTAGTCTTCCGAAACTTGGCCCCGGATCTGCTACATAAACCGATACGCTTACTACCCTGAATTTTATTAACAGAATTGCTCAATTTAAAAGCATTAGACTCATTTTCATGGTACCAAAATATTGAAAAATTCTCGTTTGTATACACAATAAAGAAATTTTTTTGGCACATACTTTTCTTCAAAGAAAAATGTACTTTGTCTTTCGGCCGCACAACTGTCCATATCTCAAGTTTGTATGTTCATTATAATTAATTAAAAAAGCAGTGTTGTGGATATAAATGGCGACGCATGGCATTTCTTTTGGGAAATTTTTATTTTAAAAAATAATTACTTCAAATGCATTACACATTTCAATGTATTCGGATTTTTCGTGATGCTTTCACGTAAGGCAAAACCGGGTGACGCGACGCACCGGGACAGTTGCCGCACTACTATAGCTGTAGTTTTTAAGTATGAAGCTATATGGCTCCACTGACCATGGCAACAGCTCCGTTGAGTGAAGAACAGTATTGTGATGACACATGGTCAAACTCCGTTGTGTTTTTTAGTCGTGGCTCTTGTTTTTGTTAGGTAAGTACACAAATTTTATCATGAAACTTTTTATTCATAATTGCTTTATCGTTTTCTAAACTACTTCTTGCAGTGTTTTACTGTAGCTAATTATTTTAAACGAAAATAGTCGCTGTGCTGATGCTTCTTCTTTCAAAGTCCGCCATTGCAACACAAGTGAAAGCTTATCAGCTAGGTACGGCATCTATCCCTGGAATTCGGGACACTTGCCGCGGTTTTTTAAGGGTGACATGCCGCACCCAATAGTTTTGTTTGACGATGAATTTTTTAATAATATGCCGTAGTTATTGAACATTTTAGTTGTAAAATGATGTAATAACATGTTGTAATTGGCGAAGTTTTCCATTCCTTTCTTTTTAAAAAGATTATTAGTTCATTTTATTATTAAGTTTTTCGCTTGTAGACCTCTCAACGATGCCCACAGTTTACAAAAGAAGGGAGGGAGCCAGGAAGCGTGGCCAGTGGACGGAGGAAAACTTGCTGTATTTCTGTATTATCAAGAGGGCATTGAAACTTTTTTGTTTACCTTTTGGCAAATTTTTGAAGTTGTAATTTTTAGACCTAAACGTTTTCTGAAAATTTTCTTAATTTTGAAAACTGAACATTAGGATAATATTAAATCCTTTTTTAGGCGCGTTTTTTTCACATTCTATTCCAAAATTTAATTTATTATTACAAAAATGAAAGGTCTTTCGGTTTTTTACATGTGCGCGGTAACTCTCCCAAGAGTGCGGCATAGCACCCGGCAGTGCGGCAACACACCCTGTCTGCTAACTTCTTTTCTTTCACAGTAAATGCCATCTAAATAATTTTTAAAAATTATTTTTCTAGTCGAAATGTGTAGTTCAAGGACCACTCTTTTAGATATGCGTATAGGTTTTTTAGGCCTTTAAACTTGTATCGATTTATAACGGATTTTCAAAAAGTGCGGCGCGTCACCCAGTTTTGCCCTGTATATCTACGTACGTGCCAAGTTTCAGACTCATCTTTTACGAATCTAGCACTTCCACTACGATATGTCATTAAGAAATTATTACATAGGATACGCTTTAAAAATACAACAATTTACGTTAGAATTCTAAACAGAACATTTAGTACCTTATTTCTAGACACGAGCATATTCAAACACCGAATTTCGGAAAATCAACATATAGTGTATGAATTTGTATTCCTAGGCATATAAAAGAAAAATACGTTCATTCCAGGCCAATTAAATTATTCCGATTAATGTGTACTTAATATCCGAAAAATGGCCTTAACCCTTGGTTATGTTTTTCCAATCCCTTCTAATAGAAGGGATGATGTTCAGTTCCTCCATTCGTGTGCGTGATCTTAAACATTAAGCTCACCCGAAAGCCAATTATACATATCCTAAAATTGTTTCCTAGAGAAGTAGATTAGGTATTCCGCATGTCGTGCAAGACCCACCCCGCCATCTGTTCCGATCGAAATTTCTACGAAACATCAACTTTCGCCTTTTTGGAAACATTTGAAATTCGAAGCTGTTTGCTATTCATAACTACGCTCGTAGTCTCTTAAAGCGGAGCGATCATTTAGAAGTCTCTCTTACACCTCGCCAATCTCCATCTAAATCATAGGCCACCGGTACGTTATTTGTGTTGGGAGGGGGATTTCTCCGTCCAACGCTGCGATAGCATGCGCTCATCCTCGGCGCCCTTTCCTTTTTTTTTTTTTTAATGCTCGCCTCGCCTTCGACGACTTATTCCCACTTTTCCATATCCTCCTCCTTAAAGAGACCAACACCAGTGATTTGCCGGGCATTATCGCGTAAGTGGACTTGGGAGTTGGGTTGTGTTGGAAGAAAAAAAAAAGAACTCCCGCGAACGATAACGACAACACCTGCTCACCGCTCCAACGCCGCCGAACTCCTTAATGCATGTGCCGGTTCGGAACTCTTAAATCTTCCTCCCCATAGCGCTAAGCGCTACTCCTTTGTTCCTCACGACTCGGAGAAGAGGGTAGAGCTCACGGCTTCTACAACCCGAAATGGGGGGAAAAGGGGAGAGATGGTATCGGCGAGAGGAGATGGGCCATTAATAAGGGTCGTGGTGGTTGGTTACCTAAGCAATAGAAGAGTATATAGATTGTGATGTTGTTGCGAAGATTTGGGGTTCGGGAAGGAGAGAGGGGGGGGGGAGATTTCAGGAGAAAGCTGTTGGCCACGTGAGTGGGGAGAGGAAGGTCGCTGAGATAGGGGGCCAAATAAGGGGACGGAATATAGGAGGGAATGGCAATATTCAGTAATTGATAGGCTTTGAAAATGAGATGGTCATTTCTGAAAAAAAAAATTATGGAGTGTTTTAATCGGCGCCGAACGACCTCCGTTCCATGGATGAAAGGTGAAAGGAATTGCCTCGCTGTATATCCACAGCCGACGAAGGGAATAATTTATGCACGTATGTGAATCTCTCAAGATGCCATATAAGTAATCGTTCTCTAAGTAAATATAATAATTCTTCTTTGGTCGCTTCTATGAGAGAATTTTTAATATTATAATAGACCATTTTTACCGTGTGGGAGATAAATAATTTTTCCTACGCTTCATCAATTTTTACTCATGTCAGATATATGTGTATTGAAAAGTAGCGAAACGTTTTTATTAGGATCACAAGCTATAAATTTCATTTGGTAATTATCTATGTGCATCAGATGGCAAAAACATTTGAGAAATTTTAGTATTAAAACTTTCTCGGTCAGGAATTCATCGTATTCAACATTAAAGTTTGTTTCCTCATAACTTTACGATTCACTTGAAGTTTTTACCACGTAACTAAGACAGCTGTTAAAGTAGGAGTGTTTATTTAAAATATTAACTATTAAAAAAACGGTCATTTATTGACAGCAAGCTTTCCAAGTTTCGACTTCATTCATTATTTATTGTATGCGTAATTTAAATTAAGGTTTCCTTTTTTTGTATGCTATTAATTGCGTCTCCATTCCCCCACGAGGATAATTCTATCCGAGTACACGGCAAGAATAATTTATTAAGCCATGCGCAGATGGTTTTCCCCTCATGTATAAATAATTCCAGTTTCAAGCCAAACGCTATCGGTTTCCCAGATTCATTCTCCTTCAGTCATACACTTTTTTCTCATACCGTTCCCTAAATCTCCATGGCGACTGCAGTCGTCCATCCTTGTCGACCTCCCCCCCCCCCTCCCCCACCTCCACCCTCTCCCTCTTTTTCTCTCCCTCTCTCACTCCTTTACCTCCGCCTCCATGTAACTCTATATCCTTCACTCCACGATTCTTCCCGCCGTCTCTTTGACTTGCGCATCACCGTAGAGACTCCTGACCATTTATCATAATCGTAACTCGCCTCAATTTCCCTCCATTATCCTGACTACCAATCAAATCGAACGCACTCGGTACGACGCGACTGACTGCTGGGTAACCTGTCGGTGTCAACTTTTATTTTATTTTTTTCGGGGCCGCGCCCCTGTGGTCGACCTCGATTCGATACGGATACAAATTTTGTTTGTGCCCTTCACAGAAGGCCTCTCCCAAGATAGAGAAATGGGTTGGTTTTCTCGCTTGCGCCTCACTTTTAACGCAAACGCACCCTGTGGTATGTTCCTTTAAGGCCTTCAGCATGAACTATATGTTCATAATCATTTTTGACTTTTACCCTTATAACGTTCGGTTTGAGTCCTTTTAAGCACTGATAAAACATAATAGAAAATGAAATTTCAATTGTTCTGTTGGTACATTACATTTTTTTAGTGTAGAAGTTTACTTACATTGTTTTTGGGTGAAAATTCGTGTTCCAGTACCTTATAAAAGGTTTCTCTCTCAAGTGGAAATTGCATTGTCAATACCTCATAAAGGGCTAAGATTTACTATCTCTGTGTGATTTGTTTATCCATGGCGCAGTTTCACGAGCATTTGTAAAATTATTAGCTATATGAAAATTATATCACTGTAAATTTTATTTATATATTCATGGTAATAGATTGATCTACATTTATCAGAAATATAATGAAAAATTTTATAATAATTATTTTTTTATAATATTTATTTAAATATGTTGTACATACGATTTAATGAACGTGTTCTCTTTCATGTACATAGAGTACCGGAGGAAAATTATTTGCTCAAATCTTACAATTAGACGTGATTGGATTTAACGATTCCAAAATTTTCAAAAAATAAACGAAGACAAATCCTAAAGTCTCTGTTCTGTTTTTCTCATCCCAAGCGTTATATTCTCAAAACGATAATTTCCCAAAATTAAAAAAAAAGTGAGATAGGGGAAACAACTGCGCCGAATAACGTTTTGTAAAAAAATATAAGCAACGGATATTAAATGCATTTGAAACTTGCCATTATTTTCCACTTTGAACTACAAGTCACATCCTCGTGACAAAGTTCAAGAATCGCTATATAATTTCTGTATTTCTTATTGATTCCTCCTCTCGAAGCCATCGAGCGACGACCAAAAATAATACAAAACAAACTCGTTTTCCTCATTTCGCCCGAAAAATTGTATTCCCACAGTAGAGCGACATTTTCCCTCCCTCCAAATCCTCCTCCACCACACTCCGCCCCCGCACACGAAATTTATGACACGGGATGACACCAAGCGCCCTCTAGAGGCCCCAAGACGCCTTTTAAAAACTACCCCCCCCCCCCCCGCTCTCCACCGCCTCCCCCTTCCTTGCTCCCTCTCGCCCTTTCATTCCGACGCAATTAGTCACTGCCAATTAAGTGGCGCTGTTTAATTAGTCTGGGTCAAACGCTGGGTGCCGGAGACTTCTCCTCTTGCCCTCTTCTCAATCCGATATCGCCGACTTCTCCTCACTTCCCCCTCGTATCTAGCCTCCCTCCTCTCTCCTCCCTCTTTCTCTCACTCCTCTCTCCATCCTCCATCTCCTTCAAAACCCTTTCCAATTTCAGAACCTATCTTTCTCCTTCACGGTCCTTCTCTTCTCCCTTATCGCTTTCACAAGTTGGGCCGCTTCCATTAAAAAATATATATATATTATACACAATCTCTTAGCTCTCGCTTCACTCGCGTCATGCTATATCCTCCTTTTTTTTTACCCTTTGAATTTTTCAAGTCTCTCCCTAACTGCTCTCTGTATTGATAAATTTTTGTTTTCGTAAAAATATCGAATTTCAACGGAAATGCACGTTTTAAGCCTCCCCGAATAGGTTTTCACTATTTTTTCGATTATGCCTGTGTGTGTGACGGATATTATGTTAGCGCAACAAAGACGTCGCAACATTTATACATAATGTTTAAAAATTATTCACGAGTGTAATTGTTGATAGTTATTCCCGAGAAAACTGTCGTCAAGAGCATATTGTAAGCACTATTGCAATCATATTCATTGCTCTCCATGGAGAAAGCCATTCGTCCACCATTTACTCGCTTCAATCTCAATCTCCTTATCTATCCCCTTCTCCCGTTCCTCATGTTTCTAGCTCTAGCTCCGGTTCTCCATTTTTTTCTAGATCTATTTATTATATCTTATCTCCTCCTATTTCCTTTCGTATATACACAAATCTTTATTTTATCACGCTCCTTCCAGCAGTATCTCTCTTAAGGTTCACACGATTCCAACTTTATCTAATTGCCCAATTTATTTTTGTGTCATCCGTATCATCTTTCGGTTTGACCTCTTGAAAAAGTATCTTTACTTAATTCCCTGAATGATGACAGTTTAGGTGTTGTGGCGGTAATTCAAGTTTACGTATTCATTCGATGACAAATCGGTAATTTTCCCTGTAAAAAACGTTTAATAGCGTTCGTGCAAGTACGCAACCAGATGAATCACGAATTATCGCCACCAATTCCATATCGACTCTCGCCTTTTTTTTGTCAATATTTTCGTCTTGCGCAATAAAACGCCTGATATTTCCCCGTCTCTGAGTCATGAAAATTCTCCGGAAAGACAAATTTCCCCGTTTCGTATTATATTTCACGCGCGTCTGCGAATCTGATTCATCGGTGAGCATCAATCTTCCCATTCAATTATCGAAATGATTTGAACGTTTAAAAATGCTAAATCAAAATATTAATTTTCCGCGTTTTCTCGGATTGATTTTTACTGATTTTTTTCTTAAGAATGAGACTTAGCAAGCACACGTCAGTGTTTTGAAACTTTATTATCCATCGATAAAAAAAAACGGGTAATTCACGTCCATCCGATTTTTAAAAAAAGATTAACATGTGTCTCGCAGCCTTCGAAGGAAGCGTTGGTCAATAAAACCCGATCCTTCGCCCGAAGGAAAAGGAGATAAACTTCCGATAAAGAGAGGCTAATAGCATTCCGATGATTTCGTTGAAAAAGAGCTTTGTGAGCGGCGACTGGGGCTGACGGTGGTGGAAAATGGCGTACAAAAAGAAACCGCTTGTCTTCTCCGATGCTTCGGTTTTTATAATCCTTCTTCAGCGCCGTTATCCTTTGATCCGCGCCGGCAATGTTTGAAAATCCCTTCCACATACGTCTTGAGTGCCATCTCGATGACTTATGTGACGGATAGGAAGCGATGACGTTATCTCGGGAGCGAGCGGGATAGCCGAGGGAGTGAGGAGGGGGAGGGAGAAGGGGATCCGAACAGACAACGCCTCGGGCTTATTTTCCATTTAATTACTGTCGTAATCTTACGAGGCGGCCTGAAGCCCTTATTGGCGCGATAACTTTGCGGAGAGGCGTTCACACCGCGTGAATTATGGCGGTCGTCCTTTTAATTTTTTAAATATTTATTCAGACGTAGCCTCTGACCGCTACGTCTCTCCTCCAATGAAGTTTTCTTTTCCATAGCGCGACCGAATGAAAACTTTGTTTATCTGTCTCCTCCACGGCAGCGTCACATGTCACGATGCGATACAATTGAATATAGACGTGGCGAAAAGAAAACGAACGTTTGAAAATTCTGTCCTCCGTTGTATATCCTAATTAGAATGATGAATTTTAAACTTGGGAAGGCTCCGCTTTGTGGGAAATTTGCATGATAGTAATGAAATACTGACGATACTGTAAAAATGGGAAACCGGTCGAGCAGTGGAGCATACAATATGACTTTCGTTACTATTATGGTGAATTTTATCCATATAACAATGGCACTCTTCGCAGACAAACTTGAAGAGAAGTATCAATTTTATAAATTAAAAGAAGATTTGTTTCTAAACTTATTTTCTTAAATATATTATAATTTGATTAAAATTCGTTTCGCAACGAAACTCTAAGGAAGCTACAAGAGAGAGAGAGAGAGAGAGAGAGTGAGGAGGTAATTTTTTCGAGTGCAAAAAAAGTTTCCCCCTTCTAATTAATATTCGGAAACGATTAGCATATCTTAACGAAAAAGGAAGTTTCCTAGCCGTCTCTGACGAATAAAGTATTGCTAAACGAAATGTCCTTAAGTCCTCATTTCATAGAAATGGAAATTTTCTCCATTCACGTTTGGCTCCTCGCTGGCTTCCCCGAGAAGAAAGACAGGAGCAATTAAGTTTGTTGTAAAAAAAATCACGACTTCACGAAATTCCATACGTCACCTAATTGCGTTAACTCGCGCCCCACGCGGACGCCATCGCCTCGCTTATTTTTCCGCAAATTAACACGGGCTTCATTATCTCCTCCAAACAAGTGCTTTTCATTCGGAGATTTTTTTGTGTTAGTCGAGAGAGAGAGAGAGGGAGGGAGAAAAACACGAGCCATTTAGCGGTGCATTCGCGCGAAAAAAAATTTTTTAACCGTTTGTTTATCCTTTGACGATGGCCAGAAGCCGCCGATGGGATAAGTAAAGCGGACAAATATGTTCGGACAAGATAAATCTCTCTGCTTTCCAAACTTCGCATTAAAAGCACATTTTTGGGGGAAAAAAACATGCGGGTGGCGCCACGGAGGATTTCGGGTTTTATTTTAAAATTATGCGCGGCCCAGTGGTAATAATGCCTCATGTTGTTCCTAAAGGACGGATGGCCTAAGACGGTGGATGTAAAAGGGGTTGGAAAGGGTAGAGCAATTTTCAGGCGGATGCGATTCAAGAAGGCTTTCTCCGCGTAAGACGAAAGGGGCACTAATTACCGCTTCTGTTGCCACCTCTTCCCTATATACTCGAAACACGAAAGGACGCACGAAAAAAACCGATGGCAGATGGCGAGACAGGAGGCCCCCATGCTCATTTGGCAGAATCATTAGCGGACTTATTCTTACGAGACACATTCAAACAGAGGGAAGAGAAAAATCTTCGTTATGATGTGGGCGCTAAGACGCTCCTCAAACATCCCATAACACACACTTATTCGGCGTGGATGGATGGAAAGAGACGCGTAAAAAAAATGCCTCTTCCCTGGGACCGTTCCGGTTTCAGCCGCAATTCAAATGGTTCAGTGTTCTCGTGGCGCCCAGTCACGCGTGTTGAGCCTCAGGAAACCAATATATGTAAGCCCCTCTGTGCGCACGTCACCGGGAAGTTATTTGACCTGATTAACACGAGCTTGGATTCCTATGACGCAAGAATTACTTCTCCCGCGCGCCATCTTTACACCCCGTGTAATTTCTCCTTTCTTCCCCGCGAACGCGAAAATTTTTTTTTTTTTACACGGTGGATTATGTTGCTAATGGGACTTTATTTTTTAATGCGCGCGTAACGTGCTTTCCGTACCAACGTGTTGAAGGCTCGCTTTAGTTTAATTCGATTATGTGGTGGCAAATATTTAAACGCGCAATTTGCTTTCGTATTGCGCGGTGACCTCGTGTTCGAAATTTTCCAGGTGGTGTTAATTAATTCTCGTCTTTAATCCCGCTCCGATGTTTAAAAAAATGTTTTTATTTGAGTTTTTTGATACGTAGCGATGCTAGCGTGTCGGTGCTTCTTTAGATCATGGATTTATATTAGGAGAGAATTTAATCGTTATGTGCCCTACATTAATCCAGATTTTTCTTATTGTCGACACATAATATATGATTTCCAGAGTCAATATACCGTGATTACGTAACGACGTTGATTATGCTTCGAGAAATGTTTTTAAAAATATTTTGTGAGCATCATGGGAAAATTTGGAGAAAGTCGTCAAAGTGTGGGAAACGAAGGTTGTAAAGGGACGAGGAGGCTGGCACGTAAACAGAACAGAGGAAGATATGAGGATAAAAAAGGGAGTGAAAGGAGGAAATGGGAGAGAGGACTTTGTCCCTACCATCACTCGATAAGTTTAACAGATACACGAACGTCACGCGAGGTTAATGCGATAGCAGTTTTAAGATATTTGATAATCCTATTAAATATGCTAACATTCAGTTGGAAGCAATCATTTCGCGACGATATTTATTTTGAAGTAAATGTGTCTCATTAAACGGACAAATGCTATTGTTAAAAGTGTTCTTGGTTTCTTTCACGTGAGCCGAACATGAATAAATGATTACAAACAAATAAGTAGTTCCATTATTATTTATGACAGAAATAAACCATTCTCAAAACGTAAATAATCTCTTCGTCATGATGCAACGAAGACTAAATTGTTCGCAATCCATCCACAATATATACGTACCTACATAAAATGCAATCGCAATTATAAAGCGCGAAATTCAGATAAGGTATCCGCCGGAGCTCAGACAGTCGGAGGGGAAAGAAAACACTCCTTTTAATTTTTCATCTCTATCAGCTTTGACGGCATCACAAATTAGACGTATGTACTGTGCTTGCGCGCGACAGACCAAAATTTCGAAAATAAAGGGAAGCTGAATATCCCGGTGTCACGGTTCCTTCTTGGCAGCGGATCAAATATTTGCTATTTTGTTTTGCGATTCTTTACGTTTGATGTCAGCGAGTGAGCGAAAGAGAGAGAAAGGAAGAGAGAGAGAGAGGGGGGGGGGGTGTATGTGGAGAGATGGGGCGCTGAGGGGTCACGCATGGCGTTCGGACCCCGTTATTTCTCGCGTCTGCAGCCTTGGCGTCGATTCAACAATCCATAAGTCATTCCTTTAAGGTCATATTACGCTTGTCTTTACCATCCTCTCTTCCTACAATTACAGTATCCGTAAGAGTTATATGTGCAAAAAAGAACCTGGTCATCGATAAAAAATGTATAACTAGGGTCGCAGTCTGCACATATATATGTGTGTGTGTGTGTGTTTATGTAATATGTATGTACGTATGCATACACACATCCATACATAATTGCATATATACTTGAAAGTCGAATTTCTATTTTCGACAACTCCTAATAATGTACTCTACGCATAAATTATATCTCGAACTATTTTCACTATTTAACAAAGTTCGAGGTATAGAGGTTTTACGGTGCGTATGTACGATTACATGAATATTCATGTCGACATAAAAATAATAAAATCCAACGACTCCGTCATGAGGTTCGTCTGGGTTCCGAACGCAGCATCCCACATGTTAGAGATCCTTCCCTTTCGATCGCTGAAGGCGGTTTGGAACGCTTCCAAGAATTGGCTTTTTTAAAAAAACCAGTCCAGTCCGTCTTACATAAAAGGGTGATCTTAAATTTGCCGAACTAATTACCCAGAGAGATAAGGAGGACGGCTCAGTGATGGCGTCGACACATAAAAACGACCTCAAAACGGCTAATAAAGGCGTAATGCACGCATTGTGTTATATTTATGAAGACAACGTGACCCATGGACAAATAAATCACGGTCGAGGAAATGGGCGAACGGATAAGATTGAGTAGAAATCACATTCGCTTCCCGCTGGTGTGCCACTCGTATAGTCGAGGGAATGGTGATGTAAAACACGCACAGCAATAAAGATGTATTCGCAGCTGCAAGGGATTTACTTGCCGCGAATAACGGTTTGCCTGTGGGGATTGTTATCTTCCAGCTACTTAACACTCCATGGAATTTAATCAGCAATGAATTTGCCTGTGTCGATTAGCCTCTTGATTTCACTACTTTGATTTCAATAGTAATTTATTAATTGTTCGAATTAATGATGTTTCCCTGTAAAATCAATGCAAATTAAAATCAATATCAATTGCAATAATAGCGAAAAAATATATTTTTATTGGTATTGGTATTGCCAGCAACTTTGAGCCAGCTGATTTTTGCAGTACTACTAAATTATAAGGTAAAATCGTGTGGACGTTACAAGCGTATATTTTACCGCAGACGGGCTGTTAAATTTATTCGATAAAAACAGTATCGAATTAGAATTTCGACTAATGTATGAGAGAAAATTTAACAAAAAATTTACATGAGACAGCTTCTCAGTGATTTTTGATGATGAATTGTATGGTGTCAGAGACCAGACGATCTAGGCGACCTTCTAGAGCCGCTAGAGAGTTTAGTGTTAACAGAGACAGGAGGTTAATGCGAGTGGGGAAAGAAATGTAGACATTTAGTGTGGACATCCCAAACACAAAGAAGCGGTCAGTGGTGAAGACGATGATCAACGTTAACGATAATGGCGACAAACAGTCCCAATTGACGGATCTAATTGAAAAAAAATATTATTTCTTATTCTGTGAATTTGAGCTGTGATTGACATCGATCTCTAAATTCCACGATAAGACAAAGTGAAGAAAGGAAGAAAAAGAAGGAAAGGGAGAGGGAGGAAGAGAAGAGAAGAATAAAATAGGAAAAAAGGAAGGAAGAGGGAGAGAAAAGGAGAGGATGAGAGAAAGAGAGGAAAAGAGAGGGGAAGACAGACAGACAGACAAACGACTTTATTTAGGACGAAATTGAGACTGTGAAGTCCCTTCTTACATTTAAGAGGGAGAGGAAGAGGAGGAAATTGTTGCATGACCTATCGATACTTTTTATGATATAAGTATATCGATATTTTTCGACCTATCGAAACATTTTTTTGCGATTGCTGTTTAGTTTTTGTTTAGAAAAATGTCGTCATCGTGTGACATAAATGTTTATCTTTCTTTTTGTACTATACGTACAAATGAATTATTAAGGTTTTGATAGCCTGCTTCTCTCCATAAAAGTTATCCATATGCTTAGCTTTGGGGATTTCCACCCCTTAAATTCGCTTCTGTATGGAGCCACAAATCTCACATATTTTATGAGAGAAAATTCCACAAAAAAGTGCAGAGCGTAAAATCGCCGAGGAAACCGTATGTTTTGTTTCTTTCCTTTTGTCGCTTGTGCCAACAGAATATTCAATAGATTCTCACATACTTTTCAAAATCTGGGTTGAAAGGAAGGGGAAACATCTGAGGTCTTTCCTGCTCATTTGCTCGGAGAGGCGAACTGGAGAAACTTTTAACTACAGATATAATTCCATCGCCATCCCCTCTCCCCTTCCACCCCCTTCGCCACCGGATAAGCTCGCCCCACGAAGCCGGGAGCATTTAAATAACTCGCAGCAATGCGGTCCCGTACGTGTGAGAAAGCCTGGGAAATCTCCACGAGGATCGGTTCGGAGGAAAGAGAGAGAGAAAACGAGTGGTTGCAAGCGTGGCCGTAAGGTGGCGCAGAGGTCGCCTAGTTTGGGGTCAAGTGCTCGGAGACGAGGTATGCTCGGCAGAGACCGCCACAATCGACTTGTTGATTGGTTTTAATGTAACGGGTCTGCGATAGGGGAAGGGGGGGAGGAAAAAAGCAATCACTCGGGGATGCTCTCATGGAACGGAGGATGGATGTTAACGGGAGGTTTCCCTATGAGTTGCAGGGTAAAGGTTTCTTAATTTCTTCATTTCATGCTTGATTAGGCTCGACTGTCGAGAAAACGCTCCACTAATTGGCGTGGTCGGACGAGGAAAACGTTTTATATGTGCTTTGGAGCAGGGAGTATAATTAGTATGGAGAGAAAGGAAAGGGGTGGTAATGTAGTGTGAGCGCGGGGGCGTTATTGGAGGGGAAGGGGCGCACAGATGAGGAGGAGAAGGTGGACGGGAGAGAGTGAGATCCCCCGTGAGAAGTTGCGCATTTGAAAGTGTGGGAGTGAGTTCAGAAGGATTTAAATGGATCCGTAGTTGTTAAGGGAGGAAGGGGGAAATGGGGGAGGGGGGTAAGGAGTCAAGATTCCTAGATTGAAATGTACGAGGATTGCTACACATACATAGATACGCTCTACGTGACCCGATTAATGAAGTTAAGGAGACGGGAAAGAGCAACGCCTCCTCTTTTCAGGGAAACATTTTTCGAAGCGTATTCCAAAAACGGCGTTGACTTTCTCTGTTGCCAGTTTTCGATCGCATGCTTGAAAACAGAGTGAGAATCGAGAGAGAGGGAAAAATTTCTCGTGAAATGATCCGTGGTGAAACCGCGATTGAATTTTCTGCGGCGTTGGATCGAGCGTCAATAGCGTTTCTATGGGAAACATGCCTGCCGTCCGTCCGTCCTCGTTCCGCACGGCACAATTCCAATATATTTTGGAGAGAATGGCGTCATGATAATATTAATATTGCAACTATTAAGTTACCGAATCTATTACGTAGAAATAAAAATGACTATTTTGAAAGGAAATAGATTCAAGTTAACTTTAGTGGGGAAAAGTACACGATGAAAATTATACGACGAAAAATCACCGGATGATACGCATAATAATTTTTCACAAATAATTAATTATATTAATGTTAATTTAATACAAATGTTACTGTTAAGTTAAATTAGCTGACTTGATTTCATCGAACCTATACTGTTTAAATAAAAATGATTATATTTTTAAAGAATTAACTTTCAAATTTACTTTCGTGAGAAAACGTTCACAATATACAACAATGAAGTTAACGCAACTGATTTGACTTCACCGAACCAATAACGTTTGAATAAACGTGGCTATATTGAAAACAGCTTAACTTTTATATCAATTTACGTGAGGAGCTTTGTAATTTATTTAGTTAAACATTAGAATTTCTATAAATGACAACATTTAAAAGTAATTTTCTATATATAATAATAATAATAAAATACAATCATAAACGATAAAACTATTTAAACACAGTATACATCCAAAGTTAACTTTAAATATAGTCATTTTTATTTATACGTAATAGATTGTGTAAGTTAATAGTTCCAATATTAATATTATCTTGACGCCATTCCCTCCAAAATATATTGGAATTGTGCCGCGAGGAACACGGCTGGCGCCGAACTGCCCGGTGTCGAATAGTCCCATCGCCGAATAGTCCGTCGCCGAATCGGTCGTGCCGAACTGTCCAAAACCTAGGTATTTGCTCTCTCTCTCTCGGCCATGAAACTGCCTATCCATAAGCTATGCAGAAAACATTGTTTAAATCAGGCAAGTGGACCTCTTCGTGAGGTGCTGTTGCGTCACAGACTTCGTTCCATAAAAAAATTAAATGTATTAAAAGAACGTAATTACCTACCTCGTAGAACTCCTTTTCTTTGTTCAGAAGTGTTGACTTCACTAAATCCGAAATCATAAATAAAACAGCGAGAAAATCATAAATGCAAAATTCCACCAAATCCATTTAGTTCTTGGCATAAAATTTCTAATGGCTTACAAGTGCGCAGTTGTGGGACATCGTTTCGGAATCGCTCTCCAAAATCTCTGATATAAGAGAGTGATCTGAATGTCTCGTAAGCCAGAAATGTTCTCCGTTTTGATTATTCCACCAATTTACGTGCTTTTTTTATGGAGCAATAATGGGACAAAATTATCCCCCAGCAGCTGATCCCGGTCCGCCAAATACTTGTCACATGTGACTCTCATATGTAGTAACTTACCCTGAAAATTTGATTACTCTAGTCTGAACCGTTGAACTTAATGAATCTAATACAAAATATTTGGTCCGATGGTTTATTCGTCATTTAAATCGTTTGAGATCCATATTTGCCCATGTTACATGTTTTTAAATAAAGATCGAGTTTGATCAACTTACTAAGTGCGATACGTTAAGATTAATAGCTAAACGCTATACAAATGGAAGATTTTATAGATTAACAAACTTTATACATTAACTCTCTCATTGACTCTTTGATTGAAATTAATTACGTTTCTCTGAAATGTGGTGCTATGATGCTCCATTTTTACCAATAAATCACCTTGCACAGTTTTCCACAAAGGGTTATAATAGCAGCATATTGTCTTAAGGGTATACAAATTCAGTCGTTAAGTTTCTATTATAAACATTTTCTTTATCTTTTAGGCGCACCAAAGCCGTATCAAATAAAAAACCAAAAAAAAGACCAAAACGAAAATCTTTCGCCTCTAAGAAATTTTAATTTTTACATGATCAGATTATGTTAAATATTTTTTTTCGTTTTCGGTTCTATATCCACATTGTAAAAAGTATTCGCTTAGAAAGGCGCCAAGTTCAAATTTACAGAAACTAAAAATGAATTGGTTACATCTTTTTCATTAGTTCACCCAGTAGCCAGATTTTAAGTACAAAAATATTCTGGCGTATTTACAACTTCTCAGATGAATACTGTACTGACTGAAAGCAGCTGACGCGGAGAAATGAAGCATGTTCTACTTCTGTCCCATCGAGGAAAAGCGCCGTCGACGACAATCAATTCCAATGAAAATTAATTTCACGCTTTCAAACAGAATTTTCGTAAGTCTGATAATTTGAGCGCAAACAAGACCCAGCGTCCAAATTTATTTCGCGAGTAAAGCATACCGTGAAACACATCCTCGCCATTGGCTTTCCTATCGCCAGAATTTTCTCCGAACGCTCTTTCTCAAACGCTTCGGTGCAAGATTCGCCTCCCTCCCTCCTCCTTCTCCCCCCCCCCCTCCCCCCCCCGCCTTCCCCCTTCCTCCTTGCACCTCCACATCATCCCCATCTAGCCCATAAAGAGAGTGGAAATTTACCCAATCCCGGCAACATATTGTTACTAAGAGGCGCGTGAAAGCGGTAATTTATGACCATATGTTGGCCTATCGCTTAGACCACTTTTTTTAAAAACCCTCTTCCCATCTCGTTCTCCCTTCAATCCGCTCTGTCTCTCTTAAATTTTTTTATTATTATTTCGGAAGAAGCGGTTCACTTAGGACCCATTCTCATTTGGTGCTGAGGCAGTTTAGCGAGGGAAATTCTCGCCCTCGTTCCCTCGATGGCGGTTATCATCTCCCTCTTGTGTTCGCACGTCGCGACCTCCCGCCCTTTTTCTCTTTCCTCCTCCTCCCCCAACATCACCCTTCAACACCATTACACTTACCCCTTTTCACGCCCGCATCAAACACCCGCTTCTATCCTCCGAATATATCTCTCCCCCAATCAACCCCTTTTTTCTATATATATATATATATATATATATATATATATATATATACACACACACAGACACACACACGTAAACCATATCCACGAAAACGCCGATTTTCAAAACTGTCTCGCAAACGAGACGGCAAACTGTCTTCATTGGCGGAAGGATAAGGCCATGTGGTGATCGGGTGCTACTAAACCACCGTTTAAACTACCTGAGACTCTTCCCCCTTTTCTGGTTCCTCGTATAAACTCGGGACGGAGAGGGGAGAAAAAAACTTTCCAGGTCGCCCTTTCGCTCACGAATAACCTCTCTTCCAGTCATCTCGATCGGCAATTAATGCAATTCGTTGCGATAAGTGAGGCCTTTATTTCTTTAACGGGGGGGGGGGGAGTTGGGTTGGGGGGGGAAGCGGCGAATGGGAGGAGGGAGTTACGAGGTGGGAAAATTGGCTCGCGGACTGCGGCAGGCGGTTGTGTGGTTGGGTTGGGAGTGAGTGGCGATATTCTCGGTGAGGAAAAAAAAAGACGATCGAAAGGGGTTAACGACGAAATTGCCCTTCGATTTTTTAATGGCGGCGTAATGGCGCTCCGAAAGGAGTTTTTATTGTGGGGCTGTTGGGCGAAGGCGGCGAAAAGTGGTTGCCTATAGATTAAAGATTAAATTCGGATACGCGGGGAGAGATTAGGAGAAGAGGTTTAAGGAATTTCGATCGCCATCCACGTTATGGAGCATAGAATAGACGATAATTGGCCAAAGATACCACCGAAGGATCTGTGGCGGTCTGTAGTGTTCCGTAGTAACGCGCAGCGTGTCAAACAAAAGAAGAACTTTAAGAAAAATTGATGATTAAATAGGATTTCCTACGTTTGAGTTATTATTTGTCATAAACTCATCGCATAAACATTATTAATCCCATGTTTTACATTTGTTTGTTATTATGTCTTACTTAAAACGGTTGATTTCCGGTTACCTGACGAAAAAATTCGAGTAATTTGTTTATTACTAAGGAAAACATAAATAACCATAATTTCTTGCCCATATGCTTCTTAAATTATGTACTCCATTTTTCCAGATACCGCAGTGTTATTGAAGCATGAACTAATTTGAACGTAACTTCTTCACGAATCCCATATTTAAAGCAAGTTGTTCCGTTTTAAACTTAAACATTTAAGGTGCTAAATGTGTTGTAACGATACTTTTCATTAATTCTTTATAACGTTGGACCACCGAAATAAAATTTTATTATCGGTATTTATGGGTCGGCAAACTTTTATCAGTGGAATAAACACAAAGCTCGATAGTGAAATATTAAAAATCTCCATGGGTAAAAAATATGCTGACGTTACACTAGTTTATTACGGACGCATGATTATTTATTTCCGGTCTACTGAGGTCCAGCGTCTCTCTGGGAGACCAAGGACATCATTAATCCAGACATCGAAAAAAAAAGTTCTCTCTTACTACGGCAGACCACCGGTCACGTGACCCCGTACACGAAAATACCGCCGCATCGCCGTTTGACTAATAAGCTGCATATCTCGAGGAAGATAGGTGGAACGGCTGAAGTGTTGTTTGCAAAAGCTTTAACTCCGCACCAGCCTGCACCAGTCAGTGCCAAACGTAACCGGATTGGAACGCGAAAACACGTGAAGGTAAAGCAAGAGCTCTAATGCGCCGGAGAAATCGCGTTACGGCCCCGTTTTTTGGGGAGGAAAAGAGAGAGAAAGAGAGGATGGGAGTTAATGGCGCACGTGGAAGTTATTTCCCCGTAAGACCCCTTTCTCCCTTTTGCCCTCCCCCTTCTGCTCCCCCCTCCCCCGTACCTGTGCCACCTGCACTCACAGATTTCACTCGCGACGCAATCACGTGCAGTAAGTGATCGGCTAATTAAGCGGAGGAGAAGCTAACAAGATTGAAGATGCAAATGTTGGCGAGAAAAGAGAATGCTCGAAGATTTATTTGCAATCCTCTGGCGTCAACGAGGCACCTCAATCGACCAGAAAGAGAAGTCGAGGCGAAAAGATATGGAACGGTGCTGCTTTAAGATATTACGTCTCGCTGGGATATTCTCGTTCTTAAGACCATGAGCGATCGCATGTTTTGTGGAGGATTCCGTTGTAAGTACGTATAATTCACCGAACGAAGACAGAGAATGAATTTTTTGAGAGATGGATTTTTAATGGATGAAAAATTATAGAAATTATAATTGTATAAGAGCTCCTTAAGATGACGAACCTCACGGGAAAAAATGAATCTCATCATTGCCCTGCAGAAATTTGCAAACGTACACTTTATACTTACAGTTCAGTATGCTAAGCTGAATAATTGCTTCTTTTTTGCGTCCTTTATTATTTTAACTTTCTGCGGCTAAGCAACACATCAAAGTTCGTTCGTTTGAAATTAATTACTTCTTGTTTTATCCTTTAGGTAAGTTGTATTTTTCAATGTAAAATATTTTATATACATTATTTGGAGAGACAGATTTCCATTTGGGAATAGAGCGAGTATGAAAAATAAATAAAGAAATCTGCTCAGGATAAAATTCAGCAATTCGGATTTAAATAATTTTTTAATAAATAAATTTAAAGAGATTTATCACTTTGTTTGAGGGGCGTGTTTAGGAGTGGTCTTTGATAAAAATTTGATATACAAAACTTTTAATTTATTTTTGACAGAGCTAAAATAGACTGGTTTTTGTTTTGTGTTTTGTTGAATTACCATCAAATGTTCTAACAAATATCTCCTCGAACAATAATTTTATCGGCAAAATCGAGTTGTTTATTCAACCTAAAACGGAAAATTGTGGCGCAGAAAAGGCAAACGTCGCCGCGATACGTATTAAAGCTCGAAATTCTGTATTGGCATAATCAATTTTCGACGATTAATTAAAGGGTTAAGCAAATGTCCGAGGCGTTAATGCCATGTCCCCATTTATGGAAAAATAGGACGCGAAATTAAGAAGACGCTCGTTAGCAGGTAGGTGTTTCTGCTTACGTTTCTTAGCATTGCGATTCACATATGATACGTCACATGTTTTTGATTTGAATAGTATTTGCAGTAGCACTTAGATTCTGCGCAGTAAGAATTAAGATAAGGAGCTAATCGGAGGAATGAAGGCGTAATTGGGCGAAAGTGTTGCCCATTATTAATCCCAATAACCCGAAGACTTACCACCTACCTCGCTCTAAATATAGCAAACTGGAAATGTTTAAGGTATTTTGAAGTTATCCATTTATTAATGCATTGCTTATCGAAATGCATTTGAAAATTTTGTAGAAACTCCACCACACCTAAGGAGTACACGGCATCTCAATTATATGGTGTGCGGTGTTTAAGCAAGACTTTCTCTCCAGCACGAACCCGGGACCTATTTTTCTATTCGTTTTCAGCTTGCGACGTGAAACTTCATGAAGATACAAATGAAAGATAACGATGTTTGTAATGTAGTTGATTGACGTATCGTTCATATTCAACTTGTACTTTATTCTACATACTAAATTAAGCTAATAATCAGTGAGCGTTAGGAAACCGGTTGTGGATTAATGTTCAAATAGATATGTTTCAGTTATTTCAACTGTATCATAAAAATGTTCGCAATCATTAACTTATTTAATTGCTGGTGCAGTTATAAAATAAATTTCGGGCGAGAAAAACACGAAAGTTCCTGTTAGGTAAACCGCGCAATAACTTTGATTGAATTCAGCATAAATTCGCTAATTCATTCCAGTATTTGGAACGGTTAAATTGCTTGGATATACAATCATGTATTTAACCGAATGCCTTGTAAGTTTTACCTTTTCCGGGAGGGAGATTTAAGATATCGGCCATATTTTCTTGAACAAGGCAGACCATGCCGCAGCGGAAATGATCGTAAATATGAAAGATTGGACCCTAAATGAGAAAGAATGGTCATGTTCCTAAGTTTCCTATGTAAGTTTAGTGCTTATCCACGCCTGTCATAACTTTATGAGCTTAGGTTGACGACCTACCAAAACCCTCCGACTCCAAATAACTTGAATCAAATCTTCAACCCATCCGACAACCAATCTCGCTTCCTTCAATTCTTCTTCCACGATGTAATTTGCAATCCGAGAAGAAGGAGAGAGGGTGAAAACCTATTTTCTCATTCACTGGAAAATTCTCTTTTCGGCGAGGGACGGGAAGTTAGATTTCGGATGTGAAGAAAGGCACTATACTCGATTTGACCGGTTCCACCCCCGGCGACTCTCTGGCGCCCCTGGGACCAATGAGGCGGGAAACGAGAGAGAGAGAGTGTGTGCCCACCTCCGTTACCCCCTCGTCACGCCCTTCCTCCTTTTCTCTTTCCCTCTCTCTCTCTCTCCTTTCCTCCTTAGATCACAGTGGGGAGACTCGAGAGGTCTGCACACTAGCCGTGCATGACCACCATTCTCGCTCCTTTTAAGACTTGACCATTGATGGAGTACAGTTTTCACGGTCCAGTAATTGTCTGCTTTGGCGCCTTCTTGGATTCTCTTAAAGACTTGGGTCGGAAGAAAAAGCTGCAATTGGGCTGTTTCCCCCCGCACAACTTTACCGAATCATAGAGAGAAAGAAAGCTCGTTTCCCATTGCCACGGAGGAAACACGTGAGAGCGAGACGTTAGGATTTTGTAAAACCTCGCCAGCGGAAATAAAACTGTTCTAAAAGCGATTAGTCCTCTACAACAGGGATTCTAACTCCTTTTAGTTAGATCTTAGAAACATTTGATACGGCTCACGGCTGCGATTATATTCTGTCGATCACAATATCTGTATACTGAAAATAAATTAGTTATGTATAAAGAGCAGATCTGGTCAAAACGACAAACGGCGGAAGTACTACACGGGCAGGCCGGGATTTAGGGGAAGGCTGTGTTTCGACAACATATTTTTAAACAAACAAAGCTTTTTAAGGGCTTAAACTGCTGGTGTTGTTATGATGCTCGAATTTATTTGCAAGTTCTTGTCCATTTGTGTTTCCTGGACCAGTAATATATTTCATTCTATTCATCAATTCAAAGTGTCAAGCAAACAGCATCCACTTCTATTTAATACTATGTGATGGATTTCATTAAATAATTTATATTATACATAAGGCCTAGATTCTTTTAAATAAAAAATACCCTATTCAGGTATATAATTTATCATTGATAATTTATTGCTGGTAGATCGTGTTAAGGAAACGGAGTAAAGAGATCCAAGGTACGAACACCCCTGCTATACAGCTTCGAGTGAAATCACCAATGATTTGTAATGTTTTTGCCGTATGGAAATTAGAAAATAATTCTCAAATAAAATTTATCATTCGATCGTTTATTGTTAATCTTTTAAAATTTAGCGATTGCAAACTTAACTTTAAACATTTGGATTAGATCGACTTTTTAACATTTCAATCGGGTTTCCAACAAACTAAAGTTATATTTACTGTTTTTAGAATGAATAAGATAATTACCCAAAATATTGACTGATCGAATTAATAAGTCACTAAAACTAAACATTTGAGAAATATTCTACGTTTTTTAAATAAAAGGAAATTGGTTTTTCCGGCGAAAAATTATTGCGCATTTCGACTTCAAATGGCCCGTATATATCATCAAAAGCAATTTACCTCAGATTTTAATGATTGATTACTGCCAAAAGTTAATATCATCACTGACAGGTTTGTTTTTTTGTTCTCTCAAAGTTAAAAACAGACTTTGATGTTGTAATTTAAGTTGTATAAAGTGCTATGTAACTTTATCGACTTTCAAAGATATTAAATTCTCCAATTGTTAACAAAAAATTTGTTGAAGCGTTTTCATTTGTTCGTACGTTAATATCAGGTATCCTTAAATGAACTCGAATTACGCATTTACCTGTCATTATTCTAGTAAACGCAGAAATCGTCAACATTTATGGAATTTAATGTAGCTTTAACCTCGATAACCGTCCAATCAATAAGACGCATTTTATTTTCGTTCATAAAATAAAAGTTCTCACAACGTCATCGCGTAAAGTCAATCAGTCTATAATGATGCGGTTTCCTTTAAATTATTTTTATTTCTAATTATAGGTTTTCAATATTTCTCTCGTAAAATAGAGGAATATTTGCCTAAATTGCATCAAAAAAATAAAAACATAGCCACAGGCAATGTTGCCGTGTTCCATCTGTCGACTAATTAAATGCTGCTGCCTGTTGGATCTCTCTTAAACTTCATATCGATGAAGAGGGAACCAAATGACTTTCTATTCCTTTTACAGATATTCCCGGCGAAAATTGGAAGTCTTAAGCCATCAGACATATTATGGACTGATTGCCTTCCGAGGTCGTTTTCTCGACTCCCGGCCCCTAGTTACAGAGAGAAATGATGTCCATAAAAACCATCCCACGCCCCCGCGCCGCTCAAAACCACCCTTCTTCGTCATCTTCCCTTCGTTCCACTCTTCTTTCCTTCCCTCTTTCTTCAAATTCCTTCTTCCCTTCGCTCCTACGCTCTTCCTTTCGATATGTCCTACGTTCTTCCTTTCGTTCCTTCCTTCCCTCCCTTATTTCTTCCCTTATAGTACATCCCTTCTTTCCTCCCTCCACCCGCCCCCTTTCCCATCCTCTTCCCCACCCTCACCACACCTCTCTCTTAATGATTGACCTCTCGACGCCCTCGCATCATCTGCGCGCCCTCTCCCTTCATTTGTCTTAAAAACCTCCCTCACACCTCCCCCGAGCGATATCCTCACCGAACCTCGAAAAGAGATCCATTTCTCATTCCTAGTCCGTCACTCATACACGCACGCACGCACACACACACATTCAAACCCTTCATATTGCCGCCCTCTTTTTTTTCTAAGCGCTTTCCCCCCTCTCCCATTACCGATCCTCTCAAAAACCATCCGAATCCCTGTTTTTACCCATTACGTGTGTTCGGGTGGCTAGTCCGTGCACGCCCCCCAAATCCATCCTTTTCTAGCAACTGCTTTTAGCGGCCGCCTCGCCCGCCGCTCTTTCCCCTTTGCCCGAAACCGACAGCAAGAGTCCCTCTTCCCTTGTGGTTTTCCACCTTCCGCTGCGGCGTCTCCAGACCGTGTCCTCCTGCTCCCAGGACAACCAGTCTGGCGCCGGCCACAGATCTGACCCTAGACGACGGAGCGGGACCTCTGAAAGAGAAGCGAGGTTCTCCGCCGGCCGTTGTAGCACGCTACCATGCTAACATCTACTCTATCTCTCTGAAAAGTTTTGGAGAGTGGTTCTCGTGTAACACGACTACTCCCTTCTCGCTCTCCCTCTTTCTCTCCCTCTGTTTCCCTCCCTCTTAGGTCACCGTGTCTGACGCCCCGCTCCAAATCATCTCGAAACACACTAGAAAGCATCCATAAAGTCTCGGATTTTTCCCGTAAATCCTCGTTTTTACTCCACGCGAACGGAGATTTCGGAAATGTAAGGGTTGTTTCCGCGCGTTCTTTCATCCATCTTCCACTCGAGTGGGCTCTTCGAATTTTGCATCGCGTTAGACGTGTGACCGGCGGAAGAGGTTGGTGAAGAGGTTTATGCGCTCCACTATGGAGATGAAAGGCAGAGGTGAGCTGGGATGCAAATGGACTCCCAATATTGCACATTATCGTTTGTTCAATACTAGTGAAGGAGGTTCAAAATCATGAAACTCTCATATTGGAAGAAACGATCAGTAAGAACTCATTATAAATTTTTAACATTTATCGTAAAAAAACATTATTGACATTACAATAATGTTATTATTGTGATTCTATGCATACTGAATTTTTAATTGATTTTGAACATTAGATCGATTGCAAATGCCGATGTCAATAAATTTAATTGATAATTATTATTATTTCTCTCTATTTATCAGGCCGTCAAAACGCTTGGACGCTTGGACTTTTAGATTTTAGAATAATTTTTCTTTCAATTCATATAAAAGGGCCAACCACATTTACTTTTATTTTATGAGTATCACTTCACCAATTGCACCTAGCGGGTGTTACTTAATATTTACATTCGCATTATTTCTCAACAATATATCAAAAACAATTGGTAGAGGATCTTATCGTTTATTTTTCATTTCATTACCTTGAGACTTTTCGAAAAGATTTATTTTATCCTGTATTTTATCCTCTTAGAGTCTTAACTACGCACTGAATATGCAGATGATCTGTTGGATCAAATATAATTTTTTTAGGTAATTAGGTTATTTTTTAGTAATATTAACAAACAGGCATGCCTATGTGTAAAGTAGGATTTGAAATAGCGATTTCAGTTTTAGATGAAACATGCCCCATAGATCCCTATTATAGGTTACGTCTTTATTTATATTTAGGATTTTCCTAAGATTTTATCTCTACGGTTTATAAGGTATTATGAGGAGTATGTACGGTATGATATATGGAGGCTAAGATCGAGCCCTCATATCACTTCCGTTATTACCCCCATAACAACTGCTACTTTCACCAATTTAGATCCTCAAATAATACAGACGTACCAATGAATAAACAAATTTTTTTTAAATATGAAAATGAGCCTCTTCATACAAGTCTGAATAATACTTTACGTGGTAAATATTAGCTATAGTTAAAACGTAAACATAAAACTGTTTTAATTATGAAAAAAGTGGGTAACTTCTAAAAACACGGGTGGTGTTATGTTAGTTGCGGTTAACATATTGAAAACGAAATCCAAACCGATTGCGTATTGATACAAACCATGTACTCAAGATGTTTTAACGTGATAAATTGGAGGATCAATGAAATTTGGGACATCGGGACTATTCGTTGAATTACGGGAAATAATAGAGTTTGTGATATATTTGTTAAATTTAGACTTTTTGGGTGACCTCCCTCTTTTTCAACTTAAACAATCGGGAAAACAATTTTTTTAATTCGAGTATACGCGTAATTATTATTTTTTTAGTTTTCATATTTGTAAATTTTAAGACAAAGTTTCTTTAAACTAATCATGAATTTATTTTTAAATATTAGTATAAATGAAATTCATCTCCGCGATGAGACATAAATTCTCTACGAAAAACATGTTTATAAGCCTTGTAAAGGAACATGCTTGTGAGCAAAGCTTCTAAAAAGATCAGTGAATCCGTTTTATGCGACCGCGCGTTCAAATCTCTCGGACTTTACCGTCGGTTATTAAGGAAGGCGAAATAATTATAGGAAATTACGTCTAATCGGCATCCTTTCGTTTCCGGCTGCACGCGTTTAAGTCTCCAAACGGTGCCAGAGGCAATTCGGTGCCACCTCTATTCCAGTCTTCGCAGACTATACATTAAGAGCGGTCGCCAATACCGCCCCTCACCCCCAATCCTGTTTGTTTACCGCATATCCTCCCCTCAGGAGCAGCTTTCCACTCCAGGTCTTCCCAATTTTCTCAATTTCCCTTCTCCCGCCCTCTTGTCCACCGAGTTCTTTCCTCTCGCCCCTCGCCGCCACCCCATCTCCAGTCTTCCAAAAGCTCTCCTAATTAAAAGCATGCCCTCTTCTTCTTCTCCTCCTGGGCCTTCTCTCGCCCCCGTAAGGGCAGACGCTCGTCTTCCGGACTGCCCCCTCTGTTGGCGTGCCTTTGAAGCGACCCGTGACTCTGCAAACAGCGGAGGAAAAGGCGGTGTCTCCTTTCCCAAGCGCCACTTCCTCGCCCCTTTCCATCTTCTGCTCCCTTTACCACGGTCATCTCCTTCCTTCGCCCCATCTTGCCTTTGGGGAGGCGAAGAGGGAGAGACGTCTCTGGCGCCCACTATTATATCCCCTTGATGGAGGCAACGTCGTATTCGGCCACCATTTTTCTGAATGGCCGCCTCGAAAACATCAGCCGCCTTCCGAGGTGGCCCCTATATCTCTTCCCGAGTAAAGGAAAAATTTGATCGGAGCGTTTTAAAAATCTGAACCCAAACATCCACCTTGCACCGACAAAATATTTTTCTGCGACGGGGCTTATTAGAACAGGTATTAATAAATTTGCACGCGCTGCGAAAAAAGTAATTAAATTTTCGAAGACCACTAATGATGTGGTGACAACTAGTGCCGTCTAGATCCACATTTCTACAAATTGACTTCCTATGGGGTATTTTTTTTTGAAATTCTCACTCGCTAAAAAAACTGCTTTGGAAACGACAGTTGTGCATGCGGTGACGTTTTTTTGGCCAGTTACCGCCAGTCATCATCAGCGTGTCTGGTCGTAGCTGCCTTTAACCGGTTCACATGTCACGAGTTGAGCCTCATCAAACGCGGTCGTTCCCGTATGGAAATTTTAGCACTGTCGAATTGAGGCTAAATAATTCTTACGAATCTATTTTTAATTTATCTTCAAACAAAAAGCGGTATATTTTTCAAGTAGATTACACTGCTGATGATTTTCGGTGATACATCGGCTTATTTGATAATTTTTTATCTGTCATGCTTGAAAACCGATTCTTTTTTCGGAATAGGAAGGTCAGTTCAATAATTAGTGTAATAAGTGAAGCATTAATTAAAGGTAACAAATTTAGTAGATGGTAGGATACCGTATTTAAGAGAATTCATTACTCTCGATCAAGCTATCTCCTTCACCAATAAAACGCATGATTAAAGTAAATACATAAGTAAGCTGCTATTCAGCCCTCCGCGGCGGTAATTCTCGAGTCGTTGATTCCTTTTAGAGATTCGCACCTGGTTTTCTTAGCCTATTTGCAGGCGTACGATCATCAGTCGTATTCAAGCCATAAGGTTTCCATAGTAATTCCTTCTAAAAATTTTTCATTTTTGTTTACCATGACCGTCGAGTCTTCATCTGCCATGTGTCGGGTTGCTTTTCTGTTCAAACTGGAGGAGAGACTAATAAAAGATCAGGTTGATTTGTAGATTATTCATGCCTGGAGATGACAGCTTGCAAATGCGATGAACCGTATAGTTCTCAGAGTTGGTTAGGATAGCGGTGTTTTCCTAGAGAAACCATTAGCCTCTGGCTTCGATGAGTTGGAGATAATGAGGGATGATTGATGAAATTTCTCACCCAAGACGTGAGTTTCCGAGAAGTTCTCGCCTTCGAGGAATTCAAGCGACCGATCCCACGCCCGGTCAAAATCGAACACATGAAAGTCGTGTCATCGCAATATAAATTATATTCTTCGGAAATTGTTGTTAATTTTTTTGTTTCCAGCTAAGTAAAACATGAAAAATGTAATTAGCCGATAAAAATTATTTTTATTTAATTTTAACTTAAAAATTATTCAAAAGTCAATTTTAAATTACTCGGGGTTAAATCTCGATCTGAAAATAAATAATGTCAAAGAAAAAAAATAACTTTAAAACCTATTCTGCTTAACGTGATTCCACAAAAAATGCTCATACCGAAATTGATCATAATTGTGTGAATTAATTTCGTCATAGGCAAAGCGTACAGTTCAACACACGAAATTCTCAATGTTTTCGTTCAACTTGTCAAATTTTTCCGCCAATCCGCCGCAATTCATTTGAGGCTAATAATTAAATGACATGCTCGATCGCGTTTGTTATTATGGTGCCCCGTCCTTAATATCCAGTAACATCCGCCGCGGAATGTTTAAATGTATGATTTGAGATCGACATCTAAACGCGAGTCACAGGCATGTCTAACTCGGAATCCAGTCTCAATTATTATTTGCAAACTTACTTATGCCACTTCCGACTCGTTACCACCTCATGACACAAATACTACTACTAAATCGTTGCAAATTGCTCTGTTTACTTAAGCGTTTAACTGAGCTTACGTTTAATGCTATTTCGCATCCAATACGTTATTTTCCTTTCGCGAGTACGTCACAGGCTATAATTAATTTCGAAGTGACTGACTTGTTTTTACAAATCTGATGGCTCTGTATTGATTTGCACAATTTATCTGCAGTATTGATGATTTTTTCCTTGAGGGAGAAATCCAATGTTTTCGTATATACGGTAAACATTGATAGGTTTTGCTTTTGTATCTGGAGAAGGCTGGGAAAAATGATGACACAGCAAGTTGCATCATAATTTACAAGTGTTTCGGTGTAGGTCTATACCTGAATCTAAATAGGAATTAAAATTCTGACGTTTTTTGTCCGAAATAGCTTTGCGAGACAGATAAATTGTTCTAGAGGTTTAAATTAATCCGTCTTCAGTTTACCTATACTATAATTCCGATGTGAAGGTAAAACCTTTAACGCATGAGCATAACTAGTCTATTGAAGATATAAGGTAATTTAGAAATATATCTTTTGTATCCGTGCCTCCGTCCCAAAAGAAAAATGTACCATTACGAAAATGGAAGAGTAACATTTTCTAGAATTTGTAAAACACATTCATTTGGGTCAGTTCTTATAATATTTGCTTAGTTAACGAGTTTCTTGGTAAATACTGTCAATGAAATATTTAAAACATCTTTTCGACGAATCTAATAAATTAAATCGATACAAATTAATTAATTTCTGAAAGTTCGTTTATTTGAGCACACAATATTCTAGGGGTACCGTATGAGGATTCTACAAAAACATCGACGTTCATATTCTCGTTTCCGTAGTTTCTCTAGCCCATTAATTTTTTCAAAGTCCTATAATTTTTTCCGTCTATCACGACGATTGATTTAGAATTTAGATCGATCCGCAGGCAAGATTGGCGTTTTACTTTCGCGAGGGAACGTTTTCTATTTTCACCATATGAGGACGTTCGAGCGCATCAGCCTAGAGAATTCTACGACCATTCTTTTCCTATTTTCGCCGGCAAAAACTTATTCTCCGGACGATCGCAATACGCATCCTAAACTGTTTACAATTCTCTCTCTCCAAACTTGGCGATAAAACTGAAGGAAATATCTCCATCTCTTGCCATATCTTTCTCTCCCTCTCTCTCTCACTCTCTCCTTTACCTAATCTCAATCTTAATCTATTTCCCTCGCGTAACTTTTTTCCTTCTCTCTCGGTCGTTAAAAGCTGGCGTTCTCGCTGTCCTCGTCATCTCGGCCATCTTCCACCTCCGATCTTTTATCTCGATCTCCAGCCAATCGTCGCGACTTCAAAAAACAAAGAAAAATGCACCAGATCTCGGACGCGTAGAAAATAAATTCTCATTCGTCGCCTGATTCCACGACCGATAAGGTTTTTCGAATCATTGTCGCCCGTTTCCATCGCTCGGAGATTCCGCTTTTTTTTCTTCTTTTTCGCTATTTTTTCGTTGGTCAAGTAAAGAGAGAGAGGGAGATAGGTATGGGGGTTGAGAAGCAGCTGCCTTCGCGACTCTTGGTTTGCTGGACACCTGCCCGACGGGTTTAATTTCGCCGGCATGGAAATCAGATTCAAATGAGCACTCCCTCCTGTGCGAAAGGATCGAGTTTATCATTTTCTGCCTCGTCTTTTAAAATGTTATTAAAGTGGAGCCGCATAATTGATAACCGATGGGCGGGCGACTCGAAAAAACAACAATATATTACATGGAAATATAGGCTCGAGGTATCTCGATGTAGAACTAAATCGCTTTCTTGCGATAAATTTTATTTTAATTTAATTGATCCCGAAAGAAGTTGGTGTCGTCGATGGCTATCGACTTAATCTACACATTTACATTATTCGCAATGCTAATATTCGGAGACATTCAAGAAATTGTAAAATAAAGTATAATGCGGATCATTTTGAATGGGTTACAGTTATTCTTAAATATTTATGGAATTTTATATTGCTTGTTCAGTCTGGTGGAACATTTGAAGTGATTGAAGCAATAAAAGTGAAATTATTTAACATCGTTCTGTAAAAATACTGAAATTTCGAAACACAAACAAGATTCCGGATAGATTGCCAAGTTTTGAGGAAAAATACAGCTTTATGTGTAAGGGTTCTCAAAAATTGTTATTATTATTCATTAATTTACTTCTATATAAATCTGATTTAGTTATAATGATTCCAAAATTAGTTGATTAAAATTTGCCACTTGCCAACGAAATTATGATGTCTCATTTTCCTACTCACTTGTAGCTGGATTGGAACTACATTAAGAAATTAAGCCAGAAACAAACAATTTTCATTCCCTACACTGTTTACACTACAGATCGAGTTATAATAGATAGTTATTACAGCTTCGTCAACGAATGATCGGGGATAAAGCACTCGGCAAGCTCTTGTGAACATGTTATGTTCCCTTTCTCGATCAGCACCACTATAATCCATGCTGAAGAGATATAAATCTTTATTTAAAAGCGACAAAGCGCTTTAGAACGATTCTAAACGGACTACAGTTCGGATATCCTATCCACGCATCCGATGAGAACATATCGTTTACCGACCCATATATCACCGCCTCGGTCATAATGGAAGGGCCTTCAACCAAACGCCGCCTGGCCACGGAGGAACATCGTCCAGCCGATCGCCCGCCATGGGGGCAGCGTGCCATTTAAAATCAAATTAGTTCATACCTCATTGACCCCGTAATCTGTTGGACAGGAGGACCGGAGGAGAGGGACGTCTATTATGAAGGAGAAGGTATGGACGGAAAGGCATTATCAAATGTTGAAGGCAACATGCTTCTCTTGCACCCGATAGAGGATTGAAGGGGAGGCCTCCGAGTGGGAGGGACCGGCGGTTGCTACGCTGGAAATGGCCGCGCGAAAAGTAGGAGGAGGTGGGCGAATCACGCCAGCCAATCAGAGCCTCTCGGAGAAGTGATCACGTGTCCCTTCCTCCCACATCACCCTCCCCCCCTCCTCCCCCCCCCCCTGGACAGCGCCCGTGCGAGCGTGGCGGGCCGAAGAAGAGAAATGGGTTGAATTGAATGAGGACTGAGGAAGGAGAGAGAGAGAGAGAAAGAGATGGAGGAAAGGGGAGGAGGAGAAGAAAGACGCGGGGGCGGAAAGAGCCGACGGACGGTGAGAGGATTTGCAGAACGGATGAGAGAGAGAGAGGCAAGGGTGTAGCTGAATCGTGTGCCGAGGGGATGCAGCATCGAAGGCGCGCTTTCGAAATGTCTTTTGAAATGCGTTCGGATGAAGCGGCGGGAAATGCGCTCCCGAAAGACATCCATCCGGTCACGGCGTGCTTTTTTTTTTTTGTTTGCTTGCGGATCCTAGGCGGCAGATGTCGGGTTTCGGAAAATGTGTAAGCGACGGTCCACACGAGAAAGCTTTGTGGAACTGTGCATTAATCATAAATTACGAGAAAAATGTTGGGTTATGGGGGCTTAGGAACGATTATAACTCACAATCAGTCATGGTAATTTTGATACACAACCCTAAAACCTAAATATATGTTGGAATTGGTATTAAAATCATTTTAAAGTGTCTGGTAACCTATTAAATGAATGCTTCTTCACGTACATGCTCTTTTGCTAATGAGCAGTTGAAGATCATCATTTTTACATACAAGTGCTCATTATAGACATGGATGATGTAAATGATTTAAATACGTAAATGCAGGCAAACATATTTATGATGTTCACGCACAAGTGAGATACTTTTTCAATTAAATGCCTTGGAAGAAGTATTGACTTCCTTCTCTATGTGAGAGAAAATTATAAATCATTGGTTAAACTTAGAAAGGACATATTTCCGATGGGGAGAACGAGGAAGAAGTAGTTTGAATCGATGTTCAGATTGAGAGTTTTGTACAAAAATGAATGAAAATGCATATTTACTTGTGTAAATAGAGGGTTAGGTGGAAATAAGTTGGAAAGGGTGAGACAAGTATCTAAATGCGGAGTTGCCAAAGAGCATAGCATCTGGATATGATATTTATTACAACATTAATTTCGCCATATTAATACGTTTTCTGATAATGGTACATGAATCGTGAATACATATAAAGTTACTAATAATTCTTAAATGTCAGCAGGGGAGAAATAATTACTATTTTATGCTAGAAGCATATACTACGTATATATGAAACATGAAATATTTTTAAATACCAAGGGAAGAAATAATTAGGTATCACATTTACATTAGGAGAGTACATGTTAAGCATGAAATGTTTATATTCTGCTCCTCAATAGGTTCGATGATGCTACTTATACTTACAATCATTACCGAATTATATCGATCAGGCGTTAAAATATGATAACCTGTTGTTTTAAATAATTTTACTACCAGGATTTCATCAGTAACGCAGCAGAAATTTGAAATCCAGTAATGTGTCAGAAAAATATACGTAAAAGAAATCACGTGTAATTATACTGTTATCAAAACCATAACGCTAAAATACATTCATACATTTCATTATAAATGAGTTACTTCACGATAATAACTTGTTTTTTTAAGGGCAGTTTCATACATCCAATTATTAAGGGTAACTTAAATTCCAACCTCCAAATCTCTTTAACATCTGCGGTCTCTACGACTTGCGCTACAGTTAATCCATTTATTGTTTTGATTTTCATAATATTGTGTTAAATATACACACACACACGCTACTATATCCCTCGCCTTATATATATATATTTCACCTGAATCACAGCCTTGATATCAGATAATCTCTTTCACTTCCCTTCTCGAGAGCGTTGAGACCCTCGCTTTGTCCGTTTATCTCTCGCGTTGCGGGCGGCAGATATATTGTGTGGCATCTTTAAACTTAAGCCTCCTTTAAATCATTTAGTTTGACTTTGGCGGTCTCTCTTTCTTCGACTTTTCGTTATCTGTCTGATGGATGCTCTCGCAATTCAGCGGCACCCAGACAGGAGGAGACGCCGGAGCAGCAGAGTGACGCTAATGCCGGGGCTAATGATGACACCAATGGGAGGTCCTCGTCTTTGACGGAGCGGCACTAATGCGGGTGCCTTTATTTGATTGGCCTCCACCCATCCGAAGAGAGAGCGAAAGAGAAGAGAAGATTGTGTCCGCAGAACTAGGGCTCGGTGGGGGGGAGGGGAGAGGGTGTTAGAGGAGGGAAGAGGGCATGGCGTGCCGGTGTGGAGTGGTGCGAAACCTCCAGAGAGCGAGAGAGAAATGGGAGACCGTTGTCAAAATGTGAACCAATCCGGGTGCTCCATCCTCGCCACCGTCGGATGCCTCTCCTATTTTCCACGAACAAATCGTCCTCCCTTGGAGGAGCGCGCGGGGCCGGTGGCGGTGTCTGCTCCCGGTGGCCGGGACCCATGAAAACCCAATTACCATAAATCTGTCGTTATCATCGGGGGAGATTTCAACGGAGGTGAGAGGCGGCTTGAATGTGCGAGAGAGAGAGAGAGGAGGATCCGGGGAGGGATAGGGAGAGGATGAGGGTAAAATAGGACACGAGGGGTGGGGGAGGGTTTTAGTGCGACCTCCCCTCCCCCTTCGACGCCCGATTTCGCCGCCGCTGGTGCATTTGTGAGTTGCTTAATGGCCGTGAACGCCACTCTTGATCCTTTATGGGAGGGAAATCGTTTAATCCAAGGAAGCGTGAGAGTTAATTCAATGCCGTCGTTGGTAGAGTGTCAAGAGAGGATAGAGATTCGGAGGCAGGAGGGAGGCTTCGGGTCCGGAAAGCGGCGCGAGGCTATTCCTTTCTCATTCACCGCATTTGCAGACGATAAGATTATGTCGGATGGATTTCAATTGATGGGGAACTCTTTTTTTATTAATATTAAGGATCTAAATCATCGGTAGGTAAGCGGATGAGGGATAAGGCTCCTTTTCTTCCCATTTAACCTGTTCAATTTTTTTCTTCCAACTCGTCCAGATTTATAACCGAGTCTCGTGACGCCGGAATCAAAATAGCCAATCGGGAAGCATCGCTTTGTGAAATTATTATTTTTTCGCATGGGATGTCGCAATTGCTTCTGATTCATGGTCTCGTCGTTTCTTTAGGGTCGACCCTTGGGTAATTAGTTGATCCCTGCCGTACATCAACGATTATTGTTAATCTTTCCTTAACTGATGAGTCCTTTATTATTAAGGTATTCAAAATTTGAAAACTCGCTATTAATGAAAAAATTAGCTCTCCGTTATTTTACCTGCGAAACAAAGTTTCGCACTCACTATTTGGACCAACTTGAGCATCAAAGTCCACATCATGTCAATCTTCCGTATCAGAATTTGCCATCGTTGCAAAAATCAAAATTATCCTCAGTAATTGCCTTAATTGAAATGTGTGTTAAGATAAGACGCTTCATTCCGTTGAGGCAGCCAGTGGAGGCAAAAAGGTTCCGTAAAAGATTTTAAACGAGCGTGCGATGTGTTCGACTGAACTCGGAAGAATTTTCAGAGAACTGTGCGATCAATCTTTAAATAAGACCCTGCTAGAATGTTTAGGTGAAATTTTTTGATTAATTTTAGTAATCCCTGTATGCTACTTTCCCATGTACGGAGTAGTAATAGTAGTTTGTCTTAAATGGTGAAAATTTCGACAGATTTTAATAGACGTGCACGCATTAGATGCTCATAACACCGAACAAGTGGCTTATGTAATTTCGTCTGTCTGCCTTCTGTCGTTTGTAGTTTGTTAGCTGCAGTGTGTTTGCGCGATGTTCCAGGGACTGGACGGTTTAACCAAATCTGAAGAAAAATCGCATTTACGAAGGGAATCATCCGGAATTTAAACCTTTTTAGTGATTCAGTGCTTTTAGGAGTATTACGGTTTATTTCCTATGAGAAATAGTGCTAAATTCAAGCTTTATATTAAATTATTTAAAGCAACATTAAAATTAAAAGATCAAATGATTAAATTATTGGTAAATTTCTTGTAAATTAAATTACTTCACATTTGACATTCAATAATTTAAACACCGCCTGAGTTATATACGTTACGTAACTGGAATACGTGTGATTAAGTACCTATTAAACGTTGATGAATCCATTTCTTAATTAAAATCTTATACAATAGATTCTCCTAAGAGAAAATATATATTTAACCAGAAAATGAATTAAATTTTTCCAAACAACTTTCTTCAACGAACTCGAGGACTAAATTCGTATATTGCGTGAAGTTTTAATTTAATAATATCAAAGAGTCAGTAACCACATTTTTAAATATTTTCTCACGCCAGTAGTAAACATACATTTTGATTTTGCTCGTTAAATATTCCCAGCTGGACAAAACTGGCTATCAATCTATCCTTTAGCTCATAATTTAAATAAAACTCAATTTTTGAGAGTTTCATTTATTTTTCCTCGATGTTATTAATGTTGGAGGACTCCATTTTTACTTAACTAAAACCTAACGTCTGATAGAAAAATTATTTTTAATTTGGGAATGACCATGATATAAATTTGACGTTGATTTTCACTAACATCTCTGGTTTTCTGTTTTATAAATGTTAAGTTAGAAACTTAGGGCCACCGCTGTTTATAGGTGTGCATTTCGAACATTACAGTGTGAGATGACAAGTTAGGCTTTACCGTTCTTCGCAGTAATTTAAGTAAAAGATTAATTCACTACAGTGATATATGCGCAGATGAAATGATGTTCTGAACAAGAATAAGAACGGTTAATTTTACACATTTGAGCTGTTTAACTGATGTTTTGATCGTTCATATAAATAGCTAAGATTTATTCCTCCCGTTTAAATCTGTTCGTGCACGAGGATTTAAAAACTCTTACAAATTCAGCGCTATTGCATGAGGATAGATTTCATATACCTTTATTGGCTGGGGGCTAAATAATAATTTTACGGAATACCTTTTAAAGTCACCGTGACATTTTTAGTCGAATAAATCTTTTTCTTCTCCAACGTCTGTTATGCCAGGGGGTTGTCTTCTTAGTCCTGGTACATCTATGGAAAAAATTGTATTTATTCCGGAAATATCGTCCCATCTTCGAAATCATTTCATCATTTTCACGCATCCAAGGTAATATACCCGTCTTTCCCTACGCTTGGGTCCTTTTCCATTCCGTTTTCGTGCCATTTTGCACCCATTGTCCGAATCACAAAAAAAACCATGGATCAGAAACATTCCGCCGAAAGACTATTCCATTCACGAAGGAAATATTCGACGTTGCATTGTGCGTGCGTGCGTGTGCGTGCGTGCCCGCGCGTGTATGCCTTCATCGCAGCCGATGGTATAGAGTCGGCTGGGACCCCGCAATGGTATAACATTGACTCCCTCACGATGGGGTCCAAAATACGCCTCACTTTAAGGCCTTTCGCCCTCATCATCCCCGCCCCCACCTGCCTAAATCCTTGCCCCAGCCACTCCTCCACCTTTTGTCGCGCGACACTGCTACTCTCCCCCGTCCCCCTTCCCGCCACTCCCTCCTCCACTCCATTTATACACCACTCCATTCTTCCCTCCCTTACTCCCAACCTCTCCGACCAAGTGGAAACTCTTGAGTCCATTTGCAAAGACCCCAGTCATTCCCATTGTGGCCCGGCCGTGATAAATAATGATAACCCTGCCACGCCGCGCCACCCCCGTGCACCATCCCTCATCGCTCCTCCCCCCCCCTCTCCTCCTCCTCCCCCTATCACCCTTCCTCTCCTCTTCCCTCTTCCCATGTGCGCGCACACGCATACCGTCTCGCTGCGCCCAAGAAGACTCGCGACTCGCGTTATTTTCGCGCGATTTGGTGTTTTCTCTCTACGTTCCTCGTAGAAACCGACAGAAAAGGTTAAGGCCTCAGCCGTCGTGGAGGAGCAGCGGTGCGTGCTCTTTGAGAAAGAGTGGCCCTCTTTTATGGGGAGGCGTCAGTGAATGGGGTCCCCCGCCGAGTCAGTGGAGCGGATTTTGAGTGCGAGGAAAAGAGTGGGTATTAAGTGAGTCGGTGTTCATGATGTTTCTCTAAAATGCGCACCAAAATGAGCACGGTGTTTATGGAAGGCGGTCGTGTCGAGGCGGTTATATTTTTTTCGGTGCGTTTGAGTGTGGCAGATGATGGGAAGCGACAGTAACGTCCGTGAAATATACTAGTCTCCGAAATTTATTGTTTGCATGCGTACTTCCTTGCAAATTTTTGGCCACCACGCAACATTCGTATATTTTAAAATTTCATTGATAGAAAATCATAAAATGAGCGACATGTTTACGTATCAAAATAAATAATTCATATTTCCATTTTTAAAGGATGCGATATGGCTTAGCACATTTTTAAATGGCAGTCAACACCTTGAGTGTCAAAAGACTACTATTAAAATCACAGTTTTGAAAGGTAAGAGAAAATTTAATGATAATGTTGTAAATTGAAAATTCTTTTGACGTGAAATTGTTTTAAAAAAATTTTTATCAACGTAGTTGCTACTTATACCTACATATTTTACTTAAGAGTCACTTTGAAGTAAAGAACAAAAAGTATTTGATATTTTATTGTACCATTGAAAAACAAATCAATTTCCACGAGGGTTTGCTCCTTTCCAGCTGAATACGGTCGTCCTAATTCAAGAAAGAATTACGGAATTCACCTTGTGGCAGATATCAATTATAATAACCGTCTGTCAGGGAGGCATAAATAATTCGAAAAAGCAGCCGCCATCAGTGGCGATTCTTCGATAGCAGATTCTTTAGCCACCGAATTGACAGAGTGTCTTAAGATAACTTACGTTGTGATAGTCCGTTTGAATTCGTTTCCTTAGACAGTCGAAAAATGTAAATATCATCCACTTCTATTTAGAATATTTTTTTACGTTTTTATCTCATCGCTTTCTATTAAATCACTACACACATCTTGGTAAAGAATATTTTAATCTTAAAAATTTTGAATTATCAGATCATATATTATTCGGTTGGTTAAACAATGGTCTAGATACAGTTGCGTGAACTGAGGTGCAAAAATAATTTTTAGGTCCCTTCTTAAACTGTAATTAAAGTATTGGTCCAGAAATAACACTTAATTATCACAAGCAAAATTCAATTTTAGTGATAATTATTTTGATACAAGTAGAAAATATAATTTTTATTGATCATATGAACAGAAATGAAAGTATGACGGTTTGAATGCCTTTTGTTGACACTCTTCCGTCTATTATTGGCTGCATGCAACTGGGTAGCTTTTGAAGAACAACTATTGTCGAAGTCTCAGAGTTTTTGCATCAATTCAGACACTCTCATAATATCCCCGCATGATATATATAGAAAATGGTATATTAATGATTTTTTTAACTTTTCCAATTTCTTTTACACGATACCTATATTTCCTTGATTTGACACGCTTTTTCTCTGTAGTGAAAGTGAAAAAGATTCTCAATTTGCTTTATCGTGTATGTTTATATTGCTTTAATAGAACAGATATTTTCCCCGAACCTGAATTCATGGATTAATGTGCGTGAGTTTTTTGGTTAACCCAAAATTTGCTTAAAACGAACTTCGGAAAAAATTTTGGCAGCAAGGACAAAGCAATCGTGTAAAGCTATCTACACACTATGCGAATAATGGCGAACGAAAGAATTCGTTTCGTGGGTACAGTCAAACGAATGCGAACGAATGTATGCGTTCGCCTTCGCTAGTGTTCGCTAGCCGAGCGATAAATCAAAAGAATTCGTTGTGCAGTGTGGACGGAAATCGTTAGCATTCACTTGCAGTCTTGCACGTGTTGTAAATAAAGAAATAAATAATGGATCGGTCAAATGACATCATAATTGAATTAATTGAATTATATCGGGAAAGACCATGTTTATGGGACCCGACAAATAAAAACTATAAGTTAACAAAAATTGATGCATGAATGTTTAAATCTCTTTCTTCTAGTTTTTTCCTAAGTAGTTCACTTAACACTATGAATGATGCACTTGCGATAATAATTTCTTCGTCGGACATTGTAATTACAATTAAAAGAAAGAAAATGAAACAATTGAATTAGCGTTCAGCAAGACAACTGGTCTAAATAACCGAACATCAACGAATGCAAACATTCGCTTGGTGTAAACACCTTTGCGAAAGCACACTCCGAATGACTCCGAATTCGCGATGCTTCGTTCGCTGTCGTTCGTTCACCATCGTTCGCATAGTGTGTACATACATAGCCTTACACGAACACTTGCTTCAGCCTCAACGTGTTTTGGAGTCACAAGAAAAACATCCGCGTTATTAAATGGGAGAAATAATCTGCCTTGATACTTCACTAGCAGAATATCCGCCGATTACCGGTCATGGCAGAATTTTTCTTTTCTTCTTCTTCACTTCACTTAATTTTGCCTGTTCTGTCTTCAGATTCATCTCCATCTTTTCCTTGGTCTTCCAACATTTCTTTGTCCACTGGGCTTGTACTCTAATATTATTTGTAATTCTAGCATCATCTATTCTATATAGTATCTGCTTTAGCCATTCTTCTATTCTTCCATTTATCGAATATACATATATCCAATTCCTTTCTTATATCTTCGTTACGTGTGTGATCTTGTATTGTACAACCCCTAGAAGTTTCATCTCAGCTGCTTATATCCTAATTTTGTGTTTTTGAGATATTGTCCATGTCTCACTTCCATATGTTAGAATAGGGGTAGCCATTACTTTGTAAAATTTTAGTTTTGTGTCTTTTCTTATTTTATTTCCTAATGTTTTGCGTATTGTGTCACACATCATTTGATATTTGTGTAGCTTTTTATCAATATCAATAGAATTTTTCTTCTGTTCACAAATTATTCCCATAATAATTTGTCTTCGGAGAGTAAAGAGGTTTTTTCAATATGTCTTAAGAAGGACGATTCAACCACTGTCTTCGTTCCGGAGTCTTAACTACCCTTGACCCTTCAGCCATGTTTCATCTTTCATAAGTGCCTGTTAACGGGAAGACTTGACAAACGCTTACGTTTCCATTGTGTTAACATTGGTTCTTTCATCCCTTGCGATAATTTTTTTCAGTAGAACAGATCACCGAGGAAGAAAGGAAGGAAATTATTTTGTCTGATGTATCACTCTCGGTGGATAGTTGCGATATCAATTCTAATGAGGATATACGACTACTAAATGCTCAAATTCACAAGGTACTGAGAGCTTACTGCGCTTCTGCTCCATTTACCGTGCTTGCGAGAAAATGGCGCTGCACAGACAAGTGTTTTTATCTTACTCCTAGGAGGGTGACTCGAAAACTTTGAGAGGGCTCTGGAGTGTCAGCAAACGAAGATTTTTCTGTTTGATCTTCGCTCGCCGAAAACACTGCAGGCCAGCTGCAGGTTTTACTCGGCGGCTTGGCTTGAAAGCTTGGCATGACGCCTTGAGCTTGATTTCTTGTCTCGAAGTCGTGAGCTTGTGTTGAGATTGAATTTAGCTTGAGTTTCACTAGTGCGTGTGCTTGTACCTTAACTCTCCTTACTTAATGTCATGGTAGATTACATTTCTCATTAAAAACTTGAAAAAGCTATGATTATATGATTCAGTACACATTGTTACGCTAATTCGAAACAGATTTGAAAGGTCGTTTCTTATAAAATACACTTCATTCTTTCAAGCATAGAAAGTCTAAATCCCGAATTCGTATCGTGCTTCTAAGTAATTTTAAAATGTTGATTACTAATATCCACACTCGTTCACTTATCAATCAAATGGAGAAAATAAAGCTATCTGGTATCTAACCTATGATCTTATTATAGACGATAATATGCTTAAAAGATGCGAGATAGGTTCCAGTATGTTGCGAACAAATCGTCCAAATCGAAATTTCCATTCTCGAGCTATCCGCGTCAATATAATGACAAATGCGTTTGTTTAAAATTATGTTTAGAAAACCTTCGCAATGAAGTTATGAAGCACTTAAATCTGTTAATGTCAATGCTAATGTCCGCCTGGTAAAGAAATCCCTCTATTACTCTAAAGACAATAAAAACGATTTAATATTTGACGAAAATACATAGTCTCGGATTATGTAATTACTCTTGAAATAATTTCGTTATGCATCATACTTCCGCCGTAAATTTATACTTTACGTGTGTAAAAAATTAGAAATTTTCAAATACTTCGTTAAAACGATATTTATACAATAAAATCGGTGAAACCTATAAAAGCAGAGGGTAATACATAATGGATTTTATACTGTCTCTTACATATTATATACGAAGTTAAAAACCATATTGTAGGAAATAAGTTCAGAAATAAAAATCTCTGATTTCTGGAAGCCTTCACGATGGGATAAATAACCTACCTGCACCACGTTTAAGATAATAATCTATACCCTGTATACGCAGTTTATCTTCCCGCAAATGTATAAGCTTCCACAAGAACTCAACCGACCCTCTTCATCAGAAAGCAATGTTCATTCAACACCACGCTTGCCACTACGAAGGAGGGGAAAAACATCCAAAGCGTCGCTTTTGAAAGGTCTTTTTCCACGGGACTGCCAACTGCTTCTCCACCGTCCCAGTGGAGTCTCTCCCCCCCTCTCTCTCTCATTCCCTTTCCATCCTGTCATCTCTTACCCCCATCCTATCTCCCTTCCCTCTCTCTCTCTCCCTCCCCCCCGCACCCCCTTACATTGGCCCCTCCCTCATTCCGCCCCTCAACCCCTCTCTCCTCGCTCCGCCTGCTCCTTACCGCAGGCCGTGAAATGGAAGGCAATGAGGCTGCACGGAGTCATCAAACGGCAATGGCGGCGGCGACAGCGACAGCGGGAGCCACTGGAGACGGGCAGAGGGTGAGGGCTCCCGTCTCTCAGCCGTGGGAGAGAGGGAGGAGAAGGGAGGGTAAAAAGGAGGTGGGCATGGAATAATAGAGGGAATGGCCCACGGACTCCCGCAGTTCCCTTTAACCGAGTGTCGCAGCCTATGTGCGCGCCAGATCGGCCATTTCTCATCCCCTACTATGAACTGCATCCCTCCCAGCCTCCCCCCGCCTCCCTTTTAACCCCCTCCCCGTCCCCGGCTTCTCCTCCGCCTCCCTCTTAACCCTCCCGTCTCTTCCACGCCTTGTATAATGAAGACTAACTGCAGGCCAACGACGGGCAAATGCAACAAATAATCCCACTCGGGAAAATGTTAGTCCCTAAATGCCCAAACGGAAACAGATTTCATTGGAATCGGAGGAAGGAAAAAAAACATTTATAAGTGCGTGCACGAGGGTGCGTCCGGAGATCCATCTTTGTCAGCTTGCTTTCCTAAATCGCGTTATTTTTATCACTACCTACTTTATTTCCTAAAAGGATGCTTATATTTGGGAACGATACTTAAGGTGATTATTTAATATGTGCCTGGATTTTGGATGGTTGGTTATTCATGGGTGCTGGACTGACAATTTTATCTTTCTAATGAGTGCTATTATTATTTAAAATAAGCGCTGCCTTGCAATATGGGATAATATGTCTATACGAGATGATAAATTCACGACTTAAATTGGAGTTGCAATCAAGAGTTATCCTAAAGTCAAATTAATTATTTATTGTACTTGATGATCGGATATTCGCTTAATTGAGGCCAGTTCATGAATTTCAAAATAACACACCAAAAATAATGGATGATGTAGAGACATTTTTAATTCTAATTTATTAAAAAATAGTCAGTGTTAGAGACAGTAAATTAAAAAGGTTTAAGTTTAATTAAATTGATTTTTGTAATAATTCCACTAGGAAAGGGGAAATTAAAATTTTACACTCAATATTTATTTTCGTGATAAGCTACCGTGGTGCTTCGTTACATAATGGGGAAACTGAATGTTTAGCGGGAATAAAATATTATAGCTTCCTCTGCTTTCTTACAATGTATAACACAACATTAAATATAATTTATTCAACGGTGAAATTTTTCTCCGTCTCACGCTATAGAAATTTAAGAAAGTATAATCCAGACCAAGGAGCGAAGATGCAGGCGTTAAAGTCTCCCGCTGTTCGTGGACTCAAAAAAATCCAACCAGAACAAAAGCGATAACGCGTATAATTTCAGCAAGATCGCTTCATGCATGAAACTTAATTTTTCATTCTCTGGCGTACTCTAAAGCCGAAACGTCTGTCGAAGGAGGTTACAAAGTGACACCAACCTAATGACATCGGATTCATTCTCGCATCCTCAGTCTCCCGTCTTACCAGACCAAGGAAAAGGGGGTTAGACTCCACAGTCAGCTTAGATTAATCGCGTGCTAATGGGGCAATTGAACGCTTGCATCCTAAAAACGCTCAATAACACCATTCGTGCGACTTTGGAAGATGAAAAAAAGGGGAGGAGGAGGAGGAGTTAGACCAGCACGACCGGCCAACCCTCTTCTCCCTCTTTTTCCTTCCAGTTTTTCACCCTTCCGTTACACGAACGGAGACTCTCTCACAAACCCCTTCCATCCCTATCCCCGGTCATTCCTCGTCGCTGCGTGCCCTCACTCCGCGGTACTCCTCTCCTACCAGCCTGCGGAGATCTATTCTACGGGAACTTTCATTCTTTTCTCCCTATTCATCTCTCCCTCTCTTTGCCTCTCCCGTCCTCTCTCGCCCTCCTCTTTTCCTCCCTGTCTATAGTACGGGCACCTTTTTTTCCGCAAGCTGCTCGTCACGGTTCGCCCACCAAGTGAAACGTCATACATCAAACCTCTGCATACACACAGAAATGCTACCTACCTCCCTCTCTCCCTCTCCTCTCTCACCCTCCTCTCTCCGCCTCTCTTTTTCTCTGTCCTCTTCGCCTCTCTTTCTCCCTTCCATTACTCTTGCTCTTCCACTCTCTCCTCTTTCTTCTCGTACGTCGTGTGTCCTCTTCACACTTCTCTCGATGGGACAAGAGCGGTCGTCGTGTATTCAGAAGGGAGAAAAAGACCGTCTCACTATATAAGTATATATACACTCCGCGTAAGTATAGTCACTTGCTTTCTCACTCTCTCTCTCTCTTTCTTTGTTCCGTATATGCTCCGATTCTCATAATGTATCGTCTTGAGTCTGTATAAGACTACCTTTCCGAAGTATGGGTTCCAAAAGGGGTCTTTGTGGTCCTTGTTCGTGAAAAGTGCTCCCATGGTCGGAGTTAGCGGCGACTTGCTACTCAAAAATATATTAAATCAAATATTGTATGTCGATTTGAGAATTTTTTCTGGCGCCTTCATGGTATTTACTCTCTTCTTGCCTGTTAAAGCTAGAAATGCTGTTCCTAAAAGAGAAATAACTATGTGTCCGTGCAATATATTTTAACTGTCGTTTTGCTGGATTTTTTCTGCTTTTCATCACGAAATTGGTGAATAGAGCCACAATGACTCTGTTGAATTATGTTGTTCTAATGTTGTTATTTCAAGTACTCATGTCACCTGAGACAGTGTTTAAGAAACTTTAAAGATTTTATGGAGGTTCATTATAAAATATAAGTAATTCCGTCTTCCGCGCATGTTTGGGTGTATATAAAATGTAAAAATGTGGATATTTTGGCATGTTATCGTTCCAAATGGGGATCAGTAAATTATTACAGCGTAAGTTAGTGTTTTTACAAAATTCTGCCATAATTCAAAATAATAAGGGTCGTTAAACTATATGTCACCGTATAAGGCGTTAGCGACGTGCTTGGAAGAGAAATCGGGAAAATTAGCATGTTATCTTCTAATTGATTTTTATTCATGCGACCCCTGGAAGTCGGATGAGAAGAATTTTTAAAACCTCGTTTGACCAGTTTTGAGAGCTTTCGTGTTGTTTTAGGTCCAAAGATAGAATTTAAGGGCGCATTATAGAATGTTTTATTTAGAAACGAAGCCGTTTGTGAGTGTTTTAGCCTCCAAACGTCCGTCGTACGATGTTTCATAAACACGTATTAGTAACCCGTTTGAAAATTTGATTGCATCTACGTTAATAGTGTCTCTAAAGTTTCAAGAAGTCTGGATAAACGTTCATTCCATAATGATTCTTGGTTTATAAATAGGGTGACCAGACGTCCCGGTTTTCAGGGCTACGTCCCTCTGTCCTGAAAGACTTTTTCGGAACATCACATTTTCTTTCATTAATAATTGGAACTACTCGATTCGAAACAATTTCCCGACAGTCTTTTCCAGTAAATTTGTATTAATTGTGATTCTAAAATATTTTTTCATATTAATTTCTAGCTCGATTCTGTAATAATTCCCAGCAAGAATCCTTTAAATGTGTAAACTTATCCCCACCCTTTTGAACAAAATCTTAAACAAAGCTGCACAAAATTTGTTTAAATAGCATATAAGTTACAAAAAGACAAAATATCGTACATTTGCCCTTTTGTTCTCAATTTTTCCTATTCAGAGCACGTTCTGTCACGGTTTTACTTCCTTAGAATTTGGTGACCTTATTTATAGAGCAAAAATTAAATTTTCTACTTCAAAGTTAATTCGATATTATATTTTTGCCATAAATTATGACAAGGTACCGTTGGACTGCAATTGTAATTAATGTGTAAATTAACTCTGATGGGCATTTCTGCTGCCGCGCATTTATTATTACTTCGTGGTATTGGTAGAAAAAGTAAAGGACTTATTTAACGAAATCGGAGGGTAACGAGTCATTTATAAATTGGAAAAGTTTGAAACGCGTGGGAGGTAGAGGGTGGTTAGCGTGTCTAGCTCCCAATGCTAGGGTTGCAGGTTCGAATCCTGCCGAGGGCATGGTCGTGTGTGTTCGTTCTTGTTATTGTTGTTACGATATTCAGTATAATTGGCCCTGTGCTGTTTCTGAATTCTTGCCAATAAATAAATAAATATTTTACTTATTTAACTAATGTTCTGACTCTAGATGGAAGAAGATCAGGACAGGATTAGTAAGACTTAAAGAGGCATCTATGAGACGGTGATAGCTGATGACAGGAAGACTGAATAATAATGTTAAAAATAAGTTAATAAAAACTTTGATATGGAGTGTATTATATTTAATATTATATGGGTGAGGATTATGAGATATGAGAAAAAAATATGCGAGCTGATTAATGATGTTAGAGATGCGTGTAAGGCGTAGACTGGAAAAAATAAGTTTAACTGAAAGAAAAACGAACGAGGGAGTTATAAATACTGTAGTATTAATTAATTTCGTTAATAAGTAACACGGGAAAGACCAAAGAAATGGTCGAGATAAAATTTAAGAGGCAAAGGTATGTTGAAATAGGTCATAATGCTAGGAGAAGAGAAGAGGAATATTAGACGCATTAAAAGAATGGGATTGGTATGAAAAGATGAATAGAAAAACCTTGGGTGAGACAGATTGAGTTGGGTGAGCCAAGAGCGTACCGAAAGGTAGGAAAATGCATGATGATGGTATGTATAATATACATATCAATTTTTTGTTGTAATAAAATCTAAATAAATATGTATAAAGAAGAAGGAAACTAGACATATGTGAGGGAATTGATGAGTAAACATGGACACTCAGAAAGTTGAATTCTGAGAATTAAATGAACGGATAAATTGAAATATAAGTTCGAAAAATAATACAAAGTAAAAGAGTGAGTATGCAAAAAGAAATTCTGTTATTCGTCCATTTGAAGGCGAGTCATGTTTCGTGAAAAGGCTTTTTAAAGCATTGGTAGAAGCTGAGTTAACGATCGAAATATAGATTTATTTGCAAATTAATATTATAGAAATTCACAGAATTTCTTGTGAGTTGTTCTATTATGTTCTATTATGATGTGTTGCAGAAATTTTTGTAACATTTTTTTTTGGTAATTTTTTCTCTGATTATTCTTATTTTTTTAAAATGTGGAGAAACATTGAAAGTATGCCACATATCAGTGACGGCTTCTGTTATATGAATCCAATCGGATAGATGTATAGGTCAGCAATGAAAATACCTGATATTGGTTACATACTTTCAAGCGTCATAAATATTATGTTACGATGGCAACATATACATCAAAATTTTAACTTATTTGATCGAAGCGCATTTCTTATCAACTCGTTAATTAATTAATTCACTTGGTAAATAGTTTTAACTACCGCACTCATTTTCTTCTTTTCCTGTTAAAAATTTCTTTTTAAGATTTTTATATCTCAATAACGCTGACATGGTAGTACCTCGCGTCTCCCTCTCTCAGTCTCTCTCTCTCTCTCTCTCTCTCTTGCAATCTCCTCGACCTTATCTTCCTCTCTTTTTACGCATCGCCATTCCCATCTCATGCCTTGAAAACGAATGTCGTCTCCATCCGAACGACTCCTTAAAAACTCGGTTCGTCTTACAACCTCCCAGCTCTTAACGTCATCCCCATGAGATTCATGTCAATTACGAAGATGACAGAAACGCACGTCCGTCCGTTCCTCCTCCCCTTCCCCCTTCTCCCCCTCGATATATCTTCCCATTCCCTCTTCTCATTATTATTACTTTTATTTTCAACCGTGCGCTGCCTGCCTCCTCAGAGTATTACACTTGTCAACCGCTCATTTCGTTGCTCTTCTGTCAGTAACTCATCCCGCCTCCTTCCTCTCATTCCCGCTCTCTCTCTCTTTTCTTTCCGGTTTCCTAAATCGAGTAAAAAACGGGGCAGGGCGGAAAACGTCTACGAACAGCATTTTAAACGCGCGCTCGTTGTCCGAAAAGAGAGTCGAAAGGGAAGGAAAAGTATCTTTACATAACAAGAGAACGGTTGAATAAAAACTTCATACATATTTCCGCATCCTCTGTGGCCAGCAGTAAAAGCGGTTCGGGCTTAGGACGAGTCTCGATTAAATATATCATGCATGAAATTTTTGACAACTTTATATACCCGAATATTTTGCGCCGACTATAAACGTTCTCCCTCTTTGCTCTCGGTTATATATTTTTTTTTAATGGCTTCTTCATAGAAGTCTCGTAAAGGAAATATTAGTCAAAGTTTAAGCATTCGTGAGCGCTTGCCTACGAGGAGGACGACCACAGTAGGTAATTCTATCCGCAGTAAAAACCTCTCTTCCGAGTTAATAAATTTTTCTCCCTTTTATCCGCACGCTATTCCCGGTGCCTATTTAAGGATTCCGGCCTTAAAGGAAAAGAAATAATTACGGTCACCTGCAAAAGACTCTCCTGGTGGTCACGACGAGCATTTCTCGATGATAATATATTTGCCAAACTGGCGATGTCAAACGATTTGACAAGTCGTCATAAATCTCGTTCGAAAACTTAACCTCGTGGCGACGGCGGAAAAAACTGGAAGCACAAAAATCCCGCATCTGTCTCCATCAATTCCACCGAAAATGCCGTCGATATCGACCGATTTTTTGATTAATGACGTTTCCGCGTCCGCAAGAAAGAAGGGTACTACTAACTAACGGTCCGTTTTAAAATGGCCATATTTGGACAGACGTGTAATTGCAGGCGATGTTTGTTTGTTCGGGAAACGAACCAGCGTCCACCGGGATCCAGAATGTCGCGCGGCATTCCGCGGATTGCTATCCTCTTTCATCACCGACCACGTGTTTTTTTACGAGCGACGCTTCTTACGTCTCTTTTTATTCTCGAGTTTAATGTCGAAAGCTAATCGAACGGCTGAGGAAACAACATGCGCCTCGGAAAAATTCGTGTTATTTTATTTTAATGATTGTAGAGACAAATGTTTTTGAAACTGTAGCGCACTCGTGGAAGAATGTTTTGAATGCATACAGAATATGTAAAATATCTTTTGTAGAAAGAAAATGTTTTCACCAATGTAATGGACGTGTTCATTAATTGAATTGGATAGTAGACGATTTAGTGAATCTGCCCATGTAAATAGTGTTTATCGATCGACTGCTTCATAACTAAACTAGGGACAGGACAGCATGATACAGTGGCTTACGTATTTGTATGAGCACTATATATTATGAAATTAATAATAAACAGTAAAGGATAAAATTAAAACTTCTTTTCGGAAAATGTATTTATATAACCCCTGGCAACATGTAGGTTGAGGGGATAACTTTAGACAGTAAGTTTCTCGTTTCTCGTTAAGAATATTCTAAGTTGATAAAGAAGTGAAAAAACCTTGTAATTTCCGTATATGTATATCTATGTAAGACCATGGTTTCGTTGCAGTGCATCATCATCAGATGAAAAACCGACTTTTCATTCTTAGTTTCGACTCACAATAAGCGAGTATTCACTGTAAGCACAAAAATAAAACACATCAGTGAGTTTTTATCGTTATAACTATAATGAGCAACGTAACATCCAAGATCATTACGTATACAACTTCGATTTATAAATATAAATGCTGCTGTTTCAGTTTCGTGAGTTTATTCTAGGTTTATGTCTTTAAAATATTACACTTCGCTAGAATGTTTTTGAAATAAAATGTATAGCTGCACCTCCAAATAATAGAAACGGTAATTTCCATGCACTTCACTTTTATAACGATTCGGGTGCATTTTCAATGAATTTCGATAATCATTTTGCAACATTTACCTCGCGTAGGTGGAGAAATTTTCAAGCGAGCATCCGTGTTGGCAGAATATTATTGGAATATTAGTTTATCTAACCAAATTGTAAGCGGACATTACGCACATCTTTCTTTCTAAAGTAAAGGTTTATTTACGGCATATAAAACATGCCTGTCATATTCGAAAGTCCCCATGCATATAAAACAATAGGTGGCGTTTATAGGTAATAATTAGCGTTTATTTTAAGTAAAAATAATTTAAAATTACTTTGGCACTTTCATAACGTAACGGACGATACTATTATCCATCGCAAAACCCCCAGCTTCGTTTTTTATTATGCTCCGAAGGCAAATAATGTGCGCGACTTTTGAGTTTTCCTCGAAATTATCGAACGGATTGGTGAGAAAAATAAGGAGGAGGGGTGAGATGGAAAAGGGCTACCTCGGTGACGCAAAAGGGAAATTACCCGCCAGTATACGAAAGATTAAAAGAAATCTTATTTTCGGATCTTTAAAAATAATGCTTCCTCTTGTTTCTCTCGTCTAAATTCACTCTTCCTTTGGTCGTAAGTGGAATGAGAAGGAAGGAGCCGGATTCTTCCACCGTAAAAATTAGCATGCTCCTTAAAAGGAGGTGACTCTCTCTCTCTTTGGGAGGGATAGAGCGAGAGAGAGAGACATTTTAACAAGCTGAACCTAGTGTCTTTTTCATCTCTCCCTCTCTCTTTTGCCCCTCCTCGATCCCTCTAACTCCCATCCCAAGTCGCTCGCTTCAGGAATCCAAAAGAAAAATAAGGTTAACCTTGTTGGCTGCGTGGTTCGAAGCACCCTCGCGGTCATTAGAAGCCCTTCCTTCGCCCCACACCGCCGCAGAATTTCCACTCTCTCTCTCTCCCTTCTCTCGCTTCCTCCCACTCCTCTCTCTCTCTCCGCCGTCACCTCCCCGCATCCATTACATCGGAGCCAGTTTACGTCTCTTGAGTTTGCCATTACCGGACTCTCCATAGCGTCTACATCTCTACTTATCCTCCGAAGGAATTCAGCGCCCGTTGCAATATAGCCACGTCTCTCCTCTCTCTCTCGTTAGAGAAAATAACGTTCCTATTTACCTCCGTGTTCTCTCCCTCTTTCTCTCTCTCTCCCTGTCTCGCTCTCCCCCTCCTCCTAAGAGAGGTAATATAGGGGATGAAAGCGTTACGGGTATAGAGGGAGGAGGGAAAAAAGGGCGGATGGAAGCGACACGCGGAAGGAATTTCCGTTCAAATTGTGAGGTCCGATTTATAACGTTTCGTTTCCACTCCTTTCATCTTAATTTGGCGCTGCAATCTGATTGCGAAATCTTTTATATCGATGTAAAATTTAGGGTAATTTTTTATGGAAAATGCCCGACTAAATAAGTCGGATTCTCTTTCTGATGAGATGCCCTCGGCTGTCACCACGCTTCTTATCTTTATAGCCGCACGGCGCTATTATTCGCAGATGGACTTCAATTGTTACTTTTTCGTGTGGCTTTTTCGTCCAGGTTAGACACGACGGAGGAGAAGTTTGAAACTGAAAATTGAGTAGACATTTTTAATGTCCTGCATTAAATATATTACGTTAAGCATTTACCACCGCGATTGTCAAAATTGCTGGGCGGCAGGGTACACAGTATACAAAAGTATCCCTTCATACCGCATTCGGTTCTGCTGTAATGTTACGATAAAATTCGAACCTCTTTAGCAATAACCTCCATCTCCTATTTCATCACAATATTCGATTTTTTCGTAGTATTTTAGAATGCTTATTAATACTAAAACCCCATAAGCGCGGCACTTTTGCAGTGTACTTGAATCAAGATCCCTGTCTTTTTTTACGAAATATATCCCATTTAAAATTTCCCTTAACGTCGTAACGCTTGAATTCTTTTCAATTTTTTAATTCCAAGGTAAAAAAGCGCCAGCTGTTATTTTTTAACTGTTCGGAAAAATATAATTTCGAATTATGTAAATCTAAGTTCATTTTAGGTAGGTGGTGTTTCGTGAAATGTTTTAAGGTTCTCTCGAAAAGGTTAACGAGGACGGGAATGCGCATAATTGCTCCGTTAAAGAAGATCGTCGCCGCAGAAGTAGATTTCGATACAACTTACACGGTACTTGAATTTAAAACACTCCTATTTCTCTCATTAATTTCACTTAAATCGTTCCCAGCCATAAATATTCATTTCCCTTCGTATTTAATAAAATAAATGGCTATCCGCGGAAAAAATATGTTCCCGCTGCCCTTATTACAATTTTCCGGTTAAGGAAGCACTGAGTTTTATCTCCCCGCACGCCAAATTAATTTTGCACAGCTTTCTGCCGTGTTTTTTTAAATATTTTAAACGTTGAAGATTTTTTTTTTAACTCCGGTCAAATTAACGTGTCTGAGATCCGGACCTCGCTATTTACTTGTTGTCCTTTTCTTGACCCATTTCATTGAAAAAAAACTGATATTTAGTTGGTCAACCGCGCGTGGAGAGTGAGTGAGAGAGAGAGAAAAGGAGAGGAGGAAGGTTGACAGGGAGAATTGAAGAAGGAAGAAAGAGAGGAACGGATGGATGAAAAGAAAAAAGGACGAGACATTAAGAAAGAGAAAGTAAAGAAGGGAATAAAAGGGCAGGGAGTGAGATAAGAGGCTAAAATGATAAGAGGATAGGGAGAGAATGGGAGAGGAAGGGAGAGAATGGGAGAGACAAGGATAGAGAGGAAGCAAGGGAGAGCGAAAGGGAGGGAGGGAGGGAGAGATGGACTAGTGAGAGAGGAAAGAAAGTGAGAAAGAGAGACGGAGGGTGAGAAGAAGAATAGGAAGCAGAAGAGGAGAAAAGGATGGAGAGAGGCAGGGGGAGATGGGTCGAGGGGAAAGAGGGACGGAGGGAGGGATGGAGAGAAAGGAATGGGGGAGAGGTAGACACGGAGGGAGAGGTTGAAGGGAGGGAGGGAATTTCAAATTGAAATGGCTCCGCAATCTCCTTTTGAGCATGCATCGCGCGGAGACGCCACGAATACATCACCATAATTCCTCTTACAAATGAGGCTATTACGCTCCTTATCTTGCTCCCTGGGACGCGTTCCATTCCCCGTACGTTTCCCAGTTAATGTCCGTGGATAGGCGCTATCTTGATTGCGTCTTATTTTTTCTAAATGCCTCTTTTTCACGGAGGCTATTGCGTTTTATTTAGACGACGTTAAAACTTCCTTCGCTGCGGATTTCAGCGGTTTCCGAGTAAAATTCGACATTTTATTAAAATTCTTTCAATATTGAAGTTCTTGTGTTGGTATTTTAATTTTAATTTCGAAATATTGCGGCTAACTCATACCCACTTTCTATCTATAGTATACAGCTATAGTATAGTGTGCTAAGGTATCATTTTCTGTCCAAAAGGTGGATACTTTGATGATTTCGATATGTTTAACAGACGGCAGCCGTTCTCATATACTTTTTTTATTAATTGATTCGGTGGATTGCACAATTAAGGTTATACGTATTTAAATAGATATCCAGGTAGGCAGTGTACCAAATGCAATCCTAACATTCTTGAAAAAATTCTCGATGTCTCTTAATATTCCAAAGAAATTAAGTGACAGTTCCGCTCTCGGTGACCTGCGATACAACAACCAATGTCTCATCTTAGCGGCTATTACCTGAAATGTGCACTGGCATTCTCTTCGGCAGTTTTGGTACCTACCTAAAATGAAGAAAATTCATTTGTGCGGTGAGAATAAGCAAATTGTTGACGAATCGCGAGATTGTCAGACTTTTTAAGTTGAGAGACGTTCACGCAGTTTGGAAACAAAATTCAGCATCGTGTCTGAAACGCCCGTTAACGCAGATTGGATCAATTCAGTTCCGTTTCCACGATAGTGCTTGATACAAGACAGGAAGCTAAACCTTCATGATGAGGAGGGTATTTTTATAAAAAAATTAAAAATAAGAAAAAGATTCCTTCTTAAGTTCGAGTTGATGAGCTTATTTTGATCCAATGGCGTATATCACGACTAATAATTGGACATCAACTACGAATGACAAAGTTACAGCTTCATTGCTTGATTAAATAACTTCTTACAACTGAGACATCATGTCGAATTTTATGCTTCATGTTGATGTGGCCCATAAAATGACTATGTCCCGCAACTAACAATCAGATGACAAAGCTAACTAGCCGCGGTGGATCAAATAATGAGGTTATCGTCCCTGTCCTACCCTACATTCCGCCGTCATTCCTTTTAAATAAGCACTTAAACCCATTCTATATGAAATTCCTTCGGCCCCTTAGATTAGGTCCTTCGGAGAATGGTAAGACAGTTCTTAGAGTATATTTAGTGTGAAGGACGGTCGGTCATCTGAAACGGAGGATATGAGGGGGAGGAGGCGATCCACTCCCACTTGCTGACTGTGATGCTTACGCAATGAATTTTATTTAGAATAAATTAATTAAAAAAAGGTTTTTTAAAAAATAAATTTTATATTATGCACTAAAAGAGAAAAATAAATTTTATTTATTTATTGATTGTGAGTTCGGCTGGTAAGGAGGAACAAAATTTGCAACAATTTCAGTGGAATAAATTCCTTCTTGCTCAAAAATGTTGATTTACTAAACTTTATTTAGAACTTTTGTAAAAGTTACATGGCGCAAGATAATAAAACCTGTAAGGCGCCATATAACTTTTACAAAAGTTCTAAATAAAGTTTAGTAAATCAACATTGTTGAGCAAGAAGGATTTATTCCAATGAAATTGTTGCAAATTTTGTTCCTCCTTACCAGCCGAACTCACCATCAATAAATAAATAAAATTTATTTTTCCCCTTTTAGTGCATAATATAAAAGTTATTTTTTAAAAAAACCTTTTTGTAATTAATTTATTTTTTCCTTTTTAGTCTCAAGCAATGAAATTTCACTAAAAATGTTAACATTCACCATGCAAGCCCTCAACACCAGTATGACTTAGCATAATTAAAGTGTCGATATACTTAATTATACGTAATAAATCGCTGCTCTATCCCATACTGGTTCTCAGTTATTAATTATATTAGAAAAGGTGTCAAACTACGAAATACTTTACTTTGTAGAAATATACGATGTAATAAACAAACATTTCCTCAGTGTTTTCATAGTTGAACTACGCTGTGTGTACCTCGCCATCTATCGCCCATCTGAGCAAGTTCAGATTTTTCGATTATCCGCTAGATACCAGACAAAGAGGGAAAGTAAAAATTACAAGTAACTGTCATTTTAATAGGATATATTACTTATTCTGATTTATTAAAATAATAAATAATTAATCCCTGTCTCATTAGTCGCGTCGGAACCGTCACCGGATGTATTTGCACCGTTCCCGTGGGCTGCTACCAATCTTGCTAGGGTGATACAAGCAGTAGCGTAGCAAACTCTTATGGGACCCCCGTGAAAAATTCGATTTTGGGGCCCCTATCATTAATCTATCATAGGTTCGATATAAGATGTCAGGGGCATTTGGGGCCCCCCTTTGGCTGGGGCCCCGGTTCATTGCACCTGTTCGCTACGCCTCTGGATACAATCCTTCATGAAGTTCGCACAAACCGCTATATATATATATACACACACACACACACTTCGAAGATCATCACGAGGATTCTTAATAAAAGACTAGAGAAAAAGGCCGAAGAAATGCTACGGAAGATCAATTCGGCTTCAGAAAAGGACGTGGAACCAGAGATGCTATCGGTGTAGTGAGAATTATATCAGAAAGGGCAATAGAGTACAGTCAAGATTGCTGCGTATGTTTCGTCGACTGGCAGAAGGCCTTTGATAGAGTAAATTGGATACTGCTGATGAGGATATTAAAGGATATAGGTGTAGACTGGAAAGACAGGAGACTGATCAGTTATTAATAAAAAGGTTTATTTACACTTCATTTTGTCGCCCCTTTACAAGAGGGGCCTCAAATGCGATGCATGCGGACCGAATGCGACCCTCCATGGCGCGCCAGTCCAATAAGCGACTCTCTCATTACTCTGATTCTAGTACAAGTAGGTAGAATAGAAAGTGCAAATTAGACAGTGATGGAGTTAAAAGACATATGCAACGGTATTTAAATGTTTAATAATTAGGAATTGCATGGTAATTTGATATTAATACAAATTTATACTATTTTGAGCCTTGTGAATTCCATATTCAACAAAATTTCTATGGTCTGCTGCCCACGATGTAAATTGAAATGATCACATGCGGCCCGCCATCAACTACAAAGTTATCCATTTAGCTCCATTGAAATTAGAGTTTGACACCACTTCACAGAGATCTAGAAATTTTGACTTTTTTAGCGATTCTTCGACTCTTTTTTATATTATTTTACATTATGCTTTTTTCTGTTTCATTTTTTTACATTTGCCTTCTCTTTTATGTTTGTTATTATGCTGTAATATTTTAAAATAACTTAAATTGTCCTTTTATTCACCTTGTTATGAATACTATAAATTGTATGTAACATTAGAGACATAGGAGGTTAGGTGAAAGAGAGGTTACATCAGGGCCTAACTTAGCCAATAAAGGTTCCAGTCAACCAATGAAAGGAAATTTGAAATGCAAAATAGGGAAGGTGTATTGATCATATTAACGACACACGTATTTAAATTCAGATTCATTAAATTTTATGTTTGTGGAGGCAATACCTCTACTGATTGACACAGTAGTTAAAACTTAAAACCTTGCGTTTCTAGTTAAAGCGAGAGAAAGAGAGAGAGAGAGAGAAAGGACCATCCGTCCCCCGAGAGATCTTCAGCGTTGTCTTGAGGTGAGCGAGCAGCGTCTCAGGCGACCAATAACCTCGTCGCTCATTTTTCGACAGCGTAAGCAGCGACTTGTCACCTCGACCGAAAGAGAAGGTGAAGGAGATGCCGCATTACGTCTGCGTCTCTCATTTCGTGGGTGGCAAATGACAACGTTATGGAAGGGAGAGTGAGCGCCCCCCCCCCCCCCCCCCCCCCACTCCCCCCGTCTCTCCCTCCGCATGCGCTTTAGGACAAGCGACAAGCTGCTATCTAACCCCGAAGGTGGTCTCCGATTCGCACCCACACGAACTCACGCACGCACTCGGTCGATCCCTTCTCGGAAGCACACTCCAGAGAGGTCCCTCTTCAACGCCAACCATCTACCCGGTATCCATCACGCCGTAGCGCGCGAGCCGTGTAATCCCTTGAGTAATCCCATTACCACTCGCAGCGGGTGGCGGAGAGAGGAAAAAAAGGGATTTAGATGGGGAGAGTAAAAGTAAAAAGGGTTGGAACTACCCTTGCGAGGGTGACAGAGGTCTGTGGAGTCGTCTTGGGGTTATGCATGTTAAGTGAAAACCTCCCGTAATCCCGTTTTTTTTTCAGAAGTGCAGAATTATTCGGGCACCGATTCCCCTCTAAAAACAAAGTCCTCCGCAATTTAGACAGCTATCATTTGAATACTACATTTATTCATTTGCTGCTGTAAGCCAGTGTTTCTCAACCAGTGGAACGCGAAGTTTGGAAAATAATTGTTATAATGCTTGTTGCCAAAAAAATTATTGCACTATCTATTGTTCTTAAAAATATGCATCAACGATTAAAATTACTCTTAAATGTATTTAACTTTTTGGGAGAGATGGGGTTTATCTTTTTATCATGGTGGGGCCTGGATTTGAGGTTTGAGGTTTGAGAAAGGTTGCTTTAGGCTATTCTGAAGGTAATTAATTTTGGCCGCCTGTTCTGGTAAGCATATTTGTTTTCTTTTGATTTCTACAGACTTATAATGATGAATTAAGCATCAAGAAGCTAGCTATACGAAGTTCAAAGGTTAATAGGATGGGATGATGAAGAAGTCCTCCAAGATGGAAGCAATATTTTATATATGTGACGATTAAGGCTCTATAAAATGTTGTGAAATCTACCACATTCGTCATTTAATCCAAAGTTTTAGAACGTATATCGAACATAATTAATTGAACATAATGGAAGCATTATTAAGGGCCAGATTTCCTTGGAAAATTTATTGAATCATCTAATTATCGATGAAAGAATTTCAATGTAGAAGCAGGTGATACTTATGCCTTCACAAATAAAGGGAAAAGTTTCAGATCTTATTGTTAGATGAATAAAAGAGTAAGACAGATATCAACAGATGAAGGAGATTTCGAAAAAATAGTACTATCGGGAGAACTAGGTTTACCCAATAATAATTACGGAAGTCTTAAAAAGACAGCCTAATATGATGATGAATTTAATTCCTTTAATTTAATTTAATTTAATTTCCTTACGTATTAAATGTTTTCTATATCTCGTAGAGGAATTTTATTGTTATGGTGCTGTATATTTTGTAGTTTTACTCGATTACATAAATATTTGTATAGAACTGAAGTATGAATTTACTAAATACTGCATTAAGTAAATAAAATGTCAATACGAAGGATTTTGTTAAATTGCCAATTTCTTGCAAATCAAAATTTGCATTTATTTTTCGTGCCTTCATAAAAGTTTAAATAAAACCATAATTGCAAGTCTAGATTTTAATTTTATCTGCCTGAGGGCCTATCAACTCTAGCAGTTTAAATGAACGAGTTAATCGCATATATACAGTAGTACATTAGATTCATTTGTATTATAAATATAGGGACGCATTAAATTAAAAATGAAATGAAAACCATGAAACACGCTCATTATTCAAGTGCATACCGTTTGTCGATAAGAGATATACATTTTGTAAAGTTATAGAGTAGTGGGACGTGAAGATCGTCTAGATGAGACGCGAAGTTTCTAAAAACAATTCTTATAAAACTTTTTCTCAGCAACGTAACGATTATGAATTCTCTCCTCAAGTGATGTGATGTCCGACAAAGTTCGCCTTCCTCTTTCTTATAGTCTGTGCAATCATTCATTCCTCTGCAATTCTTCTTAGTGTAATTATATAAACTAGACAAATGTTAGAACTTTTCGCATCCATTAATGGGCTAAATACATCGGTAAGCATATGGGGATGAATTCGTCAAAGAGTGCTCCTGGCCCCCATCTTTCAGGAGAACCCACGACGAATATGAAATTTTCATGTAGAAACGCGTTAACGTGCGAGATGCATAAAACGTCAATTATTGACTGTACCGGTTAACAATTATAATATAATGTGACTAACACCAAACGGCTCCAAATGTAAAAATTCACCATACCAAGAATCGGCCAATCTTATGTAAAAACTCACCAATCTTTAGTTATTATAATATTTATTTCACGTCTTTTCATTGTACTTCGACAGCCAACCATACACACAATAAAATATTCGACATTTCATCTTATTTTATCTCGTTTTGTACTTTATCTATTAAGCTTAGATCTAAATGTCCTGTCCTACTGACACGAAGAAATTATCCAACTTTTGAAATTCGCACGTCTCAGTTCTTCCTATTTCCTGAAGATTTTTACGAGGTATTATCAAGGGTTTTTTTATAAGATTTTCCGAAGTTCTTCAACGGTGCCGATGTATTTTTGCCGCGCTTGTGAAGACTAAAATAAAATAAATAATTTCGAAGAATTCTTTTCCAAGTACAATGAGGATAGTCATCTTGTTTTGGTTTCTCCTCAGTTACTAAGCCTATTGTGTCGTCCATTCTTCCTAGGAAATTTCCACTTAGGGAACTGTAGATCTTGACACATTCTCAGGAGCCTTGTCCGGTGTCTTTACATTGTTCTTTCCATTTACTGTGGAAGCTAACATTCTCAATCCCATTCTTTATCCTCTTAGCAATCGACGCAGCAGTGTCATTTCTTTGAAAACGAATCTTTGAACAATGAAACCACTTATTCTTTCAGTAAGAACGCTGTCTGTGTATCGCATTCGTTGACGGGCGCATTCTTTTCATCAAATCCTGAGAATTTTAAAATTAGGATTTACGCTGAATCCGCATATCTAAATTATGGATTTTAAATTTTAGCTATAATAGTTTAACGGAGGATTTTTTTTCGTTATTCATCCAAGCATGCTTGATAAATGGAAGTAATCGTTCTATCGAAGAATTTACGGAGTCTAAGAGTGTGAAAAACGAGATTTAATCTCTTCTACCTCTCACCAATGTTCTTATGAGAAAGACCGGAATGTAGGAACGGTATTGGATGAAATGGCAATTTAAAATGTTATTCTTTGATTCGGTTGGATTTTGATTTTTAAATATATTTATTTAAGTACTCCTAAAAATCTGATTAATGAAGATTTTCCATTGTCAGGTCGTCCTTTTCTTCAAACGGTTTATTTCTAAGGGCAAACAATTCGACCAAGGTTCGGCAACGTTTCCCGCATGGAGGGACTCATTGGAATTGTTTTTTGTATGTTTGCAGCTGTGATGAAAACCGAGCTTCGCAAATATTGTAACTTCAACAGAAGAACACCGAGGCCATGATTTAAATCATTAAAACATGAAACCGTGTGTGTTAAATTTCAGAGATCAAATTATCGTTATAGCTTCGTGGACCGTGGCAATGGACCATATATTAAACATAACAGGATAAGTTCTAATGAATGCAATGAAATAGATATAAATGATCCTTTAACGCAGTTCATGGTTTGTAATTATTCTTGAAAATTGGTATTGTTTTCAAAAATACCATTCTTCCGAAGTATTACAGATATAAATGCAATAACCGGCGATAGCGATTCGCAATCCTTCGCCGGGCGGAGTCCCTATTCTTCCTCCTGGTTGCTACGCCGCACACGCAATTCCCTTCGTGAAGACCGCCGCTTATGTCACACTGCGGCTTTCAAGAAATACGGAAAACTCTTTCAGACCCAATACGCCTTTCTTCCTTTCATAAATCCCAACTTAAAAGATTTCCAGTGGCTTCATCCGTGCCGCAAAGTTTTCCACCTTAGCGCCCGCTCTGGTTTTTAAAAGTCGATTTTCTGCAAACCGCAACCACTCAATCATCCCAAAAGGAAGGGGATAAGTGTCATTTCGGTGAGAGATTTCTGGAACGAGCCACTTCGAAGGTAGAGAGAGTCTTCCCATACACCTCGGAACACATCCTCACTTCCCCCAACTCCTCGAGGAAGTCCCTCGACCACCTTCCCATTACAAAACCCTTTTCTTTTTCTCCCAACACCCTATACAACGGCACCCTTGCCACTTTTTCCCTAGCCGAGAACTTCACGGTATTCGTTTCGCCCCATCCCCCTCCTGCGCTTTTACCTGAGAACCATCAAACCAACCCCCTGGTGAGACCTGGAGAGGTACAATTTGCGGGGGTGTGCTTCAGAGTGGTGTTATATATATATATATATATATATATATATATATATATATATATATATATATATATATGAGGGGGAGGTTGGAGGGTTTGGGCAGCACCAAATACTGGTGGCGGGAGTGGGAGGTGAGGGAATACTCGGTGAGGCGGTAGGAAGAGGAGGAGGGGACGGGGTCCCGAGGTCTCCGAGCTTTTGGACCCCAATACTAGTGAGAGATTCTTCGAATTCCTCCGAGGTATTGATGGAGACGAAGAGTGGATGAATGGACGGAGAGATTTCCTTTTATTTTTAAGAGCTAAGGGGAGGAGGGAGGGAGAGGGAGGAGAGAGAGAGGGGGGGAGGGAGGGAAGGGAATGATAGTTACTCTTTGAGAGAGGGAGAGAGAACGGGAGGAGAAGAGGAGGTTGCGAGAACGAGGTGTGTAAATAGGAAGGACAGGGAGATTTTTTTTAGCAGTTTTTCCTTTTCCATTCACATAAAAAAGCGTGTGGTCCTTTGGAGATGGAAAGAAACGGACAAGTGGTTTTTTTGAAATATATATATTTTATATTTTTAAACCCGAAAAAATTCCACATTTTTGGCAATACAAACTCATTTTTGAAGCAAATTTTAAGAGATGAAACGGATTTCGGAGGAGTAACTAAATAATAACTAAGGTACATATTGTTTTTTTTTCCTTTCTGACCAAATTGAATATTTATGAATGAATGATTTGCCCATTCGAACAACGGACAGGCGCCCGCATTGTTTCGACGTTTCGACAACACTCACGAGACGCTCGAACTCTTTAACTAGAACATACATATTTCGTGGTACACTCCTCATTTTCCATTGAAAAGCCCATTCAATCTTCTTGAATGCCCTGTTGTTGTAATGCGCAGGTATTTTGTTGTCGTTATATAATACTGCGGCCGCGTGTATCATTAGCCATGGCCTGAATTTGCATTTGCTTTAATTTTTAAATGAATATACATATATGTATGTATACACCGACTCGAAAGGTAACATTCCACTTCACGGGCCCACATCCGCATTGGATGGCGCCACTTTGCTCTTTTTCCAACCGGAAGGAGAGATCCCTTTTTTTTAGCCTTAAAAAAATATGAATTGAATTCAACAAGGCCGCAGAAGTTCCTTAAAAAAATCATCGGCCGTTAAAAAATTAGCAAGCAACAACTTTGAAAATTTTCCGGAAAAATTTCCTACTTAAAACGACTCGGGCTAAAGAAAAAAAAACTTCCTGTCGCATTACGCAAATAGGATTCGAAAGAATCCATTACGAGTGTCGGGGTGGAAGTCGTTCGTCTTTCCGGGATGTCATTTGCATTTGCGATCCCGTCTTTATTTTCCTATCTCCAACTCTTCTCTCAGATGTTTTTGTCGACACTTAATATCAACCCTTTCACGAAAATCTTCGCGGTAATTGGTTAACCAGAATACACTCCTGTCGCGTCGTCGGCAACCGGGACACGCGCTCCTCCTACCCATCCCGGCAACGCCTTAACAACAATCGATGCTTCGGGAAAAAAATAAATAAATAACGCTCAAACCACGGAGAAAAAAAGAAAAGAAAAGCGTCGCGTAGCATCCGATTGTCGGCCTGGACTCTCGAGAGCTCACGGGTCGTATAACTTTCGAAGTTTGAACAGCGACGGGTCTTCAATTTATATCCTAAATGAAACAATAGAGATAATAAATGACCGAGGTGTGTTTCGTTTCTGCGAGTGATTATTCTCGCAGCGAGCGAGAGAGAGAGAGAAAGAGAGGGGGTCCGTTAAGGAGGGCCATTGGTATGATCGTGGGTGGGCGGGTCCGAGGACTATACGGAGTGGGCATGAGCAACGGCGATAGGTAAAAAAGGATACGATATACGGAGAGAGGATAAGGGAGAGGAGAAAAAGGGAAGATTAAGGAGATCGCGGCGGAGAAAGAGTAGAATCGGGAGGAAGGAATATAAGGCAGAGATGAGCGGAGAGGAAGGAAGGGGGGAGGGGGGAGAGAGAAAGAAGGGAGGCAGTAAGAGGAGGAGGGGGTTTGGGATAAAGACAATAGCTTCGACCCAGGAGGGCGGATGCCGCAAAGGAACCTGCCGAGGAGAAAAAGATAGCGGCGGATGAGGTCAACTCTCGGTTAGAGAATGGAGTTGTGAAAGGCTGATCGAGATGTGAGTGAGGGAGGGGGGAGGAAGAGGGAGGAGGGGGAGGAGATAGGAAGGGAGCCGTAAAAAAAATCCCAAGAGGGGACACGATAAAAGTAAATGGGAGAATGGGAGGAAATAAAAGAGGAGATAAGACGAAGCCGGAACATCTTCATTTGTTTGTGCCGGTGTGTGTGTGTGTGTGTGTGGGGTGGTCGCCGAGAAAGGCATTGTTGAAATCCTTCGCTGCATTGCTTGTAGTCCTCTCGAGTTCACAACATCCAGGGCCGCGTCCATTTCCTCTCCCATCGCCTATGTCTCTCTCTCATCTCATTCCTCTCTCTCCCTTTATTCTCTCTCTCTCTCCCTCTCTGTCTTCCACTCCTCCTGGATGGAGAAAACCGCGGCCGGAGCGAAAAGAAACCTTTTTATGCTATCCTTTCCCTTCAGAGGCGACATTTGCATTTATATGACGACCGTTTCCTTCCATCACGACAATTTCACATATGGTTTTCTCTCCCACCTTTACCACCTCCCTCCCTCTACCCCTCTCTCCTTCGTCTCCCTCCCTCCCCCTCCCACCCTCCTCCCCCAGCTCTCTCTCTCTCTTCCTCTCTCCTCCCCCTTTCACCGCATCTCCTTCAATGTTGAAAAGCGTCTAACTTCCAACTCGCGCGGTATTACATTCTCCTGTTATGCGTTGGCGGTTTCTTCTCTCGTGGTCGTAACGAAAGAAATGCGGCGGCAAGGGAAGGGGTGGGGTGGAGGTGACGTAGTGGTAGGAGAATGAGGGGAAATGGGGTGGTGGAGGGGGAAGATTGTCTTCTCGAGCTTTCAAAACGCATTCGCTCTCAGGTATTTCAGGAATTGCCCGTTGTGGATTCATATGCGGCGCCGTTAACGCTTACCCGACGGTTCCGCTGAGGTTTTTGCGCGAGCTGACCTCGGTATCTGCGTCGCCCTCTTGATAGACTCGATTTTCTCCGGTTTCGAGTGTTTAGAAAAAAGAAGTACGCTGCTTATTTGAGAATTTACCGTCTCGTTTAATTTTCCGAGTGCAAAAAAAAAACGTGTTGCGGTTTATCGCATACAATAAAAATCATATGTTGTTTATATCGCATCGGATTTTATTGGGAGAGAAAGTTTTTAATGGAAAAAACATCAAATTCGTTTTTAAAAAAAAGTTGCGATATTGCGGAAGCACGACTACTGTGATAAAATTTAAAGTTGGGATTGAATCAAGGTGAAAATTTAAGGCGCATATAAATATTCGACGTGGGATTCTTTTTATCATTAGATGCAAAGGAGATTAGCTTAAATACGTGAGTAAATATTTGGGGGGCTAAATATTTTTAAGGAAAACTTTTAAATATCGTAGTAACTCGCGGATAGCTTTTCTTTTACATTGGTTTTTGCATTAAAACATCGACAACAACTTCAGTTTTCCACAACTTTCAGTTATCACGGCGTTTTTCGTCGTGTAGAATATCGTACATTTGTCGTAATTGTTATTATGAACAATTAGTAGCTTTAAAATAATCAGCTAGACATGATAAAATTTGAATTATTAATTTGCTTTCTCTTTAATCCTATAAAATATTTAACATACAAAATACGGTTCAGATTTTCAAATAGCGAATCGTGTCTATTCTAAAGTCTCTTAGGTGAAAAATTATCTCCATAATGACGTGAGTATTAAATCAAGTAGTTTTTTTCTATCCAGAAAGAAACCTGGTCATTTGTATTCTTTCGCGTGCTATACACTAAAAGTGCTTTCGATGCATTACATTACACCCCAGCCCATAAAAAAAAACTCCCTTTCAAACCTTTAAAAAAAAACTCTATTCATCGTTTATCCGTTAAAGTCTTATCGAAGTAACCTTATAGTATATACTCCATTTATACTATATCGTACCAGAGAACTTGATTTCTTTCTTTATAGCTCCCCATGAGACATGCCCTCACCCGCTCATCTGTCACTCCTTAACGCTCGTCCCGTCCGATCCCTCCCTCCCTCTCTCTCTCTCCCTCCCTCCCTCTCTCCCTTCCTCCCTCCCTCTCTCCCTTCCTCCCAACTTTCCTCGCCCGTCCAATATATTCTCCATACAAAACCCCTCACCCCATTCCATACCTCTAACACAATGCTCCCATAAGCTTTTCTCGCCCACCCCCGCAGCCTAAGCTAAACCCATCCCTTTTCATCCTCCAACCCCCGCACTCCATCCTCCTCCCCCTCCCCCACCCGTCCCTCCCCTCCCCCCCTCTCTCTCTTTGCCCGAAAAAAACCAACCCCCCCCCCCCTCTCTTTCTCCTCCACATCCCTCCTTTCCTCCGCCGCACCATCACGAGATGACGTACGGGCTGTGCCACGGGTGAAAGATGGAGCGGTCTTTCAAACGATGTTCCCACTTCATCCCTCCCTCTCTTAACCTCCCGGCTCCTCTCCCCTCTCTTTCTCTATCTTCACTCTCTCCTTCCGAGACCTCTCTCTTTTTTTCCTCTTCGGTGTACCATTGGAGAGATGACCCACTGCTCCTCACTTGACCCCTTGACCCCACACCTTCTTCGTATCTTATACCATTCCTCTCCATCCTTCCCCCTCCGTCTCCCCTTTTATTTCCCTCCTCCCGTCGTCGCCATAGAGACTACACGAGCGATGCCTCTCCGCTCCGTGAGATGCGAACCCTTTCCTTCTGACTGGACGGCGTCTTCATTTTAGCCGTGTCCCTCCGTCACGCCACTCGCCTTCTCGCCGAAAGGAAGGACAAAAGAACATCGCCAAGTATCATCTGCCAGCGAAGATGCTTTTTTTTTGTGTCCAGGAGAGAAACATCTCGGCGATGATCTCTTAAGATAAAGATCGAGCCGCCTCACCTTGCGATGGGATTATGTCTCTGAGGAGACCTCAAGTCGGTTGCTTTGGAAGGTCGAGATTTATGTTTTTTTTTGTTTCCGTAAAGATTCCTAATTTATAGTTCAAAATATAATTTCGCGGTTATGTATAACCCTTAAAAAATACTCCTTTCTTAAATAAATCGTAAATGTATGTGCGCTACTTCTCCTTTATACATGTGTAATACTAAATTGAATTAAAAATAATGCCTCGGCGTTGCTTGTTTTACCACCAAAATTTATCTTTCGTTCTACTGAAAAAGCCTACGATGTATGCGAATATAAAACGCAGTCAAAATCTTCTTTATGCGAATGAATGTAACCACCATTAATTTTAATATTCCTAAATTAGAAAAAAATCAAGCGATTAAATTAAATTATTCATTTCATTCGGATGAAAGTGTAGTTCTTTTAAAAACGACTAAAATCTATATTCGGCAATCGTTGCGCAATGTTTGTAGTCATACTGTACTAGAACTACTCCAGTGTTTAAGTCTCGGTATAAATGTAGCAGCGACTGCAAAGAATACGACCAAGTGGGATATTGCAATCAGAAAATAAACTTCAATAACGCTCTCATAATATTATACTGCCACTACGAAATACAATAGGACTGGATGAGTTTACTTTAAAAGAAGGTGATCCTCAATTTAATGTGCATACCTCAAGTCCTAATGAACTATGAGCTACTTAATCAAATTGACGCTACAGGTATGTCAAGCATCTACAAAAAATGTTATGAAAACCAAATGCACATTTTGACCACAAAACATCCTAAATCATTGGCGATTCTAATAATGCGATTTTAGTCATCAGCTGGACGATTCTCTATTGAAGTACGCACTTGAGCAGCTGTCATCATCCAAAATGTTTCGGGAAAAATGCACGAGGCCCGAGTTTTTATTTGCGCTCACCCTGAGTGGCACGAATCGCGGAAACCTTCCTGACTCTACCTGCATGAAAAAAATTAGAAAAAGACATCCCCCAACTCGATGAAGCTTGAATTTCTAATGTCCGACGAGAATTCCTTTCCTGGCCACAGAAAAAAATGTTTAAGCCGACGAACCGCATCAAAATACACCACTGAAGGTTTTTAATTGGACCGGAATTATTTAATAACACGTATTTAATTAAGGAAGTCTCCTCGAGAATTTTTCAACCGGGAATTATTATGCTGTAGCAACACCGATCCGGAGAATACGGATGGGAAAGTGAGCAGCGGAACTCTTTTTTTTTTTCGGCCTAACATCCCAGTTGTGGAAGCGTGCGGTGCAGCGTGGAGGAGGAGATGATGTTGGGGAGGAGAGGGTGGGGACATGGGAGGGTGGGGGAGAGGTCGGAATATGGGAGACGGTTCAGGGAGGTAAGGGGGCTGCAAGGGTGGGGCTGGCTGAAGAAAACGGCAATTCATTAAGGCGAGATTCCAATCCCCTTCTACCATCCTCCCCACTGCCACTCCTCAGCATACCTCCGACCACCCTCGCTCTCTTCCTCTCTCTCTCTATCCACTTCTCTCTCTCCCTCCCACCGATCTCTATCTCCACCCTCTCTTTCAGACTCTTCCAACCCCTCCCACAGCTCGATAATTAGGAACCGTGGCAGTTGTTTATCCCACTCCACCGAAAGACCCAAAAAACCAAAAGCCATTCGAATATCGGTCGACAGATGCGCGGCGTAAATTTTTCCTTTTTTTCGCCCTCCCTCCTTGAGGGATGACCAATCAAGCCGTCAAGGTATTTTCGATTTTCCTTTCGTTACGGCAATTAATCTCTCGGATCCGTTTTAATGAAAGTCCTCTCATCCTGAGATGCGCCTTGCGTGCCAATTGGACGCGATCGATTCCCCGGTATCCGTCGTCTCCTCCCTTCGGCGTCGACCATTCGTACGGGATCGCTTCCTCATCCATCTCTCCCTATTTCTTCTCTCTCTCTGTCTCTCTTTCTATCTACCTCGCCATAGCTCTTCCAAAAAAAAAACAGGGCAGAAGCCCTAAAAAGTTCTCCCTTCTCTGTCACCGGAATTACCTACGCGTGACAGATTCGCATAAAGCAAGAGTGGGGGGTGTATTTTTTTTTGATCGCACGCCAACGGATGTAATTAAGATTCGTCCCTTTGATTCGTGTCGCAATGAAGGGAGTTAGAGGCATGCATCGGTATACATACCAGTCTCAAGGAAAATTTAAAAAAATCGGTACAACATACATTGTACGAACTTTCTCATATATAGGTACTAATGCGTCGTTTAGCTATTTTTAGAAAATGAAAATCGTATGAGCCTGTTTTTAGAAAATCCAATTTTTGTTAAAGTTGCCTAAGAATAAACTAGCCTTATATTCATTCATTGAGAAATATAAAATACGTAGTATTATTGTAGATGTATACTCAAGTAATTGTACGAAATTTGATCAAAATCGTTAGAGCCGTTTTTGAGAAAATCGAATTATTGTTAAAGTTGCCTAAAATAAACTAGCCTTATATTCATTTTTTGAGAAATATGAACTATACAGTATTATTGAAGACGTAAACTCAAGTAACTGTACGAAATATGATCAAAATTGTTATAGTCGTTTTCGAGAAAATAGGATTGTTGTTAAAAATGCGTAGAATAAACTACTCTTAATTATTGATCAATGTCAACCATTTCTATGTATACTCTGCTCAGTACGATAAAATGCCTAAGTACGAGATTTAATTCATTTTTATTCTATCGTCTAAGCTCCAGAGCCAGTAACAGACAGACAGACGGCATTGCGAAAACCACTTTTTCGGATTCAACGACACCGAAAACGTGTATTTCCGTAAAAATCTCGAGGTCGAATTTTTTCGCGAAAACAATACTTTCTCGATACTTCGTATGAGAAAGTAAAAATAAGTGAAGTGGCGCATTCGGGAAATATTTTAAAGTGCGCTCATTCATATACGTATCGCTCACGAAACATAAATCGCTTTGTTTTCGTTATCTCAATAAATGGTTCGTTTCTTTAAAGTAAAAGTTACATAACAATCCCTAGTGAGCTGAAGCCCGTGGTGCATTTTAGAGTGCGTTTTCTGCCGCGATGAAGGCAAAATTGTTGTGAGCTTTTGAGTTTGTATAAGGTATTTTTAATGCCATTGTAATATGTGCAAATTATACTATATTAACTTGTTGTCAGGTTAGTTTTTAGGAAAAATAAAAAGTACTGTTGGTGAGGTATTTTTCTAACCAGCATTGGGGCATCTCCGTTGGGCTGCTACTGTAATGCTTCATCATAGAGACCAGTGTTTCTCAAACTATGGGCCGCGGCTTCCCCAGAGGTCCGCAAAATTATTTTAGATGTTATGTGAAATGCCAAAATATACAATATTTACGAATAATAAAATTTCCTCGGGAAATTTTAGGGTATACGATGTGATCAAAATTATTAAAAGTTATATAAAATAAAGGAATTTGTATTAAAGTTTATTATTATTACTATTTTCAATTCAAAGGGGGCCGCATAACATTCAAGGAGGCTGCGACAGTTGAAAGTTTGAGAACCACTGATATAGGCTCATATGAATAATGGGTAATTATATTAACTGTTATTTTTTTCTTTTTGAACGAACAGTATTGCAATTTTTTCCTTTAATTTAGTGTCATAAGGGCCGATATAAACAAAATCCGCCGGGCCGATGTTTTCCTTCGGAAAAAATATCGACCGCGGAAGGTTGTCATGCGTCAATTCCGATTGTCATCCATGTCCATTGATCCTCCATTCCTACATTTGATTCCGAATGATCGGTTACGGTTGCCTTCTGGTGTGCGTCATCGGCTTTTCTAACGCCCTCGTTGAACCTTTGTGTGGACCATGCACCTCTTTTTGTTAGGACAGGCAGTCAAACAAAGGAAACACCTAGGTAAATTACGAGACGCAAGAGCCACTTTCTTTTTTTTTTTGTTTCTCATCGCTGCTTCCATATTTCGCGCCAACGTCTAGCGGGCTCCCGTCCACGTGCAGCGGCAGGAATGCCTTCGGAGTCACCTCTCGAAACCGTTGCCAACCCAAAAACCATATCTCAAGCGAGAAACTCGAGTTAACTAGCCATTTAACCGAAGCAAACTAAATAAAAACAAAAAAGCGAAACCAGAAGGTGCGCTTCGCAAAGGATCCACCCTTAACGAGGAGACCTCCGCCGCATTCCCCTCCCGCACCCAGTAATTCAAGCCGCACTCTTCGAAGCTACTCCAGTCTTTCGACCTACGCCCCCTCACCCCCTTCCTCACCTCCCCTCCCTCCTTCATTCTCCCTCCCGTGAAAACCAACCGGCCGAGCAGCAAGAAACAGCGGCATATCCGCGGGAGAGAGAGAGAGAGAGGCAGGAGAGATCAACGCGTGGGCCCAATTAGCCGTCCCACATAACTCCACGAGACTTGACTACCGGTATCTTTCTCTCTCCTTTATAACATCCCACACTCCTGCGCATGCGCGAACGTTTTTCTCCCCCACGGCACGCACAACAATGAGGACCGACCGCCATCTCGCTATAATGGGCGCGGCCTCTTCTCTTTCTCTCCATCAAGGAATGAATTACGCGCCTAGAGGGCGCATTGTCCAAACGGCCGCTAGCTTTCTCGTTCGTGTTTTTTTAATTCTATTCCTTTAAAAACATCACCTCTCCACCTCACTTCTGAAGAGTTTGGGAGGCGTTCATTGTGTTTCTGTTGCCTGGATGCTTCAGGAGTTGCTGAGCAACGGAAGACTTTTCCGTATATCTCTAGAATCCTTATTGTTTCCACCTCCTATAAAGTTGCTTCTCCCTTTAAAACTCTAAAAGAGACTCTCCGCTGTTTCAATCTCGTGATGGTATAAGCCGCCCATCCGTGTAAACGTCCGAGAGAGGAATACGGGCGTGGGTAATAGGATTTGCTCACGGTTGGAGTTAATTACCCTTTCGTAGGATAGGGGCGTAATTCACGCCTTCCTCAGCCGGAGGCCGTAATAAGGAGTATTTTTATGGGCGTTTTAACGGGCTGTCCCTCTCGCTCCCTAATGCGACCAAATCGGGACTCGGCCACTTATTAGTAGGAGTTAAAGGTGTCGCTGGGTGTGAAGCGATTCCTCTGCCGTTAACTAGTGACATGAATAAACAATAGCGTTGCCGAGAAGTTCTCTTTCGTAGGGATTCGATTAAAATGATTTTATCATGTCTAAGTTTAGCGGTAAAGGTAAAGAAACGATAGAGTCATGAACTTCATATATTTGCAGTAAGATCCGTCTTTATCAAATTATAGTGACCGGTTGAAGGTGCTCGGGTAATGAATCTTTTTCTAAAGCTTTAGATTTATGTTGTTCTTAGTCATTTTTGTTTAACTAACGCTATACCGAGAGAAAGTGGGCAAAATATTTAGTAATGTCGAATTAAATCTATAAGTACACCTCAAATTGTCATTTGCGGCCTTGATTGTGTTTTTGGTAAAGGCGATTATAATTTTTTTGCATATTTCCGATCACAACAAATCATTTAAATAAAACAGGTAACACCTTAGCCATTTTCTGTTAAGATTAACATCTTGTTTATTTATAAATTTTGAACGCAGAGACAAATGCGCCTTCCATATGGATGAATACTATTCTATTTTAATATATTTTCCTTATCGACTTTAATCAAACAATTTTCAGTTGCACAGCTGTTAAGCTATGTTATATGTACAGGGATGCAAATACGTGGCACGCGTGCCAGGAATGGCACGCAGGCGAATTTACTTAGCACGCGCAAGCTTGTATTTTCTGTATTAAACATGGAGTTTCTTAGAGAAGTAGTAAACCAGTGGCACGCGAAAAAAAATTCTGATGGTTCACAGTACTTTTTTGGAACGTGACTCAAAAATCATTTGCCATCCCTGGTACATACCTATATGTAGTAAAAATCTAAGCAGCGTCTGAGAGTATCACAACTGACTGATCGGAGCCTTGAACCAAGCACACCGCCGATTAGATTTCTAGAGAAAGAGCACCATACATCACCTCCACGCTCGCCTGCACAGGTCCGGCCGCATAAACGCTCTCTGTTTGATTTAATCAACTTGTTTTGCTTGCCGGAAGCGTACCGGGTAATTGAAATTGTCTTCGTTGGACGGAATTTCCACGAATCTCAAAAAACTCCCGATGCATTCGATGTGAATGCGGAAAGAAAGAGCGTAATAACCCGCTCCACGCGCGACAACTATAACTGCCATTAAAAGTTGCCATCCATTTGCAGTCTTGCGCGGAGAGAGAGGCGGGACATCATCGGATACCAAATAGGTCTTAGCCATTGTCATTTCGCCGTGCTTTGCAAAAAAGGGAATGTACCAAAAAGCCGCCGCTCTTGTGTGCGCTTGTGTACGTGTGTGTGTGTGTGTGTCGCCTAGATTAACAAAGCGATATCACCCCCTCCCCTTTTTAGTTCTAAAACCGGCCGCGTGGCACTGAGGGAAGGAACAAAAGGGTATCGGCGACCGCACCTCCCCAAAAGCAGACGTCGGGGTCGCGTGCATTTTGAATACGGCACCGTTCACGCACAAAAGGAGGAGAAGGGGGAAGAGGAGGCGATGTGCAATGCGATTGGATTAGAGTTCCCTTTTTAAGAACGCGTGCACCCTTGTTTACACAGACTCCTCTCTCCCCCCTC